>OY292487.1:12795355-15195355 GCA_958496325.1 Nomophila noctuella | reverse complement strand
TACTGGATATCGCCGCATTGTATTTACACAGATTTTACAGTTTATACAGAGCAACCTCTGGGACATGCGTTCCTTTGAAGGGTCCATGACGATTTCCAAAAAGCAAGAGCGACAACTTTATCTTAAACAAAACGCACTTATTCGGTATCCGTATCGCGTAAGCCTCAGTCCTCAGTTATGGCTATCGGAGTTCTATTAGGATACAGTCTTAGAAAATCTAAACACATTTCGCGACTGACTGCGAAACGCACGTCACAATGAAACAACAATGTCAAAGTCAAACAATTACCTGTCATTCAATAGAACAAAATCGTTTCACGCATTCGTCACTAAAAATAAGAGCCAATTATAAAATCAAGATAGAGATACAATTGATTATTTTTTACTGTTATAAAAACGACGAACGTATTATTCGTCATTTTTATATCGATAATTCTTTGGATTTAGACTTTTTTATTTTCCTGCATTATTAAAATTTTGCATTCTTTTGCAATATTATTATTTTTGTTGCTGTAAGTTTAATGTAACATTAAACTTTTTTATTAGCTGTTCACTGTTATGTATGATGAAAATATTTTTTTTATAAAGGTGACAATCGTTTTTGTATGGAGAGTTAGGCCCACATAAAATTTTAGCGTTTATTTACGAAATGGGTATCAATTTATTCCTTATAATCTCCAGATTATAGTGGTGATATTACTTTTTCATATTTTAACCGGAATCGTTAGAAATAAGATGGGAAAATATATATTAACCTCATAAACTAATCTGTCTATTTGCTTTCCTGACTTTCAACGCCTGAACCGTAAATACTTACACATAAGGGCGATTTTCCATTATGTTTTTCCTACGTATCTGAAGTAAAAGCAATTTATTATGACTAGTGTCCGCCTGTGACTCTGTCCGCGTAGAATAAGGTTTTTGCAAAAATATGTAGTCTTAAACTATAGCTTAACATTTTTTAGTTTAAGCCTGGCTCGACTAATAGATAATCCAACGCAAAAATATTTTTTCAAATCGAACCAGCTGTTTCTGATAGTAGCGTGTTCAAACAAACAAACTACAGCTTTTTTAAATTATATAGTAAAACCATTAATGACAGTTGACAGACTGAAGGTTTCTGACATTTGTATTCAGTTTTTAAATAAAATCAAAATCCGGCAATAGACTAGCACTTGCGTTCCGTTATACGGATTTTTTTGTATTGTTTATTCGTATTATTTTATTTCATTAATTAAATGATTAAAAGTCACTATCAATCACCGCCTTAGATAAAAATAGGCATGAAAACCGTTCCAAAAGTAAATAGCGTCTCCTTTATGTTCGATTTCAAGTGTTTTATTTTAATTTTATTGATATAACCTTTTTTCCTTCACTTATCTGTATGTCAGCCATTGTTTACTACTGATCTTTGGACAGATAGTTCGCGGATATAATCAAAATAAGGCTTTTTATTTTGGTTTTATGACTCCGGTTTCGTTTGAAATTCACTTCAATTGCAAAATTCATAAAAAAACATTTAAATTTTTAACGTAGTTCTCTTTCTCTTAAACGTTACCGATTGTTGGTGGGCCCAAAAAAAACTGTGTCCTTTATCATAATAACAATTAGCAGCAATTTAGTAAAGACAACTTATTATTTCATCCTCTTTGTTGTGTGTTTACCCCCGGGGGGAAAGAAATGTAAAAACTAGATCCTTGGAAGTCTAAATAAAATGCTAAACACTTTTTATAATTTTTATTGTGAATTAATAATACCAATGCGTTCAATTAATAGGCTATTCTACAATTTTTCCAAATATTTTTTAAAATGTTCCTTTCTATGTGATAGTCAAGTGTAATTTTTATTTTTGCAAAATATTTATCCTGCAAGCAGGAAAAAAATATTTAAATATTGTCGTAAATTAGACGCACCAAAAAGCCGTCCGCCATTTTGTGACGTCAATTGTACTACAATAAAGAAATGTCAATGTCAAACGCCCGCCCCGCCGCAGATAGTTCGTATCATATCTTATACTGTTCGTATTGAAAGATTACTGGAATAAAAATCAGTTTTTATTATCCGTATCGTTGGTGTGTAGCTTTGAATTGCAAGAATTCTACTTTGAAAACACCTAAAAAGTTGTTTATTAAGGTTCCAAATGATTCTATGAGATATGTTTAGCATTGTTTGGTTACAATTCGCAGGACAAAATCCTACAAAATACTCTCTTAAATCTCATTTATATCTTTGTGAGGATCATTTTAATGTAAGTACATAAGCTTCTTTGATGAGTCTTCTCCTAAAATACACTTAATCATGATGTACCTAACTGAGAAATTGAGGTTATTGTTTATACATTACTTTCTATGTTATCTGGCTAATTTGTTTTTAAGCACTGTTTATAAACTACAATAATTATTAACATCTTTTAGCTAGAACAAGACATGGAGAATTATATGCAAAATAAAATATAAAATTATGGACTCAGTCAAGAAGATTAGAATGAAACCAAACACTATACCATCTTTGTTTGATTGTTTGCCCATTGAGAAACCTATTCTGGACGCAAAGAGCACACCTTCATGGTTACAGCCTGGTCCATCAACATCACGTAAGTAATAAGCATGTTTTGTTATGAAGTATCTATTACTAATAATGTTGAAGATTACCTATGTTTAAGTATGTTTCTAAACACATGCTGAATGTTTTTATATTTCAGATTTAGAGGAGGAAAGTAAATTAAATATTATGGAACAAACAGTTAAAGCCCTATCTACATCATGTCAAACAAAGTTTGTAAATCCTAGCCAGCCCGCTGAAAGCACTGTAACAGATGTGGACCTTGCTTTGTGGTTAATATTAACCTAGTTCATCTTCTTGATGAATGTATTGTTATTGCATGTGCCTTAATTAATATACAAGATACTTTTATTGAATAAACATGTATTATTTTACTTTTCCAAAATTTTATTTATATCCCAAACATCCCATTATTCAAAGTACAGTCAGCATCAGATTGGTCAAGCGGCTAAAGTAGTCAAAATAACTTAATTTGGTTTTTACAACAACCGGGTTTTTCAATGGGGAAAAGAGGAATCACCCTTAAAAATGGCTATATGAAACTTTGAATTCCTCTTACAATTTGGTTAAGAGTTACGCATTCAGAGGAATGCGTACATCTTTATAAAACATTTTCAAAGAGATGATGATTTGACTACTTTAGCGCTTACATCTATCTGATGCTGACTGACACACAAGCAAATACATATACCTACAGGTGAAACTGAGAAGCACTTATTTCTGAAGTAGTTGTATGTTTGACCTAGGTTTAACCTATCTTTTTATAGTTGCTGCTTCAACTTAAGATTAAAATAAAACAATGTTTTTGTACTTTCTCATGATTATATTCTTGTACTTTTAAATAAAATAGGATAGATATTAGACTTCTAAAACAAAACTACATTATTTAAAAGTTCTTTAACATAATTTTCATTGTACATCACTTCTATAATATTGACATCATTGTCAGCCTCAAAATCTGGACTGGCTACACAATAATAACTTTTGTCTGCTTTTGCACAGAACATCTGCATTTGCACTTGGGCCATATACTTATTAGTCACAGCACCATCCTTGATGTATGTTTTATGAGTTTTGGCAGATGTAGGACATTTTATTTCTATTAAGGTGGTTTTTTTATATATGCCATCAGGTGAACCACCTTCAGATGCAGGACAGTCTTGACACACTACACTTTATACTTCTTCTTCTTGCTCATCAACAATAAGTGTTCAAGTGTTTGGTTTTGAGCGCACTTTGTGCTCAGGAGACACTTTGCATTTAACAATGCATGTTTGCTGATCTCTCTTCAACTGTACGTATCCAACAGCATCGTCACCATATTATGTTTCTCTAGCTGATCTGTAAGCAAAGATGAAATGTTACAATATTTTGGACATAACCTCAACACAATGTGATTTGTGATAAAACGAAAATAAGTACACAATATAATTTTGATGTGACATAGTTTTAGAAAATATAGTAGGTACACTATACTTACACAGCCGTTTGATGTTCCTGCATTCTGCAGAAAAAAGATCGGTATTATATGCAAAGAACTTTGCAATCATTACCGAATCCAATTTCGGTAGATTTGTACTCTCGGCTTTAACAAATCCAGCTTCCATGTTGAATCTCGTAATCTTACTTAAAAATAACTAAATGAAATACGACTACGAAATGTATAATTATTAACGATCACAAAATACTTTGCGTGGTGTTTATTTTCGACTTGACAGTTGTTTAGTTTAGTACTGGTGACGTCATTCCGAGAACAATCATGGCTGCCGGTGTTTTCGGTCACGTGGTTTACAGATAATAAAACTTCAATTTTAAATTAGAAATATAAAATCATTCTTACGTTTTTATGAAAAAATAATATGATTTTTGTATTTCTCAGCACAAAAACTATATAAATCAAACTATTTTATATTTTTCTGTTGTAGCATGAAAATAGCCTATTGGTCTCTTGTTAAATTATTTCCATCTAAATGGCCTGGAAATAAATTTTGAAGAAGTATTTCTCTTACTGACTTCATTATTCTCTCCAATGTAGAGCGAGGTACATCGAGAAGTATAGAGATTCTGACATCAGTATAACCTGTGTGCATTTTTATTAAAATTGCGGCTAACCCTAATATGCCTCTTTGATTTTCAATAAGCCCAGGTAGTTCTTCTAATAAAGACAGGAATTGTGACTTTGTTAGACCCATCCAGAATTCAAACAAATTTTCATCCATTTCCTGAACTGATACCACATTTGAAAAGTCAAGAATAGCCTTGAATGCATTGACAAAGGAAAAAACATGCTCAACCATATCGGCTGTAAAATCAGTCATGCTATTGGCACTGGAGTACAGCAAATTCCAACTGTTACCACGTAAATGGTCTGAACATATCTTAGCTTTTTTGGGAATATAGAAATTATAAGAATATACTATGGCAGCTCGAAATTCATCTGAGACACCATGCAGTGGAACATTTTTACAACCAAAAAATACACAGCGATTGTTGGTATTGGGAGCCCGTCTATAATTGAGTAATGTTATATCACTTGATTTTTCTGGTTTATATGGCTCCGTTTGAGCCTCCGTTGAACGGATAACTATAATAGGTGGTACATTTTCATCTAAAGAAGTCTCTTCTTCTTTCTTGGATACACCTTCAAATTTATTCACTTTAGCTATTGACTTTCTGAGCTCCGGCTGAGTAGAAAGAACTTTCCTTTGAAATCTCACCCAACAGGCATGACAAACACAATCGGTTTGTGATATCTATAAACAACAAAAATGTTGTGTCAGTGACATGAAATTCGTTTTTTTTTAATATTTGCTTAAAAGTACAAACCTGACGAGGTTCTAGAGTATTTTGAATCAGTTTAGTAGTCTCTAGTGTGAGAGCCGTTGGGTTCTCCTTTAAAATGCAGTGACTTTGACGACTCTGTAGTGATCGACCACAAACAAGGCATACTTTAGCATGACCACGGTGAGATGGACCAGCATATGGATCACTTTCATTGTTGCTATCCGTTTGAGCATTAATAATCTGCATAGATTTGACAAAGCATTCTTCACATAAGTAATCTTCTTCTGTGATCTGAAAAATAAATGAAGATAATTTAAAATCTTAAATAATTTAATTACTAATTGAAATGGAATAATTTTTGATTTGCATGCATGAGCAGAAAAATTATGCACATTGTTCGTCCACAAAAGTCACACATACTATTTTATAGGTTTCACATTGAATCACATTAACATACATTTTTTTTAAATACAAATACAAAATTATTATTTCTGGAGGTTATTTCTAGAACTATGTAAAGAATCATGCCCACTTTCCATACATTGATTGACATGAAGCGTCTACCTGCATTGAATGTATACTCATTTATAAAGCTGAAGAGTTTGTTTCTTTGAACGCACTAATCTCAGGAAGTACTGGACCGATTTGAAAAATTCTTTCTGTGTTGGATTGTCCATGTGATGAGGAAGGCTTTAGGCTATAGTATAACCTAGATCCACGCGGACGGAGTCGCGGGCGGCCGCTAGTATTGTATAAAACAGTCACAGTTTTTAAAAAATATATCAACTTCCTTCATATTTGTTAAGGCCCGGAAAACTATTATGTTTTACAAATCAGTTTTCAAGGTTATGCCAGCTGATAACCTGTTCAAACTTGACAATGATATAATGTAGTGTGACATTGTTTCCCAGTGGGTTGATTTTTTAAATTTAAAATGATATTGATATTGTAAACAATAATAAAAATCATAACTTTTTATAATACTTACTAGTACTGGAGATATCCAGCGGCTAACTAGCGACACGACTCTGGTATCGAGTTGAAGTGCTGGATATCGCCGCATTGTATTTATAGTTATACAGATTTTACAGTTTATACAGAGCAACCTCAGTGAGATGCGTTTCTTTGAAGGCTCCATGACAATTTCCAACTAGGAAGAGCGACGTCGTTATCAAAATAGAAAAGGACTTATTCGGTATCCGTATTGCGTAAGCCTAAGTCCTCAGTAATGGGTATCGGAGTTCCTCGGGATACAAAAACTTCGAAAATTCATAAAACACGGAGCTAGAGCAAACGACCGACTGCGAAACGTCAATGTCAAGTGACAATATTGTGTCATTAGAATAAATTCGTTTCATGCATTCGCGTAACGTGTGAACTCTTCACTTATTGTCCCTTCCGTAATTTATTTTATGTAAACAAAACAAAGTCAAGCCAAAAATCATTGATATACAAAAACCCAAGATACACAATCAACGTCTCAAAAACGGCCCCAAAAAATAAGTGCCGAAGGCACTTATTTCGAACAGCCTTGCGTCACCCGCGTCATCGCCATTTTGAACACTCCCTTGTGAAAACCAATCTTAACTAATCTGCATAAGGTTTAATTTGCAAATAATACTGTTCATAGTTTGACTTTGAGTTCTTGGTGTCAGTTTTGACTGTTACTTTTGTTCGAGACTGCATCTAAGGTTTTTGTATATCAATGTGTAAACAAAACAAAGTCAAGCCAAAAATCCATTTTATTTTTAACTTTTATTAACGACGTTACGAACGAATGTAATCTGCAATATATATCGTTATCTGTAAAACGGAACACAATATTGTATGTTTAGGTTTAGTGTTTACCGAGAATAAAATCTGGTCCGAATCGTAATTTTTCATCGATGTGTTTTATTGTTAGAACTTAAACAGTAAGATATAGAATGGAAATAATATTGTAGTTTTTGGGTTTGATGACATATTTACATCTATTGACGCGTAACCAAAATTTAAGGGCTAAAACTGGGCATGGTGCTTAACGATAGACCCAAAAAGTGGTAATGGGTTAATCTCCAACCTCTTTTTCATTATATGATCAAAAAAAAAATTTGGAATATATTATAAAGGGTTTTATCAGGTCAGATTAAAATAGTTATTTTAAGTGAATCTGTCATATTTTTTTTATTAGTGTTGAGGATCTTTCAAATGTTTTAAATAACGAATAATGTTTTCTATTATATATTTTTTTTGTCAAGTAGTCTATTTAAATGCGTATTATTTATGAAGAAAAGATAATAAAATAAAATGTGAAAATATGATACTTAGTATGTGATGTTGGCAGATATTATTTATTTTATTTTTTTAATTTTCGTCAAAATTCGATTTATTATTTTATTTAGGAATGTATTATTAATTATGTATATAATTTTAATTTAGTTATGTTATAATTAATTATTTGTGTTATTAAATATGTTTATGTATTTTTCAATGATTGTTAACTTCTGTCCACCTAGGGGCTTCATCAAGTACCCGCGCGAGACGTCGCTCTACCGTCCGGCAGAGAAGCGTCTTCGGGACTGGGACGAGATCTACAACTTCTCGCACGTGCGTCGCGGGCTGCGCGTGCAGGCGGCGCGCTGCATGGAGTGCGGCGTGCCCTTCTGCCAGGGCGCCCACGGCTGCCCGCTCGGCAACATCGTGCCCAAGTGGAACGACCTGGTGTTCCGAGCGGACTGGGGGCAGGCGCTGAAGCATCTGCTGCAGACCAACAACTTCCCAGGTACGATCCGTTGAGTGCTGCGTAGTACCAGCTCTGCCAGGGCGCCCACGGCTGCCCGCTCGGCAACATCGTGCCCAAGTGGAACGACCTGGTGTTCCGAGCGGACTGGGGGCAGGCGCTGAAGCATCTGCTGCAGACCAACAACTTCCCAGGTATGAACAGTTGAGTGATGCGTAGTACCAGCTCTGCCAGGGCGCCCACGGCTGCCCGCTCGGCAACATCGTGCCCAAGTGGAACGACCTGGTGTTCCGAGCAGACTGGGGGCAGGCGCTGAAGCATCTGCTGCAGACCAACAACTTCCCAGGTACGATCCACTGAGTGCTGCGTAGTGACAGCTCTGCCAGGGCGCCCACGGCTGCCCGCTCGGCAACATCGTGCCCAAGTGGAACGACCTGGTGTTCCGCGCCGACTGGGGGCAGGCGCTGAAGCATTTGCTGCAGACCAACAACTTCCCAGGTACGATCCATTGAGTGCTGCGTAGTGACAGCTCTGCCAGGGCGCCCACGGCTGCCCGCTCGGCAACATCGTGCCCAAGTGGAACGACCTGGTGTTCCGCGCCGACTGGGGGCAGGCGCTGAAGCATTTGCTGCAGACCAACAACTTCCCAGGTACGATCCATTGAGTGCTGCGTAGTGACAGCTCTGCCAGGGCGCCCACGGCTGCCCGCTCGGCAACATCGTGCCCAAGTGGAACGATCTGGTGTTCCGAGCGGACTGGGGGCAGGCGCTGAAGCATCTGCTGCAGACCAACAACTTCCCAGGTATGATCCGTTGAGAGCTGCGTAGTACCAGCCCTGCCAGGGCGCCCACGGCTGCCCGCTCGGCAACATCGTGCCCAAGTGGAACGACCTGGTGTTCCGAGCTGACTGGGGGCAGGCGCTGAAGCATCTGCTGCAGACCAACAACTTCCCAGGTATGATCCGTTGAGTGCTGCGTAGTAACAGCAACAGCTCACTTGCGTGCAAGCGGCCCCGTGCATGGAATGAGTCGTGCCCTTCACCCGGGGTGCCCGCTCCGATCCGGGGTTTGACGTATTTAGGGGGTTTACTTTATCGTACTAATTAACTTTGTTTGGTAGTAAATATTCCACAGTAGTAGTTAGTTCACCATCTACCGTCTTTCATATTTACCTATGTAACTAGGTTACCTTGATTAAGTATAAGGTTTATGAGCTGAGTAGCTTATTAAATGTTTGTTTTGATAATGGTTTTTGACGTTTATTATGAGTTTATTAAACCTCAACAACATTATCAAATTATGAAAATGACCATGTGAGTCACATCTACCTTTTGCACAGAGTTCACTGGTCGCGTGTGTCCCGCCCCGTGCGAGGGCGCGTGCGTGCTGGGCATCAGCGAGCCGCCCGTCACCATTAAGAACATCGAGTGCGCCATCATCGACCACGCCTTCGAGAACGGCTGGATCAAGCCAGAGGTAACGTTATGTAATTTATTGATATGTCACTTAACTAGTTTGTTTATATGCCACTATTCCATCGCGAACCCAGAAGTTCAGCAATTCATTTGTTTGCCGAAATATTAAGTGATGGAATGCGTTGCCAGCGTGCATATTTCCTCCTTCCTATAACCTGGATTCTTTTAAGAGGAGTGAGATGCCAGCGTATGGGATATCATTTATATTTAGACTTAAGTTAGTATATTTCAATTTCAGATTCCAACTCACAGAAATGGCAAAACCGTAGCCGTCGTAGGCTCAGGACCAGCTGGTCTGGCCTGCGCACATCAGCTCAACAAGGTTTGTACAAAACTTAGTTAATTCGCATTAATATTTTTTTTATCGATAGTAGTTCAAAAAAATTGGCCAAGTGCGAGTCGGACTCCCGCACTGAGGGTTCCATACAAATTCTATTTTTGACGTATTAAAAAAACTACTGAATTGATTTCGTTCGAACCAATTTTCGTTAGTAGTTTTTATGGTAATGTACATTATATATTTATTTCAGCTTTATCATCCTCTTATTTTAGAAGTTAGAGGGGGGGGACACACTTTATTCCACTTTGGAAGGGTCTGTCACGCAAAGTATTCACTTTAGAAAAAAGTGATATTAGAAACCTTAATATAATTTTTAAAGACCTATCCATAGATACCCCACACGTATATGTTCAATGAAAAAAAATATTTCAAGTTTCAGTTCTGACTATGGGGACCCCCCACTTTTTTTATTTTTTTTCTATTTTCGTGTTAAAACCTTGTTGCGGTTCACAGAATACATCCACTCACTAATTTTCAACAGTATAGTAATTATAGTTTCGGAATAAAGTGCCTGTGACAGATTGGCGGACAGACAGACAGACAGACAGACAGACATGACGAATCTATAAGGGTTCCGTTTTTTTGCCATTTTGGCTACGGAACCCTAAAAAGCTCTGATATAATAAGTCATCTGGCAGATAGAAATTCAGAGGTGGAATTCACTAAGCGCAAATGTCATAATCTCACGGTTGTATCAACGGCGACAGTACAAAATTAGTACTAAATTCCTACTGTCACCGATTAGAAAACTATTGTTCCATCAACGATTTTGCTTCCCAAAAGAGTTCTGTCGACAAAAAAGTTTGTTAACCACTGACATTGAGTATGTATATTGATATGTCTGCGTGCTCAGGCGGGGTACTCAGTGACTGTATTCGAGCGCAACGACCGAGCCGGCGGGCTGCTGCAGTACGGCATCCCGAGCATGAAGCTGAGCAAGCACGTGGTGCAGCGTCGCGTGCGTCTCCTGCAGGCTGAGGGCGTCGTCTTCAAGTGCAACGTCGACGTCGGCAAGGACATCTCCGCGCAGGACCTGGCTAACGAGTGAGTGACTCCTCTCACACATTAACCAGGCGGAGTCAGGGGCTGCTGCAGTACGGCATCCCGAGCATGAAGCTGAGCAAGCACGTGGTGCAGCGTCGCGTGCGTCTCCTGCTGGCTGAGGGCGTCGTCTTCAAGTGCAACGTCGACGTCGGCAAGGACATCTCCGCGCAGGACCTGGCCAACGAGTGAGTGACTCCTCTCCCACACCAGGCGGAGTCACGGGCTGCTGCAGTACGGCATCCCGAGCATGAAGCTGAGCAAGCACGTGGTGCAGCGTAGAGTACGTCTCCTGCAGGCTGAGGGCGTCGTCTTCAAGTGCAACGTCGACGTCGGCAAGGACATCTCCGCGCAGGACCTGGCCAACGAGTGAGTGACTCCTCTCCCACACCAGGCGGAGTCACGGGCTGCTGCAGTACGGCATCCCGAGCATGAAGCTGAGCAAGCACGTGGTGCAGCGCCGAGTGCGGCTCCTGCAGGCTGAGGGCGTCGTCTTCAAGTGCAACGTCGACGTCGGCAAGGACATCTCCGCGCAGGACCTGGCCAACGAGTGAGTGACTCCTCTCCCACACCAGGCGGAGTCACGGGCTGCTGCAGTACGGCATCCCGAGCATGAAGCTGAGCAAGCACGTGGTGCAGCGTCGAGTGCGTCTCCTGCAAGCTGAGGGCGTCGTCTTCAAGTGCAACGTCGACGTCGGCAAGGACATCTCCGCGCAGGACCTGGCTAATGAGTGAGTGACTCCTCTCCCACAATGACCAGGCAGAGTCCAGGGCTGCTGCAGTACGGCATCACTCATTTTCATTCGATTTGTCTGGGCGGCGAGCTCCGCTTCCGCGCCGCCATGACTTCTATTGACAATAAGCAAAGGTATTTTTAGGATTTTTTTTATAAATGTATATTTTTTAGTTTCCCTTAGACATGTTACTAACATTACTTTAATCACTTTAGTGAATCAACCAAAAAATAAGTGCAAAAAAATATACATTCCGGTATATATAACTTACTGCTTGACATGTCGCTAAAGACCTCAACGGATACCTCAAAAGTTATTTTCCTAACAATCTCCTCAAACACCACAGGTACTCCGCCCTAGTCCTCTGCATGGGCGCGACGTGGCCCCGCGACCTCCCCCTGAAGGGGCGGCAGCTGAACGGCATCCACTTCGCCATGGAGTTCCTGGAGAACTGGCAGAAGAAGCAGATGGGCCCCACGGCCACCCATCACGCGCCGCCGCTGGCGAACCCCGAGCTCAGCGCCAAGGATAAGGATGTGCTTGTCATCGGTGGTGGTGATACTGGGTAAGTTGTAATACTGACTGTAAAACACGCATACACTCAGAAGGAGGGAAAGAGAGAAAGACACACACACACACACACATGGACGTTTTTTCACACTAAGATCACCATAGACTCTCGAAAAAAGTAATAATTAAGATTTTTTTCCACTTTTGATAACTAAATTTTTAAATTACAGTTAAACATATCGATATAATATGAATAAGAATTTCTTCTGATGCAATAGCTGCATTTTGTCTCAAGCAGAAACCGTAAGGAGCCGAGAATTTATCCAAAAGATCTTGCATTCACTTAAATCTAATAAACTCATAATTGATTCCCAAAAACACCAACACATGACATCTTATGAACATAAAAACACGTTTCGTAACCAAGGCGTTGTTGGTACTAGAATATCTAATATAATCCTGTTTATCTACTCCCAGATGCGACTGTATAGCTACATCGCTCCGACAAGGCGCCAAGTCCATCACAACCTTCGAGATCCTTCCAGAGCCGAAGCCCACGAGAGGGCAGGACAACCCGTGGCCTCAGTGGCCCAGAGTTTTCAGGTAATGTTGTAACTCTTCATACTGTATGTAGGAAATTAAACTTTATATCAGTTATTACGAGAAGTTTAAGAGCTGTTTTTATTATTTACTAGCTGACCCTACAGACTTCGTCCTGTCAAAAAAAAAAAAAATCTGGCAGGTCTATTTTTCGATTTTTTCTGCCGTAAGATCCATCCTTGGACTTCAACTAACATTAAAAAAAAGAATTGGCCAAATTGGTCCAGGCGTTGTTGAGTTATGCGCTTACCATACCAACACATTTTGCGATTTATTTTTATATTAAAGATAATCGAGCTTTATATTTTATAGATTATGTTTAGACTCATTCGTTGTTAAATAGTGTCAATTGCATATGAAGGTAAATCTTCCGTCTTTTTCATTGTGATTTTTATTCTTTAGGGTTGACTACGGCCACGAAGAAGTGAAAGTGAAATTCGGTAATGATCCGAGGAAATTCTCCACGCTCACAAAAGAGTTCCTGGATGATGGTGAGTAATTTTATCTAAACTACAATGTTTGTTCATACCTTATACTTTTTAAAAATGAATTTTGGGTAGTTACGAGTCTACATTAATTCAAAATACTCATTATATTGCGATCCCGGCCATTATTTACGACATTTACGTTAATGTAAAGTACAGTACTATACATCGGCATGATAATAGCTGAGATACCAAAATGGTATCCTATCCGCTGGCATCACCATACCGGCACTTAAGATACTTATTACCTACCTGAAACTGTGTCGAGCAGTTGAGTCTCCGCGGACACTGGCGGGCAGGCAGAAATTAAAAAGAAAATGTAAAAGACCGCAGCGCGCATTCTACATTTAAACTGAGAGCGTCATTTGTTTTTTCTGAGAATTTTCTCATGTTACTAAATGCTCACCTGATATAATATTATTTATTTGTTCATTTTTAAATATGTTTATTACAACTATGAAGTAAACCGAAGTCTTTATTTCGTATTGATAAAAAATACACTTTTTTACACTAAGTGCCGGTACACTGGTACCTTCGATCCCGACCGACTTCAGCCTAATTTGGTCATAATTCTTCAATTGATATTAAACCATAATAGTAGCGCATTAAGTCGAAAATCCATTGAAGTCTAATCTGCCGTTGTCTATACCTAGGTGCAATGTCTTTTTTTTTTAAGATAGGCTTGCAATTGACATCGATCACACCTGATGGTAAGTGTAGATGAGGCCTAAGATGGAGCACGCTTGCCTAGTAGATACCTGTTCACTCTAGTCTCGAAGACATCCAGATGATAACTTTCGGGAAACACAGATGTCTTACTGGTTAGTTCACCCGCAGGCCAGGGCAACGTGTGCGGCGTGACGGCGGTGCAGGTGGCGTGGGCGCGCGCGCCGGGCGGGCGCTGGGAGATGCAGGAGCTGCCCGGCACCGAGCAGGTCTTCAAGGCCGACCTCGTGCTGCTCGCCATGGGCTTCCTCGGCCCCGAGAGATACGTCGCCAACCAGCTAGGTATGACAATCACACACACACAGACACACGCGCACACACACACACGCTCGCACCCACGCACACGCTCGCACCCACACACACGCGCACCCACAGACGCGTACACCCACCCACACACATACACACACTTCCACACCCTTCGGCCGTTTTCGACCATGGCGGCCAGGTACGCAAGATATATTATAGTGCACAACTGTGTGCGCAAGTATAGGTGCACTCGCTTTTCCCTCACTTTTATAGTTCGATGGGACAGCAATCTGACAACAACAAGCAATCGAAGGCCGAGCGCGCTCACCACTGCGCCATCGAGCTCCTCAACATCTAACATCAAACACATACTCTACTCGTAAAATAACCCCATAAAGTAGCAAGGGACTCGGGCCATATCAGCTAGAAACCGACGTTGTGGTAAACAAATTCTTTCTGGAGTGGAATCGATCTCTGTAAACGAAGTGATACAGTTGACTATTTGAAGTAGCACTATGACAAGAAAAAAAAAATCTACCAAAATCAAAAGTTTTTATAAAAATATGTGGTGTAATTTTAAACTCTCATTGTCAGATTTGCCGCTCGACGCTCGCAGCAACGTGGAAACTGAGAAGTCGAATATCTACAAAACTTCTGTCAACAACGTCTTCGCCGCCGGAGGTAAGGAGTATTTTTCCTCTTTCTTGTTATTTAATATTAATTATTTCCATATTTAACCAAAAGTACGTTTATTTCGATAAAGTTCCCATACAAGTTAAGATTTTAGACTTTGGCGTTGTATTATAACACTAATATTATTTAACGGGACTTAACGCGAACCATTACATTGCGTCACAACAAACATGGTCGCAACTTTGTTGCAACGCAGGTGTAACGTCAAGCAGTAAGCAGTATTCATATAGGGTGTAACAAAATATACTGCAAATATTTTAAGGGCGAATTCTTTTAGTGGCAATGTGATCAATATCAGATACTAGCGGCCCGTCACGCGGTTTCACCCGCGTCCCGGGGGAACTACTTCCCGTACCGGGATAAAATATAGCCTATGTTACTCTGGGTGAATGTAGCTTTCCAACAGTGAAAGAATTTTTCAAATCTGCCAAGTAGTTTCGGAGCCTATTCAATTCATACAAACAAACAAAAAATCAAACCTTTCCTCTTTATAATATTAGTATAGATTAAAAAGTCAAAATTAATGCCTACCAATTTTTGCATTTTCTGCATTGGCCAATTTGCTCTTTTCGTCCTGTAAGCTTCGCCCCCTCTCCACCACTTTGCTTTTGGGGCAGGACAAGTGTAGTAATTGTATTTTTAAATATTTCACAACATCACATACATTGATCTGACCCCGTGTTAAGTAGCTTAAGCACTTGTGTTACAGACATCAGAATCAACAGTGGTATTACAAATATACGTAAATAGATACATACAACACCCAGACCAGGACAAACAGACATGTTATAAGACACGACCAGCTGTCTTGCATATGACAAAAATTGTACTTTTCCCAATTATTCACTCAATTTAGTTTGTTGATTTTCTCGGAAACTAGCGTATTAACAAAAAAATTTTACTTGACAAAGGAGAGGATCCATTTTGGGCTTGATTGTGCATGGATAAATTATATACCAAAAAAACTGTATATTTTCGTTAATTAACCTCTATAAATAACAACGGAATAGGCTTTGGCCAACTTAAGTTAATTGCATAATTATATATTTTTCATTATCAAACACACTTTATAAACGACATTGCACTATATTTTTTAATTTTTAACTGTCTTCAAAAACGCACCTAATAACATAACAGATTAAATAATCGATTAGAGAAAATCGATAAGCGGAGATTAAATGAAATGCATCATGTTTCAGTGTCTTTTTGCTAAGTTTTGAAAAACTACAATCATTTATTATTGGTAATATTCGTTATATCTTAATAATGATCTACTTTTTACGTCTTCATAATAAAGATAATAATAAAATCAAACAATTGATCGATTAAACGATCAGTATCAATTGAAATGGAGCCATTTTGGCACTGACCTATATCTTGTCTATAGGGTCAGTGCATTTTGGTTTTACGTCATACGTCAATGTCAGTCCTGTCACTTGATGTCATTCGCTTTATGTTTATATAGATACGGCAATAATTATGAATATTCATGCATGATTTTAACATATTTGGCCATTGTTTTCAGCTATAAAAATTGGGCAAATGTAATCTTTTGAAGTGTACTATTTGGTGACCAATTTCTAGCCGTGCACATCCAGACCCAAGTTTGTATGAGAAACGGATTTCTCCTTTGTTACATTTCCACTAAACAGTTTGCCCTTAAAATATTTGCATTATGTTTTGTAACACCTTATATACTATGTACATGATAAGTCCCTTTGAATGATATTAGTCACATAAAAGTTTTTTTATAACGTTATAGTTTTACGTTAGCCCACTAGTTTATCATGCAGAATAAAAAAAATATCGAATGTTTGATTCACTCATACTGATTTGTAAGCTAGATACGGCGTGGGCCGATCGCCGTCAAAGCTTTGGATTGGTCATATTGTCGTTGGGTGATTATTGAAAAACCGAGAGGTGTCAAAATTACCAAAATAAAGTACATTGTAGACTTGCAGAACAATGTTTACCACCTCTGCTTGTTTGTTTACATAATTTCTTTCATCATATTTCTAATGTTAAAAAATCTGACTATGTACATAATATATTGATTTGTTTGCTCATAAATAAATAAATAATAATAAATAAATTCATTGGACTAACACACCAATTGCCTAGCCCCAAACTAAGCTCGAAGCTTGTACTATGGAAGCTAGGGAACGGATAGACATACTTAAATACTTTTTATAAACATCCATGACTCGAGTACAAATGCCGATGTTCATCACACAAACATTTGCCCCTAGCGGGATTCGAACCCGCAACCCTTGGTTTTGTAGCTAGGGTCTCTAACCACTAGACCAACGGGCCATAAATAACGTGTGTGTTGTTCCCCAGACTGCCGGCGCGGGCAGTCGCTGGTGGTGTGGGCCATCGCAGAGGGGCGACAGGCCGCGCGCGCGGTGGACGTGGCGCTGAGCGGGCGCTCCGACCTGCCCGGGCCCGGCGGACTCGTGCACTGACCTAACCAGCCGTGCCATCTCACACTCGTAGATCAGGTAACGTACTTCCTACTACTATTATAAAGGCGAAAGTTTGTAAGTATGGATGTATGGATGGATGTATGGATGTATGGATGGATGTATGGATGTATGGATGGATGTATGGATGTATGGATGGATGTATGGATGTATGGATGTTTGTTACTCTTTCACGTAAAAACTACTGAATGGATTTGAATGAAACTTTACCACAATATAGCTTATACATCAGAATAACACATAGGCTATAGCTTTTGTTTGTTTTTTTGTTTGTTTGTTTGAACGCACTAATCTCAGGAAGAACTGAACCAATTTGAAAAATTATTTTTGTGTTGGATAGTCCATATGACGAATAAGGCTTTAGGCTATTGTAAATCTAAATCCACGCAGACGGAGTCGCGGGCGGCCGCTAGTACTTCATAGAGGGTGTTTGCGATTTTAAAAAATCCGCTAGATGGCAGTCGTGGGAGGCGCTGCTGGTGGCCACACACACTCCGCCTCGCCCCGTGCACATTGGGCCAAAGTTGCTTCATAGGGAAATGGAGTAGAAAGTGCACCTGTGCTTGCGCACGCGCTTGTGCACTATAATATATCCTGCGTACTTGGATAATCGTAAGATTGGCCGCCGTGGCCGAATACGGTATTTGACTGACAGGTCAAATCACCTAATTTTTTTAAATGTCAAAAACGTAACCTTGTAGGAAAAAAAATATGAAATATTGAATCGTGACGTCACGATGCTGTAGTGTCAAATCAATACTCTTTTAACTTCAATTAGCTGTAATAATTTGTTAAAAGCTCAATAGTAACTGTTAGATAAAAAATTGTGCCTAATTTTTGATTTCGTCTTTAATCTTAGAATGTCATAATTTGTTTCGTATGCAGTCAAATACCCAATTCCAGGAGGTATATAATAATGAATGAATGAATAATAATACAACTTCTGTAGATTTGTTTAATAATTGATAATGAATATTTCTCCACTTAGGTTTCGGCTGAGGCACCGCTCTAAATCTAGAGCTGCGCGACGCAACATGGCATCCAATATTCGGTAATGTACACCGAGTCCGGTCGCTTTAACATCTTTGGAAGCAGGCAAAGCGTCGCGTCGCCATCCGGGAAGCGTGCCACGAGCAGAATCCTTTTTGTTTACTGTTTACGTCGAGTTATCACATACGAAATAGTATGCTTTACAAGTTCATCAATTAATACTTCAAAAAATATCCACTTCTCCTTGAAGATTAAGTAGGATAACTCGACGGTAGTCTAATCGAAAATAAAATGATATATTCTCGTTCTAACAAAATCGGCCTCGACGGAGCGCGATGAAAAGATCTAGATTCCAACAAATTAGCCTAATCATAGCGAGTTAATGTTACGTAGAGCGATTTACAGTTCGCCAACTGTCGAAAACCATAGTCGCTTGTCATACAGCGCTTCTTAGCCACGCCTACTTTAGATTACCTCACTGAAATTATTTTTTAAGAAAAGTTTACCATTTGATAATCATATATTTGTAAGCACATTCCGTTTGTAGACGTTTTCGAGTATTTTTATAGTGAATTTTCGCCAAACATATCCCGATCAGACTTTCTGTTTGGCTCATTTAGGCTCGTTAAGATATCGACGCATAGATATGGTCTTTATCTGGTTCTAATAAGGATCAAATTGGTTTGAATGCTGATTTGATCGTTAAAACGCCAACTAAAATGCTCACCTATGTGTATGGATTGTTTGATAAACGGGCCTTATGTGATCGCTCGTGTCATACTGAAGAAACTTTGTTGATAAACTTGTATGTTTTTAATATTATTATTCATTGTGTTATGTTGTATTTAGCGCGTGATGTTGGTTGATATCAACATTCACTCATCTATGTAATGATTACAATTAAATGTTATTATTACGTATAATTATGTAACTGCATTTTGGAAATCTATTAAAATGAAATCAATACACTGAAATAGATATCATATTTTTTATGTAAACCTTAGTTTATTAAGTGAAATTAACTTTAAATAATTATTAATACGACGAAATTTTCTGGTTCCTAATATCTATAATCAAGCCAAAACAAATTTATTTACACAAAATATTATACTGACAAATATGAAAAATGTTTCATAGTATGGTTAATGTTTATAAATAATTATGTTGATTACTGAGTATCTCATATTATTATATTAATATTCACTTGGTTATAGATATACAGGTTGGTAAGTTTATATATGGTTTAAATAGTTAATATGCAGGATGACACCACGACTTCTCTTTGTGAGTTTATTATTTCAACTTTTGTGATATATTTTGTAAGATTTAAAATAACACCTCGACCAGGGAAGATGAGTAAGAAAACCGTGAATATTAAGTACAATAAAAATGTATTGCAATTAGAAATGTTAAAATGAATTGAGGGCAATTCAAAATCTTTGTCTTATTTTGATTATGATATCGTAATATTTAAAAATTAGATTGTGTTGATAACTGATAAGAGTAAAAAAAGGATTCCCTTTTCCCTATTCTGCCATAATGGTCAGTTTTGTTTCTTTATATTGCAAAGTAATTTGTGTGTTTATTCATTAACTAGACAGATTAAATTCCTTTACACATATTTTTAGGCTTGTATATTACTTTTATCAGAGTCAGTAAATGATTTTCTTCATTTGTAACGTGGTTCTAAAAGTGTGTCGTTAAGTTGAAATGGTGTTGTCTATTTCAATATTAAATTCAACCTGTGATGTAAGATTACAGTAACTGAGATTAATTTATATGAATGTTTAATTACTTGCGTAGTTATAATTGTTTGGTTTGTAACTTTATAGTTCCTACGTATTTATATTTGGTAAACTTCAGTGAATACTAGTCTAATTATGGTAAAACAAATCAGATATATGTAATGCTGTTGACAATATTTTAAAATGAGATATCTTTATTACAATGAAATTATTAAAAAATAGTTAATAAAATATTGAATCAATGGAGTTTAATCTTTTAAATAATTATGAACTATATAACATAAATGTAACTTAATCTATTTTAGAATGTTGTCAATTAAATGGTATTACAACAACATTATACAAGAAACATTTATGTATCTCGCGCATTAAAACATAGATACGTGTTTCTATAAGAAAGGGATCTTACAATTTTATTACGTATTATTGTTTTAGACTTATTTTAAGTATGTTATTGATCGTTTAGGAGATGGTAAGACGTAATTTATTTGATAATATTTTACTGAGTTGTCTATTGGCTTATAAGATTAATGTGTCATAAATTTAATCAGCCAAACTATAGAATATGTGAGAAAATTATGTTGGAATTTTTAAAGCCCTTCGATTAGCAGTTGATATTATGCATAACCGGAAAATCTATAGATGGCATACGTCACAAACTCACATGTACAATGTACAACTACCTATATAAAAATATCATAATATACATGTTTGAATATTGGTTTTCCGTGACGTATCCACTCATTTGCATGGACTATGCAAATTCGGCTTAAGCCCATTCGTGTATTACTGGTAAACGTAGATGTTCATGAACTGTTAAATCGAGTTGTTGATCTTTGTTTTACGTATTTATCGAATAGAATTACCGAATAAACATTTTATTATTTTAATCTTTAATACAAAGTTATTTAAATGTGTCTCCAAAGAAATAAGTATCAACCATGCAGTGTCAATTAAGTGTTATTATCAAGTCATTCTGTTAATTGTAATGTTCAAAATTATAGTTGCGATTTGTAGAACGAATGTTAAAATGTTAGATTAGACGTTAATATTGACAGTTTTGGTATTGTAATATCATTGACAATAATTAAATGTTTATTCGTAGCTAAACCATGTATGTATCGTATAATACTGAATTGGAGAAATAAATATTTCAGCACATAATATATTGACTATTATTTATCACGTTACACAGCAAATATAAATCCATTGGATTTATTTGAGAAGTAGGCAAAAGTAATAACATAAAACACAACAGACAACACAAACATTTTCTAGTTTCAGCTCCCATTGCGTGAAATGGAACGTAACGAATAATAATTTAGACGAAGGTAGTTTCGCAAATATTATACCTACATAAGTGAAACGAAATTATAGTCCTTTTCAGCTAAGGTGCTCCCGGTGACAGTTTACCTTTGAACGAAAATCGATATTATTCTAAAGTACGAAAAATCATTAAAACAGCTCGTGGAACTTATTGCCTATTAAAATAAAGTTTAATTTCGTGTAAGAAGAACACCTGTCACAGGTATAATTTTACGTGAAATGGACTATAGTATTGAAATGAATCAGTGATTTATTAATTGAAGTTGGTGGTTTACGTTTTATGTACAATAAGGTACTTCGTAAGACTGAGTGCACGTCAATCAAAATAGGCTAGGTACCGGTCCGCAATTTGTAGAGGGTAAACTTAAACAAACCAATTTGCTATAGACGCCATATTGAAGAAAGAAAATCATGGCAATCGACTCAAAGTTGGTACAGAAATCTGGGAACCTTCAGGTTCTGGTTCATACTTCTGTATAAAAAGTGGTATCGGCATCAATTGTAACTTAAAAATGGCTATCCAACGATGTTTGAATCATCTTGATTGAGAACCGATACCAAAACGCCATCATCCTTTTATTCAATTAGAATAAAAGGGGTGTAACATTAATCGTTCACCTGTATAGAGACACTAGCGGCCGCCCGCGACTCCGTCTGCGTGGATTTGGATTTCCTATAGCCTAAAGCCTTCCTCGTCAAATGGAGTATCCAACTCAAAAATATTTTTTTTCAAATCGATCCAGTAGTTCCAGAGTTTAGAATGTTCAAAAAAACAAACTCTTTAGCTTTAGGGGGAGTCCGGGAGACTTGCCCAGGTGGGAGAGTTGAACCGCCTTTAAAAACTCGATTTAAATTTCGCGCTAACGACACGTCAAGTCGGTCATTGGTAGCACGCGTGAGACCATAAACAACCACGCCGCCATTTTTTACAATGGCCTGTTTGTTTGGTGGTCAGGTTCGAAAAGGTATTTTTGTGATTGCGGAGTAGTTTTTTTCTAATTTTTGTTGTTTTGTGATTACGTACGAGTTTATAGAGGTATGTATTGTGTATTGATACTATTATGTTGCCTGATTATTATAGTTTGACGTGCGCTTAGTGTTTTTTCGCTAAGATTGAATGGTTTTCCTATGAACAAAGTTTTATGTTAATGTAATATAAGCGGGAGAGTTGCACCATGGTGAGGTCGGGAGACATGCTCAGTGGTTCAACTCTCCCTGTGTTTATATATGACAGGTTTTGGAGTTTGGTTTGTGTTTTGCTTGTTTTATTACGTTAATAACGTTTTATTACAGGTTAATTGGATGAAAAATGCCGTTTAAATACAAGCCTTCTGAAAACACACGCCAAAGAAAAAAATATACCGCCACTGAGTTAGAAAACGCTATACGTGAGGTAAAAGATGGTGCATCGTTACGAAAAACATCTATTAAGTATGGAATCGATAGAAGTACAATAAGACGTTATAAATTGAATGAAGAAAAACTAAACAAATTTGAAGAAAAAAATAGTCAGTATAAAGAATCACATATATTTACAGTTCGAGAAGAAAAAATCCTTGTGGCATATTTACTATCATGCAGTAAAATGCATTACGGTTTGACTAGAAAGCAAGCGATGCAATTAGCTTTTTTGATTTCGCCAATGTTAATTCAAAAAAGTTAAAAAATAAGTTTAATAATTTAAAAATAAGATGGAGAAGGTGTGATGAAAGGATATAACAATTATTATGACTTGAAATGTTTAAGAAGAAGTTTTGTTAGATTTTGTTTTGTTAAATAAACAGTAGATAACTGTATTTTTATATAATTTTACTTATTTTGTTGATATTTCAAATAAACATGTGATTTAAGCTGATATTTTTTTAATGTCCCCCATAATAAAATAACATGTTCAACTCTCCCCATACCCCGGGTCAAGTGTCCCATGGGTTGGGGAGAGTTGAGCCATATTCCATTTTTTATTGAAGTAGGTATAACATATTTCAGTATTATAAAAGCCTAAAAGTTATAATGCATAAGTAAACCCAAATAAATAAGCTAATGTTTAATACTATAATTGAATCCCTAAGTCTAATATTAAGAAAGTTACGATAATTTAAACAAAAAGCGGTTCAACTCTCCCGGACTCCCCCTACATATTAGTATAGATTTTCTGAAGGCTTGCTTTATCGGAGTGACACGTGAAGAACATTATTCGATATTGTATGACTATTCAAGAGGAAAATCATATTCATTATTCTAAATCATGTCACCCTAAAAGTTTATCATAATCAAAGAGACATGACACGGGCATACATAATTAATACCGTGGTGTTTCTTGCAAGTCTGGAGGGAGCACAGTTGAATTTTGCTCAGTCTTCAAGGAACACGTTCGTCTTACTAATAGGTAAGTAACTACAAATAGACAACTTATATGAGCTCTGGCTCTCCATATACCCACTCATACAAGCGTCATAACAAAGATTAAAGCAGTATTTTGTGCAGCTATTCGCTGTGGTATTATGAACCTAAAGTCGTATGAAGACGTTAATTCTTAAAGGTCGACATCAGTGCTCATGGACACTCCTTTTTATACAAGGTGAATTCCTTTAAGCATGCGCCGCTCTGGGTCTTTGAAGTTCGAATGGAGGAATGTGGGACTCCGGGTCTTTCTTTGCTAAAGGTGCATTGGAAATACTTACCTCTACGTGTACCCAAGCTTCTGAAGCTTACGTGGATCAAAAACCATCACATGTTTAATTTTGCAGAAAAATGAAAATAATGGAACATCTTCTGTTATGGTACAAAACATGCGAGAAGAAGTTCGAAGAACAATTCGAATTCAAGATCACCGAAATCTCAATTGATAAAATATCTGCATACATGTACAGGCCCAAGGATTCGTCCAGTTTAGCAGTCACGCGGATACTGTTTGGTAAGTCAAAAATGTTGTTACTTTTTTCGACGATCGCATTGGTCTAGTGGTCAAAATGATAGACCAAGAGTATGACGGTTCGATTCCCGCACAGGACAAATATATATTTGTGTACATGAACATGTTTGTTTGTCCTGGTCTGAGTGTTATAAATAATGTTTCTTTTAATTTTATTTTTAATACCACTGTTGATTCTGATATCTTTAACACAAGTCCTTAAGCTACTTACCACAGATTCAGATCAATGTAACTATGTGATGTTGGCAATAATAATGCCTGGTGACTAACCAGTCACCAGTAACCACCAATACTTAAACTTTTCAACCAATTTGTTTACAATTAAGGTACCTGCGGTAAATAAGGCCCAGGGGGTAATAAGGCCCACATTTTAAATTTCACGGAAATACATTTCTATAAAACTTCACTGTTTACGCACACTTGCAAAATGTCTGTGTGAATTTCTCCAAATTGGTCGGAAGTCGCCAGCGCCGCTATCCTGCCGGTCACCTGCGATGCGATGGTGGAGTGGCTGGTTACTGTGCAATTTTATAATTTTTGTATCAAGAAACTGTAAGTATTTTTACGTTTAATTCAATAATTCACTTATATTGCTGTATTTATTATTTTATGTATGTGTTGTACATTACAAAGGAAATGGCTGTCCCGATTCAGAGTTAGGGATTTTAGGTTTATTAGGTTATTTTGTAAAAACATGGCATGAGGTTAATAAGGCCCATTTCAACGGTACATGGGCCTTATTGGCCTCTTAATATTTGAGTATCAGATTGCTTGTTTTTTGTGTTTCAGGTCAATGAACTATGTAAATTTTATTGTCAATATATGTATCATTGTTACAGATTTTGATTAAAATGGCTCCAAAGTCCAATGAAGAGAGCTCAGTGAACCGAAGAAAAATAAAATTTTGGTGGGACAGTGATTTAACAAGATGATACCGTCTCAGTATAATTTAATTTGTTTCTTAATTATTGTTTTGTTTGGATTTTGTTTGCAGAAGATTATTATTACTTTTATTTTAAGAGTATATTTTTTGTTTCTAAGAATATTATATAGAGAACTCAGTTAGGTACTTACCTTTAATTAAAGTCTGATTATAACTCTTATAAATTAATATGAAAAAAAAAAATTCTTTGTTTAATAAGAAAATAACTGATTATTTTAAGTTTTCAATGTAGTAGAAGCACAGCATGTACAAAACATGCTTCTACTAAGTAACTTAATTAGGACCACTAGTTATTTGAAATCAATTAATTGTCTATAATTAATATTAAGAGGCCAATAAGGCTCACGTTTATTAAATAAAGTAAAATGATTAAATGAGTAAAAAACAACCATTTACTTTTATTATAACTGATTTTTAGGTAAATTTAAGACACTTGTATTAAAAATAAAGCGATTTTTTATATGGGCCTTAATATACAACCGTAGTATAATAAGGCCCTTGAGAAGGGTTTTAAAAAAGTATATTTACTTTTTAAAATACATGCGTTTCTTAATAGTTTTACACCATTTATTACAGCAACATAAATAAGCTATGTAAACAATAAGTTTTTGATATCTTATACGCAGTATTCTCAGATTTATAGCCATTTCCTTTTAAGTGGGCCTTAATTGCCGCAGGTACCTTACAGCGGTTGTGGTAGACCAGCTCGGTGGACTTACAGACCGACATTTTGAGAATCATTAAGAAGTTGTTTGAAATAAATTGTTTTCTTATGCAAATACGAGTTCCGGAAAATGGCATACATAACCTACCTAAAAAACATTTTATTGTCGAAACTAGTTTACGCTGGCTTGTCAATCAGCTATTCTATGCGTGAGCGCATACCTAGTTGTCTATAACCAATCGACCTTCGGAAAACAAGTTTTCATACTTATATTTCTTCTTAATTTTTCGGATGTACTTCCTACGAAAATTGTGACGAATACTCGAACACTACATTGACCTATTGTTTTCTACATTCCAACACAAAAGTAATAGTACCTATCTAACTTATGCATACTAGGTGCTTCATTAGTTTCATTTCACCACATGATTTGTGGTTTTATCGGCAGTTTTGTGGTAGAGTGTATTTGTATGTTTTAGGGTAGATTTAGTGTGACCACGAAAGATAGTCCCCGTCTGCGGGGTTAAATGTCATCATTCTCTATATAGACCTTGAGTAGAAGAATCTACGGGCCCGTTGTTCAGTGGACAGAGAACCTGGCTACAAAACCTTGATCGGCGGGTTCGAATCATCGAACATCGGCATTTGTACTCGAGTCATCAATATTTATAAAAGTATTCAAGTATATCAATCCGTACCGTAGCATCCATAGTACAAACTTTGAGCTTAGTTTGGGGGTAGGCAATTGGTGTGTCAGTCCAAGGTTTTTCTTTTCTTCATATATTTATTTATTAAGGGCTGTAATCTCTCGATGGTAAATAATTTTGTTTCTTGTTCAGGGCTGGCTATGTTGTTCGACATCCCCGACGAGCGAGGCGGCGCGTCAATGGACAGGCGCTGGGGGGATCCCAAGATCTGCCACTTCCCGCTGCTGCCGTGCGTGACGGCTCTACCAATGCCGTACATGGCATTCGTCTACGCTGCACTTTGGTTTGGTACAAAAGCATTCACGACGATTTTTTATATTTGTTTAATCTCTGGCACTGTTTAATCGGCTCAACATTAACATTACTAAACTGTCATGTTTAAGAATATAGTATTGAAATAATGTAGTATTAAGTACCTAAACATACATGTAATGTAATACCTAAGTCGGCGAACTATATAAAATATTATGTTTCTCGAACCAAAAATATAACCGAAGACGAGCAGTAATTCTACTTATTGATCATATTGACCATGCACTTGACCGCCGAAGGTTAAACCAATACATTAACATGTAGGTATGTTGGTATATTTCACAACAAAATCTGTAAACACTACAGTAGGTGTAATAATACATAGAAGAAAATTTTAACACTTGCAGGGTAGGTATACCTGTCCCCAATTCTGTTTAAAATCAAGCGGAGAACACTTCCAATTTGTGTTGGTTCTCCCAGATTGTTCAGGACATTAGATGCTTGAATCACCTGATTGCCTGAAACTAATGTTGATTCCATGCTTCGGAAGGCACGTTAAGCCATTTGTCCTGTCCATAATCCAAATTAAGAGGTTTCCCTTATAAAGGTTCCAGAGATCAGCCGACAGTCTCTTCATTGTAATAACCAGCGTAGCGAACCCGGGGCTCCGTAGCAATGGCCAAGGATGCATCGGCAGAGGCGCTAGGATTATATATATAGTCCTCCTAACCGTATTCGGCTATGGCGACCCTTGGTGGTTACGAGCGCTAGGATTATGATGATGATGATAGTTAAAAGATTGTCTATTTCTAGGAGCTCTAGGTATAACTCTGGGCTACAAGTATCGCGTGACGTCAGCAACATTCGCCGTGTCCTACTGGTACCTGTTCCTCATCGAGAAGAGCTTCTGGAACAACCACAGCTACCTGTTCGGGCTGGTGGCTCTCCTGCTAGCCTTCACCGACGCCAACTGTTACTGGTGAGCTGAAAATATCATTTACATCTCTTGTACGGCCAGCTACAGATAATGGTAATACTTAATCATCCTCCTGCCCTTATCCCACACTAGGCGGAGAGGCGCAACATGTCTTCTCCTTCCACTCACTCCTATCAGCCGTCAACTTTACGTTCACTCCTTTCGCGTGCATATCATATTACGCAATCCATTTATCTCTTCTTCGGTCTTCCTCTGCTCGATTCCATCCACAGTCATATTTATCACTTTCTTAGTGACAAGGCAATATAAAGACAATGGTAACACTTGTTCAATAATAGCGTTTAAGCCCCTCACGTAAGGGTGGTAAAAAGTTCGAAGAGTTTCATCTGATATGCTGGTATCTGTACTATGCACAAAAACGAGTAGACCCTCTTACAGACCCCTCTTTCCCACTGGGCACAATGTGCATGGCATGTGCCCAACTGCCCAGGGCCTCGCGATTGATTGGGGCAGTGATCAAGTGATCACTGCTCTACATAGACATCAACGACTTCACAGGGATCGTGGATGCGTTGCCAACCTTCTACACCACATACCCTCCCCAACTTAGCTCTGAAAAAAAACGCAACGGTAATAAAGTTTTTCTGTTTTTTTTTATAAGTATACACTTTACGCTGTTTTCTTTTATAAGTATACACTTTACTCTTTTATAAAATGTATGAGTCTGAAGTATATTTTGCTTACAGGTCTCTCGACGCATACCTAGACCCCAACAAGAAGAGGTCCACTGTCCCGTACTGGAACTACTTCGTGCTGAAGTTCCAGTTCTTCGTGCTGTACTTCATGGCTGGGCTGAAGAAGGGCACGGCGGAGTGGCTCTCAGGGTACTCCGTGCAGAACCTTAGCGAACACTGGGTCTTTGCGCCATTCAGGTAATAACGTATTGGTAGTAACGATATGATATTTTACCACGTATTTATTTCACTATTATTTATTTTTTTTCATTTATGAAATAAACACAACAAATTACAATTATAAAAATAGCTAAATGTTGAATTGTCAATTCTGATCTAGATTGCAATTTACTAAGGAGGAATTATAGGACATGGACATTATCAACTTTTACAAGTCGTAAAAAGCACTTTGGTCATAAATTGGTCCTACTCTCGGCGTTCATGATGGGTACCTATTTCTTGTTGTTGTTTTGTTTTTAAAACAATTTATTTACCAGAACGAATCAAGTAGTTAATATTGTACCTTACCTACCTACTCGTTCAGCGCTACAAAAAGCTGATGCGAATCATTCAAACTTATGTTTGGCTTTACCATTAACAAGTAGATACTAGAATCAAGTGTTTATCTAGGTAGGTATTTGTACGATATTTGCATAATATTTTAACAAATTATTGTTTTTTGACCGTATCAAAAGGAGTGACGTTATTTTTGATGACGGAACATTCGTCAATCAGGATGCCAATTTTATCAAAATACTTGATTTACATACTTAGGTAGGTACTACAGTGTAACTACCTTTTGATTCGTTTTTAAATGTTCAATGATTAGATAAAGAAAGAAACATAAAATTTACGATTGCCTGATGATGATGATGATGAAATAAAAAATGCTTTCAGTGCTGATAACTTTCACAACACGTTCATAACTTGTCTCGATTACCTAAGTAGGTACTTTAATAAAAACTTGCGCTAATTTGGAAGAGGGCCTATCTTCTGTCTTATACAAACTGATCAAAATCAATGAGATATTTAGAGATGTTGTGATAAGTTGACAGATTATCTTCACATCGTCACTTATGGATGCGATTTTCTTGTTTCTTTGTTGAAGAAATTATTACTATCACTTCGGATAAGTGACTGTTATTGACGAATGAATTCGGCACAAACACGTTGTTCAATCTATTATAAGACTTGCAAATTGCGTATTTGTACACCATACGAAGACAGATTTGCCATTTAAGATGAGCGTGTATTGTGCGACCGTCGCCTGTAAGAGTTTGTTTGTAAAATTACGAGTCAACGACCTTTGGTCACAGTGGAAAATCTCCAAAGGACGCTTGAAGTTCCATGGAAGGTGCAGAATATTTGCACATGGCAAGGGACCTTATTGAATACCTAGAGGATAGCGAGTATGATTGACCAACTTATCAATAAACATATATCAATGAATCAATCACCGTAGAAAAATATCCTAGAATTTGTTAATATCTGATGTAAAAATCTGTGGCTAAATTATACTAGAAAAATTTTGTATTTTTTTTAGTGTTTTGGTATTGCTCCACCTACCACATCACCGTAGTAAAGTATTAAGTAAATAAATAAGTTCTCAACTCACTAACATTTCCCCCAGGCGGGATGCAAACCCCCGGCTCTCGGTTTTGTGGTCACTGATCACGGGTCCTATAACCACTAAACTGACTAGTCAAAACAAACAACTTTCTTGCCGGAATATTAAGGAATCAAGCAATAAATTAACTATATAGGTAAAACACGTTCTATCAAAAAATTGTTGACCGTGTTTTCAATTAACTGTTTCTTAAATTTTACATAAAATTTGTTAAAATTGTATGACGAGTTATAAAAACCTAAAGAGAGCCATATTCAATTTAGCAGCATTTTATTACGGTATTGATCCAGACGTCATTGACACGATACATACATTCCTGATTAAAAAAAGTATAACACAGACTGAAGCGTGTGGTTTTGACGTCATAACAATATTAAGTGTGGTAAACTCCGAAATAAGCTTTCGTTAATGCGTTTTTTGCGTCATTCTACAGCGAGACAAGCAGATCGTTCACCTTATGGTAAGAGCTTCTTCTGATTCTGACCACGACAGTTTAGTCTGCTTCTGGAATCTTTTCTTTTGGACTATGCTTAAAGCCCATAGCTAAGCGATATTCCACTTTCATTGGTAAATAAACATTGTCGCCAACGAGATTTTGTTGAGCCATCGCGAACGCGTTTTCTGGCGTTCAACACAGAAAAGGCGTTCAGGCGATTTATTTACAAACAAACCCAGCACTTACAAGCAGGTGTGATTCGCTATGCCTGCCGTATCCGGTTGTAATCAATTTTGTTTTTTACAATAAATGTTAAGTTTTATAGCTATTTTGACGGGCCCGTTGTTCTAGTGGTCAGAGACCCTGGTTACAAAACCGAGGGTCGCGGGTTCGAATCCCGCTAGGGCAAATGTTTGTTTGATGAACCTCGAAGCCTTTGTACTCGAGTAAATAAATGTATTAAAGTATGTCTATCCGTTCCCTCCATTGTACAAGCTTCAGGCTTAGTTTGGGGCTAGGCAAATGGTGTGTTAGTCCAAACAAAATGAAAGCAATATACATATTTATATTAGTCTGCATTTTGACATGAACAAAGATACAACTTTGGCCGAAGTAACTATTATGTATGAAATAATACCTGATAATTATTGTGGTGTATGGCCTTATAATTTACATAGGATTGTAAAAGGATCTAACACTTCATAATGCTATGGTCGTGAATGACCTAATGAAACGGTATTCAGCTTTGTAGGAAAATAGTGAGTACTTAAAATAAGACTTTAATGAAAACATAAACAAATAAAAGAGGGTGGTAACTTTTCCGCAATAGAAAGGACCTATAGCCTCATCTACGAAATAATTAGATCTTGTAAAATAAACTATGACAAGTTCAACACAATAAACAATTGATCTGCACAAATTGTCAGTATTTCATAGGTACAATAGGTTTAGTAGTTTCGTATTATATTTACTTGAAACAAAAAAAAAATCAAATCTTTCCTCTAAGGTACCAATATAAAATAGATTAATAACAGTGTAATTTATATTAAAACCTGTTATGTTTGACGTGTTCTGACCATAGCGGCTATACGTGTGATGAGTGACGTCAATATACTCGATAGTTGTTTATATTGACCAGAATACGAAGAGCACAGTGTGGAAAATAGGACAATGGTAATGAAAATTGGACAAAACTCAAAATCAATAAATTTAAATAGGTATTCTTTATTAAAACAGGCTTTATAGAAGCACTTATTGATCGCCAGAAAATTACAAAATGACTCTACTTATAATGTTATCTGTGACTACCGACGGTTCGGAAGGTAGATACTGGCGAGAAGAATTATTACAAGAACAAGTAGGTGCTGCTGTTATAATCATAATAAATTATTATTCTACATCATAGCTACTTTTGTTACTATTTTGACAAATTTTGATAAGGCCCTTGAAAAAAACTAAGCTCGAAAATTACCTGATAGGTTTTTGAAGGTTGTTTGTGAAGCTAGTTTTGATTTGTACTTCATCATAATAGGTCATCCGTTAGGTAACTGGCTGGTATTAATATTAATGGGATATTTTGGTACTGCTTCTTTATGGGTAACTAGCGGCCGCCCGCGACACCGTCCGCGTGGATTCGGGTAAACCTCAAAAATTGTAGCCTATGTGTTATTCTGATGTATAAGCTATATTGTGGTAAAGTTTCATTCAAATCCATTCAGTAGTTTTTACGTGAAGGAAACAAACATCCATACATCCATACTTACAAACTTTCGCCTTTATATTAGTAAATAGGATTATGAAACTTGTCTACTCGTAGATGTATTAAGGAACATTACACAAATATACCACAGAATAAAATACGTGTTTGTCGATACGGTACTTTGATGACTAAGTAAATGTGGTAATTATTATCGTAAGGGAAAAACATTTAGCCTGAATAAAAAGTATGAATTCTTCAGCCTTTATGTGTAATTCTCTTCTCTTAAAACAATTTAACAGACCAGAAACAGTGCTCTGCTCTTTGGACGGTACCTACCAAGCCAAAATATTCTGATAGCAGATACATCTTTAGACGAATAGTTCTAAAGGAGGTGTAGGTAGGTAACTAAGTATAAAACATGCCTAAAGGTGAGACTCCACCAAAGAAATGTGCGAGATGACCGGAAATGTGCCGTAAGCGGCCAATAGGATTTCTTTTCTGAAATGGTCACTTTTTTGGCCTCAATAAACCCTATTGGCTGCATACGACACTTCTCCGCTCCGCTTGCTCAGCTCAGCTTTGGTAAAGTCTCACCCTAATTCGTAAAAAAATCTAGTAACGAAGTAAAGGTTACATTACAGAAGGTAGATCTAGGTTTGCTAGATTAAAACCCAGCAGCGACGCGTAACTAGTAGTTACAATCTGAATAGTTTGCCGCCATCTCATTCATTTAATTGCAATAATTACATTGGTACGCACAGGGTCTCTCGAAGGTTCGTAATATGCTCTGCGATTGTTACTTATTAACTTTATTTAGCCCTTTGGTCAATCAAATTACCTCTACAACAGGAAATAACAAAACCTTTTCCTTCGCATTTATGTTCTGAATTTTGTTAGCTCAGCATGATATTGGCCGAGCTCAACGTTTCTTACTTCAGCGGATTAACTTTTGAGAGACACGATCGAGGGCTGAGGGTGAGGAGGATAAAAAATATCAGAACTGTACAATAAAAATAATTAGATTAAGGGTTAATCCATCAGTGTTTATTTCCAGATTATTCCTGACGGTGCCGCAGACGGACTACCTGGTGGTGCACTGGTTCATCTTCGCGTTTGATCTGACAGTAGCCTGCTGGATGATGTGGTCGCGCTCCCGCCATCTTGCCATGTTCTTCTGCGCCCTCTTCCATCTTATGAACAGCAGGCTTTTCCGTATTGGTAATTAAGTTTATTAGAAAAAAGAAAAACGAAAAACTATACGAGTAACGAGTTTACGTCTAAATTTTTCAATGTTAAAGTTAATTTTGTAAAGTGCGGAGTTTGAACTTACAATCTCTGCTGCAAAAGCGCAAGCTGCAAGAACGATCTTAACATACGATTTGTAAAAAGTCAAAATTTTATATTCATTCAATTTATGCATGAATCTATTATTAGCTTCTTCGTTATTAACAGATCTGAAAAAGCCTCTCATCACATCAATAAGCAGGCTGCATCAGATTTCACATTTTCATGGTAAATAATGAGAAATACATTTTCAGGAATGTTCCCCTGGGTCTGCCTTGCTACAATGCCGCTGTTCTATCCATTTGATTGGCCCAAATTGGCTTTACAATACATAAAAGACAAAGCTCACTCTTACAAAGAAAAAGTATGCCAATGCATTTCCAAGATTTGCAAAAAACAATGTGATTGCGTGACGAAAGATGAAAATGATAAAACGCCTGTAATCTGTGAAGAAGAAGAAGAAAACAATGATAAATTTGATCAAAATGAAATGGAAGATGATGTTTTTATAACAGAGAAAAATACTGATGATCCTAACAATTCACCAGCTAAAAAGAAACTCGATAAAAACACACACGACTCCTTGAACGACGCGACGGCAACAGAAAATGGAAATGTAATTCAATATAACAAGTCGACAATTTACTTCATTACCATTTACATGATACTTCAATTGTTTTTACCATACTCACACTTCATTACCAAGGTAAAATACTTAAAAATTACTTTAGGTACATTTGTTGCATGTCCAATAACTAAACAATAGCACCATTCATCATATAAGTATAGGTTATTTTCTATAATTTTGAAATTGTCATTATTGTATAAGTGTCTTATGTACCTACAACTATGTAAAGACAAGATAACTACTGAATACCTGAAACGTTTAAGTGTTCTTCCTCTCGTGAAGTAAGTAGGTACGTACAGGTTACACAGGTAGGTTGTACAGGCAACAACAAAAGAACACCATAATGTTTTACATAAACATGTAACTATCAATTACTTACCTACGTATTTCCTTTTCTTTTTTTTTTAAGTTGTAAATGGGTAAACTACACAATATGTTAGCATACTTTCTTAATCATCCTTCCGCCAATTATTTAAGATATTTATATACTGCCTACAATAAAACAAAGATTACTATGCCTCTACTTATTATTTACTGACGTCAAATATCTTTAGAAGGTTTGAAAAACGTTTACTCCAAATATTTCTCCGACAAATAAAATATTACATGAAATTCCTAATCATAAATATTTTTTCAACTGGTAATGAGAATAATGGTGATCACCCTTATATGCTAATCTCTATAACAATATTATAAAGCATTTACACAATGTTAGCCTTTAATGTCACATAGAAAACCGCCATCATGCATTGTCATTTCAGGGCTACAACAACTGGACGGACGGACTCTACGGCTACTCGTGGGACATGATGGTCCACACGTGGGAACCGCACTCCATCATCGTGAAGGTCGTGGACCACACCAAGAAGGATGAGTTCTACGTCGACCCTTACCTCTTTACTCCCAATGACCGCTGGACGAGGCATGGAGATATGGTGTACCAATACGCTCAATGTATAGAGAAGAAGATAATAGAATCGAATAAAAGGAAGAAGCTGGCCACAAACATTTCGATCTACATCGACGTATGGATGTCAATGAATGGTCGGTTTGTGCAACGAATGTTTGACCCGAAAGTGGATCTGTTGAGAGCTACCTGGTCGCCGTTTCAGCCGACTCACTATTTGATGCCACTACTGGATGAAGCCTTGCATTGGAGGGAAACTCTGGACCAGCTGAGAGATCATGTTGCTTCATGGGGTGAGCTCAGTGACGTCACATTTTTCGCTGACTTGCCCGGTAAGTTATAATAAGAAGGTATAAAGACATTTTGCATGGCAGACGTCCGATGTCTAACCCTATTGCCCAGTTAAGCAAACCATCAAACTACACACGATATACTTGGATTTTGATTTTCTATCAATTTTGAAATAACTAAGTAGGTATACCTACTTATGTACATTTGCTGTCTTCGACTAGATCTGTAAGTATATATTCAGATGTACCTGTATCATTTAAATCAAAAGGTACAAAAAGCCTCCGCGATGTTGGCTTTGGCCCGGGACTATATGGTCCCCGTGATCTCTAAAGAGTAAGTACACTTAAAATTATAGTTACCTATGTTTATTTTTTATTGACATTTATATGTTTGTATGGGTAAAACCTAGCAGGTAAATATTTCCATCTTTTTTATTATTTAATACCTGACTCTAATAATGATCCCGTTAGAGTTTAACCGCATGGAAACAGGTTATATGACTTATGATAATGAGAAACAGTGACATCATTATCACAAAAACCATTTTCGCGCCAAAACGCTACGCAAATCCCCAAAACATAAATCAAATAATCGATTGCCTAATTGATCAATAAAAATAATGTGACGCACCAAGAAACAGGTTTTATTATGGTCAAAGTTCGTTAGAGCAATCAGAGTTAAGCCCTCCGAAACTTATTTATCAGTATCAATCATTGAGTTTTTTTAAGCTGTTCCTAATCAATGAGGTATTATTACAACTAACAGCTCACTGGTTCTCAGCAGTTTTAACTGGTTGATAATGATAGGATACTAGCACCTTATATAAAGCACACTAAACTTAATACCAAAACCTCGTAAAATCCGTAACATGGAAATCATAAAGAAAATACGTTAATGTGTAAAGATAATATTAAGTATTTATTCATTTCAATTGATTTATTCAAGTTCAATTAAGTGTAAATAATTAATACAAACACACCTAGCTGAAAATAACTCGACGATTTTTTGCGTGACTACGGACTACGGCTGCAATGCATTTTGATTGAAGATACACCATGCCTAAATTACGTAGCGTAATTTTGTATAGAAGTTAGTCTTGGGTTTTTGCCTGGTGTGTTTTACCAGAAGTTGTAGCACTGTTTCCTAATACTACGAATGCAACATGAATTTCTATTTCTTCTTCTTACGGTACGGTGCCGTATATTGCGTAGGTTTCTTTGCTAAGATAATCTGGGTCTGCCTCGTTGTCTCTAACCGTGGATTTTGTCTTGGATGATAAGTTGCAGAAGACTGTGCGTTTCGTTCCGCATTATATTTCCCATGTATTGCAGTTCCCGTGTTTGTACAGTGTCCAGGATCTGTGATTCCATACCCATACTTTCTTTCTCGCAAAGTTGTAATACGCACACGATGTACTTATCCACGAAATTCTCAAGATCCCTCTGTACAACCACCTTTAGAAAGCCATGTGGAACTAGAACTCGCAACGTAATACTTCTTACCTAAATTAAACAACCTAAAACAAGAACCACCCTTCCCCACAATAGTTTTAAGTAGTTATCCAAATGCTATTAAGAATTCTTATTTTATGTCCCATACTTACAATATTCTTCTAAGCTTGGAATGTTGCTCACGACACCAACCTTTGCAGGTTACGACCAAGAGAAGTTCATACCAGCTGAGATGAAGAACGTTACTCTTACCGTGCTCGGCGGAGAGGTGGCGTTTGAGCCCGAGGTGACGAAGATCTTCAGCGGCCACTCACACAAGTTAACCAGCGGGGAACGCGTCAAAGTGGCATCTGGAATGTTCCACAGAGTTCTGAACGTAGGGGAACACCCAGCATTCTACATGTACACTTTCTACAACAGTTCTGACATCTGGCAGCCTGAACAGCCGAAACCGAAGCTGCCGATCGGTAGCGAGCTGAGAAGAAGGTTCTCGAATATGATCAGGTTTGCTGGTATTGTGGTGGCAGGCGTTGTTCAGAGTATTGTGAAATTATCTGAATGTCAATAATAAGGAGGGCAAACAAGACCTTAAAAGTTTGGATTTAGTTCATATTTACTAGTCAACTATGTAACTCAGGCTAATAAAGTTTGTACCTACCTGATTGCCTTAAGAAGAACGTATTCTCCTGACATCAAACTAAATAGATGAATTTTTTAACTTAATGTTTTTTAGAAAGGATTGGCAGGCATATACAATAACTACTTGGTAGCCCGAAATCTATTATTCGTATTTCATTTTACGTTTTAACCCAATAACCTAGACTAGAGTATTATTATAACAATCAAATGTATTAAATATTCAAAGAAATAAATCCTTTCCCGTCAAAAAGTTTTTATTTCTTTTGTATCCTGTGTCGTAGATACTGTAACATAAACATTTCAATCGATGTTATAAAATAAACATTTATTTTTATTAACAATGAAGGCAATGGGTCTGATTTTAAGTGGCCCCCGCAGGCCATGGTCATCACAAAAATTATGTTCGTAGATGCATTGCCTGCGTGTAAAACCCTCCCCAACCAAGCTCGAATACCTTAGGATTTCATCAAACACCAGATGAAGAGCTACTTCGTATTCAATGTATCATCACAAGTGCCAATTCTTGGTCCGTAGGGATATGGATCTTAGTTTTAACGTAATATAGTATATAGCGGCCCGCCCCGGCTTCGCCCGTGGTACTTGTCCACTATTTAATGGATGATATTATACATAAAAACCTTCCTCATGAGTTACTCTATCTATTAAAAAAAAACGCATCAAAATCCGTTTTGTAGTTTTAAAGATTTAAGCGTTCATAGGGACATACAACACACATAGGGACAGAAAAAGCGACTTTGTTTTATACTATGTAGTGATGAAAGCCCTGAATTTTTATCGTTTAACTAATGGCTAACTCAAACAAAAACAGCTTTGAGTTAGCCAGCCAGAGAATGAACCTAAACCTTATTCAGTCACTATAATGTAAAATCGGATAATTTTTCCTGATTCAAACCTATGTAATAATATTAAATTCATTACATATTTTCAATTTTAAAACACAGGAGAATCAATTCATAATGTTTTTTCAAGTTGACAACACCGAAGCCGGGTGGGTGGGGTGTCGTTGTCGGATGTCACTTGTCAAGAGAAAATGAAGTCGAGACGCGGCGGCGTGGCGTGAATCGTGTGACTGTCCGTTCATTTTGTCTTGCTGCAGCGGCCAGCCGAGTAGGTCCGGGCTCCGGCCGATGTCTCATCGTATCAAATAAATAGTCAACGATAACGCGCCCCGCGGTCATTACACGAATTAATATCATAGAGGCAGCGCGCCTCACACGCCTCCCCTTTAAAATATTGACGTTTTGTCATCTGTGATATAACGATACTGCTCGTATCGCGGTAATTTTTAGGTTAAATCAGCTACCTGTGATCAGTGAATATTCTAAGAAGCATCCTGCAGTGACTGCCCGTTTCAGTGATAGATTTTTGGACAGTTTACATTCAAAAATGGAGTCAAAAATGGCTTACAACTTGGACGTTATGCCGAATTATTCGTACGTTTTCGAGTTCGAAAATGAATTTCAACATAATAAGTATAGGCAGTGGATGACCGAAAACTGGACTGTGGCTTTCTATTACGTGGGGCTTTACATGGCCTTTATTTTCGGGGGTCAATATTACATGCAGAACCGACCAAGGTGAGTTTATTTGAGCTTATTTCCCTTACGCGCCTTAGCACTGAACTTGAACACGTTACATTCACCGGGTTATACAGGTTTATGCAATGCGGTTTATGTTTCACCAAATCTTTCCTTAACATTATACAATGTTTCCTGAATTTGTTCTGACTCAAACCTTTCAAGAGAAATCTTGTCATAGTATAATATGAATAGCTTTCTATTTTTGATTTAAATGTAATTCCCTTTAGACATACATTTCCTGTTTATTTCTAATAAGTGATTGTTACAAGGCTTTTTGATTCCCATGATTCTGTAGTTTATGGCAACAATTGTAAGTGCAAGTCACACATCTACTTAAATAGACTGAAATAATTGGATATCCACAGGAAAATCTGTCATGGTTATTATATACAAGGACAATATGCTTTATACCTTGTCCATGTGAGTTTACCTCTGCTTTATCCAGTCCGATGCGGGGAAATATAATATTTTTTAGCAGTACCAGAACTATTTCAAACATGTTTCGTATTTAAGTAATTATTTTATTGATTACTGTTTAGCTAATACCGTGACATATAATTAAAACATCAAGTACAATCTATTTATCATTGTACAAAAAAACAATGTCTTATAAATATAAAATGCCAGTAAAAATTTTATTTCTACAGATTAATTTTGTTGACTTCAGTTAACCTGTTTTACCTTCTTTATTATAAAAGTTCCATTTTGAATTTCACTCCTTTTTTTAGTTTTTTCAATTAGTATCAATAGATAGATTCATTAGAAATATCTCACAAAAATAATAAATTCTATGTTTTATAATAAATAGACATCATTACCATTTATACCATTTGTTTACTAAACAGATTAACATTATCTGCAATTTCAAAGTTAAGGTTACCGATTAATAATTATGTAAAAAGTTTTTATTTTTTGAAAAGTACAGATGACATCATCTTTATGCACAGAAATATGTACCTAATTTAGGTCTTATCAGTTTTTATTTTATGACCATGTGGCAAATTTATTAAGGTATTAAGATAAATATTCTGTTATCCTTTGGTTCTAAAGCCAAAGATTAAATTAACAATGATTACTTACCGCCAATACTTTGGCCTAAAAGTCCGTAACTGCTAGTTCCCTAGTTAGGTGCACTGGTAGAAAGTTTAGATGTTGAAGTATACGTGAGAAATAAAAAGTTAATAACTAATAAAATTAAACTACCAACCAATAGAATATAAACCAGGCAATGTAGCATAAAGAAGATATACTTCTACTATTTAGTTGAAAACAATCTTTGCTACCCATAAATAGTGTTCAATAATATAATAGAAGCTCTTAAACTTCTGTGCCAATTTGCCTTAAATTAAGGAAATTGTATGATTTTTCTGCAGTCCTTATACAATTCAATTCAATTCAATGGCATTACATTAGGTATGAATTTTAAAAGTATACCTAAAGAAAAGAAAAGTTTCACTTAACCATTATTTTTATGTGGTCTAGTCATAGCTTTATCGTCTAATTCGTAAATTAAATAAACATTATGACACTTAAAGATATATCAATTAAGACATATTTGTACCTTTTTATGAGATTGATTATTACTTCCTATGTAATAATTCCTTTTTATATATTTTTTTCTTGTTCGAATATTTAATTTAAGTTTACACTTTAATAGTAATAGAAAATTGCAAGCACTTAATAAGTAATTAATTTGAGTTTTCCATAACCATTGTACGAATTTATAAAAACCAAAAGTATATTTTAATAAATATTTTCTGGTCCTCCTCATGATACGCTATTGCCATACAAATTGTATTGGAATATTACCTATACAATATCTTCCTTCAACTTATTATTTCAACAGCCTTTTAATGCTACGGTAATAAAGCTCTAAAGAAAGTCCTGTTACAGAATCAAATTGATGCAAGATATTTATTTATTTAAACAGTACACAGCAAACTTACAGTATATAAATACTAAAACGCATACTGGCTAAACATTTACAATAGAAACAACAAATACAAAATAACACACTGAAATTTCCATATCAAAGTTACCTAAATAAAATTCAAATAAAATAATATGATGGTCAGTAGGTCGGAGATATGACGGCATCACTCTACTCTAGGTATAACGTTTAGGAATGATATGGCCGCTTGCCAACCCCCTATTGAACATCTTAGGTATACGCCGGCAGTTTCACATAAAACGAAGTTTAGACCTGTTTAGATTGTAGCATGTTTCTTCAGTGCAGCTTATATTTTGACGTACGAAATGCCGGCAAGCGTGTTTCCCCCATCCATCGATATGGACTCGTTTTAGCGAAGCGTGAAAAAGTATCTTGCGGGCCAGTATGGCGACCCCAATAGATAGGTTACCATGATGTGGGCTCCTCTTATGCTCACTATCAGGCAGAAAAATATACATACCTACGTAATGTGTTACTAAAAAAAAATCTATATCCATCTAATAAAATAAAGCTCAAGAGTTTGTTTGTTTGGACGCGCTCATCTCAAGAACTACTGGTTCGATTTGTTTTGTCGAGGAAAGTTTAGACTATGTGTGCGGAAACCGAAATCTACACGGACGGAGTCGCGGGCGGCCGCTAGTCATTAAATGAAGTAGGTGTGCGACGGGTAGTCTAGTTCTAATGATTATAGGTACCTAAGTCGTGGCCAAACCACACGGGCTGTGCGGTACACACTTACAAGATAATTATCACTAATTAACCGACAGACGAAAGAAGTATATGACCCTGTCATTACTTATATTGTCACTCAATTATAGGAGTTCATTCACTAAATGGCTCCTATTCTGTTATCATCATCCATTATAATTACACTGTTGTGTTTGTGGTAATTAGATAGCTGGTACCTTGACGTAATTCAGTAATGTCTTTTATGTGTGCATAATAATACCTACCTTGATATTAGCATTGGAGGAAAGTACAATCTACCGCTATTTTTAAATGCGAAATCTGAAAGTTGCAGACGTGTTTATTACGTAGTCTAAATGTATGTTTTTATGTACAATTGCATATATGGCTCACCTCAGTTATCCACAACAACATTTATAAAAGCGATAAAAGAGCAAAAGTAGACATCATGTTACAGTCAAACTGAATTTTCCTACGTAGGTATATGGAGGTTTTATTATAAAAGACGTCTCTCCGCTAGACACAGCATCATTCTTTTTCATGAGGACGGATTGTACTTGCATTTTATTTAGCTGTGATATGTAAATATACGTGTTGTACGTATTATTACGGGAGCTAACTTATACGAGTTAATTAATTACAAAATATAAGGTAAACGTTTTTCCGAACATAAATACATTACCTATGCGCTATTATACAATATTGTCTCTAATAAAACAGTGTTAATTATACCTACCTACTTCAATTATCATTTTATTAATCTGTGAAAAATAGTCTCCAATAACATTGCTAAACCAGTGTTGCATTCGAAACTAAGTTAAAAGAACGTTAAACAAATGACAATCATATTCTTTTTATTACAAGGCGACGAAGTTTAATCAGTGTCATTCAAAATAATCGTGCCTGGGGCGGAGGGACACTTTCGTTCATGGGTGAGAGTGGCAAGGGGCGGGGGTAGCATGCAGCGGGGGCGGGGGGCGCCTTCGTGAATGGACCTCCGCATCCGATCTGCAACGTTACGTAAACCCATTTGGCACGCTTTTAAGAACTGCCCAGATAAACTGTGATGTAATTTGCCGACTGTTTTGGACATTTTAGTAGGTTATACACAGATACGAGTGAATTTTGTTTCAACTTTTACTTAGGTAGGTACCGTTGGCTCTGTTTTTTGTATAATAGCGTAGTTTGGCTTTAATAATAATAAAATACGTTTATTTCAGACCATATCCATAGAGTGTTAGTAAAAATTGCTTTGAGGTGGCAATTTTGCTAAAACGAATAACCGTTAATGTTCAGTGAATATCAAATTACGTAGGTTAAATAAATTTTGATATTTTTATAAAGCAGCTAGAGCACTTGTGTTGTAGGGAACCGTCAGCAATGGCATCAGTTACAAACATAGGTTTTGGTCAATATTCACACCTCATAAAATTCTCCTCCACGCCGCATGTTAAAATACATGATTCGCAAATGTCCTGAATGTATTGTGACAGTTCGATATAGCATCAATTTATTGATTGGTGTATGCTTATAATATTTTGTCTTGGATAAGCCGCACTCCTGTTTTAGATCCAGCCGATACAAGATGCTGCCTCGATACAAGTGGTTTCCCGATGTCACGGGAATCGGTGTATAGTAACTAGTCTACTTGATACTGCGAGCCGTCGTGGAACTAAAATAACCGGAGGCACTAATTCTTCAAATCCGGCTGCGTATTTGTGCCTGAATCCCACGTTGTTACGATCAGGCAAACCCGAAGCTTATCTACCAATCTTCATCGAAGAAAACAAGAAATGGAAACAGTGTAGGTTAATTTGTATCCACATGCTTTATGTTAGATTCTCTCTTCACTACATACTATTAAATCAGATAATTATAGGAATTGACTAAGATTTGAATACAATTAACAGTGGCAAAAAACGGCTATTGTATTTTCTAAGTAGGTATAGGTTTCGTGACCAATCCGACGTTTGCTGAAGGCAAACATTGACCCCCAACTTTGTCGAGTCTACCTAAAACTCGGTTCAATGTTTCAAAGTACACAGAAACTAAGGGTAAAGGGACATTGGGTCTAGTGGTAATAAAGTGAAAGTACAAATTTGGGATATCGATTTCGGTTCAAGGTTATTTTCTTGTTTATCTTATTTATTTGACACAACACAAATATTTATTGTAACGAAGTCGTCAAAATATCTTGAAAGTATCCATGCCTATGTATGTCTTCAAATTTTTCACTTTTACCGATTAGTAAGGGGTGAAATATGGACACTTATTTCGCACGTATGCATGTTAACCATCACTACATAGTATTTAAAACAAAGTCGCTTTCTCTGTCCCTATGTCCCTTTGTATGCTTAAATCTTTGAAACTACGCAACGGATTTTGATGCGGTTTTTTTTAATAGATAGAATGATTTAAGAGGAAGGTTTTTATGTATAATACATGCATAATATAGTAGAGAAACATTAATAAACTTAGTTACACCCGTGCGAAGTCGGGGCGGGTCGCTAGTAAAATAATAAAATTAACTGGCACTTGCACGTGATGACAATTCATAATAATATGTATTATCATCACTTTATAGCATATTCTGTGACGCGAAACTGGCGTGATAGGATTAATAACTTTGTTTATTATTGATTCTAATTGAAAACTGAAAGCGATTATGTATTTACTAGCGGCCGCCAGCGACTCCGTCCGCGTGGGTTACGATTTCCGCACACAGTTTTACTAAAAAAAAATAGCTAGCTAGCTGAATAAAACAATGGTCTATATGCATGCAGTCAACTTGCACACTTTTATGGGACTAAACTAATAATTACCCAGGATAGAAATAATAGTCAAATTAAGTGACGGCAAACGCTTATCATTATCCACAATAATCTGGAGACCTTATACATTTGAGAAATCATCTGTTCACCGCGATTCAGATCCGCGGCCGCGCCTCTAGCGAGGTGCGTCATCTATCAGCACATTTTAGAACTAAATAGTTCGCTAGCACAAATTTACAATGATAAAATAAAGGAATATACAATAGCTTAAAGCCTTACTCGACAAATGGTAAGTGGTAAGCGGACTATCCAACAGAAAATGTTTTGTCAATTCGAACCAGTAGTTCCTGAGCTTAGCGCGTTCAAACCAATTTGGATCTTTAGTTGCACGTGTTATTGTGAGTCAACCATAAAAGATAGACATATGCTGTTGAGGGATATTTTTTAGGCAATTTTATGTAGAATATTTCCGTCATACATGATTTCTATGTGACTTTAACCATTAAGGCTGCACACGCGACTGAAGCTTAAGAAATGGAGTAAATTCTCCCGTTTTCCCCACATTTCCCTTCACTACGCTACTCCTGTTGATTGAAGCGTGATGAAAAGTATCCTATAATATGCCCAGGAGTATGAAGAATAATGGTACCAAGTTTCGTCAAAATCCGTCCAGTAGTTTTTGTTTCTATAAGGAACATACAGACAGACAGACAGACAGACAGACAGACAGACAGACAGACAGACAGACAAAAATTTTACTGATTGCATTTTTGGTATCAGTATCGATCACTTAACACCCCCTGATAGTTATTTTGGAAAAATATTTAATGTACAGAATTGACCTCTCTACAGATTTATTATAAGTATAGATGAAATTATTTATCTGACCCCGTGTTACGCACGATCGATTTCACATGATACATTTTTTGTTTACATATTGCAATTTGCACTGAAGTTGACAATGATAAAATGATGACCCGATAGCCTATACTCGTTAATTTGCGTGATATCTGCTAGTGTAAGTATTTTTTCATATTTTATATGTTTTGTGTACTGTAATCGTAATAACTCGTATCAATTACTAATTGCTTGGCAACCGATTATTATATCTATTGACAAAATGTCATGCACCCGCCTACCTCCCACTATCTTACCTATTCGTATGATGTTTTAACTCTTATACCTACCTACGAAATTCTGACTTCTTTCATTTAAGTCTTCTTTAATTCTTAGATCTTTACTTTTATAATACAAGCAAAAATAAAGGATTTGAGTTTAGACCCGTCTCTGCACCTGGCTAAGCGACAATGGTTGATTCGGTAAATCATTTTAATTTGATGGTATTACACAGCTCGAGATAGACATTGAAAATCGACGCATTTAACTTTACTAAGAAAATAGTTTACATCCGCGAATGAGTATCACGTGTGTTTTGTAAATACGACCGAAGAAGTGACTGAGTCACGTCATAATTTTCCACTTTCAAAACTTGTTGCATTGCTCACAAACCTAGTTTAGAAGAGAAATACCTAGTACTATCGCAATTTTGGGCGGTGCGAATGGATGCTTTCGATGTTCGCAAGTGGTGGCGTGTGCAATAACAGTCATGCAACCGTTGCATCGATGGGTGCATCAGTTTATGGTGCACTAGTGAGACATTGCCAATTGGACTCGTTGTTGACTATTGCTTGATGGAAATTGGACTTGTCTACCATGTCCAATTTATGTAATTGGTCTCTTACAAATAAAAAAAAGGTAGATAACGTCTTTATTTCCGTGTTCGCATTTCTACATTTTGCTAAATACCTAAATATGAAGGATTAATTTAAAACTGTTTTATAAGGTTTTGCATGATTTATGTCACTATATTTACTTAATTTATACGGCTGCTGATTCTTGATCCGTTTTGTCGTGCTATCACTAACTGATAGGTACAACACACTTTTATTTCGAGCTAACAGTGATAAGCCCAAAGCTGCTAAATTGCAAATTGCAATTACGACTCATTTTGAGTTCAGCACGATAAGAAGAAATTACTAATGGCCGTTTCTGACTATCACATTTATATCCAAGACCAAGAGAAGTTTAATTACTCCGTCAATTCATTCGAGCGATCCATAAATAATAATCAAAATCATTAATGCCGTCAGGGACTATATCATCTATAGAAACTTCCAGAAGCCAAACTCTAGAAATAACCAAACTGTTTATATCGAGTTAACGAAGCATCAAATGATATAGCGATTACGAATGTATGCCAGTATTCACTTAGTGACCGAAAAGCGAGGAGAGTAACGAAATTATGAGCACAAAATGATTCCATAATATTTTATTTGTAACTTGTATTCTCTATCTCTGATCTAGATTACTTTATCTTAAAAACACAAATGAGATACTGAAAGTAAAAGCAGTGGCGCCCGTTAAATTTAATTGCAACGTCAGACAAAGGCTAAGTTTGCGATTTTTATTCAAATGACTCTTACGCTGGCAGTCGGGGGATTTCGCAATCTCTGTAAGCGACGCTATAAGGCGTGTTTTTAGTTTAATTACACAGGCAAAGTCGTATGCCCTGGTCTGGTCTGAAAATCATGCAACAAGTGAAGTTGATGTTCACTTTCGTTGTCTCGTGCCCAAACAGTGGAACTTTGGGACATATTCTGTGTCTGCCTGCCATATTTGAACGAGGTCCTAAACGGGGTTTTAGATGGAATATTTACAAAGCCTTAGTATGCGATTTCATTTAAATGACTCACGCTGGCAGTCTCGTGATTTCGCAATGTCTGCGACGCTGTAACTAGTGTAACAGTAAGGTGTGTTTTTGGTTTAATTACACAGACGTATGACCTGGTCTGGAAGTCGCGCAACAAGTGAAGTGGATGTGCAGTTGCACTTTCGCCGTCTCGTGCCCAGACAGTGGAACTTTAGGACTTACGTGTCTATTGATCGGAACACGAGACTTTTATACCTACGCTGTAAGATGAACTATTTTAAGAATAGACGCCGTAAAAGCTTTTAGCCAATCGGCACCTAAATTGTCTGATTGCATCTTCTGAAAATACATCTCTTTTAATACAACTTTCAATATTGAAGTAGTTATTTATTTTATTTGCTATTGTTATGTCACAATGATAAATCAAATACCTAAACAAGACGTGTCTATTTCTAAAGAAGGAAGGAAGGAGAATCGAATTCCCACGCTTATTATTCTGTGCGAATGCAGTCTTGCCTTTCGCGCCTTTTTGCCAGCGTAAATAAATTATGTCACCCTTCTGGTATGATTTAGTAGGATCCCTGAAGCATGATCTACAATTCCTTTTCCTTGGGAATAGTAAGTATAATTAACATTAGTCGCGGAACAAGACTTAAAAGCAATGACTAATATTAAAGACGTCATAGCCAGCCCATTCCATCCATTCTATTAATCATGTAGATTAAGATAATTCTTATCAATTGTCAAAATATATGGGCTTTCGGCTTGATTTTAAATCATGTTATGAAATGCCGGATACATCAAATGTGAGTAGAAGTAACGTCGTAGTACATTTTTCCTGGTAACTTGGAATTGGAGATAATGGAATCTTACAAATACCTATGTAGGTAACATACAATTAAAGACGAAATTACATAATAAAACATAGTTTATAAACAAACAAACGTGGCGATGTTACAATACCTACACAAACACTGAATGTTTTTTATAACCTTATCTATTATGTAATGAGATTCATTTTTCTTTCACGAGTTTCATATAAACCTATATTTATTCTCGGGTAATGGCTTATTATAATAGAAAGCTCAAAGGTCCTTTTGTGAAGACGGGTTTCCCTGTGATTCTTGCGGGTCGACGGAAAGGCCTAGGCTATTATAAAGCGAAACCGCTGAGAATGGTCTGTCACGGGTACCCTTTGATGTAAAATTCCGTCCTTTCTACGCTGAATTACTGAGATTCCTAAGGGATTGGTTCAATTTTAGGTCTTCTACCAGATTTATTTAGGTTTTTATTAACAAGTATAAGTAAATAAATATATTTCCTACTAGCTGTACCCGGTGAACTTTGTATCGAATGGTATTTAAAGAAATATATCATTGTTCGTATAACCGTCAGTGTCATTCATAAGGTTTGACAGGTAGAACAGTTTCTGTGAGAAAAAAAAATGGTTGTTTTTAGTTATTTTCTCAAAACTTTTTCAATTCCTACCGGACCACCACAACTTTTTAAAGGAAAAAATATGACACATTTCTTCTTCTGTTTTTGGGTTTGAGCCAGACTAGACTAATCATTTTTTAGATTTATAGATACTGTTAACACATGTGTACCTTCTTTCTATTTACACGCAATTTTTTTTGATGGTGTGATTATGAGTTTGACACTCAACCGAAGACAAGATAAGACCAAATTGGTTGAATTATATTATTTATTAATTTCCAGGCGTGATAGGTAAAATAACCTTAACCCCAGTTGTGACAGATTTTATTATTTTCCTCTATGTAATATTTAAGTTGTTATCATTAAATTGTTTTTATCTCTTTCTCGTGTTTGGTCTCGTGTCTTTTATGATACGAACGTATAATCAGAATATTTGTCAGTTTGTGAGTTATTCAAGATTTTCCACTCAGAAACGATTTTGACACAATCCATATGAATGACCATATACCTCGACACCAGAAAAATTAAAAATTAAGTTAAATTAAGCTTATTTTATTTGACATGACGTTTAACGTTTTAATTACACGCTGTCACTGCGATGAAAAGCGACTGTCGCTTCAAATTTGATGGTCGGGTTGGTGCTATACTATAGCCTAAAGGCTTCCTCGTCAAACACAAACATATTTTTTCAAATAGGACCAGAAGTTCCTTAGATTAGCGCGTTCAAACAAACAAACAAACTCTTCATCTTTGTTATATTAGTATGGATTTGAATCTTTGAATATCTGCTATACAGAATATGCCCAGCTAAGTTTCCCGACCCAGTAGCGCAGCCTTTGCGTGGCTTTAAAGAGGCTGTCTGCGACTATAATTAGATGTGAACATGGCATCCAGTCTAATTATAGCTGCGGATATTGTTATAGTTAAAATTTTAGGTCGTCCTGTTTGAGGTAGAGATTTTAGACAAGACTAGTTTTTTATTATGCTATAAATTACGAGATGACAGAGCTTAGGAGTATGCAGTCTTGCCTTTCGCGTCTTTGCTAGTCTGTACGTAAATAATTAAGCTGAAGTGTTTGTTTGTTTGAATGCGCCATATGCAGAAACTACGGGTTCGTATAAAAAAATGTTTTAGATAGTGCATTTGTCGAGGAAGGATTAAGGATATTATAACGTAACGTCTATGCGGTAACCGAAAGCCACGTGGACGGAGTCGCAGGTAGCAGCTAGTCTGATATGCATTTTGACACCCTTCTAGTATGCTTTAGTGAGATCCTTGAAACATGACCCATGCAGACATTCCCTTCCCCGAAGTAGGTGGTAGGTAGTAAATGTGCTACTACCTCCGTACATAGTACCTACCTGCACTCGAAATTACTTACAAATATGCAAGATTTATTTTTCAGACGACATTTAAACAGTTGTGTATGTCATCATAAAGGATAAAAATCCCAACTAATATTATAAATGCGAAAGTAACTCTGTCTGTCTGTCTGTCTATCTGTCTGTTACGCTTTCCCGCTTAAACCTCGCAACCGATTTTAATGAAATTTGGTACAGACAATCTTTAGACCCTGAGACAGAACATAGGCTACTTTTTATTTCGAAAAAAGGAATACCACGCGGACGGAGTCGCGGGCGGCCGCTAGTATTTTATAATTACGAAATGAATATAAATCCTCACGTGGAACTGTGAATTTTGCAGTAAATGTAGCACGTTTGTGATTCTTATCAGACCGATATCAGTCGTGTGATAAGGGTGATAAGGCTGAAAACACTGTCGAGATACAGATACCTAGATACACAATGCCACTTCATGTTATAATAATATATTCCGTTCTTTTTTTACCGCTGCGTCGTAATTATTATATAATATTGAGTATCTAATTTTTAATAACGAATAGGATTACCAACATAATCATTATACAAAAAATAACAATTACATATGTAACACGCATGTTAGTTAGCAGTAGTACTGTACAGTACTTTATGTTTTCAATTCTCTACATTTTTCTACCGATATAATATGTTGAACGCATTTACGAAATTAATTTTAAGTTATATCATACACTTGGACCTCATAAGACCTACACTTTCTTCTTTAATCATATTGTATTACCGAAGCAATAAAATATGAGCTTATTACCTAATAAAGCTATCATATATCAACGCCGCGGTTCACATTTATCAAAAAATAATCATTCGATTAACTGAAGCGATGATAATGAAAAGGAAATGTACAACAACGCTGCAAATATATAAATAACCATGAAATTAATATTTTCTGTATATTTATTACCTAAACTTTTATTATTTTGTTAAGAACCTATTGATATTTCCTTGTTTAATTACGTTGCATACTTCGTGAATGGAAGTCACTGAAAGAACCTCCTTTAATATTCAGTCGAGTTTAGCTCGTTAAATTTTTATGAGGGATAGAAATTTAGGTCAACACATGTAGGACCTAAGAGTTATATCATCCAGTGGGTATATTGATGAAAAGTAACTTTAATGAAGCTTTAACATTTTCTTCAATTTAGTCATTAACTTGCGACTCGCCCCGGCTTCTCACAGCTGAAATGCGGGTATATACACCTAGGTACTATATTATGCATGTACATACAAACCTATACCTCGAATCCACTCTTCAAGATTTAGGTGTACATTGAGATGAGATGGACAGAAGAGGGCAATGTACAAACGTACTTTTATTTTACTACAATGAAGAAGGTCAACAGGCCTTGAAAGTTATTTAATTTTTACGACATAATTTATCGAATGTACAACACGTTCCCGTATGAATTAATGAGCGTTGAAAATTTCCGGAATATATTCGGAAAAACTTGTTCGATAGTACATCCACGGTGCCATACTTTACCTGCAAACCTGTTAAACATGTTTATCGGTAGTGAAAAACATTTTCATTACATAATACTTCCTTGTCCAAAAGTTAATACGAGTAGTTAAGTAAAACTTATTCAAAATGTTTATTTATGTAGGTATTTATTTTGATTTGTCAAAATGCTAATGAGTTTAATACATTGGAAACAATGAAAACGTCTCTTTATATTTGACAGTATATCAGGTTGTAAAAAACAGATCAAGTGGTGAATCAGCTTAGCGTAGGAATAACGAATAACCCATCATATATTTATCGCAAATACGTAACTATCACTATTTACAATGTACCTACTAACAAATGTATCGTTTGTAAGAGAGATAAGCGCTTGTGTGTGTGTGAGGTGTGATGTATAAAATCTAGTGCTATGACGTCATCACTTGCAAATGCACCAACGCTGCTAACTAACTAACCGATATTAGTACTAGCCCTGACTATCTGCAGCCGGCGACTCTGTCCGCGTGGATTTCGGTTTTCGTACACAAAATGGACTAGATATTCACTATCCCATTCAAAAATATTTTTTTAAATCGAACTATTAGTTTCTGAGGTAACTCTTTCAAACAAACAAACAAACTCTTCAGCTTTATTGAACTAGTAGTGATTACCATTACTATTTAATAACTCGTACGCTATATTAAGTTGTATTTTCCTCCATCCATACGCACACGAGTATGGCCGCAATTACATAACATAATAAAGCCCAGCTGTAATGCCTCTGTAGTTGCAGAATTTATGGGCGGCGGAGATCGTTTACCATCAGGTGCCTCAGATCGCTTGTCTTCTCTTACATAATAAACCCTGTGCTGATTATATCAATTGTGTCTTCCTATCTTTATTTTCTCATCTTTCTTTAAATTCAATCATCTGTCCTAAATCATATTCAGAATAAGTAGACGTGGACGTCTACAAAACATATTCGGATTTAATGCCGGCTCATCTAGGCGTGCGATTTTAAGGGAACAGATAAATTAAAATTTAGTATAGAGACACACTAGGCGGGAAAAAACGCGACCGAAGTTCGGTCTGACCACGCCTGCAATGTATTTAAATGGAAGATGACACACTATGCCGAAATTACGTCGCGTAATTATCTAAAGAAAATGCATTGTCGCAGAACTTCTGAACGTAATTTCAGTCTAGTGTGTTCGCTTCACTTATGGAGCACACCCCACATCTGTGGGATGCCAATTATTATAAGCATTGATCATTATTAACAAACATCGGGTTATTGACCACCCTTATGTGACGAATAATCCATTTGGTTAACGTGGTAATTTTATCGCCAGACCCCTATAGTACTTACTTACTCCGATGGCTCAGCGACCCAAAATGTGTCTTGGCCTCCCCCCCCCCCCCCCTATAGTAGCATTTACACAATAGAAATGATGACATCTATGCCTTACATTGGAGCATTAATTAATAAGCTGATAAGTAGGGTCGTAAAGATTTAATTTCTCGATAACATTTATGCATAGAATTTGTACTGAACAAACGATCTTGATGGTAAAGCAAGTCGTTAAAATCAGATATTTTATGCGAATGTAATGTGATGATGTAATTAATAGCGCAATACTATGGTACCAGATAGATGAATTGAATACCCTACGTTGTTTTCTTTTTTATTTTTGCGCGCCACGTGTCATTGATAGTTTAGTTTCATAAATAGTTACTCATTTAATGTAGGTACATAATGTTGAAGTTCATTCAATGACAAAGAAGTGAATGAACGCGTTTTACTACCCATCAGATATAAACTTGCGGTTAAATTGCTTTCACTAATCACGTACGATTAAATATGATCTTTCGTGCAATACAACGTCCTCTAAATTCGATGGAATGACAAATTAATACACCCCAAAAAAACATAACTTTTTCAGACTATCCTTATGTAGTTTTTAATCTCATGTTAAGATATTTTCTGTTTGGTTACTAACTTTCGTACGCAAGATATATGAAATTCCCCAAGGGTGAATTCATAATACTGTTGTACGGCCTCTGGGCTCTACAATAATCACATTACAATGATCCATTATCATCTTAGAATGTAATGCCTGTGTTTATAACAGAAACTGTAGCATTCTATCACGTTTTAGTATATCGGAATATCAGTATAATCAATCTAACTTACATTATGCCGCATTCTTTAATGGTGATTGTTATCTAAATAATTTCTAAGCTATTAATATGTATTTCACTTTATATTTTTATCTTTAAGTGTGTTTTTTTCGGTTTCAAATATCTTCTTTTAAACTCCTTCTTTCTTCTTATGCGTATGTAAGTGACGGTAAATGAGGAAAGGAATGTATTACAATTATTGATGTTACGGATATCCGTATCCGCGGTTATTGACACCGATTATTTATCCGTTTTCGGAACGGTATCCGCGGATCAAAATTTTTATCATGCGGCACATCACTTGTAATAAATGAACTTGACCTACGTTATTTTGGATGCCCTCGTTATTTTTTTTTGAGGGAGTGAATCAAGGAGAACAAGAAATTCGTTTTACCTTCATCATCCATAATTTACTCAAAATGTAATAATAAATTATTATCATAATGCGATAATTTTAATACCACAGTGTTTAACGGACAAAATTAGCATTAAATGTACTTAAAGACAGGTATAATAACGTGTCCTTGGGTTCATAATCTTAAGTTCAATTGCCCGGTCAGTTATGGGTGGTCGTCATAGATAATGCGTTGATTAATTTTGTTATCCGTTATTTTTTTATGTTACATATATGTTGCTGTGTATAGATATATCTGCCTTGGAGTATTTATCTTACAAATTGAAAATCTTGCAATAAAGTAGATATTAAGAATAAATCTTTAATTAATACATTTGTTAAGTCTAAATAATATTAATAATAATTATGACATTGTAAGGCATGATCTACTATATTATATGTTCACATTAATCTATTCCATATTTTAATTGTACAAGTTTATCAATGTACCGATACCGCGCGGTCAATGAATTCATTAATTAGTATATTTATCGATTGATAATTAGGTGCGTGATCTGTACGCGTCCTATCTTAGTTGCGCACGCGCCGGTCTAAGTCAAGTTCAATGCTGATGACGTCATGGCCTGTAACACGAGTTTTCAGTGTAATCGATGTTGTAATTAGTGCAAGGATTTCCCGTCTGTGAAGCGTGAATAGAATGGAATTGATAGGTCAAACTGGTTCAAAATTAATTCGAGCATTTTCTTTGCAGCCCGGGTTTGTGATCACCAACCCGTATTTGGCAAGCGTGGTGATTAAGCCAAAACCCATCTTTGTAACAAAAACATGATTTCAAATTATGGAGGCCTTTGCCCTGCAGTGGGACATTAATAGAATGATACTTTATGTTCTTATTGACCTAATAGACATTGAAATGTAAAAATTAATTGATTAACATATCTATGTATAGGTACTAATATAATAAAGCTGAAGAGTTTGTTTTTGTTTGTTTGTTTATATGAACGCGCTAATCTTAGGAAATACTGGTTCTCTGATGATTTCAAATGATGGAGGCCTTTGCCCTGCAGTGGGACATAAATAGATAACTTTATTTTTTACTTGCTTTGAATGAATAGTTCTCTATGTCATGGCCATGTGGCATTGTAAACATTACAAGGGAATCCGCACATTCAGATGACATAAGCTGTATAACCATTATCCAATTGGCCTGGTTTCTTTGAGAGTGATTTTGCCTTTGCAGATATTCTGACATGCATTTTAGATCACCAGAGGAAGTTGATTAGCATTATGTATTAATTTCTAGTAATCAGTACACCTAAACTCGACAGTCATTCAGTAGGACATTCATTATGCCATTTGTCCTGTTTTAGTTTCACTCAATGGAGTAGGCCACCAGTTGTAGAGAGTCTGACTGACACGAAACTGCATTAAAAAAGTCTCACCCCCCCCCCTGAGAAATATAGTTACGGAAATTCCATTTCGTATTTATCTCATTTTCTCAGCTGTCCTTCCGGTTGAGAAATATTCTTACTAGACATAGTTTACACAACCATCAGCGAGCCATTTGGCAAATGCCGTATCGTTACCTATATTTACATAAATGTCTGAGTAAACAAATCAGGTTGGTGCTCATTTACAATTCGGAACAGGTGGTATCTTAATAGGCGATATTCAGCTAATTGATCGCACATCTATCGAGATGGGACTGAGTAAACCGCATGGGCTTTTGAATAGGTTAACCGTGGCGGTAAATGGTTAACGCTGTATGGAAGGATGGTTTAGATAAATATCGTGTTTATGATCTGAGTAAATAATGACAATGGAGGTGTTATATACAAGTAATTAACATTGTGTTAGTAGGACTATCATACTTGACCCATTTGCGATATTGCTTTATTCAAAATAGCTTTTTCGCTAGATTTTATAGAGATAAATCTTTTACGTAAAACTATTATAATAGAATAAATTTTTAAATCATAAAATGAAAGCAATCCCAAGGCATTCATTGGATTGGTTCTTTCATGATCAGTTTAAATGAGTAAGAATTCAGACATTTGAGACATGCGGAATATCTACATCGTAGTGACTGCAACAATCGACTTACATAATCATTCGTAGTTAATGTACATAATTTAGTGTTTTAATTAGTAACATTGTTGTTTAAAAAACTCCCCGTTTGTTATTTGTAATGTAATATTTTATCATAATTAAGCTGGGTAGGTGAAAAGTAGGCTAATAGGATGTTAAAACGTAATTGTGCGGATTAGTTAATATTATATGTATTATGTTAAGTAGAATGTTATGTTACTGTTACTCTTGTAACTAGGCGAGTTGGTTTTTTGTATTCTTGGAAAAGTCGATTTTAGTATTTCAAAAGACAATCCAACAACACTAAAAAATCTACAATAATATAGTATCAGAGTGAATATACGTCTTCTTTGAATTATTCCTTTTGTGGTGACACTAGTCATAGGCCTAGCTCATAGTAGCAAATGTGACAAATTAAACTCCAATCGTGGGTGAATTTGATAAAGATATAATATATAATAGCACAAAAGGTATAACGTATTGTTCATATTCTTTAATGGATCCCAGTATCATTTAAGCATATTTGTATTCGCAACTGATTAATAATATGTAGATTCGGCAGCGGCGGTAGGCAGGTATTGGGCTGAAATATCGAAGGCAAAACTTATCTTTATTACATACTCACTCATTGGCTTAATTGATTCCAACACAGATCAAAGGAATAATGAACAGTGTTATTCGTTCAGTAAAGTTTGATGATTTTTTAGATTTCAAACTTGAGTCAGAGCTAGAACAGAGTGGGAGTAAGTAAGTCCTGTGGCTCAGCGACCCAGAGTGAGTCTTGGCCTCCGATAGAAGATAACGACACCTATCTCGGTACCCTGTGCTTTCGCACTAGTCTCCCAATCCAAGCTCTTGAATCAGAGCTAGCTTATTAAGAAAACAATAAATTGGTAGCTTCCGATTATTATCTTTTATATGGAACTCTTTTTCACCGTAAAAGTCGATCTGTAATTTATTTTCTCCTAAAAGAAGAATCTTCCGCAAATGAATACCTGGTCGGCCTTAACCCACAGTGAGCGAGCAAGCAAATAAAAACTTGTCCAATACCGCATAGGCCGGCCCTCTGTCGATATGAGATTCGTAAAATCCGGCAATATTTCTGCCGATGGATGCAAAAACAAGTCGAGTGCTCAATTGAAATGTTGCCAGCGGAGAATATTGATTTTGTTTGGCATAACAAACTCTGGTCGTCTTTACATTTGATGAGGGAAGTTGGTTTGAATAGGTAGCTATTCAAGTGTTTGTAATGAGTTTTTCTTTTTGTGGAAACACTTAGGTACTTGTACCATACCTACTTAAGTCATGTTAAAATTAAAATCTCCGCCTCTCAGTGTCTCACTGCAGGACAAAGACCTCCATCATTTTAAGTCTTTTTATCATTACAACAATGTTTTATGCCCACCACGCTTGCCAAATGTGGATTGGTGATTCAGATAAATTGTCACTAATTTTACACGACCCGGGAATCGAACCCACTAGACAATCCTGACATTAGGTTGCTTCATTTAGAAAAGTATCAGTTCCTTGACGTCGATATATGAAATGATTTCTTATATCAACGTCATTGAAATCATTTAATTTCGCGGTAAGTTGAAGCCTGTGTTAAGTTCCCAGTTCTGGCTTGTCCTTGAGGGAGCATTGTCCTCGCTCGCGCCGAATCGTTGCCTTGCAAGCTGGGTTCAAGATCGACGTCTTAAGTATAGCTCCACCTGTCGGGTATTGTGGTATCGATTACTTTTCCCGTCGTGTGTGATTCGACTCCGGAAAACTTTTGATTGATTGATCGATGACGGCTAACATCTCTAATTATTTTTTACTAGCGGCCGACCGCGACTCAGTCCGCGTGGAATGCGGTGTCCGCACACATTGTGTTTATACTATAGCTTAAAACCTTCCTGAACCATCCAACGCAAAAAGTTTTTTTTCAATTCTTACCAGTTGTTCCTGAGATAAGCGCGTTCAAACAAACAAACTCTTCAGCATTTTTATATTAGTAGACAAGTATAGATGATGATGATGATGACGGTATATTGACAGATCCAACGGATGCGGTACTATACTGGCGGTATCGCCATACTGGCCTCCAAGATACCATTTCACGCTTCACTTGAAATAATTATTATTTGAGACTATAAAAAAAAGTTCGTGATGTCATCTCATTATGTCTGCCACGAAACCGATAGGCAGCGTAGATAAATATTTTTTTTTTGGATGTATGTACTATTTAAGAATAACTAACTAATCCAAAACACAAGCGATGTAAAGATAAAATGTAATAATCAAATCTCTATTACGGGTTGATTCGCAGGTAACTGAAAAACAAAAAAAAACTGCGGTTCATACGCGTTCCTAGAAGGTCGCGTCACATGTTGAAATTGCTAACATAAACAAAACATAATATTTGCCTGTCAGTCTCGCAGGATATTACAAGAAAATAACATAGATATAAATAGAAAGAAATGCCCCGACACCGGTAAATGTGGTTTTATTTTGCTCGACGTGACGTACGATGATAACTTAGTTCACAACGCGATGTAAAGCGACTGTCGCTTCACATTACAAAGCCTGCGTCAGAGCGGGGCGAACTATGGCGAAGGCATATCTAAAATGTCAAACTTCGGAAAAGAAGATATTATTTGCTAGCTAATATCTAATATTCACAGCTAAATTAAAGATGGCCAAACAGTGCTATGTTGACGGAACTCTTAAAAGTTTTTGAAAATAAGTATTTTTTTGCGTCAATTATTATGATTATGTTGCGTTGCGTGTCTATTTGTTAAGACTTTGCCGCTAATTTAAGGCGTTACGGTACGATTGCTAGAGCCCCTTTATTTATTTTTTTCATTAACCGACTACATTAAGGCCAAATTAAAAGTTGTGTGCAAATGGTATGGAATGGCATTGCTGTGGCTTAGTTTCAAAAGTGGATGAGCCTATCGTAATAATTCTCTGAAAGGAATATTTCCTAATATGACTTCGTCAAATATGGATATGGCTTTGATTTTTACTGTTCAAATGCAATGTAAAGTTACTATGTAGTTAAAGTCTGCTTAAGTGTTCCATGCTTGATAAAATTGAATTATTAGGAAAGAAATCCTCGTTCTTGACTAGGTAGACATGAAAATGTTAAATTGTTGCGCTAGTGGACATGACATGGTATGACGAGAAGTTAAGTGCCTTAAGTGCGGAGTTAAGTCTATATTAAGTACAATTTCGGGAGTAAATGGAATCTTGTGACAAAAATAGTATGTGATGTGGTATTATGATGTAAAAATACAAACACGGAAGAACTATAATATTAGCGATGTGTTGTGATCGTACGCATTTTACACTTAAAGGTAATTAGCCTTAGATACAATAGTAATGGCGCTTAAAAAGAGCAACTGTAGAGTCGAATTTCTTGCAGATTCTTCTCGGCAGAAAACTGCAATCCGAATCGGTGGTCGAGTCATTACTACTGTATTTTTTATGACGAATCATAAGTGCTTATTAAGCCCAATTGAATAAAGAATATTTTGATTTTGATTGAGTATGTAAATTATCGTAAATTACAAAATAGTAACATACTCACACAAAAACATAGATATAGTAATGATCTTTCCAAACATACAACTCATAACCGAAATGTTTAAAATGTTAGCAGTAATAGTTCAGAAGTTATTAGAGAACATTTTAATAACATTTCAATTTCCCACGTATAGTTGCATACATTATGTTTAAATACTTATATGACGTAGTTTCCGACTGCCGGTTTCATATGCATTCTGTGAAATAGCTCCATTGTTTCAGAGCTATCTTAGTATCACTACGTGATTCATATTCATATTAGAGCATTACGTCATTTGGCTTAGCTTCACGAATCTCAATTCCGATATTAATGAATTCCTTCATGGTCGTATAAATTTATTTGATACTAGCGGCCCGTCACGCGGTTTCACCCGCGTCCCGGGGGAACTACTTCCCGTACCGGGATAAAATATAGCCTATGTTACTCTGGGTGAATGTAGCTTTCCAACAGGGAAAGAATTTTTCAAATCTGCCAAGTAGTTTCGGAGCCTATTCAATTCATACAAACAAACAAACAAACAAAAAATCAAACCTTTCCTCTTTATAATATTTGTATAGACTAGTTACGTGACCTAGAATGATTCGGTAACCTTGCTCAATGCCAAAGGTCGTCGGTTCGAATCCCGAGCATACGTCGACATGTCGTGTCGGTTTTTCATCTGTCGTGTGATTAATTAAGTTTCGGGACGGACAGTCCGTTTTTATGAAAGTCATCCTTTGGTGTAGAACCAAGGGTTCAGCTTAGATTAATAATCCTGATTTTATTTTATTTTATGGACGAAAATGATTAAATATAGTGGAATGAACATGCGCAGTAGGAATTAAAGTACCTAAGTATTGGCACTTCAGGAATGTCTCGGGAGTAAATAATTTGTTATGAAATTGTAGTAAGTTTGCCGCAATAAATATGAGCTTGAAATAAAATCTAAGTTGTCATAGTAACTTAATAATTTTATTAACTAAAAGAGCCTTATTAGGTTGAATGTAAATGTCTATTCATATAAAAAATTGGCCAAGTGCGAGTCGGACTCCCGCACTGAGGGTTCCGTACAAATTCTATTTTTTGACGTATTAAAAAAACTACTGAATAGATTTCGTTCAAACTAATTTTCGTTGGTAGTTTTTATGGTAATGTACATTATATATTTATTTCAGATTTATCATCCTCTTACTTTAGAAGTTAGAGGGGGGGGACACACTTTTTTCCACTTTGGAACAGTCTGTCACGCAAAGTATTCACTTTAGAAAAAAATGAACTTAGAAACCTCATTATAATTTTTAAAGACCTATCTATAGATACCCCACACGTATATGTTCAATGAAAAAAAATATTTTCAGTTTCAGTTCTAACTATGGGGACCCCCCATTTTTTTATTATTTTTTCTATTTTCGTGTGAAAACCTTGTTGCGGTTCACAGAATACATCTACTCACCAAGTTTCAATAGTATAGTACTTATAGTTTCGGAAAAAAGTGGCTGTGACAGACTGGCGGACAGACAGACAGACAGACAGACAGACATGACGAATCTATAAGGGTTCCGTTTTTTTGCCATTTTGGCTACGGAACCCTAAAAACGTGATGATGTAAATTGTTTTCTAATGTAAAAGTAACATTAGTCACAGCTTAGAACATTGTCTGCCAGTGAAAGTCCCAGACAGTCGATCTGATTCTGAGATTGAAAAGACTAGATTTTTTGTTCTCATTTCTAATGTGTCATTGTTTTTATGATTTGAAGTCATCATAGTCAAATAATATGTTTATTATTAAGAGGCAGTATTCATACGTACGATTATATTATATGACAAATAACTTAGCTTTGCTACATACGTGTGGTTACTTAAGTGAATCCGGAATGATGTATGTTTACAAGACAAATAGAATTATGTTAACAAGACAGCGAGTATTACTCACAACAATATCTTATAAATGATAAATCGTTGACCGCTAGAATCTATTTTAGCACGAGGAGAGAAAAAAACTTTAGTTATGGATAAATTCAGAGGAACTGCAACAGTAAAAAATTGATTACCATGATATAAATAAATCAGAATAGCATAGCTCCACACTAGGATAGCCTGTGTTGAGTTAAACGATTTCCTGCATATATTATTACCGGATATTGTTTAGTTGCTATTATTAAATATATTTTAAGACGGTGTTTCTTACGGCACTTCTTCTCAGCAGGCCGTTCATATCGAAGTACTACATACTTGGCTTCAAAGAATGTAACGTGTGAAATAATTCATTGACAATCATAATGCAAATCGAGAAGATGATCTTTATTTGACAGGACCGTTGGTCGAGTGGTCAGAGACCCTGGCTACAAAACCAAAGGTCGTGGTTTCGAATCCCGCTAGGGGCAAATGTTTGTGTGATGAACATCGGTATTTGCACTTGAGTCATGGATGTTTATAAATGTAGGTACTAGCGGCCGCCCGCGACTCCGTCCGCTTGGATTGCGATTTCCAATAGCCTAAAGCCTTCCTCGTCAGATCGACTATTGAACACAAAAATAATTTTTCAAATCGGACCAGTAGTTCCTGAGATTAGCGCGTTCAAACAAACAAACAAACAAACTCTTCAGCTTTATATGTATATTAGTATTTAGATTAGATTTAAGTATGCCTATCCGTTCCCTAGCTTCCATAGTACAAGCTGCGAGCTTAGTTTGTGGCTAAGCAATTGGTGTGTTAGTCCTATGAACATATTAATTATTAATTTATTTTATATATTTAAAAAAAAAACTATATAAATGAATGCCTAAATAAAAATGTTTATCTCCATCTTTCCAGATTCGAGCTGAAACGTACGCTGACGATATGGAACAGTTCGTTGGCCGTGTTCAGCATCATGGGCGCCTGCCGGACCCTCCCCGAGTTCTACCACGTGCTGCGGAACCACGGCCTCTACCACTCCGTCTGTGTGCCAAGGTCAGTACTCCAGCCCCCACTCGATGGCTTGTTGACCTACTTGGCATGGGAGGCGATGTTGTTAAGACTAGTTGGTCACGTTTTGGAAAGAGTTGATGATGCCTTTTTGTAGTGGATATGCAACTTGTGCAAACAAAGCGGTTTATCTTGGATCGAATTTTATTCGGCGACTAGCGCCCGCTGCCGACTCCGTCCGCGTGGAAGTCGGTTTCCGCACACATAGTCTTATACTATGGCTTAAAACGTTCCTCTGCTAATGGACTATCTAACGCTAGTTCCAAAGATTTGCGCGTTCAAACCAAAAAACACTACAGCTTTATTATATTAGTAAACATTTCATTTCAAATTTAATGATCTTATTCATGTAGGCACTCACCCCACATGAATAAAGATGTTTTAATTCGATTTGATTCGATCCGCACATAATTTCTTGCGTTCCTGCCTGCCTTATCCGACACTCTCCTGCCAATCTAATAAGTTCCAATAAATCTATAAGTGGTTGGATCAAGTATCTTATATATTTTCGTCCCCGTGAATTCGATCAGATCTTATTAACAGGTCGAAGAAGCCCTACCGGTGATAGGCCTTTGCTCGTGTCATCTTGATATGACGTCATACACGGGGCTTGGGTTACCATGATCCGGTACATTGTGAAAGATTGATGACCTGACAACCGTGACATACAACAGCACTGTTATTGACCGGCTAAGATTGAATTTTAAAACACAGATTTTTCTCGAAAAAAATAAATATTAACCTTTAAAATAAGAACGCTCCTTGATTTTCTCACAATGAGTAACAAAACGAACAAAGTGCCGCAAAGCGAATTGACGAAAAGTGATTGACATGATTGAATTCACCTTTTGTTCGGAAATGTTGGAGGTTTTTATATCTTGACTTTTATGATTAGGTACTCCAACTGTCATATGACAGTCCAATAAATGTCTGTGTTATATAGTAGATTATGTCAAGCTCTATTGGCTTTTCTAGCAACATCCTACCTAAGAAGAATTCATCCTCCCAAAGAGCAGTAGATTTACTAATCCATCTCTAATAGTGGCTTAAACTAAGACCTCCTGTCGCAAATAGGTTTCGTGACAGATTCAGTCCGCCTCCAACCTGTAATTGGGCATGCTTCTGGCACCATCCATTCGAACGATGTTATTTAAATCCGAATCCGATTGTTGACCGTTGCCCATTGCTTAACCTTTGTCATCATTGTAAAGTACTTGACGTCTCAAGTGATCATTTCAAAGAACTTGAATGACTCGATGATTTGCATACTATTGACACTGGCGCGCTAACGTCATTCGGTCTTGTAAACATTTGCCATGATGGAACTGGTGGTTAAGTTCTTAAGTGGTAATAAATAATCCCATCTCATATCAGTTTTATGACGATATCATTTTAAAAACCATTTTAAGAGAGGTAGAGCTTAGTGGACCTTCCACTTAAATGAACCGCTCGCCTAAGGAAATACCTCCACCTTACAGAAGAAAAGAGAAGTAGCACTTCGTAACTTTTGTGCTATGTTTCTGCTGATGAGTATGGTCGCCAGAGCTCAGCTGAGGAGGGCATGGGGTCTTAAAGGTAGGCAACGCATCTGCGCGGTTGTTGATGTCCATGGGCAGCGGTGATCAATTACAGCCAGGAGACACTAATGCCACTCTTTAAAAAAAAAGGATGATAACTTGTCATTTACGGATTCCCTAACTTAGAGAAGAAAGAGACAAATCAAGATATAGCGCTTCGTTGAGTCGATGATTCACTGGAAATTGACCGAATCCTATCTATGTAGTTGATAAGAATTTGCTAACACCTGTGAATGAACATTAATAGACGAATCAAAGATAACTAATTATGACGGATCAATGGATTAAATTTATTATCTGATGATTTACGTCTGTTTCTATCCATTTAAAACTAGTTTTATTTAATGAGTAACAGTGGCGTAAACATAAGAACACATTATTATCTGATTAATCTTTGTCGTCTTGATGACTTCACATTAATAATGTGAGTCACCCAATCGCTTTTTTCGCTTGTACTTTTAGATACAATGAATCAATTGGTTTTCGACAAAAGCTGTCAAATTACGTATCTTGAGATTGATTAAAATATTGTGATAACACTACGACTCTGATTCATAAGTAAGTTTTTTCTTATTTCATTCCAATGTTAGGAAATTTAATCTTTTCTTATATAACGCGATGATATGGAAATAGGAATATCGTAACATCATCTTGGATCTTGTACAAATCGGAGATCAATACGCTTAGTTAGGTATAAACGGGCACGGTTCGTTGATTCTTCTAGGCCGTTTGCAGACAAATGCCTATATATGTACCTAGTTGATAAGCAGTGTATAGCGCTATTAGGCCCCCAGACCCGGTCGAGAAATTGTATCAATTTAGGATTTTCATCAGATATCCTCAAACTATGTTGTTCAATTGTCCAGAGATTGAATTTTAACACTGAACAACTGTCAAGGTACTTGTACTCGTATATTCTATGGAAAAAGGAAAACAGTTATGCAGTTAATTCAAGTATAGAGCTACATCTGTCATAATGAACAAGAAAATTGTACATATGATTTTGTTTAAAGGCAATATAGATCTATGGACCTGTGTTGCCTGAACATAAATGAAAAAAAATGAATAAAATAAACTGTTTTGTCTAAAAACTAATAAATAAACATTTTAATAAAGATACCTTCAGCAAACTAGGGTAGTGTTTTGTTACGTCACTAAACTATATCTGGTTCTGATCGAATAAGTTTATGAAATCTGTCGTCGTAATAGGTCTGGCGATGTTCCAGAAATATAAAATTTGTGCCAGTATACTTGAAATCAAAGGGAAGATTTGAGATGCCTACCGAAAACAGATACATTAAATATACTTAGGTATATCGCTGTATTTAGGTTGGGTCACGTAATGAAATGTTGCGTAGAACGCAGTGAATGTCGTCAACAGACCATCTAATTAAATTGAGGGATGGATAGGAATGGTATGGTAAAATAACTCAGTAGCCATTTAAAATAAAACAAAACTCAATAACGCCATTCTAAAATCATCCAGATTGGAGAAAAACATAACATGGATGATATCACCGATAAAGCATTATCTTCTCTGTCAGATAAGGTCGCATGTGCGTGTCTCCCACGCTGTCAGCTAAGGCCAGTTCCACTACCACGACCAGCAGCGGTCACGTCCGATACTCAACCACAGTAGGTACATAAACTCGGCCGCGTCACGTAGGTATTCGGACCACGCGGCGGCGCGTGCCGACGCCTCCTAATCTGTTGATGCCGGGGCGAAAGTCAACATTCAACACGTCACACCGCTGTCACTTGCGATTTTTGTTTTAATGTCATTTAGTTGGTCTGGTCGGAGCCATAGGGTAGTGCAAAAACGTACTTATATACTTTCATTTGACAGCTGTGGCGGAACGAATTCTATTTTTTCGTCGCGGCGCGTCGAAATATTGCTGAATATCAAATTGATTTTTTCGAGCCTCCGTGTAACACGACTTATTCTATTCGACATTCAAATAGCGAGGTCTTGCACACTTTTACTGTTTTACATCAGAATATTCAAGGTCTATTAAGTAAGCTGGATGCTCTGGAACTCTGTATTGATGAGTTCAAAGACAAAAAACTTAATTTAAATGTTTTATGTCTTTCTGAAACATTTCTAAAACTAGGCAGTGAGAGCAATGTCAAATTAAAGAACTTTTACATAGCTTCCTCTTACTGTAGGTCAAATAAGAGTCGAGGTGGTGTTTGTATCTTGGTAAACAATAATATAGAAAGTAAGCCACTCTCTCTCTGTAAAGATTATACTGTTGAAAAGTCTTTCGAATGTTGTGGAATAGAGCTACCGGCTCATAAATGTATAATACTGTGCTTGTATAGAATTCCTAATAATACCAATCTAGCTACATTTTTCAATCAACTAGAACTCCTTTTACACAAATTGTCAATAAGAAATAAAAGACTTGTAATTGCCGGAGACCTAAATATAAATACGCTGAATACAAACGATACATCACAAAATCTTATTAATTTGTTGCACAACTTCAACCTTCATCTGCACGTCAATGAACCTACCCGAGCATTATCGTGTATTGATCATATTGCATCCAACATTAAAGATGTAAACTGTGAAGTTCATAGAGTTTGTCTGTCTGACCATGATACTTGCCAGATTCTATCATTTCAAAGTAGAACCATCAAACCCAGACCACGTTTTTGGTACAAACGAATTAGAGATCAAAGTGAAGATAATATGGAGAAGTTTAAGAATTATATAAGTAGTTTATCTTGGCAAGAAGTACTTAATGATGAGGACATTAATTCCGCATTTATCAAATTCCACGATGAATTAAGTTTATTTTTTGCTCTCTGTTTTCCTGAAAAACGTATTAAAATTAATTCATGCAATCATGGGCCAAAATGGATCACGAAAGGCTTGAAAGTGTCATGTATGGTCAAACGTAGGCTAAGATTGTCATACTATAAAACACGCACAGAAAAAAACAAAATTGCTTTTAAAAAATATAGTAAACTTCTACGCAAATGTATAATAAAATCACAACAAAATTGCAATGCTAAGATATTGGAAAAAGCGCAGAATAAGTGTAAGGCCGCGTGGAACGTCATTAGGAATAGGTCAGACGGTGTACATAATGTTGCTTTGGAAATGGATTTAATAAATGTAAACGGAACAACGGTGACAGATCCATATGATATAACTGCAACATTTAACGATCATTTTATAAATATATCAAAGAATTTGACTGTTCAAAGTGACACGGTATTAGTCAATTTTGAGAATCTAAGTACCAGTAGTTCCAGTATTTTTCTGAAGCCATGTACTGGAACTGAAATAGTTAAAATTATAAAAACCCTAAATAATACTAATTCGGTTGGTTTTGATAATCTTCCAACTTACCTTTTTAAGTCATGCGCCAATTATCTTGCACCAGTAATTTCGTATTTGATTAATTTATCACTCGCTCAGGGTATTTTTCCTGAACGACTTAAGCAATCTATAGTTAAACCTCTATATAAAAAAAACTGTAAACAAGATGTTAATAATTACAGACCTATAACTCTTGTTCCTGTACTCTCAAAAATATTTGAGAAGACTTTTAAAGATAGATTGAGTGGTTTTCTAGAGAAATTTAAGCTCTTGGCAGTTGAACAATATGGTTTTCGTGTAGGTAAATCCACCAGTCTTGCTGGATATAAGTTGATTAGCCAAATTACACAATATATAGATAGTAAAATTCCAGTAACGGTCGTATTCTTTGATATGAGCAAAGCCTTTGATCTCGTTAAACACAACGTCTTGCTTGCCAAATGTGAAAAGTACGGCATCAGGGGAACTGCGCTTGACTGGATAAGAAGCTATCTGACTAATCGAACTCAATGCGTTCAAATCACTAAAATTGACGATAACAATGAGCTTATTGATTATAGATCATCATTTCGGCATAACGATTCTGGAGTTCCTCAGGGAAGTGTTCTTGGACCACTATTATTTCTTTTATATATTAATGATATGCCTGTGGTCACTAACTTTCAAACTATTCTTTTTGCTGATGATGTTTCCCTTATAATACCCTACACTGATACACAGACTTCTTATGAAATCATTATTAATGAAGCTATAGAAAAAATTCAACATTGGCTAGAGACAAACAATCTTTGTATTAACATCTCAAAAACTAATTTTATGCAATTTACAAATTATAAGGCAAAAAAACATAATCTTAATCTACAATGTAAAGGACAATATCTTAATGAGGTTAAAAATACAAAATTTTTGGGCATTGTGGTGGACTGCCACTGTAACTGGAAAAGTCATGTATCTGATATTTGCAATAGGCTAAGTAGGTTCGTTTTTGCTCTCTTTCGTCTAAGAGTCAGTGCAGGTGAGAAAGCGGCCCTTCTTGCTTACCATGGTTATGTGTCATCAGTATTAAGATACGCACTAATACTGTGGGGAAACTCGACAGATATAAATAATGTCTTTCTTATACAGAAGAAGTGCATCCGAGCCATCAGTGGTCTCGGCCCTCGTGAGAGTTGTAGACAAATTTTTAGGAAACATAGTTTACTAACTTTGACATGTATGTACATCTATGAAATCGGAAAGTTTGTACGACATAATATGGAAATGTTTAAGAAACCAGTTCACAGTCAACGCCTACGTCCTAGAGATCCATACAAACTGCTAGGCCCGTCATGCAAAACAAGTTTATATGAAAAAAATTGTGACGTGATGGTAATACGTATTTATAATAGAATTCCCATGGAGATAAGACAATTACTCACTAAACCATTTTTATATAATTTAAGAGCCTGGTTGATTGATGAGTGTTTCTATGACCTAAAAGAGTATTTTGATTTTTGACATTCGCTGATTGTTATATGAATTGAACTTGACTTATTTATCTCACAATTAATTATATTTTTTCTTTTATATTACAATTTTACAAGTTTTATTGATATTATTTTATGACATTTGTAACAAGAAATAATGGTTATTATTGTATTGTAATGATTCGGATTTAATATTGTTTAATGATTTTAATAAAATTGACCTTAAAAATATTTGCATGTCAATAAATTGACAAAATACGCTAGATCTAATTTATATACTCTGTAACACCTATTTGTACACCGTGTTTTATGTCAAATAAATAAATTATTATTATTTATAATTATAATTATTATTTTATTATTATTTTGAAATTGGCGGATGGATCGGTTTATGCCATTGTCACTATCTATTTATTCAATTTATTATTTAGAGCAAAACTGCCAAAGTACTGTTCTGTATGTGAAGCGTAGTGTTAATAATTCCTATCTCTCAGGTTTCTGTTACTTTGTTGCTTAATTTGACAAGTATAAGTGACAAGACGGTAGACAGATGACGACATTGGTAAATACCCATTTCGTCAGAGTTCCTGTTGACTATTACGTCTGTGGCTTTGGGATAAGTATTAAATATTACTGCTGAATATCAAATCATATTTATTGAAGTAGTTACAGGGCTTCTTTAACTGTAACGGTTCCGTAGCGGATATACAACATGGCTGTCAAAACATTTATGATGGGATTTAAAATGTCTAGCACTTACATTCTGGTAAGCCGCATTGCCCGTCTGTCTTTATCTTCCTGGCCACATTATAAATAGCAAATTAGGCAGCCAATATTTTTATATTATAAATACTATATATACTGTTGTATATATAGAATTTTTTTCTTTTCGGTCAATTAAGTAGTATTGTTTATCAATTGGGATCAATTTATCAAGTGCCATTGAAAGCAATAAAGCGACATCATGTTATAACAGGCGAATTTGATTGAAAGAAAAAAGAAAGTTCAACAGTCTATGCGAAGGCAAAAGTATATTGTACATATATTATGGATTCGGAGGTACTAGAGGCTTCTGTTATTATAGGGCTGACCGATAAATCTTTCCTTGATGCTCCATTAGTGAGTTAAAGGTTCTTCCCTAAGACATATCCATCAAATAGTTGTGTCCAGTGGGATTTTTGTTATCTAAGTTACTAAGATTAAACTAGTTAAGTTTTAACTTATTAAAAAATATCTAGACTTTCATGAAAAGTTGCTAAAAGCTGAATGGTAAAAAAAATTCAATAAAAAACAGTCGTGGGTAATTTATACATATTATATGTACTGTTAAATAATTTATTGAGCATTGTGTATGTACATTTCTACTAATTAGTGTCGAGACCTTATTAACGTCATACATAGTTGACAAGCGCAATTTGCATGTTCATTATAATAATTATGCAATTGCTGAATACAATTCATTTGACAAGTGTTGTAAGGGTAAAAATGAATACTTTGCAGTCAAAAGCTAGGAGTTTTAAAAGGAAATTAATTTTATTCAGTGGTTTTATAGTGTTAATTGTATATACTGGATAGATATAGGGTATGTAAGATTCCCGAGTTTGACCATATTCCACGTTCAAGGCGATATCTATCAGTCCTATTTTTTTATGGTTCACAAATTCACATGGATCTTTTCCCACAGATCGTCTTCTTTTCCCGACCCGGTGATTGAATTTAAAACACTCCATAAACATTAACTCGATGAGATGTCGAAGTTAGGTTAGACGTGCCACTCGTGGAAATTACTTGCCTTTCAGACTGGGGTGTGTTCACATACTCGTAAAAACGACAGTATATTACTTACAAATGGATTACGTTCACATTTACCAGTGAAGTTGACAATAAACCCGCGACTATAGTTTATCATTCCTCGTGTGAGCTTATCATGTAGGCTGATGTTTTTTCCGTGGCAATATTAGGTATATACCCAATTACTTTATTGCTAGTATGTTTATTCGAAAAACAACCTAATTGCGTTGGTGTTATATCCTTCTTTGTATTCTCAACGTCAGAGCTACTGCAAACTGTATTTTGTACATAACACTTTTATTATTATTTTGTTTTATTACCAAGTTATAAAAAACTTTGTAGTAACCTACCGCAATCACTCTATTATTGTCAGTTCATTCAATTGAATTTAGTTCTAAATCATAATATTATGATATCTGCACTCTGAAACCAAAGAAAATATTTCCGTTCGCGTAGGTACGCCGCGCTAATCCTTCAACAATAGAACTTCAAGAAGTATTCATCTCTTCATTGCAATTTGTTCCTTCGTATCATTTTAGATAGTTGCCGGCGGCCGATCATGGGGCAAAGTTTAACTCGCGTCAATATGTTTCAATTTGTTTGCACTTGCCCACGCTCCGCGTCATAGGATGCCCCGCGTCTAAAGTTCTTCTGGCACAGAGCCAAAGCGACTTGCCGTAGTATTCAACTATTCATGTCGGATGTCCTCCATTCAAGACCATTCATAACCCTTCCCTCAACAACGCGACAAGGTAAAGCTGTGCCTTCAGTTTCAGAATATATTATAACTTTCTCAGACACATTTTTTAGGCATTGTTGTCCTTAATATCTTCGCCTTATTCAGAGAAATTTTTCACGTCCCTGTTTTGTAACAGATGGTGAAGTATGGAAAAGGTACTTTTTACAAGAAACCTTTTTCCCTTTTCTTTCAGTCTTTACTTGTAATGATACATATGAAGATCAGAACCTATTGTAATGTAGCACATTCAAAGAACTTTTTGGGTCAAGAGTCCCTTTGTGGAATATATCATCGTGGCTACTTAACACAAGATTCATGAAAGGCCGCTCTCAGTCTTTCTTTCAAGGACTGATAACTAAAAAAGAGTTACATTACAGGCAAGTAACTCTGGTTTTGTCCATTTGTTGAAACCCTAACGCTTTTATGAGTATAAACTTTTACGACTATGTATATAAATAAGGTTGTAAAGTGTAAAAAAAAGCGGAATCTGTGGTGAATAGAGATATAAACTGAACCTGAAATTTTCCTAAACTTCTTCGAGGCGGAATATTCTTGAACTCGGGTTTGAGAGCACTCCATTTCTCTCGGTCTAGTGTCTAACCAAAGCTTCATTATTTTTGAGATCTAATCTTTAATAAGGTCAGACTTTTGACATTTATACTGCGGTCGATATACCCCGCCCAAATGAAATGGCGAACAGTTTAAACGGTTTAATAATTTGTTGTGAACTTTCATAAATGGAATGTTAAATCGATTTGTAAATGCAATTTTGTTTGAAACTTCCATGGTATGATGGCCGGGACAAACTTTGCTAATAGAGGTTAATATGGGCAAGTTTAGTTGCATTATATAATTAACGTAATTTTTACTTTGTAGTTTGCCATTATATGTATGTAGTTCTTCCATGTATCGTCTATGTATGTACGATCCGGCATGCTAGTTACATTTATGATTGCCGTTCGTCAAAAACCTCTTAATTCATCCAACTCCCAACTCATTTTCCAAAGTTATGTTCTATTATATAAAAGAATAAAGAAGTAATCCAAACAAATTTTTTAGTACAAGGACAATATAAATATGTTTATTCATGACCTGAAATTTTGGATGTATGTATTTGAATCTCTTGTTACTAGTGGTAGGTATCTTTTGACGCATAGGCCGGGGTCACTGCCAAAAGCGCTATGCGGCTTGTTTGTTGCTTTTGTAACTTGTTTTGTGAACCCTATCCACTTGCACTTCTCAGCAGGCCCACTCATTTGAAGAGCTGGTAGGAAAATAAGTTTACGTGCAAAATATTTTGATATGATTGTGATTCTATTTGCAAATACATCTTTCTTGTTTCTCGTAATAAAGTCGTTTTTCGTCAATTATCAAGTGATTGGTCATTGGTTTTATTGACGTTTTTGGATGCCTACTTTGTAGCGCTGTTTCATAATCACTGAGTTCCTCAGAATATTTACTTATGCCTGTTTAAATTGTGCAAAAACATGAGCTTAACGTTTATTTAAGATCGTACTAGATGTGGTATTGACTCGGTAATACACTTCACATATTATTATATTTACCTATTATTCTAAAGAATTGACACGAGATTTGGAGACGTGGAGGTTCTGTTGAATGTTTATATGTATACTGCGGGAATAATATACATACATACGTCAATTCGCAGAAGATTGAAAATAACTATGACTGTTTTAAAGTCGGTGTCATTATTATTCCATATTTACAGATTAATTAGACACCAGCGAATGTGAGAAGAGTGCACACACATAAAGAAGCTTCTTGTAAATTGGTTTGAGTATACAATGGAATGTTTTAATCATAGATTAAATCGATAGATATGCCTGGACACCAATAAACTCTGGCATTATTTTGTTTCGCAAGAAGTAAGTTTAGCGCATGTTGTCACTGCGAAAACAAGAGACCGTCGCTTCTTTAAGTGCCAAGTCCAAAGCAGCGTTCAATTATATGAGTAGAAGCATGGATTTATTTAAATCTGGACACATATAATGGAACTGCGTACCCTAATTTCTGGTACATGTACTTTGTACCCTTATTAATTCCCTTTACATTTGATGTATCATGGGTCGTCTACCTGAAAAGGTCAGGCCCTCCTTCCGTGTCTGTAGGCATAGAGGTAACTAAAATAGAAACTAAAATTTTAAGTTAACTGTGAAATACAGGCAGGTACCAAAGTATTCTTTTTAATTCTTTCCTTGGTTTTGGTGATAATTTACTTACTACATATTACTATTCCCAATTTTTTTTTCTATCATTGTCACTACTACTTTAACACAAAGAATGCTAACATGGGCCATGTCGCGAGAAATAAATCAACGAAACAGACGTTTCATCTCACGAATCCGTATTATTGTTTTGTTTTCCACATTTCTCACGAAAACCAATCAAGGAAAGAGGTATCGTTAATGGTAACAAAGTCAGAGAGCCCTACTTTATCTTCCATCTTTCTCCATGAAACCTTCACGGCGAAGCAATTCGGAGCGCGGTCGTATTAGTACAGTCGCGAGCAATAACATGTACACACCTCGACTCTTATATCAAAGCAGTAAAGTTCATATTTCAGTGTGTTTGTTTACATGTTAGTGCTCATGACTGTACATATTATCCCGGGCCGGGATTCAGGATAGGTGAGCAGTCGATGATCCCGCTATCTGGGACGATATCGATTATCCCGGTATTCGTAGACGCCCCGGTCACGGCCAATGTCGGGTAGTCTACTCGGCAGATGTTCGAATGTTTTTGTCGCTATTCGATTATCTTAATCTGTGTTTAATTAATTAAGTTATTGAAATTCGGGAACGAAAGGTAGTTAGTTATTCATCATCATCATTGGCCTTTACGTCTATTTCAAAATAATTGAATCTTCGTCATGTAATTAAAAATACAATTGACAATGTTTATACATAGTTTGACCAACGATGTACAACTATTAAAATATCAGCCAATTAATCATGGTGCTAACTAATAGGATTTTTTGTTTCATCTAAAATCGATATACATATTTCTTACGGTCAAAGTTTTTGTCAATTAATTTAAATAAATCACTTCTGTGTACTATGATCTGACCACATCAGTTTCCGTGTAATTAAGAGTTCTTTTGCCAGACGCAGCTTACACCCTTTATTTAATTATGGTAAAACCCAAAATGTTGTAAACAAAATTGAATGACGTCTACGAAATGGACATGGATTGGTTAGTACATAAATCAACTGGTTAATTCCTAATAGAAAATTCAATCATTGAGTACAATTACACATTAATTGGACGAGTCGTGATATTTTCCGTTGTATCACGAAATGATAAATATTTATATCGGGCGGGAGGGTGATCGCTTAGCCTATTAAAATATCATTAAATACAGGTCCAGTACAATTAACTTCAGTAAACGAACAATAAAGCATGATTTTTTTTATAATAGTTTAATTAGGAATTAAGTGGTTTTTGAATGTTGTTTAATAATGCGAAAATTAAATCGTTATTTATTTACCCTGCTACTTATAGTATAATGAACCGTGCATTCTTAATCACTGGCATTATTTTTAGATTTATGTTAAAATCATATTGGCCATTACGCTTTCCCCTAAGACATTGAATAGCAATGCCAGCTGTCATAACATTCGCAACTCGCTAAATAGTTACATAACTAGTACAAATATTACTCCATTACCATACAACATGTATTAGTATAATATTCTCATAGCAAACGGGGGAATGTGTTCCAGTGGGTTAATCAAACTCTGGGCGCGCGCGCGATGTCGTCAAGTGACGCGGTCGCGCATAATTTCTGCTCTTGCGCAACCGAGCACTTTCTATTTCTCGATGAGCTGGTGGCACCGGAGTGCGTACTCGTACTGACCAGCCGGCGGCGTGGCGTGTATGGGCATACCCCACATGCCGATGTGTAGTAACTTGTTGACGGTTGGGAAAGGTTGAGAAATAAAAGGGCTTTTTTCGAAGTGTTGGTCAAATTAGCGGTCGTGAATACAGTTATTTTGTTTTATATGATCTTATATCCCATATGTGGATGTGCAGCCATTTGTCTGTTGGGAAAGGTTTGAAAATGGCATATATTTTTCGAAATTTTGTAGATGTGAGCGGTTGTGGAATGTATTTGTTTTTGAAATAATTCTTAAATACATACTTTAGAAAATCACACGAAAAAAAGAAAGCGATACTAATTGGACGTAACAATAACAACAATACAAAATTCAACTATTACCAGCATAGTTAAATACTTACGACACACATGACTTTTCTGTATTCCCATTATTTGTTATTTCGCTATCACATCCGTTCAATGGGGAAAACTTACTGTTAGATGTACTATACTGTGTCAATATTGAATATGTGGGTTAAACTACCAATAATCTGACGTAACGTAGAAAAATGCAGTTTACAAGATCTTTAAATTTACTAACTTAGTTGTATGGAGAGTTAGATAACTGACAAGAGTGAGTTCTAATGGTGTAACTAGCTCCCGTTTTGGTAAGACAGGTCCTAAGTATAGGAACACACTAGGCTGAAATAACGCGACCGAAGTTTGGCGACAATGCATTTTTTTTATACATACCGACATAATTTCGGCATAGTGTGTCATCTCTCATTTAAAAGTATGAACACGACCGAACGTAAATTCAGCCGCGTTTTTTCCACATAGTGTGTTTCACACTAAATCGTTTTCCAATAACATTGAATGTGGAACTTTGCCTCGGCAGGACTAAGTCTTTTTCAGATGATTGATTGCAAATATCGAAACGAAACTTGGAGTGACCTTCCGAGAATAAATTTCAATCTATAATTCCAATAACTTTCTTTTCCATTCAAGCCGTAACTCATCTTCTGAAATTGCGTGTCTTGAATCAGTTTGAGCCTTTTTTGTTGTGAAACTATTCAAAATAGTTCCAGATTTTTTATTTTAAATTTGATGTTAGTGGTATAATTAGTGGTATAAGTTAAAAAAAATCCATGACGTTTTTGCTATGCGGTTTGGAAGTATAGATGGTAGAATACAGATTCCCCATGTTTTGTATGTATTATTATAAGAATTCGTGGTTAATATCTATCTGTCAACAGATACTATGTCAAAAATAAAATGTTACTACTAGTAGTATGGTTATTTTCATTTCAAATTAAACGAAGCATAACGGTATGAAACAGGCACATTTAACACGTAAAATATTCCATTCGAGATAACTTGTTACGCCCAAAAATTGTGCCCCGCATAATTTCCGCCAGAAACGCTGTTGCTTCGTTATCATGTTTTTTTTTCTCTCATTAGGTTTAAAAGATTTTTCTTTGAATACCTCAGCTTCAACAAGAGCTACCTTTCCAACAGAACAAGTTTTGGTCTTAACCTTAATTTAAGGTCTCAACTATTAAGTTACTTTTGAGAGTATACCTGCATTTCTCTTGTTGACTGGCAGTGGCTAATAATATTGGTACATTATACTGACAATGCTTTTGTTTCTACTGATATTTTCTCCTGACTACCACTCGACTGTAATTTTTTTTTACCTTTATTATTGTTTGAGGTCTCAACAATCAAGTGTAGTGGAGAGTAAAGCTGCATTTATCTTGTTTGACTGCCAGTGGCTAATAATATTGGTACTTTTTCCTTTACCCAGCACGTACTTAATTACCGACAATGCTTTTGTTTCTACTGATATTTTCTCCTGACTACAACTCAACTGCATAACACCTGAGTCATTCCGTGATCACGGCTCCTGAAAAGGTACCGAAACGTCCGTCGGGTTATCCTGTAAATATGTAGTTAATATCCTTTTAAAAGTAGTTTTATTTCATCAACTGCAAAATTATCAATTTTTTCGTCTGTACAAAATTTATGTCAATTTCGGGATAAGATAATTAATAAATGTTTACTAAACATCTATTGGTGATAAAATTACATAACTATGTTATTATAACAATGGCAAATGTCGCTACAGCAGATTAGGTAAGTTGTTTTGTCTGCGCCCGCGCATTCGCGCATGCGTGGGAACCGCGTGGCTATTCCGCACGTTTGTCACCTATGGACCTCTTTAATGTGTTTCGTGGGTTGCTTGTTATTATATTTTTCGCGAGTTTACTTTAATAATATGAAGTTTGTTGTTCTCATACTAAGGTACATAATAATACAATATTGTTACTAAGAAGTTTTGATACGGCAAGTTTTGTTAATTGATTGATAGTCCTCAACTGAATTGGGATTCTGGCTTGTCCAAATTATTTACGGTTCATTGTTATTAGTTACCTTGACGTTAATATAGGTACCGATTTTTGTTCTGAAGCCCGAAAGTTCGACCAGTAGCTCTTCCTTTCCGGTCAAAAGGTACGGAGCTCCTAATTTTGTAATAATTGCACTATCACTAGCAGTCAAAGAATTATTATAATTTGGTTATTACAAGATTCATATGCTGCTTCTAGTATGCTGAATGGTTATCATACGAAAGGAGTTTGCAATCACGTTGGATGCCTCCATCAAAATATGCTGTACTGATGGTTTTTACAATAAATTATTCATACATTTTGTCAACGATGCCAGCTAATAAACATGAGACAAATGATTCCCGACTATTAAATAATACTTATATCATAAATTTGAAAGTTTGTTTGTTTAGATGTTTGTCCGTAAATCACGCTGAAACCACTGAACGGATTTTGATGAAATTTCGTATACAAGCATATTTATCCCGATTGAATGCTGCCATGGAATAAATCATGAATCTTGCCGCGCTAAATACTAGTACATAATATTTCATGTTGGCACAAAATAGGCTCGTGATTTGTAAGAAAAGAACGTAAATATCAATTTATTATGAATAAAATATTGTCAAGGACGCCTATCCCAGTGATTGCCTTCGATCTCATTTCCATCAATAAACGTATTTGATATTGGCACAATAACTCAAGGTTAATAACATTTTAATTGGCTCCATCTCTCCGATACTGAGACAGCAAAATTGTGCCGTAAATATTGATAGGGATTTTGGAACTTCATTAATTCAGTGACAGTAGATATTGTTTATCGATTTGTGTCGGAATATAGTCATTAATTTATTTACTTGGAGCTGTAAAAGCTTATAAGTTTCGCTAGCGGCCGCTCGCGAATTCATCCCCATGGCTTTTGTTTTCAGCACACATAGTGTTATATTATTCGTATATTTTTTAACCTTCCTCGACAAATGGACTGTCTAAAATAAAAATATTTTTTCAATTCGAACCAGTACTTCGATTAGCGCGTTTAAACAAACAAATAAACAATCAAACTTTCCACCAAAATCATTTTATTAGTATAGATATTATGTAAAATACTAAGTAACATCGTATTTGTCTTAGGTATAGCCTTTTCAAGGCAATCGGAATTTTGGCAATCAGGGGGGGTTTCAATGTAATAAATTTCGTCCCGATTGAATTTGAAAAAAACTTTTTTGTAAGAAAAATTGCTTAAATGTTCTAAGGATATTCTGGTCACGTGACGGTCGGGCCAATTTGGTATGCTCAATGTTCGAGCACTGAGATTAAATCATTTTTCATTTGTCAATATCCTAGAACATTGATTGATATTTATTAAGCCTATTACAACGATAATTCTCAGTGGTATAATAAGACACGTTTAGTCTAATGTGAGAGTCATAGAATCATTATTTCATAAGGCTTAATAATTACTCAAGTCTGAGATTACCCGACCGGAGTTTGGCGGCAATGCATTTTCAATACAAAATTATACGACGTAATTTCGACATGGTGTGTCATCTTCCATTTAAAAAAAACATTACAGGCGTAATCCCGCCTATCTTTGGTCGCGTTTTTTCCGCCTATTGTGTTTTCATAATAAGAGGGATGTGTTCGGACCTTGTGAGAACTGGACATTGCGAATTGGACTTTGGGCGAACTGGACAATCTGCAACTGTACATTATGCGCCTAAACGGAAAGAAGGTCACATGATGCTTCGTGACCACCTCCGCTCATAGACATCAACAACACCGCAAGGGTTGCAGATGCGTGTCTTGCCTTTAAAACCCCATCTGTTGGGAAGGGTTCACTTGAGCTCTTTTGCATCTTCATCTAGAAAGGATCGATCGCTCATTAGGGTTTTTGATTTCTATGGCCCTTTCGCTCATATTATATGATGGTTACTTATATTGGAACGCTAAGATTAAACATGTTTTAACTCATTGCCGCCATAGATTGAACAGCCAATATCCATTTATTTTCTAAATGATACAGCAATGCCAATCTTTAATAGAATCTAAATTGTTCTGGTTTGAAAAAGGTATGGACATTTTTCCAATATCATTAAAAACTCGTACATGTGACATACGATTGCGAATAAATCATAATAATAATATACGCTGTCGAATAAAATTATGATTAACTCATACGAAAACGCACATTAAATAATTATGTAGGACTGGTCGTCATATCTCTAGTTCTTGACTTACTAGATCATATTACCTACTATGCAGTAAATTACTATAATAGAAATACGCAAATTATGCAATTTTCCTGCTTCATTTTTTATTTCTTGGAACTTATGGAAACCATAGGTCACGTTAAACTACACCGTTGCCCCATTAAACAATTTGTAAGGACTCAGTAATTGTCAAAGTATGTTTTTATGGTTTCTTGTTTCCCGTTTGAACACTATGTCACTTGATCACCTTGTGATATTTCCATTTCCATATCGTGGGCAAAAACGGGGTATAAAATATGTACCTAGATATTTTAGTGATAGTAAATTTTAGTTATTTAAAAGGGAAAACCTTTTTTAGCTAATGTTCATATTCGAAAATCAATTAATAATTTTATTTATACATCGATGCTCTGAATGTCCTCCTTGAATCTTACTATATAACCTCATAATAAACCAATCGAGGCTAAATAAGGCTGGATTTAAACTAAGTCAAGTCTTAAAAAGAAGTTCTGCGTTAATCTAAAGGATTTAAATATAGAAGTTCCCTTGTTCTACTAACTCTACTTGTATTTCATCAGTTTCGCGTCTGGTAGAGCACAAAATAACAATAGTGCGACAAATAGCACAGTCGCATCATCGACATTGTCCGCGCTTTAGCGGCAATTGGATGGAATTGAGCGAATTATGCCAAGATTGTGCGTTTATAGTCGTATGTTTTCTGCATCTTATGTAATAGAATAGAGTAATGTGAGCTATTATCGCATTATTGACATGATATGCACAACTGAGTTGGTAGTAGTTAAGTGGAAATAATTTCCATCAAACCAGATCATAAGACATTTTTGTATTATTTATAGTGTAAGTTACACAACAGTTGAAATTGTTGTTTCTTATATTTTTGACGTATTCATTTTGTTCCAACACACACTCCACCGAATTATTAATATAAATAAGGCGTGATAAAAAATTTAAAACACTGTGCTCTCATCAATTGAGCTCTGGAAACCTTACTCACCAAGCTATGGCGTTATACGTGTAGCGTTTCGTAAGATGGAGGTACATACCACATACATACTTTACGAGGCGGGCGAATCATTCGTGTTGATGTTCCACATGCTTTCCCTTGCTTACTTAATCCTTTACTGAGCTGTGGTAAAACTGATTCCACATTAAACCTTATGTTTAATGTTTTTTGTGTGTTGTGCGCGCTGGTCAACTTTGCCATCCATTTACCGTCGCCACTATTCCATCGCTAGCCCAAAAGTTCATCAATTTATTTCTTTGTCGAACTATTAAGCGATGGAATGCGTTGCCAGTGTGCGTGTTTCCTCCTTCCTATAACATGGATTCCTTCAAGAGAAACGTAAAGAAGTATCTGGCGGGTCTTTATGGCGATGCCAACCGATGATAGGATACCATTTTGTTACCACATCCATTGTCAGGCTCAGAGGAGCCAATGTACCGTACTTCTATAAAAAAAAATGCACATTTAGGGTTGAAAACAAATGAAAAAAGATAATGAGTTCGTCTATTAATTTATTAATTGGTATCATTTTGTTGTTTCCAGCTTCATCGAAGTGGACCGCGTGTCCGGCTTCTGGACGTACATGTTCGTCCTCTCGAAGCTGCCGGAGCTGGGTGACACGGTGTTCATAGTGCTGCGCAAGAAGCCGCTCATCTTCCTGCACTGGTACCACCACATCACGGTCCTGCTGTACACCTGGTATTCCTTCACCGAGTACACATCTTCCGCGCGCTGGTTCGTCGTGATGAACTACTGCGTGCACAGGTGAATATAACATTAATAATAATCCATCAACCTACACTCAATAGACCCGTATTAGATTTCCTTTTAATTTTGCAATAGTTCTTACATTTGTCAGGTGCTGTCTTTGACTAGATCTCTATTTATTCAGAGATAGCAGATGTACTCATCTCATTTAGATCAAATGGTACAAAAAAGCCTCTGCGCTGTTGGCTTTGGCCCCACGCATGCTTCAAAGGACCGGGTCCCCGTGGACCCGTGATCTCGAAAAAGTACTTACATAATAATAATGATAGGTACTTTTATTTCGAAATTCGGTGTAAGGTCCATAAAGTGTTAGTAAAAAATTTTCTTTTAATAATAATACTTAAGTCAAGGTAGTAACTGCCTCCGTGGTGTAGTGGTTAGGGCGCTGGGCTCAAAAACAGCGGAGGCTGTGGGTTCGGATCCCGCGGGGAACCACTACTTTGTGTAGGGTTTCTCAGATTGGTTAGGACATTTTATGCTTGTATCACCTGAGTGTCCTATAGTAACTGCCTCTGTGGTGTAAGGGTTAGAGCTACTTTGATCCAAATTGTCTGGTTTCCCAATAAGGGTTTACTAATTATCCCTTTTAAACCTTAAAACAAAATGAATGTGACTTGGATCTGGACGCCAAAGTCACAGTAAACTGCAGTTCTTGACCTACACACAAATCATTTTAAAATGTAAATTGACAATAAACAAAAATGTGTCATGCTAATTTTATGCTAAACATTTCCTTCGCAAAGTGTAAACATGCAATTGACTTTTCACCGCCAATTCAGACAATAGTAATGATTATGTATTAGATTTCAAAGGAAGATGTTTGTACCTAAAAACGGAAAAACTTTGTTTTGACAAAAATTGTGGAAATGTAAAATTGTTATATGCTAAATTTTAATTATGTATGCAATGTACATAAAGTGTTATTTTTACCTTCAGCTGCAGATATAGGTACGATACATGTTTCCGTTTCCTGTGATCTCTCAAAAACAAACTTTTCTGTGCCTATACCAAGCATCTTAGTCATTTAAAACACTGAATATTAAAGTATTTCTTTAGAAATTGATTTAGCCCTTTGAATATTAGGATCGGTAACTAAAATTAGGAAATTAACTGAGCCGAAACAGTTGTGTTTCCCTAATTAAAGTCATTAAATTCACATCTTACTTGCCTTGGTAACATAGCTTTTAGATCTTATATACTATGTTTTATAGTTGCTGAACAGTTATCGATACTACAATGGTCATTGTGGCGGCTTATCGGCTTAAAATGGCAACATAATCGTTCTCACATCAAAAGTCAACAATAACCCCTTATTCCGATGACCAAAGACCTTTAGACAGTTGAATGATCGGTTGTAATGTTACCTTAAATACAATTGAAGGTTACGCGGTAAAAGCTTTTTCTAGGATTAACAAATGGCTAATGTAATGTAGTAGTTAGTGCCTAAGTACTTTACGCCTAGAGTCGTGTGCTTGATTCAGAATGGCTGGCTGAAACATTAATGTTACTTTAGTCCTATCTATTCTTAAAGTAAGCCACACATTCTCCATTAAGATCTAGACTATTAAGACCTATAGGATATACGTATCACAATACATAGATCTATTGATGGTCGATTCAAAGTCGTAACCATATTTATGGCGGTGTGACTAATAAACCGATCTATATGACGTGAATGTGTAGACTTTTTGAACAAATAAAATGTTGTCAAAATATGGAAATTTGTTTATACCGATATTATTGACTATTTGGTTGCGTCTATTTATTTGAGTACCCTGGGTGTTACTATCTTTCTGTCGCTGACTGTATATTATATTCATAACATTTAGGTTATTAAAAGGAACCCCATGACAAACTTAATGTAAGACTCCCGTAACTTCACTGTTCCTAGGAGTCAGTACTCTTTAATGTTCTTTCAATGTAAATACATGTTAGAAGTAGCAAAATACAACTACTCGAGTCTTAGTAATGTATCTTGTTTTCAGACTTGACATTTTAGCAAAGGTTAAGTGCCTACAACGCTGTAATTATTGCCGTTTGTGGCAACTGAAATGTCTTTAAAGGAGTTTTACGTCTTCATTAACGAACAATTGAGATTAACGTAAAATGTTAACTGCCTTGACTCTGAAACTGAAACTTGAATGAAATCGTATTTTGTACAGTTTTACATAATATATACAGCACAGTATACTGACTGTCTTATTGAAGTGATATAAGTACAATCTAATAGTAAATAATATTGCTGTATTTATTACGAATGTCGAGAGTGACAGAAAAAGTAAAAAGTAGAGTATCAGCCTATTAATGTCCCACTGCAGGGCAAAGACCTCCATCATTCGAAATCATGTTTTCGTTACAAAGACGGGTTTCGACTGACATTAACCTTCCGTTCTCCTCTGTCTTTGAGTGACAGAAGGTATAATAAAAAAGTAAAGAATCTCATGATTCATGAGTCATGAGAACGCATGAAGTCAACCTTTTGTTCAATCCGAAAAATGTATGAAATATTAAATCGTAACGTCACGATGCAATAGTGTCAAATCAATACTCTTTTAACTTCAATTAGCTGTAATAATTTGTTAAAAGCTCAATAGTAACTGTGAGATAAAAAATTGTGCCTCATTTTTGATTTCGTCTTTAATCTTAGAATGTCATAATTTATTGCGTATGCAGTCAAATACCCAATTGATTATCTGTTGTACAATAAAGATTAAAGAAATAAGCAGTTACGATAATGCGGTTTTCCTACTGTTATTTAATTTTTTTCCCAAAGCATATAAGAAACTCCAAAGAGCTAACTATTTCAATGAATGAATCGCATAACTGTGATCTATGTCATACCTATGTATCTTTATCGCGTTATCAGATCTGTAGACGACCACAAACAGTCGCACTTTCACATCTATCATAAGGACCTTATTGTCATAACAATAAGACACTTTTTAATGCAACTTTAAACTTCTGCGGCGATATGAGCGCAGGCGCAGAAACAACGGTAATGATTCATTGTGCACTTGAGTCACTAGTTATTTCTATTTCAAACTCGTTGCACTAACAAATAAATCCCATTGAAGTATAACTAGAGAAAATTATGAACGATACTGCATGGTTTATGTAGGCCAAGATGTTGTAATGCAAAAAACTTTTCATTTGGATTTAGAAAATGTTTGCATCTTATTCATAAGTTTTTGTACAACTCGTCATTAAAATTAGATATTTAAATTAATTATCTTAGGTAGACAGTATTGGCACATACAGCGCCATCTAGCTTAAAAGTAAGACATCCATGCACGTGTGTGTTTTGGAACATGTGATCAGAAGTAATCGGCTTTTCACAACCAGTCACTCTTCTATAGCTCGAAATATTTAATTAATTTACTAAAGTCTTTTTTTTACCGAGTTCAAATAAAATTGGACGGTATTATGTTGGGATGATTCTCTTTAGTAGCTATTTTCGTTAATACATTTAGGTAGGTACCCCTTCGGTCCGTTTTCGACGATGGCGGCCGATCTTACGATCAACAAGGTACGCAGGATATATTATAGTGCACAAGTGAGTGCGCAAGCACAGGTGCACTCCCTATGACCGTAGAGAGATCAGACGCAGGACCAACGGCAAAATGTGCCTTCCAAAGTTAATTGATAACTGTTTGTCTAAATATGTTTGTTTTCTCTATTTCCAGCGTGATGTACTCGTACTACGCCCTGGTGAGCATGGGCAAGTACCCGCCGCGCTTCCTCGCGATGATCATCACCGGCCTGCAGCTCACGCAGATGATCGTCGGCTGCGCGATCAACATCTGGGCGCACAACTACCTCGCCACGGCGCCCCCTCACTCCTGCCACATCTCGCAGATCAACATCAAACTCTCCATGGCCATGTATTTCTCCTACTTCGTCCTCTTCGCCCAATTCTTCTACAAGGCATACCTCGCACCCAAACCCAGAGGTAAAAAGGCCAAGACCGAACCACTCCCTGATGTACCAGTCACGAAGAAGGAGGTCAACGGGTACCCCAGACAGAGGAACGGCGTCGTAGCTCACTAGTCGAATCAGTTGTGATATGAGTTAGAGTAATGTACAGGTTACGTATGTGTGGACGGTTGGATTTGTAGAATGTCTTGTGTGCGGCTTGACACCTGCGTCGATAGACCTAAACGATGGTAATACGAGCCTTTTTTGAGATTGATTGCTTTGATTACCGGAGCTAAGTGATCGAATTTTAGTCTAGTGTAAAATGCGTTGGTAGCAGAAATACCTTAAATTAAATCTAACCACTTACTTTGCGAAACACATTCGAAGAAGTGTCGAATTCTATATTGATTGTAGATTTATTCCGTTAGTAAAAATTCACCAAGATTCATAGAGAAATGAAATGTAAGGAAACAGGTTTTATTGTCAGACATACGAAGAATGTAGGGTAAACACATTAGAAACATCTGATAAACAAACGTAAGACGTCATAACGATGCTGTGGTTGACATCTACTCGTTTTCCTGCATTAATTTGTTGACCACTATCGTACGATACACGTTTTTCCAATTAAGATTCTCGGAAACGAATACTTTCTGATATATAATGCTACTTAAATAATTACGACTACTAAAATATTTTTCCGGTAATGCTAAAGATAGAACAATTTATCAGAACATCCGTCTTATTTTAGGTATCAATGATTCATAGTCTGTCAAAAAAAAAACTATGTGTAGGTTTATGGAATTCCCATTATAATCATTCCATTTGTGGCCAAATTGTTACAAGATTTTAATGAATTATGATGGTATGATACGGAAGATTTTCTTGATACTGCAAGGGGTAGTATGTAAAATTCAGTTGTGCTAATGGTGATTTTTAAACCAATAGATTCTAGGTGCAAATAGTATATATTTAATAATTTAATAAATAACCAACAATAACATCTATAGTTAAAGTACATAAAGCATTTTCCTGTTCTATGAGAAATATCCGGCTTTGACGTCAATTAAATGTTTGTAACCACTTTATAAGCATTTGCATGTACAATTATGTATTTACTAAAAATATGAATGTTGATCAGTTGGTGCATAGTACAAACTTTGTAGTTTAGAGTTACATAGCGCTGTGTGAATATGTTCAAGTATAATATTAAGTACAAACTGCAATTAAATAGTGCTAGTAAGAATAACGTTCGTTGTTCGTTTGATGGATGTAGAAAAAAGGCTCAACCACTTTGAAATAGATACAGAAACTTTGTTAAAGGCTCTTATTTATAACGGGACGAACAGATCGTTCACCTTATAGTTAACGGGAAAACCCTGCGCCCGTTACTCAAGATGTTCTAGTGTCTCACACAGAACACTAAATGAGAGACGGCAGTTGTGTCCCATATACAAGACTTAAGACGAGAAACAACAGTTGTCAGGTCTCATACAAGATACAAAGTTTGAGACTATAGTTGTTGAGGCTCATTACAAGAGTCTAAATGTGAGACAAAAGTTGCGAAGTCTCATATACAAGACAAAAGACATGATGCAGCAGTTGTCAGGTATCAAAAACAGACGTTTGGCGACATAGTAGGTCGCGATTCAAGACTAGAGAAGACAGTTGTTAAATCTAATCTAGAAAACAAGACTTTCGACAAAATTTTCAGCTCTCATATTACAGAATATTGTTAGACGACAGTTGTAAGGTCCCATACATAGACATAGAATGACAGATGTTAGGGTCTAACGACAGTTGTCAGGTCTCACACAAGACGTTGCAATGCATGGTCCAACCGCCATTCGCAAAGGGGCTGTCGCTCGTACATTCCATGCCTCCGCTAGTCCGGAGCCAGTGACGACGCCCCTGCGGGTATATGCTTTTGTACGGGTGTTGAAGCGATTTAAGAGGAAAGTACATATGTAGGTACATGTAGAAACATTCGAAAATCGTGTGTTCAAGTGTCAGACGCCATATTGTAAGATGGCGGAGGCAAAACGTGTGATTTGATTTTTGTGTCCAACTACAGCATACAATCACGACCAATGGATGTCCAGATACTGTTCGTAATAGAATGTTTTTGTAAGGGCATTATTATTGGTCGTACTGTTGAATTAAAAAAATTGGAAACTTGACATTGTTAAAGTAACAAAATTAAGTGACCGATATTTTTTTCACATCGGTTTGCCGACAACGAATTTAATATATCTGTAATTCTGAAACGATTTCGTCAAAGGGCAATAAGCTTATTAAATGTGAATAAGAAGTACAGTTCGTTTGTAATATTCATAAACAAATATTCAACAACGATGTTTAACTTCATAATTTTGTTTACTTCAACAATGTCCATCAACTTGATTGAGATTACGCAGATATTTCTGTAAAAACAAAAGACAATCAGGCTTAGTCTTATGCGAAAATGACGGCGACGGGAGTTACATTGAGTATATTTTGGCTTGGGACAAAGTTTAATTGTCAAAATGATTATTTACATAGTATTGTAAAGTTTGCAACCTCTTAGATCATGTGTGGTTAGTATCTACCCGTACAAAAGTAATATAAACTTTTTGTTGTTGTTTATCGTATTTATTACATAAAAATGAGTGATTTTTTTAATGAATAATTTATTTGTAAAAGGATAGTTTATATCGACCTGTACAGATTGTAAAGATGTGTTTCGCTTGGGGCCGCACGGCCGTAGCAATAGTATAAATACTTTGAAACGCTTGTAAGACAAGTGCACAAAGTTTAAGAAATCGATTCCTCGTAGTGGAATAAGCAATATTAATAATTTGGCTAAAATTGTCAGTTGAGGATTAGTGTTTGATAACGCTGAGCGGGGGCTGTTGGAGTTTTATTATTCGCTTCGAGATGTCAAGGTTGGGGGCGGGGCGTGTGGCTGGGGGCGGGGCCTGTGTCTAGAGGCGTGTCGTGTCCTTTACGACACGCTGCCTACATAACAAAGCGGAGCCAATTTACAAATCACTGTCACATAAAGTTTGTCAATGAGAGTTTTGTTGTGGTTTTAACTGTTTAAGCTAGTTATGCTTTAGATGGCTCGATTTGACAGATTTCGCGTGAGCAGCTCTCGGGGACGCTCCGTGTTCGCCGAATCGTACGTTGGCCTTGCACATTAAGAATGCAGACATAAGAAAAAGTTCAAATTAAACGCTTCCACGTTTGTATCGTTACGCGTGTGAGCTCTAAGAATCCAACGCTGTCGGTTTTACGGCGTAAAGTCGGCTAGTGTGAACATAGACTTAATTAGTTATAGAAGTCTTTAAGATGCTGACTTTGGGCGCACACAAATTAAGATTAAGCGTCTCTATGTCCAAGTTAGTCGACCATTTCTAATATTATTTATTTAATATTGTAATGTGTCAAAGCATCGATTTGCAGTTTGTGATTCTAAACTTATTAGGTAGAACAGTTTTGATAGTACCGCTTAGTGAAGACTAGACGTTTACACTGGACTTTACGAAACCAGAACGAACGCCTCATGGTATTGTTTAGTTAGGCATGTTGCCGCGTCTCCTGTTGACATGGCGATCATTTAGAATAGTTATGCAGGTCAAATCCACGTAGCGTGGTTTCCGAGGGTGTCAGTAGTCGTTTATTAGTGGGTCGCATACAGTACAAGTGAGCTGGTTTCACCCCCGCCTGAGTCGCCCGCCCGTCAGACAGGGCGCCTGGTCTAGTACACAATGTTGTATGGCAAATAACAGATTTTATTTGTTAAGAATGTGATCAATAACAGCTATTTTCATTATTGTGTACATTAAGTGATACATGTACTGTGTACAAAGCTTTTTGTTTCTCGTCTGATGAACAAATGATCAATGTTCTAAGTTTGTACACGATACTGAAAATCCCGGTATGCCATATCATACTGCTCAGGAACTTCTTAGCATTTCCGTCATTTTCTGTTTAGAAAATACCGTGATCTATTATAATGTCTCTGATGGGCGTGCAACCTCAGGTCTAGTAGAATAATCGATAAGAAACAGTTCGTCCTACAAATTCAAAAGAAATTATGAACGGTGAAACTAGCCTAGTAGTTACGACAACCGCCACTGTGGCGCTGGCGTCGCGAAAACCGGTCACTAGAAGTCACAATTTACAGGTAGGATGTTCTAAATTAGGTGTTTATTTATTATGCAGTTGGTTGCTTTGTAATAAAAATTAATGGTTATTAACGCGAGACTACACTGACGTTGTTTAATAGTAGTTTTCTAAATAATTGATAATGTTCATTTTTCATCCAAATTGTTACGTTTAATAATAAGGTTGGGAACTATTAAAATCACGAGGTTGGGTACTGTATTTTAGTAAAAATATGGAATGATAAGACCCGGCTGTTTCGATGTACGTTCGTGTGCGTTCTGAAACAGTTATATTTAGGTAGTTTTATTTTTTCATTATTTTGTTTTTTGTACTCGTCGTTACTACTAGAAAAATCAATCACCTCACACAACTCATTTTATCAAAATTGTATTTATTTTGGGACTTCCCATTTGATTTGTTTATTTTCTATTATTTACATAGAAAGCGATACTTTTTGTATACCAAATATTTTTTTATGAACATTGTTTGTAGAATATTGCAAATACTTAATGATGGTACTCTTTAAAGAACATATTTTTACTGTTGTATCTTACAAAACGTTTTTAATGTTTTAATTTTATGTATTTAAAATTGCTTTTATTATGATTATGAGAGTAAATTGTTCATGTGACAAGGAATAATTTCATACTAAGATGTTACTATTACAATTCTTTATTTTTTGTATAGTAACCGGCACGTAAGCCTACCCAAACTGTTACATATCGTCAAGATATATTGAACTTTATTACTAAACTATAAAGTACAATATCAATTGAAATGTGATACAGTTTAAGATAGTCTGTCATGCCGTTACCCATTTAATGCAAGATACGTTGTTGTTTGATAAACTGTCATAACGAGTTATTGTTACAAATTAACTTAGCATCTTGAATATTTACTTGGCATTTATTTTTTTACCAATATTTTGCTGCATTTACAAGGAAAAATTAAACTATTGTTGATCTTGTTCAGTCTAGAACGAACTAGCGGTTAACAGTTCCATATTCGAAATGTACATAACATTAAAAATACATACATATTATATATTTTTGTGAACGACGTTTTGTGGTTACAATTTCAAACAAAATATAACTATAGTATCGGATGTGCATTGTAATTTACGACGTAAAAAGTGGAATTATTCTTGCAATCATTAATTTGTATTTTCTGGGCGAATAAAGCGTTACTACGTATATCACTTTCTTGTTTTATTTATTATCGTTTTAATAGAAACTATATCTGGTTGGTCTGGAACATTTTTTTCAGCAGAGACACTTTTAGAAACATGATTATAATAATCTTGTTATACCATATTAAAAATATTAATATTCCATGAAATACATAATCATAGCTTTTTTAAACTACTGTTGAAAATAATGATCAAATGTGATCAAAATGTATTTTTTGGAAATTCTTCCTCCCAAGGTTGATAGAGTTGAACATCATAGCGCCATCTAGTTAATATTGATGACAATGAAACATATATTTTTATTCATTCACTGGTATTTCCGAACGAGTAAACAGCTGACACTTGGGAATTGGGAAGTGACAGTGACACTGACATTTGCGTGGTGTTTTTCGCACTGTCTTGCAAATTGCATTTTCTTCAAGTGTTTGTTGTTGTATTTTCTCGAAATGGAGTTTATCGACACCGATATCAGGCAGTGGGACGCGAACGAGGTGAAAGAACACTTCGGGGACAGCCTCACGCTGCTGCCTTCTAACGACAATATCAAGGAATTGCAGACAATACTTCGCGACAAGTGAGTGAGGTTACAATTACAAGATATTATTGTTATGATTGATTGAGCCTGTGAACATTTATACAAGAAGACAGTAAAGATATTCGTGAGATCAACTTCCTGAACAAAAATATTGGCTTCATGATTCGGAGAGATTTATATTACTTTGAGCACATGTTCTTCTCAAGTTTCATTGAGCACGCTATTTGGACTAATAGATGTTTATAATATAAAAAAGTAATGTAGAGCTACGTCTAGCTATGGCTATATTTATGTTTTCTAGACATGCTTGCATTAATAACTTATTGTCATTCATTATTTTAGACTTCTTAAATGTTGACCCATTTAAGAAAAATATCTTAATGGGAATGGGAAGACATTCTGTTATTTTTTTTAATTCTGAGGAAAAAGAATCCGTTAGAGCAATTTGATTTGTTTCCAGCCTGCAAGGGAATTTGATTGTTAATTTCCTAACTGATTGTAACCCAATTTTATTATATTTAAAACCCGGTTTTATTATTGGCTATAGTTGGCTTGACTAACCATTTTAACTCCCTTTTAATTACAGAAACACATCAAGGAATGATTTCAAATTCTACGCAGATCGGTTGATCCGGCTTGTGATTGAAGAGAGCTTGAACAAGTTGCCCTTTACTGACTGTGAGGTGGTCACACCGACTGGAGCCTTGTATAAAGGTCTTAAATATGGAGCGGGCAACTGTGGTGTCTCTATTGTCAGATCAGGAGAAGCGATGGAACAGGTGGGTTTTATTATTTTAACAGTGTTGCTAAATGTTGAATTAAGAATGCCTTTCTGTATCATTGATCACTGGTTATGATGCTCAGCTGGTTGTTGAGACAACTCTAATGTAATGGATGCCCATTTTGAGTCTGATTGGTAACAGTACGAGTTTTAGGGTAGGGCGCCATCCTCATACAAGTGCCAATACCATGATTAGGTACATACACAACCAGTCATCATCATCCTAGCGTTTGTCCCGGTCGCATCCTTGGCTGTTGCCTCGGAGTCCAGGGTCCACTATACACAACCAGTATACTTCAAATTAAAACATCAGGGTTTTTTCTTCACACCACATTGAATTTTATTGGGCTTTTCTGATTTACAATATATTAGCCAACAAATAGTCTTAATGTTTAAAGAAAATAGAATGCAAGTAACTAAAGAAAAAAGTATTTCTTATCTACAATGCAAATCCAAATTCTATGCTTTCCCATGCTGTTGCTAATAAACATATTGACAATATTTCCAGGGCCTCCGTGACTGCTGCAGATCTATCCGCATCGGTAAAATCCTCGTTGAAAGTGACACAGACACGCACGAAGCCCACGTCGTGTACGCGAAGTTCCCGGAGGACATTGCGCGTCGGCAAGTCCTGCTCATGTACCCCATTATGTCTACCGGCAACACTGTTAAACAGGTAAATAGCAACAACAGTACTTATACAGTCTCCTTTACCAATCTTGATTTGGTTGTAGCACTGTGTGTGTATTATATCTACTTATATTGGCTATTTAGGTAGGGTTTCCATTTTCACCTCTGCGAATTTCAAAAGGCAAGGGTTTTAAACACCTTTTTTAATTTGCTTCATTTCAGGACAGTTTTAGTGCCAATATGAACAATAATCATGTATGGTAAATTATGTATGGTTATAGTCAATTTAACAGAAGATAATTCCTTAATGTACTTTTAATGCAAAATGAAACTTTATTTCTAGGAAATCTAAAGAAAAGGAAGAGCATGAGCTGTTTTAATGATTTTCGGTGGGGTCTTATTACCTCAGAATAGAATTGATTTTCCTTTTTAGGGTTCCGTAGCCAAAATGGCAAAAAAACGGAACCCTTATAGATTCGTCATGTCTGTCTGTCTGTCTGTCTGTCTGTCTGTCCGCCAGTCTGTCACAGCCACTTTTTTCCGAAACTATAAGTACTATACGGTTTAAACTTGGTGTGAAGACGTATTCTGTAAACCGCAACAAGGTTTTCACGCGAAAATAAAAAAAAAATAAAAAAAGTGGGGGGTCCCCATAGTCAGAACTGAAACTCGAAATATTTTTTTTCATTGAATATATACGTGTGGGGTATCTTTGGATAGGTCTTTAAAAATTATATTAAGGTTTCTAATGTCACTTTTTTCTAAAGTGAATACTTTGCGTGACAGACCCTTCCAAAGTGGAAAAAAGTGTCCCCCCCCCCTCTAACTTCTAAAATAAGAGGATGATAAAACTGAAATAATTATATAATGTACATTACCATAAAAACTACCAACGAAAATTGGTTCGAACGAAATCTATTCAGTAGTTTTTTTAATACGTCAAAAATAGAATTTTACGGAACCCTTACTGCGGGAGTCCGACTCGCGCTTGGCCAATTTTTAGGCAAGATGTCACCAGGATCATCTTAGCTTAAATGGACTAATTGTATAGAATTTAAGTTGGTATAAATGTAATTTAAAGGAGCATTAACTAAACTGTTATAAATGAATTTACCTACAGGCTATTTCTAGATTTCTAAGCATGGAGCTGTTTTTTCTTAGACTGTTACATTAATAGACTTACTTTTTTCAGGCAGTGAATGTACTTACCCAACATGGCGTTAAAGAAGAACGCATCATCCTCTCCAACTTGTTCTGCACACCAGCCGCGGTGCAGGCAGTAGTCGACTACGTGCCCAAGATGAAGATCCTGACAGCGGAACTGCATCCAGTGGCACCAAACCACTTTGGCCAGAAGTACTTCGGAACGGACTGATACGAGGATGAAGAAGTGGATTATAAGTATAATGTGTGGATGTGTGAGTGATAGGGCTGTCTTGTCTTGATGGGCAGTTAATGCTATTGTTTCATAAACGTGGGGCCCCAAGAACCTGGTCTTGGGGCCTCAAATGATTGCGGTGCCCTGGGCCCATAGCACCTAGTGGGAAAGACCGGTCTGGTGATATGTTAATAGGTACTGCTTTCAAATTGCGTGTGGACGTCTATTCCTGATTGCCACCAGTTTGATTTCCAACACTGGTGGCAATACGGATGATTTTTACTTATTGCCATCATTGATGGTTATATGAGGCCACACACAGGTGTATATAAATAAAGGTGATTTTAAGATGTTGGTCAAAAGGTACAGGCAACAATTAGATACTGACATCAAAGCTGTCAAATATTTAGATACAGACAAGGTGGTGGATCGACGTGTTGGCAATGAGGAACTAGCGTGCGTTGTCTATGTAGTAGGTAAATGTTGCATTTTTTACATAGGTACATTACTTTCATATTTTATTTGTGTCAATATTATGACCTGTGCTGATAGCTAATTGAACTAAATTAAGCTAGAACCCTAGAGAAATTACTTATATTTGCTTTTGTATGATTGTATCAAATGTCAGAAAGATTTCACAACAGAAAAAGAGCATAAAAAGGATTTGACGATGCTAAATTCTATATAAAATTATGTTTCTGACCAATTCACCTACCATAGAAATTAACAGAGATGTTTAACACCGCCTGTCATTTGACTTTTACTTACACAAGTTACACATGACATGATATTATTTTCTCAAAACTGTTAGACTAATTTCTTGAACCCAAGTTAATACATTTTCTAGAATTTCTAACTGTGTGAAAAAATATGTATATTACTATAAAAATGATGTTAATAATGTGTTTTTGTAATCATACAAAATGCTTTATAATTAAGTGAAATTAAATAATTTATTCAACAAATTGATCTACATGGTAAATTCAAATGCATTTCTAAAATCATTTCTCCCGACCATGTCTCACCGCTTTGAGGGCAATGTGACTTAAACTATTAAGTAATAGCTTTATTTTGAGAACACGCAATTTTGTTATAATTTAATTATTGCTGAAGTAGGTTAACCGACCTTAATAAATTATAAATGAAATGTAAAATGTAAGATTTTGGTTACGACTGAATATTATTGGAATAAACATAAATGTAATTTTCTCTTCTAAAATTATGTACATTAAAATGTATAGATATTAATAAATTATCTAATCTAATCTAATATGAATATAAATTTCTAAAGTATCGGAGAATGGTGTGAAATCGTGATCTAGTGCTAATTAATCGCTTTATCTGACAAGTAGAATAAGAAAAGGATTTGTATTGTTTTACAAACATATTTATTGATTTATTATTGTCTTTATAGGTACAATAAATACTGATGCATCAATTGTTGTTAGTTATTTATTATTTATCCGTTTAAATATACGTCATGTTGAGTAAACATTTATATAATACTAGCTTTCCGCCCGCGCCTTCGCCCGCGTGGAATTTGTATATATTTCAAACAAAACTTTCGTTTTCCCTCGGGAATATCAATTTTTCCAGGATAAATTACATCTGCAAAATTTCAAAGCAATCGGTTCAGTAGGTTCGGCGTGAAAGCGGAACAAACAAACAAACAACTCACCTTCCGATTTATATTTATCCGATTATTAGTAAGGATGAAATGATAAAATAGAGATGAAACATCTAGAATAAAAAATATTTTAAGCATTACAATTGATGTAAAAAATTATATTATCGAAAAATATATCTGCGATTCAACTTATTGATATCCATTTTAGAAATTTGGAAATTCGGACTTAGTTAGGAAAGTAAGGTAGGTTTGGTATTCATTCATCTGAGGGTAGTTAACAATTCTGATGCTTTCTCTCTCTCGCACAGCTACCCCTCTCGCTCATCAACTCACTCAGTCAACCCCCACCTCCATAATATATGCGGGTAGGTTACCATTCTGATGCTTTCCCTCTCGCTCAGCTACCCGTCTCGCTCAGCTACCCGTCTCGCTCAGTTACCCGTCTCGCTCAGCTATCCGTCTCGCTCAGTTACCCGTCTCGCTCAGCTATCCGTCTCGCTCAGCTACCCGTCTCGCTCAGTTACCCGTCTCGCTCAGCTATCCGTCTCGCTCATCAAGTCAAGCCCCACCTCCATATTCTACTACTAAATTCTGGTATCCTGGTACCTGCAGTTCAAGAGTGAAAGCATTCATTCGGATATGCGGGTAGGTTACCTTTCTGATGCTTTCTCTCTCTCGCACAGCTACCCGTCTCGCTCATCAAGTCAACCCCCACCTCCATAAACATTCTGGTATCCTGGTACCTATAGTTCGAGAGTGAAATTTGGATATGACAGTGATTTTTAATTTTGCTTTGTAGAAATCAGATCTGAGTGAGAAGTATTTAGACAACAAAAGGTTTATTGTTTACAAAGCACAACTGAAACGAAAGTGGGTGCCCGTCACTTCCTGCAAATTTTAGCCTATTTTGTTCTATTGCAGCGAGCAGTAGAAATAATTTTAAGCATAAAAACTATTTCAAAGTCAAAGTCCGAGTAGTTTATTTTGCAATTTGATTTACATAGAATATCTTTTGCACGTCATATCTTTTTTTACCTACTAGCACTTCGACGTGAATGGCCTGCTGAGAACAAGTGCTAGAAGAAACGCAACAGTTTTGCCTTTTTTAAAATTAATATTTGTATAAATAATTATTTACATGTCATCAAAATAAGAAAAAATAATGTCACATAAAACGGGTACAAATGTAATAAATAAGACAACCACATGCGTTTATAGGAGGTATTACCATTTGTCGTAAAATCTGCTATTCAAATTACTGCTTCTTAGATATACCGTTTACGAAATTTTGAAATTCGGACTTTTGTTTGTGAAGTAAGTAGGTTCTCAGACTAATCATTAATATTCATAATTCTGAGGGTAGATTACCATTCTGATGCTTTCCCTCTCGCTCAGCTACCCGTCTCGCTTAGTTACCCGTCTCGCTCAGCTACCCGTCTCGCTCAGTTACCCGTCTCGCTCAGCTACCCGTCTCGCTCAGTTACCCGTCTCGCTCAGCTACCCGTCTCGCTCAACTATCCGTCTCGCTCATCAAGTCAAGCCCCACCTCCATATTCTACTTCTACATTCTGGTATCCTGGTACCTGCAGTTCAAGTGTGAAAGCATTCACTCGGATATGCGGGTAGGTTACCTTTCTGATGCCTTCTCTCTCTCGCACAGCTACCCGTCTCGCTCATCAAGTCAACCCCCACCTCCTTAAACATTCTGGTATCCTGGTACCTATAGTTCGAGAGTGAAATTTGGATATGCCAGTGATTTTTATTTTTGCTTTGCTTTGTGTGTGAAATCTGCGTGAGTAGTATTTGGACAACAAAAGAGTCTAAGAGGTTTATTTTTAACCGATCACAACTGAAACGAAAGTGGGTGCCCGTGACTTCCTGCAAATTTTAGCCTATTTTGTTCTACTGCAGCGAGCAGTAGAAATAATTTTACAAAGTTATTTTTTAGAAACATAATATGTTTCAGAAATCCAGAACTAAATATTATTTTAAGCATTACAACTATTTCAAAGTCGAAGTCCGAGTAGTTTATTTTGCAATTTGATTTACATAGAAATTCTTTTGCATGTCATATCTTATTCTACCTATACTACCAACTACCAGCACTTCGACGTGAATGTCCGGAAGAAACTCAACAGTTTGCCATTTTTAAAAATAAATATTTGTATAAATAATTATATATTGTCATCAAAATAATTAAAAAATCATGTTATAAAACAAAACAAAAAAACATATAAATACAAATGTAAAAAATTAGACAACCACATGCGTTTATAGGAGGTATTACCATATGTCGTAAAATCTGCGATTCAAATTACTGTTAGGTACTTAGACCTTTTACGAAAGGACATCATCGCGGTTTCATACATTTTTGGTCCAAATATGAAAGTGCCGGCCATCAAAAAAAATTGCTGTATTTCGTTAGAACTTGTCCCCCGGAGTATTTATTATTATGACACCAAAGCTGTGGGGTCATTGTCCTTGGTTTTGTTGGAGTTCAAAAGTTCAACATCTTCATACATTTTCAGTGAATTTAACTAACCAAAAAAATGAATTGCCTACCAAAACTTGTTGACATTTGAACATTTCTAGTAAGATGCAGTGGTTCTTAAGCTATTTCGTAGTATTTAATTAAAACAAAACCTCTGTATACAGGGTGGAATTTTTAAAATGGGTTTTGAGGGGCTGGTACATTAACCGTTGTAGTTTCAGGAAACGTTGTTAGGCAACCATCCACAACTTTTTGAGATGTATTGATCTGCATTTAGAGATTTTGGAAAAAAGTTACGGTCAGCAAAGAAAATGCTGAAATATGCAACATTTTTTTTCATGCCAATCGATCCTGTTTCATGTCAGGATCAGATGACTCTAAGGGTACTATTTGAGGTTTGAGTACTAGAAATGTAAGAAATCTAAAAAAAAAAAACTATTTTGAACATGTTGATCTTGTTTTGTTTTTTTGAGGATTATAAAAAAAAATATAGATTATAGTGGTGACAATCAAAAATTACATAGGAATCATCTAGGGTATTCATTCGCTGAGGTACATTGTTATTGCGTGGCCATTGTTATTGTCATTTTTTAGGAAAAAGTCCGGCATCCCAGCCTTATTCCATTTCCAGTGCTCAATCCATAAATGGTCTCATAAAGTCTTCTAATCCATACTTAAAACAGGGTCGATTGACATGAAAAAAAAAAAAGAATTTTCAGTACAAAATGTACGGAAAAAGTTTTTTTTGCGATTTTTGACATTTCTAGTACTCAAACCTCAAATGGTCTCTTAGAGTCATCTGATCCTTACATGAAACAGGATCGATTGGCATGAAAAAAAAAAGTTGCATATTTTAGCATTTTCTTTGCTGACCGCAACTTTTTTCAAAAATCTGTGAATGCAGATCAATACATCTCAAAAAGTTGTGGATGATTGCCTAACAACGTTTTCTGAAACTACAACGGTTAATGTACCAGCCCCTCAAAACCCACTAAAAAAATCCACCCTGTATACAGAGGTTTTGTTTTAATTAAATACTACGAAATAGGTTAAGAACCACTGCATCTTACTAAAAATGTTCAAATGTCAACAAGTTTTGGTAGACAATTCACTTTTTTTGTTAGTTAAATTCACTGAAAATGTATGAAGATGTTGAATTTTTGAACTTCAATAAAACCAAGGCCAATGACCCTACAGCTTTGGTGTCATAATAATAAATACTCCGGGGGACAAGTTCTAACGAAATACAACATTTTTTTTTGTTGGCCGGCAATTTCGTATTTGGACCAAAAAAGATGATGTCCTTTGAAATTCGGACTTTTGCTTGTGAAGTAAGTACCTACATTCTCAGACTAATTAATATTCATAATTCTGAGGGTAGATTACCATTCTGAACCTTTCCCTCTCGCACAGCTACCCGTCTCGCTCATCAAGTCAACCCCCACCTCCGTATACATTCTGGTTTCCTGGTACCTACAGTTCGAGAGGGAAAGAATTCATTCGGATATACCAGTGATTTTTTTTCTTTGTTGTTTCTGTTCAAATTTTAGTTTATTTTGTTATGTTCGCCTATACAAAAACCCAAGATACGCAATCAACGTCTCAAAAACTTCTCCAAAATATAGGTGCAGAATGCTCTTATTTCAAACAGTCTTGCGTGATGCGTCACCCGCGTCATCGCAATTTTGAACATCCCTTGTGAAATCAATCTTTACTAATCTGCATAAGGTTTAATTTGCGTACAATAATAATGTTCATAGTTTGACTTTGAGTTTTTGTTGACAGTATTGACTATTACTTTTGTTCGAAGCTGTGTTTATCAATGATTCCAGCAAAGATTGGTACTTCCAATATCTTTGTATTCCTGCGAGCAGCAGATATTTTTAATTAGTTTTTTTGGAAGAATTAAAAAAAAGTTGTTTAAGCATTACCACCATTAATAGGAGGTATGTATTATATTATGTCAAAAAATCTGCGAGTTTGTAAAGAAAGATGTAAGGTAGGCTCTCATATTAATCAATATTCATGAATTTGAGGGTAGGATACAAAGATATTTGGTAGGATACCATTCTGATGCTTTCCCTCTCGCACAGCTACCCGTCTCGCTCATCAAGTCAACCCCCACCTCCGTATACATTCTGGTATCCTGGTACCTACAGATCCGAGAGGGAAAGCATTCCTTCGGATATTATGCCAGTATATTTTAGTGATTATTGTTGTTTCTGCATGAAAAGTACCAGGACAACAGAAGTGTCTAAGAGGTCTATTATATTGCAGCGAGCAGTACAAATAGTTTGCATGTTTTGGTTTTGGTGGTAAATAGTTGGGAGTTGTTGAAGAAAAAATCCGTTCAAGTACTTTTTAGTTACGATTGCCACCACTAGATGACACTATTGAATTTATGGAAGCAAACTGGTATATATTTTTTTAGTCATATTGTTGTTTTAATAGTATTTAAAATCGTGTGATGGCGTTATGCTGTTATTGCCTTCTATGAATATTTCATAGGAGTTAGTAGTGAAATAATAACGAACAATATTATTTTTAATCATTTATTTCAGTTTCATAGTTACAATCTATGGGTAGATAGATACAAAGATTTAATTAGATCAGATCACACAGCTAAGCATTTTAATTGTGTACACATTAATATAAATTAATATTATTCAACATTCGAATAATTTAACCCTTAACAAGTAACCTTTATAAAGTGTTCCCCAATCTTTTCGTGGTCTGCTCGCCGTGGCGATCAACACAGATGTTATTCTAACGAGTTCTAACTCTAAACATTATTATAATCATGTAAAAATATTCGATAACATTCAATTACATTATTGTAATAAGTGATGCCTATTCGAGAACAAAAATAATTTTATAAGTATTATTTTTTTTATTAGTAAAACTAAACTCTTCGCCGCAACTACAGGGTTAAGTGCGCGGTGACCCGCCGCATAATAAGTGCATACTTCGTAATAAATACTTAAACGTACATAAATTACTCTGTCAATAATATTCTTAAAAAACTATGTTACGCAGTTTAACAATGAAAAGCACTTAACACATTTCGCTCGGAAATGTCTAGTAAAATCATCAATCTGGTGATGCCAGACTAATTGTAAATTAATGTATATAATAATCGTATTTTACATACAAGTTATACATATCTACCCTTGAAATTGACTTAGATATGTTATTAAGGCATCGTGTGAATCGCACTAGGTAAATTGACAAATATATCTAAAGGACTAATACAACAGCCAAAGCAATATTATATGGCAATCAGCATGGATATAATAGGTATCAATAATTTAATAAATAAACGTTTGTGGATGAAATCACCGTTCGTTATATAATTAGTGACAGTATCTCGAAACTAGACAGTCAAAATATATAAACACCTTAAATAAAGTTATGTAGAAAAGCGAGAAATTAATACTTATACATATTTGTGCATCCACATTTTTTTGTGATTTTCTTGATTTTTTTTGTATAAAAATATCGTCAACAACGCTTCTAAGTAACAAATAACTAAGGGTCGGGCTCCGGTCGGCGGAGGCCTAGCTCATCGGTCGGTGCTCAGCTTACCGAACGTCCAGTCTCTGGCATTAGCGACTATCGGGAGAATGGTCTTTTCGCTGTACAAGCAACAAAAACGCTGGTCAGTCAGATTGCTCGAAGCTCGTTTAAAAACAAATGACGCGAGGCGCATAAAATGGCGGATGTTGGTCGCCATTTTGTTTTGGTGAGAAGGCACAGAGGTGGGTGTGCGTTAGCGAGCCGAGTGGGCAAGCGTGCGAGCGAGTGGGAGTATTTACATGAGCTTCTGTTTGGCGCACTCGGGGCAGATGATGTCCTGGCCGTCGGTGATGAAGCCCTTGCCCACGAGCGAGGTCTTGCACTGCGCGCAGATGAAGCAGTCGTTGTGCCAGTGGCGGTCCTCGAACGAGATGAACCGGGTGCCGCCGATGCCTGCAAATATTATGATAACGTTCGTCAATATTATTCATGAAAAATATATTCTTGACTTAAATTGATAGTCAGATAATAAAACTAAATAATGAAGGGCACGGCACAAAATAGGTTAATCAGTTATTTTAAAAGGCTATCTACGTACTCGTAGATATTTTATTTTTCTTGTGCAAAGTCTTGTGCTCTTTTCGTGTATTATTTTTCTAATCAAGGGTTTCAAATGTCTTCCTCTGGACCAACTATAAATAAATAAATTCTTTGTAACTGCTGTGCTATGTTTCTGTTGGAGATTAAAATCGCCGGAGCTCATTTGGGGAGGGTATGGGGTCTTAAAGGCAGGAAACGCATCGGCGACTCTCGTGCGGTTGTTGATGTCCGGGGATCACCTACCATAAGGCCAGCCTCTATATAGTTTAAAAAAAACACTAGGGGAGGCCTACGCCCAGCTGCGTGCTGCAAATAATGGCATTCACTCACCAGTGATGGGCTTGGTGCATGACGTGCACCTCTTCGCGAACAGCTCGCCGAAGCAGTCGGCGCAGTAGGGCTTCTCGTCGCGCGACGTGAACCGCTGCCCGGCCAGCGACGTGTTGCAGTTGGTGCACGTGAAGCACTCGCGGTGCCACGGCTCATTCTTGTACGTGACTCCGCCCTGCGTGATTATCTGGAACGGGAATGACATGGTTAAGTGGCGGGTAGTGTGAAATTGGTAACAATAAATAAAGCCTGACGATATTGTATCTACATATTTGCAATGCCCCAAACGGGGCGCTACATTGAATTAATACCATCTTACTATTACTTTAAAAATATCCTTCTAGCCTCTTTTTTTCGACCATGGCGGCCGATCTTACGAACAGCCAGGTGTGCAGGATATATTATAGTGCACAAGTGAGGGCGCAAGCACAGGTGCTTTGGTATTCCCTCATTCTCATTGTTCGGTGAGACAGCAATCTGACACGACCGTAGAGAGATCAGGCGCAGGACCAACGGCTTAACGTGCTGTTTCGAAACCTTAAGTACTCAAGATTCCGACAAAAGTTCATGCTGATTGCTGCTTCTTGCTCTTAAAAACGCCTACCTTGTTGCACTTGACGCAGCGAGTGGCGAACTTGTCTTCGTAGCAACCAGCGCAGTAGATCTCCTGCTCGCGCGGGATGAAGCTCTTGGTTCCGATGGGGTTCTTGCAGACCACGCAGCAGAAGCACTTCTCGTGCCACTGTCGCGTCTTGTACTCCATCTTCTTCGTGCCTGGGGAATGAAGGAGAGGTTATTGATGACGTCATAGATTAGAGATATGCCTAGCTCCAAAATTCACTAGAAGCTTGCACTATGGTTGCTAGGGAAGGGAGAGACATACTTTTACAAACAAGTAGATGTCAATCGAGAGACCGAGACGAGGGCGTTCAAGATGTCGATGTTCATCAAAGACAATATTTGTTTCTAACGCAATTAGAATATATAGCGAGATTCAAATTAATGACACATAGTTTATAATGACCTTATATTTCATTTTCTCCTTTAGATTGACTTGATAACATGTTAGCTAACGCTAAAATTCACCAATGGAAGTTTTTTCAATAATTAAAATTAAAGATTAATTAAAGGCTCAAGATAATAAAACTGAACTCTATATGGCGTTGCCAGTTATCATCAAACTTACAACAACATAAACTCCAAAGTTGGAAGAGCTATAAACATAATTATTCATAGAGTTGTTGAGATCCGATTCATCGCTCATTAGAACTAGTTTTTGTTCCGTTTTGTCTTATAGTATACCTGCTGAAATGACATCATATTGATTAATTTGTAATGGCTGGCAATAAATTCGTTATCATTAGGAAAAATTGTTTTATGTAAATTAGTTTGTTTGCCTTCTTTTATATTTTAACGCAAATTAAATAATATTCAGGCCGCAATGTCCAATGTTATCATAACAACAACATCTCGTTATTTTATTTTACTAAGTAATTTTACTTAAAACCTCACGTTTTTTCGTGCCAGTAAAGAACTCCCAAAACCTAGATTACCTAGAGATTTAGTCAGTCTAATACTAACCTAGTCACAACCTATAGTTTCACCATTTGAACGGAACTGAAATAGAAACTCAATTCCGTGTGATTCCGTGTTCCGGATCGTTATCAGTTGCAGGTGATAACGGAGCTCGAAATATGTAGCGTGAATAGTAAGGATGCAACTTTCATCGATGTGTAGTATGTTGTTGAAGCATATACAGTTTATTTTGTGTTTAAGATTTTATTAAAAAAATATATGTTAACAGTAAAGACGTGCCTTCGACGTGCCTAGTATGTACATTAGCGAAGTGTGCAGGTTTGATTCCCTGTGTGTCGCACAAAGTGTGGGCTTGAATATTTTAGGCATTTTTTCCGAGACAAGATTTTGAAGTTGTTTATGACAATATCTTAATCTGAGAATGTGTTTGATACACGTCTTTCTTTTGCCAATATTGTATAGTACGCTTACGCTCTTCAACTTATTTTATGAACATCTACATATTTATTTGATATCGAATTTTAGGGACCTACTTATCGATGTTTCCCATGGCATAAACTCTTGCATCCCTACCGGATAGTCTGTTTACGACGGTATAAATTGCATTGATGGATGCCGAACGTCGACCTTGGGCATTGCATGATTTGCATGCGACTTTGGGAGGATATTTGACTAGTGCACGCGACTTGCACCGTTCAAGGATCATCGAACTAACAATGTCAATATTGAGACTTACATAATCAATTGATAGACAAGAAAAGTAGGTACTCTGTCTCGGGATGACTATTGTCTGAAAATGTGTTTTTTTCTCGTCCGTATTTTTCATTGGATCAGAAGAGGTACATCGACACGAAAAAGCGAAATCGCTAGTTAAAATCCATAATTGATTTGGTAATAATGATTGAAAAGTTGAAACATTTATATGCACGACAGTTTCAATGTATATATTTAATTGTATGTATTTATAATGAGGCAAAATAACAAAATAACCAATCTTCTTCATTTACTATGCCTATGAATATGCCAGTAAATTGGAAAAAGTGTAACCAGTCGTTGCCTTAATTGAATTGACCCATCATTTAGGTAATTAAAATTATCTACATTGTACAACTTTATTATCATCGGCTAAATTATGGCCCACACATCAGCGGACATTGCCATCATTAAAATCATGTCATGTAGGTACCTATCTAACAATGATGATGGGATTATAATTTAGAGGAAAATACTTTTCGTTTTTGTGAACTATTTTCAAACAAATCATGTGACATTCCTCTCTCGAGTGTTTGATCGGTGTGTGTGCCTATTTACTCAAACCAAGATTTGAATACCTACGTAAGCGCGAAAGCTTGTAATAGATCGGTATCGAGCGCAATGTTTACGAATATCATGCAATACAGTCAACAGACGAAATACTTAAACCTGAACCTGTGTGTGGTCTATGTTACGTATGTCTTGCACAGCCACAGATAGGGATGTTAACTATTGTCATGCCCCCGAATGAATGCATATAGATACTTCCATTTGATGCCAATGCTAAAATGTAGTATTATTATGTAGTAGTTTACGAAGAAAAGCAAAGAGCTGCAAGTTTTTCAAAGTTTTTAAACAGTTATTTCGGAAGCCGTGATAAATCTTTATGGCAAAATGAGTTTTGTGATCAGGAATTCGTCTTGTTAAATTAATCTAGAAGCCAGTCACTGCTAACTTAATGTTGCTACAGTCACGCGATCCCTCTTAAAAATATTTTATCTGTCACCATACAACGAAGTTTTCCCATCAAACTTATTGACGTGTAAATGATATTTGTTTGATCGACTTTGAATCTAATGTTGATGCAAATACAGTTGAAACTGGTATGGCAATGAGCTTGACCGACGATAATACAACTTTTGTAAGCGAAAAGTTTGTTCACGACAAATCGTTAGTGTTGCGAAGTTTTAATGTATCCAATCCAGCCGTTATTTTTCTATAATGATGATTGTTTTTCTTTGTAAAAATGCTATCTAGCTTTTTTCTTTCTAGTGAGCCTAATATCCTTCCAGGCAGCTACGTTTTACGATAAAAATGAAAGCTTGGTTCGTAAAAGACACAAAATACCGTCGACCGGGTAATTTGAAAACAAAATTTATTTGAATTTTAATCTTTACTTAAATCGTTTCATAGTTATAAGTCTTACTTATAAGATTAAGTCGCTATTTATTTGGTAAAAGAGTTAAAAATTAGATTTTCTAACTCTAATTTAGAGCACTTAAAGGCCTAGTCGACAAGTATTATTTTTTTGGAAATTTTATTTAAGCATTTTACATGCTTTCCATTTTCCATTTTCATTTCTTCTCTCTCATATATTCAACCTAGACCCAAGGGTTAATAAATTCATCACTTTCCCAACATATCGACTACACAAGAACGGCAGTAAAAACCCGCAAATAGCAGGGCATCAACCCATGAAACAATATAGCTCTGAATATCAATCGCAGAACGGTTCCACCGGCCCACTTCGATTGTTCCAATGCACGATATTGGTGAAAGGACTTTGTTTTTTTTTAATTACGACCCACAGGCAAAGGATGACGTAATGAACAGTCTGGAGCGAGTATTCGGTATAGTACTCCTACGCGAGATAACAGGTTGTACGGTTTACTGTAATTGAATTAAAGTATGACATTAAAAATAGAAACACAATAAGCAAAAAAAAAATTACGGGACGAAAGTTTAGCACAGTGTGTCATCCTCCATTTAAAATTAGCGGGTGTAATCCGGCCGAACTTTGGCCACGTTTTTTCGGCCTAGTGTGTTCCTTCCTATACTAAAAATACATATGAATACCTAAAAGTTTCTTGTCAGGATTTACGGTCAAAAAGATGAGAAGAAGAGAAACGATTTTAGACAATTGTAGCGTGTGATTATCACTTGCATATTAACAATTTTGTTAAGTATTACTGTTGTGTGTGACTTGTAAAGTATGAAAGTATCACGAATGGATAAGAACATCACAAAAAGAGAGAAAGAGAGAGAGAAACTACAACACAATTGCATTTAATAATGAGCTTATTATGTGTAGATTCAATCGTTAGAAACTATCAGCTGAGTCTTAGTGTAGGAACGCACCCTGATGAAATCATGCGACCGAAGATCGGCGGCAATGCATTTTGTATACAAAAGTACGCGACGTAATATCGGCATGGTGTTCCATTTAAGATACATTGGTTGTGTTTTTTCCGCGAAGTGTGTTTCTACACTTAATTGAACCAACTATGTGAACCGAATGTTTGCACTAAATTCAAACACCATCCTTTATTTAGACGACAGGATTACCCCCAAGAGTCCCATCTGTTCTATACTCATACATAATAAATGTAGGACAAGATACTGTATGACCCTGTCCCAAGTCTCCAATGGATATGACTAAGTGGATCAATTTGCATAAGCCGAGTGGGAGTATGCCGTATTGCTAATTAATATTGACGATCGTTATGATGACGACGTTGATATTCATGTTTGTAGATGGCTAGGAAAGCTAGCCCTAGTTTATTAGGTGTAAGACCTAGTGCATGTTAGACAAATCGGAAGTTTTCATGATCCTCTTTAATATTTCTTGAGTCCCTAAAGGTAATAATATACCGAAAGAAAAAAATGTAAACGGATATGTACACGTCCTTATTCCTTTTCCCTTCTTAATCCTTAAAGACAGGTAAGTAAGATAAGGCACAACGGCTTTACAAGTTTTTCGAACGATGGGTCAAAAGGCCGCCTACAACCAAACTCCGTATAACTAAGTTTTAGAACAGTAAACTCAATCAAAAAGATTATGTCCGAAACATGACCCTTGGCGCACACTCTTAAAGTGAATATTGCCACTCTAACACGTGAACAGTATTCAGATAATCTTTAACTAAAACCTTACGTAAAAGGACGTAGGTACAAGCAGAATATGGTTTAGAAAGTAGAACCATTGAAACACTAGACGTATCTATAAAGCGCCTACGAATGGACGTTAATACTGATATCGGTGATCCGTGAGTAGTTGTCAGACAACCTGGTTTGTTAACAAGCTAGATCTTAATTGAATTTAGAAATGGATTCGGTTTTCTAATTAGTTGAAGTCTAAAAGCTTTCCATCGATTTTGTATCAGTATAAGCTTCAAAGATAAGCTATGCTCTTAGTCGATCTTGTAAGAATTTTATCTTCTCTTGTCAACAGACCCGATTTATAAGTGGAAATCGGGTCTGTTAAGAAGCAATGCTGAAATAGCCTGGACATAGATTACTTAATGCTCTTAATGTCAGATTGTTGTCTCATAGAACTGTGCGAGTCAGGAAACAGGACACTAGTACTGTAGTAGTAATATGTAGATAAAATACCTCTATAAAACTAGGTAAATTGTTAAGAAAAATAATTTTAGGATGCCATACAAAGTCTCATAATGGCGGTTGACATGTGCAATGTGCATGTCACGATCACGTTCGTCTATGTAAACACATAAGTAGACAACATATATACGATACATAGCGTTTTTTTGCGAAGCCACATAAGTGTAGGAGAGGCCAGCTCATCTTCCGAAGGTCGATCTGTGGTTCGTATCATTGCCTGAGATAAGTGGTCACTACATATGTGGGCATGGATTGATTCCACTGAATCTGAATGTGATAAAAAATCTATCATGTGGTTTTCCGAGAAGCCCTAGGTGGATGCAAAAAGTGTAATAGAACTCTTAGTTATGTACAAATATTTAAATACATAGTTTGGTCCCCATGTTGACAGTGATGGACTTGGCATCGGAAAAACAATTTGCTTAATAACAGCAAAAGGTATCTTGCTGTCTTCGTCAAATCTCGTTGATGGTACAATACAAAATACTAAGAAGTAATTTGTACTAAGGGGCTTTGCAAAGTTGCAAATGAATGGCAAATATGAAATAAACGTTATGCACTTATACATTTGTCATCTATGTCAAGATATGTTTCGTTGAATACCAATATCTATACAAGAGGAAGTCAGACAGACAATCTTTGTTCATGAAAAATAATCTGCCAATAGTGTCCAAAATTTATTTCGCTGCTCGAAAATTAAAACATTACACTGCGGTACATTTGTTTACCTCCGATAGTGTATTTGTGAAAAACCGTTACAAATCCTGATTTTAAATGCCAAGTCACACAATAAACTGTTACAAATCACGGAGCCTGCTATCCAAGGGCAGGACCGGCTGCAGGGTTATCTGTCAGTCGTGTCACCTGTCAGCGACTGTCAGCTGTTTGCCGAATAAATGGAGGTGCCAATGGCGGTGTATTTTGACACCTGCCAATTTGTACATTGTCTGAATGTGTGTTTTGCGGCAAAACCGTCTAGTGACTAATGGCAGTTTAAACACATTGTGAGATCTTTTGTGTACGTGCTGTTATGCTCTCGTGTTATGTGTGCCCGCCGACGCAAGTTTAGTGTTGATTTTAAATACAATTACGACACCGTAGTTTTCCATTGGCATAATCTTTTTAATATGTGTGAACTCGCCTACATATTTTGCTCAAGTATTGCAACGGAGTTATAGAGATCTAAATATGAAGCAGCTTAGAAGGTGTTAAAATGTAAATATGTTTGTGGTGTTCAAAAAAGAATTCAGTGAAAACATAATCTTTATGTTCTACTATATTTTAATGCCTCATTATACAAACTGAGGCAGTAGCAAACGAAAGTGCTATTTAATACACCTATCTATTCCTCAGTTTGGCAAATATGAAATTATGACAATCGAAAATTTCTAACGTAGAATCCTGTAAGTAGGTATATGTTGTGTGGGTCAACATTGTCCTATACTTAACGAAAGTTATGATGACGTGCTATTTCTAGTAGAAAGTAATTATTTAAATAGTCAATTTTGTAAGCTACACCGAAAGGACATAGCTTTTAAATTACAATTCACCATCGTTCGTTTTATTGGAGCAATAACGTAGGATTGAAACAATACGCCGCACGCAAATAACATTGCCCCGTTTTCCGAAAAGTATTTTAAAGTTTCCCTTTAACGTTATAAAACTCAATTGTAGACCTAATAAAAGAAATTATTGTAATGAAATGGATTATGTTTTTTTCTTTCTTTCTGAATATTTTTTTTGAGACAACAATAAGCTATTTCATTTCAATATTTAAGTACATTAAAGTTGTTACATTAAACTACTTACGCATACAACTATAACACATAAGACGTGAGAATATAAACATCACATGCATTATACCTAACTTTTTTTACGGAAAACAAAAATAACTAATCGGCATAAATCATCTCAGCAGCAATTGGCTAGCTTTTTATATTTAGACAAAACTAATGGATTAGCTGTTCATTGCTACGTCATCTTTTGAATGCCTTGATTTTACTGTTTAGAATTGCCGTTATGATACAGTCAGCAGTGTTTTAATCATCAAAGGCAGGATCATTAAGCTCAGTTTGCTGTCGAAGATCGTAACCCCGAAGTTCAACATTGAAAACAACAGCCAAATTAAATTTATTAGGTCGAAATAATTTATTACCCGTTTTGTTAATTAATTATCTGTCATATAATTTATTACCAATAAGCGGACCCTGGACTCTAAACTCTAAGGCAATGGCCGAAATTGCGACCAGGATAAGCGCTCGCTAGGAAGATGATCATAATGGTAATGTATGATCATAATGGGTATATTAAACCGAATTTTATTATATTTTTTTTTTTCCAAAGTACAGAGATACTTGTCTTAGTACGTCGAAATGACTACTCGCAGCAAAACCTTAACTAAGGACCTGGAGGTCAAACTGCAGTTGGCTTTAAAAGAATTAGATGCAGCCAAAAAAACAATCCAAGACTTGTATCGGGAACGAGAAGAAAGTGAAATGGAGATTAAGAAAATTATAGATAGAAATTCGGAGCTTAAGAATGAACTTGCAAGCATGCACTCCAATTACATAGACGTAACGGGGCAATGTACACATCTTCAGGACATAATAGACTCTTTTCAACAGTGTAGTAACACACATGAGTTGGCACTGAGTCGTATCAATGAATTAGAAATAAGTCTTTGTGAATCCCAGAGGACAGTAAAGACCCTGGAAGAAAGGAAAGACCAACGGGAATCTGAGTCGACTCAAAGCCTATTTCAGGAGCTGTGTGGAAAAAACTTCAAACAAATAATTCCCACGGTAGACTTGACATCTGACGACTCAATTGCAAATAACCATATTCAATTTAATAGTTCAAAGAAACTGAAGAAATACATCAAAATTAAGAAATTTATTGCGAAGACTAAAAAGATATTAAAGGGACAACACATTATACAAAAACACAAAATTGTAACAAAAGAAAAGTTGTTATTATTGGAACAGCTCAAATCATATAATCAACAAATTAAACAAAATAATGAGTTATATGAGAATAATCGGCAGTATCTTAAAAATAAAATAAATGATTTAGAAAAGTCGCTTAAATATACTCAAAATAATTATGAGTTGGCCCAACAGCAGATTAACGAGCATATAAACGCAGCCACTGAATTAGTTGACTTATGTCAATATAATGAAGAGAGACTTGAATCTCTCACCACCAAACACAAGTGCTGCTGCAGTGATGAGATCCATATTGATGAGAATAAGGAGGGCGCTTGCAAACCACAAGCTCCAGTCGAACCGCGAGACTCACTTACCTCGCCCAACACCAATACACACACACAACCACTCAACACTACACCATCCCATTTAGGCCAACAAGTTATTGTTCTGTCTGACAAGATAGGGCAAGGCCTAGGTTCTTTGATTAATATGGAAACAGAAGATAATGTTACAAATCTCTGTTATCCGGGGTCTTCTTATACAGAACTAATTAAAAAAATTGATCATATTAGCTTAAATACAAATTCAATTGTGACTATATTATTTGGGGATAGCAGTAATATAGGAATGCCGGAGATCAACAAAAATATTAAATATCTCCTAAAAATTAAAAAAGAATATGGTTGTAAATTAATTTTAGGTGCATTCCCATATTCTAAGAGCTCAAGTCCTGCTCAAAATAATTTCATTCATCAGTTGAATGTAAATTTATACAATTTGACATGTCGTCATAGAGACGAATTTATATTTTTTGACATTAATAAATTTATTAATAACTTTACATTGACTTCGGACCCTCTGTATCTGACAATCAGATACAAGAAACAATTAGCTAGTTTACTAGTTGATAAAATAAAAAAGAATTGTTCAAATTCAATATCAGTACGCATTAGTAGATTTACTAATAGTTTTTATAATAATATGACTACATCCTCAGATTTAAACTGAGTGTTGAGACAAAAGTCAGGTCTAATTCATTAAATATAGTTCATCAAAATATACAAGGCCTGGCTGGCAAAGATTTAGAACTAGAGTTATTTTTACGCAGTAATGGCATACATATTTTATGTTTATCGGAACACTGGCTTAGGGATGCAGATGAATCTTTTAATTTAAATAATTTTCAATTAGTTAGTGCTTTTAAGAGGAAGACTGCCATAAGGGGTGGCTCTCTTATACTTGTTAAAAATGATATCCAATGTAAGGAACGTAGGGACATAGTAAATTTGTCATCAGAGCAAGTTGTGGAATTATCTTGTGTGGAACTTAAGAGCTTCATAATAGTATGTGTATACAGGCCTCCTTCAGGCGATTTTAACATATTTGAAGTGACTATGGAAGAAGTTTTAAGGAAACTGGACAGTAAGAAAAAATCCATTGTAGTGTGTGGAGATTTTAACGTTAACATTTTGCTTAATTCACCTATCAGTATTAAATTGGACTCATTATTTAAGTCTTTTAATCTCCACAGTCAGTATCTGGAGCCTACTAGGATAGCTGCTAGCTCTGCAACATGTATTGACAATATTTTCTGTAACTGTGAACCAGTGCAGAAATCAGTCATATCGAACTTAACGTCTGACCACCTAGGACAAATGATTTCATTTAATGACAATGTTAAAAGTGTTAGAATTAGTAAGACTAAATACAGGCCAATTTTTAGTACCCAATTGGATAAGTTTAAAAGTTCTTTGATTCAAAATATACCTAGGATTTCTTATACGCCAAAGGATCCAGACCAGCTGTACACAAACTTTTTTAACTTGCTAAGTAGTGAATTTGATGAAACTTTTCCGGTAAAAGAACGCACCAATAAAGATCATTTGACTTTTGGGGACTGGGCTACGTCAGGCATCTTCAAAAGTAGGAAACGCCTATATGAATTGTACGACATGAAAAGGTTTGATTTAAGTCCTCAATTTATCTTGTATGTACGTAATTATTCAAAAGTATTTAAAAAAGTGTGCATCCAGGCTAAATCCATTTATATTCGTAATAAAATTCTTAAATCTAACAGCAAAATTAAAGCTACTTGGGACGTCATAAGCCTGGAAAATGGAAGAATAAAACCTAGGGACACTTCGTAGAAACTTAATATTAACAACGAAGTGCTAAGAAACAATGGGCAAGTTGCCGACGCTTTCGAAGAATATTTCACTAATATTCCCTTAAATGTAACTTCTAAATTAGATTCTTCGCCTTCGAAAGCAATCAGTTTATTGAAGAACAACATTACTGAATGTGATTCCACTTTTAAATTTACTTATATTAATAGTTCGGATATCGTCAAAGTATTCAAATCACTCAATTTAAAAAACACTCGTGATCTGTTTGACATGTCGGTGAAATTCATTAGTCATGTAATACATATTATTGCTCCTTACTTAGCGGATATCTTTAATGAATGTGTTGACACAGGCGTGTTTCCTGATTTGATGAAACGAAGCAAGATCCTACCTCTATATAAATCCGGAAGTAAACAAGATCCCGGTAATTTTAGACCGATATCTATCCTACCCGCTCTTAGTAAAATATTTGAAAAAATAATTAACGAACAGCTTTTAGTTTATTTTGTTCAGAATAATTTGCTCCACTCGCAACAATTTGGATTCACTAGAGGTCGTTCAACCTCTGATGCTGGGGTAGCACTTTTACAGACAATATACAGTGCCTGGGAGAACTCGCAAAATGCTCTAGGAGTGTTCTGTGATCTATCGAAAGCGTTTGATTGCGTCGATCACGAAACGCTTGCTAGCAAGCTTGATTATTACGGGATTAAAGGTGCTAACTTGCAATTAATTGTGTCATATCTCAGTTGCAGAGTCCAAAAGGTAGACATCAACGGCGTTCAATCTTCGGGCTCTTCGATGAAGATGGGAGTTCCTCAAGGTTCCATTTTGGGTCCATTTCTATTTTTAATATATATAAACGATTTGCCTTTTTACGTTAAGGATATTTGCGATATTGTATTATTCGCAGATGATACTTCCTTGATATTTAATTTTGAGAGAAACAATTGTAACTTTGACAATATTAATGAAGCTCTTGCAATGGCATTAGATTGGTTCACAACAAATAACCTCCAACTCAATGCCAAAAAAACTAAATGTATAAATTTTGCTCTTCCTAACGTCAAATCTTTGGACATTAACTTATCCATTAATAATGAGAAACTAGTGATAGTAGATTCTACAATTTTTTTGGGCATTACATTAGATTCAACATTGCAATGGAATCCTCATATTGTCACTCTGTCAAAAAGACTCAGTTCTGCCGTATACGCAGTTAGAAAAATTAGGCAACTTACAGACGTTGACACAGCTCGTCTAGTTTATTTTGGTTACTTCCATAGTATTATGTCTTATGGGATTTTACTTTGGGGAAAGGCAGCAGAAATTAATTCTATTTTTGTACTTCAGAAACGGGCTATAAGATCTGTATATAAACTTAGCGCACGTACTTCTCTAAGGGAGCTGTTTAAGAAAATAGGTATTCTCACAGTAGCGTCCCAATACATATATAATTGCATTTTGTATGTACGTACTAATTTTAATACATTTAAAAAGAACAGTGACGTACATAGTAAAAACACGAGGAATAAACATAAAATTATGATGCCTCGTCATAGACTTGCTAAAGTGTCTCGTTCCTTTTTGGGTCAAGGTATACGTTACTATAACAAAATCCCGGCAGATATCCTAAATTTACCAACTCGCCAGTTTAAGAAAACAATCAAAACTACACTGTTAAGTAAAGGTTATTACTCTACTGAGGAATATATCGGCGATAAAGAAGCATGGAATCAAGCCCTTCACCTCGTAGGATAATTTTGTTACTAATATTGTATTAAGTATTTGACTTGCTTTTTAGGGTTCCGTAGCCAAAATGGCAAAAAAACGGAACCCTTATAGATTCGTCATGTCTGTCTGTCTATCTGTCTGTCTGTCTGTCTGTCTGTCTGTCTGTCTGTCCGCCAGTCTGTCACAGCCACTTTTTTCCGAAACTATAAGTACTATACTATTGAAACTTGGTGTGTAGATGTATTCTGTGAACCGCAACAAGGTTTTCATACGAAAATAGAAAAAAAAAATTAAAAAATGGGGGTCCCCATAGTTAGAACTGAAACTGAAAATATTTTTTTTCATTGAACATATACGTGTGGGGTATCTTTGGATAGGTCTTTAAAAATTATATTGAGGTTTCTAAGCTCATTTTTTTCTCAAGTGAATACTTTGCGTGACAGACTCTTCCAAAGTGGAAAAAAGTGTGTCCCCCCCCCTCTAACTTCTAAAGTAAGAGGATGATAAATCTGAAATAAATATATAATGTACATTACCATAAAAACTACCAACGAAAATTGGTTCGAACGAAATCTATTCAGTAGTTTTTTTAATACGTCAAAAATAGAATTTGTACGGAACCCTCAGTGCGGGAGTCCGACTCGCACTTGGCCAATTTTTTTTATGCAAACGTCGTCATACATGTTCTTTCACTAACAACTAGAGTATAAGTTTTTGTTTTATATAATTGAGTTTTCCGTTACCTGTATGACGTCGTATTCCAGTAACATTTTTTTTGAAAATATTGTATTGAAATGATTGTAGTACTAAATTGGCGATTGAAAAGAGCAACTGACCGAGTTTCTTGCTGGAGTCTTCTCGGCAGAATCAGCATTCCGAACCAGTGGTAGAATCGCATTAAGTATGTTTATTTATATTAGTATATTTTATATATCACCATATATATGTATTCAAATGTATTGAATATATTTTTTTTCATAGTTTTGACGATTCGAAAGTGCTTGTTTGTATGCCTATTTGAATAAAGATATTTTTGATTTTGATTTTGATTTTGATTTTTGATTACCAATTTTAAAAAATCTCAATCTACTGTTTCGTGGATTGATCGGTATTTTTACTTGATCACCTCATAACACATCAAATAGCGTCCCTTGCTCTGGCATCCCATGTCCCATTGTAACGCTACGAATGGCATTTCCCAATTTTAAAGATTTTCGATTCCTTTGCCTGTTACAAAAATTAAAAAATGAAAATCGGCCATCTTGACGGCATTGGGCGGGAAACGTTATCGGGCACGTGTGAGGCTGCGTGCGCGGCGACGACACGTGCCTTCATTTTCACCGCATTGTTGCAGCCTATGAAATGAGTGTGAAATATGTGTTTTTCCATCAAGAATTGTTTAACTTGTTTCGAACGAAGATTCAATAACATCTGAATTTGTGTCATAAATGAATGCCAAAAAAGCTCCAGTACTTTCTCCTCTTTCTGTTTGTGAAACCAAAATTACAAGCATTTCCAAAGTTGCTAATAATACCTCTTGATTGTCTCTAATATAAGAGAAAAATAGTGTGTCATGTAAAGAATTTGCTGCAATGTTAAACATAATTATTAACTTTTCATATTATAACATTAAAGACTCCATTCAGTATTTGAGTGTGCTGAACGCCCAAGCCAAAGGCAAGGCAGACCGATCGCCTTATAAGGCTGGGGACCTTGCTCGATACAGACCTGCAAGTGGCCATTACGTAAATTTGGGATGCAAGCTTACACCACAGAGATAATATTAGTCCTGTACTATCAGCGGTTGACGGCGGATTTAGATTTAAACTTTGAATTAGAGAAAGCAGCGATGATGTCTTAAATGAAGGAGTTGCTATTATTCATGACGAAAGGGATCTTCTTACATGGTAAGAGCATTCCAATCCAAGATATGATTACAAAAATGAATATCCCATCATACAACTTATATTTGTTTTCTATTCAAATTACTATGTGTGGCCACTGTTTAAAATTACGCTTGCAAAATTAATTGAAAAGCTATAATAAAACTACACACTCCGTCACTTCCTATCACCTTGTCGCACGTGACAATATACTACACATAGATAATAAATCTTCTCATAAACATATTCTATATGTATATGTATATTCCGCAGCTGATGACTCCGCGGGAGGTCAAAGGACCAATCACTCCGAGATAAGGGAAGCGAAGGCCAAGGCGAACCGCCATCTGTATGCACTGACCATACAAAGGCATGTTTTGCTGCATATGCAGTCGCTCCAGATGCGGAACTTATTGAAAATATCGACCTTACCACTATCGAATTAAGGAGATGAGATATAGGGTGTGGATGTCAATGTTTTGGGCAGGTTGCTGATAAACATTTTGTTAAACATTACGAAGTGTGAACTAAAGTATATCATGAAGAGGGAAAAGACATGGCCAACATTCTATGGAACGTTTGCCTAGACACCAAATTCATTTCCCACAAACATGTCGTACTGCATTAGACTCGTTACTATCAGAACATTCAATATCATTAACAACTAAAGTCCAAGAACTTGAGGTTATAATTATACAGACACACAAAGATTGCAAAAAACATTTCAATCCCTTACTGTAGCATTGTTTTGATTGATGACATGATACATTGGTTACTAAGGTTACTCAACGGTGTACCGTGAAAAAACAGTTGTCTCTTTTTCTCTTATCGTAATTTTGCTAACGCTTACTCTGTCACGCATTGTTCATTATTTCCATGGCAACGGATTTAAATATTTGACAATAACTGTCGAAATAATGACAATAATATTCATTCCTTTCTGCTTAAAGTAATATTCATTTTGGGAAAAATAATAAAATACTATGTTTAAAATAGTTTGTTGATGATAAATAATACGTTAAATGATACAATTTCAAATATTTTTTATATTTGAAGCTATATTTTATTGTATGTCACTGTTTTTCATACAATATTATATTGTGTCTATGGAGGACAAGAGCAGACTATCCGTATTTACGTTGAAAGGAACGCATTTTCTCAAAAGCAGTGTATAGCGGAAGTTAAATTACTAATTAATTTCTTTTAAATACTGACAAGTTCTACAAGATTGTAAAATATATGAAAATTCATATTTTAATTTAATATATTTTGCGCTTTTGTTCCATTCGTGGCCATCACTACTTCACTAGGCAGGAATTGGCCATGTCCTTTCATCTCTACGTATAACGGTATAGAGTGATTTTTAGAAAATTGCAAAGTCTGATACCTGACGACGATGATGGATGTAATTCCTTAACTGTCAGCCTAGATGTAGGTTAACCCGCCAACGTAAAAACTCGATTAACGGCAAATTAACAACTTTTTTAAAACATACAAAAAGACATTATCTCTCAAAATAAGACTATGGATTTTGATGACGTAATTATTTGTCATTAATTGGTACAAGTGATTCTTTCGCCTTCACCTCTGCCTGCTATAAATGTTTGTGTAAGGTTGCAAAATGAAAGGTGCCGCTATAAAGTACGATTTTTATGATTGTGTTGCCGAAAATTATTGGATAATTGAATAAAAGCGATTATGCATTAAACGTAAAAGGCCACTCTTTAGAGTGCAATAAAATTATTGTATCGTAAATTCAATAAAAATCAATACGGTATTTGTATAAAGTTCATGTTAAACAAATCGATTTATTTTATCGAATGACGGTGTTGTAATGTGGAAGATATTGAATGATTGATATACCTACATTTTATAACATCGGCACAAATTTAAATCAAGAAAAACTTAATTATTAAATATTTTTTTTAATTCAATTTGCATAATTTGGTTCTTCATTTTAAATGCTTGAAAATCTTGATTTTAGCTCCCTGGAGCTAATCCATACTAATATTATAAATGGGAAAGTGTGTCTGTCTGTATGTTTGTCTTTCTTTCACGGCAAAACGGAGCGATGAATTGCCGTGATTTTTTATGTCGAGATATTTGAAGGGATGGAGAGTAACATAGGCTACTTTTTGACTCATTCCAAAAAATCGATATCCACGCGGACGAAGTCGCGGGCGGCCGCTAGTATACATATATGAGAAACGAACCAATTCCCTTTCAGAAATTAGAATTTGGAAAGGATTATAATTTTCATTGGTAACAGCAACAGATTAAAAACTTTCACAGATCAAAGTAAGCAATCTTCGGATCGAGGGCCGCCTACGCGGGTTTATTGGTTTTGCGATATGAATGCTTTAATTCGATTAGCCCAATTCTATTTGACCTAACACAAATAAAAGTACATACAGATGTCTTTCTCTTGGCTTCGTTTGTTGACCGACATCTAGTCTTACTATTACAGTTTCTCAGGTGATTCACTATTTCACTTGTAATAGTTTTTTGATCATACATCTACATATTTGTATGAATAGCATTAAGGACATGAACGTTAGTGTGTTCTTGTAATGTGTTGTTTCACTACTTTACTGCCGCGATATATTGAAATACGTTGCGGACCATAATATAAAAATCCCATAACAGATACTCAATGCCATTAATTGCTGGAATTTTATACATGTATATGAAGATAGAACGAAGAACGCATTTTATCTCTATCAAGAGTACATAAAAATAATGAAGACTAAAATTTTATAATGACATGAGTATGATCATTGGTTACACAAGTGGGGTCGCCACTGTGATGGTAATTCAGGCTGACTGACGTACAAATTTTCGATGATTCAACCCGCCTGCCTGCTCAAGGTGATTGGCGGCAATACATTTAATTGATAAAAGCCTATTCATTTCATGAAGTGTAATTATAACTGCCCATTTACGTCTCATTGTAAGGCAAACGCCTTCAACTTTGATTCTCTTGATCTGATGACGACTGTTAACAAATTACTCGTACAAAAGAGCAAAAACACAGTCGTTAACAAAACGGAAATAATTTATTTAAACAAAACAACATCGTAATAATTTTCGCTAAATAAATTTTCGCTGCGTCGAGTTCATAAGTACTTAAATGTGTTTTTAACGTCCCTTCAAATCCTTATCGTCAAACAAACAATTTTGTTTACGAGAAAATTAAATATGGAACGCGTCTATAAAAGCAGTCGCCGTCAAAACATGCAGACGCGAGTTAAACAACTCGGAAATGCTCCCGTTTCCCGCATAATTCCGTAATATCCGTTTGAAAATGTCGGCTGGAGGGTACTCGACGCTGCGGCAATATACCCGCGTTGCCTTGCAGTTAATAAAAAAATGTTAAAAGTATTGCCTCTAGTAATTTTTGAACTTAAAGTTAGGTTTTGGCTCTACACATATACTTCTTTTACTTGTTGTAAAGACAGAAAATTAAAAAGGACATGTTGGGGAAATTAGTTCCTTTGCCAGTTTTTTTTGTGACATTTGCAACTACTAAAGACAAAATCTTTGCTGTCAAATTATTAAAAAATGTTTGTTTTATTTCAATTCATATTTTTATTACGGCCAGTAAAAAAGAGAGTGGATTCAAATATCTGAGAAGGATTTCCAATTAAAAGCGCTCCTTCAGTTGTAATTAATTTGTCCATATAAAAATTTAAGCCTTGTTCTATTAATTATTCAGACTTATAAATAAACCAATTAAAACTGACGTAGCATCGGTAGCTAAATCAAAAAAAAGTTTATTACAGTTTTTATGACTTCAGCAGCATTGTTGGTTTATGGCTTTCACTATCCAGTCCCAAGTAGGTACGGAAATAATAACCTATAAATTTCTATTTTGGTTCATCGATTTGATAGGGATTGGTTAGCTTACCTACGTTCATTTATATTCTGGTCGCATTCTAGATCTCGAATTTCGTCATTAAATCTAGAATTCTCATAGCGATTCACGAAAAGAAAATAAAAATTTTGCTTTATAGGTACAAGTTATATTTGAATGATGTCATTTCCCAAATTAACTACAAATGCGGTGAAGGTCCCTATGTGGACGCACAAAGATTAGCATTTACAAAATCCGTCTCCAAACACAATTACACTTGACCTAAAAGGCTAAATTACGAACCGCATTAACGTAAATTCCGAGTTTATTGTTAGCTTTAATTTGGTCAGCAGATGAGACTATAATATCTAGTTCATTTGAATAGATACATAATGGTTATGTACATACGCTCTAATAATAACATAAAGAGTCAACATGAAGAGCAAATGTTGATAATGTCCTGTTATTTTTGTACAAACATAGTCGCGTAGTACATTATGAGGTATTGGATGTTATAAATCAAGTTTGTGCCAAGTTTTATCAAAGTTGTAAAGTTTTTGCACGAAAGATTAACAAACTTCATTCATTCATCGCAAGCAAACTTAACGCTTTAAACTTTGCAAGGATTATTCAATTCTGGCTTAAAATTTACTTTACTTTTTAGTCGTAAGTAAATAATTTTTGAAATGCAATTACTTATATTAGTTTTCTTATCGTCAATATAATACTAGGTATCGGTATACTATTAATTAAAACTATGCTAATCATAATGTTTGCTTAAGTAAACATATTCTGAACTCATGTTTGGGTTATTAATGAACAAATTAATGCTCATGACCTCCGCTTTGCCGGGCTAATTGAATGAGCAGATCACAGCACCGTCGTCATTCCAATTAGGAACCGTATTGAACACGCCGAAATGACAACTGTAATCTCGATTTAACGGCTGCGTTTCCCCTTTCATTCCGTTTGGCCTAAATTGTAATACGGATAGTAATTAAGAGGGCGAAAATGAAAGCGATTTGTATACTGAATAGGTACGCATTCTATTTACTCTCTTTGTAACTTGGGCAAAAATTACTCAAATTACACATCCAGTGTAGCAATAACTGCCTGATAGATTTTAGTTTAGAATTTTAGTTCGGAAGTCTTAAAAAATAATGTACCTCATATTAATTTAGAAGAGCATCCTATGAATGTGTACTTATGTCAAAATAATATACATGACCACAGACAAACAAATTAGTGATTATGAATAAAACTAGCGGTTTGATTGATCAGCAGACCCAACATTAGTAAAATCAGGAAATCAAACTCACACTACACTTCAAAGTCAAACTTAACAAACTTGGTCATTAAGTAAACAATCCCTTTGAAATCAAATGTAGTTTCAGCTGGACCGTAATCCGAGGCTAGCCCGGGAACAGATTTAAACAGCCCAAGTGTGGGTGGTGAAGTATTGTGTTACAAAGCAAGCCCAGAGCCATTAGAGCCTACATTTGAGAGGTATTGGCACTTTGATTAGATGTAATGGGATATTTGCCTTCGATTTCGGCGTGGGTGCGTAAACCATGGTTACGAGTAGGTAATTTGGATTTGTTTGGGATTGGTTGTTGTTTAATTTTACGGCTTGTGTCACATTGGTTAATGTTTTTTTTAAAACGTTTTGTTTTCGTATGAGACTATCAATTGACTAATAAAGGATGTTTATCTCAAATTGTGTCCAAACTGTTGTTAATATTTTATTCTTATTCTCATTTTTATTATTTATTTCATCATCTATAAGCAATATTGAAGGTACAGAAATAACAAATAGTACACATTATTAAATGATATAATATGTTAGTGGTATTCCATGTAATGTTGATAAATTTACATGCCAATTATTTAAACTAGATATGGAAATGAATACAGCCGAATTATATCATGTTTACGTGTTTTCGTTAGGTAATTTATGTTTCAATGACAAAAAATTGTCTATATTTTTGCATTAAAAAATCTTCTCTGTATAGCTTACTTGGATTTATGTTATTATTTTTTGATAGCCTAATTAGCATTACAAATCACTTCAAAAATTTAGAGAAAAAGAATAAAAATGACCCTGACCTTGGAAGAAAGTCAGTAAACAAATATTGTGAAATTTAAGAAATAATAGAATTTACAACCTGCGATTGTTTTCCTCGGATCCCCGAGCAGGCACTCATCCCGTAACGCACAACAGAACTTCTTGTTTTCCCTCTCAGCAGTTGCATTGGGCAGGAACATGGACAGTATGGCGACATCCTCGTTGTTTTCCCTCGCCCTCCTAATCCTATCTTGACCCACTGTTTTAGTCGTCAAGTGCAGCCTCGACTTCAAATCTTCACTCAAAACGTCCGCAGACATGTTTAAAAAGTTCGAACGTGTTTTAAAGAGTTAAGAAAAAAAAAGAGTAAAAAGCGCGCCAAATTTGACGTTTAGACCGTAATGGCGGACGCGGTGTAGCACTTCTAGCAGGCTTCGCTCGCCGTGCGGTACTGATGGCTCGACTGAATTGTACGTGGGGGGAGCGTGTAGGCACGCAGGCTGCGGATTGAACTTAATTGATCGTACACGATAAGGAATACTTCGGATTCTACTTAACGATAGATCTTTATTAACGACAATTAGTGACAAGTGGCGTCTAATTGATGAGTTGCACTCTTGATTATAAGGATCGATGGGAGGGACCAAGGAATGGAATTTAATTGATCTGTTGTTTATGTTTTAAATATGCGCTTTCAGTAATGTTATAACTGAAAGTCTGTTTAAAATGGGTTGCATAAAATTATAAAATTTATTTATTTATTTAAACTTTATTGCACGATAAAAAATTGTACAAAAGGCGGACTTAATGCCTCATGGCATTCTCTACCTAAAATAATATAATTAAAAAAAAACAATAAATAATAAATTAATTTATGGCGAAGTAGGCTTCGGTAGGAAGATACTATTTCACTACCTTCATGTAACTTAACTTAAAAAAGAAGAGGATTCACATGACCATCATAAAACCTAGTACTCAAAAGTTCAACTAACCAAAAAAATTAAATGCCACGAAATCTTGCTTAAGTACCTACCTAGTGCTTAGTAACGTCAAATCGCTTTAAGACGTTCGATTGAAGATAAGGCATGTTTTCATTGCAATCACGTTTTATGACGACGACTATGCACGAGCTGAAGTATTTTTATTATTCAAAATTTAAGATAAGTATTAAAGTAAAATAATATATAATTAGGTTTTTATTTGAGGTAAGAAAAAGTTCCTTTTAAATATTAAGTCATACCAAAGTGACGATCAAATCGATCTTGCGTAAATAATCAGTATTTGTATTTGTAGGTATCTATCTCTTTTTTTCTCTCTCTTTCTATGTATGAACATATGACGTTTTTGTAGAGTTTGTATATTTTATGCGAAATTTACATACGTTACCTTGACATCTAAAAACTCGCATACATATTTGTATCAATGACGCAGAATATAAATAGGCACAAACACTCGTATCGTCATTCAAGCATACAAAGTCACCAGTATCAGATATACTGAGATGTACACACCAGAATGTTTACATTTGGTTCGACCCTTTCAACGCTGTCACCGAGTCTTCCATCAAAATCTAATTTGTAGCTGTCAGGTTTCCATATATCGTGTTCGAAGTACGAACAGTGCGATAATTAAAAGGGCCCCGCTAAAAGAGACCGCAGGGGTCCATAAATTGTGACCACGGTTCGTTCGGAGCAAATACACACTATGGAGGGGCGATAAATTAGATTCAACCCTATAGATAAACAATTACTTTGTACCTATAGGGCATACCCTAACTATTAGTTAACATTGTTTTTTCAGAGATAGGATATAGGTACCTATCCTTTGAAATAAAAGCTGAACAAAGCAAGTGAGTTGGTATGTTGACTTAGGTACTTAATGCTCAGATGCGAAGTCATTGGTTGGCAGATTTTTAATTCAACATTTATTATGGCAAACTGGTGCGTTGTAATGTAACAAAACATAAATATTACCTAACAGTTTTAAATTTTTACCATAACAATAAAATTAAGAAGTCAACGCAAAAATAACATAACAAAACACATAATTTTAAATCAAATAAATCTTCAGTTTATGACCTCAGTGTTAAGTAAACACAAATTGGTGATATACTAGCAGTAAATGTGGCAGATGTTCTTGAAACGTGCGAAATAGATGCATCAACTATGCTTTATTGCAGCCTCCGCGATGGGCGGCATGTCTGCCTACATGCAATTTATGTGCATTAATCTGTATTTTAGTATAAATGCAAAATGTATGCATATTACGGTATTATATGTAGTAGAGATTTTTGTTTCACCTGTTGATCGAAATAATGGTACCTAACTTCAAAATTCTATCTTTTCCGACGTGAAACCTGTTAAGTAAATACATTTTTAGCTTCCATCCATAAAAGAAAAAAAATATCATAAAAAAGTTAAACCAGAAAAAAATACAGATGTAAAATAATTTAATCATTATCCATTGCGTCATTGGCAGCGTTTATAATATTAGTACCACATATTCATATGTTAATTATAATATCAAAACAGTTTGTATTGATATTTTTTTCGTTCCTAAAACGAGAATCAAATCAAGGCGCGTTATGAATATTAATTTGACGCCATATATCACTTGAATGGGATGATTAAATCTGAGGACGAACATTTATGATGAATACTAAACTTGCTACAGAGAGGTTTCCCGACAAATGACACATTACAATTTAAAACAAAATACAACGTGATTATTGAGAGTGCTAAAATAGATCTTATTATGTTCGTGATAAGGATATGCGACATGTTTAAATATTTGTTTTGTATTACAATTAGCACCCACACGCCTTTGTTTTGGATGTTTTTTGCGAGAACGATTCTTTTTATTCGCTCATCTGCATTGAGACGTTTTGAATAACTGTTTCAGTAAAAAGAAAGTGTGGTATATTTTCATTAAGTGTATCCGTTTAATGATTCACTACATGTATACTTTTTATTTTGAATATTATACATGCTTGGGCCACCTGAGATCAAATGAATCATTTGTTTATAATTTTAAAGATTCCCTTCATTTTTCATTTAAGTTTTATGTATAGTATGAACGTGTTGTAGGTATTTTAATAAGTACCTTCTTAAGATTCTGCACACAAAGTAGATGCGGATATCGCTAGATGAATTTGTTTTTTGCTGTTTGCAGAACATAATGTTGTGTTTTTACTGAGCAAAGAAGCGAGCGAGGCCACTTGTATTGTCTAGTATAATTTATTAATGGCGACATTATTCTAAATCAAACAAGTAATATTGCCCCGACCCACGCTATGAATCATGTTTTAATAGTCACCGCAAAAAATAGATATTTGTACTTATGTGGTTGTTCGTCTTCATCTAAGGTCAGTGTCGATGGCTGTATGTCATTTAACACTGTAATTAGTGGAGTTTATTAAGTTTGGAGTATATAATTAACATAATAATATAATTTATCAATCAGGTTTGGAGAAAACCACTTGAGTTATTTAAAGTATATATTTTTTGTAGGTCACTGGTTGCGCCGAGTCATATTTATATTTTAATGTTCAATAATTAAGGATCTTAATTTATACATATTAATTAAAACCCATTGAGTGCGCAAGTGTATATAACCCAAGTTAAGATATTAAAGAATTATTCATGTCTTGTCATCATCATCATCATTCGCCTGTCCTGTTTCCCACTTCCTTAGTTTTTTTATAATCCCAACACATGTAGCCAATTTAAATCACAGGATCAAAATGTAGAAAGCATTTCTGTCAATTTTATATGTTTCGATTATATTTAGTACTTACCCTATGACCTCATAGAATCGTGCCGATAAATCACTGGATTGAAATAGCAGTTATGCATTTGCTAAAATGCCAACCGCCTATTACAAATAACGGTGACCGTCATCTCTCACGTCATAATAACGGTTTCTAGGTGCCGAATTTGGTGTTAAAATTGCCACAAATGCCAGTAATCATTCGTTGTGAATCATTGTGATTTGGAAAAGTTTAGTCGGTCGATAACGTCTCTAAATTATATGGAAGCGGCTTGCAGATTTTTACTTATTCTGTGCTTGCGAAAGTAGGAAAAAAAGAGCATTATTACTCATTATTATTTACTTCCACTGACAAAATTCCTGTTGTATTTCTTTTTTATGAATAAGTACCACATTTTCTAGGAAGGTTAAATCCAAAAGTTTCAATATAAATCAAAACTAGCTAAAACAATTACTGGCTATTTTGAAATATTCAGTAAGGTTAGTGTACGCTTAAGTTCCGATAACCATTCTTCTCTGAAGTTGCTGTTCAAGTGTTCAGAAATCATAAATAGTTTCATCATTTTTAAACTAATGTATTTTCGATAAGACCTGTCTAATATTAATGTTTAATTCGCATGAATCACTGTTTTACCAGTTCCGTGATTCCGTGGTGCCATCATCAATGGTTATAGCCCGCGTGGGTGTCGATTGGCAGAACTTAGCTAACATTTGGTAACAAGTTGATTAAGTAAACCTTTGTAAATGGAAGATTTTCTTTATAAGGAGACTTAACAATTTAGAGCTGATTTTATTTCTTCTGGCTATTGTGTTATTGGGTTTACTGTGTCTTTTTGGCATTTGTTTTAATTGCTTGGCAGTCGAATTGGCAATTTGAGCTTTTTAATTATTGAAAACAGAATTATACTAACGAAAAAAAATTATGAGTATGACGATTTAGTACATTAGAAGATTTAGCGACTAGCTATTACAACAATAACAATTTAAACATATTGTAATTTTTCTATGTCTAGAATGCAATTACTTAATTAATTATTTTGTGTAATAAAATTTTAAGACCAGCGTTTTTTTTTAAATTATTTTTCTTAAATCTTGAGAGCTTCAAAGCACTACAAAACAGTTACTTATTTTATACATTGAGAGTAGTAATCAGTTGATATTTATATTTTATAACAACAGTCATTTAAATTGTTGTTATAATAACTTAATTAACACCGGAACGCTTTATTACGTTATATGAGAGTCATAATAATAGCTTACGGTAAAACTGACAGCGATATTTATCTATAGAGTGATTAATTACACGCATTTATCCTCGACATCGTTGGTTTGCGAATCTGAGTAGCAGCGGTATCATGTTTCAATATTTAATAAAGAAAAGTATATGGCCAATCAAAATAAAGATGATTTATATTTTATTAGTCATTCTTATTTTGAATTCTATTTGTTGATATATTTTTTAGATTATCTAGTTTGCCATGTTGTAAATATATTTTGAACATGGCAAAACAACAGAAGTACAAATTTCTGGAGAACAATTGAAATTGAAGCATTGAATAAAAATAAAATAAGGAACATAATATGTATTTTAAATCTAAAAATCCAACATAATTTGCTTTATTTCCAGCAGTAGTTTCACATGCGGTATTTTTTTTGTTGTATTTCAGTCAAATTAACTAGTGTTACTAAAACCAATATGGCGCTCGCCACAGATAATGTCACAGGCTGTGATATTATTATCTGTAGCGAGCGCCTCACAGCCGCGTTCGTCTTCAGTCTTCACCCCATTACCGCTCAATTCCGTGTTCAATTAGAAGCCATGTAATAAGTTGTACGGCATCGCTCGCGTTCGACATAATTGCTCGTTTGCATCCAATTCACGTCTTTTCGTCTGCGCTTACACTAGTCAGTCGAACTGTTGGTATGACAGCCTCGTTTCAACATTTGACAGCCACATTTCACGGGGGTAAAATTATTTTCGAGGTGAAATGGGGAGAACGAAATTCAATTTTGTTCACAAAGGTGACAAATTGAATTCACCCAATGCATAGATAACCTAAACAGTAAAATAAAAAAGAAGTCAGAAATGTCATTAATAAAATCCTATTGTGTGTTAATGAAAAGGGATACCATCCTGAGTTATGTTAAGATTTGAAAAACTTTAGTTGCAGCTTAACATGCTATGCAATTAATGCAATACTACATACAATAAAACACCTTTGTTTAAGGCTCCAGTACAAATGAGGCGCTCTATAGGTGGCATTATGTCACCGAAAACTTCGGAAACGCAATATCGCAAATAATTTGTGGAGGAAGGGAATGCGCCAGATCCAAGAAGACTGATCTGCGAAGGAGTTATAGCCGATAAAACTAGCTTTAAGATCAGATCTATTTCGAATTGTCTGTTTAACTAAATGCTAAATACCTGCGATTTATAGAGTTGTCGTCCTTTTATTTTGGTCTTATATTTGTATTGTGTGGGTTTGTTTTGTATTCTGTTATGTATACGTAGTGTTATAGCAGCTATAGTAAGCAGGTGGATATGTAAATGATTTTAGACTGTGCCATTTGGATACAGCCAATTTCCAGACTTTGGACTTTGTTTGAGTTTTCGTTGTCATCCCTGGTTGAACAGATGTGTAGTTGTGGTAATAAATTTACCAAGAGTACATTGCGATTTATTATTCTCCCTAGGAATAAATTTACGATTGCCTACCAATCTTTACCATATAAAAGCGTACATTTAAAAGTCAAAAATATACGTCGTATGGAGAATACGAGGCTGTGACACTGGTAAGTCAGTTTTTTCTCGACCACCTTCCTTCCATATCAAGCGAGGGTAACTATGCGCTTTATATGGAGTCGCAGCGATCGGTGAGATCACGGAATGATGTATGGACTGCGGAAAACACTCCAGTCCTTTCTTTGAAGGTTTGTTGCGTTATTTTGAGCTTGTATATGGTCCATAAATCTAGGGAAATTTCTAGATTTCTGTAAAGGAATGGTTAAAAATATGTGTTTGCATTTGTCTATTTCGAATATTTTGCCAACCTCTAGAGGATTGAGAAACCTTCCTGGAAAATTTGACACACGAAAAACACGTTAAGTTGGTAATGCAAGAAATAGGTTTTGTTTCGGGTCGTGTTCGTCGTGTTATATTCCTAGAGATTACATGATCACATTCTATGAACAAACGCGTTTTTGAGTTAATATGATATGGTCAAACGACAGTTACACATTCACATTAAAAGTATTTAAGAAATAATTTGTTCGGAAACTTTCAGCTCCTAAGTCCTACAAATAGATTAAAGTCTTGTACTAAATAAACGTATTTTCTTTCTTCTTTCTTTCAAAACGTCAATACGTATTTTACGAACTTCGAAGTGCAAATAAAGACTGAATATTAACTCCGACACTTTGGTTCGACAAACGGTCCCCAACATGCTATTGAATAAATTTTCCCGGAAATTTGAATATGTCCAATAAATCTGTAGTTTTCCAACTTTGCGAACCTATTCCTTCGAAAGTTTGAAAAGTCAACGAACTAGTTGAACGATAGAAACGTATTCATCATAAGAAAACTTTGAGCAACGAATCAATGCATTTTGTATTTTGTCTATTCATCATGTTTGTGTAACAATGTACTTGGTTTATGTTTAATTCGATCGTAGTTTACAGTGTAACAAAAATAATTAAATAAAATTATTTCCTCTGCAATAAAATCTAAGTTCATAAAGCTCCTATGCTGTGTTTATCTATTTCTTTCATCTTGGTCAGTCGTTCTCACCGTTTCAGTTTATTACAATAAACATCTGTAATATCAAACCCGACTGTGAGGCAAAAAGAATCAACCAACAAATCTAGATAGACTAACCAGACTCCACGAAAAGAAAACGAAATATCAGGTCATAATAATTAACACAAGTAAGTAATGAAATAATAATATTCAAGTAATTTTCTCTTCTTTCACTGATACAGTGGCTATGTGCGTAATTCCCCATCTGGTGGAGGTCTACGCCTAGCAGTAAACTGCAACAGGCTGATGATGATATCAGCTATAGATGATCCATCATCTCGCTGTGTAAAGTCTACATACAGCAGTAGATTATAACTGACTGATGATAATGATACAGACGATAGTCAAGAGACGTCTACATCCGACGTTAGATCATAATTGACTGATGATTTTGATAAAGACGATAGTCTATTACCAACTAACGAAGATGTAAACGATAAAGCAGTACTAACCAGCGCGGAAGACTTCACCGCAGCCATCGCAGCGGCTGGCGAACTGAGCGTCGTAGCAGTTGCCGCAGTAGATCTTGTCGAGCTTGGAGCCAAACTGCTTGTCCACCAGAGACACGCGGCATTTGGCGCAGAGGAAGCAAGCCTCGTGCCAGTGCTTGTCTTTGTACGACAGATCCTGAGGGCAAGAAAGGGTTTAATTTATCAAAACATTCTTTATTATATGGCTTTAAATATCCACTTGTGAATCAACAGTCATCAAGGTTACAGAAAGACTGTTCCTTTTTTGTATGTTATGGTGCCTGATAGTAGGTAAGTGACCAGCGCCGCTAGGTAGCTTCGGACATTTGCACATTAGAGAAGAGGACGCTCTTTTTTTAATGCTTCTTTCATTCTTTAGATGAGGATTACAGATAAGTGAAAAAATCTGAGGCCCGTTTGAATCTCTAAAATCGGATAAATATTGAACCCCTTTCTCTTGCTAGACCGATGTAGAAGTAAAATAAAATGCCGAATGTTTTCCGATCGAAGGAAAACTTGACAATATGGAAAAGGACCCGATAATACGTTGCATGTTTTAATTGGACGGAAAATGCATTTGTTGATGCAAATTTTCATTCATCGAGTCGATTTCATAAGCTTCAAGGCGAGCGGGTTGATTCTTTTTTTGCTACGACTGCCTTTTGTTTCTTTATCGAATCCAAATGAGTCAAAATAACAATATGATTATAAATGATCTTCCACAGACAGTGTATTCCCACAGATGAGCAAATCAGTGCAAAAAAACTAAGTTTTTCCACCAGCAAGTAGGTGTCATCTACAAACATTTATGTACTTCATACAGTTTACAAAATTACGTGGGCTGTAATTATAATCTTAAAGCTAAACAGATGCAGGTGAACCCGTCTTCAATCGTCCACCTACGTATTTGGTACACTATACTTGTATTACGTATTTACGTGGGATCGAATCATCAATCTTGCTTATTAAGTTTACCATTTTCACAGTATATTGAATTAGTTAAACAGGACATACGTCATCACCTATTTTAAACCATGATTCAGTTTAATATACTTGTATGATTTAAGTGATTTGAGATAAGTTTTCGACAGATTGAGCAATCGCATTTTGAAGTTCAAAGGTCGTCGGATGCTTTTGTAGCTTGCTAATAATGTTATCGACGAAAGATATACTAAACTACAAACTGATAAGCATAAATTTAGAATTTATGTCCTGAATGGCTTTCTATTAGATAAATGGAGGATTGAAGCATTTGTTAGATACATGTGTCGTACACATTCTTAACGTGACATCAACAAATAACACACTCTAAAACGCTGCACTCTCGCATAGTTAACTAACACGGGCAGTGTTCAAGTTTCAAAATAAAGCTCGACTCATTCTGGAATCTATTCCTGGCGCAGTGTGAACGCCAGGGAGCGGCATTTAAAACTGAATGTCGTAATGTCAATAAAATATGAATGTTTATTTTGGCCGATTACGAAATACTTAGTGGGTCTTGAACCACGCGTATAAATCTCAAAAGAATCGGCTGACGGATCCATCGGGGCTCCTCAAGGTTGTCGGAACGAAAACATTAAAATAATGTTGTATCCGAACCAGAAATAGCATCGCATGTCGGAGCCGTGTTGTTTTCGAAAACAAAATCTCTAACAAGCTCTTGCAACAAAAAAGACAATTTCTACCGACGCCCATTATTTTTGTAAAAGTGAAAATTAACAAGAAATACTAATCACAGAATTTATTGTAAATTTTCCACATTCCCTGCGAGCAACTGGGATTTATTGCTCCGACACTTTAATGCATCGCTACCGTACGTTTATAAAATGATGGGTGTTTACAGTAGACTAATTGAGAAAAAACATGATGTAATTTTCTGATATTTCCTCAGCAATCAATGCTAGCGAATAGATCACAAAAGTTTTCTCTGTGTTCGGACGTTATTTTGGAAACAATCACGTTTTCGTGTTGAGGTGTAAACAGCGGATGAAATGCAGCTGTTTCGTCCGACAGGAAAAGTCATTCGGTAGTGGCTAGTGGTTAGACGTATGTATAGTGTTGGCGGCGTACATCCACGTTATGTCTTGGCAGCCGCGTGCGGGCCGTGTGCAGAGGTGCGCCCGAGGAATCTGGGCCGCCTGGAGTGACATAACTAAATCTGATCGCCCCAACAACACGGACGAATACCAAGCATTCGAATGCTGCTCCCATACCAACGCGCATACCGAAAGGGCCACAGATATCTCACAATCTTCAAATCATATCAAATTACCGAAAAAACTATAGCCTAATTTTATACTAACAACAGCGCTATAAAATATGACAACAGTCATGATTTAAGAAACTCCATTAACAAATCTGAACGCTAGCCAAATCATAGCACCGGTCAAGTGGTTGCGTATGATCTACTTTGAAAAGTTCAAATAACAGTGTCAACATTTGGTTCATAATTTGCAATGTGACCCAATCTATAAATTCGCCTGCCTTATTATTCGATTTCACTTGTAGTGTTTGAATTTTCTGGACAAGTCGTCGCGTAATCGATAAATTGCTTGAAACGATATTATACAATCTATTTAATTTGTTTGATAGGATCATATTGAGTTACATCCAATAATATCGAATGAATGAAAATTCCGTATTTTCTTTGTGACATGGAAAAGTGTTGATGCTATTTGTACAACACATCTGCTGAAAGGCTCATTAATAAACGTTTGGGATATTTTCCAACCCAATTTGTAAGAAGAAAATGACTTTGGTAATTTTTCAAGAGCGATGTACAACCTACCCAAAGCAATAGGATATCCTATCTGAAGATGGTCGCTTTTTTGTTGGCAGTCAGGACCATTTTAACAACCCTGCAAATTCAGATGGTAAACCTCTAGAACTAATTAATGCAAGCGATAATGATCCTTCTGTTCCTCACCTTAGAGTCGATGCCGATGATCTTGTTGCACTCCTCGCAGCCGTTGGCGAAGACGCTCTCGTAGCACTTGATGCAGTAGGGGTGCTCATCGCGCAGCACGTACCGCTGGCCGGTGAGCGACTCGTCGCACTGCCAGCAGCAGAAGTGGCCGCTGTGCCAGTCCTTGTTCATCGCCTTGGTGTATTCGCCACTGAAAATGAGCTGTGGACAAAAAATTCGAAGGTCAAAGGACATTCTGAGGGAAAATTTTGGAATTATGGAATGTTTCGTATGAGAAACATGTCTTTTATAGCTATAATTCTGACATGCAGAATTCGTGTTGTATGATTTCACAATATAAGGAATCACTTATTAAGGATGCTGATAGTTTTATAATTCCGCTGCAATGAAAGTCTTAAAATATCATGTTAATGAAACGCATTATGTTTCCTTTGTTATGATACTGAAGTTTACATACAATACATTGCAACAACAGTCATGTAAAACAATACCTTAAATTAGGTCGGGTATGTGAGGGTGGCCAACATAGTGAATAAGATAGATCGTATACTAGAGGGTACACGCAGTACATGTCACTGAACCAGGTCGAACACGATCGATAATCGACACTTGCTGTCACAGACACACTGGCGTCACTCACTCGCGGTCAAGGGTTGGCCACCACTACACATACCCATCGTCGGCCGCGGTGGTGGTGTTGGTCTGCTCAACTTCGGTGACGGTGACCTCGCCATCCTTCGACTCCCTGCGCTTGGAGGTCTTTTTGACCTTCCTGGTCTTGCGCTCGGTGGTCGTGTACTGGACTTGGACGTCGACGTCAGCCATTGTGAGGATCGGGATTGTTCAGAAAAGCTATATCACCGGACGCGGCCGCGACCCGAATTCGAATGGCGAGCTACGGTTGCCGAATCGGAGGAATTATTCCAGAATGCTTAGCGACGCGGCGCCCGCGACGGTGGGGGGAGTTTGGGATTTAAATTTGGAAGAGTGACGGAGAGGGCAGGTGCGCGGGCGTTTACTCTGAGCGAGGCGAGCCGAGACCCGCGCTTCCCGCAGGATCTCGCCCACTCGAGATGTAGGGCGCTTAGGACTGACGGGGAACTTAGCCGCCTTATCGTTTGGCTGTGTTTCAAATTGATTAGTATTGGTGAACAATTGCTGATTTGCGCTTGACGTTCGACCCAGTAAACGCGCAATTATACGCTAGCGCATTATGTAGGTGCGCCTGCCAACACTTGTATCGACTAGTATGCCCAACGATATTTTAATTTTTCACCTGATATAATGCGTACACGTTGAACTGATTGTAGGGATTTAGATCTTTATCTCATAATTATCACATGACAGTGCCGGTACAATAGATTCGACGTACATACATCTATTTCTGTCAGCCATTTTACGGTAGTCGATCCACACAGCTATGAAATAAGCTTGTATCCTATTTTTCTTTGAAGAATGCTATTCAAACAAATTATCAGCTTTTGTGGATATTACAATAAGAAAACATAGGGTACAACATAACATGATATTGTCGATTTAACATAACTCGTAATAAAATGAGCTTGAGGATCTTTTGAAAGAATTAAGATCTTGATATATTCTTATACAAAAACACAAATATACTCAATGCATACTATTTTCATTACATTCATTTCATTCGTTTATTGTATTTAAACAATGAAGTGGTAAAGAACGTTTTATGAACTACTCGAAGTCAGTATGGTTCATGTATCGACACGCACTCTGGATTTTTATATGTGCATATTTACAAGGCGGCTACGAAATCCATCGTGAGGAAATCGGCATAGTCATGTAACATAATGATTCTGTAACATTCTAGGGCTCCAATTCACCTCTGGCGTAGGCAATACCACATTTTTTTATGTGAAAGTAGAATTGACGAATCCTGAATCATTACGTTTCTATCTGGGAATAATTCTCGAGAAAGAAAATGTTCGGTCGATTGAATAAATGTACAATAGTAATGTTTTTCCAAAGTTGGATGCTACCAAAGTACAAGCTTTGCTTAATTCAGAATTAAAGGTGATGTTTGAATGACATCCAATGGTATTAATTTATTGTTATTTGTATCTATATATATATTATTAGGTAAAGAAGTAAGATAAATCTAAGATTAGACCTTAAGTAATAAAGATCATTTGTTCCTTCCAAATACTCGGGTACTCAACAGTTGCCACCACGCCGACATCGTAACATTTAGGCGAAGACAATAAATTTAGGATAACAGTTATAATTTTAGCTAGCACTATTGCTCAAAGTCTTGAAATCAGTGTTTGATGTGTAACAGACCGTTTTGCTAACCCAACATTGCATACGCGGACTCAATCGGAAATAGATCAATGCAATTTATAGATTGAAACTGGGGAATTGGGAGGAATTATGCGACACCATATGGATGTGAATAAACACGATTGGATGAAGATCATATATCGTATTTACTTTCTCAAATCGGGTTCAGAAGGAAACTGATGATCACTAGTAGGATAGCAAGACCTTTGAGTTGAAATTCCAAGCTCCGAAAATATTTTCAGTTGATGGGTACATTTGTCTTTCACCGGAACAATAAAATCTTTGTAAATAACATCTATTATTTTATGGACTTTTAGAGAGTATATTTTCCATTGAGACCACATTTAGATTACTGTGATCTAGACAAACAGTATTAGCAATTCGGGAACAGGTTAAGAAAACGAAAATGGCGCCCGTGTAATAAAAACTGATAATGAAAGTGATGAAGATGAAGATATCGAGGCTTTCAGGTCCTACCAGAACAACAGCGTTGCCGCGGTGGTCTACTAGGCCGCCGTACTCATGCTGAGGTACGGACCTGATTGGCTTAACGCACACACACACACATACCTGATTTGCATTATCTCTTTTGTTTGTCTTGTGTTAGTTTTTGTTCTTGCTGTTTATTATTATATTTTTTGAAGTTCTGCTGTACATATTTGAACTGTGTGTGTGTTGAGTTTTAGCCAATAAATGTATTTTCTTTCTTTCTTTCTTTCTTTCTTTGTGGATAAGCAGCCGTTCCAGGTCGGTGTCCTAGCAGACCTTGGAGCAAGGTCTCGGTCGGCTCATTCACGCGGCTATATTTAACACAAACCTCCACATTTCCGTTAGTTTGGACATCTGGTGGGAAGCTATCGACAGGTCTAATGATGTGTCGGAAGCCATTGATCAGATTTCAAGAAAATGAATTCCTGTTTTCCTAAATAAATGAAACAACGACGTAACAATAATTGTTTCGATCTTCAAACTAAATACATACTTTAAAGCATTCACTTTGAAAATACAGATACTTATAATAAACAATTTACTTTTTAGGACCAGAATATAAAAAATATTTTTGTGTCAGATAGTCTATTTGACGAAACCGAAATCCATGGGGACGAAGTCGCGGGTGCCCACTAGTCTCGCTATAATCATGAGTTTGGAATTGGTCGCATGAAGTTTTTTTTTTTATGTCAGAGGCGGCAAACGAGCTAGCGGGTCGCCTGATGGTAAGCAACCACCGCCGCCCATGGACATCCGCGACACCAGAGGTATCGTTGATGTGTTGCCGGCCTTAACCCCATACCCTCCCCAACTGAGCTCTCCACTAAAGTCCTAATATAAACTTTCGGGTTCAGCTGACAATCTTTACGTAGAAATTTTGCAATAGTAGACCATGACGAATTTTTGCGACTCAATGCCTTGTATAAAGGCTAAAAATTAGTTATGATGATTGAAAGGACCAACGCTATGATCCATTTCATTATCATAAGAACGTATGAAAATATTTCGTATTTCATCTAAGCCATTGTAGCTATTTATAAACAGCGGAATTGGCAACAGCATCCATAAAAAAGCTGATTAATTTTTCCACCACTTCTAAGAAAATTGATCATTTTAAAAAGATATCTCTGAAATGACCGAGCGAAGGCGAATTTTAATTTTAAAATCTGTACTCATCTGATGAAAATAGAAATCTTCTAATTCTTCACAACCAATAATATCAGTAGTAAAGCTGTTACAATAATACGTAAAACTGACAGAAAGAGACGTGCCCATTTTACAAATATTTGTATGACTTAAATAAATTAGTTTTTGTTTGTTACTTATATTACCTACAGCTTTTACAAGTTAAGGCTTGATATACCTACGGTTTGAAAAATCTATTCAATAATATATTATGTCAATTTTGATTTCAATGCCTTATTCATTTTGGTATTGATTTAAAAACAAAACATTTTAATATCCTTAACGTGTCGACACTAATATTAATAATAGTCAATAATTTCTTGTATTTTTCATACGAGTATTACTACTCGTTCGTTCCGTTTCTTTAAACAATTGAGTGGGTTTTATATTATCTAAGATAATAAAATTGTCTGACGTTTATTAATTCGTTTACATTATTTTAAATTCTGTTTTTCCTTAGATTAATCTAAAAAAATATCTGCCATATCACAGAAATTCAGTTTACACTATCGACTGTTTTCTGGCATCATTTCTAATTTAATTATGTATTTTTGTCTTCTTTACCAATAAGAACAGTCTTCTTATACATAACATAATAAGAAGAGGTATAGCAATTACCACAAGATGTACCATATGTTATTCCAATTATATTTTCTTTAAACGAGAAATAAAATACTCTGTGTTTTTTCTGTTGATTGCCTGTCATTGTAAAGTATGACAGAGGTGGTTGAGTATTGGCATGACTTGAATGTCAGAGAAATGTTAATGGCAGTTGGGCATTTTAGATTTATTTCAGTTTTATTTATTGTTATATTCAGGGGATATTGAACTTTCTGTTTGCAATAGTTTTAGGCAGATAGCCAGATTTGACAGACATGGGGGATCGTTTATTTTTTTTGTGTAGCCAATATTTAACGACAAGATACAGAATAGATCAACTAGAAAATTCCACAATGCGCTGGGCCTAAGCCATTTTGATCTTAGTTTGTTTATTTGTTTAAACATAGGTACTTGGTAATCTGCTGATGTTTACGACTTTTTCCATGCGTAAACGACCATCCATTATATTAAGGCAAACCTACGGAACCTTCAATCAAATGTTATCTTGTGATTAATGTAATCTATATTTTTGACTCAGCGACAGTCCAGATCTAATCCCGTTAGAAAATTGGAATATTTCAAGTATTCATCGATCTCTACTTGAAACATCAAAAACATTCAATTCTCATTCAAACTGCCTTCAAAACTCCAATCTAACTAATTCGTGAATCCAAATAATTACTATTTAGCACAATATAGCTAATTCCAATCAACGCTCAAAATAACTACCCTTCAAAGACCTTGGATATGTCGTGAATCTAATCCGATATACAAAAGCAACCTGCTGTCATAAATTATAGTTGGATATCAAAGACTTTCGAATCTCCGGGGATCCATTTCCTTCGTTTTAAAATTATTTTAGTCTGTGAAAACAAACACTGGCGGTTACGGGAGGAAACCTATTGTCTGCGGTGCGAGTTGCGGTCATGTTATATGCTAGTTGTTATTGTATGTATTAACGGCTAGCTTACTTTGTATGCGGTTTCTTGTACAGCTGGCAAAAGAAGCCACACACATTCTTAAATAGCCTATATAAGTAATCATAAATGTCAGAACTTTCTTTTTTTCCAAACCTAAATGATTCTGTGTTGTGGGGATAGCCAATTTATTATTGTTTTGATGAAATCAATTATTGTAGAAAGAATGGGCTGAATCGCATAAGCCATTCCTGCAAATCTATTTATAGAAGACTTTGTAGTAACGAAATGGATCACCTAATGGAAATATGTTGGATTTTTCGGTAGTTCAGACCTTGATTTAAAGTTTATTTATATCCTGAGATGTTCGTTTGTCAATTGAAGTATCAAGAGAAATAATCTTCCTTTTAATTTGACAGAAGTAATCAGTTTAAATGTCTGCTACCCAGCCTAAGCTAACTGCGAAATGAATTGACCATGATTATGTATTTTCAAATCTGACACTTTCCTAATTGTAATGTGCATAAAACGCTTTATGTATATATCCATCTTTGATAGTTGAAGTAATAAAGACACCTGAAAATGTCATATTTGACATTTATTACAACATATAACTGCTTATGACAAGCCCTAGGCAGATTTTATAAATTATTAACACGTTAATGAGGTGGAGATTAATTTACTCAGTCTATAAATGTCCTAAATTGTGTGCAATTATCTAAGATGATGAAACGATTATAAATTATTCTATAAATAAAGATAAAAGCAATTTTTATTTGCAATAAATTCTGTGCGTAAAATGTAGTTGAAAATGATCCTGGTCCCCCATTGTTTGAAATCTTAGCTTGACGTTATTTTTAAGAGTTATTTTAATGAGAATGGGCCTGTTGATATTTCTTTTGATGCACAAAAGCACTGTATTCGCTAACTAGCTCGGTGCAACCATTAGACACAGCAGAGGTACGGAACCCATGGCTTTGCGTACTCTCCAACAAAAGATAACATTAGCACCACCAAATTCTGACCTGAGATCTTCCATAAAGAAAAGACGAAAACATTGTTTCGGTTGAAGATATGTAAGCTGCCACCCATTACTTGACAATTCGTACTCGAATAAAATTATCGCCAACATCATCGAAAGTGCTTACCTACTCTCATTTGATTCTGATTGCCAATTCAACGTCAGGTAAATATAATAAGAATATTATGTGAATGTCAGCAGATCTTTTTACAAGGCTTTTAACAGTGGCAATTTCAATAAATACTCATGTTTTTGTTAATAAATTGGGTAAGTATAATCCCTTACGACCGGCGGTATTAACGAAAAGGTCTCCGACGTCGCAAATCTGGGTCGAGGTCTATCACACCATGCCGGTGTATTTTCGGACATATTGTGCAACTGTTATGATTCTGAAGCTAATACTGAGGAAATTTTGTATTAAAATAATGCTTTGCTAATTGTTTAGTCGTAGTAAAGCGATATATTTATGAAAGTTTGAATATATCACTACCTTAAGGTGTGTAAAATTGCAACTTGTGCGAAAATAAGATTATTTACCAGAAGTATGCCCTTGGCAACACAATCACTATTATTTGTAATTATCGGTTGATTCACTTCGTAACAGGAGTTGTTTACATGAATGTAAATTCTGTATTTCTAAATAAATTTTAGATATCAGAAACGCCTTAATTGAAAAAGAAGTTAATTTGACAATTTATTCTGGAATCTTTATTGGTGAGGTCGAAGCCTCCATTAATGAAATATGCAGTAATATCAGCTTGGCATAAATATGTTTATGATTTCAAAATATATAAAAATCTTAAAAATAAAACATTATTGCAACGTACAACTAAGTAATCCAAATCTTCCCAATGGTTCTGTACAGAGAATTTCGGAAATAAAATTATTCACGTGCAAATAGTTTCGAACATAACTATAATACTTAACATAGCTAATAATAAAACTTTATAAATTTTAACTAATAAGCCAAACCAATTAAAGCCTGAATAACAACTTCATAAGTTCCCGCCCGAAAGGAATGTATGAAAAGTTAATTATTCACTACAGGGAATCTGTAAAGAAAACAAACACAAACGGGGAATCATAATAGTTTAATGTTTTCAAATTCAGTCATGCTCATTTCGAAGCTTTCATAAACACTGCTCGTGCTACGTTAGTGTCCAAGCGACGCTAATCTCCGGAGTTACCCCAGAAATCATCATCATCATCTACTTCTTCGTCCGCTGTCGTTACCTCTGTCTCTTTCGCCTCATCCTTCTCTTCCTCGAAGGAGTCGAGTTTGGGCAAGTCTTTCATTCGCGGTTTCCGATCAGCGCCGTCTTCCTCGGGGAAGCTGTCTGCCGACGTGGCCGTGTCGACGCTCCACGTCTCATTCCTCCTCTCCCTGGAATTTTCCCGCGAGTGGCTTCTGGAATAAGAACGCGCGGCTAGATTAGGTGTGCTTCCATATTCCCCGACGTTGTCATCTGCGGTCATACGCTCGAACTCGGCTTCCTCGAGTGACGTGAACATCTTAAGTTCTTCCTCGCGCGACGCTCGCGACTCTTTGGAAGAGTTCGACGACGAAGAGTGACGTTTTTTGAAACTCCTGCGCCGGCCACTCGGGTCGCTTCGTTGCAACGGTCGGAACTTTATTCCGTCAAGTGATCTTAAACAAATTTACAATAAATGAGTCGTTTATAGTACAGGTGAATCAATGGATCCGGCAACGGAATTAGCTTTCTACTCGTGCATGATGGTAATGTTTCTCATGGTCTCACTATGGATGATGCTAGGTCGCTAGTGTTCGGCGTGCGTGGGTCACTACGTATGAATGGTGCATTCCGTAATCAATGAATATTAACCTTAAAAAGTCTTCGCTGTAAACTCCCTTCTGCTCATCGTCGAATGATTGGAAATGTATTTCGGGCAGTGTTTGCGTTTGCGGGGTGGGACTCTTAGGGCGGTAATGCCAAGTCAATTTCTCTTTGGCTTCTTTTGTTTCGGGGGTGTCAACTTCATCACGCCCGAAAGAATTTGCCGAAATTCCAACGGGATCTGAAACGTGTTCAACAGACGTAGGTGACCTGTCTCTGACACCGATACTGAAGGATTCGGATGTGTTCGTTACAATTGTTTTCGTCTTTGTCGGTAAGTACCTTTCTGACCTGTAGTCACCGTTCGGTTGAGATTGAGGGCTACTGTCCTCGACTGATTCTTGTCCAAAACTGGAGATTTTGGTCGAGAATAGAATAGCTGTGGAGCCGGGCTGCCCGTCGTAGTACTTCACGGCGGCCGATTTTAGTTTTCCATTTTTATCTTCTGTCAAGCTGAGGTATCCTTGACCGCATTCGCTCGTCCAGTTGCCCGCGGAGGATGGGTTGGCCGACTTTTGGAGGAGTCGCGAATAGTACTCGACGAGTTCTTGGAAATCCGGGTCAGTGTCTGGCAGCATTCCGCTGAGTATATGCCGCATCGTTTCGAGGGCTTCGTTTATTCCAGCGTAGGAGATTATGACGGACAGCAACAATCCCATTTCGTCACTAAAACCACTGCTCGTTTACGTAAAATGGAATGGATCTAGGTCTACGGTCCGGAGGGTTGCAGGGAGCAGGGTGCAGCGATGTAACGCTGGGACAAGATTTGAACAACTGAAATAAAAGAGTAATAGTTGCCAAAGATTTGTGTCCACATTTAGAATTGAGTTTGGCGGTGAAGCCAGACATCGTTATGTTTATGTCTCATTTGATCGTGTCCAAGGTTGTGCAGTAGTTTATGGTTAGACAATAAACATGATTTATCCTTCTGATTGATTTCCGTTGTTTACGGTGTTTGAATTGAGCTAAGGTGTAACTGCCGTAGGCCGTGTAAATAATTTATGGCGTGATTGTTATAACATGTTTGACTTAGCACAACTCACAATACTTGCTACTAACATCGAAAGCTGTCAAGGTATTGTGAACTTTATCACGTTGGCACAAACTCGTGATTCTACCGGTTGAAAGTTTTGCTGTCAACTCTAGTAGTTTTGAATTTTTTTTTCAATATTGATAATTGATCTGCAAACTGCAAAGAGTAAAATATGAAACTTCTTATGTAGAGCAATAATAACAAACCACTTGAAACTGTTATTTGCTCATGTAATATTTGGTATTAATTAGCATTATGTTTGCCATTATCACTCTACAATAAACTATTGTTTTGCAAATACTATATACATAGTTGAGCAACAACTGAATCGCTTACTTTCTTTAACACTACCAGTTTGACTGTTCACGGTGACTTATTACACTCGTATTCTATATCCAGATTTAATACGTCCATCGCGTGATCTGCTCCCAGACAGAAAGTGTATAAAATATGTTTACAAATCGAGATTTTCGCGAAGAATCTTGACATTGAATCCATGAGCCGTAGCTGAAAATAGTGTTTTCGATCCGATCTGACATAACGCGTGAGTCATCGACCCCTAAACGAAAAAGTTGCGCACGGTCCGCTCGCGGGTGTACTGGGGAGATTATACACCGAATGCGGAGCGATAAGTACCTACGTAGGTACATACAAGACAAGACGTAGTGTATACTGATTCATACGTTCGACCAGCGTCATTGAATACTTGCAATTGTCTACAAATAGCATATCTTTCCTAAAAATACATTTTAGTTTAAAGTGAAACGTGCTTTGTTGATGAATGGTTCTTGAAATTACTAATCCCCAAAAATCATGCATAACATTCTATTTTCTAAGTTTTGTATTTATTTCCACGGCGCAGTACACTATAATAGCATATTTATTTATCTAGAAAATTTTTTTTTGAAACCACATCTAAAATCTTTTTTATGTACGGAAATTCTTGAACAGGCTTATTAATTCCTTCAATTTGTAAATACTTGTCCTATTCTATTATTGCTGCGTCAGGGTACTCTGCTAATTTCAGCGTAATCATAACCATTAACCACCCGTAAATTAAAGAAAACATCTTATCGCTAATCTCGAAGAACAAGACAGCTGGCCTCGGCCCTACTCCCTAATGCAGATTTGGCACTAGGCGAATGATGTCATTGACACTCTTATAGATCATCGTCTATGTTCATTCATCGCCTTGGCAGGATGGTGGAGTAAACAATGAAGAGTCATTGGTAACCTAATTTTTGAAGCTGCATTTCCATTAACACAGAAATGGGAAATCTGGACACATTTGCTAACTGCAGATGCAGTATAGACGAGCTTTTGTGGGTATAAAGCTTGTGAAGATTCATTGGCTTAACATTAATCTGATGAAACATGGAGAGGGTATTTTGGGTAAAAAACCCCGGGTCAGATACGAATACGAAACGCAAAACGGCATTTATAGAAGTAGGTATCTCAGTAATGTCAATTCAAAAGTTTCCACCTAAGTATAAGCTAAATAGAAGCTAAACGATAAAAGTCTTAGAACAAAGAATAAAAAAATGAGGAATTTTAAACAATATACGTCTAACCGGATAACACTGTCCAATATATCCAGGGTAGTAGTTGTTCATCTCATCGCGAGTACGTCATTCTGACGTCACAGGCCCAATTAAGACCGCGGGTAAACACACTCGATATACACATTACGTCCGATCAGATAATACGCTTGCTCTAAATCTCTGGTTTGCGCTCAAGCGGCTAAATGCAGATATTTCATTAAAAACTTAACCCGAGTGAAAAATAATGAGGGTTTTACTTTTAATATTAGCAGAATACGTGGCAGTCCCACGAGATCAACAGGAAAACAAAACACTTTTTATGATAGACCCAATTTTGTGACGTGAAACAACGATCATTAGAAAGAAAAACAGCAAAGGGATATTTGATGAAACTATTAGAATTTGTTGGTAGTGAATAATATCTTTTAATAAATGCATCTAAACATTATGCTATAAATTAAGCTAGAGTCTTTGAATGTCAGAAGTTCCATAAACACATAACCATCAATCATCAAAAAGAATCAACTTAAACGCGAGAGTAAGAAGCTAAAGAACAAGCTCCTAAGAAATTTAGAGTTCGCAGTGATTCGTTTACAAAAATGACGCACTTATAAGGTACCGGCGGCAATTAAGGCCCACTTAAAAGAAAATGGCTATAAATCTGAGAATAGTGCGTATAAGATATCAAAAACTTATTGTTTACATAGCTTATTTATGTTGCTGTAATAAATGGTGTAAAACGATTAAGAAACGCATGTATTTTAAAAAGTAAATATACTTTTTTAAAACCCTTCTCAAGGGCCTTATTATACTACGGTTGTATATTAAGGCCCATATAAAAAATCGCTTTATTTTTTAATACAAGTGTCCTAAATTTACCTAAAAGTCAGTTAAAATAAAAGTAAATGGTTGTTTTTTCTCATTTAATCATTTTCCTTTATTAATTAAAGGTGAGCCTTATTGGCCTCTTAATATTAATTATAGACAATTAATTGATTTCAAATAACTAGTGGTCCTAATTAAGTTACTTAGTAGAATCATGTTTTGTACATGCTGTGCTTCTACTACATTGAAAACTTAAAATAATCAGTTATTTTCTTATTAAACAAAGAATATATTTTTTTTCATATTAATTTATAAGACTTATAATCAGACTTTAATTAAAGGTAAGTACCTAACTGAGTTCTCTATATAATATTCCTAGAAACAAAAAATATACTCTTAAAATAAAAGTAATAATAATATTCTGCAAACAAAATCCAAACAAAACAATAATTAAGAAACAAATTAAATTATACTGAGACGGTAAAATATAACTATCTTGTTAAATCACAGTCCCACCAAAATTTTATTTTTCTTCGGTCCACTGAGCTCTCTTCTTTGGACTTTGGAGACATTTTAATTAAAATCTGTAAGAATGATACATATATTGACAATAAAATTTACATAGTTCATTGACCTGGAACACAAAAAACAAGCAATCTGATACTCAAATATTAAGAGGCCAATAAGGCCCATGTACCGTTGAAATGGGCCTTATTAACCTCATGCCATGTTTTTACAAAATAACCTAATAAACCTAAAATCTCTAACTCTGAATCGGGAAAGCCATTTCCTTTGTATTGTACAACACATACATAAAATAATAAATACAGCAATATAAGTGAATTATTGAATTAAACGTAAAAATACTTACAGTTTCTTGATATAAAAATTATAAAATTGCACAGTCCCCTCCACAAAAAAAAAAAAAAAAAAAAAAAAAAAAAAAAAAAAAAAAAAAAAAGGTGACCGGCAGGATAGCGGCGCTGGCGACTTCCGACCAATTTGGAGAAATTCACACAGACATTTTGCAAGTGTGCGTAAACGGTGAAGTTTTTTAGAAATGTATTTCCGTGAAATTTAAAATGTGGGCCTTATTACCCCCTGGGCCTTATTTACCGCAGGTACCTTACAAATGACGCAACAATCTGAAATCGCAAATTAATTACATAAAACTTAGTGAACTTTTTAATCGTTCATCTTCCGCCTTTGATATATTTTCTTTACAACATAGTGCACCTGCGTTTATGCACAATATTACGAGTACTGTGATTGACCGACGCAGATGAATCTTTGCTTTAGTTCAACTGTTGACAGACTAAATTCTTGACGTCTGACAGCTATTTATGACAAGTGTTGGGCAATAAATAACACTTATAATTTTTATTTAAAGACCACCCTATAATATCTGTAAACATATTTCAGGCACACCATCTCTCATCGGAAGGCTCAAATTAATTTCTGGCAGCAACACATAGATTGAGCTGAGTCTGAGATTAAGCTCTTGAATACTACAATTATACTAGAAACCGAAACGTATATTCATGCACGCGAACTTATGCTACAATCAACTCCTTAACCATTATCCAAATCGGCCTGAGACGAAATTCTTAGCTATCCATGGATTCTCCGTGCGGGTGCCGGGTCCATCGGAGCAATTCGGAGGAGTTCATTACTATCGTAAGATCAGCTGCCATGATTGAAAATGGCCGGAAGGGATTTTGTGTTTATAAGAATATTCGTCCTCTTTCACACACCAAGACGATTCCAATTTCGTATCTATTTAATTGGCTATTTATAAACATCCTGGGCGTAGGTATGTAACAAATCTATTATGAATAATATCCACGCCAGCTTCTAAGGTGTGTTCCAGAAATACACTGGCCGAAATAAAACTGTGACGTAGCCCGTAACGGAGTGTCAACGACTCCGATAGAGGATGGAAAAATAGAGACATCATGACAACACAAATTATTCCTTAAAACTTAATCCGAAAGAGAAATTAGAAATTGAATAATGTAGAGATCACGACGACTGAATTAATTTTCTGCATAGTTGATTGAATACCTAAATTCTTCTTGATAATTTTGTTTATGGGCTAGGTTTTTATGCTAGTTCACTTGGGTGAAGGTAAGAGAAAGAAGATATGTTGACAAACTGTAGTTTTTTTTTCTGAAGTTTGTTCACAGTCAAGAGTATGCCTGCACACTGTTAATGTGTTACCTACAACGAATCAGGCGTATTAAGCGCCAAATTTAGTAAGATACAATACTATCATATTGTATAAGACAAAACTAAGGTAGACAGGCGCGAACGCTTCAAAAACTAGCACGACAACAATACATAACTCGCCCTGAAAAACGAAAGCGTCCATATTTTCACCAAACAGAAGTACGATGCTCAAAATAAACTGACCAAGATCTAAATAACCATCCATACGATTCCTGCGTTGTCCTAAAAAGGCAAAATAAGCAAGGTCAATTAAAATTAGTGTTCTTCGTTACGATTCCAACCACAAAGAAAAGCGTCTATATTTGTCTCAGCCTCTGCCTTGCTATTACGCATCATCAAAATACCCTTCCCAACGATTCTTACGTTGTCCTAAAACAAGGCAAGATCGAGTAAAGTAGTATTCTCTTCTATATTTGCCGCATACCCAACTTTGACCAAACCCATCATTGAAATAACTGAGCATAGGTACAGCCAAAGGCAAGGTCAAGTAAAATTAGTTCTAACCCATCATAACCAATCCAAATGTTTCGAGTAACCATTCCAAACATTCCCGTGTTTTCCTAACACGAAGACACAGCCAAAAGCCAGCTGTCAAGGCTCAGTGAAAGTAGCGTTCCAGCTTCCATATTTGCGACTATCTTACACGTACCCATCATCTAAATACCCAACCTAACAATCCCTACGTTGTCCTAAAACGAGAGCCCAGCCAAAGACGAAGGCAAGGTCAAGTGAAAGTAGTGTTCCCGGTACGGCGCTGGATGCGCGCGCGCGTAACCCGACACCGCGTGACGTCACTCGGGCCGTGCGCACCGGACGGCAGCATGCTGAATGGAACCATTGACATTAATAAATAAAAATAATAAATAAATGCCTTGGACTAACACACCAATTGCCTAGCCCCAAACTAAGCTCGAAGCTTGTACTATGGAAGCTAGGGAACGGATAGACATACTTAAATACTTTTATAAACATCCATGACTCGAGTACAAATGCCGATGTTCATCACACAAACATTTGCCCCTAGCGGGATTCGAACCCGCGACCCTTGGTTTTGCAGCCAGGGTCTCTAGCCACTCGACCAACGGGCCTGTCTTTATTAGTAGAGTAGGTGTGGAAGCTATGTCTTGGATGGGTACGCTTGATTCGAAGGAACAGGGAAATCTTTTCCCAAACCTTTAGATCTTTAGATTACAGACTGTGATCGTTATCTTAAATATGGAAAAGGAAACAATATTTTCACTGTCAGACAATTTTTCAGGTAGCTTTTTAAGTGTTCCTTCTTTTCGATAAATTATCCATTTTCCATTTCTATGATATTGATTGATATTTTTATACACATTTTTTATATCATCACACTAGTCTTACTTTAAGTAATGTTGATTTTTAATTCACTTGATGGTTACATAAGCTATTATTCAAGAAGAACCCTTTCACAAAAGCGAATTACGGAAATTGAGCGCTGAATATTCATGCAATAACTGCGAGTTATCTGTTGGATCTAGCAATTTAATTAAACGATCTGTATCAAAATATGCAATTTAGCTGACTGTTCTTGTTCTGTATTTGTGTATGGAATGATTTATTCATATTTAAATTCGGCCAACATTTCGACACTAGTGAATGGTTGAGAAGATATCGTAAGAAACTAACAAGCAACAGTTCAAAACGTTATTACATTGCATGAAAATGTATTTAAGATTAATGTAAAGCTTTGATGACATAGGAACGTAACAGATCATAAAATACTGGACAACCGAAATGAACGGAACAAATAAAAAAAGAAAAAGAAATTGACATTACCAACCACAGATAACCTAGAAATGCAATATAAAAATCTCTTCAAAGCCTATAAAACATGCGTATTCCGGTAATCCGGCAACTGTCCAAAGAATCTACTCAATGGCAACTTACGTAGCACAAGTTACGCTTACGATCGCTTACGACAGACAAGTCTATTAAATAAAGTGAAATGAACCCATTTATTCTGCAAATAGATTTATAAAAAAAAACTATTTTCTACGTGAGCTATTTATCTGATCCAAACTTCGAAGGCTGCTGGAAACAGCAATCCAGCATTCAGAAAATCTATGAGCGGAATTACAAAATATTATATCGTTCTGCGTTTTGCCATTTCTATCTATGATATATGAAGCTCGATTAATTTAGTTAAGTTAAATAGCTTTGAAATGCCAGTAACACAATCGTAACTTCCCTAGCCTTGCATATGTTATTAAGTAACATTCACATTAAACTAAGCGAACTTTGCTAGACAACTTGTCGACACCAAAGATCAAAACAAATAGCACAGACAAGCCCACCTAGTTCGCACATGAATGAACGCGTTATTTTCGCATGATGCCGATCTTTTTTTTCTTCACGTTGGCGTCAAACAAACATCGCATTATTAGCCGTATCTATTCAGCTGTGTGTGCTCGTAATTTACACTAATTTACAGCTTTAATTTTTACGTTTTTACGTTTCTTGTACCATAATTTTAAAATCCATAGCTATGCCTTAATACTAGAAATCTGTGGCATTATTTTGACTGTTGTGACGTATGAACGTTGGTAACATTCTGACAATGGGATAAGCGATCGTCGCTGCATATTTCAACGCCAATTTTAGAGCGGATCAAAGTATGGTGAGGGCATTATCTTACAATTTAAATCTGTCTTGAACAGTAGTAGACGATGAAACATAGGCGCAAGCTGTATCTTTATGACTTCACTGTCATTGGGGGATTTGTCGTGAGATCTAGTGTTGTTTTCGCTGTTTTATCGCTTCAGAATAGCTTTGAAGATAGTTTGATAATATTTTCACGATCGGTTGATAAAAGATTTACGGAAGCTTACACTATTTCGTTTGTGGAAGCAATCTATTCATTTAAAGATACTAGGAATTCTCCACGATCTTTGTAGATAAAGTGAATTTATTGAGACATATTGTTTAATAAGAACAATTATATATATCTCAAAAATTGTGTCGTACCAATTGTCTAACTTTATCTACAAGAAGCTTATAAAATGTTGTTTCTTTTTATATCAATAACGCTTTGGCAAGCATATCAGCTAAATATTAATATTTTTCATCAATAACGATAAAACGAAAAAGGAGAAATCCGTTTTTCATACAAACTGGGGCCTGGATGTGCACGGCTAGAAATTGGTCACCAATTATAACACTTCAAAAGATAACATTTGCCCAATTTTTATAGCTGAATACAACGGCCAAATATGTTAAAATCATGCATGAATATTCATGATTGTTGCCGTATCTATATGGTGTGTGCCGGTATTAGCGCCAAAGGTTAATATGAGTAGCAGATACAGTGTCGTGTATTCAAGCAGAGGTTAGCCAGAAAGGAATCGAAGTCGGAGTCAGGTATTCGAGCACAAGTCGTGAAAACAAAATCCAGAAAAACATCTAAGTAAAACGAAAAGCGAATGACATCAGGTGACAGGACTGACATTGACGTATGACGTAAAACCAAAATGCACTGACTTTTATATAGACAAGATATAGGGCAGTGCCAAACTGGCTCCATTTCAATTGTACTGATCGTTTAATCGATCAATTGTTTGATTTTATTATTATCTTTATTATGAAGACGTAAAAAGTAGATCATTATTAAGATATAACGAATATTACAAATAATAAATGATTGTAGTTTTTCAAAACTTACCAAAAAGACACTGAAACATGATGCATTTCATTCAATCTCCGCTTATCGATTTTCTCTAATCGATTATTTAATCTGTTATGTTATTAGGTGCGTTTTCGAAGACAGTTAAAAAATAAAAAATATAGTGCAATGTCGTTTATAAAGTGTGTTTGAAAATGAAAAATATATAATTATGCAATTAACTTAAGTTGGCCAAAGCCTATTCCGTTGTTATTTATAGAGGTTAATTAACAAAAATATACAGTTTTTTGGTATATTTTTTATCCATGCACAATCAGGCCCAAAATGGATAGTCTCCTTTGACATTGTTGTTGAATGAAAATTGGTGCTTTTACAACCAAAAGCCATTTCGTTTTATCGAAGCCATCCGTACTTAAACTATCAGGGTTTATTTAGGATCGTGACTATAAAACAATAGTTCCTTACTGTTATCCTAAACACACATAGGTAAGGGTTACGCCACATTTTGATGAAACCTTATTCGGCCAAAACCCCTTATACAATGTTTCCCAAAACATTGTATAAGGGGTTCGAAGTCAAAGCTTTCGAAGTATCGATAGGATTAACTTCAAACCCATTAACTATGTTCGTTCAAACGTATGGCTGGCTATACAATTAATGTATAAAAAGTTTCAATTCTTTGCTTTATTACCAAATTACTTACATGTATTATACATAAAAACCTTCCTTAAGAATCACTCTATCTATTAAAAAAACCGCATCAAAATCCGTTGCGTAGTTTTAAAGATTTAAGCGTTCATAGGGACATACAACACACATAGGGACAGAAAAAGCGACTTTGTTTTATACTATGTAGTGATAAGTAGTTTTAGCAATTCGGGATTTGACTGACAGGTCAAATCACCTACTTTTTTAAATGTCAAAAACGTAACCTTGTAGGAAAAAATGTATGAAATATTGTATCGTGACGTCACGATGCTGTAGTGTCAAATCAATACTCTTTTAACATCAATTAGCTGTAATAATTTGTTAAAAGCTCAATAGTAACTGTAAGATAAAAAAATGTGCCTAATTTTTGATTTCGTCTTTAATCTTAGAATGTCATAATTTATTTCGTATGCAGTCTAATACCCAATTGTGTTAAAAATGTCTTCATACAAACACATGTTAAAAACAGGCGTATAATCATCAAGTCATTTGATAGTAATTTTATTAGCAGTAGTGAAAAAAATTAAACAAGAGTACTTCGCGCAATATTGTAATAACCGTTTATTATGCACTGTTAGTGTTACCACATGCTCGAAGATTAAGACATGTCTACACCATTTTACTTCACAATATTATACATCTATGAAGATAGATAGCTCATCGGAATTTCTATGTAACTTTCCGTCTATTGACTGTACAAGCCAAGTATCTAAGACTCCAAAAAAATTTGGCATCGGGCCAATTTATGCGATTTTGAACTCTAAAGAATTCCGACACTTGCTCAAGCTATGGTGGACGTGACCGGTGTCAATAAGGACTAATTGGCTATTAGCAGATTGACATGTGGTGACGAGAAGGCGAAGAGGGATTATCAGAAGAATATTAACATTTTTTAAGAGGATTTCCTCATCATCCTAGCGTTTGGAATTTTTGGACTTTATCTTGGGAGACGGATTAATGCGAGTAAGTTAGTTAGTTAGTTAGTTACTCTTTATAGTTAAAATAACAGTTAAGGGTTGACAAAAAACAACGACAAAGGCAGTAAACTTAACATTGGTGAGTAAGTATTCTATTAAAGAAAATATTTGGAATTTGGAATGACGTTTTCTGCTAAAATTAAACTTGAAAATGTGAATTCTTATTCCGTTTCTGATTAATCATTGAAATGCTTACTGCCCACATACAATTACTAACTGCGTTCATTTGCACAAATTGAGAACGCCGTAATGATATTTCCATTTCATCAAGAACATTCAAAAATATTTTAGAATTTGTTTTATAAGTAGTAAAATGGCTGGACTGCATTACAAATACACGATACGGATTGATTTCGGATATCCCACTGAGATGAAAATAGTCTGTTCCCATACAGGTAATTTTCATGTTCCTATACCATGCGAGTCTTTAGTTTCAGTTTCAATCGCTTTTCGTACAACGTAATACCTAAACACTGAGCAATCAAGTTTCATTATTCATCTTTAACAAACGAGCTGTAGTAAGTATATTGTACGTAAAATTTCATGCTCTACCGATATTGCAATACCAGAACGCACTACAGGCAATCCTACCTAGGTTTATTTCACTGGTAATTTCAAGGTTAATTATTGGAATTTGCTGTAAATTTTAAAATTCGTTGCTTTTGTTATTATTTTATTGAATTAGTCGTGAGCCCTTCCCTACCATTTCATAAATGATTTCTTGTTTATTAAACTAATGATACAAAATCTAACGGCTTTTGTTATTTAATAATTTTCATTCGACTAACGCCATCTATTGTCGAGTAGCAACATCACGTAAGCATACCAAACTAATGCACTTGCGATGGCAACTAGCGCCACTAAGAAACTTGTGTGAATTTATTTATTTATTTATTTAATAAGGTACACCAACAGCATACATACAAAACACATATAGAAGCAATTAAACTTAAATTCTAGTACATATGCCTTTTATAGGCGTACACAGCACAGTGAATAATAACTAACCTGCCAAATAACTTAATGTTTTATGGATAAATACATAGGTCGCATTCCTCTAGATTATCGTAAGTTTACTATTTAATATCTTATTAATGCGACGTAAATGAGTAATGCAATACGGATTAAGGTTGTATGTAAATCTATTTGCGGTTTAGTACATAGGTAGGTGACACCTTCATAAGTAGGTGTATCTCTGCCTTTAGTGATCCTTGCTATTTAAATTCATAAAAATCTGTTTAGATTGGTAAAAACCCTAAAAGTTAAATTACGTTCAGTTCTTAATGATCTCGTAAAATTTCTTTATAAGACCGAAATAAGAAACATTCAGTTTCAAATCAAATTAAAACGCATTGTAAATGGATCAGGATAAAAGCAAAATATTTCATGTCACTAATAGAAGAATTAAATTACACTTATAAAGAAAGAAACGCCTAATTCTTCCGTGTTTGAAAAGTCCCTACATTTTTTCTGCAAATCCTTCAGGAGAGACTGACAGACAGTTGAGCTACAATATTAATGAGGTGCCAGCAATTGGCTTCTCCACTTCACGAGTTGATTGATGAAAATGGTTCTTTAAAATATAATAATAACAGCCTTCCAAATATTATTTCATAAATATATTTGTGTTAAGGCTATGCTCAAGTAATTTGGTAACCGAAATGTGTTAGGTATACCACCTGCCGCTACTGAGAGCGGCATATTGTAACTTTGCGGTACAAAGCCACTATCATCGATGACGGAAATAAATACATACTTAACTCACATCGATAATATAATGGATCTTTTATATAAATTAAATTAATAAATGCACTGTGAGGTTTTCCGTTTAAATACGTAATACCCTCGATATTATATAATAAGATTTAAGGCCTTTTACGAAGTTGATTATCTTACTTAATCTCTTAATTTATAATTACTAGAAAATTATCAATAAACAATTTTAAAAAGGTTAAAATTCTTAATTAAAAAAAAAAGTTCTTAATTAAGGGCATTTAATTTTAACATCAAGGTCCATCGTCCAAGGAATTAAGGAAAAAAATGGCGGTTCAAAAACGCATGCTATTTCCTTGAAAGCACCACTCACAGTAAACTTGTTCTCCTTAACACCCGTTTCCGAACGCACACAAATTCACAAACGCGACGACCAACGCGCGCAACTTAAATTTCGAACGTCGCGCGCCCGCGAACTTAACTTTTTAAAAATACTTTTTTTTTAAATCGCTGGAGGCACAGACTGGAAGAGACACGTCCCCGGTAGCTGTCGAAAGAGTATTGAGTTCACAGTTGGCGAACGCTATCCGGTTAAGAGATGTGTTCCTTGTCGTGTGTGTGCGTCAATTATATTTATTACATCGAACTAGTGACTATAAACAAGCCCAGCGACAGACTTCAAAGAGATCGATAGCTATTTGGGAGATCGATGGAAGAGCTAAGAACAGATTTTCGGCTCGAGTAACGTGTGAAAAAGTTTTATTATAAATAAATATTCGCTTATAAGGAACACGTCGTTTATCAAACGATAAGTAAGCTTGGCACTGGGCCTAGGGTTCCTGGGTTCTTTCCGAGAAGTTCGTCGCTTCAGAAGTTAGATTCGGTTTTCCTGAACAAAACTTGACTATGTTATCACTGACCACGTTTGGTAAGCGAGAAGAAAGAATCAGCAGCTATAATTCTGACGATTCATTGTTTTTTACTTAAAAAACCTTAGTCCTACGATGAGAAATCAGGATCACAATTTCAAGTAGACAGTACCTACTTTTTTACACCTACTTACCTAAAGTATAAATAGATTTTCGATAAAGAAAATTAGCACAAACTCATAACTATAATGTTTGATTGGATACAGCACGCTAATGCGATGGAGTTATATTTGCAATAATTCGTTCATATCAGAAATATAGGCCGCAGCACTTCAAACTCCTACATAATGCAACATTGAGATACGTGGTCCAGTTGCAATCTTCATTTAAGATTAAACAACCGCAGAATTACGGCTTGAAACGTAGTAAAGCGTAGAAAGACAAGTTTACAACATTTAAGTTTATGTTGGGTTAGTTATATACCTAGATATTTTATAGTCTGCCATCTTACATGTTTTCTATTATTTACGCGAGCCTTAATATTATGTAAACCAATAAATATATTATGTAGGTTTATTCTTTGCTCACATACTCATTAGATCGTATATAACAAGTCGGACTTATTTTTCCGTTACAGTTTTTTTAAGCCAAAACACCCGTTTCAAATAATCCAAACACAGCAAATACAAAACACTGGCAACTGCAATCTTTGCCACACCGCCGGTTACAATTAAAAAAGTACAAATGTCAAAAACTTTTTTTTTACTCACGCGGAAGTTTCGTTCAAAAAAGGCGGGTTAATGTGTCGATACTCCTCCCACAACTGAACGAAGTGGTAAGGTGCGAAGTAATCTGCACGGTTACATGTTAACAGTTTATTTTAGTTCCCTACACATACCAAACACTCGGTTTCAATAACCAATTCTGGTAGCCGAACTAATTTTAGCGGTGTTATTAGTTTGTGTTGGGAAAATAAGCCGAAAGGTTTGTTCAATATAAAATCTTTTTAATATGCCAAAGTCAAATACTTACTACCTATATTTTGACACAATATAATCTAAAATATAAATTAATAATACAAATGAAACATGAAAATAGAACAGAATATAATATTTTACACAATTAAAAAGTTATGTTTTACTAACTCATTATTACAACTTGCGGTAGTTATCACAGCGATAGGTAAACAAGTACCTATGTACTGTATGAAAATTTTGTCAATCATGGTTGGAAAAGGGTTTAAATCATTCAGCTAAACGAAATGAATAGATACTGGACAAATATGTAGTTTCAGCATTAACATCAAAATGGTCCTTCTATGCTATACCTACTTCTTCCTTAACATAATTTGCCAATTGTACAACTAATACATTACCAAATCAATAACACATACTTATTTAAAATCAACTTCAAAGCCAGTAACAATTATTGTTTCATTAAACACGAAGCCATCTTATTACGGTCAATGATTCTCGGGTAAACCGGCTCATTAGCGGAGTACGGGCTAAACGGTAAACAAATAGAAACACCTTTGAGGAACATACCGCGTATTATGCATCTGAAGGTTTTTACCTTTAATACCTCAATGGTTTTTTCTTTTTACCTCTATACTCGTAGAAGCAACTAGCGATCATGACAATAAGCGAAGTAGTAAAAAAAATTAGATTGATTACAACTAAATAATTTCACTAAAATTAAAACAAATACATTATTATTTCGAGGAAAGCAAAAAAATAATTCAGAAATACGCGAGAGATAAAATATGTGATTACCACAGCTTTCTTTCGATACAGAAAATTACATAGTTTTTGAAACGGTTCACAAGTAAAGATCATGTCGTCTGTGATGCCTATGTAAGCAAAGAATACTTGGCCTGGCGTCAGCACTCTTTTACGCGTTACTTTTTGGGTTGTTGTTCATTCGTCACAAAGTAAATTCGTCCCGTTTTTGAAAACTCCATACATTCAAAGTTAATTCGTCACATGCATTAAAAATTTGCCAAAAGTAGGTAAGGGTTGTTGTAAATTCATCACAATTTTTCATTTTTAATAATTTTTGCCTAAAGTAACGATAGCAAGCAAACTTTTCTGTTTTGAGCGCTTTTGTTTTTGAATACGGGTTGCATTTAATATTATATATTATTAATTAAATTAAATTAAAAAAAGGAACTAACAGGAAGCCTACATTTCTCATTTTATATCTATCTCTTTCTAACCGTATCGGTCAAGTCAAGACATCTAAAAACTTAACATAAAGTGACTCCCGTGACGTCGACGTACGGTGCCCGTGTGGTGGGTGATCTGATAATGATAACTGTGATTTAAAAAGTTATATAACTTGGCAAATCAGCCAATTTAAACTGTATTTTTTAAGTAGATGTAAGGTTCAATTGAAAGAAAGTGCTATGTTGATGAAGAATAAATAATGTTTTTATTCTACTTCTTGCTTGATTTTTCTGCTGTCTGTACTGAATATATGAATGTGACGAACTTACAACAATCAAAATTATTAAATCAAGAAAATGTGCAACTGTGACGAATTTACACATACTTTTTTTCGTGACGAATTTACTTTGTGACGAATGAACAACAACCCTACTTTTTTAAGAAAACAACTACATATTTTAATAAATGGAGTTTTATTAAGCGCAAAGAAATAAGGTATGCGTTAATTTCAACGAACATTTTGAGGGTCCATTCAACAATAAATTATGTATTATCTATACAAATATTATAAAGAGGAAAGGTTTGATTTTTTGTTTGTTTGTATGAATTGAATAGGCTCCGAAACTACTTGGCAGATTTGAAAAATTCTTTCACTATTGGAAAGCTACGTTCGCCCAGAGTAACATAGGCTATATTTTATCCCGGTACGGGAAGTAGTTCCCCCGGGACGCGGGTGAAACCGCGTGACGGGCCGCTAGTAAAATATACTTTTTAAATCTGAACCAACTCTACAGCTCAAAAAAAAAAATTAAATTGTAATGTAAAAGGTAGAAAGTTTCCTTTGCTTTTACTTTTCAATTCCTTCTACATATTATTGTGTCAATGTCAAATCTGCACTTATTTTTTTTAAAGGTGACAGTTTTTTTTGGGCCCACCAACAATCGGTAACGTTTAAGACAAAGAGAACTATGTAAAAAATGTGTATATTTTTTTATGAATTTTGCTATTGAAGTGAATTTCAAACGAAACCGGAGTCATAAAACCAAAATAAAAAGCCTTATTATGATTATATCCGTGAAATATCTGTCCAAAGATTAGTAAACAATGGCTGACATCCAGATAACTGAAGGAAAAAAGGTTTTTATCAATAGAATTAAAATGAAACACTTGAAATCGAACATAAAGGAGACGCAATTTACTTTTGGAACGGTTTTCATGCCTATTTTTATCTAAGGCGGTGATTGATAGTGACTTTTAATCATTTAATTAATGAAATAAAATAATACGAATAAACAATACAAAAAAATCCGTATAACGGAACGCAAGTGCTAGTCTATTGCCGGATTTTGATTTTATTTAAAAACTGAATACAAATGTCAGAAACCTTCAGTCTGTCAACTGTCAATTATGGTTTTACTATATAATTTAAAAAAGCTGTAGTTTGTTTGTTTGAACACGCTACTATCAGAAACAGCTGGTTCGAATTGAAAAAATATTTTTGCGTTGGATTATCTATTAGTCGAGCCAGGCTTAAACTAAAAAATGTTAAGCTATAGTTTAAGACTACATATTTTTGCAAAAACCTTATTCTACGCGGACAGAGTCACAGGCGGACACTAGTCATAATAAATTGCTTTTACTTCAGATACGTAGGAAAAACATAATGGAAAATCGCCCTTACGTGTAAGTATTTACGGTTCAGGCGTTGAAAGTCAGGAAAGCAAATAGACAGATTAGTTTATGAGGTTAATATGTATTTTCCCATCTTATTTCTAACGATTCCGGTTAAAATATGAAAAAGTATTATTACCACTATAATCTGGAGATTATAAGGAATAAATTAATACCCATTTCGTAAATAAACGCTAAAATTTTATGTGGGCCTAACTCTCCATACAAAAACGATTGACTCCTTTACAGCAGTGATTCATTGTGAATTTGTCAAAAATGTCTTGACATGTCGTGAATGAATGCAAGCAGTTGTTGCAGCATTAATATCATGATGCATCAAAGTGACGCGGCACAGTTACACTTATAATGCAACTGGTATATTTAGACTGCAATAAATTCACAGAATATACTACTGGGTCTAGCGCGGTAGCTGGTGAAACTCCCCAGAATACTATAATTATAGCACTCGATAAACCGTGAAACGTAGTACTATTGGTACTATGTTCCAAGTGATAATTATATTCTCAAATCAATAGCCTATATAATGACCAACCTGTAAATGGTCAATAACTAGCTATAACATAAGACTTAATCAGAACATTCATTACAATAATATCAAAAAGTCATTATAAGCCAAAGTTACACATTGCAGATGAAAAACAGGAACTACCCTAATAATTTTAATCCATTACGAACTAAATTAAGGAAAGCTTATAAGGAAGAAATTTGTTAGAACCCAGAATTATCTCAAGACTTTGAAACATCACTAGCCCGAAGAAGCTATTTATTTTATGTTACTGTTACGAACGTGGGGATCGGGATTTGGATTAAAAACCGTTGACTTGATAGAAGAATTTATTCGACGATAAACAAGTCACAACACAATCACAAGTCACACCACAATCACAAGTCACAACACAATCACAAGTCACAACACTATCACAAGTCACAACACAATCACCGTAGCCAAATCACACAGAAAATCGAAGTCCGTAGGTCGCCTAGGTCGTACACTCAATCGCACTAAACACTATGTTCACAGGGTTCTTCTTAGTCCGTAGGTATCGCTTCGGTCGCAGGTATAGTCACTCGTAATCACTTGTTCGCACTTATCACTCCGAAAGCTCAGATTGAACTTAACTGACTCCCTACTTGAGCCGTATTTATATTGCCGGCAACGCGATACTAGATAATTCGGCCGTCGCGAGAAAGTACTCGCGCGCGAACAATAGCCCTCTTGATAACACGCGATGTATCTAGAAGCGTCGTGCGCTCCCGCGGCCCTTTTTTCTACCTGCGACGCGCTCGCGCCGCGTCTGCGGTGACTCGATCGTAGACCTTATTGCGTTGTTATAAGGTTGTAAATGGCGCGCGCGGGGTTTGTACCGGCTTCGCGAATACTCTCGGCGCGGATCGCGTCTGTCCGTCACAATTATAGATGTAGATTAGTCTCGAACATTCGACTTTATGTCGCGATGTCTCGATGGTTCCGGCTCGTTCGTAACACTGCCCTCCTCTTAGATATGCTCGTCCCGAGCATCATCATTATTGTGAACCACCTTGTAGGGACCATCCTACCTTGTCTTCCTCAAAGCCACTGGTAATTGTTCTCCATGGTGCACCGACGTTATAACGTTGAAGGTGTCCCAGCCTCCTGGTAGATCGACCTTGCACTGCAGCTTCCCAGGTTCTCGGAGGGCTTGTCCTCATCAGTCGTACAACATCTTCTTTTGTCTCCTGTTTGAGGCAGCGCTTCCATTCCTGCGGGCGTCTCCATGAGAGAGTGTCAGCACGCCTGTCGTTCGCCAGGGAGACGATCTTTTTCCGGGCTTTGTCCGTTCCAGTCAGCACCAGACCCTTAGCCCTGGCTGTTTCTCTCTCGTTTCCCTGACTCCTTTTAGAAGCTGTAGCCTCTAGATTCCTTGACATTTCCTTAAGTCGACGAAGGTGTTCATCTATCTTGCTCATAATCAAATCAGCAAGTTTAGATGCTTGCTGCTCCTTGTTGGGACAGCTCAACTGCAAATGTCCCCTTTCTCCACATCTGTAGCACATGGGGCCAATTCTCTTCTTCTTCGGCGGATAAGACGTCTTCACCTGTTGCTCTTCCTCAAACACTTCTCGTACCCTGTGCACCGGTCCAATATCACGCCGCGCAACTTCAACCTCAAGGGCATGAGCTAGGGCTTCCTTCAGAGAGGTATGGTGGCCCAACCCTACAGCAGCCCTAACTTCCATGTCCCTTATTCCATCAATGAACGATTGCAGTATGATGGAGTCCACCATTTTCTTTTCAGCAGATGGATATGCCTTGCGACCGATCTTTTCAATCTCTAAGGCCCACTGCTGCAGACCTTCACCCGAGCGTTGACACCTTTCCCGTAATTGGGCACGAAACACATGCTCCAGATGTTGTTCTCCATAGCGTATCCCGAGTGCCTCCATCAAGTCTTTAAAAGTAGTCCCCGTTGATGGTAGCGCCTCCAGAACTGAAAGAGCCTCTCCACGAAGAGCAACAGCAAGAGCTGCCAGGCTCTGTTCATCCGACCACCTGTTGGCACTGGCAACGGTTTCAAATTGCCGACGGTAGGCGGTCCAAGAAGTGGTGCCGTCGTAAGATGGTACTTTTATCCAAAGTGCCTGGTTGATAAAGACACTCGCCGCAGCAGGTCCTGCAGTTTCCAATCGCAGTACCTTCTTGCGTAGCTCAGCAACTTCTGCCCTTAAGCTGTCCAGGTTGGCCTCCACATTAGTGACCCTCTCTTCAACCTGGTCCATGGTTTTCCGAAGGTCTTGCACCATATCACGCACTGAATCTACGCCGCAGGTTACTTTTTGTTCCGTTTGGTGGTATTCTTCAAGCATGTTGTCCTGTTTCTGGAGCACTGAATCTATGTCGAAGGGTACTTTTTGTTCCGTTTGGTGGTATTCTTCAAGTATGTTGTCCTGTTTTCTTTGCATTTCCTTCTGTTCTTGAAGTATCATTTGCAATAATTTACTTATTTCCGAACCAGATTGCTCTTGAGATAGCAGTGAGGCCTTATGGGCAGCGTCACTTGAAACGGCCTGCGTGGTTGACCTGGCCTGATCGATGCTCGCGGCTTGGTCGGTAGAGACGATCGGCATCTCACGATGGCCACTGGAAGTTTCCTGACGAGCACTTGCCGTGGCTTCCGCAGCCTGTTGTGCCCTCGTTCTGACGCCGGCAGTATCTTCCCTCGGAGTCACTGGCATTTCCAAATCCCACTTCTGACACCAAATGTTACGAACGTGGGGATCGGGATTTGGATTAAAAACCGTTGACTTGATAGAAGAATTTATTCGACGATAAACAAGTCACAACACAATCACAAGTCACACCACAATCACAAGTCACAACACAATCACAAGTCACAACACTATCACAAGTCACAACACAATCACCGTAGCCAAATCACACAGAAAATCGAAGTCCGTAGGTCGCCTAGGTCGTACACTCAATCGCACTAAACACTATGTTCACAGGGTTCTTCTTAGTCCGTAGGTATCGCTTCGGTCGCAGGTATAGTCACTCGTAATCACTTGTTCGCACTTATCACTCCGAAAGCTCAGATTGAACTTAACTGACTCCCTACTTGAGCCGTATTTATATTGCCGGCAACGCGATACTAGATAATTCGGCCGTCCCGAGAAAGTACTCGCGCGCGAACAATAGCCCTCTTGATAACACGCGATGTATCTAGAAGCGTCGTGCGCTCCCGCGGCCCTTTTTTCTACCTGCGACGCGCTCGCGCCGCGTCTGCGGTGACTCGATCGTAGACCTTATTGCGTTGTTATAAGGTTGTAAATGGCGCGCGCGGGGTTTGTACCGGCTTCGCGAATACTCTCGGCGCGGATCGCGTCTGTCCGTCACAATTATAGATGTAGATTAGTCTCGAACATTCGACTTTATGTCGCGATGTCTCGATGGTTCCGGCTCGTTCGTAACATTACATTATAATTTGAAGTCATTCAGTGTCGCCATCAAACAATTATCGAAGTGTGATTGACAGAAATGAATTAAAACGTTGCGTCTAGCACATGTTTGAAGAATAATTTTGGCATAGTTTATCCCAATACGTTACTTTTAATACATCGTAAATTGAATAACAATATTATTAATATAAAATTAAGATATAAAATTAGTGGCAAACTGAAAAAATAGTGTTATTTATAAGTCAGACGAGAATATAGTCACCTAGGTCCGCATTTGCATATAAATATAGAGAGATAGAGGAGAAAATGTCCTTCTAGGGGAGCTAGGTCCAACTTTGCATATAAATACTACGCGTATCAAGATAGACCTCCGTATCTCTCATACGGAGGCACTAAGCAGTTCGCTAGATATCAAAGTTTTGTTGGGGTAGTCCCACATAACCCCTTGGTTTATTGAGGGTATTAAAAATCTCTGTAAAAAAGGTTGGTCTGTTATCTCCGACACGCCAGCATAGCGGTAGCAACACATACCTCTATTTAAACCCGCCACTCAACTGGCAAATGTCAAACGGATCGACTGCCCGAAATAGACTACCTACGTGCCTAACTGACTCTAGTACATTTGTTTGGAATACTGGCGCCCACCGTCAACTGTGTACCGGTCGAAATATCAAACAGCGATAGGTCGTCATACTGCTTGAGAAGGCGGGAAGCAATTCCGGCTCGAAGGACCATTTTTGTTTGATACAATAATTTGCTGTTATATAGTGATTTTTCAAACTAATGTTGTAATTAGTGCCGGTTTTAACTCCTACAGCGCCATGGTTAAGATTTCTATGGCGCCCTCTACGACTAAGTAAACATCGAACTATAAGGATAGGTCTTATCTGGCGCCCCGGGCCTTCTCCAAATGCGTCCTACCCTAAAACCGCTACTGGTTGTGACGATTGATTGCCTCTAGTGAATACCTTGTTCGAAGGCCTTTGTTAAAAGACTACTTGCTTATAATGTGACAGTTCACCCAATAAAAAGGCGAAGATTGATCAGCATATACCATTTGGTCAAGTTCCAAGACCAATCGGCCATTTTTCAAAGGCAAAATTGCTCTCAGGTGTCTTTAATGCATTGTTTACGTTGTTGTAACTAGGTGCAACTTCTTTTACACCTGTCGGTCTTAACATTCAGATTGTCAAGATAAATTAATCAGGTCTATAGCAATTTAGAAGATTAACAGTCACCACTAAAGAGCACTTTTAAGTTTGTATGTCATTATAAAAATATATACATATACTTAAAGTTTAGATTCATTTCATTCCTTTTTGTTAAAAGAAACTACATAGTACGAGTACCTATGTGTGTACCGCTTTCTGGCGTTAAATAAAATAATCAGAGATAAACATATTACTTTTTTGGCTCAAAATTACCTTACTAAGAATTTCAAATGATGATTCTGCAGAAAAATCAGAAAATCACCAAATAGAATCTTAAATTGTTCTAAGGTGCCTTATCCACTTCAATTATTTGGTTCTGAAGATGGACAAAGTGTGCTTTACCCAATTCAAAAGAATTTATCTTTCTTTTTGTTATTAGTGGGTATTAAACCATGTACGTCGCCAAACTAGAGCCAGCGCGCTGGCTCTAATCTACCAGGTGCAAACAAAAACATTTTTTCTTCAAGTCACTATACAATTACCGGGAGGGATAGGTTGACTGCTGCCCACCCCTGAGCCCAATGGGCACGTGTCCAGGGCCCCACGATCGTTTACCAAACGAGCGGTTTAAAGGCCCCTGTTGCCAAAGCCCTTATGGGTGAAAGACGGCCCTGCTTCCATACCAACAAAAAGTGAGACTTACCTCGTCGCATGCTTGACACCTCGGCTTCAGCCTCTCGTCATAATGCCGCACGCAGTACAGACGGCCGTCCAACGCACAGTACGCAAGTTCTACCAGCAACTCCCCACAGTCGGAGCAGGCGAAACAGGACGGATGGAATGGTGCCTGTGAAGAAAGAAAAGATTAATATTCTTATTATAAAAGGTTGATGCCGTTTTACTGAACTAAATAAAATCTAAACTTCAATTAAGCGCCATCTAGTTCAGAGCTAAAGTACTAGGTCGTCCTCGACTAACAGCGCCATCTATTTTTGAGCAGCAAACATTTACTTTTAAAAAGACTCAATAGTTCATGGGCGAATTACTAGATGGCGCGTAGATAAAAATAATATTCACCTCTTCTCCTAGTCGTGGTGCCTGGATGACGATATTTCCACTACGAATAGCTTTATTGCAGCCCATGCACTCCATTGACGAACCAAGATGCTGCTGAGCAACACCTGTAATAATAATACAACATTAAATAACATTTCAATGAACATAATAAACTCATGTTAGCATAGTTGAGTTATTTTGTTTTCCTGTTGAGATTAAATTTTCAAACAATTAGTCAGAGCTTGCGATATATTAAATATCATTGTTGGAATGATACAATTATTCCGATCTAATAATAACTAACCTTCATACCAATTGACACTTAAATTTTCAGATAAACAAAAACATTAGTTCTCCTACTCGTCCACAGATGGCGCTGACGTCCAACTTACCTATATCGAGTGCAATTTCATTCCTAGCGGACACGAAGTCTTCGAACTGCTTGCGATGGGCCTCATCCACGTGTCTACAGTGAGCCAGAGAGAGGTCCTGCTTCGGCAGCTGCGTGGCGAGAGCTCTGGTCCTCCAGGCGCGCCACGCCGCCACGCCGGTAGCGCCACCTACCGCCGTCGGCGCGCGCTCTGCGAGAGACGACCAATAAAGCTCGGTCTATGGGGAAAAGAACAAATAGTAATTCATTACTTATAAACACAACTTTAGAAGTTTACTTTTTAAAATAAACATTGTAACGTTTGATAGGTACGCAGAATGTTATCAAATAGAGCATAATTGAGTGAGTGCTAGGGAAAATATCGATTAGAAAGGAATTTTGTTTGATAACAATTCGGCAAAATACGGTTAGCGGCCGCTGAGTTCCAATTGGGCGATTGGAATACCTGCCATACCTTACCGGAGAGACGCGTAGCGCATTCAGGCCTGTTATTTTAATAGGTTTCTTAATTTATAACACTAAATTACTTTGTTACTAATTAAGATGAGCTAGTATGTATATGTAACGTATTCTATTCAGTATATGTTTGCATTGTCTCGAAAAAAAGTATGCGAACGGATTGTTCGTGTGTACGTTAGTATTAAAACGGGATGACTCCGTTACCATAGACATTTTTATTGGTACTTCTGTCCTTGTCCGGACAGGCAAAGGGAGCTGAGCCTATACAGCCATCGTCTGTAATATATTTTTTCGTCGTTATAGGTAAATAGAGATTTATTACAGAGCCGGTCTAACATAAACAAAAGAGATAGTCTAGCTAGACAAATAGTCAAATACATATATTGTAATAACCAGGCATGTCAATTCAGGATCATAATCGCAGCGTACCCTGGGCTCCAAGGCAATGGCCGAGGATGCAACCGGGAGAGGCGCTAGGATGATGATGATGATAGATAGTCTAGACAAAGACAAAAAGACAGAAATATCAAACCTGCTTGGCAGTTAGTCCCGGCGGGCTGTCATATGAGTGGTGGTTGACTCTCGACTCCCGGAGCCCGAGCCGCTCCCGGACCGAGCCCAGCTCCTCGTGGTACACCGAGTGCGTCAGCCGGTCGCAACCGCATGACTTGCACGTTTTCCTGGAAAGATGGAGAATTTATGTTTTAGTTTAGAAGTTCATAGTAGGGGTATGGACGGTTCATATTTGGTAGTGGTACATTAAAGGGTGAAAAAATTATCTCTATATAATTATCTGACACGCTTGAGTCACTGCAAATATCCCCGCTTGGGCTCCCCTACTATAAAAACCAGGCTTTCCAATTCGGGATCATAGTCGCAGCGTTCCCTGGGCTCCGCCCGAGGCTATGGCCGTGGATGCAACCGGGAGACGCGCTAGGATGATGATAATGATTAGCATCTGCTTAGAAGTTAAAAACAGCAAGAGTCTTCTTCATCTAGATGTACTCGTATCTATAAGACTTGGCGTTTGTTTTGGAGAATTTGTCATGCAAATCAATTGGGCGAATCCTACCTATTATTAAATTTTATTTTCAAGGGACTCAACTCTTTTTATTAATTTAGATGCTCAGAAGAAGATGAAACTAAACGCTGAAGAGTACGTACACGTTAGAAGTTCTCAAACAATTGAGTATGGACTTGAATGATAGGACCATTAAATAAAATTATAAATAATACATAAACATAAATTTTAATAATAAATGCCTGTCGCCTTCCATCGTAATTGAAGATGTTATTTTATATGTATCAATAGCACGCCTTCTGATTGTTATCGATGTTTAAAATAGCTGAAGATTCAATGAACTCTCAACAACACCAACAATAGCCATTCAATTTGTTAAACAAACATTATCATTCCGTAAATAATGATCTAACGTAGAGCAGATATTATTCATAATTTACGGAAATTATGACTAAACTCCCGCCACGTTAGAATGTTGATCTGTAAAATTGATAATAGCTTCGCAAAAAATCACTTAACAGAAAAACATAAAACAATCAAGCTATTGATATTACCCGATTTGTTTGGCAATTGTGAAATATCTATGGCAGAAGTAATTAAAGGAATTCCGTAGGAGAGTTCGAGGAAAAAAAGTTAAAACTGATGCTCTTTTTGACTCCGAGAGGTTATAGGTTAGCAGAGCATTTGTTCAGGTTTGGCAAAATACACTCTGGGTTGAGTTTTTCCAAAATTCAAGTGGGACCCAGAACGTTCCTAACTTTCCACTCTATTTACAACTTCTGAACAAGACCACGTCTTCCCACGACAAAATATTTGCAGTTGCATGACCGATCCCGTATTGCCTCGCAATTGACGTTCAAGTGCGGCTATTTTGAATACTAACACTCATCTAGGAAACACGAATCCTTCACCATCAGCTATTTTAGACAAAGCTTATTCCAGCACACCTGTTCGTCATACGAAAACAGAAATCACCAAAAGCGAAAAAAGAACAACAAATAGATTATCAGTTTGAAGTATCCAAAAGCGTTTAGCAAATATTCATGAATACTCTGAATACATAAAAATAATATATGATCCATGTCTCTACAGCATGTATGTATATATAATAGATACATGTATCTATTTACCTAAGTGCACTCCTCAACGTACCAAAAGGACCCCTGTGGGTGGGAAAGGTCGATGTTTTAGCTAGTAAGTCCTACAAATATAGTCGTAATATACTCTCTCTAACCCAAGGTAAGAGGTAAAAGCATTTCTTATCAAAAATGTTTATGGAATATTAGAAGCAAGAAAAGTGTATAAACAAGGATCAAAGTCAGTTTAAGAAAAAAATTTCTGCCTAAAAATGTGTCACCTCTCATAATCATAGAATTCAAATAGTACGAAAGATTCATATTGTAACTTGACCATTACATAGAAGACAAATTTTTAGTGACACTTTAGTAAATAGTGTAAATGTAAATAGATACAATACAATCAAGGAATCAACCCCATACGATCCAGAAATGCATTCAAACGACCTTCACCTTTCCGCGGTGAACGCACTGGAAATAGCGGTGTTTCATATTCAGCATTTGTATGCAAAGCAATCGTCTAAAAATACGACCCGTGACAAAGGGTTAATAAGACAATGATGGGGCCCAGCTTAACTGAGAGATCATCTTGTAACAAGAGTATGGAAACAAAAGCATATTATGGAAACAAGAGCATATGGAATATTAATCTCGGCTGTTTGCACTGGTGCAGTTATTTGCGGATGAGAGCTGAATATTGAGTGCTGAATTTAGAAGTTCTGTTGATATCGGAGATTATTTAAGTCAAGTGGTGAGTGTAAAATCTCTGTATAGCATGAAACATGGAGTACTGAATTTAGGAGTTCTGTTGATATCTGAGATTATTTTAAGTCAAGTGGTGAGTGTTAAAACTCTTTATAGCATGAAACTTAAAGGAAAGAATGGGAAGATCTTGAAGTATTGAGAGCGCAAAGAAGATTTATTTTTTTGCTGCATAAATGCATACGTGATTCCTTCAATTTACGTACTCTTAATTAGTGCATTTTAAGTTTTGTTTTTTCTTGGTTTAGGATGACTGATTATTGATATACAGCCTACACCAAATTGGTCGAGGAAGGCTTGAGATGATGATGATGATTATTATTATTGACAATGTGCTATTGGTCTATCGGTTGTTTAGAATCATAGAAAGTTGGCAACGGTATTATGATCGGAATATGAGCAGTTGAGCAGTAATTAGAATTGCACCAATAACTAGGTAATAAAGAAGAAGTATGAATTAAAGCTATCGATAATTTAGGTTTATCTATAGCCTTAAACTCCATACAATATGTAGTAATAATAGGTAATAATATTAAACGTAGTCTACTCGTAAGTCACAATGATTGCTCACGCGTCCTTCTCAGACCGAATCGGTCATATCGCATGTCGATCGGCTGTATTATGCAGTTTTAGCATTGAAATAAGACATTCGACGGAACGTTGTCGTCTCACGCGATTCTTAGTTGAAACTTGAAACTAACTCACTATTGATCATAGATCTAATAATTAAACGATCTAATGCAATAAAATGCAGTATCGAACATTTTTAGTAGGTAACAGGCAGTAGAAAAGTAAAGTAAAGTAAAGTAAATTTTGATTGTGTATGAAATAAGGTACTATTTCAGGTCTTAAAAGATTTCTTCATTTCACAGTCATAAAAAATATATATGTATTTCTTCTACAGAAACGATTAACTTTGACCGCGGCGCTACTTATATTGTATGTATATGACTAGCGGTAAATATGGATTTATCCATAGAATGACAATATTACAAAAATCGGGCATCTACGTGTATGTCAGACGATTAATGGTGCAAGCCTATGAAAACACCTACATATTTTTGTGGTTAAAAAGAAGATCACTACAAAATTTGTTACGGCTTGATAGACGGTGGAAAAACGTACATAACTATGTTTGTAGACCTGTTCAATAAAAGAAAAACCTACGTCAAACAGAATCCGCGTGATTTAGAAAAAAGAGTAACAGGTAAAGAATATAAACGCAAGTGTGACGTCAAGTCTAGAGATTCCACCAAAATTGATGGATCACAGAGATCTATGCAATATGAGCGAATCAGACATTTACAGTTTGTTTACAGAATTAAGAGAGAGAGAAATCGGATATGCCGATGAAATGTTAATACGAGTACCTAAAAAAAAACAATTTTCTAAAATAAAATATATACGTTCATATTATGTAGTTCACACACGATAGTGTCTTTATAAATTAAAGTGGTTCAATAGAGAACACTATTTCTGAGTCGCGATACCCATAGCATAAACTAGGGCAGATATGCTGAATCTTTTCTATGTAGAAGTAAATAACAACGTCAAACGTCTAGTTTTGACGTCTCATTTCATGTCTGAATGTGACGTCAAAACTAGACATTCCACCAAAATTGATGGATCACAGAGATCTATGCAATGAGCGGTAATGAGCGAATCAGACAATTACAGTTTGTTTGTAGAATTAAGAGAGAGAGAGATCGGATGTAGCTATGAAATGTAAATACGAGTAACTGAAAAGAAAAGCAGTTTTCTAAATCAAAATACATACGTTATTTAAAATAACTACGTCAAACGTCTAGTTTTGACGACACAATCATGCATTTTCTATGTCTGAATGTGACGTCAAAACTAGACATTCCACTAAAACTGACAGATGGATCACAGAGCGTCTACGTAATGAGCAAATCAGATAATCACAGTTTGTTTGTAGAATTAAGAGAGCGATCGGATGTATCGATGAAATGTAAACACGAGGAACTAAAAAGAAAAACCAATTTGCATACAAAAGTAAATTTTCTAAAAAAATAAATACGTAAACATTCGATAGTATCTCTATAACTTGAACAAGTTTCATATTTTCATTGTTTGATGAAGTGAAAGAACATTAGGGCCTTGAAAGGAATTAATATAAGATGCATTATTAACGTAGCTAACCACGTTATAAAAATAATGTTAAGTATTTTGTTTTTTAATGTTAAACAAAATGAATTATTATATTACAGAAGATATTATATATTTATTTGCCCAGCGAACAATCAGAGGTACAGGTAGTCGGGCAAAATTTGCTCAATCTATTTAAAAAATGATGTATTGCCTTCGGAAAATAAACCCTATTGAGTCTAGAGGCGCCCCATGATTTTCAAGTTTAGGGTTGCAATCATTTCCTTAACTGGCGCGTACAAGGCCGTGTCAACCACCATTGTACGTAATCTCCCTGTAAAATGACAAAGACGGTTCAACGTCATATCATTGACCGAGACTTAGCATTTCAATGAGACGTCGCAACGTCGCCGTCTCGGATCATTTGCCGTCTTAACTCGCACCTTCCTCGGGGAATCAATTGAACAACAATATAATACAGATCTTTCGTGCTCATACGAGAGTAAACTACAAAGTATTCTTACAACAATGAAACTGCATTAACATATGCGTTTTTATGAATAACTTTGGTATTGGCTCAATACACGCAAATCATAGACATTGAAACTGGGAAAAGGTTGCATACCGTGTTTTTTATAGAATCGGTATAAACCACGCTGAATAGCAAATGTATTGCATGTTAGAAGTTAGAGAAAAAGAAATTGATGGTGGATCAAAGAACTTCATTGAAACGTCTTTTCTGTCATTTCATTAACAAGGTTTTTTACACATGGTATGATAGTTGAGTAGGAATTTTGAAAATTTATCGCAGAACATTCAAAAGTTAACATTTGTTTTGTTTTATAACACATGTTGTTTCCGTACCGACTAAGATGACGCAGTGTAAATATGAAGAAAATATCATAAGTACCTAATTGTTTTTATTTTGCGAAACTGAATGAGTAAACTAAATTCTAATAAGGTTTCGTCCGTGATAACATTCAAGAACAACACATGACTTACCCGGAAAACAATCACTTGCTCAAATATGGCGTGACGGGTAAAAAAATAATTTGTAAAATGACAGTACAATAGAAACATTGCGTGACTGTTACGATTGTCTTTGACACTATTAAACGTTAATTTTAACGCGTACACTATGTAAAAAATTAAGTGCTCTACATGCAATTTTCATAGGCTTATGAAATATTTAAAAAAAAACTATTTGACTATATCATAGATAAGAAAAATGTTTCGATATTTTTTTAGGATGAAAGCTACAAAGGCCAATTCATCGGTCCACCTTTTCCCAATATTCTTTAAACGACACTGGACGGCAATAGGCTGATAGATAACCAGAAATGTCGCTTAATGAAATACGGTGGTTTCAATTGCTTATATCACTGTTCAAGAGTATTATAATATTCTATTAATTGATATTATTTAAAGGAAGCGCTGCCGCGACCTTTGGACATGAACGCAAATAATTCTGATTTATATGAGACAGTTGCTCCACAAGGTTGAGATCACACTGCGCACCGAATGTCCTCATTTTTCATACATTTCCTCGTAACATGCTATCTCGATTGGACAACATTTTCAACGTGCTGTTAGTATTATGGCTTCTAATATTAGTACACATACAATTCCACTAAGATGACACCTTGTGGAAATGGGCTAACCGACATATTTCCGAACCGAAGGCAATACAAAACAATCAGAAACTAACGTTTATTAAAAATGCCATTGACTGTACGTGTACATGCTCGGTTTATTCTACCACAGACATGTTTTTGTACAATGAACATAAATTTCGCAAGAAAAAACAAAGTAAATCACAGCTGCCGAAAATGTGAATCAATAACTAGCGTAGAGTGTAGTAGCGTTTAAACATTCACATCTATTTCTGTTCATGAATGGAGGAATAGTGATAAAATTGCATATAAAAATGTACGAGTTAAAAGGGTCTGCAGTAAAAGAGTTGGGAGTTCGGAGTGCAGTGTTTTTATGACTAAAACGACGAAGATATGTTTATGGAGGTTTAAAATAGATTGGTTAGGGAATAGCTTTACAAATGAGTGTTTGCTTGGAAGAGTGGGGTCGACCAAGTGACACATAATTTGAAAGCAATTCTGTAAAAAGCCTTTGAGCCGTTGCTAGGAAGGGGAGAAAAACAAAAGGAAACTAGCGGCGGTGCGCGGTTCGGCCCGATTTCAGGCGGGAAAAATGTTACTAAATATAGCCTATGGTTTACTCAGCGATAGTAATCTGAGTTTTTTTGTTACATACAAAAATACAAATATTTCCTCTTTACTTTTGTTTAGAAGTATACATAGAGTGGAAGAATGAACATTTAATTCTACCCAAATTTTTAAGTTTACGAAGACAGTTATAAGTTTTTGGTATAAATTTTGTCTCTACTTTTAGCGATTCCCTAAGGTAAAGTTGTAAACGTCATCTAGGTATGAAATCGCAATAGGTAAAACCGCTCCCGTTAAATCTGATTTGTCATATGCCGTAGCTTTATCTACCGATAAAGATAAGCTATCTTCTTCATAAAAGGGGTTGAGCGATAGCCGTGACTTCCAATCAAAGAAAGTCATTGTCTGAACCTTCGCCGTGCCTCGTGTCGTTTGTAAACCTTGACCGAAGAAGGGTTAAGTGATATTGAAGGTCACTCAGATTTTAAAGGTTAGAGGCTTTTTCATTAGGCTGGCCTAACGTATCTGGCTATTACCAGTAATACATAATAGCTTTAGTCGCTTGTCGATGATGCATCCCGAAAAGATGCTACACTTATGCGTGTATGGTGTTTGGTTGTTGACTTTTTGTAAATTCAAACCCCAAAGCTAAAAATAATATACTAGTTATTGACATTAATTGTTTTGGTCTTTGTTGCCTTGAAAATCCACGAATTCTGGCATTAATAGACCCACTACCAAAACCACATATGATGCACCTAAATAAAGCTAACCGGCTTTATTTAGGTCACCTACCAAAGGACAGAAAATCCCTAAGAATGCGACCTTTTCGCGGCCAAAGTCTATTTATAAAAGAGAACATTTAAGAAGTCTATTAACGTTCGCGGAATTAATGTGATGAAAAAAATGTTTTTCTTTTTTTACGACTTACGGAAGTAGACGGCTAGACGAAACGTCTGATGGTAGAAGTGATTTGTTTCATATTTAGGTATTTAGTTTGTTGCTCTGCAAACGCAAAATTGTTATTTAAGAAGAAGAATTTTAAATAGTTTTGCTAAGAAAGTTTTCCCTGTTAATTATCGGTCAACAATAAATTATAATCATAATTATAATAAGAGATGCATGTGGTTAAAAAGCTAAGAAAGAGAGATATTAAGATTTAACGAAAAAACAGCATCTTGCCTTGCAGAAATTTTTCATCTCAAGATTTTCAGCACAAACCCACGACTTCCGCAGTTTTGAAAACAACAAATGAAACTATTTTCAAGGGAATGTTTCGTAGAAACATTCTTCAATAAACCGTGATACAGTGATAAAAAAAATCATCTAAACAAAAAAAAAAACAACAGATTCAGTTCATTAAATACTCGTAGAGACGTGTGCAACGGATGTTGCGACAGTTGTTATTACGAGTTTAATAATGACAATCATACTGGCGATTTAATTAATGATGTAATGTATTCTTAAGAGATCATTATTATCATTATTGATGTAACGCAATAGGGTTGTTACTTTCTTACATATTGGAGCAAATGCATTTAGCATTGGCTTCCAAATTAACCTTACCAGAACTAAGCCAATATACCTAACCTAGAAGGAATTATTATTTAAGAAGGATTATTTCTTCGCAAAGTCAAAGAGGTATTGTGTCCCAAAATTAACTGTTCTGGGACTAAGACAGTTCATCAGGCCTCCAACCAATACATCCAGCCACAGATTGTTTTGTATCGGAATTTGTTGTAAGTTTCCTTACATTGCGACCATTCTACTATACGTCACAATTTTTGTTATATGATAGGGAGGAAACGAACAAGCGGGTCACCTGATGGTGAGTGATCACCGCTACATATGGAAATCAACAACCGTACAAGCGTAGCAGATGCGTTGCCTACCTTTAAAACCTCATACCCTCCCCTAAATCTTAACCTTACTCACCAGCAGAAACATAGCATAACAGTTACGAAGTGCTACTTCACTGTGGTCTTCTGCAAGGTGGAAGTTTCGACACCAGGGTTGATAATACCAGCTGTTCCATATATGCGTAGAACAGATAGCATCAGCTCTTCCGCAGCCCTGGATTACTGATAGTTCGTCTCAACGTTTCCCATGGCAATCGTAATGCGCTTAATTGGTATGCGCGATGACAATGCGCTGGCGCACTGCGCGGTCACTGACGCGTGTTTTGTCTCTAAACAAGTAGTCATTCTCTTGTCACTACACATAAGAAGTAATTTACTTGTCCTAGTTGAAAACTTGCGGATCAGACAGGCGATTGAACTATGGTACATTAGGTGAAGTTGTTGAGAACTCGAATTCTTACTAGTACGAGTAGTCGTCAACTTAACAAGACAACATGCTTGCTAGGAACAGGTTACAGGACATGTTATCATTAAGTTTCCTACTGTCTATATTAATTTGAGTTATTATATTTGATTTATTATATTTTTTTAAGATGAAATCGCAATTGAAGGCACCATTCGCAAACTAGTGCACTTAAGAGAAAAGTATTCCCATTATTAAGATAGCGTAACCAATTTCCAGAAAGAGTTCGTCAAATCTGTTAATGTTTCAGAAATACGTTCGCCCAACAGTAGGGATTAACAATTGCTTTAGTAGTACATCTACTTCGAAGACGAACTTCAACAAGGTGCATTTGTGACATTATAGTACATTTCCAACATAGTTTAGTTATTGCTGTAGATTACCGCAGACCATAACACGAGCACTAATTCAAATGGTAGCTTCCGTCAGCCAGCCGTTGCATCACGTTCTGAATTAAACCAGAGAAGGACGCCATTGTCATAAAGAAGTTATTGTCTAAGCTATTTATTTCACTGTTGTAAATTGGTGCGTACAGCGTCGGTGCCAAAATACATTCGATATTGCTGAATATATCTCCATTTCCTAAACATTTGTTAAATTTGACTGGTGTAATATAATCCGTCGGGATCTTTTTAATTAACTCAGTTGGCAGATAAATAAACTGATGTCGTGAAGCGGTCTTTTCCATTGAGGAACGTTATGGTGTTGTCATATTGATCCAGATAGTATCTTTCTGTATCATTCCCACATATCTATCTGTCTGGATGATAGAAACCAACTACAGCCTACACCAAGTTATCCTGCGTTCTATCTGCTGCTAATTTTATGGAGGAGCGAAATCAAAAGTTTAAAGATTAAACAGAGCGCTACATTGTGGTATCACACAGTATATTGCAGTAAAGGTACATATTACTTTCTGGCATGGTGGTAGATATAAAATGGAATGGGAATGGTATTGGATTAATAAATTCATTTGGTGATTTTGGATGCGTGAAATATCAGAACCAGATTTTTTTCGATCAAACTCTTTCCTCTCTTTCCACCTTTTCTCCAAGGTGTAATATGAGGGTTCCAGCTTAGTTCTTTTTGCAACCCAATCTAGATGATTTACGGCTCACTGGACATCACCTACCCGACAGTTACGACGCGCGGAATAAATGACGACTGTAAATTAAGAATAGATTTATGTTGTTTTCTTTGGAACTGCGCGTGAGCTGATTACCCGCTCGATTTGTTTTGCGCGCGGTGTGCATTACTTTGTCTCATATATTGTCTATTGGCAAAATGCTAAAATTTTGTTACCATAGGGATTTTAAACAAACATTAACATTTTCATGTGAGTAGGGGGAGACTCCACCAAGGCAGAGATGCGTGGAACGGAGCGGAGATGTGTCAAAAGTAGCCAATAGGGTTGTAGCGTCAACACGTGACCATCTCAGTATTGAAATCCTATTGGCAACTGACGGCACATCTCCGCTCCGCTTCACACATCTCCGCTTTGGTGGAGTCTCTGCACCCTTAGGGTGGAACTGAAGAAAGGCCGGTAGAACTATGCGTTTGATGCCTAAATCCTTATTTTCCCATTCCATTAATAAGGATCAGTCGTCTTAAATGGTACTACATTCCTTGTCGTGTCATCTTTCACTCAGTCCTTCCAACTCTATTTCTGATCATCCTCTCCTATTTTATCTACTGCCTTGAAATTAATTAGCTTTGTTATTTAGGTAATTAGGTTATTATAAAACTAGCGGCCGCCAGCGACTCCGTCCGCGTGGGTTTCTGTTTCCGCACACAGTGTTACTATAGATAGCTTAAAGCCTTCCTTGACAAACGGTAAGTGGACTATCCAACTCAAAAGATTTTGTCAATTCGAACCTAATAATATACGCAAGAAGTGGTTGACACAGACTGACATTTATTCATCTCCACAGATAACATATTACATGAAGTACAAGTAAATACCGAGTGGCGCTAGTATCTATGCTAATCATTTCAATGCATACAATAGTCATTACAACACCACCACTCATTGAAATAAACAAATAATCTAAATATACAAACCTAAGTCTGACAAAAATTTATAATGTTTGACACTAGGCAAACTTTTTGTAAGGATGTCAGCTGGCATACAAGTAGTAGGCAAATATACAATTTTTACTAAATTATTTGCAACAGCTTCTCTTATGAAATGGAAACGAACATCAATATGCTTGCTCCTTTTATAAAACATACAATTTTCAGTTAGCTTTTTTGCACTCTGATTGTCGTTATACAAAACAATAGGACCTACTTCTTTTCCAGTTAGAAATAACATTACATTTTTAAGAAATATTGCTTCTTTACTAGCTTCACAGACTCCCATATACTCAGCTTCAGTGCTGGATAGTGCTACTGTTTGTTGCTTTCTACACTCATGTGATATTATAGCTCCTGAAAGCTTGAAGCAAAAGCCAGTATAAGACCGTCTGTCTACTGTATTAGAAGCCCAATCAGCATCCACATAGCCAACAATATCCAAATCATCCTTAGTATAAGTTAAACAATAAGACTTTGTAGTTTTTAAATATTTGACACTCTTTTGGCATGCTGCCAATGAACTTTATTAAAACAATTATTAAATTGGCTCAAGAAACTAATACTGAATGAAATATCAGGTCTGGTAAGTAAAGACAAGTACATGAGGCTACCAATTAATTGCTGGTATGGATATTTCTCATTACAGCTTTCACTTTTATCCAATTTCAAATTAATTTCCATAGGAGTAGTGACTGTTTCGTTACAATTTTCTAGACCAAATTTAATTAACAAACTATTAATAAATTCTTCTTGATCTAACCTCAATTTGTTATTACAAAACTCAACTCTCATTCCTAAGCATTTTCTTACTTGACCTAAATCTTTTAGTTTAAATCTAGCACATAGCTCACATTTTAAATTTCCCACTTCTATAGCACAAGTTGAAAAAACAAAAAAATCGTCTACAAACAATGCTACATAAGTTTTCTTAGTTTCACTTACAAACAGGCAAGGTTCATGTTGTGATTTTTTATAATTTAATTTCTGTAAACATTCATCCACCTTCATGTACCAGGCTCGAGCTGATTGTTTTAGCCCATATATAGCCCTTTTCAGCTTTAAAACTTTACCCTTAAGAGACAGGTTTGGAGGCGGCTGCATGTATACAGTTTCTTCTAAATTACCATTTAGAAATGCAGTTGTGACATCATAATGGGTAACTTTCATATCTAATTTTACACTTAAGGCAAATAATAACTTTAAAACAGAGTACCTCAGCACCGGAGAGAAGGTTTCTTTAAAGTCTATACCTTCTTTCTGTGTGAATCCCTTCGCTACCAACCGCGCTCGGTATCGCACTTTATTGTCACTGTCAAGTTTTTTCTTGTATACCCATTTACACTTCACTATGGTACAATTATCTGGTTTTTCCACTATTTCCCACGCATCACACTCACTGAATGACCGCATCTCGTCCTCCATAGCACTACACCACTCTTTTTGTTCTGGACCACTCATAACATCCGCATAGGTCAGATTTTCTTCACCTACACCTTCTACACACATAAAACCAAATCTATCTGGAGCTCTTCTTTGTCTTTTTTCAGAAGTTATGTTCGGAACATTTAGGTGGTCTGTATCGCTTAGTGTGTTGAAGAATTCATCAGCACTCGAAGAACTTCCGGTGTCATCTGGCACATAGGTCACGTCCAAAGTGGTATCACCTTCAAGTGATGTGCATGTCAGGTCTGATGAGTCCATGGTGGGTTCTGTTTCTTCAAAATTATCACTTTTTTCCTCTACTACAGCTTGAGTCATGTCGGTAGTACTCTGAGCATGTTCCATGATGATAACATCTCGACTGGTGATAATTTTGTTACTCTTGGGATTGAAGAGCCTGTAGCCTTTTACATTATTGTCATATCCCACTAGAATAAGTTTTTCAGCTTTCTTATCCCACTTTGCAGTTTTCATTTTGGGAACATGGGTCATTGCAGTGCTGCCAAAAACTCGAACATGGCTGACATCTGGCTTTCTGCCTGTCCAGAGTTCATAAGGTGTTTTTGTCAATCCCGATGCTAAGGTCCTGTTGCGCAGATATACAGCAGTGTTGACTGCTTCTGCCCAAAACTTCTTAGGCATATTAGCATCAAACAACAAACACCGAGCTCTTTCCACTACTGTCCGATTCATTCTTTCACACATCCCATTTTGTTCCGGGGTGTACGGGTTTGTTTTCTGATGTGCAATCCCTGCTTTTTGCATAAAACATTTCATTTCCAAAGAACAAAATTCACCCCCATTATCTGTTCTCAAAACTTTCAATTTCCTGCCAGTTTGTCTTTCACCAAATGCCTTAAATTCTTTAAAGTACTTGTAGACCTCACTCTTGGCTTTAAGGAAATATACAAATGCCATCCGGCTAAAATCATCGACAAAGAGCAAAAAGTAGCGCGAAGATCCAATTGAAACTTGCTCCATCGGTCCACATACATCAGCATGAACCAGCTCAAGCACAGCTTCACTTCTGGTACCCTTGTGAGTAAATGGCAGGCTAGCCTGCTTGCCTTCACAACAAGTTATACACTTGGATTTATCAATCACTGCTCTGTCAGGATAACTAATACCTTCTACTACACCATTCTTCATAGTGTTAAGGTCTTGACTATTGATATGTCCCAATCTTCTATGCCACATCTCACTTGTTGCAACTGCCGCTGAGGCTACAAACAATGTAGGTGACTTGATACATAACCTATAAACGCCACTCACCAATTCGGCTTTACCAACCAGTGCATTCTGTCTATTGCGTATAAAGCAAACATCTTTTTCAAAACTAACACTGTTTCCGTTTTGAATAAGCTGACTCACTGAGAGTAAATTGGTAGTCAGGTTAGGTATGCACAACACATTTTTCACGGGAATATCAAATTCTGAGTCGTCAATCACTGTTGTTATTCTCGTATTTCCTGCGCACAACACGGGAATTGTTTCTCTGTTTGCGACAACTATATTCTTCACTTCGTGGTTGGGTATAACTTTTTCCAGGCAATTCTTGTCAACAACCATGTGTGAACTCGCTCCCGAGTCAACATACCAATCCGAAACTCGAAACTGATTTTGCGGGTTCAAGAATATGGCACTAAATGCATTTTCTGTCTTTTCACGACTATTTTGTGGACATTTATTCATATAATGTCCTGGTTGTTTACAACGATAACACCGTACAGCTTTTGTTGTTGTTTTTTGATTTGACATCTGCGATTTTGACATGTTGACATTGAAGTCTCGCTTCTTGTTACGCTGCTGCCAACTCTTTGACAAAAATGCTCCATCAGTACTGCCAACTGTACTCGATTCCATGTCGAGTAACTTCGCTTTGATGGCATCTGTGCTTATCTTCATGCCGGAGTGCTCTATGGCCATTATCATTGGCGCGAATTTTTCGCTCAGCCCTGCTAATAATAATGAGCCTACCCATTCATCCGTGATTTCAAATCCTGTGCCTTTGAGTTTCTGAGCCGTATCCACCATCTGGGTTACATATGCCGTCATAGAATCACTGTCTTCCAATCTTATTGATATGAGTTGACGTAATAATCCGATTCTGCGTGTAAAACCCGAGTCATCGAAGAGCGTTTTCAATCGGTTCCATACTTCCTTTACTGTCTTTTCGTTTTTAATATGAACAAACAAAGAACTATCGACGGTCATGATGAGCTTTGCTTTGGCCTTTTTTAAATCCGCCGAAGCCACATCGCCTGCAGATTCTTCATTTATATCCACACCATCAAGTAACAGGAAATTCTCAGCCGCGAATGCCCACTCGTCGTAATTTTCTCTGCCCTTAAGTTTTGGTACATTCACAATGTAACTGCCGGCCATTATGATTTTTCAAAGTTACGGTCGTTGCACAGTTTATGAAATTACAATTTGAGATCACTGTTTTACTTATTTTAAATTGAAATAATTATAATTTAAGCTTAATTGTCCATGAAATGATAAGTATATACGAGAATTTAACAACTTTTTCGCGATTTTAAGCAATAGCCCATAACCTAATAATATACGCAAGAAGTGGTTGACACAGACTGACATTTATTCATCTCCACAGATAACATATTACATGAAGTACAAGTAAATACCGAGTGGCGCTAGTATCTATGCTAATCATTTCAATGCATACAATAGTCATTACAACAGAACCTGGTAGGCTAGCCACTTTGACGAATTCGCCATCCGCTTTCGTAGCGACTTATATCTCCATCTCGCTCACATAAATATGCAGTTCGTGTGCGGGGTGGCAATACATAATAATTTTATAAGTCGCGACGAAAGCGTATGATGGCGAATTCGTCAAAGTGGCATCTTGGCTAGCTTACCAGTAGTCCCTGAGATTAGCGCGTTCAAACCTATCTGGATCAGTTACACGGGTTATTGTGAGTAAACCGTAAAAGATAGATATATGCTGTCAAGCGATATTTTTTAGGCAATTTTATTTAGAATATTTCCGTCTTACATGATTTCTATGTAACTTTAACCATTAAGGCTGCACACGCGACAGAAGCTTTAAAAATGGAGGAATTTCTCCCGTTTTCCCAACATTTTCCTTCACTACTCTGCTCCTATTGATTGTAGCGTGATGAAAAGTATCCTATAATATGCCCAGGAGTATAAAGAATAATTATACCAAGTTTCGTCAAAATCCGTCGAGTAGTTTTTGTTTCTATAAGGAACATACAGACAGACGGACAGACAGACAGACAAAAATTTTACTGATAGCATTTTTGGCATCAGTATCGATCACTAATCACCCCCTGATAGTTATTTTGAAAATATATTTCATGTACAGAATTGACCTCTCTACAGATTTATTATAAGTATAGATAAAGATAGATATAGATGTCGCTGTAGACTTGTCCGTCTTGACGTAAGAAACTTCTCGTACTATGATTCCATATTTTATGACACCGTCAGGCGTTTTAGTATTAATAATGCACATTTGAGTGTATTATTATTCGACTACATTTGCTTGGCAATCTAGTTGGCAGCACTCCAAACATATGCCAGTGCCCATCTATGTCATGTTAGGACTGTTTGACTTTAATATTAATCATATTGGAAATATTTGTAAACAGTTCGATCGTCTGAACTCTGAAAGAACGAATTCTCCGGGCTGAAAGTAGGGATGTCATAACAATTGCGTTATTATAGTGATAGGTGCAGTCAAAATTATTTATCAACCGTTTTTACCCGCGGCTTTGCCCGCGTTATCAAGATTCCTGTTTTATCTTATTAGAGCATTTAATCGGGATAGTATCCTTATTTCATCAAATAACGTTCAGTAGTTTTAGCGTGACGGACTAATATCCAAACAATTTCAAACGAACAAACTTTCACATTGATAATATGAGTATGAGTATGAAGTAGGATGTCACATCCAACATAGATTTTTGTTTTAAACTACTACCGATTATAATACGTCTTTGGTGACAAGGATGATCTTGTCCGATTAAAGGATTTAGAATAATGTAGGGTGTTGTCGTGAAATATTTATATTTCAATATTCATCCATACTAATATTATAAATGGGAAAGTGTGTCTGTCTGTCTGTCTGTCTGTATGTTTGTCTTTCTTTCACGGCAAAACGGAGCGACGGATTGACGTGATTTTTTTAGTGGAGATAGTTGAAGGGATGGAGAGTAACATAGGCTACTTTTTGACCCATCCCAACCCCCTGCTTTCCTAAAATGGGGGGTGGAAGTTTGTATGGAAAATCTAAACTACTTAAGTTAGACGCTTGAAATTTGGCATGCAGATCCCTTAGATAACTTGATGCTTAGTTGCAAAAGGATATTGCAAAATTCTGACGGGAACGGGAGTTAGCGGGAAAAAACATTTGTATCAAGAAATCCGATATCTATATATATGTATATATATAGCGGCCTAGCGGCCGCGCGTGGTTTTCGGTTCCCCACACATAGGTATAGCCTAAAGCATTACCCGTCAAATGAACGTGTGTGTATTAATATATGTGTGTTTTATATGTACTAGCGGCCGCTTGCGTGATTTTACTAATAGTTCTACTAAATATTTTTTTTTACTGACTTCTGACCGACTGTATTTTTTTTTAATTATTTTCTTCATAACTTTTGCCTGGGTGAACCGATTTTGATTTTTGTGGTTTTATTTGAAAGCTGGTGCTTCCAATTTGGTCCCACAGCAATCTGGTCCAGGGGCATCCGTGAAAAAACTGAAAGACTGAAATTTACATTAAGTACGTGCTCAACAAATAGACCGTCCGTAAAATGCACTGTCTCATATGAGCAGCACAATATTAGGTCTACCCATATTTAGTTACCTTATTCAGATTAACAGAAAATTAAAAAAATAAACAAATTTTTTTACAAAAAAAAACTACTTCCTAACAAAAACCTATTACAAAACAAACTTAATTGCACTTCAAAGTAAAAAAAAAATTTCGGTGCCTGTCTAAAAACGAAAGAAAAAAAGCACCAGCTTCAGTTACTTAGTTTAATGCAAGTGGCAAATTCTTAAAAGCAAAATTATTTTTTACTTTTAAGTTTGTTTTGTAATAGGTTTTTGTTATGAAATCGGTTTTTTTTTGTAAAAAATTTTATGACCCATGCCAACCCCCGACTTCCCTAAAATGGGGGGTGGAAGTTTGTATGAAAAATCTTAACTACTTAAGTTAGACGCTTGAAATTTGGCATGCAGGTCCCTTAGTAAACTTGATGCTTGGTTGCAAAAGAATATTGCAAAATTCTGACGGGAACGGGAGTTAGCGGGAAAAACATTTGTATCAAGAAATCCGATATCTATATATATTTTATATGTATGTACATATATAGCGGCCTAGCGGCCGTGCGTGGTTTTCGGTTTCCGCACACATAGGTATCTAAATATATAAAAGGAGAAACTGACTGATTGTCATATCATGGCACAGCCTAAACGGCTTAACGTAGGCCCTTGAAATTTGGAATGGACGTAGCTTAGGTACCGTAGAGGTGCACTAAGAAAGGAATTCCCGAAATTCCCTCGGGAACGGGAGTAAGCAGGAAAAAAACATTTGTATCAAAAGTCAAAACCGTTCAAGTTTGACGCTTCAAATATGACATGCAGGTTCTTTGGTAAACGTTAAGCTTAGCTGCAACAGGATTTTCCAAAAAAATCACAGAAACAGGTGTTACTTTTAAATTTGAAAGGGGCGTAGCTTAGGTACCGTAGAGGTACACTAAGAAAGGAATTCCTGAAATTCCCTCGGGAACGGGAGTTAGCAGGCAAAAACTTTTGTATAAAAAGTCGAAACTGTTCAAGTTGGACGCTTCAAATTCGGCATGCAGATAGCTGAGTAAGCGTTTAGCTTAGTTGCAACAAATAATTGCAAAATTCGTACAGGAACGGGAGTAACCGTATAACGTGTAAAAGTCCGTTCCGAGTTCTCCTCTGAGTCCAGAAAAGGAAAATTGTGCTACCCCGAATTTAACGCGGGCGAAGCCGCGGGCAAAAGCTAGTTTATTTATATTAACGTTATTCACGTGAATAATTTTCACGTTCACGTAATAGATAACACAGAACTCGAGGTGCGAGTGCGAGAGATTAAACTGTAAACACTGGCTTCCGTTTTAATCACCAGATATTTCGCACTATAAACAATGCCTAGGAAATCGCAATTATAGGCTTATCATGGTATAGGATAGGAGCTATAAAGATTATGCTGAGTGAGTGGCCATCTACTTGTAGATAGATAGGATAAATTTATTAAAAACACTCCTGTAGTAGGTAGGGAAAAACCTGTGAATTTGCATTAATAATTGGGATAATTTGTCAGACAACCATCACAGGTAAAAAATAAGTTTACACGAAAATTCTTCAGTTTTAAGAAAAAATCGAAACAAAAATTTAAACAATAAGATGGTTAAGGATTATACATTTTCCAAAAAACTTTTGCACGTCATATTATTGCAAAGATTTCGATTTTTTGATCCAAAAAACCGAAAAAATATATAAATTTTATAGAAAGCCCATTTCATTTTGTGGCCAGGTAGGTATCCTGCGGTTATTAGACCGCATTATATTTTGCAATCGTTCAATGAGTATTAGGAATCGAATATCAGATACATGAACTGATGGGAAATAGATCAGAACTAATCAAACTACAACTGCTCATATTTTGTGAATTATTTTCTATGTCATCTTCCTAGCGTTTATCCCGTTTCTGTGCAGGGTTCACTTTGACCATGATCCGTTATTATTTTCTTTGTAAGATAAATTAATTAAAACGTCTCCATTAAGGTCATCTGTGGGGTAAAAGTTTCGCAGACAGCTACGACAACAAAACAATGAAGTTCTAACCATCGACATTGGTTAAACATTGACGAAAAAAATAATATTGGGTAGCTTAATTCTAAAAAAAGACCGGATATCAAGCCGACCTGTGATTGACCCTCAGGGTAGAAAAACTACCTACTTTGTAGAAAACATCTTTGTTACAATGCGAAACTACAGTGGTCATTGTGTTATGTAGTATAGTTTTGATAACCGTCTATTATGTTATGACTGTTAGTATTTTCTACATCCGCCAGTTAGTGGAGTCAATGAAGCATTTGACTCGAAAGTCCTCAAGAACAGCTCCGATTTCGATGATTTTTTTTTTGTTTATTTTGTTTTTTTATATTATTTAAAATCAGAAACCTCTTAGAGCGGGGACGGAAATATTTATATTGTTTAAACAATATCAACGATATGGATATAAAAAAATAAGTTTGGTCTCTATTTTTTTGTAGAAAAATCTCTATAATAATCTTATTGTAACAAATAGCTGTTACAAAAAGGTTTTTAACAATAATTTAATATTATTTTCGTCCGCGTTTATTTGGGTTTCATACAAACTTTCATCCCCCGCTTAATCCCTCTATGAGTGGAATTTACCAAAATCGTTCATGGGGAATACCTACGTCATAATAACTTGATGCATACAAAGTTTCAGCCCGATCGGCTCAAAATTGACAAAGTTTCATACAAACTTTCATCCCCTATTTTATCCCCTTAGGGGTGGAATTTATCAAAATGATTTCTCAGGCGATGCTCACATCAGAATAGCTTTATGTATGCAAAGTTTCAGCTCGATTGGTTTAACATTGACAAAGTTTCATACAAACGTTCATCCCCTATTTCACCCCCTTGGGGGTTGAATTGCTCACAATCCTTTCTTAGCGGATGCCTACGTCATAATATCTACTTGCATACCAAATTTCAGCCCGATCCGTCCTGTGGTTTGGGCTGTGCGTTGATAGATCACTATGTCAGTCAGTCACCTTTGAGTTTTGTATATAGAAGATCGAGCTTTATTTTATATATATAGATTTGAGTTTTATATATATAGATTGTTTATAACATTAATTAATATATTTACAAGTTTTTAATGGATATTGTATAGGAGAATTTTTTTTTGTGCATAAACTATATCGTAGATATTGTTTAAACAATATAAATAGTTCCGTCCCCGCTCTAAGAGGTTTCTGATTTTGAATAGTATAAAAAAAACAATTTAACAAAAAAAAATCATCGAAATCGGAGCTGTTCTTGAGGACTTTCGAATATTGCCTGTTTTATGTATTCATTGACTCCACTAAGTTTAGTGATAATAAGTTTATCCAGCATAGAATCGTCCATCGAGTATGTTAGTCACATTTACAAAAAAATAACTGATTGTGGTTGACAATTTTCATTAGAATACCACAAAATCTTGACTGCTTCCTTGTTTGATTAATCTTTTTTTTACAGTTATTTTCTTCATAACTTTCCCTCTCAAAATACGTCAATGCAAGAGATACATAACTCTCATGTAGGTACCAATTTCGTCTCATCACCGTCAATCCGTCCTATCATTTTCAAACAGTGCCCGTCAATTCCTGTATCCGAGAGATTCCAGACTCGATTATAATGTCATCGGCGTGTATTCTTGGCATCGGATAAAAGGGATTGACGAACGAGTCACTCCGGAGCAGCACTGACATATTGAGTCCCGCCGCGCCTGCGCACATCAAAGACTGATTTTAATGAACATTTTTTCATCGAACCTGTTATTTATTGACATTAAAAATATCAGATTTGGCGCGAAGAATGTACCGTAAATTAAGGGCAAGTCAAGTATTCCTACAGTATAGGACCTAAAGTTCACTGATGCTAAATTAATAAAAGATGTTGTTATGAAAAATGTGAAGTAGATTAAGGGCGTCGCATGTATAACACCAATCTTCCCTAAACCGCTTTAGGTACGTAAAAATGACTGACATTAACAAAATAACATGAAATTTATATTGTTCATATGAGGGAATTCGCGCACGGCTGGCACAAGACACGGATCCGCTCGGAGCGCTGCCTGGAGCTAGAGTCAGCAGCCCCAGAAGAGGGAAAATGCTACTAGGGACAAAGGATGTAGAGAGAGAAAATGTAGGGAGTCAAGAATTGCGGTGCGGTAAAGTGCAGAGTGCCTAGCGAGTGCGAGCCATTAAGTATAAAAAACATTGGCGAAAAGAATAAACGGTAAATTAAGGGCGAGACGTATAACAGTAGTTGTCCTTCAGATGCATCGTAAAAAACATTTTTGACTTTACATCTTTGATTTAGGAACTCTGTATAGGAAGTCGAATAGTCTGCCAAAGTGCTGTCGTATATTTTTTACTCGTCTCTTGTTGGCAGACTAATAATGGTAAGCTTTTACGACACAATTTACAAAACATGGTTGTATGTTTTTAAGAGTTTGGACCACAGAAATATATCGAATATTTCGAACCTATATTACCGATACATATTTCTGAGACTAGGATCAACGAAATCATTTGGCGAATGCCATTTTTAGAACTAGTTTTTTTCAGCAGTGTGGCTCTCAAGATAATAAATGGTATAGTTGCTCTCAGCTCATACCAGATAATTATCTGTCAATATACACTAGTTTCTTAATTTTAACGCTTTACATACATATTTTATTAGCAGGAATGTTTATTTTTATAAATAAACGAACGGGTGCTGTGTTAACAATAAATGTTATTATTAATTCAGTGAGTAACGCGATGATATTTATCGATGACTAATGAAGATATGAGCACGTCCCGCCCGTTACGATCATACAATTAAATGCATGTACTACATTGTTTACAAACTGCATTGAAATTAATCAATCACGCGCATCTCTAGTTAATAAGAGAGCCATGCTTTAGATTTGACATGGACCGAACAAGGAAACTACATGAGCTTTTATGGCAGACCGAATGTCACTTTTGTAACAATTTTGGAAAACAGATTCAACGCTCACTAAAAAATTTATGTTGAACAGTATAAGTTATCCGTTAAACTTGATGTGCTACCAGAATATGAGACTCTGACCTCGTGCACCATTACTTCAATAATGTCTTCAGTACCTATCCCGACTAACTAACAGGTTAGTTTAACACTATTTTAAAAGTAAGTTTTTCAGGTGATATATCAGAGTTTTTTTATCAATGTGACTATAAATGTATCAACCCCGAAGAACAGGGAAGGCTAATGTAAATCTATTTTAAAACGCAAACCTGATAGGTCGTCCCGAAGGCGCGACCTTTCGGTCTAATGGACCGCCAAGCCCATCACTATTTGCAAGCGATGCAAAGTAAACGCGAAGGGTTTAAGTGGTTGTTTTCCAATAAAAACACACGAGGCATGAAGAACGCGAAATTGATAAAAACACCAGTGTGAGTGAGGAGACAAAGTAAATATCGGATGATAACATTTCATATGAGAAAGATTACGTTGCAGTTACACAACGTTATAGGGACGTCTGATCTGAAAACAAAAGATAAAGTCACACAACGTAAAAGGAACGTCGGATCTAAAAAAAAAAAGAAATCATTAACTTATTGTGCTTTGAACCCTTTTGTTAATGGTAGAGGTACGAGTAAAGAAAGTAAAGAAGTGTCACTACAAAATTCTTTACACGTATCCAAGATTTTGGGATTTACATAATTTGCTGAGCTAAGGTAGAAAGCAGTAATTCACATTTAGTGGACAACTACGAACATAGGTAATTAACGTAAATAATCAAGTTGAATCCGTTCGCAAATCGAGCTTCAAGAAGTCAAATGTGACAATCAAATCTGGACTAATCCAATCCAAGCAAACGTTTTATTCCATTAGCCAAATGGAGAGGGTACTGAAAGGTCACGACATCATTGTGTTGAGAGCACACATCGTGGGCTTTACGATTTCGCAGTCTTGAACACTTTGTGGCACAAGGTCTGGGCTATTGAATGCGATGGGACAGGTGTGACGTCATATGTCTGGTTTGATTGAAACTAAGGTAAGGGCAAGCAATAAAGATGTTGATTAATTGTAAATAATGCTGACGTAACTACATTGTAACCAGGGTAAAATCAATGCACATTAAATGGAACGAGTACTGTCTATAAGTACCTATATGATATTCACAGATACCATCAAATGACCGCTGACCTAATGTTGTAAGCATCAGCGGTGCTAGTAATAAGTAGTTTGTCTGGCAGAATTTTAACACTTTTACCACTGCTTTTACTGCTTTTCTTCCTATTGAACTTTTAACTAACTAGGAACGTAATTTTTAATTCTCATTTGCCTCGTACTACCTTATTGTTTTGTTCCGCAGCAAAAGAGGCGGACATAAGACTTTCAAATGTTATTCAACGAGAAACAGCACCGTTCTCTCTTTCCTCCATATTTATGACGGTTTCTTTTGATGCTGTCTCATACGAGCAAACCATGCGTCAACAAGATTTTACAACGGGCAGTTGGCGGTTTGTTGTTTTCGCTGTACTTTCTCTGCTGTTTGTAATAACGCAGTTAGCACTAAACTGAGGGCACTGACAAACAACGAGTTTATTATAAATATTTATAAGCACAGGTTTCCTCGTTTTCGCGGTAATAGACGCGATAATGGCAGGGAAGGCGATGGCGCCATCTTAGACGGAGCGGGAGCGGATATGGCGGGCGGGTGGTGTGAAAAGAATAAAGATTAGTAAAGGATGCAGCTAAAATAGATCACACTCAAGAATTCCTAGAAAGACTAAATGTAGAAGTCATTGAAAATTAAGAGTCAATTCTTCCTAGAAACAAACCCCATTAACATGCGCCTTATGAAGGATGGAAATATAATATCGAAGAAATAACAAGTTCACTGCCTTTTTTTGGTAGTTGTAACTTTACTTTTACGGGAACAAGATTTTTTGAATTGTATTGGTTTTTGGTTTTAATATCACTAGGATTAACTCGTTGAGATTTTTAATCGTTTTTTTCGCTATCAAGCGAACCCAAGCTTTGACATTCTTGCCGCCATTAAAATTTAGATTGTGGGCATCGGTAGGTCGTAACAGAGTTAATGGCAGTTCTAATGAGCATGCGTTTGCCGATTCCAGGGTACGTACGGCCGTTAACGTAAACGAAGATCAAATTTCGAAGGATGTTAGTGCTTTTGTAAGAATGGTCGTTACGAAATCTTTAGTTAGGTATATGTTTAAAAGAGCGCTGTCATAAAACACATTTATCTACACGATTCATATAAAATAGGCACCTATACCATAGGCATGCAAGTGTAGGCTATGTTTTTCTAATAGTGCGCAAAATAAATCAGATTTTGTTTTAATTATTTATATATATATATATATGTAGCTATTACTAATATATTGTAAAACCTATCTAGTATGGCAGTACACTCTTTAAATTTAACAATCCTACAATGTAGCATTTAAAAGAAGGTACACTATAATACCTACATAATATGTATAGGTAATTTCTTAATGTACAAGCAATGTTTGCTACATTTTAGGTTTTCACGTTCAAATAGCAAAATTTTATCGAAACTATTATTAGAACATGAAAGACTGGGATTGAGAAATCGTCTTCACAGTCGGAAGTAATGTTTACCAAATCTACAAAAATTACTATTATTGTTTGTATTTTCTTATGTTGTACTGATTCACGCTTGCCGGTACGAGAATCTTGGTATAAAAAAACGGTATTCTTTTGCACACACATGAATAATATTATGCATTTGAATATTTCATGATATTTTTGTGTAAACTACTGTTAAGTTACGTAACCAGTACATTGACTCGTAGACAATGATGGGAAACACAAAATTAGCATCCTTGATACCGCAATTATGGAAATTAACAGTACAAATTAACCTATACAGTTTGTAATTAACGTTTAAGATATTAAAAGGTAAACATTCTTAGTTACTAAGCGAGATAAATGTGGATGCGATTGGAAAAATAGCTCACACTACCTGTGATATTCATAATTGTTTCGAGGATGTTTTTAGGACCCCAATTCAGTTGATAAATTAATTTTCAAAATCTTGTTTTTAAATTTTAACATCTAACTTTTTTCGTATTCAGCAATATGAAATTCCTTTGCTAAATACATAAGGTTATCATAAAATATTTCTTACCAAATGTTCATAATTTTTCCACTTTTCCTTTCCATGACCCTTGCACGCACACAACATCTTGTTTGAAAACTTAAGCCGAATCAACACAGATTTAACAAAACTTACCTAATCACCATATCCAAAACATCTTCCCTTTCGAAAACCTTGCAGTACAGCTGCAAGATCTTCAGGCAGGAGTACTGCAGGCCTGTCCATGTCAGCTCCGCCGACTTCAGGGCCTCGTCCCACAGGCAGTTCTCGTGTCTCGACAGGCACAACATGCCCTCCCCTGGTCTCTCCGTCTCCGTCGGAGGCATTTAAATGGTATACTCTGTCTTTGAGGTCAATCGGTTTTCTGTCTTCGGCAGCAGCATTTAAGGTTTTGTTTACTCTGTTTGTTAATTTATCAACACTATTTGATAGAGCTTTTGTAGATGTCTCAATGTTTGGCTATAATTTTTTCAATGAGAATGTTTCGACTGCCTACAAAATTGTTTATTAAATAAATGTCACTTTTTGGTGTTGTGTAATGTGTTCATGGAGGATAATCTGGCTTACGAAGGACCATAAATTTCCTGCTACTGCTAGTAAGTTGAACACGATTTAAAAGACACGGCGGATTTGTCACAGAAGCAAATGCTGTTACGGTTTCTTCAACACTGTCGTTAAAATGAATACTCGTAAATACTATTAATAAAATAGAAAAAAAAAACACATTTATTTGGATAATTAAACTAATTGTTATAAACAATACCGATGCGGTTCCGGAAATTATGTGAATAATACTCGCACTCATGCAGTCATTTCGATATGAATGTTTGCGCAGTAATTAACAAGAAACAAATTAAGGAAACCCGAACGTTATAATAAATAGGACAAATGATTATTTAAATGGTAGCTTCTGGTCGCTTCTATATTTGTGTGGAATTCAAACATGGGTCAACGATATTGAAAATATTTCAATGCGATATAATTAATTAATACCTTACAAATTCAGAAATTAAGGGATCAATTTCTAATGTTTTGAAGTGTAAAAGTTCTAGTCTGCCTGTCTCACTCACTTCAGACTTAGTTTACAGCTATACTAACTTCGCAAATATGGTTTTTGATGTACTCAAGAAATATAATTACAAAAATTGATCGACAGACGCGACAAAAAAAAGACTCCGCTTCAAAATCGGCATTGTCTTTTAAAGCACCAGTCTCTGTTGTCATGTCGTTCTTAAACCAGTTTCTATTTTCATACGAATAAAGAATTTAATAACATATTTTTTAATATCAAATTCAGAAAAAGTAGACCATTTGAACGTTGCGACATTTTGTATCTGGTGAAGTGTTGATGATCGTCAAAGAATTTCAAAACATCATGCATTACTAGCTACGTTTTGTTGACAGACAAACAAGAGATTGGCCTATCGCTAGCAAATATTATTTCAATTAATAAAAGGGTAGGGTTGTACGTCATATGGAAGAAGAACCCAGCATTTTTAACACGTCTTTTTTTGTTATTGTTTAGGAAATAATGAATACCTACTTCATTCTCTACAAATCAGTAGCGGTAGCAATCGAAACAAGCACTATAAATATACCCCGAGAATATCAGAAAGATAGTAAGCGAATTCTATATCTATACTTCTATACTTATACAATAAAGCTGAACAATTTGTTTGTTTGTTTAACGCGCTTATTAAGAAATTACGGATTCGAATTTAAATAAATCTTTTTGTATTCGGTAGTACATTTGTCGAGGCCGAACCGTAATTCACGCAGACCTAGTCGCGGGCGGCCGTTAGTTTAAGACATAACTGGTATATCCCGCAAATGGTTCAACGATGCAGATTGCAGTTAAACACTGCATTTTGATAAATGTGACGCAGTAGGCACAACTTTATTCGTTGACCCAATCCCGGGCCGGTGAAGGAAGTTCCAATTTAAACAATTCTCGGCCACAGCCTATTGTCTGATATGAAAGAGTGACCACACGATACATTGTTAATAGGACAATCCCAAATATAGACAACTAGCGGCCGCCCGCGACTTCGTCCGCGTGGATATCGATTTTTTGGAATGAGTCAAAAAGTTGCCTATGTTTATAGTTGAAGAGATGGAGAGTAACTCCATCTCTTCAACTATCTCCACTTAAAAAATCACGTCAATTCGTCCCTCCGTTTTGCCGTGAAAGAAAGACAAACATACAGACAGACACACTTTCCCATAGCCACAGCCTATTGTCTGATATGAAAGAGTGACCACACGATACATTGTTAATAGGACAATCCCAAATATAGACAACTAGCGGCCGCCCGCGACTTCGTCCGCGTGGATATCGATTTTTTGGAATGAGTCAAAAAGTTGCCTATGTTTATAGTTGAAGAGATGGAGAGTAACTCCATCTCTTCAACTATCTCCACTTAAAAAATCACGTCAATTCGTCCCTCCGTTTTGCCGTGAAAGAAAGACAAACATACAGACAGACACACTTTCCCATTTATAATATAAATATATAAATATATAATATAATATATATATATAAAATATATATGTATATATACAAATATACAAATATATATATATATATATATATATATATATATATATATATATATATATATCTATATATATATATGTATATATATATATATACATATATATTATCACAAATCACAAATATAGACAATAGGGAGATCTTTCCGTTATCATACTGCGAGTAATATTATGAATGTGACAGTTTGTCTGTCAATCACGCTGAAAATACTGACGGATTTTAAAGGAATTTGGTACACAAGCAGGGTGCGAGCTAACTTTGATGATAGGGTACTTTTTATAGCATCAAATGCTCCCATGGGGTATAACAAAAATCTTGAAAACGCGCGCAGAGCCACGGATAAAAGAAAATAATAAACTGATTTGTATGTGACAATAAACCAGAGACTTTTTTATATATCTCCAGTGAAGTGATAAAACTAGCATAGCGAAGTAAACAAAATATAGGACCGTAAAATCATAAAAAGATATTTAATTGTACCACAATCTAACAGGAGAACATTGACTCCAACAGAATGTTCTCCTGTTATATTGTGGATCACTTGATTTTCTCATTTTATTCAAAAGATAACAAGATTTCTAAGTCAACATGGCATGATGAGTCACTCTCAAATATAATATATTCCTAAAAACTTATGTACAGTCAAGTGCTTTATTTAAAATATGATTATCTTTTGACAATGTTCCAAAATTTATAAAATTGTGTTGTCACTCTACAAAGAGGGATGCCGGAATATGGCCCAGAAGTGCACACGATGTTCCATTTTATAAAAATTGCTAAAATATTCGTTCTTAATTATTCGCGCTATTTGTATGTCGCTAAAAGTTGGGGTTAATATAACAAAAATTAAAAGAAATTAAACTATTTATCAACCCCACCGGAATTGCGTCCTTTTGACAGATATGTGTAAACAAATCTATCTACGCCCTACCAGCATTGAAGTAAAGCTCAAATTCGTGTGTATCGAGCCGACCCGCGGCGGGCTCGTGTGTGTTAAGAGTTGCCACTACAGAAATATAATTTCAGATAATCGATTATAAGAGAATATCGAATATTATTACGTTGGTGGATCTTAGCTAAAATAGAAATAAAAATACCACTTACAATTTATCTACAGAAATGAGGTGAATAATTGGTTGCAATTTTTAAGATACCCGTACGATCCCGTACGATCGTGACTTTTTCCCGTACGATCGTGACTTTTTCCCGTACGAACGTGATTTTTTTTATTTTAGGCATGCTACCCCTCATGGGTAGCATGCCTAAAATAAAAAAAATATATATTTCAGTGTCATTATCCTATTTATCTTTTAAATATTTTATAATCTTAGTAAAATATTTTCATGAAACGTATATTTAAGGCTGCATTATTTTATAAAACTATATTAGAATCGAATAGATCTAAATTCGAATATCGATATTTTTTACGCAATGGAAACACTAAATTAACTGCCAATTCAACTGTCAAAGTTCAAAATATCAAAAAGTAATTGTGTTTTTCTTGCATAAGTGATCGGTTTTATTTCGTGCGTTTAACTAAACAACTTCATCATGAATACTGACTCCGACGATCCGGGTTCAGCCGCAGCAGGTAAACAAATACTTTTTACAACCTTCAACAGCTAATATGGTGGAAATCGTAGATTGTATTACTGATGGAAAATAATAAATATGCATTTACCCAAAAACACTGACTTTTTTTAAACCCTTTCTTTCGCCAGTTAACTAATGACTATTTACTCTATATTTCCATAGTACTTTCATATGTGTGCACTGTGGGCCTAAACTTCTATGGCCAGCCGGCGTCCCCCTTTTAACATGTCAAATGCATTGTTCAACTGTTATCATCGAAGGGTTTTAAAAGCTTTCTAGTTTGATGGCTGATAATAAAACAATGCGCTTTTGTTGCATGTAATGTAATGTAATATTACGCATTACGCATGTAATATTCATTCCAGAACTAGTAACAATATTACCTAGTCTGACGCAATGGGAAACAGTGACAAGTTTCCATTATGTCATGACGATTGGAACAAAAAAATATTAGTACCTATTGAAACATTTGGTATGTTTAAAATATATTTGGTATCATTTTCACGATTATCACGTTCTTACATAAGGTAATTTAAAACAAAACCTTGTCGAAAGAAGTAAATAAAAAAATTTAGTAGGAATCAAGTAAATTACATTTGATATTTCGTCCCCGTGGATTTTGGTTTCCGCACACACAGTGTTATTAGCTTAAAGCCTTCCTCGACAAATGGACTATCCAACACAAAAATATTTTTAGAACTCGAAGCAAAATAATCAAGGTAGCTAATATCAAGATAGTTCTTGATATAAGCGCGTTCGAACAAACAAACTCTTCAGCTTCATTAAATTAGGTAAGTAGTATAGATACTGATATATGTATGTAAAATAATAAGCTTAAGTTTCCAACTACTTAAACTATATCTGACTAGCCACCAAGGTACCGGTATAATATATTTAGACTTAAACTCCCAGGTGTTCGTTAACACATTTACTGCCAGTTACCCGCTAATAGTTAAAGACAGCTCAAAAGTAGTAGCAGCTAAACCGCTCATTTATACTGTCAATGCATGATAGATCGCCTAGTTAGCATTGCCGTATAGGGCACTAGACCTCTAATATGGTAAGCAGGCTGTATGTGGCAACCCTTGATTTAGGTTACTACCTAATTAGCTTAGGCGTACTAAAACTATCTAGAATCTAGATATAATGAGGTTATGTTTGCGCACGTATCTCACTGATTCTTGTTGTGAGATGTGATAAATGTGTCCTTGAATATTTTCCAGAGAAATAAAAGAGTTCTTGCAAATTATAAGATAACACTGATATGTTTTGTTATATTCAACAATTAAAATTAAGAACGCAATTGCCTAGCCTCAAAGTAAGCTCGAAGTTTGTACTATAGAAGCTGGAGAACGGATAGAAATACTAAAATATTTTCTAAACCACCATTACATACTTGAGTACAAATACCGATGTTCATCATTTTCCCCTAGCAGGAAATACCTATTTGAAGGCACAGGGGGTACAATGGCCCATCTAGGAGGCTTAGTGCGAAAATTTCCAAAAATATCCTAAATCATAGTCACCATTCTGCGCAACCCTAACCAAAAATATATAAAGCTGAACAGTTTGTTTGTTTGTTTGTTTGAACGCGTTAATCTCAGGAAATACTGGTCCTATTTGAAAAAATCTTTTAAAATAGTATCTAAATTATTTAAGTCTAGAAAACCTTCAGTCTAGGAAGCTAGATGACTGCGACAGTCTGTTAATATACTCCGAAGGTATCTGTCAAATTAACACATTGACCGTTCGCAATGTGCGTCGGCGCAAGTTTAGTGTCGCGATGAGAAAAATACTGAGGAAGTGACATTAATGGCTCACTCAAATATATTGAACTTCGTAAAATAACTTTACGCAATTCAGAGTTGTAAATTTTTTGCTCCAATTCAGTTTTGAGGTCGATGGCCTCGACGTTATTTATTTAATAGATCGTATCCAGAAATAATCGGAACATTCTACTGGTCTAGTCTTAGGAGTATCATTCGTCTTCGAGAAGTGCCCAACAATATGGTGTCAGGTGCAATAAAAAATTGGGATCGATAGTGTCGCAGACTTGAAAAATAATAAGACCATGAATTTTAAGACATCTCCCATATAAGCGAGAATTTTTCTTGGCATAATCTGTATTAATATTACATAGCTGAAGAGTTGGATCGTTTGTTTGAACGCGCTAACTAGTGATGTTCCGAATATCCGTATCCGTATCCGCGGATATCCGAGGAAAAATAAAAATCCGTATCCGTATCCGTATCCGTTACTTTACACGCGGATCTTTTACGGATCTTTTTCAGTTTATCATCAGGTAGAAATAAAAATAAATCCAGCTAGTTTTTTTAAATAATCATATATTTTGCACCTATATATAATGAGAACAAGTTAAAACTTTACTTTTAGGACAGTGAAATAACTAACACATAATTATTGTTTTCTATAATTAAATGAGGTCAATATCAAATCAAGTTATAACATCCTTTTATACCAATCATGGTCAAAACAAAACTTAAACTGAAAACATCTTTTATATATAATTAGGTTCAGAAATATAATAGCAAGTTATAACATACCAAAATGATATTTTTTATGTTAATAAAAAAAAACTAAAACTTAAACCTTCTGTTTATAATTATGAGATCAATACGATAGAAAGTAATAAATCACTTTTATAAGAATGAGATCACGAGGAAACCAAAAATAAATCAAATGCAATGTTAGTTCTAATAAAGTAAATTAATACTATGTGTCAAATAAAGTTTAAAAATTAGCTTACATGAGCAAGTAATCACAGACAAAATTAGAGCAGCTTTAAAAAAATCTTTTCAAGGCCGCGTGCGGCCGGCGACACTAATCTTATGAGATTTTGAAGATCCGTATCCGTATCCGTATCCGCGGATCTTGACACTAAATATCCGTATTCAGATCCGTATCCGCGGATCTTCATTTTCATCGATCCGGCACATCACTAGCGCTAACCCAGGAAGTAGGTACTGGTTAGAATTGAAAAAATATTTTTGTGTCGTAAAGTCCATTCGACGGGGAAGGCTTTAAGTTTTGTAAAGCACTATATGTGCGAAAACAGAAAACCACGCGGACGGAGACGCGGGCAGCCGCTAGTATATCTAAATACACTTGAATGAATTCTTCGTGAAACGGGCCAGTATGATTTATTTCTATCTACCAAATAACGATGACGTATAATATTATCTTAATCTTGGCACCTTTACGAAGAGAAAACAGATACAAATTTTGACAGAAAGGTAATTTTTCAGCATTTCGTAATGGATAGCGTGAAAGAAAATCTTGTGAAAACCCGTGGTTACGCAAAGTTACAAAACATTTTGGATTTTCGGAATTCTTTGGAGGTGATCACACTGTTCTTTATAATTAGATAAGAATTTTACAAAACTAACCGTTTCCTCCGTGGTGTAGTGATAAGAGCGCTGTGCTCAAAAACTACGAACTCGGAGGTCGTGGGTCGTTGGTCCAGACTATGATCCAACTGGTCTGGCTTCCCTTGTGGCTACGGAGGTCAGACGACAATCGCTCCATTGTAATAACCAGGCATGTCAATTTAGGATCATAGTCGCAGCGTACCCTGGGCTCGCCGAGGATGCAACCGGGAAAGGCGCTAGGATGATGATGATGACAAAAATAACCGTTTCGAAACACACTATGTGCCATTTCACACTTTCAACGTTTCATCGTTGCCATTACCTGTTATAACATTACATATAATCATACATTATATGAGGTAAATAGGCTAAGACAGGTCGTAGACGACACAGATGATGTAAGGTTTCAAACAATGTAGGTCACAGTGTCATAGGTATTGTGGTCCAAGATGAAGGTAAAGTTAGAAGCTACAAGCTACATACAAGTGTACATTACGCACCAGGAGAATATGTGTCTTGTATCAATGTCTTTTTGTAACGGTCAAAAGGTTAAGTGATTTCCTAAACAATTGAAGTCTACAAGCCTACATAATAGTTAATAGTTACTTAGTTCAGAAAACTAACGAATAACTGTAGTTTAAGACTACACGACCATTGTCGTGTAGTCTTAAACTACAGTTATTTTACTTCAATTTATTCTACTTAAAACTGTTGTAAACGGGATATTTAGGAGCTTTCTACGTCTTATGTCGCTATGAAAGAATGATCATGGGGACATAGATTAACCAAATGATTATAATTTTGAAAACACAAAATTCGCAACCTACGATAACATCGTTTATGTATTCTTACGAATTTATTTATTTAAAATCTTAGCGAGTCTTAGTGCAGGAACACACTAGGCTGAAATTAATGCATTCTGAAATTAATGAAATTAAAGCAATGCATTTTCTAAACAAATTACGCGACGTAATTTCGGTAATGTGTGTCCATAGTCCATTAAAAGTATGTCATATTATGAACACGACGGAACGTAAATTCAACCGCGTAAATTCATCGCTTTTTAACCGACTTCAAAAAAGGAGCTGATGAAGCTACAGTACTCCTTAACGGTTAGGAGTTGGAAGGCAGAACTGCAATTGGTCGATCGAATGTATGTAGGGCTAACGTGATACTTGTGTATATTACATCCAGACCCACGGCGAGATATCTCGCCGAGAAGTCTCGCTGGGCCTTCTCGCGAGAACAAGTAATTTATCCACACTCACATTTACTTTTAACAACAACTAAGTTCCTATTAATAATTAAGTTTACAACGCTTTAACACAACTAAAAATCATGAAATAAACTGACTTTTAAAAAAAAAAATTAAACCGACTTCAAAAAATCGTGAACACAAAAATAAACTAAAAATTAAAAAATAATTCCTAATATCTATTACCTAATACTATAATTTTCCTAAACTATGTCAAAGTAATCTTAAGGAAGTAATCTTAAGGAATAAAAGGAAAATTATAGTATTAGGTAATAGATTTAGGAATTATTTTTTAATTTTTAGTTTTCCGCATAGTGTGTTCCTTCACTAAGAATATACTTGTGCAGTGCAGTAAGCAAGTATTTCGCATAATATTATATACAAAGTAAGCTGGCATATGACCTCACGTTACGCTGTCGTTTGACAAAATACAACCGCGTCTGTTTCTCTAACTCAAGGTCATGCGCAGAATCATTCTAGGCAAACAGTTACTTTGCTTAGCTACTTATATATACTCAATCTTAAATAATTTGTAGAATAAATATTCAATTGTAACTAATAATTAGGCTTTAATTATTACTTGTATGTAATAAATCAATAGGCTGCGTCAGTGGTAGATACCTATTAAGACATAGGTAGCAGGGAATCTGTGGCAGGGGGAACTTGGCAAAGGCAGTGCCTGTGGTCCAGAGTTCGATTCTCTAATCATAGCAAACATTTGCGAATGAATATGAAAATTGTAGTTTAATGTCGGAGTCTAGAAATACCCGGTGGAACGGTGAAACACGTATATATGTACTATTGGTCTATAGTACCCCAGAGTCACAAAGCCAGAGTGATCTCCTTATGATCGCGAAGGACATCTGCCAAATTGATTTATAAGAGTAAGAAAATAAATAATGCACCTGGGGTCTTTTCTTTATGCACTAGTCAGCATTTATTTATGAACTTTAATATTAATTATGAGCCCAGTCGTGGTTGATCGAAAATATTAATGTTACAACCTACCAAATCGAGATAGAGCGAGAATAGAGAAGTTTGGTAGAACCGACTTACGAAACCATTTATTGTAGGTACACATTATTTAATTCCTTCGGCACTTGACAAGTGACATGTAAAAGTAAAAGTCAACAGAGATTAACATAATTAGTAATCAATGAACAAATATTACCGTTCAACTTATCTGAATAACATTCTTGTGTGTGTCAATATAATTTAGATAGCTCCTTAATTGAGCAATCAAAACAGTGTAACATACATTTTAAAGAAGTTATTCTATGCGATGTTGATCTAATATTTCATTTATTTTATATTGTTTTATAAAATAAACTATCCTACATAAGCTACAAAAAAATTTACCATACATGTTAGTATAATGAATACAATGTTGTTTATCCAAAAAAAAATACGTTTATTAATTTATACATTTTAGTAATCTACTGTGCCTAATATTTTGAATATTGTTATCATTTCAAACTATCCTTGACCAGATTTTTCCTTACTAAAATCTACTTATCAAAATCTATAAATTATTTAAACTAAACAAGTAATACCGTAGCTCGATGAAAATACATAATTCGTGTTTGACAAAAAAAGATTGGAAAATAATCAAAAAGTTAATAATTTCTGTCAATTAGAAATTGAAGAATATTCAACACGAAGAGTTAACTTACTTTAATACTACAGAAACGATACAAAGAAATAGTCGTATTGTCCATTATGTATTTACAAAACATTAAATTAAATTAATTAAAAGACCAACGTCGGCAAAAACATTAAATTGTCTGTCCTACAAACAAACATGTTTATTCTGAGAAGAAGTTTATTGCATTGTTACAATAACAAATGAGGTTTTATGGTCGTTGAGGACATAATAAAATCATTTTTTATGCCCCATCGAGGGAGGGGCGGCCTTGGAAGAGGATAATCTCCGAAATCACATCACACGTCACATTACAGTCGACTAATAGTAATGTGTGTTTGTTTTATTAAGGCTCCATTATGTAACGGAGTTGAACTTATTAAGCCATTATGAAATTGTCGCATTAAAACCGGAATTATGTTGGCTAGGCTAGGCTAAAATTGGACTAGTGTGTCTATGTCTATTATCATTATGCAGATTTACAATTTTTAGAGACTTTATGGTCTGAATGTTCAATTGTTATTCTTTTAAACATGGTTTTAATAGTATGTGGGACCCAGGTTCAATTCGCGAGTTGGGCAAATATTTGTGTTAATTTTTCCGAACAAAGAGCATTTGGCACAGAACCCATCTTTGTAACGATAACATTTCTACTTTATTAGAACAAGCTTCAGACATTTTTGTTCATATCGTAACTATTCTTCCTAATAAATTACGAACATGAATCGTAGACAAGACAGTTTTTATTATGTGACAGGGAGGCAAACGAACAAGAGGGTCACATGATGGTAAGTGATCACCGCTGCCCATGGACATTACCAACCAACCGTACAAGGTTCTCAAATAATTGCCTGCCGTTTAATACCCCATATCTCCAACTGAGCTCTGGCGACCTTACTCACCAGCAGAAACATAGCACAACAGTTACGAAGTGTTACTTAGCTGTGGTCTCCTTCACTTAAACCGAACCATTTCCCATCTTACCAGTCGTAAAATTTCACACAACGATACAACATTACACGAAATGAGGTGTTCTGCAGCCATTGCTTCGCAATAGATAGTACTGTAAATAAATTAACCTGATGACGATGCTAACGAGGGAGATTCAAGAAACGGAATGTTAACGTTGTACGCACGTATGGTTACAGAGGCGTGGTGAACGTACGGTATTGAATAAGATAGATTGTAACAATGGTTTTGTTGTGCTGGTCTTTCGGGAGTTTTTTTATTCTTCCGTTATTTCGGTCTAAAACCTAATTCCTTTTATTTTGTGACTAACTAAGGCTTGGCTTAAAAGGTTCTAACTGCATTTTTCCTTGTTAAGAAATAGGCATGAAATATTTTTATGGTTTTTACGGTCCGTAACTGGCGGTCGTGGCGATATGTGGTCAAAATATCGCGAAAAATTAAAAAGAGAAAGTTATGAGTTTACTTAGGTAAACAATGTATGAATAAAGTACCTAGATAAAAAAGCGTAAGTTAAATGAGACAATAGACATTGAAAAAATACCATTTAAACAAAATTTACTTTAATAGCGCAAAGAACTAACCGTTTCAGTTGGAAAAGTAAAATGGTTCAGTAAACGTCCGCACTCTATTTGTTTTGCAAATGAATTACTTCTTAGAACGATATGCTCGCCAATTAGTGAGAGAAAACAAACATTGGAGTGCACTGTTCAAATGTTTGGAGTTACAACGATCACGTGTTATGGTGAACATTTTATCTATTCACTAATTAATGTAGCTGTAGCTGTATTGTTGGTTGATGTTGATGAATTGGTGTTTTTTGACTAGTCAACAAGCTGTTGGGATATTGGGTTTTGTTTTAATTTTGCCTCACAGCTGATTGCCATCAGGAAGGCAGATTCTGACATAATGTAGTCACCTACCTGTGTTTGTTGCTACATTATGTCATAATGTACCTACCTATTAATATTTACCATAGACGCAAAAGGTCTCTATGGTATTATCAGTAAGAGCGAGTGCTTTAATGGTGTCTCGTTTTTAAACGACTCACAAAAATATAATTCCAAACAGTAAACGAGAAAAAAATTGATACTTTTGAAAGCCTTGCACATTATCAAGCTGTTACAGGAAATCAAAATCATAAAATCTCAACTGGGACAGACAAGTTAATTAATTAAGTCAAACGTGTCATTGCAGTATTGAACAATATTATCAAATTAAGCAAAACAATTGTTGCTGAGATTCGTGCGAATCAAATTGAAGATAAGAGCCGTGCAATTTTTTGATAAGTTAATCCCGCGTGCAAAGTTATGCGTGGAATTGTAAGATTGAGGCAGTTTTGGTTAAAATGTGACTCAGTCGAATACGTGACTCATTCCGCCACTACGTTTGAAACTGAGTTCAGCTACCGGTGAAGTTATTGTTGACAAAATGCTTAACATTCCTGGAAGGAGGTAAGTAGGTATTGGGAGTTTTACGCAGGTACAATATTTTTTAATATTTGATTTGCACAATGTGCTATAAAATCGGGCGTGCCGACTGGTTAAATAGCGAAGGTATTTTTGGGAAGTTTTCTTTACTGTAATATACCTATATTCTTTAGTGTTAATACCTACCTATATACCTATGAAGAAATGATCGTTCTGATGATGGTACTTCTTTATGACTGCCCTTAATTTTTATTCGATGGTAAATGCTTATCTGCCGTGGGAAAATTAGGTCCTCGCAAAGTCCCGAGAAAAGTGGAAATTGCTTCACCATCGAGAGCAACGCTCTTTAATTTTGACCAAACGAACGTGGGACCACGCAGGGAAATGAGAGACTCCCGCGTAATCATTGCAATAATACCTAGCCCTATCTAACTAAGGTACCTGTCTATCTAAAACCTGGTCTTTCCAGGCCGCGTTGAATGGGGTGAAATTGGGACTACTTCAAAATTCTACCAAACTTATAGTAGCACTTTGTAACTATTGTGCTGTGGGAGGGTATGGAGTCTTAAATGCAGGCAAGGGCAACGCATCTACGACCCTTATGCGGTTGATGACGTTCATTGGCAGCGGTGATCACTAATCATTATGTGACCCTCTTGTTCGTTTGAAGCCTCCCTATAACGTAAAAAAAACGTCCAAGATTTACCTAGTTAGTAATTTGTTAACCCTACTGCAAAGTCTGGTTGTTGTTTCTACTATTTGGCGCCACTGACGACAGCCCGGAAATCGTCTGCTTTGATACGATCCTAAATCACCTTAATTAATCTCCACCAGATTATCAGCAGGTCCGACGGATAAAGCAATAAATATCAATTAGTTCAATTGATTCGTATTTACGAATAGATTCTTTGTGATCGCTGTTTGCGAGTTAAATGAACTCGTAATCGGGAGTGATTAAAATTGTTTACCTAATTCGGTTGGTTTAACATAGGCACCAATGAGGGTCATAATCAGAATAACTTAATACCTAGTTTTTTATTTCTGAAACAATACCTTTAGCTTGTAAGAAATATTTGATTTGGTAAGTTAGGAATAAAATTATTATTACATATCTTTATTATTTACCTAGGTAGGTAACTTTCTGACAATAAGTAAAGATTATTATTTTATGGCTTATAGTCCTAACTTATTCATAGGTAGAGGTTTAAGTTGCCTTTAACGAAAAACAAAAAGGGTACATTGCCGGCAATCATTGTTGGGCATTATTATTATCTAAACAAACACTAACTGGTTAAAAATACTAAAGTCAAACAATTTATGGCTGCCTATTAGTCGCCGAGGATCGGGCTGATTAGAGAGCCCTTAGAGAGAGAGGCCTATGTGAATTGACTGCGATAGGCTGATGATGATGATGATGATGATTAAAAGGGACAATTTAGAAACAGTAGAAACTATAATTCTTAGTGGTACAAAACAGTAGGTAATTTTAACGGTAGGTATCACAAAAAAATATTAAATGATAAATAAATGAGGTTATTTCTTCAATTTAAAACATGACTAAATTTAGCTATTTCAAAACTCCGTATAAAATGTATTCACATCGTCACTGGTCAGCTGATTGCGTACCTATGAGCAATGTAGAAGGCATTAAAAAAAATACGTACCTGCATTCAATACCTACTAGCTATTGGACTCAAGATCCTATTTAGGCCGAACCGAAAAACTTATTCATTAATAAGTTTTTAGGCACGCCGCGTGTAAATTCAATTTATATGCGATGTACTTATCTTTCTTATCAGCACAACAGGTAAGGTTATGTGATGTTTTTAAAGTTAAATAGAATTCATCATCGTAGGAATTCTACATTATTTTAAACACAATAAGGTAAATGTGTAGCCGTAAAATCCATTATGCGTGTAGTAGAATAGAAGTTGCTTTTTGCAGTATCAGATACTTATCGGTCATTTTGCCGTCATTTCCTCCATGAACACAAACAACGACATAATTTACATTGAAAAACATTCAATCACTCGATTTACCGAAAACAATGACACTAATAACAACCTTTTTCAATCACTGGCCACTAATAAACACTGTTTTCACTGAACTTTTCTTAATTTCGAAAAGCGAACGTTGTTTGTTTTTATTTTTATTCCGCGTTCGCGACCGTTCGGAAACTGACTGATGCGAGCGCGGCCCACGACACTAGCGCTCCAGCGGCGATTGCGTTCGAAATGACAAATGCGCGTCAACTCGCGGCTTGCAAAGTTTTGTTTACCTCCGCGCGGTTTACCAAGTTCAAGGGATTTGTTGCGAACGGCTGGCGAGACGACCAGTTAAGCGTGACCTCCGCATGTCTACACTCTTCCGAAGGGTTTTCATTACTGAACGATAGCTCACAGATGTCTTCGTACGCTGGTGTTTTAATGTAAGATAATGGATAGGTAATCTATTGTACAGGGAGCGATGAAGTCACACACAACGTGAAATGTACGCGTCATTATAGAACTAGGCTATCTTTATTATTCTAGCAAACAAATGGGCAGGTATTATACCTAATACCTGTTTATGTAGGTATTTAAACATGTTAACGAGAAAGGGATCAATTCATTATTCAAACTGGGGAAAATAATAAACAAACATAATTTTATAATCAGCAAATTGATCATAATGAAGGAGCTGATTTCTGCGGTACAATTAAATAGACCAAACAATTACAAGAAAAAAAAACGCGTAAATTATCACTTTTAGGTATCACTATCACCTATCGTGGTTGGGATTCGAACCCCTAACCTTTGGCGCATAGAGGAACCTAAGGATTCTAGCAAAAACCGGCAAATTGTTATAATTATTATTTCTTATCATAATAGGTAGGTACCTCTATTTACTTTGAATAATAATGTAAAGTTATATTATTGATTACCATTATCCTGGTCTTCAGGAAGTGGGGTAAAGCTGAATCATCAGTAGTGTTGTAGCCTAGGTAAGTACTGTTTAAATAGCGGAACGAGATAAGCACTTTATCTATATGGGTTGGGGCTTATGGATTATAGTAGTTGTCATGACAACACAACCTAACTTACACAATATGTACCAATGTGAATTTATTTCACATTTAAATAAGTAGGTAGGTAGGATATACCTAAATGAATAAACTCATTGGACTTGCCTAGCTCCAAAGTAAGATCGAAGCTTGTACTATAAATGCCAGGGAACCACGGAACAGAAAAAAACTGTTTTTTCTTTCCGTGCAGGGAACGGATAGACGTACATAGGTATTTAAGCACTCATCATGACTCGAGTTCAAAATGCCGATGTTCATCACACAAACATTTGCCCCTTGCGGGAATCGAACACGTGGTTATGAATAATGGTACTACCAATAAGTCTCAGGTCGATCTTTACGAATCTATCATCTATGTTATTTCAAATAAGTCACCTACTTTAGTGCGAAAGCCGTGCTTTGCTTGATGTTACGATTATCTAAGTGAAATAAGTTATTTCACTTAGATAATCGTAACATCAAGCAAACATTAAAATGTGTCAAAACCTATTTTAATCAAAAATCTTTAATCTAAATTAGGCTCATTATCTTATCACAAACGTTATCGCGACATAGGTAATGCATAAATTATCTCTAATCGTGTAATGTGTTTAGGAACATGCGTATCCATTTATCTTAAGGTAGGTAAGTAAGTAGGTATGTATGTACATACTACATATACCTCCTAAAGTAGCTTGAACTAATATTCAGTACGTTACTACAATGCCCCCAAAAGGCGGCTTGATTTAATGGACAAGCTGTCCATCAAACCAAAGACCAAAATAATTACCATAATACCTAAGTAATATTTATACTTACTACCTAGGTACATAATGGCGGATAATTTGTGCTTAGAGAGAGACCCATGAAATCAAATAAAGTAAAGTAAAGTAACTAAATAGCAATGCAAAAAGTAACTTTATTAGATGTGTAAATAATATTAGGATTAAATTTTAAAAAGGTCATAAAATAAACAGTTAATATTTTTTCCAGACTGTATGATATGTTCATAAATAATAAAATAATGCCATCTATTGACGAATGGACAAATGTTCGATCCAACAAAAGTATCACTAAGAATCATCATAGATGGCGCTATTGACGTTGCTTTTCTGTTTCTGCTAGATGCTAATAGATGGCGTTACAAAAGTTCAACGACGTTATTATTTTAGTCATAGCAATATAACAAACAAATAAACTGTTTTCAAGGCTGAGCTAAATGAAGACTTTCATTGTCTGTATTCGGTATACCTACATACCACAATATTTTGTGTACAAAATATTAAAAAACATTTATAAAATGAAAATAAAATCATTGTTTCTAGTGGTCATTATCTTTCTTTGGGCACTTTCTGTTTTCCTTGTTTAATAAGTACATTAGTGGTTAAAGATAAATAAGTCATTTGCAACCTTTGACAAAATAATTAAAATGAATAAATAATATAATTTATCAAATCTTTCTTACGTTGTATGATCGAATGGAACGAAGTTTTATTTTAGTACAATACCTATGTATATAGTTTTTGTTTTATTGATTGTTAATAATACGTATTTGTTCAGCAAAGGGCTTAAAGATGATTTAAGTTTGATCACAAGCAAATAAATTTACTTGACAACGTATCCTAAGAATATACCTGTATCTTTGAGTTCGATGGGTCTATTTAATAAGATTTTACTATGTCCCTTTCAAGTGACAAAGGAACGAGGTAAAGTTCGTTTAAATGTATTCTTTGTCCCGTGAGTCACTCGAGTAGAGCTTGCATGTTTACGAGTGGACCATGCACTGAAATGTGACACGATTGTTATTTATCGACCATTAGAACGTTTTATGCGAACGTTTTATGCCAACACTTACACTTTTTAAGAAAATCTTTGGTCCCCAATGGCCACACATACGGTGACTCGAGAGGAACTTGGTGTTTAGTGGGTAGTCGTCCAGAGGAGTCCCTCATACCTCTGCTCATTTAGAGAGCGAGGATGCGTAAAAGCATTCACCAAGTATAAAAAAAAGGTGTAAGTGATAAAGAGAAGACTAAATAGCGCTTAAAGTTTTATTACAATGAAATTTTCTTTGCAATTTATATCGCGAACTGCCTATGAGGCCTCAATCAGATCATCTTATCTTACAGATGATAGAGTGTTTGTAACGTAGAACAATAAGTAGGTAAACTTTATCGCAAGAAAAATAAATGGGCTGCTATAAGGATGAAAACACTGATCAATTTTATAAAATATTAGATTAGATTAGATATGAAAATGTTTGAATTGAACCTGGTACCTATCAAATGGAGAAAAATATTTGAATAATTGAGACAAGTTGGGTTTCATAGAAGTAAATTATGTTGAAGCAATAACATATTTATCAGACCAAAGAGTGGTATTTACACCACTTTAATTTAACCACAATCATCTGGGCTTTTGCCATTAATCCGTAGTTTGTGATGATGCATTGTATGTACGGCCTCGTCCTTCCTTATCAACACTTGGTTTCTATTATTCTGAACGACGGAAAACTTGACCAAAATCACTGACGAAGTAGACGTTATGTTATACCTACTAAGAATTTCAATGACTTTATATTACGCATTAATATCCCATCCTTCCTAGTCAAGTCATTGAAGGAACTTAGGTAATTACGTGGATAAATACATTGTATAAAAATGTAAACATTTACATGTTTGGACAGATACCAGAACACATCCAAATCAGAAAAGAAAGAAAGAAACCAAATCCTTTTAATTTATGCAAATTTTAGATGCATTTATTTCACATTGAAGCCATTGTTGAGGAGAGTGCTCATTTTGTGAAGTGCACATTATGCGTCAGAGCCGTTGGATCCTTTGTAATTGTTTAACTTCCATAGCTATGTATATCTCCAAGAATCTCATCGCGAAACTATCCATGTTATCACTCAAATGGAATATAAAGATGATGTTGAACAGGAGCAAGGTAAAATACATATTTAAGAATATAAAGTAGCCGTGGCTAACTGTATATAAGTTGCATTCATTAGTGAAGCATTGACCGAAGTCGATTTAGCGACACAATCCAACGTTCTAGAATATAAGTCACTGAACCTGATCTATTTTCTTCGTATTATGCAATAGATGATACGCATAGACTTATGTAAATGGAAAGAATTTCTTCACCATATTTTGATCCACTCTGAAATAGGCACAAAACTTTTAAAGGAAGCGACTGTAGCTTCTCATCGCAGTGATACCAAGTAACCAACGTACGTCACGTCAGTCAAAATAATATCACAGCTTTTAGTATATTCTAGTAAAAATTAAGATTTTACACGTATGTTGAAATGAAATCTCTCAAATCATGACAAGTTTTTGTGCACACATGATGTAATTTTCAATTGATAGGCAATTGTCACGCAACCTTCAATAAGCAGATACTGAGCTCTGTGTGTGACGAATGACGTTGTTAAATAATGCAAAAACCGTTGATCAATGTCAGAATCCTTTAGTTTTGAGCCTTGATATTGTGAAGTTTACTACACACTTTATTCATTATCATCATCACCCTAGCGCCTCTCCCACTTGCATCCTCGGTCATTGCCTCGAAGTCCAGAGATCGCTACAACTATGATCCTAAAGTGACCAGCCTGTTTATTACCATGCCTACTAGCCACTATAATATTGCCAGAAACAAACATGAATCAAGTCAGTTAGATTTTTTTCTACTAATTTGAAAACAAGAATAATGTTCCCAATCCAGTGACGAAAAAATACATAACAAATAAAAGTAGGGTAATTAAAGCCATTCCATTTACGAAGGGTAACTCGACGTAATACAAATTAACTAAACAAAGCCGTAGGTAATCTAATTACACTAATTGGCTGATGCGTCGGACAGATAACGATTAAATATTAGTGTTAAGATAACCAGACAACGCCTTTGTCGCCTTTACTGATGTTTTGACTTGACTTTACGGTTTTTCAGAATTAGGAGCTCTGTATCATTACAAATCATACGATAAGTATGCAGAGTAAATTACTTTGTCTACAGCTATAGGTTTTTGTGAAAAGACGTCGTAGACAGACAAACTGATCTCAAGAAACTTGTTAGGTTAATAAAAACAATAGGAATTCCGAATTCACTAATGCGAATAATTGGTCCATTTACTACATATTTGGTGGGTTGTTAAGACCATGTATCTAGAGGTGACCTTCCATCAATGTTCATTAATGTTTCAGCACATATTAGGTGTACATTACGATAAGGATGACGCGTTAAATTAGTTCATATTTTTATCTATTGATATTGATTGATATTCAGTTTACATTGAACATAAATACTATCTTGCATAATTAATTCACTTAGACAGAAAAGTTTTATATTTCCATTTAAACTCCTCGTATCTTAACATGAGAGCAATCTTTAGTAACGTAGTATGTTGTTTGTCACAATTTCAAGCCTAAACGAAATTTAAGGAATGTGTAAATGTACACTTTTTTATTTTTTACACAATAAAATCATATTCTTCTTTATAAATTCATAATATTAACACAAGTTTAGGTATGTATGTTGCGAGTGTTGCATTTATCGTGGTCAATGATATTTTCGTCGATGTCGCGCGCATTGTAAGCTGATAATGAAAAAAATAGGACGCTTTGATAACATTTATTGGCATAAATGGACAAGAGTACACGAGTATAAACGAGTTACATAATAATAATAATATCACCTCTATAGTTCTTAAGCAGTGAGTGTAACCTTACACTTCATTTAGTGCTTATTAATTCACGGCCTTCAAGATCAGACAAGGTTTTCAATTGTGTGAATCTTAAAACTCTTCATGTTCACTCATTAACAACGCTTCACTTATTTTACGAGTATATACAGTCGAAACTATTAATTATTTTCCTAATCTTGATTAATTATTTTCCTAATCTTTAATGTGTTGATAAAACATTCGAATACACTGAAAACATTCTTGATTCGACATCCGGGACTGATGTCACAGACACTCAATAACATTATTGATAAACACACTAACATGATTACTTATTTATACTAGTTTTGCTGTTAACGGTTGCATTCAATTGACGTTTATTGCGTTCACACGTTTTAGAAGTCACCGATAAAACCTAACCAATGTTTTTAACAGCACAAACATCATCTGTTGCTTTCCAGCTCAGCGATTTTGGCGCAGCTCGGGCAGTTGGCGTGGGACCAGGTATTATTGTTGTTGTTGTTGTTGTTCCTTCTCCTTCGCACGGCGTAGTTCCTCTCTCTCGACGGGAACTTTTGTATCTTCCTCTCCTTCACTTCAGGCTCCTTGTCTGCTCCAGTCATCTTTTGGTACACCGACGCCCACTCCAATTGTTTCAACGAGAGGCACATTGCGAATGAGGTCACGTTGCGAGTGACACGAGTGCTCGCTTGGAAGGATCGAATGACAATGCCGGGTGGCGCGCGAATGTTTTGCTTGTAACGTGTTGCAGCGCTTGCGACGCTGACCTTACGTCGAGAGCAAGGCTGGCCAATTATCCTCACATTACACTTTTCAATCACGTACTAACTCAAGCGTGTCCAAGAATTGAATGAAAGCGAGCCGATGGTTTATCTGTATGACCCGGAGAGTATGAGTTATAGTCCAACTCTGCTGATAACGATTGTTTACACTTTTACAATGATTATCTTTAAATATTTATGTAACCATTAACTTTTATGTATTGTTAGTTGGTTTATTTTTGTACTTACTTAATCACAGTTAAATAACAGTAGGCAGATGTCAACGGCTCTACAAACACAGCTTTATAACTAACTTATCCTTAAAAGGACATTAAGGTTGGTCTGAAAACTGGTCAATGTCCTGTCTTGTATTCGTAAAATATACGCATATTATTTTTTGCTTACAAACGAATGATCAGTCGCATAACTTTAAGACAATGACGTCAAAACCCCTTTTTTGTCTTAGATTGAGAAAAACTCTAAGCTCTACATACCTAAAAGTTAAAGTATAATTCAGTTTACATTAGTCGCATCTATATATTGTAAAATAAATTATGTTTATAATTATTTTATTATCTGTGCAAAACCAAGTTTGAAGTTTTGCAAATTTGCAATCCATCATTGATATGTAGAACACAACTCTAGTACCTACCTACTATTTCAAGGTTTAAGATCTCACGGTCTAATTGCTTCCTACAATTTAAGATACTAAATTCAAATTAATCCACTTTACGACTAACCTCCAAGCGTGCGGTATGAACCCCGGACATAATTCTGGACAGTTGTCGCAAGGTCTTCCTTCGGAGACTTCTTTAATCCGGACACCCTGTGGACAAGGAAATTATTGGGTTAAACAAATTAAAATATAACAAAGCACATTGGTACATATTTTGTCAAAAGTATTTCTAGATAGCCAAACTTAGTTTTAGTTTAATGAAATTTTGTTAATTGTTACCAGGTTCTATATTTACATTTAGTTTTCTTTCATAAATTGTAAAACGTTTCTATGCTAGACTGGGTCTATCTTGCAGAAAATCTAATGACGCAAATACTCATGCAATTGATGAAACGCGACGTCTGTCAAACCACGCAGCAAAACAATTGTAAATGTAATGTAAGGAATTGACAATGATTACCTACTATTTAATAATGTACATGCGTTGTGTATTGTTATGAGAGTGTGTGAATGTTATTTAAATGAAGCTGTTCACTACTGAGAAATCAGTGATAAGAAAATCAAATAGCAAGACCTCCAGAGCTAGAATGTCGTCGAAACTGTTGTAAATGGTCAAGTAATTGAAATGCCCAGCAACACCTTCCACTATATTTTCCTCGTCGTTACTAGACCTGACATCGTCTTCGGAAATCTTATCTTCGTCATTGGAATCGTATTCACTGTAACTCTCTGAAGTTGAATACTCGCTATCCCTTCGAAAGAGTTTAAAGATTCCAGTTTTCTCCCGCCAGTCACTGTCTCTCAAATTAGTTTCCTTTTTAGACTTCTTTTTATGGATTTTGAAAGGAACTTGCTTTAATTTTGGTTGGACAACGTATGAGACCTTCATCGGATTAGGAGTATTGTAACATCTGTCATATTCTTCTTCAGAAACACCGCAATGATTGACTAGGAAGTCCTTTCGGATCTGTTCTCTAGCAACTGGATCTCGCCAGTACACCTCCTTCTTCCGTACTCCTAAGTAATAATCCAGATCTCTTTCTCCAAGGTCATCAATCTCATCTTCAATCCGATTTTCACATTTATTGTGTTTTAAGCTGTTGTTGCGGTCATATTCTTCCATCACTTTAGTAAGCAAACGATATTTCCTCGTATTAGGCATTTTCTTCAGCAAGTTTGCTGTGTTCGACGATAAAAATCTCGTTGTTTTTTTATACACTGATGCTATAGACTCTCTCCGTCGTTTCATATTGTTAAAATAAACTTTCCGATGTTTCCTGATAACGTATCGAGTTATTATGTGTTTTTTGATTATTTTCAGATATTTCCGAAATCTCAAGTTCATTTCGGATGTCAGCCCATTTTGTCGTCGCGGATTTCGGACGCGCAATGGAAACCGAGCAAAATGTGTGTGATAACGAAGGTAGTTTCCAGTAAGGGGGACGGCGTAACACTAGCCAGTTTTATGGTTACGATTCAATTGTGAAGGTGACGTGATCGTGGTCACCTGCCAATGGGTAGACGAGGTTTTTTTATAAACCAATTCTACGAGACCCTCCGCTGATCATACATTAGTCCCCTCGCGGTTGTGTGCACCGTAGAAACGAGCAGGTGGTGGGGGTCAAAGGAAAATGGTGCGTGGGTGGGTGGTTATAGCCAGCCCTAAGGGTGCGGACTGTTTAGTGTCATGCAAACAGCGCTAAAATGTGTTCATGGCAATTGTGTCGACAAATTGCAACACCCTTGGGTACGATTGCCTGTTAAATGTCCACCCTCATTAGGTTTGTTGTTTGAGGTCGTTGACATTTTACTTCTATGTTCTATGAAAATTCGGAAAAAATATCAGATCTTTATGGGTTAAATATACAATTGTTTTCCGAGGTCTTTATTAATTGACAGTAGGTAAAATGCAAGCAGTTTACTGCAACAAAAATAATCTGAACTTGCAATTATTTTATACAGAATGTATTACTAGCGCCATCTGTGTAGCGGTTCAGAGATTATCACATCGTTTGTTTAGCAGCGCCACCTATTGTCGAGCAGCATTACTAAATTGTATTCACTTCTAGTACAGTCCTTACCAAATAGTTTCCCGCCGCACCATGCATGTTTGTTTATTTCTGTGTACAGAATGAAACAAGAAATAAAACTAAATATTATAAAATTTAACCAATAAAGATATGAATTAAATTTTACGTTTCAGATATCATTACACTTGGTGACTTCTTTTCCCTCTTATTAAATCTCAACAAGTTGAAATATTTTAAGCCTCAGTTGCTTATATCACATTTAAATCAATTAATTAAGATCATAAAATAACCAAAAGTCATAAATAATATTGCAGGTAACAGTTTTGTTACTAGGTTTTCAATAAGTGACATATCATGGTACCTACCTATCTATGTAGTAGGTACCTATACTTCTTTTATGTTATCTGTGCTTATACTATACCATGTTTCATCTTAGATGATCCCTGAGAGAGGTGCACTTTTTAAACGAAATTAAACTTAATTCAAGGCTGTTTTCCTTAGGGTTCTTTTTGCTTTAGAAAAGTGACGATTTTCCTTTGAACAGTCGACCCGCTTGGTGTAATGGCCAAGATATTGCCTATTACGCAAGAGGTCGCGGGTTGGATCCCCGCACAGGACAAACATTTGTGTGCATGAACATGTCTGTTTGTCCTGGTCTGGGTGTTATATGTATCTATTTAAGTATATTTGTTATACCACTGTGGATTCTGATATCTGTAACACAAGTGCTTAACATACTTAACACGGGGTCAGATCAATGTATGTGATGTTGTGAAATATTTATTTATTTATTTATTATTTACAGTCAACTGTCACCGGGATCATCTTAGGTGAAATATACTAAAGCGGCTATGGTATGGCCCGTTGCATAATGCATCATAATACGCCAACTAAAACCATGTAACAAATAGTTGTTACGTCCTACCTTACAAGTGTATTGACTCTAGATCAACAAGCTATCTTGCTTAGGCCATACCCGTGTAGGATGATACTAGATAAGTAAATATATTATGGTCCAGCATCAGATCACTCCTCAAAATACTGCTTGCGTAACCTAACCTTGAACGCCATAATAGGGCATAGACTTATGCGGCAACGTAAGGCATAGGCTAAGAGCGGTTTATTGATATAACTTTAAACTTTCACGTTGCATTATAATTATTTAACATTACAACCTATATATTTTGTGCAGGTCTATTGAAAAATCCAACGAAATGAAATTGTGAAATATTTAATGTCCAAATTAGGCTAATTAGAAGCAGATAGGTGCCGGTAGGCTTGTTGCCTTTAAGTTGTTATCAAACGTTAAATTGTTTAAAACGCTTAAATAGTGGGTCAAGAAATACTAAATCTATACTAATATAATAAAGAGGAAAGGTTTGATTTTTTGTTTGTTTGTATGAATTGAATAGGCTCCGAAACTACTTGGCAGATTTGAAAAATTCTTTCACTGTTGGAAAGCTACATTCACCCAGAGTAACATAGGCTATATTTAATCCCGGTACGGGAAGTTGTTCCCCCGGGACGCAGGTGAAACCGCGTGACGGGCCGCTATTAATAATAAAATAATAAATCATTCCCGCTCGCCGCTAGTAACTTATACCGATCGATATTGAGTTACACACGAAAATGAATGAGTAATTTTTTGTTTACAAATCGTATTGTATCTGAAACATATGTTTTAAGTTTACTGAGAAATAACCTCACCACAGTTACCAGCTATTGAAGAGTTGTGCTGTGAGTAGGTATGTCTGAGTTTACTGAGTGATTGAGGAACTGAGTCAATCAATGATCATCTTGTTTACATATGATCCATATTATGTCACATACATAGTTCGTGTGCGGGATGCCGGGATGGCAATATAAGTCGCGACGAAAGCGTATGGCGAATTCGTCAAAGTGGCATCTTGGCTATGGGCCCTGGAGTGGATACTGCGTTTCAGCAAGTCTCCAAAAAGCGCAGTGTAGGTCGCCCTCAGGCAAGGTGGAGTGACGATCTGCGCAAATGGCTGGCAGGAGCTGGATGCGAGTCGCGGATGATCGGGCTGAGAGAAGAGCCCTAGGAAGGAGAGGCCTTTGTCCAGCACTGGACTGGGCCTAGGCTAGGCATATGTCTCTTGAAGGGCTCTCCATGTAGCCCGATCTTCGGCAACTGGCATTATACTCGTGGCACATAGATTGCTGTAGTTGTTGTTGCCCAAATAAATTCTCTAGTGACTAGCCAACGTAGGCGAAACCTCTTGTTTCATAGGTAATACAAGGACTGCAAATAAAGTTGCTTCAACCGCAGATATGTACATCTTGCTCTACACATAAAGTGACATAGTTGAGTGGATATAAATAAAGTCATATTATACACGTACGTAAGTTCCGGGTAGTAAATTTTGATTCCCGGTTTGGTCAGCATTCCTTTAGGCTAGGCCGCGGCATTGTTTCCAATGGAATTTGCGTTTTATTGCTTTGCGGAAACAGCTTGAGTCAAACCTTGTGTGTTTTGTGTAAAATAGCAATAGTATTGGGTGAATGATTTATTGAAGGGATAACGTTCATAGTTGAGGTGTTTGATGGCGCAGTGGTTAGCGCGCTCGGCAGATTGCTAAGTTAAGCAACTCTCGCAGGTGCCAGTCATCGGATGCATGACCGACAAATTTAATCTCGAGCACCTCCTTGCTTCGGAAGGCACGGTAAACCGTGGTCCTGCGCCTGAACTCTCAACGGTCGTGTCAGATTGCTGTCCCACCGAACGATAAAATTGTGGGAATAAGGAGTGCATCTGTGCTTGCGCACTCACTTGTAGACTATTGCTCGTCCTAGGGTATGTTACTAGCGACCTGCCGTGGCTTTGCATACGTGCAACTAAAATTATCGGTGATCTCTACTGTATTTGAACATAAACCTTCTTCTTGAATCACTCTATTTGATAAAAAATAACGCATGAAAATTGCATAAAAACGCATTGAAGGCGTAGCTACGTCAAACCTCGGTCGCGTTTTTTCCGCCTAGTCTGTTTCTATACTTAAGCATAACAAAGGGACAAACAAAAGAACGCGACTTTGTCTGATACCATGTTGTGATGATTAATTATTCAAATGAGTACCTTGACTTCTGACCTTGGTTGCTTTCACGATGGAATTGTCGTAAGCAATTAAAAAAGGCTGTAAAACTGATGACCGTGCCTGCAAAGCCGCACCTCGGTAATTATGTAAGCGATTTTCGTCACGCTACCAAAGGTGCGGAATTGTGGATCAAGCCCCCTTCAAATTAGCTAGGGAACTTGTTTGCGTATTCAAATGTGATTTGATAATGGTTCCCAGTTGAATTTCGAGTATAGCGGATAATCCCGACGATTATTTAACTACCTAATTTGGACATAAATAGGTGTGTCTATATTTTTTTACTAGCGGGTGCCCGCGATTCCTTCCGCGTGGATTTTGGTTCTGGTACATATATGTAGTGTTATACTATAAGCTTAAAGCCTTCCTCGACAAATGGACTATCCATCGCACCAGTAGATCCTGAATTTAAGCTATAAATTGAAATCCACGCGGACGGAGTCCCTAGCGGCCGCTAGTTGATTTATAATATTATTATGTATTTACTGTTGAAATCATATGTCAGATGTGACTAGGGTTATGACACAATTTCTCAGAACGGGATCTCGACTTAAAGAGGTTCTTTGAACTGTGTAAGGTGTTTGTAAGGCTAAAGGATATTGTAAGGATTAGCCTCATAGGACGGTAGCGCATGAGAGCTTTTCCGAGTGTTGCAAGCAAAGGCACGAAAAGTAGTAAGTAACCTACTCACTTACCGTCGGGTGAAACGTAAGCCCCACAATATCTCTTAGAATTACAATTATTTTAGCGTTAATAATTATATAATTTATTTAACGCGGTAATTATTTGCATAAAGGTGATGTCCAAAAAATGACCCAGATTCGACAGGAATGAAATGTATACCAGTGGATTGACATTGGAATATAATATCATGTTACCAAGAGGGCAACCCTGAAATCGTTATAGTATAGGAGCTAGGAGCAAAATAAAATAAGGAAAAAAATCGTTCTAAACAAAGTTTACGTCATGTTGTGGCTTTATATGACGTTGTTTTAATGTTGTTTCACTGGTGATGATTATCAACAACACATTTCACAAGCAACAGCAACATCATAACAACGATATTCTCACCCACAACATGGCGCTTTGCTCCTATACTATACCAACTATTTTTGTATTTGCAATCTTTAGCCACAGAATTACCAATAATACACACAGTACTGTAACGATTGAAGTATCTATGGGCCAGAAGAATAAAATATTCAAAAAACAGAGTGTTTGTTATGATGTGATTTAATATGATGTTGATATTAGGTTGCTGTGCGGTTGCTTGTGAAAGATGATGATGATGATTATCCCAAGTGACAAAACATTAAAACAACGTCATATTAACTCTCAACATGACGTAAACTTATTTTATTATTGTTTTGAACGAATTTTTTACTTATTTTATTTTGCTTCTAGCTCCTATACTATAACGATTTCAGGGTTGCCCCCTTGGTAACATAACATTACATTTCAATGCCAATCCACTGGTATACATTTCATTCCTGTCGATTCTGGGTTTTTTGTCCATACATTTATGGACATGTCCTTTGAAAAAGAAATTGTTATAATAACTATTATTTTGAAGGGCACAAAACCGAGAGTCACGGGTTCGAATCCCTCTAGGGGCAAATGTTTGTGTGATGTAAGTACATACATCTGCTTGAACAAGCCATGGAATTTGGTAAAGTATTTAGGTACCTATGTCTATTCGTTCCATAGCATCCATAGTATAAGCTTCGGCTTAGTTTGGGAATATGCAATTGGAGTGTTAGTTCAATGAATTTATTTATTTAAAACTATTATGTACTGCAATTTGCAAATGAACACATACTACATTTTTAAATTTAAATCGTCAAAAATAGACCACCACCAATTTCCTTATGCCTTTGACATGTGTCCGGGGCAGGGGTTGATAACCGTTTTAATTAGGGCAAGTAGAAAATTGCCAATTACGGAATCAATCCACCGTAATGGAATATTAAAGCCTCCAAAATGTACAGTTGACATGAATAATGGGTTCACGTGTGATCCGGAATGTTCCAATGTTCCGCCGATGTTCCTTGGTTACCACGTGTGGAGTCTTCGTTGAGTCTTTGATGGTTCCGATCGAATGGGTGTGTTTGGGTGAGTGCCCAGAAGTAAGTACAATATTTCATGTAGTACAATAAAGATTAATTAAATAAATAAATGCTAGAGACGCTTCGGATATTAGGCTCGTTTTAATAAATCGCACTCAACTCTGACCTCGAACTTGAGGTGCTGTTATGTATGAGAAAGACATATCTAGTTCGCACTCAAGATCGAGCTCAGAGTTGAGTGTTCTTGGTAATGTTAAGTTAGCAAGAAAAGAATTTCTGATGTATGAAAATGCAAAGTAATATTTCAACATCCAAAGACTAAATTCAAATTCAAAATATACTTTATTTATGTAGGCCTCAGTGAGGCACTTATAAATCGTCAATGATATCACAATGTAATGAATCTACCACCGACTTCGGAACGCAGTCATCTACCGAGAAGAAGCGGCAAGAAACTCGATAGTTGCTCTTTAAAAAATTTAACAATGAAACAATTACTATTACTATAAAGTTAACAATGAAACAATTTTTAACATTGAATTCAATTGAGTCTTATGTAGTAATCTTGAAATGATAGGTATGAATAGGGTACTACGAGTAATCAAAGTTTTGAATTGAATGCATTAAAATTAAAAAAAAAAATAGAAGGACACATCTTTCATTAGTGATGCCACTGCCTGCCTGTCAATAATAATAATATTGTACTAGGAATATATTCTCCCAATAAATAAATAAATCTCTGGACATTATCAAATTGTTATTTTCATTTCTTTTTAATTAACGACATCTATGGAATTCTATGTTTGACTCACTAGCTTAATTTCTTTTGTGTTTTAAGGAAGGAGGTCGGAAAGTCTTTTAATCACCGAACCGGAGAGTGTTGCCAGCTTAAAAATTATGAAGAAGGAAACTAAACACCAACAAGTTTACAGCGAAGACCAGGAACAAATCTTAAGGCAACTTTTAAGGGTGTAACGTTATACTTATTTTATGCAATTAGTCGATGCCTACCTGCTCTTTATAACATGGATATTTTAAAACTTTAAAAAAATATGTAAAGCTATAAAAATATTTGGTAATGCATTCAAATGTGTAGTTAAAGATACACAGGGGAAAGCCCATGCTCTCTTAGATTGTCTATTAGACACTTTATGCGATATACTTTGGAAGCAGAGAACGTCGAATCATACCTAAGCAAAAAAATAAAAATTTTGTTTAAGCCTAATGGGTGATCTAAATTTATTGTAGTAATGTCTTTTAAATCTTCACAAAGTTTATTCTATGTGTGACAGTTATTTTTTTTCTTTAGAACAATATGTACACGGCAATCAATTTATTAATTTAAAAATTTCCACATAAACCGCAAATGAAAATGCCGTCCTTTTTCGCAGGTGTAATGCAGTATCCAATAGTGCATTAATTCATTAAGAAAATTACTTTGTAAATGTTCTCTTTGTGCGTTCCAAATCCCCTTGACGTCACGTTAATACCAATTAACAGTCTCATTGAACCGATATTATATTAATTAGATAGATTCATGTTAACGTACAATTATGCAATTTGTCGTGTGTGTGAGGTGCCGCCAAAAAGATTGTGTAGTGAAATGTTGGTACTGTAAAATTCTTTTTGGGATTGGGGATTGGTAGTTTTCAAGTACTTATAATGGGTGTTTTGGCGGGAGATTAGGACGAAAATATTTCGTAATAATTTACGAAATAGCTCGCACCAAAAAGTGTACCTACCAGTAATATGTGAATGGTCTTTTTTTAAAAAGGAATAAAACTTTTATTTCCTATTTAATTGCTTGACTATCATAACTTTAAAATAATAAACAAAACTTACACCTAATACCTAAAGGTTTGCAGATTACACCGTGGTAAAACTAATTTACCATGACGCTGGTATTCCAAAGCTTCCGTTCAGAAAACTGAGTTTACTAGATTTATTTATTTATTTGTAAGTTTGGATAGGACAGAACTTTATTACAATTGTATACATGAGTTATCACGATAAACGTCACATAATCAAGTGTGGTTCCGACTCTTATTATGTGCGTTCACGTTCGAGCTCGAAAACGGTCTGCGATAAAATTAATATGCTACGTATCACTGAGTAAGACTCGCGTACAATGATGAGCGATAAAACCTTTGATGTGCATGTACAGACGGGTAATTTTATTGTGGAGTGTCCGTTATGGGATATTGATCCATATTTCTAGTGGACTAAGCATGACTTCTCCTTGAAAGTTTTTGAAGACTATGCAGAGGAAAAAAATACCTATCTTATTCTTGTTTATTTTTAATATGTATTTGCTAATTTAAGCGGCAAAGATCTATTTTGTTTGGTTAGGTTCGGAATGTAAATCGGTAATTGACGACCCGCTTGGTGTAATGGTCAAGATGTTGCCTAATACGCAAGAGGTCGCGGGTTCGATCCCCGCACAGGACAAACATTTGTGTGCATGAACATGTCTGTTTGTCCTGGTCTGGGTGTTATATGTATCTACTAGCGGGCGCCCGCGACTTCGTCCGCGTGGATTTCGGTTTCTTTATCACCTATTTTTCCCGTTAGTGGTGGAATTTTCAAATAATCTTTAAAAGGGGATGCCTACGTCATATTATCTTCATGAATGCAAAGTCTCAGCCCGATCGGTTAAAAAATGACAAAGTTTCATACTAACGTGCATCCCCTATTTTACCCCCTTGGGGGTTGGAATTTATCAATCTCATTGATTAAGCGATGCCTACGTCATAGTAGCTTTATGTGTGCAAAATCTCAGCCTGATAGGTTTAAAATTGACAAAGTTTCATACTACCGTTCATCCCCTATTTTACCCCCTTAGGGGTTGAATTAATCCAAATCCCTTCTTAGCGGACGCCTACGTCATAACATCTACCTGCATACCAAATTTCAGCCCGATCCGTCCAGTGGTTTGGGCTGTGCGTTGATAGATCACTATGTCAGTCAGTCACCTTTGAGTTTTATAGATATAGATTTAAGTATATTTGTAATACCACTGTTGATTCTGATGTCTGTAACACAAGTGCTTAAGCTACTTAACACGGGGTCAGATCAATGTATGTGATGTTGTGAAATATTTATTTATTATTTAAAATAAATAAATAAATAAATGCCTTGGACTGACACACCAATTGCCTAGCCCCAAACTAAGCTCGAAGCTTGTACTATGGATGCTAGGGAACGGATAGACATACTTAAATACTTTTATAAACATCCATGACTCGAGTACAAATGCCGATGTTCACCACACAAACATTTGCCCCTAGCGGGATTCGAACCCGCGACCCTTGGTTTCGTAGCCAGTGTCTCTGACCACTCGACCAACGGGCCCGTCAATTATTTATTTATTTATTATGGTTAAAGTTGTTGCCATAGAGAATTCAAAAACATTTCGTTGTTGCAATATTTATGACAATTGTTTCCAATTTGTTTAATTAAATGAGCATTTGCAAAATGTGTTTTCTTCATGTATAATTGTGTATCCCAGACGTTTTCTAACAATTGTTGCACCAACTTTCACTGCCTCCTATCAGTTTTACAATGAACTGCCCCCGTTCATTTGTATTCTAATTAGATAGACCGCCATTATTATGTGAATGTACAAGTATAAAACACATAATGCCATAAACGCATGACAATTATCATTGAGGTTGTCATGAATAGTTTTGTCGAACTGTACTTAGATTGATAGAAAGAAACAAAACTCCTATTATGTAGGCTTTATAAGCACAAGTGCAGGCTAATAAGACGATTGTTAAATCATGATATTAAATGAAGGCAGTAATCTATTTAGAAAAAATAGCAAGAAAATGAATTGCTGCTCTTTTCATATCGTCAATGAAAAAATTGGCCAAGTGCGAGTCGGACTCCCGCACTGAGGGTTCCGTACAAATTCTATTTTTGACGTATTAAAAAAACTACTGAATAGATTCCGTTCGAACCAATTTTCGTTGGTAGTTTTTATGGTAATGTACATTATATAATTATTTCAGTTTTATCATCCTCTTATTTTAGAAGTTAGAGGGGGGGACACACACTTTTTTCCACTTTGGAAGGGTCTGTCACGCAAAGTATTCACTTTAGAAAAAAGTGATATTAGAAACCTTAATATAATTTTTAAAGACCTATCTATAGATACCCCACACGCATATGTTCAATGAAAAAAAAATATTTCGAATTTTAGTTCTGACTATGGGGACCCCCCACCTTTTTTATTTTGTTTTCTATTTTTGTGTGAAAACCTTGTTGCGGTTCACAGAATACATCCACTCACTAAGTTTCATCAGTATAGTACTTATAGTTTCGGAAAAAAGTGGCTGTGACAGACTGGCGGACAGACAGACAGACAGACAGACAGACAGACAGACATGACGAATCTATAAGGGTTCCGTTTTTTTGCCATTTTGGCTACGGAACCCTAAAAATGTTTTATTGATAAATTGAGTCCCCAGCCTCCCAATGTGGCATCAAATAATAAGATTGTCCAATATATATATTATATATTTTATATCGATAATAATACTTAAAGGTACTTAAGATTGCGTAAATAGTTAGTAAACTCAAACTCAAACTCAAAATATACTTTATTCAAATAGGCCTCAGAAAAGCACTTATGAATCGTCAATATTATAAAAACAACACATTGAATCTACCACCGACTTCGGAATGCAGTCATCTACCGAGAAGAAGCGGCAAGAAACTCGATAGTTGCTCTTTTCAATCGCCAAGTTTTGTTACAATATTTAATTTTGTCAAGTTTACATACTTGTACTTTTACTAGTACTGGGCCATACAGTTACCTCTTTCAGGTACAGAATTAAAATATTAAATACATATGAACAGATTGAGTCCCAGTCGACCAGTCCCCAAAGGTGGCACCTGTTCACAAGTATGACGTATGTGTCAGCCATCATCTCACTCAACCATTTTAGAGGGAATGAAATGACCCGCCACATAGCGCCACCACCCCAGAGACATTATAGTGAGCATGACTACTGAGACCCAGGCCATCCAACCAAAAACTGGAAAAACAAAATTTAAAGTACAACTACATTGTAGGACCCAGTGTACATACTCCATTTTAAAAGTATTTTACAATGCTAATGTTTCTTACATAATTTATATAAACTGACTAGATAAAACATTTTACTTCCACACACATCTATCATTCAAATAATCAGTTGTAGAATAGTAGCCTTTTTCCATTAACACCTTTTTTATATGATTTTTAAACTTTGCATAAGGTAAATTTACAATTTCATTGGGAATCTTATTATAATAGTGAATACTTTGCCCCACAAACGAACGCGACACTTTCTGCAGCCTAAAACGAGGTAATGCAATTTTGTGTTTATTTCTAGTGTTTCTGTTGTGCATATCTGATTTTTTCGCAAATATATGTATGTTTTGATGTACGTACAGGATACAGTTATAAACATATTGGCTGGCTACAGTGAGAATATTTATTTCTTTAAATATTTCCCTTAATGATGTCCTAGCACTAAGTTTGTAGATGCATCTAATGGCTCTCTTCTGTAAAACGAATATAGTTTGGATATCCGCTGCCTTTCCCCAAAGTAAAATGCCATAGGACATTATGCTGTGAAAATAGCTGAAATATACTAAACGAGCCGTTTCAACATCAGTAAGCTGTCTCACCCTTTTAACAGCAAAAACCGCTGAACTAAGCCTACCTGACAAATTACTTATGTGTGGATTCCATTGCAATTTTGAATCCAAAGTTACACCGAGAAAAACTGTCGAGTCTGCTACTTCTAAATTATTATCGTTTAACTTGAGAGATGATAACACACTAGTAACATTAGGTAAAGTGAAACTTACGCATTTCGTTTTTTTGGCGTTAAGTTGTAAATTATTTATAGTAAACCAGTTGGAAACTTTCGCGAGTGTATTATTTACTTCTTCAACACAGTTTTTAGCCCTGTCCATGTTAAATATCAAGGACGTGTCATCTGCAAACAATACAATCTTGCATAAGTTGTCGACAAAATAAGGTAAATCATTGATGTAAATAAGGAACAAGAATGGTCCTAGGATCGATCCTTGAGGTACTCCTATCTTCACAGGGGACCCCGATGATAAGATACCATTGACATCAACCGTTTGTAACCTAGAGTCAAGGTATGACTGAATTAGTTCTAGTGACGCTCCTTTAATTCCATAGTGTTGGAGCTTGAGAATGAGTGTTCGATGATCAACACAGTCAAAAGCTTTAGATAAGTCACAAAACACACCAAGAGCGTTCTGTGACTTCTCCCAGGCCCCATAGATGTGCTTTAGAAGAGCGACACCTGCATCAGTTGTAGATCGGCCCTTAATAAATCCATACTGCTCTGAATGAAAAAGCTTATTAGATGTAAAATGTGCCAATAACTGCTCATTTATTAATTTCTCAAAGATCTTGCTAAGAGCAGGCAGAATTGAAATTGGACGAAAGTTTCCAGGATCCTGACAATTCCCGGAAGCTACAAAGCTACTAGCAATGGTATCTCAATGTGCTGTCGAGTCAAAACTCGATCAATAGTTCAGTAAACCTTACCTACGGTTGTTGTAGTTCAAACTAGTGATAGAAAAATAAATTGGTTACAATAGCAAAATAGTGGCACGGTTATTGAACTATTATGCTATTGATAGTCATATTTCAACATTCTTGTTATTGTCAAATGACAAGAAATCCCTTTTAGGTAGGTACAGAAAACCTACCTAAATAGGTACCTACCTAGGTAAACGGCAAGGTTGCTGTTGTAAAAACAGCAAAAAAGTTAAGTCGAGTGCACTAAATTTGCTTTTATGATGATAAGAGAAGAAGACAAAATACTTCTAATCCTTAAAATTAGTAGGTATGTTGTGCTTTAACAGATATTTGAACCTTGGACCTTAAAATCTGCACTTAAACCGTCCATATAACAACTATTAAACCAAACGAGAATTAACTTTACAGTTAAGTCAATGGGAACTTTCCCGATCATCTAATTACGTATCTTACTTACTTAATACCAATAATATAGCACTAGTGATTTACAGTCAGCCGCGCATCAAGGTAATCTCTTGCAGTTCAACAGTAGCTCTTATGCCCCAGACTTAAGGGTTACAAAGTTTTAAGTGTTTCATCTGTGTAGTTGTCTGTACCGTTCCTGCAATGCAACCCATGGTTGTAATGATGTCATTTGCGATTTAAATGGTGAAACGCGAGCGCAAGCACTTCTCAGAACGTCGCCTAAGAGTTTGATTGTGGCGAATGTTTTATCTTGCTTTCACTTGTGATTATTTAATGATTTGTCATTTTTAAGATTCCCAGGAAAAGCAATGATTAGTATGGAAAAAATTTCACACAGGAAAATTCCGTCGTGTTTTGTTTTGTTAACCTTATTTCGGTCACCAAAGAACCTGACCAGACAGAGTGGTTTCCCGGCCAAAACTCTACTGTTATTCTTTGTTTTTCTAATAGAAAACAGCATCTCAAGTTTGCTCTCAAGATCGATTTTAGAGTTAAGAGTGATTTATTAATACGAGCCTTAATGACCCTTGAATGGAATGCTACAGACGACAATGAGAAAGTTTTGTGTACACTTTTAAATATTTAACAACGACTTTGTGGTAATACCGATTGGCATTAGATCATTTTCCCATCGCGTGTTCTTTTGCATACTACATCATTTCAAGTAGTTTATCATGAATAGGTAAACTCGTATCAATAGGTTTTAATTATAATTTAAAAAAAAAAACCTAATTTTCTGACATTTACGTAAACGACAATTTCTGTTAAGATCAACCAAAATATTAAGATCAACCAAAAGCAATATAAATATAAAGTCAAGGAGTCAAGTCAAATGTCGGTAACATAATACAGCAAACAAATGGCCAGACATGATTTCTAAACAAAAGAATAAGAGTGAAAGTGTTGACATACGAACTTACTGAGAACAACTGTCATAGTTTACGGAGCACTATTTTGATGACTATGATGATAAGTTTTAATTACTCACTAACTCTTTCACACTTTCCCTAGTTCGTACAGACTTTTATTTGACGCTGTATGTGGTGGCAAACCTGTTTCACTTTAATTATACTTTCATTACTAACATTTGAAAAAAGCAAGATAATATCCATCTTGTCACAGGTAGGATACGAACCCGCACCCCTTACAATCCTAACTCAACTAAACGGCGACGATTTGTTTCCTATCATTCAACAAACGTTTTAATTCTCTGTCGGCACAATCTAGTGCTATCCAAAATCAATATCTAGTAATACTAGTACAAAAGCTTTTGTAAACACTACATAACTATGAAAAATAAAACCGATAGAAGTTGCAAATAGAAGAACAGAACGTTCTGAACATAACACCCTGGCCACAGCCCATAGCGGTGCGACTTGCGATGCGTCTTGCGCAGGTGAAAGTGGCGAGCGAAAAAATCAAATAAAGGAAATTGTATGAAGCGAACGCGCGGCGGCCATACCCACGACTAGGGCGGCCGTCGCCGGCCTCGCCGCGCCGCTCGCCGCGCCGCTCGCCGCGCCGCTCGCCGCGCCGCTCGCCGTTGTAGCTGTGGCTAGATCCGAGTATGCACGCTTACGTGGTATTATTTAGCCGCAACCCGTGTGTTAGGAAAACAAAGCGCGGAGAAAATTAAAAATGTAACAAAAAGAAAAGGCGCACACAAAGAACTAATCAGTAAAAAGAGTTGAAGAAAAATGAAATGGGACATCAGCTGAGTGTGACATTTTGAATACCCAGCCTCTGCCCTCTGAGAAAGTTACTAAGTTAAGCAACTTTCTCAGAGGCTAGTCAATGGATGGGTGACCAAAAAATTCATTGGACTAACAGACCAATTGCCTAGGCCCACATTAAGTTTGGAGCTTGTACTGTGGAAGCTAGGGAACGGTTAGACATTCTTAAATACTTTCATAAACATCCATGACTCGAGTACAAATGCCGATTTTGTCTCTAGCGGAATTCGAACCCGCGACCCACGGTTTTGTAGCCAGGGTTCCTGACCACTGGAGCAACAAGTCCGTCAAAGCTAACTATCTCTTAAATCATAATTGTTATTTCCTTGCTAGAAATATCAAATTGGTCTGTCAAAAATGTCCATCGATGACAAAATGCTCAAGTTGTGGTTGCTCAAAGTGGACTACACAGATCGTACATACAATTGTTTTGTTCTTTTATCCAGTCAAATGTTTCTAAACATCTCACAAAGAATCCTAGTTCTCATGCAGTTCCTTTATAACAAACTAGACTTGTTTCTTCGACTTAGTCCGCTTGAACTCGACTAACCCCTTGCGTCCGATTCGATGGACAAAGTTTGAAGTGAATGAAGTCAAACAAAACTGAGCAATGCAGAGTGATATGGGAGTAAGTAAGATTTTCATTTATGTACATAAAAATATTCAGATAAATATCCTTGGATATTATTCACATAGCTTTATCTAGCTTCAAACTAAGCAAACCGGAGCATATTTAGCGGTCAACGACGAATAAACTGACAGTTTTTTTGTGAATACTTATTATTAGTAAATATTAGTAAACAGAAAAGGATTAGGTGTAAAGAGAATCAAACCAACACGCTACCACACTGTATTAAGATTTATGGAAATATCAAATAACTACGAGTACCTACATATATTACATGCTATCTCAACACTGCATTATGTATATGGCAATATCTAACATATACCTACATAGCTATTATGCCAATGTGACGCACTGCATCAAAGGACGCATTTATGAAATCTAAGTATTCATGGTCGCAAATTTTCAAAACGACGCGACAGCCACGCCCGAAACATTAAATTAAACCTTAAATCGCATGTACTTAATACGGTTTTCTGTTAAGTAAATAAAACGACAAGCTGAAGAAAAGAGTTGAAATTTTCTAGAGATAGATTTGGTTTCCACTTTTTACTTTAAAACTGGAATAATAATACAAATAAAAAATATTAACCGACGCAATTCAAATTTTTGTATAAAAATATCCATTACAAGTTGTGAAGTGGATGCAATTTGTGAAACAATATGTCAGTTCAATTTGAAACCGTAAGCAATTTTCTCTACTGAAAAAGAAAACCATTAGTAAAATTGAGTATTCCTGAAGGTATTGCACCTTGTATTTGCATTCCTTTTGATTACATAAAGTTCATTTGTTGATGTTCGATTGATTGCATAAGGAGCAATCAGTCAAACATCATACGACCTCCGAGGCTTTTGAGCACAGCGCATTTACCGACAACATTGACAACTGTTAGTATGTGAGTGTGTTCTGAAAAAAAATCGGCCAAGCGCGAGTCGGACTCGCGCTCTGAGGGTTCCGCACAAATTCTATTTAGACGTATTAAATATAATATTTACTAAATTTCGTTCAAATCAATTTTCGTTGATAGTTTTTATGGTAATGTACATCATTTTGGGACACACGAAGCATTCACCCTCCAGTCATGTGTAGCTCTTTTCGTCTGACTATTGTCTAACCTTCTCCGGTTTCTTTCGCTCTAGACATCATAGCAAAAGGGCCACAAATGTTTAGTTCAAATATTAGTTCATTTTGAAAAGGCTAGGCTTTTAACCACGCCATTGGTACAGCACTATGTTTTGTTTCGGCATTTACATCCTTCACGGAATTAATTTGGTTTATTAACGTGTCATGCATTAACTTGTTTACGTACATCCATTTCAATGAAGTATAATAAAACTTTGAGCCAAAACTATAAAGTTAATTTCCTTAAAGATATTAAAGATATTTATAGTATATTATGACAGATTACAATTTCTAGTGACCCAGATAGTGCAGTAATAACAGATTGTATGTAATTTACGAGTTGATTATTTGATCTGACCTCATTCGATAAATTAAGGGTCGTACATGCCTAATAAAACTGGATAGCCAGACCTTTTTATAACAAACTATTGAAGACAAAACATTACAAATAGTAAAACAAAACAAATATATTTTTGTCAGTCTGGCTTATCGCTAAAAGCTATTTCCTGCGCCTTATCTCAATATGATGCAGTCAGATTGCTATTGCACCAAACTTTGAGAGTGAGAAAAAAGGGAGAACACTTGTGTTTGTGCACATTAAAACATTTATGACAGTGAAGTAGCTTATTTTTGCTATGGTTTTGGCAGTGACTAAGGTCTCTTGTGCTTATGTGCGCAAACAAAAGCTTTTCACATTGTACATAGTATCACTTCATAACTATAATTGTGATATGTTTCTGCTTGTGACTAAGACCTCCAGCGCTTAGTTGGGCCCTGTACCCAATGGGCCCAATACATCGGCATAACATGCGTACGCGCATATTCTCATAACACCAATGCAATTGTTTACTCGATATCGAGACGGGAATGTATCAGTCGGATATTGTTGCGATTTGTGTCACCGGATGCATTTTACGGACTCGCGGTTATAAATATCCTTCTTAGTTCGGGTTCCAATGGAAAAAAAATGTAAGATGACTGTAATAAGTTCGCTTATTTTTGGTTCGTGTCGAATAAATAGATGTGAAAAAAAAACTGTGTGAAAGATTTTCATAAGAAAAGAGAGACTACAAAAAAGTGTAGAAAAGTATTTTTAGGCCGAAGAGATTATTAAATTAACACTTTTCATAGGTGCATCTTAAAGTATGATGCATTTTAATTTCTCATTTCATGAGGATAAAAATAATATTTTTATATTTATTGGTAAATATATTTTAGAGTACATAGTAGATAGTAGAGCTTTGGGTTTTCAGTTGAATACAATCTTTGATAACAAATTATCTGTACTGTGAATATTATAATTTGATGACGAGATTTTAATGCCAGTCGTTAATGCCTTAAATTAAATGCCTATAACATGCCTATAATGATTAATTCCATGGATGTTTCTTGAAACAAAGCAGTCTTAAACATTACTATTGATTAATGATTGAAAAAATGCACGTGGGCCCTGGTCTATAACTGTGAGTAATAAAATGTTTATTGGTAACAAACATGATGTAATGCGAAGGTCTGGGTTGAAGGATGCTTTGAGGAAAATTGTGGAAGTTTTGGTAAATTACAAGAATCTCTAGTGCAGTTGTTAGTAAAACTGTTATGCGATAGGTATCATATTTAAAAGAGTGATATCATACTTAAAAAAATCTAAGTGTGAGCCTATTAATGTCCCATAGCAGGCCTTTAGCAGACAATTAATTTAAATTTTGGTGTTCAGAAAAAAATGTCACAAATTTTGCTCGATCCAGGAAGCGAACCCAGGACTTCGACATAAAGGCCGGATACTTAAATCACTTTTCTAGCGTTGCGTAGCTTTTTTGCGTTTTTAGCTTTATCGAACCCGTCTGATAACTTATACTAATCGACGCAATAAGCTGAAAGCATTAATATCATTTGATTAAGTTACGCAGAAAACACTCATAAAAAGTTTATTTTCTACTCAATTTAACGAAAAATAATGCTACTGAAACCTACCAATTGAATCTCTAATGGTATTCTAGTTTTTCCGCTATAAAATCACGTTCCAAGGTTGTCAAACTATGCATGTGGATGCATTGTTCGATGGATAGACAACAAATATTGATATTACACGAACATCCAGTCTAACACTGAATGACTAAACAGCTTTCGCGGCTCTGACACCAGTCAAATGAAAACAGTAAAGTAACGCTTTCAGTTAGTAGTTTGAATTGAAGAAAAATCTTTAAGGACAATGATAAGCGTATCAGTTATTCGTGGCAAATCTCTTCTTATGTTGGTCATTTATAAAAACATAAAACATTACAAATTTATAACAAATCACTAATAAGTAATTGACTTATGTTTTGATAATTCATATATCTTAAAAATTAATTTTAGTTTGCCTTCTGCCGCATTGATACTTTTCGTTTTTCCTAAAAGTTGACTGGCAGGAAAAGGTTTTAGCGTTAAGTCCGCCTTTTGTACCTTACTTACTTGCACTAATATTAGTGCAGATAATATATAAATATAAGTCAAAAATACAAATGTATGTAACGAATATACTCAAAAACTACTGGACCGATTAAAATAAATATTTCACCATTCGAAAGCTACATTCTCCCTGAGTAACATAGGCAATATTTTATCCCTTAACGAGAAGTAGTTCCATCAGGACGCGGGTGAAACCACGTGTCGGACTGCTAGTAAAGAAATAAATTGGGACGAAGTGCTCTAACGGAGTTGCTTCACTGTCATTCCCTCCCCGGTCGGAGGTGTGCGGTGCATCAGCATACAATGGTTAATTTGCAAACAAGTGTAATGTGTTGTTTGATTCTGGACTAGGACTATTGTCGAATAAACGCGACGAGAGAGCTGTTGTGACAATAATGTCAACGTATAGTCGACTGTGAGTCGTTAATCTGTATGCATTTAGTACATACGCACGTAATGTTCGCGTAATTTTGTACGGAGGCCAATCTTTTACGACCAGATACGCAGGATATATAAAATGAACTATAAATATATGCCACCGCTGCTATGAAATAATGTGTCGCATATGTAGATTAAAAAAGTAGAATATTTGCAAGAAGATTGTACCAAACTTGTCTTAAATATTTTTTCAAAATGTCAGCACAGCATTTCATCAGTAATAACAATGACAATGGATGTAGCACTATCGTATCATATCACGTAGGTACAATAATAAAAAAAAAACACTTTATAAAGAGTGTACTCGCCCCTTTTGAAAAAACCGGCCAAGTGCGAGTCGGACTCGCGCACCGAGGGTTCCGTACAAACCTGCAAGGTTTACAAAGTTCGTTCATTACGACAATCGAGTCATAACTATGGTATTTTTATTGCAAAATGAAATTCATAACATTACAATGGTGAAAGATGGAGGAACATACATTAAAGACAAAGATCTCTTTATCGCTTTGCGTTTTTGCGTTGACTTAGAATTTCTTTTTTCAACTTAATAGCTCTACGCGTTCATGAGGAAAAAAGTAATAAGTTTATATTTATTAAAAAATAAATATATATTTTGTAATGTAACTAAAAATTGAAGGTTTTCGAAATTTTTCCTTTATGTGTGCTATAAAACGTTGCTTCATGCCAAATTTCAAGATTCTAGGTCGACTGGAAGTACCCTTTAGGTTTTGATTCCCTTGCGAGAACTTGCGAGTTTCAAAATATGCAGCTTAAATTGCTGTTTCTTTTGATTGCGTTGACATAGAAGTTTGATTTTGTTACAGCTTAAAGGTATTATAGACCTGAGTATTTGGTATGAATTTCAATTTAATACCTCTACGCGTTTATGAGGAAATGGGTAGTAAGTTTAAAATTATTAAAAAATATATATTATGTGATGTAACTAAAAATGTATATTTTTCGTAATTTTTCCTTTATCTATGCTATAAGACGTTGCTCCGTACCAAATTTCAAGATTCTGAGTTCACGGGAAGCACCCTGTAGGTTTTGATTCCCTTGCAAGTGTCGAAAATTTGCGGCATAAACGGCTGTATCTTTTGATTGCGTTGGCTTAGAAGTTTGATTTTTTCACAGCTTCAAGGGACAGTAGACCTGAGTAATTGATATAAATTTCAGCTTCATACCTCCACGCGTTCCTGAAAAAAAGGGTCTTGACAGACGGACGGACGGACGGACGGACGGACAGACGGACAACAAAGTGATCCTATAAGGGTTCCGTTTTTTCCTTTTGAGGTACGGAACCCTAAAAATGAAACCCGAAATTGGCAATGCAATAATGAATTTATTTATCTATTTATTCATTTTTTATTATTTATAATTGGAGGCACATTTTAAACCGCACGGCAGAAAATCATTATGCCTTGACCAAACAATGTTACAGTCACTCTTGTGGGTTAAGGGAGTAACCTGGGGGGAAGAGGGTTAAGGGGGGTAGGGTCCCGTCCGAACAGTTTAATTTAATCTTCTGCATGACAAGATTGACGTATGTCAATGAAAATATTCCAATTCGTTGATTCAGTTATACTTGTGGTTATACTTGTATGCAGCTGAAAACAGTTTAAGCGCGGTTTGTATTAAGTTGATAAGCGATTCATTAATTTGGTTTTGGGTTTTAATAAAAATAATTTTAATGGTAACATGATCAAGTGAAAATGTTACCATTAAAATTATTTTTATGTTATTATTTTTTTTTATTTTGGTCACTTGACCAAAATAAAATTAAAAATAATTCTGGGAGAAGAGCATTAGCGTTCACCTGCCTTTGTGGTGGGGATCACTATTCCCACCACACAAAAGGACAATAAGGTCACACCATCAGGTGAAGGTGTTGTTCGTTTACATCCCTATAACAAAGAAAAAAAGTAAAATAAAATCTATGAACTTTGACTTTGAGGAGATAGTTGGATTATAATGTAGACAATCATAGCAAATTATTTTGTCACCGCATTAACATGTAATTGGCCACTATATTGAAATTCCACTAGGCTACAATATCGAATCAAAATATTTCCCTCGCTAACAATAGATGAGTGTATTTATTCAATTTTTAGGGTTCCGTAGCCAAAATGGCAAAAAAACGGAACCCTTATAGATTCGTCATGTCTGTCTGTCTGTCTGTCTGTATGTATGTCTGTCTGTCTGTCCGCCAGTCTGTCACAGCCACTTTTTTCCGAAACTTTAAGTACTATACTGTTGAAACTTGGTGAGTCGATGTATTCTGTGAACCGCAACAAGGTTTTCACACAAAAATAGAAAAAAAAAATTAAAAGTGGGGGGTCCCCATAGTCAGAACTGAAACTCGAATTTTTTTTTTCATTGAACATATACGTGTGGGGTATCTATGGATAGGTCTTTAAAAATGTTATTAAGGTTTCTTGTATAATTTTTTTCTAAAGTGAATACTTTGCGTGCGGGATCCTTCCAAAGTGAAAAAATGTGTGCCCCCCCCCCCCCTCTAACTTCTAAAATAAGAGGATGATAAAACTGAAATAATTATATAATGTACATTACCATAAAAACTACCAACGAAAATTGGTTCGAACGAAATCTATTCAGTAGTTTTTTTTAATACGTCAAAAATATAATTTGTACGGAACCCTCAGTGCGGGAGTCCGACTCGCACTTGGCCAATTTTTTTTATTTATTAGATATCTATCTTGTCACAGGGACGAGGTGGCACTTGAATCCCTTCTCAGTCTGGAGTTTTACACATTTTATTTGTTTTTTTTTAGAATAATCTGATGCTTCGAAAAAAAAACCTCTCCAGTAGAATGTGAGCTGTTACCACAACACTGTAATCACTGCACACTTGAGCTTAGTTTAATGTCCCCTTTAGTTATGCGTCGCGATAATTGCACCGCCCCCCCCGTTGCCAACAGCTGTTGTTTGCAGCATGCAACTAGTTGCTTGGAATTGAAGATATTTTAACGAAGGTTTTCAAAGGTACATATTTGTATTTAATTTAATAATAAATTAATATACATTTCGGAGGTCGTGGGTTCGAATCCCGCGGGGAACACTTTCACTCTGTGTTGGTTTTCCCAGTTTGGTTAGGACATTGCAGGCTTGAATCACCTGATTGTCCGATAAGAATGATGATTCCGTGCTTCGGAAGGCACGTTAAGCCGTTGGTCCCGACTATGATCCAAATTGTTTGGTTTCCTTTGTGGTTACGGAGGTCAGACGACAGTCGCTCCATTGTAATAACCAGGCATGTCAACAGGATCATAGTCGCAGCGTACTTGGGCTCCAAGGTAGGGCTGCCATCCGTCCGGGTTTCCCCGGATTTGTCCTAGTTTAGAGGGCGTCCGCGGTGCGTCCGGGCACAGTAAAGACAGACGTCCGGGGAAAGATACCGGAGTCCGGGGAAGGCAAAACAAGACCGACAAAAAAAAAAAAAAAAAAAAAAAAAAAAAAAAAAAAAAAAAAAAAAAAAAAAAAAAAAACGGCAACCCCAAACGACGATCTTATTAAGCTGGAGCTATGGTGTCCGGCTTTAGGACTCTAAAATCCGGGGTTATGTCGCCTCTTGTCCTGTTTTCCACATTTTTGAGATGGCAGCCCTACTCCAAGGCAATGGCCGAGGATGCAACCGGGAGAGGCGCTAGGATGATGATGATGATGAATAAATTAATATACATATATATTTATTTGTTTCATGGCAGGGGACGCAAACAAACAAAAGGGGCACCTGATGGTAAAATTGATCACCGCTGCCCATGGACATAATACCCTATACCCTCCTCAACCAAGCTCTGGCGACCTGACTCATCAGCAAAATCATAGCACAACAGTTACGAAGTGCTACTTCACTGGTCTAGCTCTCTCCTTGAGTGTTTCCTATCAGTTTGTTTTAAAAATTACATTACATTAAATTATGTACATTGTAAAAAAAAACAAGTTTTCAAGGGCATAAATCATTTTTACTCTGTGTAATATATGCTTAGTACTCTTTATAGATACCTATAATACATTCAGACTGTTGAATATGATGTAAGGTACAACTTTCGAAGATTCCCTATTCTCCAAACTAAATAGGGAAGGGCTATTGTATCGGATCAGGTATATGTTACCTAACCACAGATTTGTATCCAACATACGTTAAAAGTGGATCCTAACGAAATAGGGAATCGACACTTAACAAGAGGACTTTATATAATCCCCTGTTACGTTAAACGAATGTTACACAACTCACAACTAAACGATAGTTTATTTCCGTAGAAATCTTTCCTTAGTGTGGGTTTGATTGTAGAAACATCTATTTCGTCCTATTTGTCAGATCAGATCAGATCTCCTTGTAGAATTTTTATTCACTTAACATAATTTAAATTACATTGTTACATATGGAAGGATATAATTAAAATATAGGTGGAAGATGTTATTTTAAAATCTAAAACGTCATCTTTATTGCAGTTTTAAATAGAAGAGAAGGCAGGATTAATCCTATTCGGCCTTATTCTAGTGTTAGTATTTTTTAAGTACTAACACTAGAATAAGGTATCACTGTTACTAATACTATGGATTGTAATATCTGAAATTGTAATGTCTATCTTTATTTTGCAGAAGAGGGCGGTCCGTGCCATTTACGGCCTTAGACCTCGTGACTCGCTTAGAGACTTATTTAAAGAAATTAATATATTAACAACAGCGTCACAATATATTTTAGATTGTATATTGTATGTTCGTAAAAATTATAAAAATATTCCTAAGAAGTCAGATTCTCACAATTTTAATACGAGAAATAAGGACAAACTTACTGTTCCAAATGTCAGACTTTCAAAAACTGGAAAATCTTTTATTGGATTAAGTATTCAAATGTTTAATAAATTACCACAAAATCTTGTTGATTTGCCTTTACATAAATTTAAGATTCATATTAAAAATTGCTTAATGAAAAAAGCTTATTATAAAATTGCAGATTACTTAAATGACAAGGATTTGTGGATATAACTTGAGCCGCTCTGCACATCTATCTATTTATTGACATTTATTTATGATTGTAATCAAAACTTATATTTAAAAAAATTGGCCAAGTGCGAGTCGGACTCCCGCACTGAGGGTTCCGTAAAATTCTATTTTTGACGTATTAAAAAAATTACTGAATAGATTTCGTTCGAACTAATTTTCGTTGGTAGTTTTTATGGTAATGTACATTATATATTAATTTCAGTTTTATCATCCTCTTATTTTAGAAGTTAGAGGGGGGGACACACTTTTTTCCACTTTGGGAGGGTCTGGCACGCAAAGTATTCACTTTAGAAAAAAGTGATAGTAGAAACCTTAATATATTTTTTAAAGACCTATCCATAGATACCCCACACCTATATGTTCAATGAAAAAAAATATTTTCAGTTTCAGTTCTGACTATGGGGACCCCCCCCTATTTTTATTTTTTTTCTATTTTCGTGTGAAAACCTTGTTGCGGTTCACCGAATACATCCTCTCACTAAGTTTCAACAGTATAGTACTTATAGTTTCGGAAAAAAGTGGCTGTGACAGACTGGCGGACAGACAGACAGACAGACAGACAGACATGACGAATCTGTAAGGGTTCCGTTTTTTTGCCATTTTGGCTACGGAACCCTAAAAAGGCAAACTGTTGAGTTTCTTGCGGCACTTCTTCTCAGCAGGCCATTCACGTCGAAGTGCTGGTAGGGTAAAAAAATATTTGACGTGCAAAAGAATTTCAGTGTAAATCAAGTTGCAAAATAAACGCTTTGACTTTGACTTTGACTTTAAATAAAAATGATTTGATTTGATTTGATTTGATTAATGCCTCATGGCATTCTCTACCTTTGGGCCAAATAGTGAATGCAAGATAGGTAAAGTATAAACAAATACAAAATTAAATCTTAAGGCAGAACATTATTAAGCTAAAACATGGTGCTTTATCAGCGGTTGTAGGAATAATACCAAAGAAAAACCGGGCAAAGCTAAAACTAAAAATTCCTTCGGTAAAATTCAAGATAATATTTACAATGCGAATGCTAAAGTTCTAACGATATCGGTTTGTTTTATGAACGAGATTAAATAACTAGCTGTTTTTATTCTAGCAATGTTTTAAATAGAATTAGGATTGCGTTAAAAGTTCAAAACCAATGCATGTATAGGTGAAGTAATGTGAGTGTAATGAGGCATTGAGATTTTTTTATTTAATGAAACAAATAAAATAAAATCGTTTATGGGCCAACATTCTCAAATCAAATTAAAAACAATTAAAAATGTTTGATATTCAAATTAAAAATATATTTTTTAAGATTTTATTTTTCAAAGATCTTTATGAACTTTGTTCCAACCAACGTCGAAATAAAATAATCTGTAATATAATAACAGATTAGTTCAAACAGACAGATATACATACACACAAATGTCTCAACTATGTATGGTGTTTATGCAGTAATGGTAACAGCGAACTGCCAAAGAAAAATTTAAGTATGTTTAACTAAGGTTAAGACAATTCCGTTGACAGATTTTATTCTTCAGTGAAACTCTTCGAAACAGCAAATGTTCACACATTTGTACATAAACCTTTAATTTATAATTACTGTGCGGTCCTGTCAAAGGGATTGAAACAAATAGCCAGAATGTTTCCTCGACCAGAAAGTTGGCACGTGAGCTGAATTCCGTTTGCAAGTGTCTGGGTTTTGAGAAACTTGAAGATGTATGATCGAAGACAAGATATCAGTCATAGATACGAGATCTTAACCAAATCTTATTTTTAAAAAAATGTTGCATATCAACTGAAACGTTCAAAATACTGAACAGTTTATACTTTACTGTATCCTGCATGTTTTGAAGGCCTATTTTGACGCATCTTGTCTGCTATGGGATTTTAAATTAATAAATATGTATGCGGCGACGGAATCCCCCCCGAGGAGGGGAAATTGTTCAGGGATAAAGTAGCATTAATTAGGTCACTTATTGTATTTCACTCGAAATAAAAGAAATTGTAAAGCGGTTGAATAGTTTACGTGCCTTCAAAATGACAAATAAAAAAAATCTTTCATCTGTGTTACAATTTAAGTATCTATAGCAAATCAAACCAATAAAATATTTCATCGTACTGCTGCAGAAATGTTACAAATACGACTTTTTAGGTTTTCATTTGATCTTTTTAAAAGTTTCAAAGGCTGTCTGTTCCTGTCTAGCCTCCGCATTGCGACGTTCGAATGCATCAATGCTTATTTTTTCACGAAATTCGCAAGAACATCTTTGATAACGGGCTTCATGCCAAAACAATATATAAAATATACATTTTGACGCTGGTCAGTGGTATTTCCTAAAGTTTAAGCCAGAGGCGTGTGACGTGACGTCATAGTTGCAAACGTTTTAACCGCAATTTATTAATTACTAGCGGCCGCCCGCGACTCCGTCCGCGTGGATTTCTTTCTTTCGAAATAAAAAGTAGCCTATTGTCTGTACCAAATTTCATCAAAATCGGTTGCGAGGTTTAAGCGGGAAAGCGTAACAGACAGACAGACAGACAGAGTTACTTTCGCATTTATAATATTAGTTGGGATGATAACAATGCTGAAGTGTTGGAATCTCAAGTATTTATCTTTAACATGCACCTTGAGGGAAAGGATGTCAACTATTTATGGGTTGATATAAATTTATGGCAATCTTACAGTAATTTCAATAAATATTAAAAACGAGAAACCTAATACTAAAAACCAAAACATTTTGAATAACACAAACAGAGCAAATATTTAAGGTTTACAGATAAACTAAATAGTAACGAATTATGCTAATTTCACTTCTACAGTTAATATATTATTCCATATGTGTTTACTTTCAGGTTTTCTGTAGCAGCTGCGACCTTCTTATTAGAGGTAAGGATGGAAATTTGTTTTTCTGCTAGGAAAAATAACAAAACGAGACTTTCCCTTGTTTTCCCCCAAATTCTAGCCAGGTGAACCAGCTACGAAATTAAAGAAATAAAGTGCATTAAGTTAATGTTACATCATTAAGTTAATCGTCGAGTTTTATTAAAACAAATTTCGCATCTCGGTCATTCTTCAAAAAGTTCTACTTAAAATGCAAAGCTTGTATAACAGGAGGATGGAGCAATTGACAAATATTCAAAAATTAATTGTGAACATGGATTTTTATGTCCGTCCATACATGTAATATTCATTCACAGTGACCCCTTCTTTATCGTGTACGTATAAAATATATATACTCGTATATAAAAGGCACTCTTTAATACTTCTATTTATAAAAAAAAACTGTTGCTTAGTTTTAAAGATCTAAGTAAATAAACATAATAACTATGTAGTATGACCAATTGACCATACGAGTTTATGCACATAGAATTAAATACATTATGAGATGATGTTGACAAAAGTTTTTCAAATTACTTGCGATATGATTGGTGTTGTACGCGCTCGGCTTGCGATTGCTTAAGTAAGGCAACTTTCGCAGAGGCCGGTGATCGGATGGGTGACCGAAAAAGTTCATCTCGAGGTCCTTCAAAAGGCACGTTAAACCTTTTTTAAGCGTTGTTAAGCGTTGTTTTTACGCCTGATCTCTCTACGGCCTTTTCAGATTGCTCCTCCACCGAATTTAGATAGTGAGGGAATAGGGAAATGCACATACTTGTACCCTGCGTACCTGACTGATCGTAAGATCGGCCGCCATGGCCGAAATAAGGCCGGAGGGGCATTATGTATGAGTTCTAGTACCCTAAATAATAATACAATTGTCAATAAATATCTGCCAAATCCCACACAACATGATCTCAGTAATCTTTATCTTTACTAATATATAAAGCTGAAGAGTTTGTTTGTATGTTTGTTTGTTTGAACGCGCTAATCTCAGAAACTACCGGTCCGATTTGAAAAATTATTTTTGTGTTGGATAGTCCATTTGACGAGGAAGGCTTTAGGCTACTGGAAATCGAAATCCACGCAGACGGAGTCGCGGGCGGCCGCTAGTTAGGTACTATTTATCAATCTTCGCGATAGCACGACGACGACCCGCTTGGTGTAATGGTCAAGATGTTGCCTATTACGCAAGAGGTCGCGGGTTCGATCCCCGCACAGGACAAACATTTGTGTGCATGAACATGTCTGTTTGTCCTGGTCTGGGTGTTATATGTATCTATTTAAGTATATTTGTAATACCACTGTTGATTCTGATGTCTGTAACACAAGTGCTTAAGCTACTTAACACGGGGTCAGATCAATGTATGTGATGTTGTGAAAATATTTATTATTATTATTATTATAGCAAATCGCATTTACCGTCGTCAAAACTTATGTCACGAGGCCTAAACGAGTTTTAGAATGTGCTTGAACAATGTCGTTAAGTTAAGCTTAAGCTTCACTAATATTGACGCCGATTGGCCTTGCCCACGCCCACTTGTGGATTAGCGAGAGGCCACGAAACCATACGACACGGGAACAAGGCGTTTAATGGATTTTGGATTTATCTACTACTAGCTGCCCGCCCCGGCTTCGCCCGTGGTACTTACTTACATGTATTATACATACAAACCTTCCATAAGAATCACTCTATCTATTAAAAAAAACCGCGTCAAAATCCGTTGCGTAGTTTTAAAGATCTAAGCATACATACGGACATACAGCGAAAGCGACTTTGTTTTATACTATGTATTGATTGATGGTATTTGACTGCGTACAAATATTCTGAAAGCTCTAACATTCAAAACGAAATTAAAAATGTGCACAAATTATTATTATGCCACAGTAACATTTGAGCTATTAACTAATAAGTAAGTAAGTAAGGTAATTGACGCTAAAAGTATGGATTAGACAACACAAAAAATTCATATGTTTGGTTTCATATAGGTACTTAGTTTGCAACAAAGTTGCGTTTTTAAGGACATATGCAGATATAAGGTATGGCTAGCGATATAGATCTAAAGTTAAAAAGAAAAAGCGCCATTAACAAAAAATACATTTCATACATTCAACAAGCCAATATCATCTCGCACGCGCCTTTGATTTATTTGACTTATTTATTGAAAAATCCTATTGTGAATACATTAATAATGGCGACATGTTATTTATGGTAAAATCCTTTCTAATAACCTTAACAATTAGTCTTCGTTATCTTGTAAACATATATTAATATAAAAAAAATGCACACCTGATTAAGTAGATATGTCAATCAAATTGTATTTAATGAAAATAAGCCAACCAATTCAAACTCTAATAAACAAAATGTTATACATCACTACATAGTATAAAACAAAGTCGCTTTTTCTGTCATGTTGTCCCTATGAACGCTTAAATCTTTAAAACTACGCAACGGATTTTGATGCGGTTTTTTTTAATAGAGTAACTCATGAGGAAGGTTTTTATGTATAATATCATCGATTAAATAGTGAACAAGTACCACGGGCGAAGCCGGGGCGGGCCGCTAGTCGTGTATAAAATAACTTCGGAATTCATAAACGGCACAACATCGATAGTAGGAGAATCGATTAAAAATGTTAATTTATTCTATAGCCCCTTTAGTTTCGATTTCACAAAACAATAATCGATTAGAAACTGTCGCCTAAGTAATAGCTGATCGTGACTTGCATTGCTTTAATAGGATAATGTCCTCCTTGACGAGTTGTGACTAGCAATCGATATTTACGATCAATTAAGAAGGCAGGGTATTTTTTATTACAGGGCATAAGTAAGTATGCCTTCCACTCGTTTTTTGACCATGGCGGCCGATATTACAATCAGCTACGCAGAACAGGTACGCAGGATATATTGAAGTGTACAAGTGAGTGCGCAACCAAAGGTGCACTTCCTATTCCCTCACTATCATACTTCGATGGGACAGCAATCTTAAACGACCGTGGAGAAATCAGGCGCAGGATCAATGCAGGACGAACGGACGGCTTAACCTGCCTTCCGAAGCACTGGGGGCTCGAGATGTTTTTTTCGGTCACCCATCCAACGACTGGCGTCTGCGAAAGTTGCATAACTTTGCAATCGCAGGCCGAGCGCACTAACCACTGCGCCATTGAGCTCCTCAAAGGGCATAAGTAAGTGTGCAAGCTTAGAGTAAAGTGCCTAAGCTGCTTGTTACGGAGTCAGATGAATGTGTATGATCTTGTCAGATATTTTTTTAACTTCGTCAATAAGTACTGTATTAAGCTTTTCCCAAGTTTAACTTGTCTTTAAAAAGTACTCCACAGAAATCACGGTCACATATCATATTTAAAATTATAATTGTTTTGATTGTATGTTTGTCCATCAATCACACTGAAATTGAACTGGTCTTGATGAAATTTGGTATGCAGGCAAGGGCTGACTGAGGTGATATGATACTTTTATCCCGATAAAATGTTCCCATGGGATGAAACAGGAATCAACTACTGACACAGCTGTTGCTATGTAAATGTCAATCATTGCACTTTCGAGGTTCAATGATGATAAATACGAGCTGTAAAGAAAGCTACCCGTGACCCACTTGCAGTAAAACAGAGCGAAGGGTAAATAAAATGGCGGAAAATTAATTAATATTACACCACCGGCGAGAATTATCATACAAAGGTCAGTGCTGAACATTCCAGTTCTGCAGCGGTTAATACCAAATGTTTGCCTTGGATTTTGAAAACGGTGCAAAGATTCTCCCAGGTGAGTTGTTGTTAATGTTACGGTACAAACTATCAAACGGGTCACCGGTCAGATGTTTTGAGATTGCCGCCATGCTTAAAATGGATTCTCACCGTAACATGTAAACATTTTTTCGGTAACTATGGCCGAATGTGGGATGGATAGACGGTTGTCTATGTGATTGATTGTCTGTGAAGGAATGTTGAATGAACAATGAATGACGAGTGTAGACGACCAATGAGAGCGCAGTATGATGACCGTACGATGAACGAACGAATGGAAGCATAGAAGGTGAGTAAGGATGTCAGATTGAAGAGATACGACGGATGGCCACGACGTGGTAAAGACGTTATACCATGGAATAAATCAAGGAAGCCTCCCAGCTCTATCAACTCTGCCCCTCGATCCTACATTTATGGGGGCTCGTCCGGGATAATTAGTATGTAATAGTGAACTTTTACATATAGTTTATTGCAACATATGGGATTTCAGGAAAAATATGGTTACTCTGTACAAGGTGTCAATAATAATTATTTTTAGCTTTTATACTTAAGGAAAATTAGTTGCTAAATTTATTTTAATTAGTTAACAGGAAAATAGTTTCAAAAGAAATGATGACAAGTCTTATTTGTATTATTTCTGTCGAACTTGACCGCGCTATCTTCAAACAAAATGGTAATGAATAATTTAACTAGAAACAAATGATACTTTATTAGTCAGAGTTTCGTTTTGTTTAGAACAGATTTTTTAGATAGTTAATTGCGATCTCATTGCCCTGTGAGTGTGACGCTCCAGGGAGCGTTAAAAAGCTTGTACTAAAATGAGTTAGCGGCTAAGTATGTAGCGTCTGGAAAATATCCTTTTTTTTCATCCGGGGAGTTTAGTTTAGGCTATGGAAAAGGAAAGCAAACGAGCAGGACGGTCCAGATTGTCAGAGCTGACTTGAAGTTTTCATCGTTGATGGACATTAATCAAACTCAATAAAGGCTACCTATATATTATTGTATTATAGGATCGTGCTACAGATGCAATTATGCTACTTTATGTTCATTTATAAACTCATGTAGAGCACCCACGTCAAACGGAATTCTCTTTATAATGATAAATCCAGATTTCAACACAAATAGAAACTGACGTATTCTTGTATTTGCGTAGGTATATGTATGTACGTGAGGACAATTGCACGCTCATTAGTAATACCTAGTAAATGTATGTATTGCTTTCGATAGAGGAGCTAGAGGTTACAATGATTCAACGTTCATTGGAACTCTGTTTGCCACTGATTTCTATTTGTAAGGTCTACATAACCGAGGCAAAATATTTATTGTCTTAGGGTTACGAAACTGCACCTGCACCTATTCTCTAAATAGGTTTTATTAGGCCATTCCAAAGTAAGTCATGAGTTTACTTCGAGAAATGAAGTTGTTACATGTTGTTTGCATATTATCTGGTACTAAATATAGCCTATGTTACTCAGTGATGATAATGATATATATAGATAGCTTTTTGATGTAAACAGTTTTTTAATCGGTCCATTAGTTTAAGTTATTTCGTTAAAACTCAAACCAATAATATTTTTATTAAAATAGGGGTCATAGAAGCACTTATCAATCGTCAGAAAATGCCAAACCTATGACTCTTCCACCGAGCGAGATGCTTGTTCTCAATAGTTATTTGTACTTCGATCTTTTATAATATTTTTTTATTGGTCGTATATTTTGCCTCTTAGCAGAAATTTGACATTATTAAATAAAATAAATAAATAAAATAAATTGTTTGCACGAATACACCAATTGCCTAGCCCCAAACTAACCTCGAAGCTTGTACTATGGATGCTAGGGAACGGATAGACATACTTAAATACTTTTATAAACATCCATGACTCGAGTACAAATGCCGATGTTCATCACACAAACATTTGCACCTAGCGGGATTCGAACCCGCGACCCTTGGTTTTGTGGCCAGGGTCTACCACTAGGCCAACCACTAGACCAACGGGCCGTCGATTTATTAAAAGCATGAAAAAAAATTGCGTTATATATTACTTACCTGTTCCAAACTGATTTCTTTGTCGACTGTACAAGGAGGAAAATTGACAATTGAAGAACTATGAATCATATTACACGGTAAGTAGTAATATTTTAGCTACAATCACTTGCAGACTGTCCGCAATATTATTAGGGTCATTTTGTTATTGATATAAGTGATGTCATGTATAAGAATAGAGAGTAAGATTTATACGTTGTATTAATTTGGTTTTAAGGTAGTTACAGATTCGTTTCAATTCTTACACGCTTAAAATATATACGAGTATCAATAGTATCTCTTGTAAATACGAATACATTACTACTAATTGTTTGGATAAGCCAATATTTAAATATGATACCTTCCTTATGTAAGGTTATCCTTACCTTGTCTATTATGTGTAGGTACTATGAAGTTTTCAGGGGCATTGTTTCATAATAACAAGATTGGTCCATACCTGAAAAAAAGAAACACTATGTTATTTCTAGTATTCATCGGCAAATAAATATTTAATAGTAGCTTTTATCAGCGGCTTTGCCCGCGTAAAATTATCATCAAAATCCCTTCAATCCAAAGTTCAAAAACTTTCACGTTTATATAATTAGTGTGATTTTCTTCATAGGTGCGTTAGTCAAGCTGCCTGATGGTAAGTGATCACCGCTGGATCATCTGGACATCAACAACCGTACAACGGTCGCATTATAAAAATCCCATACCCTCCCCACCTGAGCTCTGGCGACTACCTCACCAGCAGAGACATAGCACAACAATTACGAAGTGCTACTTCACTGTGGTCTTTTGTAAGGTGGCAGTTCTTCCCCAGGCGAACGGCTTATTCAAGGGGTAGTTCTACTAGTAGACTCTACCTCTCTTTAAATTCGATTTCCATAATACTGATTTGTGTCCTAATTTTAGCTATAATTACTGGTAACCTGATAAATGACAGCTGTGTTTATAGTTAAAGCTCACTGCGCTATATTTACGGATCTAAACTATATCGGTGATCAAATCCGTATCCTAGAATTTTGTCACTATCCGCATTTAGGTCCGTTTTCGGGGATAATGCTTTATTCTTCGTCTTTTCGTGTCGATGGGAAAAATACTAAGATTTAAAAAGTTATACAAAAATATAAAATAATTTATAATACGCTTTAATTCGTCTAGTTCTTCACTAGTCTGCATACAATAGTTCGGTTAATGTTCCTTCGTCACTGGACCGGCGAGTCCACAGGTAACGTTTGCTTTGCTTTACACTCTCACAACACTCGTTAACTGCTAGATGTGGACTTGTTTACATTGCGAGATTTTCAATGCTGCACGGTCAAGTTGGTTTAATTGCTTCAGGGATAAGACCGAAGCTATACGAGTGCAAACATTGTACTATAAATGCGGTGTTTTATAATTGTACAAACATTCATAGAAGAACTTTTTCTCACAAAGGTCGTGTTTCCATCTGAGGTTACGAGTTTTGTTAAGACTCCAACCAGATTTTGAGATATGTCAAACGTTAACTTTACAGCCACTGATGGCAGTTTCCTCGTGATCCTACTATTTTGTCCCCCTAGAAGAACCACGAGGAATTCGATTACCTCGTCGTACCTACTTTTTTTTTTATGTCAGAGGCAGCAAACGAGCTAGCGGGTCGCCTGATGGTAAGCAATAACCGCCGCCCATGGACATCCGCGACACCAGGGGTATCGTTGATGTGTTGCCGGCCTTAACCCCATACCCTCCCCAACTGAGCTCTGGCAACCTTACTAACCAGCAGAAACATAGCACAACAGTTACGAAGTGCTACTTCACTGCGGTCTTCTGTAAGGTGGAGGTACTTCCCCAGACGAGCGGCTCATTCGAGTGGAATTTCCACAAAGCTCTACCTCTCTTAAAAAGGTCTTACTACTATTGGTAAACGTCATATACGAGTAGGACTACAAAGAACAGCCGAAATGATTTGGAGAATTTGATGAGGTATTAGCTCGGATTTTTATGCGGCTTTTATTATTGACATAAAAGACTTAAGATGATTATTTACAACATATTATATTTAAGTACGTACATACTTGTATGTGTACGTACACATAAGAGTACAACGTCAACAGAATTAGTTAAAACACTTATCGTATGGCTAGTTATAAATAGGTAATTAAATAAAACTTAACTAATTTAATAAAGCGGAAGAGTTTGTTTGTTTGTTTGAACACGCTAATCGCAGAAACTACTGGTTCAAATTGAAAAAAACATATTTTTGTGTTGGACAGTCCATTTGACAAGGATGGCTAATTAATATTTGCATAGAGATAAGAGGACAGTCCTCTTCTCTTCCGATAGTAATAGATATCCTTTGATAGTTAGATAAAGTAAACATCTGTCGTCTACACTGTGTACATTACGCATGGTTTATGTTACATCTTCTGACCACAGATGCAAGCGGGGGACATCCGATCACATCCGTTTGTGTGTCTTTGATAAATAAATAAATAAACTTCGGTCTGAATCACACAAATGTACTCCACATTAAGTTGATCACGAATCACTTTTGTTTTCTCATGGATATTATGTAATAACAACGAAGGAATATATCAGTTGCAAAATAAACATCCGGGCACGGTACATACAAAAGTGTTTTGTATCCATCCATGTTTGCCTGGAATAGGGCTCGAACCTACGAATTGTAGTGTATAGGCCAAGGATAAGCTTGCACCAAACGAGTTGGGTGCTAGTTGTTTATTTGAATTTTTTTTCACAACATCATGCATCAGTTATGTTTTGACAAAATGCGTTAGTACCACGGATCACTAATATGTAGCAAGCTAGTAAGCACCTTCATTATAAACTGGCGGCAGCGCGACTCCGTCCGCATGGATTTCGGTTTCCGGACACATATTCTTGTACTACAGCTCAAAGCCTTCCTCAACAAATGAACTATTCAACAATAAAAAAATCTAGCTATTCGTTCCTGAGATTAGCGCGTTCAAACAAACTTTTCAGCTGTAATGCTGTACATATTATATTCGTATTAGATAAACTCATAAAGTCATACTCATAAATAACACTTTGGTGGACCTTCTCTGGAAATATTTTAAGCGAGCGAGCTCATATTCTTAATACCTTTGTTAGCAAATAGTCAAACGATAACCATTACCTATTTCACAAAACGCGCTTACAGATGCATGTTGTGGTGCATATCTCAAAACAGATTGTTGTGTAACTTTGTGTCTGGATAACATTCTGGACACCTACATACCTGTGGTGTAAATCATCTCGGTCGACGTTTCGTCACGTTTTTGGTTCATTCCAAACGGGTATCCGAATGCGGACAGTGCTGTCTTAGTTAGAGAGACCTATTTATTTATACTAAGTCTCCGCTGTCCATTTGACTGTATGTCACCAAGCAGTATAAATAAGCTAGCAGCTTTATTATACTAGGATAGATAAAATATACATATTTAAGTGGGACTCAAATACCTAGGTACTTCAAGTTAAATGTAAAAAAATAACCTATTAATTGATTGAAAGATAAATCATGAAATTCACCAATGTAAAAATCCCAACTAATCCCAATCCCAACTAATATTATAAATGCGAAAGTAACTCTGTCTGTCTGTCTGTCTGTCTGTTACGCTTTCCCGCTTAAACCTCGCAACCGATTTTGATGAAATTTGGTACAGACAATCTTTAGTCCCTGAGACAGAACATAGGCTACTTTTTATTTCGAAAAAAAGAAATCCACGCGGACGGAGTCGCGGGCGGCCGCTAGTATTATAAATGCGAAAGTAACTCTGTCTGTCTGTCTGTCTGTCTGTCTGTTACGCTTTCCCGCTTAAACCTCGCAACCGATTTTGATGAAATTTGGTACAGACAATCTTTAGACCCTGAGACAGATCATAGGCTACTTTTTATTTCGAAAAAAAGAAATCCACGCGGACGGAGTCGCGGGCGGCCGCTAGTTGCTAATAAAAAAGGACAAAATATGAAAATCACGCATCATACATAAAATATAATGAAGACAGAAAGAAGAAAAGAAAATATCCAGTCACATAGGGTAGAAAAAATATTGTTAAAAATACATGTATCCTGCACGGGACAATATGAAGAGTTCGATGATGTTGCCATGAGAATGAGATGAGTACTAACTGTATTTGACATTTTTTTACTTCATAATACATTAATGTAATGTAATGAGATAGGTAGAACTTGTGGAACTTCTACTAGAATGAACTGCTCTACTGGGAAGATGAGATGGAGATCTTACAGAAGACCACAGTTAAGGAGCACTTCGTAACTGCTAATAAATTAGATATTGATATTGTCTTCACGAGCCGCCTGGTTTAGTGGTCAAGAAGTTGACTATTAGACCAAAAGGTCGCGGGTTCGATCGCGGGATCGATGCATGTACGGACATGACAAACATTTGTGTGTATGAACTAACATGTCTGTCCTGTTCTGGGTGTTTTATCTATCTATTTAAGTATAATTGTATACAACTGTTAATTCTGATATCTGTAAAAGTATTTAAGCTACATAGTACGGAGTCAGGTCAATGTATGTATGTGATGTTGTGAGATATTTATTTATTTATTTTACTTGTACGAAGCGTTAGACAACGTGGATGCTCCGATGCAGCAGCGTGGCCGAACAACAAGCTCGACTATGGGCAGCTTTCAGTGAAGCCACGAGAGTTCTGGGCTGGAGCTCAAATGGTTTGATTATTCAAAATGTTTAAAGTAACAGATAATTTAATAGATTTCCCTTGTCTCATTTCTCACGCACAATGGCTCACCTAAGAGGCTAAGTGCGGAAAACCCCCTGTAAACCTAAACCTAAACCTAGGTTATGTAGCGTCTGGACAACATTAAGCACATACCTGTGGAACAAATCATCTCGCGTCATCGATGTTTCGTCACATCGCGCTCTCTTCGAGGGTTTTGCTTCGATCTATTCTGACTCATTGGTAGGGTGAGGACAATTACGTGCTTTAAGGGATAAATTAGGACCATCCGCCACGTTTTTTCAGAGATACGCGAGGGCAGAAATGTTGTACTTGTCACTTAAGACGAAGGGTTGTGGTGTGATCCGGATTTTGCGTCTAGTGAATTAAGGTTTTTGGAAGCTGAAAAACTAAGTAGCGTTGTCGAGTCTTATTGAATAAACACCTCAATTCGATCCTAAGTAGTCTCTACTCAATGTATAAAGAATAGGTTTTCGCTTCATTGTACGTGGCATTGTGCGTAGTTTTTTAAAATGTCACAAATTATGCCTAAAGTTTCAGTAACATGCAGATGAAAATCAAAGTAAATTTTTTGCCCAGTAGATTTTTGAAATATTTAAGCCGGAGATCATCTAGGGTAAGTAACTGTCGCACTAGGAAGTTTTAAAGCTCAAAATTCGCAAATTAGCCTCGAGTAAAAGCTGAGTTGACCAAAGTTTCCGGTTTTCAGACTCGGTCAACTTGTAAGCTAGCTTAGTGTTTGGAAAAACTTGTCGCATCTAAGTACTAAATTCTTGACCCAGTTATCTTATGACATCCCCTGTATGAAAGAGTTTCCTACACTGTTTAAAAAGTTATGAGTAAAATTGGGAAAATTTAAAAGAATACATATAATATTTATTTTGCAACTAACAACACTTCTAACTTGGCACTTTGTTATGGGGTAGCCATGTTTTAGTTGTAGAGTGTAACCGGGCGAAAGAAAGCCGGTAACCGTGCTTTGCCGTGGGATTTCTCTTTTCTTGCGGTAGGTTATTTCAACTATGAGACCCATTATATTTGCATTGGGCAGATTACTCTCTCTCTCTCACTCGTTTGTCAGGCGGTAACCATATTCTCAAAAAGTATACATTTTAGTGAACAACATCCAAAGTCCATCTAATGCGAAAGGATATTAAGACCTCCTTTAGATTACACCATAAATGTATGAAAATAAAACATATTTACCAAATAGTCTCGCCTTGTCCCGAAGACCTTGACAGCGTGGTGACCCTACAGACTCGCCTGCATTCCGCCCGGTTGCATCAGGCCAGGTTCCACGACCTCCGCAAACCGCTAAATATATTATAATGTCATTACACCGCTTAAACCGTTCGTCTAGAGAGGTTCGCAAACCTTAGCTGCAGCGGGGCATTTCACTTACCTTGCACTTTCAAAGTTTGCAAAGAGGGAAATGTTATTATGGAGTTATAGGTGATCTGAGTTCCTATTGTCGTGTTTTAGTAATAAGTACATAATATAAGCCGTACTAAGTCTATTTTAAAGCAATGCCCTGTTACAGTCACCAGGACCTACGGAGTAGCAGATTTTGTCGAAGTTTATTTTTTGGTTATCTCGGTCCAGAGGCCAAATGTTGGCGGTGTAATAATTCGTTATAACTCTAGTGTTTAAAAAAGTACGTTATGTGTTTGATTTTCTGTGATCTCTACCGTCGTGTCAGATTGCTGTGCCACCGACCTATGAGTGACGGAAAAAGGTGTGCAATTGCACTTGCGACCGCGATAATACCAGTATGTTTGTTACATAGGAATTATTAGATCTATCTGTAAATAATTATGATGAGTAAGTATAGAAACACTCACAAAAAATGCGACCGAAGTTCGACGGAATTACGGCCGCAATGTATTTTAAATGGAGGATGACACTCTTCCGAAATTACATCGCGTAATATTGTATAGAAAATTAACTTCGTCCGCGTTTTTTCGGCTAAGTGAGTTTTACACTAAAAGATAAGTTAATAATAAAGTTGCTCATCTTTTACTCATGTCATCAACATCAGTGGAAAGCAAATCATTAACCATTTGCACTCGATGGGACTTAATCTTGCACAAATTGCAACCTCAGCCTTGCTTGCGTCATTAGCCGCGGTTAACTTAATAGTCCGCGGGGATTAAGTAAGGATTAATAGCATCGGGGATTAAACTATTCATAAAGAGTCGCTTTGTTTGTAACTGAAGATTTTATTATGTTAAGTTTGTTTTGCATTGTAAATTGTAATATCTCGTATTGCTTCGGCAGCATTTGTTACTGTCAGTAAGGGTGCGTTTCCACATAAGCTGAGCTGCGCGGACGTGAGCAGAGACGTATAAAAATTGACCAATCAGAATCGGAGCGGAGATGAGATGTGTATTTTGAGCAATGTGATTGGTAAATTTTTACACGTCTCTGCTTAGCTCTGCGCAGCTCAGCTTATGTGGAAACGCTCCCTAAGGTCTCCAAATTCGAGTGGGGATGGAATGGCGGTTTTGAATTTGATTCAAAACAAAAGAAATCTTCTGAAGAAAGATCTAAGTGAATGATTTTGTGTGGAACAAATGAATGAATGATTCCTGGTTAAAATACATAGTAACTGCAAATGGTTTTCAGCACAGTCGAAGAGTGGGGAAGATAAGATCTTAAAACTTCTCCGGCGTAATAGGCAAAGAGGTTGACGATTTCGAACATGGACGATGAACACACACTAACACTGTTAAAATTAAATGCATCCAGAACTCCAAAAATTGTTTTAGTTAATTATAGTTTTAAAAACGATAGGATAAACCGGCTCAAAGTCTCATTCCGTAATGAAACGTCTAAAAGTTTCAATTAGAGTGAAATGCTTGCACATCCGAGACGGTACTTTTGCCGAATAACCCAATTAGCCGACTAGTGCCACAAAACTAGCCTGTAATTTCGTGAATAAACGTCAAAGAGAGTTTGTTTGTTCCCATTTTAGGGAATTCATTGCGAACTATTTCGTTTATTATTTTTCGTCTGCTTCAATTTTGGAGTTCTGTCTTTGATGCCTTTTTTCGTCCATTGAAATAAATTTAAAAATAGATCTCCGTTTGCAGATAAAATATTATGGACCAAACTGAGCAGTTTACTGAGATTTTTATGCTAATTTGTTGCTGGCATTTTTTAAGGGATAGCGATCGTCTCTTGATGTTACCTCGTCAAAATCAAAGTCAAAGTCGTCAGAGTCAAAATTAAAACAAACTTAAAACCAAAGATATTATTTTTCAACTTGATTTACACTGAAATTCTTTTGCACGTCAAATATTATTTAGCCCTACTAGCACTTAGAAGTCAGTCATGGGAGTGAAGTCGCTACAACATCGCAAGGCTGCAAATGGGTTAATATTTGCGTTACAGGATCACATGTCACATACGAGGAATCGGGCCAGCGTGGCAGGGGCCGCAAGTTCGTACCCCGTTCACCCACTTTACATATGCCTTTTAAGGCTGGGAGTTAAAAATAAACGCTGGGCTTTCTGTGGACAAAAGACAAAAAATAATGTGCGTAGAAACTGGTTTGTACAGTCGACATCTAGTGATGAGCATTTTAAAATGTATGAAGGACTGTATCCTAAGATTTAACGGTGGAATGATAGAAAGAAGTCTTATTCAAATTTGGTTTACAGGCCGGTACGGGCTGACTTGGTGATACATTACTTTTTATCCCGATTATATATGCTCTCATGGGATAAACAGGAATCTTGATAAAGCGGGCAAAGTCGATGGTAAAAAACTAGTTTAGAAATGATTAAAGAAACAACTTTGAATTGTTGGCAAATCTCGCTGTCATTTGGACAGGGCACAATGGGCGCGTACATAGGATCCCTCTATCGATTGGGGCCCCCAGATCAGAGTCAAAGGGCCCCACGATTACCAAACCAGAGGATAAGACTCCAGCAAAGTTAAGATGTGTGCTGTGGAGCGGAGATGTGTCGTAAGCAGCCAATAGGATCTTGGCCTTCACACGTGATCAATCACAGCTTGAAATCCTATTGGCTATTTACGACACAGCACACATCTTACCTTTCGTGGAGTCTCACCCTTATATACCCATGTGCTCTGGGCCTCTAATAAGTGAAAGACGCCTGGATGTACAAATGTACATTGAGACTTAGAGAGTTACCTTGGAATCAAACCAAAGTGTGCGATATTGTCAGATATGTAGGTATTATTAAAACAATCTTGGCGACAGAGTAATTAATAAAGTTCGTTGACCTCGCCAACATTGATATCGTAACTACGCGTCCGCAGCTCGATAGGTATTTCGATATTTGCATTACCTGTTCTCAACGATCGACCTTTTATAAATATTATAACATAAAATACGAACAAGCAATAAAATATGGAAAGTATATGAAAATAAGTGCAGATATTTTTATAATTTTGGAAAGAGGACACGAGCCGCGCTCTATCAACGAAATCGAAGTATAACATAAAATGTTATTATTTTTATTCAGCATTATTTATATGTAGGCACGCAGTACATATTAGAGTTTTACGTCTTTGTTCAAGGATGGCTTGGATTAACACGGAGATATAATTGCACAACGGATTGTAAAATAACTAGACATTCCTCAGAACGCGTGGTATATGCGCAAGATGCCAACCCATTATTAAATTGGATCTTATCCCGCACGATACAACCAACGATCTGAGTTACGTCAAGCGAGCTGTCACTTTTCCCGCCAACCTTCGTGGCCAACCAGCCAGTGACATTCGCTTACCACCAAAGAGTTCTGTATTCAAAATTCAAACCAAAGAGTTTGGTACCGATTATTAATGTTCACAATTACAACTGCGCCGGCACGGCCAAACCTGACATACGCACGTCCCTGTGCGTTCTACGTATTACCAGCGCAAACTATCTGGTGGCTACAACGCTCGTCCATCCCTGACTCAAATGGACAACGTTCACATGACTCAGACATAGGCTCCAACGAGCTACACACTCTAAACACATAAAAAACGGTCTGGACATTGGACTCTTACGAGCAAGCCCTTTCGTCTTTACTTCACAGGCGCAGATTCACTCATTGAACCAATCCTCCATCTCACGCAAGGCGTAGACTCACTCATTTAGTTTACCCTCCATCTCAACAAGGCGTAGGCTCACTCATTGAGCCTACCAAACATCTCAACACGGCGTAGGCTCACTCATTGAGCCTACCCAACATCTCAACAAGGCCAAGACTCACTCATTGAGCCTGCCCACCAGGCATAGACTCACTCCTTGAGACTACCCATCATCAAATCAAGGCCAAGACTCACTCATTGAGCCTGCCCACCAGGCGTAGACTCACTCATTGAGACTACCCTCTAGCTCATCAAGGCGTAGACTCACTCATTGAGACTACCCTCTATCTCAACAAGTCGTCGGCTCACTCATTGAGCCTACCCTTCAATCGACTACAAGCACAAACACTTCTCTCAGAATGCTACGTATCAGCTTGACCGAGGACGTCGACCGCTAGGCCAGTCCCTCCAATCAACTACACGCGCAAATCTCTCAGAATGCTTTGTATCACTTCAACCAAGGACGTCGACCACTAGGCCAGTCTCTCCAATCTACGTACACGTGCATCACCCTCACACACATTTCTGACAAAAATGGAACTGTCTCACCAAATAAATGTCACGAATTTGCTTCTAACTATCGATTGATCGCGGGGCACAATTATTGCACAATTATATCTCGCTCTAGTGTATCACTTTAGGGGTTTCCATTATTGATTGAAGCGATTAATCATTTTGATCACGGTCTGCATGCTTTGAAGTAGAACAAAATCGGACAGAGACACGTGATCACTATGAGTTAGTCCAATCGATCCTCGCCTTAACAACTCCGTCGAAGCGCGCGAAACGTTTGAGAAGCCGCGAAACATAGTTCCTACTGTATCCGCTTAGCGCCCTTGCATCTCAGTCGCTCATAAACAATGACCGAAACAGGTTGCGATGTATGCAGCCACGCTTAAAACTAATGTCTTCCAGCTTCGATAGATAGCAGCAGTGTGCTGATGCTCCGACACGGTCATCCTGCGGGCACACGTCCTCGTGTGAAGTTGTTGGTGACGGTGGACCTTCATCGAAGCGCCATCTCGCCAGTACTTTTGACACGTGAAATGTCCTCTTGCGTTTCTGAAAAAGAAACACACCAGCAGTATACTTTGCCTCCACTCGGCTACTCTTGACCAAGCTTCTACAAACATGGTGAAATTATCGAAGATCCAAAATCATTAGCCTGGATCACGCAATACTGTTGCTTTTGTTTTTATATCAGCGGAAGACAAACGAGCAAGACGGTCACCAGATAGTAAATCATCACCACTACCCATGAACATCAACAAAATCACAAGGGTCGCTGATGCGTTACTTGTCTCTACCTTGTTGCTTGTAACATACCATACCCTCCCCAACTGAGTACTGAATCCTTAATCACCAGCAGAAACATAGCAGAACAGATACGAAGTGCTACTGCAACGTTGTCTTCTGATAGGTGGAGGTACTTCCCCAGGCAGTTGCTCATTTGAGAGGTAGTACACCATTTAGCTCTATCCATTTTCTACTACAACAGAAACTGACAGCACCTCGCGAGTTAAAACCCTTAAGCTACGGCAACTTGCAGATCATCAATCCTATATTACTCTCACACATTCAACCAGTGAATCCATGTAAGTACATCGCTCAGTGACTAGACCCTCCAGTCTCGTCTCTCCAGGCCCCGTCCTCCTCTAGTGTTACACGCCTACCGCTTTCCCACGGGCTACTTGAGTTGCCTTAAGAAACAATGATTTCTAACGGGCTACGACAACGTAATAACTACTACGGTACGGTCAAACACAAAATCACCTTACACGAGTTTCAAGCAACATACAATTGAAGCTCTCTCGTCATAATTCAATCAAACCACTATCGATTTCAACTGCTACTTGAACCACACAAACATCGGACTTAACATTTGTTGGTGTATGCGAATCATTACACACCCCTTGCTTGGTACTAGAGATTCAACAAAACTCATAATGTACCTACTTGAAGGAACAAATGTACCTACGAAGATGTTAACAATCAGAGCGACTTGCATACTATTGAATCGAAATCCCAAAAATGAGCTCTGTCTAAGAAAGACCATTAAAACTAAACCAAGGTATATCTCAGCCAAGTCAGCATTGTCTGGTTGTGCGCTGTCAAACTCTTCGTATTGCCACAAAACAAATTCAACGGTAGTGAAGGATTTAATCTGCGCTATAAACCTCAAATATCAAAAGCCTCATATAATAAATCAAATCGTAACCTATCCTTTTAAAACTTAACACGTATCGCGATTCTATACAGCAGAACGCACACATCGAGACACATCACTCTACCATTACGGGCAAAACGCGTCTCTTGATCGTTATGCTTTCAATGCCTCCATCAAGCAGTCTAGTAACACCTCATCACCTTAATCACGCGATGTGCTAGGAACTTCAGGTATCAATCATCATCATTGTGATCAACAACTCGTCTACAACTTACCTTCAGGCATCCTTCTTAGTCTATCTTGGGCATATTTGTTTGTGATGTTCACCATATAATAACTCAACGACCTAAAATAATCCCTTCAATTTGGGGTCAAATTTCATCTTGTTACTGATTCTTCGTATACAGAATAGAACGTAAAACAAACTTCACTTCACTAGAAGAAAAAGGCTAGCGAATTGAGAACAACTAAGCTAAATTATGTTTGCCTATTACAACACCTAACACACTAACGGACAGGTAGGACATCCTATATGATCATCACTGCACCGTGTGACAAAAATAATCTAAATTAACACTGCCACCATTGTTTCGCGTTGTAGGCAAACCGGTAAGAAAGTAACTAGAAAATCGAACTTAAGTTCCAAAAGGCTAGCGAGACTAGATTTGCCTCCACATTACGGGTACAAATCATCTCAATATAAATTATGTTGTAGTCAATACCGCCACTCACTGAATTTACTTTAACGAACCTCTATTGCTGTCATATTCCCAAAAAGCTAAGCGTAATGCTCAAAAATCAAATTACACTACCCATACATGATGTCACTTTGTAATTATCTATCCAGTAAAGCGTCTAATAAAATGTAAGGATTAGGTACCTACTCTTTGTTCACACAAGGAGGCACCTAGCCACCGACAGCGGAGCGCGCGTTGCTGCTTTACCATCAGCGTCGGTTGCCATGACAACGCTACGCGCCATTGTTGTTATTTTTTATTCAGACATTTACACTCTTCATTTGATTTAGTCTAGGTACTAATTACACAATGTTATACGCCGTAACTCATGGCAAGCTCGTTTACTCCAGCTAACTTTAAACTTAAAGTTTTTTTTTTAATCAACGCGAATACAAAACTATGAAAACAATACAGCTCACCAGATCATGCTCCCAAGTGCACTCGAACAAGGCAGAAATCCACGCGCCGCTCACTTGATCTGCCTGCACCCGCTCCCGGCCTGCGGATGTGCCGCCTTGTTGCCCTCTTGTCGCTCCCGCCGATGTCGTCGTCGCCTTCGCACGGCCGCCGCCGCCGTCCGCCGTTCTCGAAGTAGCCGTCTTCATCGCTTATATCAGAGCTTTAATCGTGATTCTACTACTCCACAGACACGCACCACATTCCATTCATTACGTTATTTTCCGTAACACGTTGTTCGTTTTCTCAACTACCACCGTAGCACAATATGAGACGTTGCAGTTATGATGCAACTGCATTTTCCTGCTAAAGTTCCTTCGCCATTTTTCACAACTGGTTTCTTCGTTTTGCGGTTCGAGCCTAAGTTAATCCCGTGATGTGAACCCGAGTGAACCCCGCCTTGTGAGCTTGAGCGAATCCCACTTCTGATGTAGGCACGCAGTACATATTAGAGTTTTACGTCTATGTTCAAGGATGGCTTGGATTAACACGGAGATATAATTGCACAACGGATTGTAAAATAACTAGACATTCCTCAGAACGCGTGGTATATGCGCAAGATGCCAACCCATTATTAAATTGGATCTTATCCCGCACGATACAACCAACGATCTGAGTTACGTCAAGCGAGCTGTCACTTTTCCCGCCAACCTTCGTGGCCAACCAGCCAGTGACATTCGCTTACCACCAAAGAGTTCTGTATTCAAAATTCAAACCAAAGAGTTTGGTACCGATTATTAATGTTCACAATTACAACTGCGCCGGCATATATAATTTTTTTATTGTAGTACCTACTCTTTAGGTACAGTCATGAGCACTAACATGTGTACAAACACATTTAAATATGAACTTTACTGCTTTGACATAAGAGTCGAGGTGTTTACATGTTTTTGCTCGTGACTGTACGTGTCGAAGACTTTTTACAACTACCTACTGTATTTTAATGCGAGGGTATACTTTATTGAATTTTATACTCACTCATAATATCATATTATTTAAATAATAAAAATAATTAAGAAGAGCAAGAAACTTTGACCTTTTTCTTTGTTAGTTCAGTTGGTAGTCTGGCCTGAAATCCACCTGTTGATAACTGTGTGTCGCGGCCTAATCTATTAAACAGAAATCATCACTTAACGCTTTATTTATATTTGTGTTTAATTCACCGGTCCGTGGTCTTGAGGTCCTGCGTTCGATTTCCAGATCTACCCAATTTTGTCGGTTTTTCCGAATTCATATTGGGTTTACCAGCAACCTGCATTTGGGAAGCTTGGTTTAATCACCACCAAAACGCATCTTTGTAACGAAAACATGATTTCAAATGATAAAGGCCTTTGCCCTGCAGTGGGACATTAAAAAGCTAATAAACCCACATTAATACTTTTTTAACAAAAAAATTATAATATCTCGCCTTTTGTATAAAATCCTCTTCCGTAGTCAGGCTTCTCTGGCCTGAAAGGACCTCAAAGCGTTCACGGGTTGACGGCGATGCTCGGTGATATTTTTACACATTAATGCGTCTTTTTAAATTAATAACGTTACAGATTTGCAGATTTTGACCCAAACGTGTACCAGTCAAATAGTAATTTGAACACACTTTTGCCAAAAAATATTTGAGCTAGTAAAAAAATAATACTATTATTACATCTCGGCTTTTGTATAAAGTCCTCCTCCATACTCTGGCTTCTCTGGCCTGAAAGGACCTCAAAGCGTTCACGGGTTGACGGCGATGCTCGGTGATATTTTTACACGTTATTTCGTTCACGCGTTAACCTGTTCTCAGCGGGTGACCTTTACGTAAATAAAATAGCCGTGTACGGGTTATGATTTTTAAGTAATTCGATAATGTGCTTCAATGGTGTTTTTGGGGGTCGAAATTTTGTATTTTGAGGCAAAAAGTAAGCTTTTTTGTTGGTTTTGTCTCCAACCCTTAGGAAGATTATGAGCGTAGAATAGAAGGCATTAATTTATTTCTGTTATAATAAATGGGCATTAAAGTGTAGTCGAGGGGTGGAGGTGTTTTACAGAAGGATCGGCTTATGATTGAGATACCACAATTCCTCAGGAAACCGTGGGTCCTACGTGCAGTGTTTTTGTTGGGGTTAAATTAAAGGTCATTTAAGCGTTTGTAAGACAAAAACATTTGAAATCCGATTAAGAGAGTAACCGATGTTTTTGTACTGTGGTTCTTACAATATAACCTAATCCTCAGAAACTTCAAAGAAACATGGCAAAAAATTCACCAGGTGTTCGTTAGGTTATCAAAATGCTATTAAATGTCCTCCATGACATAATATATATTATATTTTTTGTCTAAAATTTTGGCGTGACAACGTGCCATAAGTAACTTAAAAGTTCCGGTTCAAAGATTTATCATCAATGATTTATTAATTTGAATAATATATGTGATCTTTAGACTCTTAAGTATTATGAGGCCATCAAGTTTTTGATATTGTTAGCCAGAATTTGAGAAGCGTCGAACCAAATATAGCAAAGATTGCGTAACTATTTGATAGAATTACATACTCGAAATAACATCTCGATGTTTTTGTGTACGTATTGCATAATCTCGTAATATGTAGGTAGGTGGTACGAAAACAACAAATATAAGGATTCTCGAACTCTGCACGTTTGATAAATGACGCAGGCACTGATAGTATGAGTAGTTTTCGAAAGGATCTTGATGTAATCTTGAAGCGCTGTGATTACATATCGTAATAGGCACCGACTATAGCTTTAGTTGTGTAGTGCGTCACGGTTCTCAACTTTTCTATTAAGTATGCCGAAAACTTTCTTCTTCTTCTTTTTTTATGTGATAGGGAGGCAAACAAACAAGAGTGCCATATGATTTTAAGTGATACCCTCCCCAGCTATGCTCTGGCGACCTTACTCACCAGCAGAAACATAGCACAACAGTTACGACATGTAACTTTAATGTGGTCTTCTGTGAGGCGGAGGTACTTCCTCAGACGAGCGGCTGATTCGAGTGAAAGTTCCACAAAACTATACCTCTCTTTTTGGGAAATTGTTTGAAACAAAATATTTTGACATCGGCATCGTTTCTAGCGAACAATTTTAAGGAGAATAACACTTGTACACTAGTACCATAAGGTCATAAGGGACGAGTGTACTTTTGAATGCAAGCGACTCTCCATCACCCATTATCCCACTATCCGTGTCCGCTGTATCTCCCCGTCCGCATCACACCCTTATCTAATTTTCCCAGGAAACGTACGGACAAAGACTTGTTACGTGGAAATTAGATGAATGGAACCAAAAGCGATGCAACAGGATTCAGGTCACACGTCAGTGTCATACGGGGAATAATGATGTGAAGGACTGGTGTACCTATATCGGGTTCGAAGGACCATTATTGAGATTAAATGAATACAAATAAGACTTCAAAAATAATTACTCATCCTTAGACATACAGTTCCTTTTTACTGTTTATGATGTATCAGGAATGGAACCAAAAGGGATGCAACTGGGGATTCAGGTCACACGTCAGTGTAAAACGGGGAATAATCATGTGAAGGACGGGTATATCGGGCTCGAAGGACCATTGTTGAGATTAAATTATTAGAAATAAAATAGCAAAATAAATTTTCAAACTTCAACAGATAAACTTCTTTCTATATGTATGATATTGAAGGAATGAAATCAAAAGAGATTCAACAGGGGATTCGCTTGGGGCTAGGCAATAGGTGTGTTAGTCCAAAAAATATAATATTTTATTTTTTATTATGCACATATTATGTGGAGTGGACATAATTACAATAATGTTTTCGTAAAAAAGTAGCTTAATTTAATAAATATAATATGCATTTACCTATTAAACTTCCCATTGAGAAATACTAGGTTCTACAGCAATGAGGACATGTTAAGGGAGTTACACAATCGGATCGCTTTTAAAGCTCAAACTTACTCAACTTGCTCCAAGTCTTAACAAAAGCGAATATAACATACCAATTTCACAAAGCAAACCTATGAATATCTGCAAAGCAAAGGTCTCTATTATGAGCAAGTCTTGAATACAACGCTCAGGTATTATTAATATAAATCCTATAATAATTGGATCCTCAGATAGGTAAACCTTTCGGTCAGCTTCCTTAAAAAAAATTATAAGTAATACCTTGATACAATACTCGTATGTTATATATACCAATTTAGATGGCGCAGTGGTTACAGCGTCGTCTGCTGGAGCAGACGACGATGAATCCCGTTATCTAATATTAGTGTAACTTTCGCAGAGGCAACTCATAGTATGGGTGACCGAACAATTTCATTCCGAGCTCCTCCGTGCTTCGAAAGGTACGTTAAGCCGTTGGTCCTGCGTCTTGTCTTTCTACGGTCGTGTCAGTGTCAAATTGCTATCCCACAGAACTATGAGAGTGAGGGTGTAGGAAGTGCACCTGTGCTTGTATCCTGCGTACCTGACTGATCGTAAGATCGGCCGCTTTAGGCTAAACGGGCGGAAGGGTACTTACTATTTGATCATCAGCAACTTGCTCCGCCCGATTTCGGCCATGGCGACCACTTCATCCCCTAGTCAGATCTGCGCTGATGCGCTCTAATAATATATCCTGCGTACCTGACTGATTGTAAGGTCGGCCGCCATGGTCGAAAACGGCCGGAAAAGATATTTATTATGTTAAACACGACTAATTTTTAAGAACTGAGGTTCCGTTGTGTGCATATAATTCTGAGTCACCTGTTCCTCCGACCTTCATTTGGTCCAACCCGAGGGAGTCACGCTCTGGGGGTTTCGAGCCGCTTTATCAACGCATCTTTGTAGGCTGATTGCATTTGCATCAACATGTAGGTGGATGCGTGGACTTGATTTTAAGTTTATAACTTGAATTGATATTGGACATTACACACATTACACAGAGTAAGTCGAAGTGGTAGTTGTTTTTCAATTCCTTTGAAGGATATAATTGTCCCTGTGTTTATTTTACTAGTAGGTATCTATCGTGGTATCTCTATTTGTTTTATCTCTACATTTCAATTTGAGAAAATATATAAAATATCCTGGCATCCTTAATTATTCTTGTCTTCATTTTATCAGGCACTAGTTTATACAGGCGGCTTTGCTCGTGTTACCAAAATTCCTGTTCATCATATGGGAGCATTTAATCGGGATAAAAATCGGGGTAAAATTGCCTGTTTACCAAATTTCATCAAAATACGTTCAGTAGTTTCAGCGTGATTGACGGACAAACATCCAAGTAAACAAACTTTCACATTTATTATACTAAAATAAAGTATGATTTCTCAGTTACCGAAAACATTCAATGCGTTATCCAAAGGAAATAACCAGTCCAAATACTTTAACGACGAAAGTACGAAACAAACACGAATACAAAATTAAAACTTGTAACGAACGAAATCTGCCGTCTATGTCTTTCAAATCAAAATTGTATTACAAGCTACAAGAAGTGCTTGTTATAAAACCACACTTTCCAGGAATTCTCTAGCTCGCAGTGCAATCAATCGCCTACACCGCTGCCAGTGATAGATCCACTTTATTTACACTTCCACAATCGCCTCGGTTCAAATATAGTTATAAGGTCTTTGCACTGTCGTCCTTCAAGTCGAGCGCTATTTAAGCAAATAGACTACATAATATCTGCCTACTGGTATTTGCCAAGTTTAAGATTTAAGATGTGTTACTGGCAATTTGTAGGTAGTGCCATGTTTTGTTTGAATCGTTGTAATTTTGAATGCCTAGAAATTTCTTTCATTAAAATATGGTCCTTATACCGCCTAACATGGATTTAATTTGAATTTTTTAATATTTTTTTTATTTAAAAAATCAGTTATTTCTATATTATCGACTTTAATATCTCTATTTTTGGAAATTTAGAAACATGAAAAAAAATCATCTTATTCAGGAATCAGGCGCGATTACAACCCGCACGCCTCGTTATCCGGGCGAGAACACTAACCATTATGGTAGAGGCTTCTCAAAATAGGTAAATACCTTATGTTTATAAATGTAAGTTAAGGAAATTCCTTAAACCACTTAAATAATGTCCATTATATAAATGTTATTACTCGCTTACAAAGTTCTTTGATGCCAAATGACAAAACAAAACCAGCATCTAAATTGGTGAATTAGTTTTAATTAATTCATGTCCAACGTGGAGAATATTTTTCTTATTTCATTGTGTTTGTTTGCTGCAAGGTTATAAGAGGTTGTTTTTGGCCCAAAGTAAAACAATTATAAAAAGTTTTATTTAAGAACTAGCGGGCGCCCGCGACTTCGTCCGCGTGGATTTTGGTTTCTATATCAACTTTTTTTCCCGTTAGGGGTGGATTTTTGAAATAATCTTTGAAAGGGGATGCCTACGTCATATTATCTTTATGAATGCAAAGTCTCAGCCCGATCGGTTAAAAATGACAAAGTTTCGTACTAAAGTTCATCCACTATTTTACCCCCTTGGGGGAATTAATTAATCTCATTAATTAGGCGATGCCTACGTCATAGTAGCTTTATGAATGCAAAGTCCCAAACCGATCGGTTAAAAAAAGACAAAGTTTCATACTACCGTTCATCCCCTATTTTACCCCCTTGGGGGTTAGAATTTATCAATCTCATTAATTAGGCGATGTCTACGTCATATTAGCTTTATGTGTGCAAAATATCAGCCTGATAGGGTTAAAATTGACAAAGTTTCATACTACCGTTCATCCCCTATTTTACCCCCTTGGGGGTTGGAATTTATCAATCTCATTAATTAGGCGATACTTACGTCATAGTAGCTTTATGAACGCAAAGTCTCAAGCTGATCGGTTAAAAATTGACAAAGTTTCATACTACCAATCATCCCCTATTCCCCTATCTTAACGGATGCCTACGTCATAACATCTACCTGCATACAAAATTTCAGCCCGATCCGTCCAGTGGTTTGGGCTGTGCGTTGATAGATCACTATGTAATCAGTCAGTCAGTCAGTCAGTCAATCAGTCAGTCACCTTTGAGTTTTATAGATATAGATGACCAATGATTAAAGCCCAAGCCCATCTTTGTAACGAAAACTTGATTCCAAATGATGGAGGCCTTTGCCCTGCACTGGGACATCAATAGGCTGATACTATATACTACCTAAGAAAGACATAAATATGAGGACTTTATTTATTTTATGTGTTAGTAGGTATGTCATTACATTCTACGTCATCAAGCAGTACAGCAAACAATAGATAATCTACATAATGAGTTACCAATAAAATATTGTCACACCCATATTAGATCAGTGCGAATACGGTCCGTTTGGCAGACATTCAAAGAGTAACCAAACTGAAATAATAAATGCAAAGCATGCCATCTGAGTGTACACCTGAGGCTATGACATCAGAAACACATTATTGCAGAAGCCTGCTGAGAACAGACTGGTAAATAAATACATAAATAAATAAATAAATATTTCACAACATCACATACATTGATCTGACCCCGTGTTAAGTAGCTTAAGCACTTGTGTTACAGACATCAGAATCAACAGTGGTATTACAAATATACTTAAATAGATACATATAACACCCAGACCAGGACAAACAGACATGTTCATGCACACAAATGTTTGTCCTGTGCGGGGATCGAACCCGCGACCTCTTGCGTAATAGGCAACATCTTGACCATTACACCAAGCGGGTCGTCGAACCGGTCAATTCAGGATAATAGTCGCAGCGTACCCTGGGCTCCAAGGCAAAGGCCGAAGACGCAACCGGGAGAATCTATATTTTGTTACATTAATGTCTAGTTTTGCCACTGTCATGAAGACTTCCTTTTAGATAGTGCGATAGTGCGACTATGTTGAAAGAAGCAATCAGGATGACCTCACTGCACCTTATGGTAAGTGGGTGTTAGGGACAAATATAACAGTCTCAATAGAACGAAGTACCCATTGAGACTGTCACCCCCACCCTGATGGCCTGCTGAGATGCCGCTTCACGCCCCGCCTAAAAAGCCAAGGATTGTAAGAGAAGGGAAACACATGAGCCGGAAAGGCAACCCATAACGTTAATAGCCCGTTAAAGTTCTTATATTCGTATACATTTAAAGAAATTGTGGGAGCACTTACTTCATGGTGAAAGCATTTGATTTTATAAATATAAGTACTTAATTCAGTATTTCATAGTGTTGTCACTAGCATTTGGCCGCATTTTTTTGGCACTGTTTAAAATCTTAAAAGTATTTTGGTGATGATAATGTTAACAAAATTTAAAAACATTATAAACTTTATTTGTTATGCATAAAACATTTCCACCTTTGATTCTATACTGCTTTTAATGCTACTATTTTCACAAGGCCTTATTCAGAAGTAAATACAGAACGTAATTAAACGCACTAACGATCCAAGGGTCATTTCCTTATACTATATACGGGAAATTTTAATAACAGCTGAGTAAATCAGCCTGGTCATGTTAATTTACAGATAAACTCAGAACAAATTACTTATAATATATAGTTGCGAAAGATAAATGTAGTTCGGTAATACTTATTTTTACTTGATTCGGTACTTAAAACCAGCATCCCACAGTGAACTTACGACTGCAACTTAAACATAACTTAAGTGGGCTGAGACGTTTAATTAAACAAAACTTAGACACTCTTACCCAAATACAGTCACGTGAAATAATAAGTGCAGAAAACATTCAAATGTGGACTCTATTGCATTGACATACGAGTGAGACCTCATGTCTATGTAGGGGCGCTTTGTTATTGCTTACGTCTGGATTTCAACTAAGAGTTTTTGGATAACTTTTCAATAACACCAGAGTTTTGAAAAAAGTATAATATAGATAGAGTATTCTCCTGTTCGAAATAAAGACAATTACAGTTAAATATAGCTTTAATTAATTTATAAATAGTGGTAAAGATAATAGTCATTATTTTCATGATGAGCAAAAGACTCTACTTTTATTTAAAAAAGTTTATCTCTACTTTAAAAGTGACTGAAAAATGACAGTGAATGTAAGTAATTGGGGGGAAAAGCATGTTTAATTAACTTTCTTTGATAAATAACATAATATTTATGAATATAATCAGGTGAAGAGTGTCAATATGAAGTGCTACTTGATAAGATAGTAAAAATGTAGCGATACACACACGTTTGACAAATGTTAATGTGAAATACCGTTAACCACAATAAAAGGGATATTATAGTTAAAAATAACTTTTTGTTTTTTGTTATGAACATAAATTAAATTAACCTTCAATAACATACGAAACATAACAACTGAAGATACGAAATACTAAAATAAGAACTGGTAGAGTTGAATAATAAAAGCAAACACTAATTGGAGAGTATATTTTGGGATGTTTGTCATGATGTCATTTTATTAAATAAGTTAGGAGGTCATGTGCATTATCGAGACAGATGCAGGTTTTCTCAAGGATCGAACGATTTAATTAAATACTTCTTTGTTTTTAGGGTTCCGTAGCCAAAATGGCAAAAAAACGGTACCCTTATAGATTCGTCATGTCTGTCTGTCTGTCTGTCTGTCTGTCTGTCTGTCTGTCTGTCCGCCAGTCTGTCACAGCCACTTTTTTCCGAAACTATAAGTACTATACTGTTGAAACTTAGTGAGTGGATGTATTCGGTGAACCGCAACAAGGTTTTCACACGAAAATAGAAAAAAAATAAAAAAAGTGGGAGGTCCCCATAGTCAGAACTGAAACTCGAAATATTTCTTTTCATTCAACATTTACGTGTGGGGTATCTATGGATAGGTCTTTTAAAGTTATAGTATTAAGGTTTCTAATATAACTTTTTTCTAAAGTGAATACTTTGCGTGACAGACCCTTCCAAAGTGGAAAAAAGTGTGTCCCCCCCCTCTAACTTCTAAAATAAGAGGATGATAAAACTGAAATAATTATATAATGTACATTACCATATAAACTACCAACGATAATTGGTTCGAACGAAATCTATTTAGTAGTTTTTTTTAATACGTCAAAAATAGAGTTTCTACGGAACCCTCAGTGCGGGAGTCCGACTCGCACTTGGCCAATTTTTTAATAAAATGTATTTAAGTATAAAATTTTAATGTAGTGCAAAAGTTTTGTTGCTTTCATTACAGAAAAATAGTTTTATGCATGATTTTTGTATGTTTAAGTAAGCTGTTTTTATATATATTATGTTGATATGAGTTATAGTGCTAAAAATAAATAAAAATAATGTAAGTAACTAAAAATATCAACATTTTTGACCTTCAAATACATTAAATTACTAGCAGAGCAACAGATGTAGAGTACTGTAGTTCAGAATATTAATCAAACGACACTATGATTGGTCAATTTATAACCTACATAGTCCACAGATGCATGCAAGCAAAACCATTTGCGCGGTCAGACCAATCCACTCTCTATTTAGAAATTCCCGTTCACGCACACTCTTCTAACGTCCGGCTCTCCTTGTCTCTCGCGAGCTAACTTTAACTTAAACTTACTTCCAACTTACTTTAAATTTATCACGCTACTCTACATTAAGTTTTATAAATAAAAAAATATCTTTACCGTTTCAGAAAAGGCGTTTTTAGGCCTCCTCGCCGGCGTCCCGTTCATTTCGTCACAAAACAAGAATCGAACACCGAACTTTTCACAGGCACTTGTGGAGTTCACAGTCAAACTTAATAGGAGTCGTTGTCACCGGTTGCATTTGTTTGGTCTTGCGAGCGTGTTTTGTCCACTTAAATTAATCGATGACTTCATGCAATTATTCGCTGATAAGTTATCGCGGGGAACTTTGTGAGTGTGGAGACGCGGGGCTCGCTCCGCGGCGTGGATGTGACTGGCCGGAGCCGGCGGCCGCGGGCCCGGCGCGCCTGCATTTTTTACCGCGCCGGACAATGGGTTACCATTTGGAGGTTATGTTTTGAATGCACGCCGAAAAGACGAATCTGATACGGGCCTTTTTTGCGGCTAAACTTTTTTGGACCGCGCGATGACGATATCTTTGGTGAAAAAAATGTTGACTCTACATTTAAAATCTTTGGGCATCTCGGAAGTATCGAACAGATGTTGATGACTAGAAAGGACATGGCCAATTCCTGCCTAGTGAAGTAGTGATGGCCACGAATGGCACAAAAGCACGAAATATATTAAATTAAAATATGATTTTTCATATATTTTACAATCTTGTAGAACTTGTCAGTATTTAAAAGAAATTAATTAGTAATTTAACTTCCGCTATACACTGCTTTTGAGAAAATGCGTTCCTTTCAACGTAAATACGGATAGTCTGCTCTTGTCCTCCATAGACACAATATAATATTGTATGAAAAACAGTGACATACAATAAAATATAGCTTCAAATATAAAAAATATTTGAAATTGTATCATTTAACGTATTATTTATCACCAACAAACTATTTTAAACATAGTGTTTTATTATTTTTCCCAAAATGAATATTACTTTAAGCAGAAAGGAATGAATATTATTGTCATTATTTCGACAGTTATTGTCAAATATTTAAATCCGTTGCCATGGAAATAATGAACAATGCGTGACAGAGTAAGCGTTAGCAAAATTACGATAAGAGAAAAAGAGACAACAGTTTTTTCACGGTACACCGTTGAGTAACCTTAGTAACCAATGTATCATGTCATCAATCAAAACAATGCTACAGTACGGGATTGAAATGTTTTTTGCAATCTTTGTGTGTCTGTATAATTATAACCTCAAGTTCTTGGACTTTAGTTGTTAATGATATTGAATGTTCTGATAGTAACGAGTCTAATGCAGTACGACATGTTTGTGGGAAATGAATTTGGTGTCTAGGCAAACGTTCCATAGAATGTTGGCCATGTCTTTTCCGTGCAAAAGTCAAGGTGAAGGCTAATAAATTAACTTGAATTTTTGTTATCGCTACCATCTCTACATAATTTATGCAAGTTTTAAAAGCAATGAAAAGTATCAAGGTGAATGTTCACTAATAAAATTATTCACCGTTTAAAGTACTTTAAAATGGTAAGATTCGTGTAGATTCAACTTTCACTGACTAAAACAGAATGTCGTTGTTTAAATATTGACATCCAGACGTTACGAGACGATTATGCAAACACTTAATATAATTTGAGTATTCATTAAGTCGATAACTAGGCATACTTATTACGGAGTCCATTAAAACCTCATAGATATGTATTATTATTAATATTTTATATAATTATTATTTTTAAAATTCTGTTCAAATAAAGAGCACATAGCATTTCTTTAAATATTTTCACAATAAATTATTTTAAGTTAAAATCATTTCAATTTTTTGTATCACAAAGTTTTACCCAATCGCTAAAGACAATTTGGAATGGGACCATAATCTAGACAGTTTCTGATTGGTTTATTGCTTCATAATATGCATATATATTTTTTACTTTTAGTGTATAACTTTACTCGTCATATTCTTATGTATAAAAATCTAACTACTCCGGCTAAAAATACACTTAAAAACAAAGTTGCATCTAAAGATCCGAACAAACGTTCAGCATTTCAATTAATTTCTTTCGCAAAAATATTTTTCAATCTATACGGTTCGTGGTAGTAAATAACCTGCTGGGAAGACGCGCCGCAAGACATACGACAGTTATGTTATTTCAAGTCCCAGCTAATATTATAGTGCTAAAATAATTTGCATTTGAATGCCGTTACATAAATTGTACGTATAATGTACAGGAATCGACAACGCAGTTTTCTCTGGCGAGCTTACTTACCAGAAGTAATATAGCAAAACAATTACGGAGTGCTATTTCAATGTGGTCTTCTGTAAAGTGGAGTAAGTCAAAGTCAAAGTAGTTAATTTTGCAATTTGATTGACATAGAAATTCTTTGGCACGTCATATCTTTTTTTTACCTACTAGCACGTTCGACGTGAATGAAATTCATTATCTCAATCATGAGCCCCTGATTCTTTTTCAATTGGTATGATCGCCGTATCTTTTAATTAACGGGTAGGCAAGATAATAAAATTTAATTGAAATAAAGATAACCAAAATGTTTTCATTGCCGAAGATGTTTACTTTTATAGCAGAAGCATCCATGATTCACCTAAACTGTTTACGCACTATATTTAGCTGCGTAGGGATGCACCTATGATGTCGATGAACTTACTTGTAAATATTTGTATCGTCTAATTATACATATTATAACATCTATGACAGGTCAAGTAAACCCCCAAGATCAGAAGCTAAATAAACCTCTTAATGTTACAAGTATTATGAGGAAGTAACGGTTTCTTTGGAGTTGCTTATTATGGCCGTAAAGTGTCCATAAATTGATACTACATACTACTGGCCTGTGTTAATCATAAGAATTTACCCAATTTGTCAAAAATACTCGTATGGTGCTGGGGAAAAAAATTTAGCACTGTAAATAAAACATTGAAACTTTTCAATATCTGAAAACCATGCTTGGACGGTCATTTCGCATATGAGAAATGCGAAATGACCTATTATCGTTAATCACATTATAGAGTTGTCTTTACCACCATCTTTTTTCTAAAGAATTTTTACTGTCATTAAAATATCACTTTCGATATTAACCTTGCTCTACATCCTTACAGTGCGGGCAATCTTGCGCCGCGTCGGTGACGTCATTGCTACGACATTTTTTATCGCACGATAAAGGATTACAATTATTACGATTCTCAAGTACCTATATCTTGATGTCTACTAAGGTTACTTACTACTAATGTTATCTTCGTAGTGCTCTATATAGTAAGGGGTTGTTGCGTGCGTTATCATTGCAATGAGGTAATGTTTTGGTATTTGCGCTCTATTTCTGTTATACTTACACAGTGATTTTAATATTTTGACGTTATTATATAGGACAAGACAGTTTTGTGAAACAATCTAACAGCTGCAGTATTTCCTGACAGTTACGATTTGAGGACCTTCAACAAACGAGCGTACTCTCTTTTGAAAATCCAACAACGCATCGGCTGTATCTCTGGTGTCGCGGATATCCATGGGCGGCGGTGGTTGCTTACCATCAGGTGACAAGCTAGCTCCTTTACCGCTAGCTTCTTTATCATAAAAATAAAGAAGAATTTTCGAAGACCCACATGCTGAGCAGAAACCCATATTATGTATGTATTTATATTAGAAATAAATAACCAACATTTACCAAGCGTAAATGTTTAATGTTCCATTCTACATATTATATTCGAATTGCCTAACTAATTGTTCTGCAGTAACGTAATTCGACGCAACAAGATCCAGTGCATTAGCTTTGAATAAATCATGACAGTCGAACGCGCTAGACATTTGCTAAAAGTTCAGGGTAAAGACTGGTGTGACACATCGTTTCCGTTTAGGGATTGCAATCCAGCGGCGTTTTCAATCCAGCTGGATTCTTGCTGGATTGACCTGAATCCAGCTGGATCCAGCGCGGATCCAGCAAAATGTGAAACGAAAGTAAAAAAGCGAAATTTTGAGGTTTTTTCTAATTAAATTGTCCTTCTTTTTAGTATCTTTGAAATCTTTCACTTGTTTCACTCATCTATACATATAACAAATCCGTGGAGAGGTCAATTCTGTACATGCAATGTATTTTCAAAATAACTATCAGAGGGTGATTAGTGATCGATACTGATGTCAAAAAGCCAACCAGTAACATTTTTGTCTGTCTGTCTGTCTGTATGTTTCTTATAGAAACAAAACCAACTCGACGGATTTTGAAAAAACTTGGTACAATTAATCTTCATACTCCTGGGCAGATTATAGGACATTTCATTCATCACGCTACAATCAATGGGGAAGCGTAGTTATGGGAAACGTTGGGAAAACGGGAGAAATTACTCCAATTTTTAAGCTTCTGTCACGTGTGCAGTCTTAATGGTTAAAGTTTTAAAGAAATAATTTATGTAAGAAATATTCTACATAAAATTGCCTAGAAAATACCCCACTACATCATTACATATGTCTATGTTTTATGGGTGACTCACAATAACACGTGTGTCTTCTGATCTAGATTGGTTTGAACGCGCTCAACTCAGGAACTACTGGTTCGAATTGACAAAATCTTTTGCGTTGGATAGTCTACTTACCATTTGTCGAGGAATGTTTTAAGCTATCTATAGTAAAACTGAGTGTGGAAACCGAAACCCACGCGGACGGAGTCGCGGGCAGCTGCTAGTATCCTATATTTACTTGCTTTAGTTTGTTGATCATTTGAGATGAAAATAGTTAACATAAAATAAAACAATAATATAAATAACCTCATGTTCATAAAACTTCCTTTTGTTTATTTCCTATATTTTGGCGCTATGCAAGCACTGCTCTGTGGTTACAAGAGGGCTTATTGTTTGATATAAATGATATCATATATCCTGCGTACTTGGCTAATCGTAAGATTGGCCGCCGTGGCTGAATTCAGCTAGGAGGGGTATATATATATGTATAGTTTGAACGCGTTTTTAAACTCGAAAAAACTATAAACTGTTGAATATTATCAGCGTTGCCTTTCATGCGGCACGTGCCATGGTGACAACGTTGCCGCGACGTTTCGAATAAGACGGCTAAAAACTAAACAGTAGAAATTGATACGTTTGCGGATCCGCATGCTGGATCCAGCATACATCATGCTGGATCCAGCATGTTTAAAAAGGCGCTGGATCCAGCTGGATTGCTGGATGCTGGATCCAGCAATTGCAATCCCTATTTCCGTTCTTCGGATTTCTTGCATTATTGCATAATTATGAATAAAGATTCAAATACTTCAAACCGTAAAGTAAGTCTAAAATTATGTTAATAGTAACGTTCTTAGATGAAAAAACATATTTGAGCTCAGCTCAAACCATAAAATTATAATAGTTCTGATGATCAGTTCGATGGAACGCCTTGATGGTCGAGTGGTGTAGGTACCGGGCCATGGTCTCGAGTTCCTGGGTTTGATTCCCGATAATTGTGTCAATTTTTCTGAGCACAGCTAGGGTTTGTTATCACCAACGCCTATTTGGCAAGCGTGGTGATTAAACCAAAACCCAACTTTGTAAAGACAACATGTTTCAAATGATGGCGGACTTAGCCCGGCAGTGGGACATTAATAGGAAAGATACTTACTTTAATATGTAGTTCAGAACAGCGATTCACTAAGCGCAAATGTCGTAAAAGCCTTGGTCGCAGCGTCGATTTAATCGGTGGCAGGTTTGGAATATACAGTTTCCATTATAATATACAAAGCAGATCACTCCAGTTGATTGACGATACTGTAACATCCTTATTGTGAATTCCATCACAAAATTTTACAAGTGTCACCAATTACATCGCCGCTGCGACCAAGGCTTAGCTATAGCATATATCGCACCGCACATTTGCGCTTAGTGAATCGCACCTCTGAACTTAAGAAAAGACCGGTGAAAGATATCAGAATGCAGTTGGCTGCGATTCAGTGCAGTTCATTCCTCTGCAGTGACGCAATGCTCGCACAGGGGCAGTGCAGTAGCTAGGAATAAATCATGCCGGCACGGACGCAGGACATTACTTGTATACGGAGGCTAACGAACATGAGTGTCACCTGATGGCGTGGGTGATCACCGCTACCAATGGACATCAACAACCGCTCAAGAAATGCAGATTGCCTTGTATTCGCGGGAAAACAAAAATATTATTTGCTATCTAACCGAATTCCATGCGGGTGAACCGCGGGCGGAAAACTAGTAAAAATGATATTTCCGAACTTAAGAAAAAATCGGTACTAAACACATTGCCATGGCACCCGAATAATCTGACAAAAAACACGCAGTTGGCTGCGGTTCAGTGCAGTTCATTCCTCTGCAGTGACGCAATGCTCGCACAGGGGCAGAGCATTAGCTAGGAATAAATCATGCCGGCACGGACGCAGGACATCGCTTGCAAATCAACGTTATTTTGTGTCATTTTTGAGCAGATTAGTTACACGCACTGTTTGTGTCTGTAGTTTCCTGCCTTTCAGGACTCAAACCCGCGTCCCAACTTTGGATAATAGATATAAATCCACGAGGGCATAGTCGCGGGCGGCCACTAATTCGCTTATAAGATTATCGACTCGAGGGAACACCTTGTCCAATCCAAGCAATCTAAAATTAAATTTTTGCTTATTATTTCCGAATTTGTCCGGTCCACCTATTCCATGAAGGAAATATTGCACGGCACCCTTCCCTTCAAGGTATCAGAATGCAGTTGGCTGCGGTTCAGTGCAGTTCATTCCTCTGCAGTGACGCTATGCTCGCACAGGGGCAGTGCAGTGGCTGCGAACACGCAGACGCTCGCAAATCACATGTGTCATTTGTGCTTACAATTATATTTTCGGGTCGTCGAAGATGTATTTCTAGTGGTCAAGAAGTTGACTATTAGACAGACCCGTCTTTCCCACTGGGCACAAAGGGCACAGGCACAGGGCCCCGCGACTGATTGGGGCCCCTGAACCAAAAATTTCGAACCGCCATTGAAGTACATATTATTATTACGTATTGTAGACATCTTGAAGAAGTGTCTTCTTATACGCACTGATGTCCATGGACAAATGCTGCCGTATTTTTTACTAGTATTATAACCGAAAACATGCCGTCTTGAATCTTGTGTTTAAAAAAAAGAGTACATCAATCAAAACTAAAGCGATTGGCGTGTCCAAGGTACAAAAATTGACTTAATTATCCGCCCCATACTCTTCCAGCTGACGCATAGATTTCTTGCTCGATGTCCACTCCATACGTAGTAGTAATAGCTCAATGGTAAATATAATAGAAAGGTGATAAATGGCATTCCGCCAGTGCAGTGAAAAGTCAGTGCACTTGATACATAAGAGCACAAGAAGATTATTTTGCCTGCCCCATACATACGTTGAGCTTTGTGCTTGTATTTCAACATTATCAACACAGTTCACATGAAAAAATAATGGTTTTTACACTAAGGTATAAATAAAACAACTATGTAGGTATATTATTACTTGGCTGGCAAGTTCAGAATACCGGCGCCCGCGCATTAGATTCGCGAGCCTCGCCGCGGGAGCACAATTAAACCAGTTCCATATTCTAATGAGCGGTAACGGTCCGGCGTAGGTATTCGGACAAAATAACAACTTTAAACGATACAAGATAATATCGCTTGGACTGTACTTGGCGATTTTATAAGGATTTTATTAAGCATTTGCGCTAACAGTTCCGCGAATTCTGCCGTGATGTAATGGACAGGGTATTTAAAAACTTAGCAGCTTCAGTTACCCTGAGTTTGAATGGCCTTTAATTCAAAAAGAATCTGAAATATTATTATTTGTAAAATTTATTATAAGATATATAGAATGTCGATTTTCGACCATGGCGGCATCGGCATATTTCACGATCAGGCGGGTACGCAGGATATGTATGTATAGTGCGCAAGAGAGTGCGTAAGCACAGGTGCACACCCCAATCACTCACTCTCATAGTTCGGTGGGACAACAATCTGACACGACCGTAAAGAGACCAGGCGCAAGGCTTAACGTGCACGGAGGAGCTCGAGATAAAGTTTTTTGGTTGCCCATCCGATGACTGGCCTCTGCGAAAGTTGCTTAACTTTGCAATAGCAAGCTGAGCGCAGTAGCCACAACACCAGATATAAATTAAATTTAACAATCAAGTTTTTTGACACTGTTTAACTCGTGCAAAACAACCTTGGCTAAATCTCCAATCATCACAAAAAGTTTAGATGTGCTTGCAGGAAAATATTGCAAATAATTTCTTTTAATCAATCTACCCATTGTGGTTCTGAATATTTTTGTAGACCCTTAATAGCACTTCGTGAAAATATGTCTGATTGTAGTTGCATTTATTTAGGGATCCGGTCGGTTATTTTCCACACATTATACCTAATTGTAGACTTTTCAAGACCCTCTGACATCCGTACACCTTCCTACACTTGAAGCCGGTGACATCACGCTCATCAAACTGTTTTAAATATATTTAAATCCCGCCCACGGTCTTAAATAATCTCATCAAAAATGTAACCCCACACATATGACGAATTGTTACAAAAACAAGAAGATGCTTGTAAAATAGGTTTTGGCCTTGTCAGCTTTTATTGTTTTTTTATATTGTACCTACTGTTTGAGTTAGTCCACTTTGAGCACCCAATTTGACCTGCGATGCCCACTTTGGACTTCTATATATTTACATTATTGGCTTGTCCAAAATTCCTTTAGTATATTTCAATTTAGATGATTTCGGTGACAGTAGACGATTTAAAGGAAACTCGACACTACTCTTACTAAAGCATGGATTATTTTAGCTGAAAAATACTTTAACGTACCAAAAATATAAATCGGTGCTCAAACCGAACTAAACCAGGTGCTTAAGATGTGGATGCTCATCATGATGAGGAGTGCTATGCTGGCATGGTATGGACTTGTTATGAGAATGGAAGAATAGCATGCCAATAAGAGAGTGATAAATATGCCTGTGGATGGAAAGACGAGCAGAGGAAGACCGAAAAAGAAATGGATAGATTGCGTGAAGTATAATATGGACGTGAACGGAGTGAATGTAGAGTTGACGGCTGATAGGAGTGAGTGGAAGGAGAAGACATGTTGCGCCGACGACCCCGCCTAGTGTGGGGTATGGGCAGGAGGATGACGCTCAAAAATTGGGTGCGCAAAGTGGATTGATTACCTCTATCGTATGACTGTTACATTGATTATATGATTGGCCTATTGTCATTGGTATTACCTACACCTACGGACCTCTATTAAACGTTCTAATGATTTCCTATACTAAAGCCTGGTAAAACATACCGATTAAATACCAATCGAGAGTTACAACAATACAATTGATTGAATCACAACACCGCGAAAGTTAAGATTCCACATTTGGATAATTAATTTTCGTTCTCACGATGAAAGATGTAATGAGTCAAATTATAGTAGAGATAGGTATCATTATAATTTCCGTGCGAAGCCGAGGCGGGCCTCTAGTATTAAAACACTGGTGTCACACTGTAAGCCAACTATTTGTTGTAAATAAATAAATAAATAAATAAATAAATAAATAAATAAAAATAATAAATTATACAGTATTAAAGGAGTCGATTTGATTCCTATTTTATTTTCCAAATAATTTTGGAGCTTATCTATAAAGATATTTCGAGTCATTTTATTTATTTATTTAATTAAATAGACGACAAGTATTAAACAAAAAGAAATTATCTAAAAGATATTTTTTTCCACTAAGAAAAAAAAAAGAAATGTATTAAATATGCATAACCTTAATTAAGTTAGTTCTCAAGTTAGTTAGCATGTAAATTACTAAGTATCTTTTAAGTGTGTAGAATCCTTGGAAGTAGAAACATTGAATATTTCAAATAATAAGAAGCTTTTGTTTAAAAAACTAACAAGCGTTAGCATGATTTTTTAATTTCCTATTTTTCAATTGTTTTATTGTTCGTGTTTTATAAATTCTCCAAGCTGACCGTCCCAACCATGATATTGATAAGCAATCGCTTACCTATCCATTTCACTCTAAGTGACGTATCTCGCGGTTTGGCACCAAATTACCCATAATACGTCCACCTTGAAGGCTAAGGAGACCGCAGATGGCACTTCGGCATTGCGACTATCCACATTAACTTAAACGATATCGGATATTGCCGATTGTGGATTGAGAATGTCTTAGATCTGATTAAAATTACTGCAAATTTAAACATGGGTAAGTAAATTGCAGTGAATTAAAACGATAGGTACCTACTAATAATAATAAATTATACCCTCCTAGCCAAATTCGGCCACGGTGGCCAATCTTACGATTAGCCACTTACGCGGGATATATTATAGTGCCCAAGCGCACGCGCAAGCACAGGTGCACTCCGTATTACCTCACTCCCATAATTCGGTGGGACAGCAATCTGACACGACCGTAGAGAGGTCAGGCGCAGGACCAACGGCTTTACGTGCTTTCCGAGGCACGGCGGCGGTGTAATTACACCGCCAACTTCCAAACTCCGGACTTTATCTGTGTTATCACAACTGAAAACATAGACACAATTTCATCGGTCCGACCCGGGATTCGAACCCAGGACCTCCAGCGCGGCTGCCGCATTAAAGTGCGACACACTAGCCACCTACTATTGATAACTGCAGGTAAAGTATAGCAGCAGTACAAATTCCGAACGTGTGGAATTACCACTTTGGAATTCCACTCTTATTTTGATATCCTTGAATAAATTAAAAATACTGTTAATTAAAAAAGTGGCTGTGACATACTGGCGGTCAGACAGACTGAGAGATAATTGACGAATCTGCACGGGTTCCGTTTTTTGCCATGTGGCTACGGAACCCTGAAAATGGGTTATAATCTGGATGTCTTCAAGACTAGAGTGAGCAGGTACCTACAAGGCAATCGTGCTCCATCTTATACCTCATCTATACTTTCCATTAGGTGTGATCGATGCCAAATGCAAGCATACCTTAAAATATAAAAAAAAATATGGGTACCTAAATAAATACGAAAATTAGTTTGTCGCTACAATAATTTATTTTGACAAAACGATATTAATTTAGGTTTGAGCAAGCATGACTACTACTTTTAATAATCCTTAATTTGAATGATAAAACTTTTTTGAAATATTACACCCCACAGAGCCGCAGTGGACTCCGAGGCAATCATCATTAACATGGCTTGCAGTTATCTATACTAATATATAAAGCTGAAGAGTTTGTTTGTTTGTTTGTTTGTTTGTTTGAACGCGCTAATCTCAGGAACTACTGGTCCGATTTGAAAAAATTCTTTTTGTGTTGGATAGTGTATTTGGCTAGGAAGGTTATAGGCTATAGTATATATCTATTATTTTATCCCAAGGGGATGAAAAAGGGGATTAATGTTTGTATGAAACTTTGTCAATTTTAAACCGATCGGGCTGGGACTTTGCAAGCATTAAGCTACTAACATAAAGATCCCCTTAGAAAGGATTTTTATATGTTCCACCCCAAGGGGATGAAAAAGGGGATTAATATTTGTATGAAACATTGTCAATTTTAAACCGATCGGGCTGGGACTAGGCATGCATAAAGCAACTATGACATAAAGATCCCCTTAGAAAGGATTTTTATGTGTTCCACCCCAAGGGGATGAAAAAGGGGATTAATGTTTGTATGAAACTTTGTCAATTTTAAACCGATCGGGCTGGGACTTGGCATGTATGAAGCTAATAACATAAAGATACCCTTAGAAAGGATTTTTATGTGTTCCACCCCAAAGGGATGAATAAGGGGATTAATATTTGTATGAAACTTTGTCAATTTTAAACCGATTGGGCTGGGACTTGGCATGCATGAAGCTATTATGACATAAAGATCCCTTTAGAAAGGATTTTTATATGTTTCACCCCAAGGGGATGAAAAAGGGGATTAATGTTTGTATGAAACTTTGTCAATTTTAAACCGATAGGGCTGAGACTTGGCATGCATGAAGCTACTATGACATAAATATCCCCTTAGAAAGGATTTTTATATGTTCCACCCCAAGGGGATGAAAAAGGGAATTAATGTTTGTATGGAACTTTATAGGTATAGTATATACCTACGTTTGCGGAAACCGGAAACCACGCGGACGGAGTCGCGGGCGGCCGCTAGTCTGAAATAAAATAATAACGTTTGAGGCAATAAAAATGTTTTGTCAAAATTGCCACCGCATTGCATTTCATTTAAGAGTATTATTGAATAAAAGAGTTTAGTGGAAATACCACTCCAATGAGCCGCTCGTCTGGGGAAGTACCTCCACCTTACAGAAGACCACAGTGAAGTAGCTCTTCGTAAATGTTGTGCTATGTTGCTGCTGGTGAGTAAGGTCACCAGAGCTTAGTTGGGGAGGGTATGGGGTCTTAAAGCATGAAACGCATCTGCGACCCAAAATACCCAATTTCCCTCAATAAGCAGTTGGAATGATTTAACAGAAATGAAACTGGCCGATTGATGAAACCGCTGATTTTCAGCCATCACCATTCACAGACCACAGTTTTATTTTAACACAAAAATATTCAAAAACTGGCTGTCACAGTTAGAGGTATTCTCTCAAAAATGAGGCGATACGACAAAGGGACTGTCATCGTTCAACAAAAAATATTTTATGCCTACGAGTACATACAACTATTCGGACGGTTTTAATAAAGCAAAAAAAAACGCATACTGAAAGGCGTGTGTTTGAAATGTTTTTATTTCCAACCACTCGTGGACATACAGTAGAAACAATGTCTGGAACGCTTTTATACCCATATAAAAGTACAGTGGTAGTTAAAGTCTATTGATGTATCCGAATTTCAACTTACAAAGTTGCTTTTTCACATCACTAACTAACTCCAAACGGAGCAAAGGACCACTGATTTTGTTTCACACTATTTTTGTGCAGTTTTACATAGAAGCGATTTTAATTATTTCTACACGTTCTAAATAAACGTAATCTGTCGTAAGTTTTGCCTTGCCACATCCACTGCTGGTCGTATAAGATCTTGAGGCGTTAAACTTATAGTCATATCGCTGTGAAAATGGTTTGATGAATCGTATGGTGATAGATGATACACAAAAGAATGCCCCTAAGAGACGGAACAAATGCTAACGTTAAAGTCATTGTGTTTAGTTCTCATGCCATAAATAATAATAATTATATTATTACTTAATTTTTCCAGCTATTTTGCCTTATTTTAGATTATTGTTTTCACACCATCGCGATTTTAATACGCTGTCAACGCCTATTTGTGCAGTGAAAAGTGATAGAGATAAGTTTTAAAATGGAAAGTCATTGAAACAAACATTCCAATTCATTGAATGTCTGATAACAGGTGTTCCCTCTTTGCTGTCAAGTGAAGTCGAGATATTGTAGAGATGCATTGTTTGTTGTTTTTGTTAAAGTTGGTTGGTTGGTAAATAATGTTTCCTCTTATCCTGGTCATGTAATAGAGTTTTGGAATTTTTGAATACAGGTATAACGACCAATAATTAACTTTTAAGGAGATATTATCCTGCGGTTCTCAATTCAAATGTAGCAGGTTACATAATTGGCCATGGCAATATTTTCTTCGTTGAATAATTATATTTAAAAAAAAAACTAGTTATAGTAAGTATTACTCTATTCCCGATGAAGACAAACAAAAACACAGTAGGTAATCGTGAACGGTCATTCTTGAGTTATAAATGTTACACGTTTCCCTAAATACATAAAATGTTTAGATAATAGTCAGATGGCAATTACAGTATACGCTTTGCTTAGTTTAAACTTAGACTTCATACTTCCAAGAGGCTATTTATGAACTAATAAATCCACAAATCGCATTACAGATTACATTTATAAGTTATTTCAGCTCACATATCACAGAACCTTTCTATTCTAGACCGAGCTGACTGCAGTCAAACCAGTTCCGACCAGTGAAAGTCTGGAGCTTTCATCTTAGTGCCTTTTACCGACCTAGCGCTTGGAACTTTCATAACGCACACTTGAGCGAAAATAATAAACTTGTGTCTACGCCTCGATAGTCTAGTGCAGTGGTACTCAACCTTTCTTATATACGGGCCACAAACCCGTTTTAGTCATAGTGTCGCGGGCCGCAAGCAAAAAAAAATTCCAAGTGCGAGTCGGACTCGCGCACTGAGGGTTCCGTACAAATTCTATATTTGACGTATTAAAAAAAATACTTACTAGATTTCGTTCAAACCAATTTTTGTTGGTATTTTTTACGGTAATGTACATTATATATTTATTTCAGTTTAATTATCCTCTTATTTTAGAAATTGAAGGGGGGTGGGACACATTTTTCCACTTTGGAAGAGTCAAAAATAAAAACCTCAATATCAATTTTAAAGACCTAATCATAGATACCCACACGTTTATGTTGAATGAAAAAAAAAACAACTTTCAGCTCCAACTATGGGGACCCCCCATTTTTTTATTTTTTTTTATTTTCTTATGAAGACCTTGTTGCGGTTCTCAGAATAAAAGAACAAAAGAAAAGTCTTTTGAAAAAAAAACTAAGATGTTGATCATTCAATGTGATTTTTGAAACTGTGTGCGCTTTGTCATAATCTTGTGATCAGATGAGAATCTGTAAGTTTGTTTCTATAGACTTTTTTATGTATTTTATTTTCGAAAAAGATTTACACGGTTACGTAGACCCAACAAAAGTTAGTAGGATTTGAGCCCTTCTTTGAACATTTTTATATTTTTGGGGAACAATGCTGCAAAATTCCGCATATTCTTTGTTTTCCCTTTTTTGTTTAAATAGAGCTTCTAGGTTGGTATCGTTTTTAAAGTCTATAAATTCATCAAAATTTAAAATAGTTAACAATTATCTCTAATTGCACTGGGTGTGGGCCGTGGCACGTGGGCCAATGATAAAGGCCCAGCGGGCCACATGCGGCCCGCGGGCCGCAGGTTGAGTATAGCTGGTCTAGTGTCTAGAGGTTTAAGTATCGGGCTTGGTCTCGGGGTCCTGGGTTTGATTCCCGGGTCGGGAAAAAGTTGTGTTGGTTTTACCGAACACATCCCGGGTTTGCGATCACCAACCCGCATTTGGCAAGAGGTTTGGTCAATGGTCATTAAGCCGAACAAAAATACAATTTGAAAGAAATGTGTTTTAAATTTGATTGTACTCTTTATTAGAAACTTGGAAATATTATAACTTTAGCTAATTTCAACTGGAACCATTATAATCTAGTCTGATACAGTAGGAAACTATAATCATGATTAACAGTGCAGAGTTAGAAAAGGTCAAATGCTTATTATTCTTGCCGATCAAACACAGAATATTTTTTGCATTTCTGGCGCTTTTGTTTTGTTAGTAACAATCTAGAATTTCTATAGTGTCTGGTGATGCGCGTTTAGGACAATTTAATTACATTCGTATGAGATTGGGTAGGTAAGAGAAACTTCTATTTTAATATTTGACGCTTTCTAACACATCGACGTAATAGAAAAGTTTCAGACAGTAGAAGAGTTTTTTTACATGAGGCAAAACCACATTCGTTCGCTAAATCGTCGAAGTACCTACATTAATTACATTAGTAAGCAAAATCAGAAGTAATTTTAAATTTCAAAACCCAATAGCAGTTTTTCCAACAGTCAAATTGTCGCGTTCCATTTCGAAGTTGTGCCTCTATTTACAGCAGTTTTACAAGGACCGCGTTGGAACCACGGTTTATTCCCATTTATGTGTCGTTTTGCCCCGATTCCTATCTGTGACATCTGAAAGTGAACTGGCTGGGAGTTTTAATGATTTTTTTCCCATACAGGAATGAAGTGTAGTTGTAGATTAGTTTACAGTATTCGTTAGGAGTTTCGACTTTAGATTGTAGGTACATATAAGGTGTTACAAAATAAACTGCAAATATTTTAAGGGCGAACTGTTTAGTGCAAATGTAAGACATTTTGTAAGTAAAAAACCAATGATAATACGCTAGTTTCCGAGAACATAATCAATTGAGCGAATAATTGAAGAAAGTACAAATTCTACGCTAGTCCTGCCCCATAAGCAACGTGGTTGAGGGGGCCTGAAGCTCCACAGGACGAAAAGAGCAAGTTGGCCAATGCAGGTTATGCCAAATTTAGTAGGCATTAAAATTAACTTTTTTTTATCCTAATGCCACTAAACAATTCGCACTAAACAATTCGCCCTTAAAATATTTGCAGTATATTACATGCCCTAGGGGAAGTTATTGGTTGGTTATACAGGATTTAAGACTTTGACTTTTCATTGTAAACAATTACTGTCTAACGGGACTCAATACGATATTTATTAAGTAGCGCATTATAGTAATTATATGTGTAAATATTATTATTTGTTAGGTTTTCTCTATCAATACTCCGTTTTACAAAGACATTTTTTGCTTCAAATATGATATATGTAGATAAGTATGTCTAGCAAAATTATATTTTTGCTAGACATACATACACAGATGCTCTTAATTTTGTAATAAAAACTTGTAAGTTTTTATAAACGCGATATTAGCTTTCTTTCTTCAAAGTTGCCAGTTAACGCATAATTAAGTTTGAGCGAACGCCTTTTGCAATTATTTAAAACACTGGAGAATTAATTTTTCTTTGCAACTTCGCAGGATAAGTTTGAAGCGCTTACGATGTTCACTGCACACAGAAAACTTGTACAAAGTGGTTGTTATGCACGTGTAATTCCAGCTACATCTTAATATAGCAATAAATTAAATTGAGGATTGGTTTGGTATAATGGTTAAGTAGTTGACTATTACACCGCAAGAGGTCGCAGGTTGATTCCCGCAACAGAACATCCCAACTATTATAATATTATAAATGCGAAAGTAACTCTGTCTGTCTGTCTGTTACGCTTTCCCGCTTAAACCTCGCAACCGATTTTGATGAAATTTGGTACAGACAATCTTTAGACCCTGAGACAGAACATAGGCTACTTTTTATTTCGAAAAAAAGAAATCCACGCAGACGGAGTCGCGGGCGGCCGCTAGTAAGTTATATAGGTAACAAGCGGGCGCCCGCGACTCTGCCCGCGTTGATTACGATTTCTAATGACCTAAAGCCTTCCTCTTTAAATGGACTATCCAATCCAAAAATATTTTTTCAATTAGAACAAGGACTTCCTGAGATAAGCGCGTTCAAACTAACAAACAAACAAACTCTGTAGCTTTATTATATTAGTAAAGAAGTATAGATATATGTTTGCATGAACATCAGTTAGTTAGTACATTTTCTTCAAAGTTTCTAGTTAAATCTTAACCACAGCGTAACCATCTCGAAAAATATAACTAAGACTAATCAATTTGAAACTGTACCTACATGTGATAAAGATGTTATCAGTTAATGAGTGATCTCTAGCCGTCCATAATTGGGGCGCAACTGATGAACATGGGGTCCCGTTAGACACGAACCATCGTAGACGGCCTTCTGTGAGTTAACCTGCAACAGGCTCGACCTTAAAAGTGCCTCTGATGTGCTCGTTTCGCACTTCATCAAATTCTAATTCAAACACAAATTCGTATATTACGTTCCCATACATAATTTTTCTCTAATTTTTCTAATAAACAAAAATCCGCGCGATCGAAGTCGCGGGCGGCCGCTAGTTTTTTATTTATTTGTCATACTAATTTACTTTAAATAGGGAAGCAAATGGAGATGGCTCAGCAGGTGCCGACAAGGGTCAGCGCTGATTTTCAGTCACCCCCATTTATCATGTCGAATTACACCTGCTCTTAGCATCTTCATTTCACTTACGTGCATTTTCTGTTCAAGTAAGATAATAAGTTTTTTTAGGTTAAAACAATTTCTGGAGGAAAGGCTAGAATTATTGACGCAAAACCACAGTTCGGCCCTCGCTATTTGCTCTCAACATCGGCGGACGATATGAAATATTCGAGAGACCGCTAGGCGCGTTCCCGCTAAGAGTTCTAGTACGGGTTTCATATGTAAGCATACTCGTAACTTTCAAGTGCACGTTTAACATACATATATGTCGAATTATAGTAAATTACTGTTAGGAGGTTTTATCCAGCAGTGGACTGCAACAGGCTTAATATGATAATAATGTATCGGTAATTTTGATTTAAAGAGGGAGAGCACATAGTGACTCTTCCAATCAGATCGCCAGCCTCTCATCTGAGATAGTATGTATATTGTTTACGTTAAAACACAGGCCAACTTTGCTGCCCATCCCTTCCGAATGTCAGTGTATAATTGCGTTGGTTGGCATTTTTTACTTTCTGTGGCACTAAGCTTCATATGTATTTTAAATTAATGAATAAATTAAATGAATAAACAAATTAAACATTCCATTAAATTAGCCAAGAGAGTTGTTGTGTTTCATTTTATACAATGATCACGACCCTCAGTAATGAGGAATACGACTCAAGGAGGAGGGGAAGAAATGTGGTAGTACGTACGACTCTAGGCCGTCTAATTCAATACCCGCCACCATATGGCATCACATGAATATTATAGTACCACATTAAAGGTGCACCAATCGTGTTTGCCGTGATAAATGGCGTGCCTAATGAGTGTAGGCGGAGTATCGGCTAACGAATAATGGACAAACAAAAACCGAGTTCACGACCCGATTTGGACAGCGCTCCGTCATCCAAGACGAATCACTACGAACACTCAGAACACTTATTAGGTGTATCATCATAATTATGTGTGTGATCTATTCGAATACGTATGTAGGGGTAAAAAATAAAGATCAGTATTCCAAGATGGTATATTTAAAACAATATAAGGTTTGCAGGCCAAAAACTTTGTTTCTTTTCTTCTACATATAGTAAGCACATATACGAAAAAAATTACAAGAAATCCATACTAATATAATAAAGCTGAACAGTTCGTTTCTTTTTGCACGCGCTCATCTCAGTAAGTACTAGTTCGAATTGAAATAATATTGTTTTGGACAGTTCATGTGACGAGGAAGGCTTAAAGCTTAATTTTATAGTACAAGCATACTATATGTGCGGAAACCAAAATCCACGCGGATGGTATCGCGGGCGGCCGCTACTCTCTTCTAAAGGAAGCATAAAAATTTATTTATTTACATATTTAACTCATCCTATTCAAAACAATGTGACTGAAATTGAGGAACAAAAGTAACATGTCTTATGACTCACATGCAGTTCGACTGCAAAATGAGAAGGCACCATCTCGAATTCAAGCTAAGACAGATTTTAGCGCAAACATTCCACGTAACACTAAACCCTGTCATTAGTCCATATGCGTCATTCGCGTTTATTAAAGTCAATTGGCAGAAGCAACTGGAATATAAATAAATAAAATTTCAATCAACAGATTCATTCATTTCTTCCCTCACTCTCATGGTTCGGTGTGACAGAAATGTGACCGGAGAGAGGTCAGGCGCAGGACCAACGGCTTAAACTGGAGGGGTTTAGTGGGTAGTGGGCGCTTATTTTGTGCGCCGAGCCCCACACACGGTCGCGGGCTTAGCTAGCCCGCGGCGACATAGTGCGTCAAAGCATTCCCCTAAAAACATAAATTCGGAAGCACGGAGGAGCTCTAGATTATTTTTTTTATCACCCATTCGATGACTGTCCTGGCAAGGCAAAAGTTGATTATCTTAGCCATCGCAAGCCAAACGCCATGGCGCTATCAAGCTCCTTAAGTTTTAGTTTATATTATAGGGGAAACCCCTTGGGAAGAGTTTACTAAAGTAGTTGTAGTTAACAGATGGATCGCCTTAAGAGAAACCTTATTTATATTTTCTTTAATCCCCAAGTTGCTCAACCTGACTACGGAACCTATCCAATTGCTTTGGAATCATATTCTTACTTTACTCAATTACAAACTTAGGGTAAGACTAGGTACTAAGAGTATTTTTTGCATAAGTTACAGCACTACGTTCACAAAGTTAATTTGCTCATAACGACATCCATACAGTGTTGCTAGCTACCGCTTGCTAAGTTTAGTCAGGCAAAAGTTGCCATACTACCTGTAATATTTACGACTTAAATTACTAATGAATACTTAAATCACAAATTAATGCTTTGTCTTAAATGTTGCTGTATTTTGATGTGACACAAAGACGAACAACCTTAGTACTTAATCATTTTTATATGACATCTATAGTTTTCTCTGCTCCAATAAAATTGTGTCCAAGTGCATATTGTGTTCATTTATGTGAGTTTATAATAGTTGACTAACCTTTTATTTTCTGGGTTACTAATTTTATTATGTCGTGTATCGTTCCATTTCTTAATCTACTGACGCTTTGGTATATTATAGTATAAACAATGACAAATATGGTACTATTACCCTGATCTAATATGCAAATGTGCGTGCGCCCTTTCAGAGGTCGTCCAATGGCACAATTGCCAGGCCGATGACCTTACCTTTGTTATTTTTTACGGACTTCCGAATAGATAATCTACATAGTTATGTTCTGATAATTATTTATTAACTTTCCTAAAAGAAGAAAGAAGTTTCTTAATGACGACGAAAGAATTTTCTTCTTAAACTTTTTTTCTAGTGGTCCAAAATGGCATAAAATAAGTCTAGACGCTTATTATAAAACTAGTTACTGAAGGTCTAGTAGCGTGGGGAACATTTGGATTGACCTGGTGTATGTGCGTAAATACCCATAAAATAAAAATTTTGTTTTGAACATGCATTTTATTCGCGTGCGAATCGACCCCATCTTAAATAATAGTAGGCTTTTCCGATGCATGTATTACATTAGTTGTTACATACATTTACACCTAAAGATCTAAATGTAATTACCTACAAAGGTTTGTTACCGCATATCATTAGGAGTCATAAATTCATAAATATGAGTACAGAAGTAGCAAACCTTCTCGAATCGTTCAGCATGATTCTGTTACAGCATCTATTTACAACGGCGCGGCAAGAATATTGCAATTTCAAAGTCTTTCGGAATGCCAATGATTTCAATTTCGCTGCATTTCTGAGTTTTCATTCTTTCCCCTCGATACAATGGTACTACGGCAGTATAAGCTTCTACAGCTAGAAGAAGGGAAAATTCTTTCGTTACGTGAATTTTGAACGCAACACTAACTGAATAATATAGTTACCTCCAATTTCTTTTCTCGTTGCGACGGAACGTTTGATAAATAACGTAACAGCTCATTGACCTTACTTTGTTATTAAAATGAAAGTTGTTTTAAAAGAGACTTTAATGCAGGGAGTAAACATCTTTGCCTGAGCCACATGAGATCTGCCATGCAAACCACTAAGCGACCCTTGTTCGTCATAGCTTATGCACTCACGGCTTGTATCACGGGGGAACAGCCTTAAATCGTTCGAAGTATCGTGTAGCGTTGAAATAGATCTTACAGAATACCAAAAGTACTGACACTTCACAGCCACTGCGACCAAGGCTTTTATGACATTTGCGCTTAGAGAATCGCACTTCAGATGAATTTTTCTTTGATTATAATTTTACAAAATCTAAATATCTTCGGGTTTGTAGCAGAAAACGTAGATATTGTCAGTTATTATTTCTAAAGTATAACATTGTGGCACATAATTCCAATTATACATGATAATCCATGTTTAAGGCTTCTTTCGAGCTAGGCTATATTGGTGTGGTAGGTTAAATTTTTATTAATTAATGAGACACTTGAAACGAAATAACTTGCTTTACTTTTCCTGTAGCCAAATAATAAAGTAGGCGATACTTTCGCAAAAAATACAGCACCAAAACTGGTTATAAGAAAAAGTAAGGGGTATATCTGGCTTCACACGCAATACCATACGCTAGGGGTTTTATTAGAAGGGATTACGGTTCATTGTGGCACTGAGGAACCGAGTTAACCCTCTATTTAGCGGGTTTATGAACAAATCGTGCCATATGTGGAGCCAAATAGGATGCGGTCCGTATCAGTGTATTTACGAAATTAAATTAAATGAAAAAATAATCCGATAAGTTGCATTCGAGAATGTGTTTTAAATCATCTTATCGTTTTTAAAGCTAGGGAGCTTTAAAAATGTGCTACCACCACAATTTTTAATAAGCATTATTAGAGATTAACTTATTGAATCTGAGGTTTGTAAAGAAATGTAAATAGTATGTTCTATCATTATATTGTGTTCTTCGTTATTTGAATACAGGGTTAAATTTTATAACAAATGCATTTCAGAAGACCTAGATAAAAAAAATTGCAGTAAGTATATGATCTAATCCAGACTAGAACAGAATGGCTGACTGGCTGAGTTACTCTCATAGTTATAATCTAGCCCAGGTCTATGTTTCAGCAAAATTTACGTGTCTACAGCGTGGAAGCTAATTTAGCGATAAGAATTATCCCTCGATGGTGTGCGGCTAGTAACAGAAGCGGAATGGACGGTAGCTTTCAAGGCCAAATTTCAAGAATGGGCCGTTTTTGTGTTTTTGTGTAAACTAACACTTCGTGACATTTTAAAAAGGCTCTTAGTGACAGGCAAAGTGGCAGTCTGCAGTGGAAGTTCCAATCGAATGAGCCACTTCTCTGGGGAAGTACCCCCACCCCCACCTTACAGAAGAGTGAAGTAGCTCTTTATGTTTCTGTTGGGCATAGGCGATCACTTTATCATCAGGTGATCCTCTTGTCCGTTTGCTCCCAATAACATGAAAAAATAGGTACTCAAGAGCTATATCTAATTGTTCGCGGTAACATAACAGTCGCGTGGTGACAGACATTGCACAATAGCGATGCGATTATATGCATGCATGCATCTCGATCAGTCGCCGCGGGCCGTGCCGGCGCCTAACGCGGCTCGCAATTAGACAGCTGCTTAGCTGAGATGAGGAAATAGCATTTGTAATGACGGTAAACAATGCACAGAGAAGTTATTATGGCTAATTAAAGATATCCGACAGTAAGCAATCGTAATAAATAGATGTTTTAGGAACACACTTATTGTGATAGGAACCTAGCGCCGCGGGTTCGAATCCCTTAGGAGCAAATGCTTTTGTGATCAACTTTGACATTTGTACTCGAGTTACGGATGTTTATACGAGTATTTAAGAATGTCTATCAGTTTCCTAGCATCCATAGTACCAGCTCCGAGCTTTAGGTGGTCTTAGGTGGGCGACGGGACGCGACTTGACGCGGCGCGATGCGATGAAATCCAACCAAAACTTTTCGTGACGTTTCGTAGCGTGTGTATTTCCGTGCGTAAGTTATCATTTCATAAAAAGACTATTTGATGTTGGCGCGTCATGTTGCCGCATTTGTTGCTAACCAAGTCAATGGGTCAGTTTGGGGCTGGGCAATTATTGGTATTAATTTAACTAGTGTTTGTGGTAACACAACAGTCGCGTGACAGACGCCAGTGCACAATAGCGATGCGATTATGCATGCATGCATCTCGATCAGTCGCCGCGGGCCGTGCCGGCGCCTAACGCGACTCGCAATTAGACAGCTGCTTAGCTGAGATGAGGAAATAGCATTTGTAATGACGGTAAACAAAATGGAGGCGGGCTTTGGCTAATTACAAGATAACAAGCATTGTAACAGCTCAGTAGCCTAGTGGTAAGAGCGCTGCTTCACATGCGTAAGGTGAATCTGGCGGCTTTTGGGACCCGGACCGCGGTCCCAGAAGACACTTTCGGATTTAATAATTTATTTTGATGGGGCTTTCAGTACCGGAACCAGTGGTCCCAAACGACCACATAAAATTAGTAATTATTTTGGGTGGTATGTTGGGACCCAAGATATTGCGATCACGGCCCTGTACTCAAACCATTAGGCAAACGAGACGATCACATAAAAGATGTCAAAAATACATGAGTTACGTGCTTTGCTACTAAAATGCAATTGCAGCGAGTCATATGATGTCATCGATGAATACGTGCGTCGCGTACGACCCGGTGCATGCGGATGCAAACTGACCTAAGCTACGCATGACGTTTTGTTTTGGTCGCAACGTGTATAAAATAGTTGTGGCTCGTTTTACTGCTATATTTTATATATTTTATTTTTTAGGGCTATTAATTCTTTATATACAAACCTATGTAACATAAATAAATAAATAATACATGCCTTGGACTAACTAAATATTTGCATGATATAATAGGCTATAAGCTATATAGGGCTAGTCCTCCTTCATTGCGTTAATGGGGACAGGCTTGGTGGGGGCAACAGGAATATCCCACATAATCATCTTTGTAAACCCTACGTATTTGTGAGAAAATAAATATTTAGATTTTTGAGACTGATGATTCCCAAAATCCACCAAAAATGGTGGACGTTGTAAAAACCGTACTAGTGTACGTTGAAAAAATCTTTAATTATTAGTGGCAATAAGGAGATGTTGGGAAATATGCTCTTAACATGCTATAGAGGTTCAAATCCGGCCAGAGTCATTGTAATTCGGAAGCTCTCTGTAACCATCCGGGATTTCGGAGGCTGGCGATTATATTTCGGAAGTTGGAGCAAAACAGTCTGGTCGTTTCCGAACATAGCTCGGGTTTGAGATCAGTCTGATAAATAAAGCCAATGATAATATGTATAACATTGACAAACAAGTTTTCGTAGAGGCACTGTAAAAGTATTGCACTGTAACATATGAACATTGATTGGCCTACTCTCGAGGTCATCATAAATATTAGATATTCGCTAAGGTACCTAGTAAAGCTATAAAATCAGCCCGAACTGAGTGAGACAGTGCAACAAGCGAGAAGTTCTAGTCTCTTCCATTTTAAGCAATGCCCTTTAAGGATTCAATTTGTTTTACTCCATCTGTCCATCATTGCAATTTGATGCTTTCCCTGCTGGCTAATATCGTAATATTAGCCTATCCTTTTAAACCATTTAGTTATTCAACTTACAGCATGTTTAAAAAGAAGACAGCTGTGGTGTTTTATAAGACACGTCAAGTATCCAGTTAGGTAGACGTGTGGACTTGCTAGCTATCAGCTAAAGCGGTCCAATCATGGTAAGAGCATTGTATTGGAATCGAGCTCAAGTAGAGGTGGTCACGCTAAGGGTTCTAACCGTAGATTTAATTCGGTAGATGTGCCACGGCACCAGAAAACTCGGGTATTTTGGTTTGAAATGACGTACGTTTCAACATGATGTAACTGAGATAAGGAGCGACAGTCGCTTCAAATTTTAGTGCCAATTACAGAGCCCGTCGAGGTATGGTAAGGGCATATCTAAATATTTAAATCAATGGTCCTAACTTTTTTCCATCTGAGAAATCACATTTATCTTACGAAAATGGTGGTGTCAGTCACTAGGAGTGTATTTCTTAAGAAGATTAGTCTTTAAATCAAAATAAAAACATCGTCTTGATAGTTATTATACGACTACTTATTTTAGTATAAAAATAATCAAAACTTCGAAGTTCAGCTAGTATTATAATATTTTTTGTAAGCGCCATCTGTTGATTGTATATGGTATTGTGTGATTTTACCTTACAGCGCCGTCTAGTGGGGAGTAGAAAAGACTTTCAGTTAACAAAGCTGACGCTAGATGGCAGTAAGATGATATTGTTAAGATGTATGGAAATAATTTCATAAAAAAATAATCAAAATTATTTGGGAAAATACGAAAAAAATGTTATATTCATTACAAACAAAGCGTGTAGGCCCCTATAGAAAAAGATTTTACTGGTATGTGACATGTGACCTGATTGATTTACATCACATAAAATAAAATTTGTTGGTTAATAAACACAAACAATATTGGCATACCTAGGTACCTGACAACTTAAATACCTACAACTGTTTAGACCACATCTTTCTATTTTTGTATTATTTGAAATACATAATTTTTAAGTTCCTTTACTATTCTTATTTAACTTTACGAACCATATTCATCATCTGCAGAAGCTAGGAAATCGCAATCTAGGACCAAAAGTAGGAACCTACGATGCCTGGGACTGACGAGAGCGCGCTTCACTAGTCACTGAACTTTAAAAGCTTCATGAAAAAGTTAACAACAAAACTAAATAATATAGGTAATAGTTTATTTATTATGTAAAAAAATTAAAAAGGTCCAGGAGTATGGATTGCAATTTGCAATTATCGACTAACCTTGCTGAGAATGGACATCGGAAACAGATTGGCAAAAGTTACGTCACCCCGGTTGACATTGGACGCTTCGGTTATTTTGGTTTCAATATTATTTTGAGTGGTCCCACTGATTATTGCGGAACGGTATGCAAATCTTTTGCTCATTTTTCATCCGTTGTTTTCGTACAGAAGGCGAGCAATGTAGCTCAGATAGTAAGTAAACATGGACCAACCGACTTGATACATGCAGCTATTTCGACATTAAGAGGGTACCTATGGACCGCAGCGTGCCCCTGTGCTGCAAAGCTTTACATAAAAGAGCAACTAGGTATCGAGTTTCATGCCGCTTCTTCTCGTTAGATGACTGCATTCCGAAGTCGGTGGTCGAGTCATTCTATTGTGCTGTATTATTATTGGCGATTTATAAGTGCCTTGCAGAGTCCTACATGAATATAGTATAAAGGGTGTAACAAAATGTACTGGGTGTAACATTTTAAGGGCGAATTCTTTAGTGGTAATGTAATCAATATCAGATATTAAAAAGTCAAAATTAATGCCTACAAAATTTTGCATTTTCTGCATTGGCCATTTTGCTCTTTTCGTCCTGTAAGCTTCGCCCCCTCTCCACCACTTTGATTTTTAGGCAGGACAAGTGTAGTAATTGTATTACACTGATAAGACACGACCAGCTGTCTTGCATATGACAAATTTTGTACTTTTCCCAATTATTCACTCAATTTATTTTGTTGATTTACTCGGAAACTAGCGTATTAACAAAATTTACTAGACTTTATTACATTTCCACTAAACAATTCGCCCTTAAAATATTTGCAGTATATTTTGTTACACCTTATATTTATTTTGATTTTGATCGTTCACTACACTTGAGTCACTGTCGATGACTACCTATGGCATTATCCTTAATCTGTATTTGCCATTGTGAATTTGCACCACCACCACCAGTCTGCCTCTTCGGATACCCAAACGCAAACAAGTAATCTAGTTTAGGATCAGATTATTATTTTAATTTTGTTCAATATTGAAATTTTGTAACATAGGTATTTAAACTCGGCTTACTGTTTGACGCTTTCACTGAGACCACATCTCATTCATTCATATCATCGCGACGCGTCGGCGGCTTCAAAGATTTCGCTCGTGCAAATATTTTAGTATTCATAAATATGCGAAGAACTTTTTAAGTTAGCTAAGTAAATATTAAATAATGTAATCTGTGAATGTGAAAGACAAACATATTTAAAACTTTAATTAAATATGTGCTTTGTTGTTTACTACCGTTATACGTGCTTCGGCGACGCCTTTTTAATATTTGTTAATTGAATCAATAAGTAAAATAATTAAAAATCTAATAGATATTTCTAATACACATCCTTTTTTTCGTAGGGAAAACCTCTTAAAGAGGAAAAAGTAAATGGATATTTCCACAACTTAATCCTTGTAATAACGATAGTCAATATTTTATAGTAGCCTTTACAAGACAATTATTAAGAAGGCAGATTTGATTTATACCTTATCATTATAACACCCTACACCCAAGGGGGAAACCATGAACTGAATTAGTTTTATCGTGTTTACCTTGCTCTGGAACGAGTGCTCGCACTTACGGACTGTTGACATCTGTGATCTGGTAAACTAACATGACGTAAGCGAAAATATTCCCATAACTTCCAATGAGCTAGCAAACAAGTCATCGTGTTTTCCGAGGCACCGCGTGGCCAAAACCACACTACAGTACGGGTGGTCAAGAAAGTGGTCTAGCCTGAATGCCAAACAATAAATTTTCTTATGCAATGAGTTCATGAGTTATTTTACGTAGACATAGGTACATAGTTGTTTTGTCGTGCGAGTTATTTTCATTGAAATTGTTCAATCATTAAATTGGCGTAAGGGTAGGTACTACCATCTTACAGATTTTTTCATCTCTTAACTATGCAATATTAAAAGCACTGATATCTTTTTGTTGACGAACGATGTGCGCTATTATCGTCAGTTTTTATTAAAGATGAAGCTATATTAACTGTAGGTTAGCTAGCTATGTAGCTAGGCCTGACACCTTGTGCGCGGTTTAGGACTCATCAAAAGATTTTTGTCCCATTATCCATTAAACATGGTATGCAAATTTAGCTGAATCCGAGTCGCCGACAATCGGGCTATGTGGAAGGCCCTAAGAGAGGTCTATGTCCAGAAGTGGACCGCGAAAGACTTATGATGATGATGATGATGATCCTTGGTCCAATAGACAGTCCAATATCATCAATCACAAGTGTATTTAATTCAGACAGCTGCCACTGTTGGGGCTGCCAATAAATCATTTGAACGCAATTCACAATCATTTACATAGTGTGATTGAAGCGATGAAAAAACGGTTACACCACTTAAGACGCGCTAATATAAATTGACACAACCATTCCAGTTGTTTCATCATCACTTTGATTAGTGTAATTCTTTATTTACAGGGTTTTTACGTGCAGGGCTGTAACCACGCAGTTAAAATGAAAAGGATAACGTTATTTTACAATTTCCCATAAAAACTTTAACAAAAATACTACTTCCCTTGAAATGGGATCATATCGGGATGGGCCCACTTTGCCGTGGCTTGCCAGGTAATTAATCCTTACTATCCTTACGAATATTATTAATCGGAAAGTGAGTTTTTTATTTGTTTGTTTGTTCCGCTTTCACGCCGTAGCTGCTGAACCGATTGCTTTGAAATTTTGCTGACTTAGACTTAAAGTTAGTAGTCTGCATACAAATTTAAGATACACTTTTTATCCCGGGAAAAATGTTTATTCCCGAGGTGAAACAAAAATATTGTTTGCAATATAACCGCATTCCACTCGGGCAAAAACGCGGGCGGAAAGCTTAAAAAAAACAATAATAAAAAAAAGAAAGATAAAATAAAAATTACTTATTTTGGACGAATTATTTATTAGCGTGGCTGTCGTACGAAGATACTACAACATTGTTTAATCATTGACCATTGCGGGTTTTAGACCATACGATGGTCTAAAACCCGGCTGCATAACGTATTGACTATGGGTAAAACCCCAATTTAGGGGAAACCTGCGTCTAGCTTTGGCAATGAATGTGTTTTAAATGACTGCCTTCTCGTGGTCTTTGGTGGTGTAATTATTATCGATCTTAATTATGTATAATCAAGGATCCATGGCGCCAGCAGTCGTTTTAAGTAAGCAAGTTTTAAACATGAGTTCTACTGATCGAATCACGAAGACAGGAATTATCATAGTACAAATATAGCCAAATAACATAATACATACGACAAACACGTAAAGGCCCATGAGCTTAGGCATGTTTTCGAAGCTCAAATGGTCTAATCTGTTGTGTGTGGGCACTAGTCCATCTAACCTCGCATCTATAATTGGTCTGATGACTTTGGCGTTAAGATAGGCGTAAAATGGCCCTGTGACTTGAAGTTAAATATGACTTACTACGAGCCAAGGATGGAAATGAAAAAAAAAATCTGAATAAAAATATTCTTTAAACCAGCCTACCACCCGTGGCATCATGATAAGTATAAGTGACTGTCCAATCTCCATACATGATAGGAAGCGAAAATATAATGTTTTCGGGATATACATTTTTTTTTGAAAAAAGTTAGTAGTTTTACTATTTTTTCTTCTATTATTATTTTAAACTAAAAGTTTATTCATAGTAAAGTACTGAGACAGCAGTAATATTCTATTAAGAAAGGTGCACTTACCTGACATATCTTCCGCTTATTATCCTTCTTAAAGATTCTCGAATTCATAGGCTTTCTTAAACGTGAGCTAGAAGCAGTCATCGGTTCTTCTAACAATTTGAGTTGATCGCTAGTTCATACTCCACTCACATACTCGTAAATACGGCGAAATTTTAAAATTGTGTTTGTTAATCAGAAACAATGCAACACTATGTCGAACAAATAGCACTCGCACACAAATAATTACGTAATGTCAATCAGATTAAACGAAAAGTCTGAATAAAATAATATTACAGTGACCGTGACAATGCAATGGTGCGTTTTGAGCTGCGGCACGTTCGAAACTGTTCAATGACAGTTGTTTCAACGAGAAACTACCCTCAGTGTACCATTAGTAAAAGGTTGTTTTTTAGGGTTCCGTAGCCAAAATGGCAAAAAAACGGAACCCTTATAGATTCGTCATGTCTGTCTGTCTGTCTATCGTAAGTACTATACTGTTGAAACTAAGTGAGTGGATGTATTCTGTGAACCGCAACAAGGTTTTCACATGAAAATAGAAAAAAAATAATAAAAGTGGGGGGTCCCCATAGTCAGAACTGAAACTCGAAATACTTTTTTTCATTGAACATATACGTGTGGGGTATCTATTAGTCCAAGATCCCGGTGCCCCCAGACGTTACTTATTTTCTCATAAGAAATATAAATGGGATAAAGTAGTGTTAGTACGTACTTTGAGTGTGTGCATACCTGTTACCTTGGGTCGACGGCCAATTCATAGGTACCAGGTGCTAAAGGTAGATAAATACAGTACTGATTTTTCTTAAATTCTCAGTACTGATTTTTACATATGTTTTAGATATTGTTGTTAAAAATTAATAATCATTATTGCCAGACACTTTCCATCGGCGCTTACCCTTACCAGACGCTTTAAAACTTCAAAAAAAAAAACATATTCTTACTTATAATCTCACTCTTGATTTTTATGTATGATACTTGGGGAACTATTTGAACACCCCTGGTCAGCAGCCAGACCAATTGGAGGGGTCAAACATCCCCCCAGACACAGGTAAAGTGTCGCTAAAATTCTGCTCTATTCGATATAATCAAGATTAAAGATTCGTTACATACAAAATGGAATCGAACCTTAAGATTACAAGGTATTTTAAAGTGATCTGGGTTGAGAAAATTTTATAAATAATAAATATAAGTTTCTTTAACCTATGCTTTACATCTTATCATCGAGTTAAATTGAATACTACTATTTTAAAAAATCATGTTTATTAAACCTTAAAATTATACAAAGCTATACATGTCTTTCTTCTTTCGGATTATTTGTAGTTTGAATATACAGCGTGATCTTTACTGTCATCATCGTCTAAATTTGATAAGTCATCAACCCAATGTTGGCATTGACTATCTTCATTATCATCCATATTACTTTCATTTTCTGTAACAAAAATAACATAATTAATAATCAAAGAGTTATACGGTTATATCAATTATTCAAATTTAAAGTATAATACCTGATTCTTCTTGAAGCGATTCACTGACAAAGCTTGGCAATTGGTCCCCATCGAACCAGTTAAAATGATATTTATTATCTTTCAACGTCCACCCATTATTGTCAGGACTAAAAATACTAATTTTCTTCATATGAGCATTCTTCCAGAGACTAGTGATATAATTAGCTCGTCGAAACTGCTGTGAAAGCTCACTTTTTAACTCACACTATTTCAACAAATTGTAAATAAAATGACAGATGCACTGAATCAAGTAGCACTGAATAGAGTAGCCTAGAGACGTCAATAAGTATAAGAAAGATAGCCATAAATAGATATCTCTCTCACACTCAAGCGTACAAATAATGACCTCGCGCTTATACACATAGCGACACTTTACGTGTGTCTGGGAGGATGTTTGACCCCTCCAATTGGTCTGGCTGCTGACCAGGGGTGTTCAAATAGTTCCCCAAGTATCATACATAAAAATCAAGAGTGAGATTATAAGTACGAATATGTTTTTTTTTGAAGTTTTAAAGCGTCTGGTAAGGGTAAGCGCCGATGGAAAGTGTCTGGCAATAATAATTATTAATTTTTAACAACAATATCTAAAACATATGTAAAAATCAGCACTGAGAATTTAAGAAAAATCTGTACTGTATTTGTCTACCTTTAGCACCTGGTACCTATGAATTGGCCGTCGACCCAAGGTAGCAGGTATGCACACACTCAAAGTACGTACTAACACTACTTTGTCCCATTTATATTTCTTATGAGAAAATAAGTAACGTCTGGGGGCACCGGGATCTTACTCTATATGGATAGGTCTTTAAAAATTATAATAAAGGTTTCTAATATCACTTTTTTCTAAAGTGAATACTTTGCGTGACAGGCCCTTCCAAAGTGGAAAAAAGTGTGTCCCCCCCCTCTAACTTCTGAAATAATTATATAATGTACATTACCATATAAACTACCAACGAAAATTGGTTCGAACGAAATCTATTCAGTAGTTTTTTTAATACGTCAAAAATAGAATTTGTACGGAACCCTCAGTGCGGGAGTCCGACTCGCACTTGGCCAATTTTTTCAAAAACCATGTTGTGATGGCTTTTTAACAATAAGCAAATAAGGACAACAGAAAAAACGTTCCTGAACACATAAAAACTTAATTTCATTATATCACATTTTTTTCTCGTAAGAAGGCGTAAATTTTGTGAGTAGGTACCCATATATATATTTATAAATGCAGGCCTGTCGTTGTAAATTATTGTCGCTTAAAACTACTTGTTTTCTGTTAAGAGAAAAAATCTTCTGTAGATAACATGTATTACACGACTTGTACCTACAAAGCCCTATTGCTCTAATTTCGTATTTAGATTAAGGAAATCTTATCAGTTTGTCCTTGAAAAGGCCTCTCTAGTTATCTAGCAAGAATGCGTGGAATCATCCATCATCATAGCTACTGCGTTATCAATCCACTGATAAGGGTTGCGTAGCCAAATAATGAGACAGTCATGTGCTATTCTATGAAAAGGCATTTTTCAGATTAAATATTTAAAAAATCTACACTAATATATAAAGCTGAAGAGTTTGTTTGTATGTTTGTTTGTTTGTTTGTTTGAACGCGCTAATCTCAGGAACAACTGGTCCGATTTGAAAAATTATTTTTGTGTTGGATAGTCCATTTAACGAGGAAGGCTTTAGGCTATTGGAAATCGAAATCCACGCGGACGGAGTCGCGGGCGGCCGCTAGTGTTGTAATAAGATTGATACCTCACTAGGTAACGGCTACTTGTAAATGATGAAGAAAACCCAACTACTATGCAAACTTTCTTTAGTGCACAAGTAAGTGAAGAAACTAGCTAGAAAGTAAATTGTCGAAAAAATATACTTGAAAACAATTGCCTAAAAAAACTAGGATTGAGAAGTTTAAGATAGTTCGGAACATGGAGTTCAAGATAATTACTGTACCTATTATTAATGCCACATGATTTTAATCAAGCAATTATATAAAGCCAAAGATGTATGTGTAATGTGAGTAGCCGTTGTGGTAAACCACTGACACATTACTATCACCCATAAACTAAAGTCGACACCTTTTCTTAGACCAAACCTGTCTGTCGTGAAAAAGTCGCGAACTTTTCTCTGGCGAGCCATACTGAAGCGAAAACTAATTCACGCGACTGTCCCACTGATACCAGTCATACTCCGAGATACCAGTCAGTGCTATTTCATATCTCGCGGGAGCCAGTCGCTCCAAGCCGGGTGACTCGCGCGCGTGTCAAAACATCGAGAAAACAGCGGGAAAGTCAGAGATATATTAATAGTTTTAATAAATTAACTATCTTCTAGACTTCAAGAGTGAGTTTTGTGTCAGTGCACAGGTGGAGCAAGATAAGGTAATTAAATAATCGAGTTATCGCGGGAATTAGGATATCTGTATTGAAGCGTTGTTGATAGAATTTGGAGTAGGTAGGTGACACTTTTGTTTTCTGAAACACACATCTAGGTTTAAAACATATGTATTTATGTACAATGGAGTTATATTTGTTTTCGCATGTAAATATGAAACGAGAGATATTTGAATAGGTTTAAGCGATACCTAGTTTTGTTTACAAAGAAATGTATTTTCTCCATTTCACTGGGTTCAATTCCTGGTTGCATATCATTGTGTCGGATTTTTCGCAATGCACCATTATGTGTGATTTGATTATTAATCCACATTTGACATTAATTAAGCCCAAACTATGTGATTGCAACATTGACATATTTTCAGAGATGCTTTCCTATAAGTTTGAACATTAATAGGCTGACTTTATTTACCTACCTATCTAGCGGCCACGCGCGACTTTATTCGCTTGAATTTTGATTTATCCATTGGGAGCATTTAATCAGAATAAAAAGTATCCTATCACCCAAATCAGCCTATACCATACCTGTACTAAACCTGTTTACCAAATTTCATCAATATCGGTGATTGACGGACAAACATCCTAATAAACTTTCACATTTGTAATATTAGTATAACATCACATAACTTGTCTCTAAGTTAATTAGGTAGGTAGTAAGTACTCGTACAAATTAATTTTTACGTTTTTGCCATAAGCATGACTTTGCACGAAGTTTTAGCAACCTTTACCAACGTTACAGATTAAATAAAGCCGACATCGCGCTTTGAAAGCCTGTTCTCATATGAAAAGAATAAATTAATGCATTATTTAAATGCAATCGTGTTTGGAGTGGCCAAAAAGAATTAAATTTCTTGACAGGTAATGATATTGTTTGGGCTTGCATTCTCAGCGTGGAGCTTTCATTAAAAAATGTGTTGACGCTGCGGAATATCTTAAAGTTGGGTTTGTTCTTGTAATACTCAACTCAAGTGAGTTAGTTATAATAAGCAAGCAGTGATGCTATGTTAAGACATTTTGTGTTGATACTTCAGTTAGGTGATAGAAATAAATGAAATCTATATAGGTGCCTACTCATACTAATAAAATAAAGCTAAGAGTTTGTTTTGAACGCGCTTATCTCAGGAACCACTGGTTCGAATTGAATAATTTATTTTCACGAGTCCATTTCACGAGGAAGGCTTTTTAAGCTATAGTAGAACACTATGTGTGCGGAAACCGAATTCATGCTTGTTTTTAGCTTTTACAGTAAGACTTTTATGCTTACGGAAACATAATCTTAATAATCCGGCAACACATTTATAATCCTCTTGTTTCGCGAATGTTGTAACTAAACGTTTAATTACACGACACACGATCATTGAAGAGCCAAAAACATTAAACCACCATTAAATTCACAAAAAGATAGTGCCACGTGTAGACAAGAGACATAAATTACGATAACTAGATTTAACAGACTTGCATTTTCTAGACTGCTTGTCAGGCGAGCATGCATTCTTGTCATGGAGCCAGAGAGTCACGGGATGACTTCATTGCCGAATTACGATATACTTGAAATCTTGTCATCATCATCAGCCTATTTTGCCTACTGCTGGACAAAAGCCTCTTCTATACATTATCACAAAGCTGGGCTGGCGTAACAAGGTATGAAATACCTAGTGTAAAGATAACGTACAACTCCTAATTACACCAATATGTTTAAGTATTTCGAGCATATATCAGGGCTTGATGCTTTAGGTTATCATCCTCTAGCATTTATCCCGTTCCTGTGCGGGGTCCGCTTTGACCATGATCCAGGATTTGGCGAGTCTAGTTATTACAGTAAAGCGACGGCCATCAGACCTTCGTAACCCTTAGAGGGGAACTAGACAGTTTCCATTCTATAAGTATGATATAAAAATAAGAAGGTAAATCTTCCGAGTTGGTCACGGATATAAGTCTAAAAATGTTCACAATTTTTAAACGGCTACCTACATGAACTCACTAAATTAACAATACAATTTGGTTGGTTCTGGACTTTAAGTCCAGTTACCAGAAGAACGAGGATAGAAAATAATTTTACCAATTTATGAAAATTTACAAAATTATTATTAGGATTCCCACAATACACGACTACGACATTTTCTTACAAGATCAATGTCATTGTTCCCATCGCTATCTATAGCATTCGCAACCAAAATACTTCGTGTCATCACAAATCCGTTCGGAGGAATTGGTTTTATTTTTCACTAAAGCGTAAATCACGAATGCCGATGAGTTTTATTTGAATTCCGCGACCGAATACCGGGAACCTCGTCTGTTGATAGCGGCAAGTCATTTCGCTCATAAAACCAACACAATGCTTACATTTACTGGTTTTTAGGGTTCCCTAATGCCCTAGTATGGACTTGACCGATCGATTTTGTGTAATGTTTATGAGATTCTCTATCACATTCACGTTGTTATGAATAATATTAGGTGATTTAATTTCATTTATTGGAACCTATACTTAAATTACTCTGGTGTATTAGCTGAAGTGAATTATGTGATATATAACGTTTATAATCATCGTTTATAATCGTTGATAAAAATCATCGCAAATCCTTATTTTAGAAGTAGCTTTAGTACCTACTGTACGTACGATATATCCGGCACAAATGTTTCCTATCCCAGAAATCGGATGATCATAGCCAACTTACTTACATAACTTAATTTAACGAAATTCAGAACGAAATGAGGTTTGCATAATCCCTTAGTTGATCCAAGATCACTCTTAAACCAAAAAAATCTTTTGGTTTCCATATTCAGTTAAAAAAAGACGTTGTAAACATTGTTTTGTCTACCATACACACAATGCATAAACAGTACAGTGATCGTATCGTATTTATTTGGTGAATACGATACGATCACAAAAAAAACCCTTCAAACGAAAGTATTTAACATTCACCTGAAGAAAGAATAAATCATAAACAATTCAAGTTGTTTGTGTTATTTATTGATGGACGATATAAATAACTGCCGTCCGTTGGATGGAATGTTCAATAATAATATTTATAAGATATATTTTTATTTCATTATGATAATAATATGTATAAGTATTCAATTACTCTTAGGTGTTTTGATACGGGGCATTCTTATGGTTTCGTGTTAAAAGACAGTAAGTAGTACGAGTATCGACAATAGTGTACATGGAATTTTTAAAATGATTCTCGGTGTTACCTTTTTGTGAAAAGCATAAGAAGACACACTTAAAGTAAACGTTCCATCTAATGTGATATTTAAAGGATATATGGAATCAAACCTATCCTTATTTGTTGAGTGGATTGTTAACAAAATTCAAGATTTAAACAAGTTTGGCACTTTTGTTAGCGTTGCATCTAATGATATTTTAAGTAAAGATAGAATATATGTAGGATGTAGTAGGTACATATCTTTCCTAATTTGTTGAATGGATTGGTAACCAATTTTAAAAAGTTATTATGTCTGGTACTTTTTGATATCCTACATCTTGTTTAATCCGTGTTTATTAGCAAATGAAGTTCACAATTTAAAATGAACCGAATAAAGCAATATTGTTCTTTAACCCTTAAGGCACAGGCCCAAACACAAGCCCACTTTAAAACTGTCACAGCCTATTACCAAAACGATAATTTGAAGAATCTCGCAAACATTCGTAATGAGGAAGTGTCCAAATAAACAGTTAGTCCGGTGTCACAGTAATTGATTTACGTCCAAGCAGACTGGTGATTTATGGCCACCACTTAACCGATGACGCTTAGGAAATGATTTGCTATTGTATATCCCTGTACAGTCATGAGCACCAACATGTATACACATTTACACATCGACTCTTATGTCAAAGCAGTAAAGTTCATATTTGAATGTGTTTGCGTTCATGCTGGTGCTCATGACTATACATCCCTGGCTCATCAGTAAAATGTCACATTTGAGTAGACTATTTAAGAGCCAGTCGTAAATAATACAAAATTATGGTTTGTGTAATGTGTTTAACTTAGAATATGTTCATGAACCGATAGAATGAACGCAGTCAGTATTTTAAATGGAAAACTGTTAATTGCTCTTTAAATAATACCAATAATGTTTTCGGTAATAATTTTGCTAGAAAATAGATAGACGATTCTGTCATACAAGCCGGGTTCCAGTAATCAGATCATTACTTCTTAATCTCTGGTCAAGTAGACGATATATTTTGTTTTGTGCTTTAGTTTATTTTTGAATTATTATGTACTAGCAGCCGCCCGCGACTCCGTCCGCGTGGATTTCTTTTTTTCGAAATAAAAAGTAGCCTATGTTCTGTCTCAGGGTCTAAAGATTGTCTGTACCAAATTTCATCAAAATCGGTTGCGAGGTTTAAGCGGGAAAGCGTAACAGACAGACAGACAGACAGACAGAGTTACTTTCGCATTTATAATATTAGTTGGGATGTTTTACAAAAAAAAATCTCTATAACACAAATATTAAAAGAAATATTCACTAAAGTAAGGACGAACATCTAAACTTTCTTTTCGTCATTTATCCTGATCAAAATGTATGGATTCGATAATACCTGCGTGCATCGCAAATTATAGTTAAATGTGTTTATGGGCAACTAAAGATTTAGAGCATATTGAAGATAACATTTGATGAACTAATCATTATATTTTTAAAAGCTTCTGCTGATAATAATGATGAAAATTGATCAAAGAAAATATTTTTTGGGGATTCAGCTTAAACTGTATATAACTCGTCGATTTTACTACCCAATCCCCATAACTAGTTTACGTCGCATCATTGTGCCTCGCACGTGGTCAAACTTACACCCTCATAGACCATTGAATGCATCGCACCCACGTCACTGCACCGATGCGTCTGTGAATGCATTGATTTACGAGGTGATGCGCATCTGTTGTTAGCAACTGTTGAACAAATGCACCGTAATGTTGTTTGACAAACTGTTGTTGAAAAGCGTTGGCGTTGGGATCGGTACGATTGAAAGTTTAAGCACATTGTTTGTAGACAAATAGGTATTGTGACGATCTTAGGACTGACGGAAGTAAAATGATAAATGAACTTCTTGGACTAACACATCAATTGCCTAGCCCCAAACTAAGCTCGAAGCTTGTACTATGGATGCTAGGGAATATACAGTGTGCAAACTTAAATCCCTTAATATGAATGCGATTATTAATGCGAAAGTAGCTCTGTATATCTGTCTGTTACGCTTTCCCGCTTAAACCTCTCAAATGATTTTGATAAAATTTCGGACAGACAACCTTTAGACCCTGAAAAAGAACATAGGCTGGCTACCTATTATATATATTGCGAAAAAAGAGATCTGAAATTCACGCGGACGTAAACTCGGGCGGCGGCTAGTACTTTTATAAACATCCATGACTCGAGGATAAATGCCAATATTCATCACACTAACATTTGCCCCTAGCGGGATTAGAAGCCGCGCCCTTTTGTTTTGTAGATAGGGATATGGCTATGACCACTAGACAAACGGAATGTATACTTTCCGTTGGCCAAAACAATATTTTATTAAATAATAAAATGTTAAGTTCGCAAAATAATATCAGTATCGCAATACTATTGAAAAAATCATTTTTTTCGAACTGAATATTCGTAGCGTAAGGATTATAATAGTGCCAATATTATTTAACGGGACTAAACGCGATATTAATTATGTAGTATATGAATACTAATTAATATCGCGTTTAGTCCCGTTAAATAATATTAGTGATATAATGCAACGCGAAAGTCTAAAATCTTATATAATAGTGCCATTGCGCATATACAACTTGACAGCATTCAAAAGGGTACCTAAATTATAGCATAGTATAATTATCTGTCTATTCGCATTACCTCTATAACATAAGCCCGCTTGTGGGGTGTTCACCTGCTAGGGCCATTATGGTAATTTTGGAGACAAGTCTCATGGAAGAAGATATATTAATATTTATTAAGCCTAACAAAACTCAAACCAGTGATTTCCGACTGCGTCTTTTTGGCCAAACACAAACAAAGCTTATAGTGACGTAACCACATCCATGTCAAAAATAGCTGCGACATAGTATGGCCACGGTATGGCGGTAAACTGTGAACAGATCAACCATGGCCCCGAGACCTATTGTTCCCGCAGTAAACTAGCGGACATCAAAGGGATAGTGTTGCCGGGTATAGGGTTACCATTGAATCAAAAGTAAAGATATAAGCTGTAAAAAGTATAGGTTGTTGATCTGTGTCTATCGTTCAACATACTGCAGTGATCAACTCGCCTACCCAAGCTGGTGACTTTAGTATATTTGTTTATTTATAATGACTTTATTGACCAAACAAAAATGTTAGGTACAAAAGGCGGACTTAACTCTAAAAGCATTCTCTACCAGTCAACCATTAGAAAAAACGAAATATTTTAATGCGGTAAAGAGCAAACTAAAACATGATTAAAAATGTATTCATTACTATGTCTGTTTTTAGAGGAGGCCGCAATAAGATGCAAAATGTTGAAAACTTTGAATCAAAACCCATCATTGTAAATTTACCAAACGGTGGTCCAGTCATTATTACTGTAATTTTATGACGATTCATTAGTGCTTATATTAAGCCCAATTGAATAAAGAATATTTTGATTTTGATTTTTGATCATGATTTCAAATGAGACCTAAGCTTTGCATCGGAACATTGACAGGTTATTTGATAGTTGCTGTACCCTGATTCATCCGACAGCCCTATCAAGACAGATGCGCCTACGCCTACGCCGTTTGTTCGCACCCTTTGTGTTTTCGCCTGGGGGTGTGATCGCGCCGTAATTTGAGAACCGAGAATCGCAATTGCCTTATGTACCGTTTTTCGATAGAGATTATAAAAATATTCCGAGGTATGGGCTGCTGTTCATTTGATTGGATTGTATCGGAAATTCCCCCGTGTCTCTCGTTTACTAATACTACTGCCGTCAATGACCCAGGGTGACAATGAGCAAACGGGATCTGGGGATTCGGGATCCCGGAATTGAAACCTCTATCCAACCAGATAATCGAGACAGATGCGCTTGCGCCGTTATTTTGCGCCCTTTGTGCTATCGCCCGCGGGTGTAAGCGCCGCTCAGTAATTTGAGACCCGCCAATGATTGCACTCGGAAAGTGCTGTGTACCGTTTTTATTGCGAACCGGTGTGTGATTGATGCACTTCGAAAGACCATACGAGAGATAACGTCACTTTAAAATAGGGGAGGAGGGACTACCTAGTTTTAGTTAGAGCCGGCCGTCATTCCTTCTAGTGGGAAGTCAGAAAAATACTACTTAGGACTACCTAGTGTTAGTTAGAGCCGGCCGCCATTCCTTGTAGTGGGAAGACATTTCGGGGGGAGGGGAAGCAACGATTACCATGTTTATCATTAACCAAACGAAGGTTGCCATGTTACTTAATATGGAAATATTTCAGTTTTCTATTAATCTGCAAATTTCGGGAAGGAAAATTATTTATTTAGCTTTGGGTCCGTAAACTGTTACTGGCCTAATCCATTAAACTGCCTAGGAGCTTTTGCAAACTAAATAGGTACCCTTCTATATTTTGTATGGAAATTCATGCTACTTGTGGAAAGACTTTCTAAGCAAGGTATTTTTTGTATCATAATAAGAGTTAAAATCCCATCAAGTAGCGATATTATAATGGAACCTTTTATCTATTAATTAATAAAATACTTTTAAATGAATACGTCATGTTTCATTGAAATCACAATGATCAGTCCCAACATACAAGTTCATGAACATTAATGTTTGTACTGCACAGGGTTCGAACCCCGTGACCTTTTGCCTATTAGCCGATAAACGACCGAGCATTTCATCCAAACCGGGCTAGTGAACTGAACTTGTATTTTGTACTCTTTGATCTAAGACATAACGTTCATATTTGAGTAACAACTTAATTTAAACTGCAACGGTTAACCTTCGTTAAACTTAAACTTACAACAAACACTGGTAACTCTCAATAGATAGTGGGATCGTTTACTTTTCCTTTGTAGTCTTTAAATAATCGTTTGAAAGTTGTTTATGTTAGGATACTTCCGTTCAATCGGTTCTTTACCTCTGTTAAAGTCTTGTGTGGTCATTAAAATCCAGCTTCGTAGATATTGCTATTAAAACATCGGTTGTGTTAATTGTCTTTAGATGTTTTGGTTTAAGGGTTCTATGAAACTACGTGAGGTAATTCAGGTTGGAATACCTACTGTGGGACAGTCATACTATAGGTTAAAGTATAGGGAATTGTTGAGACAGACATAAACAGCAATATGATTAAAAGAATCAGTGAGAAATATTCATTTCTCTTTGTATAATTCCTGAGGCTATTTAATTTTCATGTCATTGCAATGTGCCTTTTTATAAGTGAATAAACCGATAATTTTACGTATACGTTACAACGAATATCAATCGAGAACATAGCCTTATAGGATTCAAAAAGCTGAAACTTACAGGATTATGATCAAAATATTCCATCGCGTATGTTTGCGCTAGGAATTTCGTCCGTGGAAATCCCTCTATCCCGAAATTGGAATTGGAATTTTTAGCTTCCCTTCAACGATTACTGGTAGGCTAGCCAAGATGCCACTTTGACGAATTCGCCATACGCTTTCGTAGCTACTTATATCTCAACCCGCTCACATAAATAGTTCGTGTGCGGGATGGCAATATAAGTCGCGACGAAAGCGTATGGCGAATTCGTCAAAGTGGCATCTTGGCTACGGGTCCTGATATCAATAAAGGCCATTATTGCCTTAAAGGATTCAAAAGCTGAAACTTACAGGATTATGATGAAAGTATTCCATCGCGTATGTTTGCGCTAGGAATTTCGTCCGTGGTAATCCCTCTATCCCGGAATTGGAATTTTCATTTTTGGCGTCTCTTTAACGATTACTGATAGCAATAGAGGCCATTGCCTTAAAGGATTCAAAAGCTGAAACCAACAGGATTATGATGAAAGTATTCCATCGCCGTATGTTTGCGCTAGGAATTTCGTCCGTGATAATCCCTCTATCCTGGCCTTTCCCGGCTTACTTCAGAATCACCGGTAAACGGGAAAGTGGAGTACTATCCACCTGTCAAAGTGACAACGGGGATTATAAAGGGATAGAAATCTCAAGACGCATATCATTCTGGACATGTTAAGCCGAGGAAACAAGATTGCTTGAGAAATTTTATATAATGAATTTAGTTGTCTGTCTTCTTGCCGATGTCTGTGTCCCTAATATGTTTGATAGTTTTGTGTAAAACGGTGAATTAATCTTTTTTGAATGGGAACAGTTGAAGGCAAAAAAGGTTGAATGGTTTTAGATTCGTTTACAGAAATGACGCCTTAAAAACAATGATTAAAAAAAAACTGCAGTGGTAAGTCGATAAAGTTTTCAGTTTCAGGCTTCGCTTTCATAGGATTGACTCGTGCGAAATTTATGAATAGTTGGGTTTTGCTCTGTTACTACAGGTACATAGATTGGAAGGTGCGCTTAAAATACATGCCACCGCAATGGAACAATTTACTGATAATTTGATTACAATAGTGACGTTAAATCATTCTCGCTAGCAGTTTTCTGAAATTAAAGAACTGAAATTTATCAATATACAAATAACCTGATTCCGCGCAATATAACGCATTAGTAGTCCATTATAGCGTTTGTATATTTTTTATCTAACCCTTTTTCCTCACCTTGAAACTTAAAGCTCAATAAATTTTACTTTCAGTTTCAAAAAGTTTTACTTTCAGTTTCAAAAAGATTTCCTTTCAGTTTCAATGAACACTAAAATCATCAATTGACCCACTGAGTTTTACAAAGCATTGTTTGCACAGGTGGCCTGATTGCAAATGTGGTCGTATGCACGTCCGCGGTCGAATATGGCGGGTTTTTATTGCGCGTGCGTTTAATGTCGTACATCCCCAGGGCGGATGAGATCATTCCACGAAAATGACACGAGAAAGTGTTTGGTGGTCCCTGTTATGAGCGTTGCGAGGTTAAAGCATATTAATGTCATATAGGTACATTTTAATAATGTGTTTGATGATTTTTTTTTGTCAGATTAGCCGACGAGATCATAGTTATTGAGCTTAGACTTATCTTGTTTGGATTAAGTTTAATCATGACTGTACCTACACACAGATAAACTGTCAAAAACTATTTTTTATTCATAATAAGGAGCGATTCATAATTCATTCAAAAACCAAAGTATTATTGTCAGCCTCTAATTTATTATATCGATGGTTATAATGTCAAAGGGCTTAAAGGACATTTTGGCGAAAATGACTTTTTGATGCAGTCCTATAGAGCTTTTTAAGCTCTATCGATTGGTATATATAAGGTTTTTCTATTCCCAATATTGAGCAAGATATTCACGGTCAAAAATCAGCCATTTTTGCACTTTTGGATTAAAGGACAGAACAATAGTTTTCTGGCCCTTACAGCCTACACACGTATAATTTTAGTCGCACCTGTTAGGCTTAAAGGACATAGTTAGCCTAGCAAAATGATTTTCTTAAGGCTTAAAGGACATTTACTGCTACTGATGTATTAAATGAGTATCCTTTAAGCTAAATTTTTGTAGGTCATATTTCATCTTCTAAGTGACCATGGTGCAATGAAATGTATGAAGTTTATATGAAGTTTATATTAAATTTATATATTTTTCATCTGAGGGAGTATTATCTATCATTATAACTTATATACTTGTGTGATATGTATATATATACTATATTTTTTATTTTTGTTCCTGCAATTCAAGATTTAACTTTAGAAGTTTTTACATTTATGTATATTTTAATATCAAGAAATAGCTTGAAATAAAGAAAATATATTAATCTATCCTCTTAATTGTCACAATTGCCCAATATTGAATCTGTGAAAAAGAAGAAAATGCCAATTATTGTAGGGGAGATGGCGTTTTTCTGTTTTGCTTGCGTTCATCAACCAAATATGGAAATTTATATTCTTGAGAGCATTCCAAACGATATAAGCTAAGGCAGTATAGCTATAACCTGAGTCAAAACTGAATGTGACATGCTAGAACTTTTGCACTTCCATAGAAAAATGTATGAAGCAAGGAGTTCTACGCTGTTCCACTCAGTTCGGACTGAGTTTACAGCTATACTGCCTTAGCAAATATCATTTTTAATGCGTTTATTCTATAATATGATGATTTATTCTATATATGACAATATTAAAAAATTGCTGTTAGTAGCCACCTGTCAAAACTTCCTCTGTAGTAAACTGCCTCCCTCTCCCCTACATGATAATTTGTTGGACTAAAAACTGTCAAAATTTATATTTGCAGTGACTACCTATAGTAGTGGTAATGAGTAAAACTCAATTTCCAAAACTCTGTGCAATATATGAAAGAGATTTACAATAAATTAAATAGTAATACCGTTGTTAATGCGTTTCTATTCTTTCTATTTATATTTAAACTTCTCAATAATTATTACAATTTCAAAGCGAAAAACGTTTTAAAGGACAAAATTATGTTTGGACCATTTAAGAGCAGTCCTTTAAGCCATAGTCGACAACTACTAGAAAAAAATGTTAAGCTTAAAGGACAAAATGTTAAAATTACAGTTCTTAAAGGACATCTATTTTAGAAACTACGCTATCTGGAATGTATTAGACGGTCGCATACAGTTCGGCTTGAAAAAACAAAATCAATGGTCTTTAAGCGAAAGCGATAGCTTTAAAGACAAAAAAGTTGTGTTAATTTTTCTACTTTTTTTGTTTTTTGGCTCTCCTGAAAAGTGGCGATTTGTCCTTTAAGCCCTTTGACATTATAACCATCGATATATTTCAACAACAGTGAGTGATTCTTAGACCTAAAAAAATCAATGAGTATCGCTCACTGTTTCTGACTCAGACCACATCACGAAACGTGACGTGTTGTCATTGAGTTAGATTTACGACAGCACTTTCATTTAAGAAACTTCATTGAAGTTCGCATAAACTGTCTCTTCCGCGGGACAATGGTCACACTAAAATATCCTGCTTGCATAACACTACTGGCCGTGATCGTGTGCTATTTTTATTGGGTTTTCTCATTCCCGATGAATTTTTCGCTGCATTTTATGGCGAATGAGAGGAAAAACAGTGCGAAAGTTGATTGCAGTATTATAAAAATTGCGCCTTTATGTTTTGAACAACTTTATACGTGCGATTTGTGGTATCTACCTTCTTTATTACACTTTTAAACGTAGGTTCCTTTATGCTTGAAAGCAATTTGGGGGAAGTTTTAACGAAATGAATGAATGAATAGAATGAAGTTTTAATATTATTTATATTCCAGCAATAATATTTGGGATCCCAGTTTAAAATGGGTGATCCATCGTTGTTAAGTGTACCGAAATGGCATAGGTCGCAATATTATCATCGTTTCTGTTAGCTGAAGTATCATAAAAACATATTTATATTAATTGCACTAATTTCGTTCTTACAGGTAAACATCAATGCAATCTGGGAGTCTTGACCTCGCAATTAGTATGATAAGTCGATAAGAGTATTTTGTTGTCACTGCAGTCTGGTAGGTAAAAAATATATTTCTATCGGACAATCAGGTGATTCAAGCATGCAATGTCTGATAACTATCGAACCCACCTTCGCGATTTTTGAGCCCAGCGCTCTAACCACTGCACCACGGAGGAGGAGGAGGAGTGACACGGAAGAGTTCAAAAAATATGTATGTATATCAATGTTCATATTGATTTGTTTGCTGCCAGTCTTGACGCATTCCGCCCGCGCCTCAACAACCTTTAAAAGGACCCAAAATGTGTTTTATGCGCAGTTGCGCACTGATCAACTTATATGAATCTTAGTAACTTAAACATTCTAGTAGCCATTTCTTCTTAGAACTCACGGTCCAGTTATCTGAACGAAATTCCAGATTCTAAACGCTTCTTAAAAGAACCTGAAATTAATATGGAACTGTCTCCTTTGTCATAGTGCAAGGACCGTAACATTTTTATTTAACTTCTTGAGACAAGGAAACCGATGCATCTGTGTCAACAACTTCTTAAGGTCTGGACAATACACTCGTGAGCCAACATAAATATGTTGGGGAATGTTTTTCCAATGCATAGTCGATTTGTCATTGAGTCAATGTTCTGGTGGTGGAATAGGGATGGCAGATTTTAAAGAGCCCAATACTAAAGAGTGCTGGTTGGACTTACGGCATAGAAAAAGTTGTTACAGTTTCTAAAATTATTTAATGACCGTTAAATTTAAACAATCGCGTTGCATTATAATTAGACAACATTAGAACGGGTCTAGAAGATATTATTTTTTACAACTTGCGTACTTACTACTTGACGTGTCGGCTTCGATGTTGTTGTGGTCACAAGCGAAAATCTGTTTAGTCCCGTTCTGGTGTTGTCTAATTTTAATGTGTATTTTAGTAGCGATATTTTATATCTAAGACGGACTAGTTTGTAAAGGTTGACTGGTAGAGCATGCCTTGAGGCATTAAGTCCCCCTTTTTTATGACGTAAAATAAAATTCAAATAAATACATGCCACCACCAATATTTAAACCAAGTTTATATATACTTTTTAAACTATTTCGAAACAAACTACAATAGATAATGATTTTATTTGCTTATTTCTATGAAGTAGGTTCAATAATTATCAAATTACTTAGTATCTATATACTTTATTTGACAACCCTAAACACCGTGTGAGTGTAGGCGTCTCCTGTTGACAGATGGTAATTGCAAAGATGACTTTGTTGAATAACTTGCCTAATTACCGTTTCGTTAAGAAACGTGCATAGAAACAAACAGGGCTTAGCGAACAGAAAACTGTATCTTATCCGAATATATTAAATGCAGGGGCCTCCGATATCTCATAATCTTAACACTCTTAACTCATTCCAATCAGCTTTGCATCGAATGATTTTATTATCTTGTCATGGGCCTAATAAACAGAACAATTTATTATGCGTTTTTAGCAATTCCCAGCATAAAATCATTTACACGTCAGAATGTATAATAAAACTAATAAATAAATTCCTTGGACTAACCCACCCATTGCTCTTAGCCTATGCTATGGATGCTAGGGACTGGAAAGTCATACTAAAATGCTGTGTGGGGATCGAATCCGCGACCTTTCGGTCTAATAGCTAACTTCTTGACTACAACATCAAGCGGGTATAAACGGGCGTATCAACTAATTAGTCACGCGACAAAAAAGGAAATATGTCCTACGTACATACCTTTACGAAACCAAATAGATTAATTAATCTCCTGATACGAAACGCTGTCAGCGGTTCAACTCTGTAGGTGTATTCTTCGTCACATGCAATTAATGTATACACAAGAGGTCTTATTGCTATGTCGACAAGGTTCATATTACAACAGTTCGCTCTTGACGTTGCATTGACACGTTGCACCCACGCCGGATCGGGTTACACTTGCAATCTTGCACTGTTTGGCTAAGCCTGAGATTACCGCAAGTGGACAGCAGACTACAGCTGTTTATACTCATGGCAAAAGATAAGTTATATGTGGATGATTGACTCTTGGTCCTTATAAGCAAGTTTTTATGAACTACTAGCGTTTAACCGCGGCTTTGCTGCGTGAAATAAGAAAATCGAAATCCGTTCAGTACTTGTAGCGCGATTTAAGATTATTAAGATAAATAAATAAATAAATATTTCACAACATCACATACATTGATCTGACCCCGTGTTAAGTAGCAAAAGCACTTGTGTTACAGACATCAGAATCAACAGTGGTATTACAAATATACATAAATAGATACATACAACACCCAGACCTGGACAAACAAACATGTTCATGCACACAAATGTTTGTCCTGTGCAGGGATCGAACCCGCAACCTCTTGCGTAATAGGCAACATCTTGACCATTACACCAAGCGGGTCGTCAGATTCCTAATGGATAGTATTAAAATGCAAAAGCGGGACTAAACGCGATTTTAGCCATTAGTTATTCAACGCGAAAGTTTAAAGTTTTATTTAGATTCCTGTTTTATCCCCTGAAGCATTTAATCAGGATAAAAAGTATCCTACCACCTTTGTCAGCCCATACCCGTCATAGCCCAGCCTGTATACCAAGTTTCATCAAAATCCTTTGAGTTGTTTCAGCGTGGTTGAATGACAAACATTCAAACAAAGAAACTTTTACATTAATAATATTAGTGTGATTAAGATGTATCTATGGGTAGTATAACCTCCCATCTGGGAAGTCCTTCGACCAGCAGAGACATCATTTTCATGTAATGTATGTATAACTTGACGACAGGTCGTTTATCTAATGGTATTGAACTATTTTATAATCAGATTTGTATTCATCATTGGTGACCCAGAAATGTCCAAGTTGACTATAACATGTAGGTAAGTACGAAAGATTTATCTAAGACAGAGGAGCAATATGATGAAAACCAAAACTTAACAAACTATTGTTATTTATTTAATTTCTTTCTACAATATCCTATATCCGTTGCTAATTTGTCACTAAAATCTTTTACGTATTTAATTACGGAAAAACCAATCAACATATTTTATCTATCCCACGTCTAACTATAGCGCCTACGCTTGTACATATTTTATTGAAATTAATACTTTTCGATATGGCCATAAAAAATAAGCAGATAAGTCCTTATAAATAAGAATTAAATCTTCTCAATTATATTTTACGAATAGGTATTAGGTATCTGCGTTGAAATGCTCAGTTAAGATCAGTTCAGAGAGCTTAACTATTTTTTTTTGTTTTTCTTATAATGTTCATTACTAACAATCAAATAACCTCAAAATTGGCACATCGCCAAAAACACAACATATAGTTTAGTACTTAGCTATTGTATGATTGAATTATTAATAGTTTGTTATAACAGTCCACAACTACCAAATCATAAACACACGTAAGATGTTTACGGCAAGTCACAAATAGTTACACATAAGAAATACGGCTGTTCGCACTTCACAAGGTTACAGTTTGTTAAATATTCGAGGCTACTGCCTTTGACACTAAACAATTAAACGGCTTAAAACAATCTAACATTTGCATACCAACATAAATGTAAAATGTATGCCTTGACACCGGAAAACTGTGGCATTATTTTGTACTAGCGGCCGCCCGCGACTCCGTCCGCGTGGATTTCGATTTCCAATATCCTATGTGTTATTCTGATGTATAAGCTATATTGTGGTAACGTTTCATTCAAATCCATTCAGTAGTTTTTACGTGAAAGAGTAACAAACATCCATACATCCATACATCCATACATCCACACATACAAAGTTTCGCCTTTATAATAGTAGTAGGATGACGTTATGTACGTTCCAACATTGCTGTTACTGCGATACAAGCGACTGTCGCTTTAAATTTTAGAGACAATTTCAGAGCGGATCGATGTAAGGGGAGGGCATATCTAAGTATTAAAATCTATGCATAGTAACCTAACCCTTCATTCTTAATCATGGAAGTCAACAGTATGTCAGTAACGTGTATGTTTAGTGTTGTGTATCGTTTGGTTATTTGTCAAAGGTCAATTCAGGTGATGATGATTTAATCAAGCACACGTTACAACAGTTTCATCAGTGGCTAATAAGGTCTAGGCGAGGCCCATATTCCGGAGAAACTTAACAAGAGAGACGAACTTCTTAGCTATCCATGGATTCTCCGTGCGGGTGCCGGGTCCATCGCGTGGAACAGAGAGGAATGTCAGTCGGCGCTTGGGACTTGCGACCCAGCATGTAGGTTTAAGGGGCCCCTTTATAGTATACTAATGATCACCTCCACCGATGACATTCCTCTCCCTTCCCAACCATATTTGGTACGGGCCGAGTAAAGCGGCTTTAGTTGCTCTTTCCAGTAAGGAGCTAATATTAGATCTTGGTAATCCTAAGTCCTTCAGTAGGTTGTAGAGAGATTTCGCTGGTATACCTCTCGCACCCACTTCCACAGCATACAACCGTGCTATATAACCATTTTTAGTCATTTCGTTGGTTAGGTCATAATACTTATTTGTTTTAAACGCGTGATCTTTGGGAATGTTTGTCTCCCAGACAGATTAGAGAGAAAGAAAGAATGTAGTTTTTATTTATGCATGCTTTCGAGATGCTCTGAAATGATTTGTCAATACAGTTAGTTATTAAAATAATTATTGAAAATGCCTTAAATCATTACGTATGTCCGATTCTTTTTCTCTTTTTGTGCAATTAAGATAAGTTTAATAAATAAAACTTTTATATTAAATAGCACACCAGGGCTTCCCGAATAATTCAAACTGTTAATTTAACTGTCTTTATGATTTCAGCCGATAGGTGAGTTATAAAATATTTTTTTCTTTTATTCATTTGATTCTAGTCTTGGTAGCCAATAAAACCAGCTATCGTTATTCTACAAGCGAAGAATACCATTGAAGTGACGAAGAATTTTATTAGTCATATTACACTTGTAAATTCTGCCATCATACGAGTGGCATCATAATTGTCAATTCTGTCATAGTATCGTGACAAAGTTATTTTTATTATGTCAAGAGTTAGTCAGGTGTCATTTTTAGCTTGTTGATGCAATTCGTCGATTATGTCATTAATTAAAGGGACCTCCATTGTCAACACTCGCATTTATGTGGAAAATAAAATTAATTTGCGTGCGTCCATTTCAGGGTATTTCCTTATTATTCCGTGAACATTAATTCTTTTATGGTTGCTTTATCAACCATAGTAAAAACTTGAACAAAGGCTATAATAAAAATAAGTACTGATTTCTTAGGTGGAGTTTACTCATGAAATTAATCATCTTTTGAACGGATAGAATCGCGGTATATTTTTCAACTGCATACATGTTAACAAGAAAATCCGATGTTTCGGCTACTTTTCAGAAGCCGTGGTTATTATCATCATTAACATGAGTCCACTGCTGGACGTAGACCTCCCCCAGGTGGGGGTTATACCCATAGACACCACGATGGGTTTGCTAGATTGTGACCGCAGTATGATAAACGATAAACCACATCCATCCCCGCAATGTCCCTCAATTGCTTCTTAACGTAGAAACATACCTTTCCAAAAAAAGCGATCGCGGTTCAGCGTGACTACGCCTGCACTGTATTTCAAATGTAGGGTGCAGTCAGCGGAGGATAGGGGTTTTTTAGTGGGTAGTTTCGGAGATTCAAGCCGTAGAGTCCTATATAACCTTGGTGTCAGACCGTTATGCCACAGGTACGCGTAAAAGCGTGTCCCCCCGTATAAAACGAGGAAGTACTATTCCGGTACTTTACAGCTGGTCAATTAAATCAATTATATCGTATTATGATTAATTTCCATCCGCATTCCTCCATAATGAAGCCATCGCTTTCGCCGCTCCCGTCACCCAGTCAAGATGCACTTGTCAACTTGACAGATGACAGGTATGTCATCGCGCAGTCACTCTGTCGCCGGGTGACTAATGAACGACTAACACAACTTGTCAACGGTCTTTGCGACACTATTTGCTTTTGTTTGGATTCACTGTATTTTTAAAACATACAAGTGTATTGAACTTGGATGATGATCCATCTGTCGGTGAGTTAGGTTTCTTGAGATCATTATTGGAGGACAAAAAAAGGGGCATTAGGTATGAAAGCATTTGCGAACTTTATAAAAAAATAAATTCTTCGGACTAACACACCTACTGACTAGCCCCAAACTAAGCTCGAAAGCTTGTACTATGGAAGCTAGGGAACGGATGGACATACTTAAATACTTTCATAAACATCCATGACTCGAGTACAAATGCCGATGTTTATCACACAAACATTTGCCCCTATCGGGAGTCGAACCCGCGCGCCTTGTTTTTGTAGCCAACAGTCTCTGACCACTAGACCAATGGGCCCGTCAATAATAAACAGGCGATCTGAAGATTCCTTCCGCAGAATAGAAAGTGACCAATTTGTACTGTGACTTCAGGCAATTTGCCAACATATTTTTAATAAGAAGTGCAATAAAAAGATTTAAGTTCAAGTACTAAAGCAATGCCGCGGGCGGAATGCAATAAACATGCCATAGATTTCAAGATAGTAAATTTACGAGTTGGTCCTGTTCTCGTACCCTCGTAAAATATTTCGAAACCTCTCAAAATCTACAATTACATAAGTCTCATAAATCTCACAGAAACAATACTTACGGTAGTTAATATTTTTACTAACACGAGAAACCGTTCAAACTGAGTAGAGGCTTAAAGAAATGATTTATCACACGGAGTCGAGACGTCAGGTAGTGCACTTTGAGCACCCAATTTTTGGGCAACAAAAAAAGAGGACTGAATTTTTTTTCTTCATTTCCACTCGCCCTTCGGCATTCCATTCGGCAAATCATTATTCTCCTGCCCTTATCCCGCTCTAGTCAAGCATAGCGCAACATGTTTTCTTCTTCCACACACACCTGTCAACCGTCAACTCTTCATTCACTCCTTTCACGTCCATAAGTATCATCACGCAATCTATCCATCTTATTCTTGGTCTTTCCTTGCTCTTCTCACCATCAACAGTAATTTATTAAGAAGCAATACTTAGACATATGTAAATTTTCATTCTCATTTGCCATCGCTCGTAATCCTAGTGGTGGCGAGTGGAATCAAAAGATGCCTATTTGTTATATTTGACAAGCCAATCATAATAGTTGGCAATAGGGCAGGCGAATGATAGTCCTCATAAATAGGTGCTCAAGTGGATAAGACCAGGTGTTCAAGTTGCAGGTGCTCAAAATTTTGGGTGGTCAAAGTGGGCTTCTTCATTACACGGACTCGAACCGACTGCCCACCAGGGACCGTGACCCACTAATGACGTCATTGCGGCTCGATGGAATACGTGCGATTTCGCGCTTCACTCGTTTTATACAGAATGCTATTTTATTAGCATTTCAATCAGTATAAGCTTTACTCACGCATTGGCTGAATCACTTACAAATAATAGTGATTCACACGTGAATATTTAATATATTAAGAAGAAAATATTGTGCAATACATAATTTTAAAAAAATAATTAAAGGCCTAGTACGTGGTGTCCCTTCCGAGAGGGCAGGACCAAAAACAATTTATTTACTGTTGAGGTATTTCCTGTAAAAGAAAAATCTTATAGTGTAGAATTCAGAGGTTGGCATAATTTGACACAACACAGTAAAATTTTAAACAGATATACCTAGGGAACGTAAATTAATATTTTTTAAATATATTTGTAACGAATCACAGCCAGAATATAGATGCTATATAATATTTTATAATTTATTTATCACGGCAGATACTGTCAATACAGCAATTACTATAAACTTCACATTTTTCTACTCACACATACTTGATAGCTTAACCGATTTACATAGCTATTTATAAATAACATTCCGAGGCATCAATAACTACGCCTCAAATCCGAGTAAATATAATTATGACGGCCATGTTATGATTTAATGACACTTGTGTCATAATTTTATGTCACTTATGTCATAAAATCACGAGGAATCTTGTCCATCATGTTAATAACTTAAGTATACACGTGAATCATATGCAGACCTTAATCGTTGGTCGATTAATATCAACAGGCCTTCAACTTGCCACCATTTTAAATTCTCTGCTACAAATGTTAAACTTCGTTTTAGAGAGGTAGAGCTTTGTGGAACTTCCACTCCAATGAGCCGCTCGTCTGGGAAAGTACCTTACAGAAGACCACAGTGAAGTAGCAGATACTGTTGTGCTATGTTACTGCTGGTGTGTTGTCGCCAGAGCTCAGTTTAAGGGTTATGGGGTTTTTTTAAGGCTGGCTGTGCATCTGCGACCCTTGTACGGTTGTTGGTGTCCATGGCCAGCGGTGATTACTCACCATCAGGTGATCCTACTGCTCGTTTGACACCCTATAACATAAAAAAAAAACTCAATGTGTATGGTTTTGTGGTATGGTTTAGTAACAATTGACTTACTTATTATACTCAAAATATCGTCATTATTATTATTTCTCTAATTTTCCGCTTTTGTAGTTTAATTTGTTTAAAAAATCTTTTCAACATGAAAATTGTTTTAATGTAACTTGTGTAAAAACCGAGACTAAATAAAATAAATACATAAATATCTCTGGACATTATTCACACAGCGCCATCTAGCCCCAAACTAAGCATTAGCTTGTGCTATGGGTGCCAGACAACGGATAAACATTACTTATATACTTTTTTTTGTAAATACATACATGTTATACATAGAAACACCCAGACCGATACAAACAGACATGTTCATGCACACAAAATGTTTGTACCGTGCGGGGATCGAACCCGCGACCTTTGGTGTAGTAGCCGACTTCTCGACCATTACACCAAACGGCTCGTCAAAAATGATAGTGACATTAAAAAGTATTATTATTAATTAGTAGTCGCTATAAATTCAAAATGCTCTATAAACTATTTATCTATACTTATAATAAATCTGTAGAGAGGTCAATTCTGTACATAAAATATATTTTCAAAATAACTATCAGGGGGTGATAAGTGATCGATACTTATGCCAAAAATGCAATCAGTAAAAATTTTGTCTGTCTGTCCGTCTGTCTGTCTGTCTGTCTGTCTGTCTGTCTGTCTGTATGTTCCTTATAGAAACAAAAACTACTGGACGGATTTTGACGAAACTTGGTACAATTATTCTTTATACTTCTGGGCATAGTATAGGATACTTTTCATCACGCTACAATAAATTGGAGCAGAGTAGTGAAGGGAAATATTGGGAAAACGGGAGAATTTACCCCATTTTTTAAGCTTCTGTCACGTGTGCAGCTTTAATGGTTAAAGTTACATAAAAATCATGTATGACGGAAATATTGTTCATAAAATTGCCTAAAAAATATCCCTTGACAGTATATGATGGTTGACTCACAATAACACGTGTAACTCCTGATCCAGATTGGTTTGAACGCGCTAATCTCAGTAACAACTGGTTCGATTTGAGAAAATCGTTTGTATTGGAAAGTCCACTTACTATTTGTCGAGGAAGACTTTAAGCTGTCTATAGTAACACTGTGTACGGAAACGAAACCCATGCGGACGGAGTCGCTGGTGGCCGCTAGTTAAAAGAATAAAACTGCGACATTTACTATGACGATGGATTTAGAAAATATTTTCGTTGTGTTTGGAATACTTCCAATTATTTGAAACTAATGGTTCCTGACCTGCTCAATTTGTAGATGACTTCATTTTGTAAATGAGGGAAATAATAGCGGTTTATCAGAAATGAAGTACTTGATAAACATAGATATAAATCTACTTAAACGTTATATAGGATGTTCTTCAATTAAAAAACAACATTGTTACGAATAAAAATACATAATAATATCACGGATAATAAGTGTTTTTTTTTGTTAATTCTTTTTTATATTTTACTACACATTTAATTTAAAAAATGTTAATGTGAAATCATGGATACATCTATCCGAATTGATTTTCCGCGTGATTCGTTTTATGTTGCTATTCGTGTTAACGTATGTTGAGTTTCTTTTAACAGTTTTGCATAAAATATTTTTCACGAAAGTGATAATACATTGCGATATTTTCGTATCACACTGGCTATTCTATTCTAGATACTAAGAATGTAGTGTGTAGGCAGATGACGTTGTGTGTCATCATCTTTCCAGTAGGTACATAACACATGCATGAAATAGCCATGGAGCCATGACTGTGTTTATTTAGTTAAGTAAGATTATAGAAAATCTATATTATCTATATTTAATATAAAAAGCTGAAGAGTTTGTCTCAAGAACTAGTGGTTCAAATTGAATAATTATTTTTGTGTCGAGGAAGGCATAGTACCTACATATATGTGAGTGTAAACTGAAATCTACGCGAATGAACTCGCGGGCGGCCGCTTGTAGGTAATATCAGTAATATTATGTCTCAAGAATGTTTTGTTTTATTATGGTTGGGAAGATACATGCAGAGATCATATTATAATCATTGTATTAATTTTATTTTCCTTCATACATTTCGTAAAATCTTTTTATCGTAGAGCATGTAGGTATTTGCTATTCTGAGCTTTCAATAAAATTGCGCATGTATTTGTTTTAATTTCCTGACTATTGTGTATCAAACTTGGATCATACCCAGGAAATCATATTTTATTGTCATTAGCACATCACGACTTCAATCACATTTAATTACTACTACTTAGAACATAATATTGGAAATAGGTATGATTATACCTAATCCAATCAAAACCTTTGAATAGGTTATTACATTACCTACATTATACTAGCGACCCGTCCCGGGTTCGCACGGGTGCAATAATTATAAATATCTTGAATCACTGTGTCTGATAAAAAAGCACATGAAAATCAGTTATTGTGTATTTAAAAGTTTTAAGCACACATACGAACAGATAGAAGAAAGTGACAGAAGTTTGTTATAAACTATGATAACAAAATATATTGTGTATTCTTAGATTCCAAAATCATAGGCGTTGAGTACCTATCTATTATATTTTAGCATGTTTGCGCAGCAATTCAGACCAATTTGTTTAATATCTCTTACTGTTTCCTATTTGAGGATGCACATCATGTTAAGTACTCGAAACTGAGAATGGTCTGCTATTTTTAGTGCTGTCTGGCTTTACTTGACACAATATCTAGCATAACAATAGACCTACATTTTAACTGTTGAATAATAGAAACCGTTCAGTAAAATATGTCACTAAAACTATGTTTATTATTTTACTTACTAATCCCACGTAATTATATCTCCATGTCCGTCAAATGATAAATATAAATTTTTGAAATGTTTATTAGTAATATAAAGAAGAATTCTTTGCTTGTTTGGTTGTAATGATTAGGCTCAAAAACACTGGACTGATTTTAAAATAAATTTTACTATTCGGAAGCTACATTAGGCCTGAGTAACACTACCTAAATATAGCCTAATTTACTTTTCAAAAGAATATGTGTGAAAATGTCATTTTTAGAGCTCCTGGACGAGCCGCTAGTATATAATATTTATAAATATCTAAGAAACCTAGCTAGCTGCTCTATTAAAGTTAATTAGGTTTCATGCAAACAGTCATCGCAGTACAGTATATTTAACTATTTATCAGTACCTGCGGACTTATATCGTTTGAACTTAAAATTAGTGTCACGTTACAGATCTCACGAATGAGTTCATTTGTTCTCGGAAGTAGATGTTTTGTCTTGCGCTATTCTGCTTAGATTACACCTTAACATAATATAACCTTAGCTATGCCCGCACAACGCGTTTTGTTTGTTAATAATTTTATCATTTAACAAACGAAACGCGCTGTGTCAATTTCACATAACATCTTGATCTCTTCAAAAATAAATTTTAATTGAAATGAAAAATGATAATATTTTTTGTTTATTCAAAAATCTTTAAAAATCATAATCAAATTTCCATAAAAAAAAACAAAAATATTTTTTTGCTTTTTAGTCAGATAATTTGGGGCTACTACATATAACCTCACTCGATCAAATAAATTCAATTTAACATCATAAACCCAGTAACACACACTTCAATGAACACCTGCACAAATGCAATCAAAACTGCATTCGCGGGAATCAACGACATATTAAAACCTCAGCATTATCTGGTCGATTGATCTAAGCATTTCATTGATTGTATAATTGTGCGGCAAAGCGTTGCTCTTGGTTGGGCCGCATGCGTCTGCGCAGGAGAATGAGCGCGTGTGTGGAATGAAGCGTTGGCATTCATACTGCAACGTTAATACTTTAAGAGTGCGTTTCCACATAAACTGAGCTGCGCGGAGCTGAGCAGAGACGGGTAAAAATTGACAGCTCCGCGCAGCTCAGCTTACGTGGAAACGCTCCCTTAGGTGGTAGAGTCATCATTTTGTAATTTTCTGCTGGTTAATAAGTGCTTCTATGAAGCCTATTTCAAAAAAAATAATTTGAGTTTGAGTTTCACTTACAAGTTGAAAAGTATTTTGTTTGGGCTTTATCCCAACTAATATTATAAATGCGAAAGTAACTCTGTCTGTCTGTCTGTCTGTCTGTCTGTTACGCTTTCCCGCTTAAACCTCGCAACCGATTTTGATGAAATTTGGTACAGACAATCTTTAGACACTGAGACAGAACATAGGCTACTTTTTATTTCGAAAAAAAGAAATCCACGCGGACGGAGTCGCGGGCGGCCGCTAGTTATTAATAATAGTTCTTTTCGTAATCGATCTAAATAACATTACAATCTTACCCTGTCTGAATGAATGAGGTAGGAACAATAAAACTGTTGCAATCTTTATTAAATAGTCCAAGTACACTTGAATGAACATTGAACACTTGCTCAACTGCAATCTAGACTGCATTCGCGGGAATCAAAGAGATATTAAAACCTCAGCATTATCTGGTCGATTGATCTAAGCATTTCATTGATTGTATAATTGTGCGGCAAAGCGTTGCTCTTGGTTGATCCGCCTGCGTCTGCGCACAAACATGAGCGCATGCGTGGAATGACGGCGGTGGCAGCGTTCACACCGCAACGTACTTTTTATTCAAAGGATGTCAGATTCCGTATGGACTTTACTTTTCTATGGTGTGCGATTGTTGTTTCCATGGTATGAAATGATGTTTTTATTATTTGATTCACAAAAGGTACAAAAATAAATACGCTAAATAAATGCGACTATACAATATTCTTGTTTCCAATATCCCTTTAGATATCTCTTAAACCCACACACACAAGTCGAAAAATAATACATTCATCACACTTATTCTTTATTTATTCTACACGTATAGGGAACAAAACACATTTAATAAAAGAGTAACTTTATTTACCACTAGCCTCGCAAATATGAAATATTTCTAAAAAGTAAATTCTTTATTCAAAAGGTTTGCGATGGATGTAACTAATTTAAACCACGTGTTAGTAAAATGTAAAGAAGTGTTCACGAGAAGTCGCTCAAGCATTTCGTGTACATTAAATTATTACAACTTTTTGTGTTCGGTGTAAACGCACCCATCATGAATAAAGCACGCGCCTGCCACTCGTCATGAAAAAGTGAACTTTTTGTTAAACGTCAAACGCCGCATTGAAAACCATGAGCGTAACTCAAGTGCTTGTTAACGTACAAAAGAATATCTTTTTTATGGACCGCCACGTAATTAGAATCCAATAAATGATGACAAATTTGCGACAAATTCCCGCAGTTTTTACGTAGGCACTCCTTGAATATTTTGAACTGGTCAAATTATTTGCGACAACTGCTCCTAGTTTTTACATACACCGCGATTATTTTTTGCGGGCTTCATGGAATTTGTGTTTAGGCTAAGATTTCATTTTATGGTAAAATATCCATTAAGGCCAGTGTAGATTAAACTTTTTATGAGTCATAAAGTTAGGTTTCAAGAGATTCGATTAAGGATCATTGAACTTCAATATAACTTGATCTATGAAGTGAGTAATAATTCTTATATTTCTACCTTTAGTGACTGTTTAATGTGACTACGTGGCCTGACATGTGATTAATATCTCCTTTAAAGGAGATAACATTAAATTTAAACCTCTAGAATGTAGCTTTTACTAGAACATTCAGTGTTTATTTAACCTAGAGATTTCGCTTCGCAATGACATTAGTTTAGCAGAATACATCGCAGAGTTTCAGTGCCAAGTGCCTCACTATTAACTCAGATATTATTAATCTTGATTATCCCATCGTAAACTTGAATATCTGGAATATTATTTCATTTACAACAGATCTCGTGGATGTACCGGCAACTATAAGACAGCGGTGTGCGTGTGATACCGAGACATATTTGTAATTAAAAGAAGACCAGCCAAGTTAATCAACACTAATATTATAGGAGGAAAACTTTGTTTGTTTAGTTGTAATGAATAGGCTCAACACCACTGGATCGACTTTAAAAGTTCTTTCATCGTTCGAAAGCTACATTAGCCCCGACTAACATAGGCTTATACGTACCATGTTTGGTGCCCTACGAACCCGGGACAAGCCGCTAGTACGTTATAATTTAATTTTATATAATACCTAGTACATATAATAACGGAAAATGGGCAAAGACATTGCAATGGTAAAAAGGGAAGGGGTATTAATTTATAGAGTAGAAAACAAATGACGGGCGGAAGTCAAAAAAAGAATGCGCCTGCGCTCTTTTTAGGGTTCCGTAGCCAAAATGGCAAAAAAACGGAACCCTTATAGATTCGTCATGTCTGTCTGTCTGTCTGTCTGTCTGTCTGTCTGTCTGTCTGTCTGTCCGCCAGTATGTCACAGCCATTTTTTTCCGAAACTATAAGTACTATACTGTTGAAACTTGGTGAGAAGATGTATTCTGTGAACCGCAACAAGGTTTTCACACGAAAATAGAAAAAAATAGAAAAAAAGGGGGGTCCCCATAATTAGAACTGAAACTGAAATTATTTTTTTTCATTGAACATATACGTGTGGGGTATCTATAGATAGGTCTTTTAAAATGATATTGAGGTTTCTAACATCATTTTTTTCTAAAGTTAATACTTTGCGTGACAGACCCTTCCAAAGTGGAAAAATGTGTGTCCCCCCCCCTCTAACTTCTAAGATAAGAGGATGATAAAACTGAAATAAATATATAATGTACATTACCCTAAAAACTACCAACGAAAATTGGTTTGAACGAAATCCAGACAATAGTTTTTTTGATACGTCAAAAATAAAATTTCTACGGAACCCTCAGTGCGTGAGTCCAACTCGCACTTGGCCAATTTTTTTTTGAAGGCGATCAGTCTAAGGAGGTTATACTCCTAGACACAGGCAATCTACGAGTACCAAACGATTGTGTCTAGCAGTCTCATTTCTTATCGGCCGACCTCATTGCAACTTAGTCATCGAATGAGTTCGTCATTCAGGCAAGTCATCAGTCACGTACGAGATTAATTTATGTCCCTTAAGCTTGTTAAGTTAACAGTAGATCAGGATATTTACCGACGTGCGTTCATTTTAAAGTTCGCGGAATTATCGAGTTACCTGGAAGAGGCTGTTCAATGGGAACTTTAAAACGACGCTCGGACTTCAATTCGAGACGTCTGGTACGTGATTGAAAATTAAATGGCTCTAAATTGCTATATAAGGAGAAAAATTACGTAATTTAAAGCTTTTCTAAGAAGTTGACCGCTCTGGCTAGTTTCACAAAATTCGTGATTTCTACTTCTTGGGTACAATTAATGCAATTTATTTCGCTGAACTCAGGTAAGTTTTGCCAGATGAAAATTACTTTCACGGTGTTTTTAAACTATAACGTTTAAATATATTGTGTTTTTGTTTGTTCTGTAGAATATAAAATTAATTTTGCCGATCACTTTCTTATTCTCGTTATAAGTATTTTTAATCTCTCTGTCTTCAGAACTAAAAGACTTCGATGCAACTTTTAGTTTTGTTGCAACATACTAACACCGCGATTGATTCATTGACGAATGACATATCAAGTAGTGCACTGCAATTGAAATTCTGGCAGCAAAACGGTATCAACGAAATAATAGCACGACAGATTATGTGGCATGAAAATTAATGACCTAGAGATTACGGGAGGAATTTATTATCTCGTGATTCACTTCAAAGAGGTATTGTGTAAGTTTCTCCGGTTTTTGATGACACATCTAGCGAGCTAGGTCGCTGCCTGACTGGAATCACAATTAATAACTGTTGAAGGATGATGGTAACCTAGATATAGGGTGACGTAACGGAGTAAGTGTTTTCTCGAGCGAAAAGTGAAAGTTGACAATCTTTCCTAGCGATAGTTTTTTAACAATCATAACGTGTTAATATTTGTCGTCTGTACAACTTAATTTTAAACGCAACTCGTACTGATACCCAGGCAAAATAAATCCTCTAGGATAAGGCATGTCCAGCATTTCTTAAGATAGACCACCTACTTCGCAATCAACTGACAATTAAATCTACGCTTACAACGAACATTACAAAGCGCTCCCACAATATTAATAAGGCATCGATTCCATTTCCGTCGGTGTATGGAGTGCTTTATAAATAATTACGCGGCCTAGATCGATGCGCACGCGTTGTTTCAACTGATGCAACAACAACGCATGTGCAGTATGCACTTGTACAGTCCTTCCTACAAGATTCGTGTTCCGCATACATGCCAGGTGATAAGTGAAGTCACTCACTTGTGTGGGAAATGGAGATGTGTAGTCCAGTCACGTGGTATGTTGACCGGCGTAGTGGGAAAAAGACGATAGTAAACATGACTAAACCAGAATTTAAACAAAAGCCTGTTGAGTTTTCCTTGGTCATGTTGACAACAGAAGCAGTATTCGGATTGTAAGGTCGTGTCTGAAATAACCTGACTGACTGGCTCGCTTATTCAAAATTTAACTATAACTTTTAACCTTAACTTACGCAGGTTATAACGTCAACGTCACCTCCGTATTGCTCAGAAGTTTGATGGCTCACGTCTGAAATAAGGCATTGTCAGCATCGCATTTTGTTAGAAAACAGGAGACAGAGTCTCTTAACAAAGTTAAAACATTTGCACCCAAATTATCGTTCAATGTAACATTTTAGTCCTGGCATTTTAACTCTAAATAAAAATACTACTGTAACACTTACTGCTTGATGATTGTTTGCGAACTTCGTTTACCTGTAAACAATAAAATATAAAATTATTTAATTAAATTATTACCAAATTCCTCTACGTTATTCTACACTTACAGTATTGAGTTAAGTTTAAGGGCGTTGAGTCTACTAGTTGCATCTTGGTGACCTAGTCAAGCTCTTGACAAGAATTTGCATACGCCAACATTTGCATGAACGGAAATCTGCGACTATATTTGACGACCCATCAAAAGCGAACACAACGAACAGTGTAGAAAGCTCGGTCTAACTATTGTGTCCGTTAAATCAACGAGCAATCAAGAGTGGCGCCACACGCGTCGAAATATTTAAACGACAGTGTTTTGTCTTTGAGTGGAATATGAATGAACGCCTTAATCGCTCGGATCATCACGCGCCATTGACCGAGTGAACGAATGAACGAGACCGAAGCGACATCATTATGTCCAGCTGTATGGAGTGATTGATGACATCTCGACGTAATTAGTGTTGAAACACCAGTTTAACAAAAACTGTGGAGAGAAGGTTAGTGTATGGTATCAGGTGTTTACATATTTTTGTCAAGAAAACTTCGAACATAGTATATGGCCCGCTTTATCGATTAAATCTCGTTGTTTATAATCACGATAATTTATCAATTGTTTGAATATATTAACTATTTAAATGCCTATACGTGTAACTCCACTGCTGTCGGATTTGTAACCAAAACATAAGTTCTTAATTATTTGACGTTGTCAGATATTTAGCATTTATTAAGGATGCATAAAATTTGCAGATTTATCTAAAAATGTCTTCTTTCTGCAGAGCAACAAAAGCATTTAGTAAATAGTTAGTTTACACCTCCCAATAGTGGAAATATTTTTGTTTTAATAAATAAATAATTGGAAAAAAAATTATGTTTCCTCATGAAATCACAGGTCTTTTTACCTATTTCGGTTGACGTAAGCTCGTCACATATTTTTTGCTCGACAATTTCACAAGTAATCGCTCACGCACGAGTTAACAATGTTCCCAAATTATGTTCCACTATCTTTATAAGCTATCAGGAATAACGAGAAACGTTGCCTTTTGTCACCGGTCACGACTCGAATCCTTAAACGTGTACAGTCATCGACGAATATTATGACATTGTGTGTCAGTAGGTGTGTGACTGTGTGACATTCACAGGAGCGACGGTAATTTAACAGGGAGAAAAAAAAGGAAAACTTGGGTAAATAATAAACTAGCTTCCAGCCCGCGGCTTTGCTCGCGTGGAATTCGATAAACAATATTTTTGTTTTCCCTAGGGAATTTAAATTTTTTCGGAAGAAAAAGTACCCTTTTTTTAAATCAGGACTTCTAACTGTAAGTCGGCAAAATTTCATAGCAAAAGGTTCAGTGTTTACGGCATAAAAGCGGAAAAAACAAACAAACTCACTTTCCGATTTATAATATTAATATAAGTAAGGATTTAGAAGGAAAATCGCATGTGAATTAAACTAATTTATTACTTAAAAGTTATGCCTAACTGCAAGTATTTAATTGAAAGTCGCGTAATATTTAATAGCTAGGACAAAAAACCGAATTTAACGGAACACTAACAAAGCTGACAAACAAATGCAAGATTTTCTACTATCTTACACGCTGTTTAGATGAAAACTATGTTTAACGTTCTTTGTAATAACGTTTTAGCAGTTTAAAATATGTGTTTGGAAACCGCTAGATTTCACTCCATATAAATCACCTCCCTACAAGTAGAATAACATGGATTCGAAATGCATACAACTATCGCCGCAATATTATTCGTTGTCTTTACTTTCTCCAATGCATTTCTTCACATTTGCCCTTTAGAACTGGTATAATCCTTGTCGACGCAGAATTAACCTGAATAAATTCATTTTCACTACGCTATACTTCATGTATTGCACTTGTATGTTCAAGAACATTCCTCATTTAAATTAGGTATGTGGCGACATGAATCTTATCGATATTTAAATTTTATTTAAATTAACAATGATAAATGTTGACGCGTAGGTATGTCATTGAATGTCTCGATGTCGAATATCGATCATCTTTAACGATGAAGATGACGAATCACCACATGATAATTTTTATTGATAGTTTGTTAATACGAGAAAATAAAATTCTAAATTGATGGAAAATGTCAACAAAATCAGTGATATAGTGATATTTTGATTGTTGTTAGATCCACTGTGTCGAGCTTGACCTTTGCCCTAAAGCAAAATTTGGGTCAAGAAAACTGTTTTCTTTGACAAAAACACGCGTTTGAAAAATAAGTAATGCAAATCTAAAATTTTCAGATTTACTGGCTATAAATATTTTTCAATTGGATGATCACATTTATATCATAATCTACGGTAAAACATACAACACAAAAAAATACTTTCAAATATCGATACATTTGCGTTCAAGATGATGCTGCAACCCTAATTTGAAGGTTTCGTGAACAGAAACTGTACCAAGGATTGCATTGCGTAATGCACCTGAGCGATCTGATAAATAAAAAATACAGCTGCTTTCCCCATAAAGATGGAAACACGACATTGTAATTAATTCTGACACGTTTTAATTTGGAATGGTTGATATCTGATCGAAATATATGAATCATTTATATTTATTTATTTATTTATTTAAACTTTATTGCACGAAAAAGATTTTGTACAAAAGGCGGACTTAATGCCTCATGGCATTCTCTACCAGTCAACCTTAGGGAAAAACAGAGAGTGAATAGTAGGTAGTGCTATTAAAAGAAACTATAAAAATGAAAATTACACTTATTAACTACTTAACATACATAATACTACATAAAAAAATACACACATAACTTTATTTATACCTAGGTATACCTATAAAATACAACCTAAGGATTTAAGAAAAAAATCGCAGGTACAGAAAAAAGCGGAAGCTTACAATGCACCTTATCTTTTTTTACATAACAAAAATCTTTCATTATTTCATTAGTAGCTTTCCGCCCGCGGAAGTTTTGTTTCCCCGGGGAATATCATTTTTTTCAGGATAAAAAGTAATCCACACTTCTAACTTTATGTCTTCAAAATTTCAAAGCAATCGGTTCAGTAGTTACGAACACATTTGGCAAACTAAAAGATCTTGACTGTTGGCTTCCGCGATAGAGCAAAGAGATTCCAAACCGCGATAGGACTGAAGCCAAGGGAATGCTGACAGCCACCATAATTCATCAATCTAAATAGAAATCTGTTTTACATCGGCATACCTAATCTGTAACGAAATCGTAAAGGGTGGATGTTTAAACAATAAGACTATTGTGTCAAATAAAATCGCCTCACTATTGATGCCTTGATATCTTCTTATTCATCATCACCCTATCGCCACTCCCGGTTGCCAGGCCAGGCTACGACTATGATCCTGAATTGACTAGCCTGTTTATAACAATAGAGCGACTGTCGTCTCACCTACGTAATCCTTACAAGGGAAAAGAGGCCATTTTGGATCATAGTCGGGACCAACGGCTTACCGGATTTATAAAATTATATTATATTCCATTCCCTTTTTTATTGCGATAACATATTGAGCGATGCTAATTAAACCCGTTCAGTAGTTAGTAAAATTAAAAATGTTAATGCACACATACCGAATATAATTTATACGTAACGAAAGCAAGGTACCGCCCTAAAATAATTAAGGTCCAGACTACATTTATCAAGGGCCGCAGTTTAAAAATAATTTGATTGATAATACCCGCTTATCGCGACGTGTCCGAACCCAAAGTTTATTTATTTATTTATTATAGAGTAAGGAAGAGGTATAAAGAAATTATCAAAGGTTGACAGGACGCTGGCATTTAGTAAAAATGATGAGCTCTTGTAAAAAGGCCGGTCTGTGATGTAATACATATTTGTAAAATATGAATTTCAAGAAAATAACGTTGGCCATCTCAGATGTCTCTGTTATTGCGGTGAGTATGAAAGAAGCTGTTTGCATTTAAGGAGCCAATTTGGATAAAAAATTGTATGATTTTGTATCTTAAACCATTATGAGGTTTGGTTGACAATTTTTTTTGTGCGTCATTAATTATTGCTACTTGTTTCTTGATATTTATTTATTTATTTATTTATAAAAACTTTATTGACCACACAAGTACGGTACAAAAGGCGGACTTAACGCTAAAAGCATTATCTACCAGTCAATCTTCAGAAAATCGAAATGTTTGAATGCGGTAGTGAGCAAACTAAAACATAATTTAAAGATAATTAAATTTACAAAGCCAAAGATAATAAGATAATAAACATACACAAATACAATCTAATATAATAAATACATACATACATACACAAACATACATACATATATAAACAAACTATTCTCATCTAATTTTTTTTTATAAAAATCCATTTACTTGCATCAACATTTTTCATCAATGTGATTATAACGTGTTTGGAAAGATGCCTTACTCAGAGAATGAACACCTTCGAGTTTCTAACTTCTTTAATAGCAATTAAATAATTAATGACAACTACATAAGTACAAGGTTATTACCGGGAACCGGTGGCAGCGATCATATACATGCACACTAGTGACAAGATAACAGTAATTTTATGACACTGTTAAAAGCTCATTCTTGGAGTGGCTTTCCGGCGTATTAAAGCTCCTCACAAGATTGAAAATATTTTTTTTTTCATATTTATATTAGCTTTTTTACATGCTAAGTGTTATTGTGCCATTTTCTACAGTTTTAAAATTGTAAACAAAGATAGGTTTAGCAGATTTTAGGTGCCCGGTTTGTCCGGATTGCAAGAGGCGTTGGCTTCGATTTCCGCCTGAGCATTTTCAAAAAAGGCTTTGCGCCAAGCCTTTTTATAATGATATTTATTAACGGGACTAAACGCGATTTGATTTATGTAGTACATATATACTTCTTACTGCTTGACGTTTCCAAGCCTTTTTGTTACAATTCCCGTATTTGCAGAGATAGTGTTGTGTCACACACACACACGTCTTGTTTTTTATTTTATTTTTCCATTTAACAATGCAGATTTTAAAAGTTGATTGCAATTTGGTGCTCATGCACAGTTAAGATGCGCTTCAACAGCCTTCCTCGACAAAGGGACCATCCAAAACGAAAATAAATTTATCAATTTGAACCAGTCTCAGGAACTCCTGAAATTAGCGCGTTCAAACAAACAAACAAACTCTCCAGCTTCATTATATAAGTTCAGATCTACTCGTAAGTTTAGAGCATACTCGAAACTTGCGGGTCGTCCAGCACACTATTAAATGCAGTGTATCGTGAACCCGGAACGGTTGGTTGATCGAGCGCCTCGGGCACAGTGTAAGGAATACCCGCGATTAGCGCCGAAGCGAGAATATGCCCCGCCTCGCCATAACACAGGAAATTTCAGTAAAGTTTAAGATTTTAGTGTGGGATTACACATGCCGAAAGGAAAGCGCCATGAGGTATCAGGATCGAGGCGAAGAAATAAAAGATGTTATCCCGTCGAAGGTTGTATTCAAAAAGACCAATTAAAACATTAACAAAATTATTATATTACTAAACTTGAACTACGTTGCGTACAAAGGTCACGTACATGTCATCGACCTACTTGCACTTCCGATGAGCACACCTATTAGCGCGGTGCGCCTAAGTAATACATGAAATAAATGTTTTAATAATAATCTAATACTACATAACCCCCTTAGAAAATAAAAAAAAGAGAATGACAATTCTTTTTTTTTGTAAAAAGTGATTAGGTTAATTCTAAAAATTAATTAAGTTCTTGTTCCACAATAGTGCTTAACAATTTAAAATAAAATTACATATTTCCTAGCGCAAAAACATTTTAGTATTATTCTTATGAGTAATATATGGTTTACCATTTTTTAAAATTTTTACATTTAGAGACATATCTTCTAAGACAGGATATGGACCATGATAAATACATTCTAACTTATCTCCTGTTTGGTTTTTCAAAAGTACAAAATCATCTTTCTTATAAACAATAGGATTTATCTTACTGTCATACAATTCTTTTCTATGTAATTTTTTAATAATTAAATTGTTTCTTGCATCTGCCTGAGCTTTCTGTAGCCTATACTTTAATTCTTTAGGATAACTATCATAGTTGTAAAGTGGATCAATTATACTACTTTGCAAGTTACTCGGTAAAGTACAATTTTTCCCAAAAACTAATTCATATGGACTGTATTTTGTCTCAGAATGAACCGTAGTATTAAATGAAAAACACCAGTAAGGCAACCAGGTACTCCAGTTAGACCTATTTTCCTGACATTGAATTCTAAGATATGCGCCTAATGATTTATGTGTGTTTTCAAGAGAACCGAGAGTTTGATGGTGGTATGCCGTAGACTGTATTTTTTTTATTTTTAATAAACTACATACTTCGGTTAAGACTGAGGAAAGAAATTCTGTACCTTGATCCGTTAAAATTTCGCTTGGAATGCCATAACGTAAAATAAAATTATTTACAAAATTTTGAGCTACTGTCACGGCATCCTTAGTCTGTAAAGGATATGCTTCTACAAATTTACTTAAATTACACTGTAAAGTCAATACGTACTTATAATTATAATCATCTACATCTATTGGACCCATTATATCTAAACTAATTTGATCAAAAGCCGAAGTGGCTGTTGTGGTTATTACCATTGGTTCCTTAATTTGTCTGTTGCTATGTTTATAAACTTGACATTGTCTACAACGTTTTACAAAATCTATGACGTCATTACTCATTCCTGGCCAATAAAAATATTTTTTAATATTATTGAACATTCTGTTTGTGCCTGCATGTCCACTAGTGGGCAATAAATGAAAGTCATTTAAAATAATTCTTCTTTCATCCGGATCCGTTATTTTTCTTATATTCTTTGTAATAAGAAAGCGCGGGAAAGTAATTTTCAATCTTTTCCTAACTCGTACGAGACTTTTTATTTCATTTAAAATACAACTCGATTTAATAATTAATAATTCTGCGATACACAACCTATTGCATAAGGCCTCTAAGTCCCTCGCTAACACCTCTGGGGTCGATAACGATCGAGAGCATAGATAGATCGCTGCCTTTTCTGGCGCATATACACAATAACCCGCATTAGACACTATATTTCCCGAAAACTTAAAATTGTTCAAATTATTAGTCAAAAGTAATTCTACTACATCCTTAGGTTTTTTGAGTACCTCTACCACTGCAGGTTGATCAGGCCTGGAGTTACTAGAGTTCTCAGTCAAGTCAGTTAAGTAAGAGTCATTTTTCCTACTTTGCGCGCGAGTTAAAACTGATACTACTTGTTCTCGAATCGATTTTAAATCAGAACACGTCATCGGTAATCGACTCAATGCGTCTGCAGCTGCATTGTCTCGACCCCGGACGTACTCTACTTCAAAATCGTATTCTTCTAAGTATAACCTGAACTTAGTCAGTCGGCTTGACGGCTCTTTAAGACTAAATAAATAAATAAGAGGTTTATGGTCAGTTATGATTTTAAACTTTCTTCCATATAAATATGGTCGAAAATGCCTCACTCCCCACACAATTGCCAAAAGTTCAAGTTCAATGATTGGATATCGGGTTTCTGCAGGTTTTAAGTTACGACTAGCGTAGGCAATAACCTGACCGTTTTGATTTGATAAAACCGCGCCTATTCCTTTTTTACTAGCGTCAGTTTGTAATCTAAAAATATTTTTATCCGAAAAATCTGGATATTGCAAAATGGGAGGATTCATTAAAGCTAATTTTAACTTTTGAAAAGCTGACTCATGTTCAGAATTCCACTCAAATTGAACATTTTTCTTACATAATTTATTTAATGGAAAAACAATGTTTGCAAATTGTGGAATAAACCGTCTATAATAATTTGCAAACGCAACAAATCGTTTTACGTCATCGCAGTTCGTTGGTGACGGATAGTCTTGCAATGTTTTTATTTTACTGTCGTCAGGGAAAATACCTTCTGATGTTATTTTATGGCCTAAGTAAACTATCTCTGTGCGTAGAAATTCGCATTTTAATGGATTTAGTTTTAAGTTTACTTTTCTTAAACGTTCTAGAACACTTATAAGATTTTTGTTATGAGATTCCATAGATTTCCCTATAACTATGCAGTCATCTAAGTATATAAATGCTTGATTGTAGTTGATACCGGACATAGCTATCGTCATTAAACGTGAGAATACACTGGGCGATGTCTTTAAACCCATAGGGCAACGCTTCATTTGATACATTTTAGTGTTAGCAGTGAACGCCGTAACTTTACGCGACTGTTCGTCAAGTGAAAGTTGATACATTTTATCGACACTAAATGCGGTATATTTTCTGGAATTTTCATCTAAACTTAATTGATAATAACTTTGAGTAAGGTCTAATTTTGAAAAATAAATGCTACCTGAAAGAGAATCTAAAATATCCGTGATATTAGGCAACGGGAACTTATCGTCCTGAATACAGTTATTTAATCGTCGATAATCTATAACTAATCTCCACTTTTTCTCATTAGGATTGTCAGATTTTTTAGGGACAAGTAAAACTGGACTTGACCACTCTGATGAAGCCTCTTCAATAATGTCATTGGCTAACATTTCATCAATCTGTTTCTGAACTTCCTTACGTTGTGCGTGCGGTAACCGATAAGGCTTGACGTACACTGGCGCAACGTTATCTTTTAAAGTAATATTATGAGACATTAAATTAGTTACGCTTAATTTGTCGCCTGGCAAATGAAATACATCTGCATATTTGGCGCAAATGCTAGCTATACTTTCTTTCTGCTCCTCATTTAAATTAGATATGTTAAGTAAATTAAATAAAGTTTTAACGCGATTGGGTGAAAGATTTGCATCCGTAAAATTACATACATGGAAACTACTTAAGGAATAGATATTTAAATCTGAAAAACTTAGACTAATCTCTTCATTTGTTGTATTTAGAATCCTAACAGGTATACTACCCTGACTCGGTTTTGCAATTAGCCCCGCAATAAAAACACCACTTTTTATTTCATTAGATAAAATAACACAATCCTCATTTATTGATGTAGGTATGTATTTGATTACCTCACATCGCGGTGGTATCGTATGTGTATACCTACCTTTACAGTTTATGTTTATACTAACTGATTGTGACTCATTCGTCAACTGTAAAGTATTATGGTTATAATCTAATATAGCTGAATAACGTTTTAAAAAATTATCACCTAAAATTCCATTAGCAGAGCAAGATAAGTTCTTAAAAACATAAAACTTTTCTCTAAAAACTACCCCATTATATAATAAATCTAAATAAATGTATCCTAACGATTCTAATTTACCGCTAACACCCTTAATCGTTATTCTATCAAAATGTAATTTATTTTCGAAATGTGGGTCACACTGTAACCACTCGTATTTTAATACGCAGAGACTGGCACCGCTATCAACTAACAGATTAATATCTATATTATTTACGCTAAAGGTTACCGTACTACTATTGTTATAATTTAGAACATGATAATGACTCTCTTTATGGACGAAAAAACTTATCAGAAAGGTCATTATTAGCAGGAGTTCCTACTCCTATAGGTTCCTCGTCGTCGTGAGTCGTATGTTGGACGTGGTGCGACCGTCTTCCGCGATAATGCGCGCGCGCGTGTGGCGCGGGTCCGCGACCCCTATTCACGTGACCGCCGCGTTGTCCATGCGATCGCGTCGGTCTCATATTACGTTGCCTATTTTGCAACAAAGAATTCGATCTGGAATAATTACCGCGATTGTTGTTATTATTAAAATTATTTCTATAAGAATGGCTACCGCGGGAAAAATTCGAATAGCGTGGGAATGATCGTGAAACGGACATAACATGATTGTCGATGGACATCGATTGTTCGTCAATGGCTGTATGGATCGCTTCTGAAAGAGAATCGAATTTCCGTGACGCAACGATAGTGCTGAGCCGCGGGTTAGTTATTCCATCCGCGAAACGTTTAATAGCGAACTTCTCGTTAATAGGTCGTAAAATATCGAATTTAGAACTATCACCATCCGCCTGGGCTAACGTTAAATTGACAAAAAGATCTTGTAATTCCGAACCGAACGCCTCAATAGAACGACTACCTTGTTTACACACTTGCAGTTTAGATTGCATGGCAACTGTAGACCTCTTAGGCAAAGTATATTTATTTAGGTCACCTAACAAAGAAAGTACGCTGTCATACGTGGACTTTAAACATAATTTTGCGCTCGGGGTCAGTCTCGTTTTAAGGACAAAATTAATAAGTTGGGGATGAGAATCAGTCGTAATCATACTACTATACAGCTCAATACCATCAATCAAACTCTTTGTATCTTGCTCCTGGCCCGTCATTTTGGGTAACAGGGCAATGGCTGTCTTAACGTCGAACTTTTCAGTAGTCATATTGGCAGTTTTACTTGAACTCGACGTACTTTTTTCACTACTAGGGTTAGGGCAAGCTAAAATAGTAATTCTAGTAAATAGACTGTGAATTTGACTCACCAAATTATTAATAAAAGTTAAATCGTTAGTGCTTACTTCTGAACTTTCAATACTACTCTTCACGTGAGACAAAATATAGTCCAACTTTTGATATTCAAATCGAGCTTCATTATATTTCCTAATTCCTAAATCTGTCTGTCTTCTTTCCGGTCCTAGCTTGCTAATATATTCTCTAATCGATACTAGTTTATTATGCAATTCGGTTAAATCGGATATAAGTTGCATAATAATATAATAATCTATATAAAAAAAAACAAATTATGCTGCCTGGAGATCTGCGTTTGAAACAGCCTTAAGTACTAAAGTATTCAACTCACGTCTGAGCATTTTGATATTATTTTTCCTATATTTTTTTATTAAATAGAAAGCAATACACCCTAACAAAACAATAAGTATAACTATTAATAATATTTCAGATGTACCGAGTCCCTGCCCAAGTAACAAATTAATGTTTTTTAAAAGTTGTGTAAACGTTTTTCTATTACTATTGGGTCCATAAGATGGGTCGTATAAACGTGGTTGTATACGTTTATTCAACGCGAAATAGGCCCAAATTACACGACATTATTGTTATTTAGAAGTTAAATAAAAGTTAGTCAAGAACTATTTCAACGTCGCCTAAATGTTAAATAAAAGTTTTAAGCCGACTTTTAGGTTACAAAATTGTTATCTTCTAACCGTTATGGAACCACTGAAGTGCCATAACAGTTATATAGACATTGGAAGATGACCGAAATGAGTATATGTTCAGTTCATTTCATTCATTCTCATTCGTTCAATTTTACTAGAGATGAGTTTACAGAAATGTTATAATTTTCCTAACCAAATTAACATCTTCTTTACTATTTTTATGCGCGACCAGAGCTAAAGTAAAAATAATGTGTGCAGTGCACTTAGTCCTATGGGAACTTTACTTTTATGATGAAATATAGGTGTGTTTTCGTTAAATTTTTTGCGCCCCCTTCGAATTACATTGAATTCAATTATTGAAAATTATATTTAAAGTGTGTTTTGATACTTAAATATCAGCCATCTTGCCTATGTCACGAAACGACTTCTATACATCGTCTATATGATGAAAAGGTCGCATAAGCAGATTCTTGCGACCAAGATGGTCCGCCATTATAAATGATTTTCGAGTACCGTGAGATAATAAACATTCTGAACAAAGAACCACGATTCCATTACAAATGAAATTAATTTTATTTAAATTACTTGATTTTATTGAAATTAATTGAAAAATTGTTAATTTGACAAAATGTAAGATAGTTTTAAAAAAGTGCCTGTTGGGCCTTTATATAACTTTAGGTCTGCTTATAGTTCTATAAGGGTTGCAAAATTTATTTGATGTTGTATAATGATTCGTAGTTAACCACTAAATTCTCTTGTTATGTACAAGTCTAAAAATAATCTTTATGCGACGACAATTTGATTCAATAAAAGTCGTGTAAAGGTTACGTAGACCACCAATACTGGTTAATAGAATTCTTTAATACAATTGTTATAGAACGTCGTATTACTCAATTGAGTGAACGTTTACCCAACCTACGTTGTATAAAGTAGTCGTAAAAACGTTTCTGTCACGTTACATTGACAACATTATACGACGTTGTATAAATGTCTCATAAAAACGTTTATATTACCTATTCCTCGGCACCATTATACGATGTTGCATAATAATGTCGTATAAACGTTTATTTAACTACTTTTTCGTACCATTATACGATGTTGCATATTAGGTCGTATAAATGTTTATTTAACTACTTTTTCGTACCATTATACGATGTTGCATAATAATGTCGTATAAACGTTTATTTAACTACTTTTTCGTACCGTTATACGATGTTGTATAAAGTAGTCGTTAAAACGTTTACTCAACTAATGTAATAGGATCTTTTAGTCACAGGACTAAATCGTTGTAGGAATTACTGTTAGACAACGTTATTGTTGTCTAATAACATCTATTCAACATTTATATAACCGTACGTCGCATAGACAAATTTTATACAACCAATTTGTTTGTTGGGTGACGCTTCTGGACCGCTTGCGCGTCACCCGACGCGGTCTGGGCCACGATAGTGTCCTCTTTCGTATACGTGGTTCCCATTATTAATAATTTAATCACAATTATTAAAAAAAAATACAACGTTTAAACAAGTATAGAATAGAATCTAAATATGTATTAGGATAAGGAGTCGAACCTTACACTTACATAAATACCATCATTAATTCTTATTGAAAAAAAAAATATTTAAAATATAAACCTTATTTCTATTTTAAAAGGATATGTACAGCAGCGTTGTCACGAAGAAGGTGAAGACCGCAACTACTGCGATGATTGTCCCGGCGTACTCGTGCATTTTCTTGGTCTGGTTGGGCCGGGATATCCCTGGACACCACAGGAACTGGAACTCCTCAGGAACTCGGCCGGCTATACCCTGGACACCATCCGGGCTCCCGTACGCTTCTTTCTTCTTTATAAAAAGTTTTTACGGATTTTTCTTCTTATAAAGTTCGAGTTTCATATTATTTTCTTCTTATAGTAACTTCAGGCAGACGTCGGAATTGAAATGTTGTTTCTTCTTTTAATGCTTCATATTATTGTGGTCCTTAGTTGGCAGGGTCGCCATGAGGTATCAGGATCGAGGCGAAGAAATAAAAGATGTTATCCCGTCGAAGGTTGTATTCAAAAAGACCAATTAAAACATTAACAAAATTATTATATTACTAAACTTAGAACTACGTTGCGTACAAAGGTCACGTACATGTCATCGACCTACTTGCACTTCCGATGAGCACACCTATTAGCGCGGTGCGCCTAAGTAATACATGAAATAAATGTTTTAATAATAATCTAATACTACAACACAGCGGCAATTTATTTTCTATTAGTTGGGATACAAAATTACGCGACGTAATTTTTGAATAGTGTGCCATCTCATATTATGTGATACATGGACACGATGAAACGTAAATTCATCCGCGAAAATTCAGTCGCGTTTTTCCGAGTTCAGTAAAAGTACCGAAAAATACTATACTCAATTGACTATGGGATATTGGGCATACATAAGTGCATGCGACTCGACTTTGAAGATAATAGCCCAAACCATAAGCATTATCTACATCAACAGAGTTACATATTAAGCTATTATATTACCGAGAAAGAAGATAAGATACAGACTTCTTACTATTTTTGTTCCTAGCGTTTATACCGTTTCTATGCGGAGTCCGCTTTGACGATGATCCAGAATTTGGCAAGTCTGGTTATTAAAGTGAAGTGACCGCCATCTGACCTTCGTAACCCATAGAGGGGCACCAGACAGATTGGATCATGGTTACACATCAGATCTGAACTAAAGTTAGAAAGTGCAGGTTTCCTCACGGTGTTTTCCCTCACCGCCGAGCTTATGTCACAAATCCACACATAGATTTCGAAAAATCCAGAGGTGTGTCACAGTCTTCTAACTATTAACCTTTGCAAAACTTATTTTGTTATGGTCTGACTATCATCCCTTTTTTGAGGAGCTCGATGGCGCAGTGGTAAGCGAGCTCCGTTTAACGTTTATAAAAAAATCATCTCGAGCTCCACCGTGCTTCGGAAGGCACGTCAAGTCTTTAGTCCTGCGCCTGATCTCTCTACGGTCGTGTTAGATTGCTTGCTGTCCCACCGAACTATGAGAGCGAGGGTATAGGAGTGCACTTATGCTTGCGCACACCTCTGCACTACTCGTATAATATTTCCTGCGTACCTGGCTGATCGTAAGATCGGCCGCCATGGTCAAAAAACGGCTGGAAGCGTAATACTGTCTTTCCTACACTGTGTGTGTACTGTACTGTATTTATTATGCTATCGGCGTGTATCTCATTTATCCGGTGTTAACCATAAAATACAATTAATTTGCGGTGCGCCGGATTGGCGTGACCCTCGGTCAGCTTTGCTTGGAGAATGGTTCCCAGGGATGTTTACAGCGCAAGTCAGGTTAACATCTATGCAGGAACGTTTAATCATTTTATGCTGATAGGAATAAGTAAATAAACTAAAGATCTAAAAGTGTAAACTAATACTTTTAAAATCAATACGTCAATTCCTGTGTTCTATTCTTAATACTATTGTAGTAGTAGAAGTAGCATTATCCGCCTATTTGTGTCAATCTGCAGGGCAAAGGCCTCCATTATTTGAAATCATGTCCACAGTTCTTTTAAACACCCCGGTTCTTTTAAACCTTTGCGTGGGGCCAAAACCACTTTTGCCCCACTTGATCTAAACGAGATAAGTACATCTGCCTGGTTCTTTCTCTGACTAAATACTGATCTAGTCAAGAACAGCACCTGAAAAAGGTAAGACCTATTGCAAAATTAAAAGAAAAACAAAATCCAAGACTATTGAGTGTAGTTTGATGACTTGGATAACTGTGCTATGGGTTTGGACATCGGACGTCTGCCGTGTTTTTATATTACAACTAGCGGCCGCCCGCGACTCCGTCCGCGTGGATTTCTTTTTTTCGAAATAAAAAGTAGCCTATGTTCTGTCTCAGGGTCTAAAGATTGTCTGTACCAAATTTCATCAAAATCGGTTGCGAGGTTTAAGCGGGAAAGCGTAACAGACAGACAGACAGACAGACAGACAGACAGAGTTACTTTCGCATTTATAATATTAGTTGGGATTATAACAAACAATAAAAATAGATAGTACCAAAAACTTATTTCCTCAAGTGATCATAATGTATTCCTTATTATATCATTTCAGTTTCATTCATATTTATATATAGGTACTCGTATAACATGACTGTGACTAAAACAGTTGAAAAAGTACAAATGCTAAAAATAGTTCACTCGGTAAATAGTGTCACGTCAATCATTCTATCAAAGACCAGTGAATGAGGTCAAAAAACAGCCAATAAATGGTTACGACTGAATCATCTTCACATAAAGTGAACGATCGCGACCCCATCAATCATGATTATTGAAAGATTAATAGATTTGGGAAAGCCACTTTGTTGCTATAAACATTTGTATTTATCGTAACGTTTTATCGATGCAATAATAAATACCAATAATAATAAGAATTTCGGCAATACATTACATCGTTCCTTAACTTTATAATGAGCCTTTTAACGTGTTCCACCGCTGGTAGGCCACCTTCTATGGATGGATAAAGACAACAAACTTCATTTAAAGTAAATTTAAAAAGAATGTCCTTTTTTGACTTATTCAATTAAAGCTCAAAATCTGATACCTATAGTACCTAACATAATAAATAGTTTGTTTGTATGATAGGCGCGTCCAAAACCCTATCTCAGGAATTTCTAGATCAATTTAAAAAAAAAAAAATTGCGTAGGATAGACTTTTTGACGAGGAAGGCTTTAAGCTATAGTATAACACTATATGTGCAGAAACCGTTATCCTCGCATACGGAGTCGAAGGCACCCAAGCTTGTATTTGATACTTTAAAAAGTTTAGTAGTACCTACCTATCATACTTTTGGTTGGTGAGCCATCGGAGTTAGAACGTACATAATATAATTTTCAGTACTTTTTGTAAATACTTCAAGGCTTATATTTAACTCAAGATCTAAGACTATTAAGCTTATTAATCTTTCAAAAAATATTTCATACCAAGGAGAGATCAATTGAGATCACCCAACGATAGAACTTCTCTAGTGGAATTCCAATCGGGTGCCGTTAGTCGCGTGACCGATCCAATGAAGGCAGCAGCTGATGTGGGCACACAATTAGCCAGCCAGAGCTAGCAATCTTCCTCATTCCACGAATTTAATTCGTTACTTAATTCCGATGTAATTGGCCGAATGTGGTCACCTGGCTTCCGTTAGGGAACGCACCTGGCGCTTTTTAAAAAAGGAATAAGGTTAGGAACATTTCAAGCTGCAATAAATTATTTGACGAAAAAAACCTTCCTTATAAGAAATAAAAAATATTGATTATATTAAGGCCGCCAAGGATATCAACGACACTGACTTGTCCGACTTACTCGAAATAGAAAATCCTAATGATGCCGCTGAGATCTTGATCACAAGATTAATGCAGTCGATACAAAAACACACTACTATAAAAAAGATCGCAAATAGAAAACGTATAATTAAACCCTGGATTACCCCAGGCCTTCTGAGGTGTATCTCTCATCGTGATGCCCTTCACCGTAAAGCGAAAATGTCACCAAACGATGAAATACTAAGCGTTTCTTACAAAAGATACAGAAATTTTTGTAATGATATCTTACATCGACTTAAGGATAACCATGAGAGATCCCTTTTGAAGGACTGCAGGAATCCCAAAGAAACTTGGAAAGCTATTCGAAACATAACCAATACGTCTAAAAATAAAAATCCTGCCGAAAGGTTGTTGCAATATCATCCAAACGGTCCCCAGAAATCAATAAATCTAGTTAACGAACATTACGAATGTGGGGAGGTTATTGGCTGATAAAATAGATAAACATGCTGCTAATAAACCTTGTGAAATAACTAGTAGTAACCACCTCAAATCATTAGTACTTCTTCCGACTGACAGCAAAGAGATAGGTAGCCTCATTCTTGGTCTAAAGAACGATGCTGCCACGGGGTCGGACGGTATCTCAGCCGTTTTTCTTAAATTAACTTTAGATAGAGTAGTTCCAATCATCACACACATATTGAACCGATGTTTGAGCGACGGTGTTTTCCCCGACTGCTTAAAGAGATCAATCATACATCCTATTCATAAGGGAGGTGATACTGAGTGTCTGGACAACTACCGCCCAATATCCGTTTTGACGTCGCTGTCGAAAATCTTGGAAAAAGTAATAAACTCACGCCTTATGAACTATTTGAAACAGGAGGATATCATCGCACCAGCCCAATTCGGCTTTCAATCAAATAAATCCACTGAGGGGGCAGTTTCACAACTTGTTAGTAGTATAGCTAAAAGTCTGGACCACAAAGAGAAGTGTGTTGGCATCTTCCTGGACTTGGCGAAGGCCTTCGATACCGTCTCTACGCCTATCTTGCTAAAGAAACTGGAAACCGCTGGTATCCGAGGCATCTCACTAAAACTTTTTCACAGTTTCTTGACGGGTAGGAGACAGCGAGTCAAGATAGGTGAGCACAGTAGCTCTGAACTTCCCATTGTGTGTGGCGTACCACAAGGCAGTGTGCTTGGCCCGAGTCTTTTTCTCTTATATATAAACGAGCTTTGCAACTATCATCCAAGCAATGGCACTATCTTCTCCTATGCAGATGATACAGCGATCATATTCAGGGGTAAGACTTGGGCTGAGGCGGGGGGTTGCGCTGAGAGAGGCCTACAACATATGGTTGTCTGGCTGGGAAGGAATTACCTAACACTGAATGTCTCGAAGTCCAAATGTGTAACCTTCTCAATCAGAAAGTCAGCGCAGCCTTCTAATTATTCAATCAAGGCACACACATGTGGCTTGACAAGAACAAACAGTTCTTCCGAATGTAACTGCCTGGAGCTGCAGAGAGTTGATCAAGTGAAGTACCTGGGTATACTGCTGGATGATAACCTGTCATGGAAAAAACAAATCACCCTTCTAACAGATCGCTCTAGAAAGCTCATATGGGTCTTCAAAAGGTTGAGAAACATTCTTGAGTCGCAGTTACTCAAATCCGTCTACTTTGCATTAGGTCAATCAGTTTTGAGCTATTGCATAAGTGCGTGGGGTGGAATATGTAAAACAAACATCTTAAAACTAGAAAGAGCTCAGAGATCTATTCTAAAGGTAATGATGAAGAAACCATTTCGCTACCCAACCGATGATCTCTACCAGGAATGTCAAGTTCTCTCTGTCAGAAGGTTGTTCATCCTTTACGCCACGCTGTTAAAACATTCTGAGCTCCCATATGTGGCGAGCCCATCCGAATCCAAACGTAGATCCTACAAGGTTTGCGACACCATTGCCTGCCGCACAACATTCATCAGAAGGCAATGGTACTTTCTTGCCCCGTTCCTCTATAACAAAATAAATTCGGTATTGGGTATTTACTCCAAACCACGAATTGAGTGCAAACATGCTATAAAAAATTGGCTTCTCCAAATAGACTATCACAAAGTTGAATCCCTGCTTTTGCCGGCCCTCTAACTTTAAATATATCTATTGTTATTACTATTATTCTGTATGTCTTTATTAACAAATGTAGTATATATCAAATTCATATCACGTGCTATATATAACACACACACACACACACACACACACACACACACACACACACACACACACTCGCACACACACACACACACACACACACACTCGCACACACACACACACACACACTCACACATACACACACGCGCACACAAACACTCACACACATATGTACACACGATGGCACATGCCCCGAATTTCCTCGTCGATGCGCGAGTGGGTCCTGGAGTCCTGAAATACAGGGTCACCCTAGCTTAGGCTCCAGTTCCACACACGCTTATTAGCCCTGTAATTAACTCATCTTTGGAACTATGTACCTGTACAATATGTTGTGTGGAAAATAAATTGATTTTTATTATTATTTATTATTATTATTATTTTTTTAATTAATAACTAGTGTGTTTTCGGTTTTGGCTGCGGTTAACCGCCTTTAGTACCGCGTTAAGTTTTTTCAAGACGTACACTTACTAAACATATTAAGAACGTTCCACTGTTATGCTACTGACATATTAATAAATATTTTTTCAGGATTCGTTTTTTAATTGATGGTCTGGGTTCTTTCGGTTTTACATAATTTATTAACGCCGATCTTGCGAGCAGCCAGGTAGGTACGCAGGATATATTATAGTGCACAAGCGCGTGCGCAAGCACAGGTGCACTCCCTATTCCTTCACCCACATAGCTTGGTGGGACAGAATTCTGACAAAACCGTAGCGAGATCAGACGCAGGACCAACGGCTTACCGTGCCTTCCGAAGCACAGAGGAGCTTGAGATGCTTTTTTACGGTAACCCATCCAATGACTGGCCTCTGCGTAAAATGCTTAACTTAGCAAACACAGGCCACCGAGCTCCTCGAAATTAACTAATAACGTATAGTCAAGTCAACATTTTAGCATAACGTAGAAAGTCAACAAAAGACAAAAGCTAGTCAAACCTGAAAATAGAACATTTTGGGTTACAATAACAAAATAATATATTTTTATTCTGTATAGCCTTGGCCTGAATTGTTAATTCACAAGAACATCTCTAAAGCCTACATGAATATATATTTTTTTTCGTTTGTTGTTGTTAATATAGCTCTCGATGGAATCAATAGTCTGTTTCTTCTAATTTTGTTAATTTTACGTTAATCGTACTATTGGGATGCAGTAGATAATAGAAATCTATTCATTTTTTCTGATCAAAATAGGATTTTTCAAATTATTTTCATCAACTTTTAATATCATAATTTGGTTTTCTCATAAAATTAATTACACAAAATTTTTTTTGGACCGTGCTATTTAATCTTGGATAAAGATATGAGAGGCCTTCCTTCCGTAACAGGGGCTATAAAGACTGACGTCTGACAATAAGCTGTTTCGCAAGGAATGGCCATTAAAGCGTATGAAGGACAAAGTGGGTTTACTAAACCCAAATGTGTGGGATATTAAGTACCTACTACTCTGAGAAACGCATAGTTTATAACATTTATAGACTAGTTATTGCAAACATGATTTTAGTCGTAGTGACACAATCTTCCAGTAAACGTCATTCATAGAGACATGCGACAGTGTAACTACAGCTTTAATAGTATGTATTTTACTCAGAAGAATCGCGTGTTTTCACAGTTCAATGCGGTATGATTAATCTCAGTTTTCACTTGTTTCAGGTAACAATTACATAATGGTGGCAAAGACCTGAGCTGCGGTGGCATCTTAGTACGTCTAGAATAATCTAATGACAAAGTAACGTCGCATATTAAAATGTAGATAGGTATTTACATTTGTCAATGACAAGGGAAGAGGTTTGAATATCGCTTTAAATTGGGCATTGTTGCTTTGTGTTTTTTTAACAGTTTTGTAATGCAACTTAGATATTTTTTGCTTAAGTGGAGATGACTTAACTGCCTAATATTATTTCAAATTGAGGTAATGAATAAATGTTTGCGTGGAAGAGTAACAAACCAATATCTGTCCTCACTCTATTTCGATTTTAAAACATAGGATTTAATAAATGCGATGTATAGCAGTAGTTTCTTAACACCTACATTTGTTTCGCATAAAAAATCATAATAACATCTTCGAAACTTTTGTAAAAAGTCCCTCGAAATAAAATACGTCAGGTCCTCGAGTCATAAAACGCCCTTCATATTACATTGGCAGGTGTGAGGGCTGTTCGGCGTAGAGACGGTGATTTATACGACAGTCACACTGACATACATTATGTCGACATACGCCATTTTACAGTTCGACGAAAAGAATCACCTCGACAGGGAAAAATTACCTTCGAACCGTGACTTCGCCCGTATGAACTCCCGTGAATGTGATGTTTTTCTATAAGACACATATGAAATTAAAGTACCTAAACTCCTTTACTCTTTTAAACGATGTGAATAGTTTCAACAGACGGTTTAAGAATGTAGGATCAAAGATTTTACTGTGAACTCTTATCGATCAGTGGCAAGAATCGGGTTGATATTATTATTGCCATACTTTCTTCGCATACTTAACACTTTTTATTGCCATTTTATAGTCGCTCGGTACCCCAGCTTGTCTGAAAGATGTAGTAAATTTGAACATAATAAATCAAAGTACAGTGTATAGTTGGAGCTCGATGTAAGTAATGTTACTACTCCTACTTCTGCTCTAATAACTTCTAGACGCTCACGGGAAGATGTCCATATTTTCAAAATTCAATAAAAAATATCGTTAAATTTTGAATAACCATAAATATGAACGACAAAATTATGAACTAGACAGGTGCAATATTGCATAACCGACTGCAAGTACATTATGGAGGACACGTAAGCGTTTTATCTCTCGCCAGTAGGTCGGCCCTGCCTCCGTCACGATCTCAAACTCATGTTTACAAACTGTGTTTGTCTGCAACAATACCTAACCGTACCAAATAGTTTATTAATCTATGCCAACACTTATTTTCAATGTGCAGAAAAAATGTTTACGAGAGGAAATTAAATTGGATTTGGGTACGCAATTACTGTCTTAAAATTAGTCAGTAGGTACATATTTCATGCGTTTGCATTTAGTCATCATTCTTGTTCACATTATTTATCAAAACTCAATTTAAAAAGCTTTATAAACCGACATGTTAATAGAGCTAAGAGCTTAGGTAAATGAAAATATCCTTACAACTTAGTTAAAAATAATTTAGGCTATTTAATTAAACGTCATAGTGTCTGCTTTGTTGAACACTATCTTATCAAGTTATTAAAAATTATGCGAAGCGATTTACCTACATATATTCGATAGATAATCTTTGCCACAGTCGAGAATGCGATAAAAATAATATAATCGGTCGTTGATCTTCTTCGGAGGATGAAAATAAAATCAAACTTGAAGCTGCAAAAATAAAGTTCAATTTAGATTGTTGTTTCAAACTGCGGAAATGTAGATCGAGGAATTGATCCATATATCGTTGCAGACTGATTGAATTAGACAGTCGAACAGTTTGTGTAAACATTCCAACTTCCCATATCCGCGTGATCTTGTTAATTATTCCTAGAAATTAGGACTACTTGTAACAGTAAAAAGTATTAATATCTTTATTATTACTGTTAAAATCCGGATAGGTTAAAAAAGCCGATCAACTACGTTAGCCCTGTATAAATTAAAAACAACACATGTTAAAAGTGATAAATAAGAAAACACTTCATATGTACGTTCATTATTTGACACTAGCAAGGCCCGGGAAAGAGCCTACGAAAAGAGTGGAATATTATATTACTACTACAAAAGCTATCAGATTCAAATATACGAGTAAACCGTTTTAAGTAGTTCAAGTTCTCGATAATTGATCATGGAATAGCTAGAAAAGCTTAAGCTATGTACTATTGCTAAAGAATTTGATTTGACGATTCTTTCTAATCTAAGAAATGTCTTGAGGTACCCAGTGAGTGCATAAATGACACGATTGATGCTGCAGTACTTATCACTCCAAAACCCACATTTTATCCGCCCTCTTTATCATAAAAAAATCAGAGACACGAATCGAAGGCGAAATCTATCACCGTACTGCATAAAGTATGTCTACGACTACGAACTTCGCTTCTTACAAAATCCGATTAACGCCCATCGGCGAATGCTTGTGTAACGCAACTTAGTTGCCGAGCCTGTTATCAGTATTATCTGACGTATGATAAGCGCTATCACCACATTGTTCGCGGTGGAGAGGAAGGAATTATGTCGTAGGCCCTTTGTCTGACCGAACTAGGTTAATTTGTTCATTGCATCTTTTATATTAGCTCGGAATAATTAAGTTGCTACTGAAAACCACAGTGAAGTAGAACTGAATAAGTTCTTGTCTGTAATTAAGGTCTTTAGAGCTTTAATTGTGCTTGGCATTGTTTTAAAAGGAGCCGAGCGAATTGAAACCAACCAGTGGTTAGAGGCACTAACAAAAAAAGGTTTGACAGTAAATAAGAAAAGAAGAAGATATCATAACAAGATTATATTTATGTGAATTATTAATATGTAGTTGTAATAGAAAAACCATAGATGGTTTTACAGACAAATCGACAGAAATCGGCGATTTATCATCATTTTTACTTTAAATAAAATGTCATAATGTATTTTTCTTGCTGCAATACTCAATTTATAGTCTTATTTTTAGGTTCTATTTTTAAATTTCATGCGATAATTTAAAGAACGTTATTAAAAAACGTTAAATTTATACTACGATGACTCAATGTCATTTCCACTCACCATCACATTCTTTTGTGTAAATAATATGACGACCGACGGCGCCATTTTTACGTTGGCAACTCTATTAATACCTCCCACGGATTCCCGCTATGGACTACAAAGACCCGATCAAAATATTTCTACGCGTATTCGAAAACGATTTCTGTATAAATTATCTCCATGGTTCTAAGAAAGTGATGTCATACGTGTGCCCACATTTGATGAAAGGGCCCGCGGGCGTGCGGAATAAACAAATAATTTTATTTCCGAAGAAACGTGTAATTTCTTTTGTTTCATTTGATGCAATTTTACTACAGTATATATAAAAACAGTCCCAGTAGACATTCGTATAATGACTGACTTCTTGACTGGAGAGGAGAGACTTGAGAGAAGCATGTGATGATCAGTTTAGGATACAAAATCTTGAAAACAAAATCGCTAAATCGTCTGACTTATAATCTGGAAATATAAATTTAATCAGGGAGCAGACCTTTCTTTTTCTCGTGGGGAATACGTTACGCACCCTGTCTTTGGGGTTTTTCAAGGCCGTGTCCATATACGGTGTTCAATAGGAAACTGCCCCTGGAATTCCAAACCCTCTATAAACCATGCGGTACTCCGACATCGCCTTCAAAAGCAGACACGATTTCATTCGTTTTCTGCACCTTACTCAAGGCTTAATAAAACGACACATTGATACGGATATATAATCATCTAACTTTACACAGTACATTTATTACACAAATAACGTTAAATATCACAAAGCGCCGTAAAACAAGACACGACAGGAATTCGCGTCGACGGTTATACCTAAAAAGGCATCTACCATAACCTGATCTTAGACACCGCCGGACGTAAGAACTTAACGTACTATCCATTTTGAGAAGAAACGAACAAACAACAGCCTTTAAATATTAAATTACGACGTTTTACAACATTTAATAAGTGATGAATCCGAATCTACTGCATGTTCTACAGAAGAATCAAATAACACTTAGTTTCGTGAGGAAAGAGTCAAAGTATAGGATGGATCTATGAAGAGGAACACTCGTTATTATTGTTCTTGATTTATTCCAAAGCTTGAACAAAAATCAGACGGAATAAATAAAATAAAATTTTGATACCCAGGAATATTTCGTCTACAAGTGTATTTGACACTCGTTGAAAGTGAAACAGATTGTTTTTTTTTATTTGCGCCATGGTTATAATTGCATAGTTTCAGATGTCATTTCGATATGATAAATTACCGGCTGGCGATATCATTGCCTCAATATCTCAAATATTGGGCAAAGTTCAAATGTTTCCGACAATTGATACGCTTCTTGGAATTAGTTCTGAGAAAGAATTACGAAGACCCACTTTTTAAATTATTCTAAACTCAATTTATTCTACATATGAATCACAAATGCTTTAGGTATATACTGTTCACAGTACTTATGAGAACAATTTTATGAGCATGAGAAGACAGCTGTGTAAATACATGTACGCACACGAATTGTGCAAGATATTTGATACATTTAATAAAAATGAATTATGTACCGTGCTTACTTTATGTATCAATACAAAATATGTACGAATCTGACTCGTATATCTGGAATGGTAAATCGAGATTCAAAAAAAGTTTGTAAAAAGCAAGGAGCACGTTGCCCTGTAGATAATGAACAAATTAATTTACTTACCTTTTTTTGTAAAACATCATCTATTTAGCGATACGAAATATATTGCGATTTGCCAAGAGATAGAATATTTTAAATGACTCTAAGGCCCAGTTCCTAGAAAATCTTTGCCTGAGGTGCCTCTATCTTATCCTTTAATTGGAGCGCGGCCTCACTATGATTGCGTAATGGCGCAATGATTGCCTTAGCGCATCAAATGCGACTAAATGCTTCGTAGCTGATGTGCTGATTCTGCTGGTGAGTAAGGTTGCCAGAGCTCAGTTGGGGAAGGTACTGGGTTTTTAAGTGCAGGCAACGCATCAGCGACCCTTGCACGGTGGTTGACGCCCATGGGCAGCGGTGATCTCTTACCATCAGGTGACGCTTTTCTTCGTTTGCCTCCCTATCACATAAAAACAGGGGAAAAAACCTATTGTCTTGCCAAAAGCAAAGAATAGGCCTGCCAAAAACATTAATCGGTGTTCAAAACAGACTTAGCCAGGTGCTCTGGTTGCGGGTGCTCACAAATTGGGAGTTCAAAGTGGAATGCAACACGGTTGGATCCTAGTCACCGCTGCATTCGTACTGTTTAGCATCATTGTAGATAAAGATCACACGTTAGTTTAGACAATAGTGCAATCACATTCAACGCATGTAATGGCCGGGATTGTTCTGGGAAGTACTTACACGTCATTCTTCATACTCGTACTCATTATTTGTCTAAATACTAATGTAGGCCCTTCAGAGGTCATCGAACCAGGTTCCGCTCTGAGTAGGAACCACGGGAGGGTAAATTATTTTTGATCTGAGTTATTAACGTCTTTAGAAATGATGCAACTTGCAAGATAATTTATTATCATGGTCTACTTAAATCATGAACAAAATACCATGAACAAAATACATAGTATTCTTGTAAAACTTGAAATGCTGGCATATGTATGCTCGTAACAATTATAACCACAAATTACACTGACTTGGATCTTCAAAAAATTTGGTTCATTTGTTTTGACGACCCGCTTGGTGTAATGGTCAAGATGTTGCCTATTACGCAAGAGGTCGCGGGTTCGATCCCCGCACAGGACAAACATTTGTGTGCATGAACATGTCTGTTTGTCCTGGTCTGGGTGTTATATGTATCTATTTAAGTATATTTGTAATACCACTGTTGATTCTGATGTCTGTAACACAAGTGCTTAAGCTACTTAACACGGGTCAGATCAATGTATGTGATGTTGTGAAATATTTATTTATTTATTTATTTTGGCACCTCACTTGGTAGTAAATTGTGTGTATTGAGATATCACAATTAATCTTCATAAATAAACATATTTGGTACCCTGCATGGTATTTTTCTGTTGCGTAAAATCCAGTCACAGTACATAATATGTACGCAATGGTTCTTATAATAAATTTAGATTTGGTTGAATATTAAATTAAAAAATTACTTGCGAATTCACTACTAGTTAGTTCTTATAATTCATGCCTACCTATTTGGCCGTGATGACAGTCAGAAATCGCATCAATCGTCAGAAGGCCATGGCTAATCCATACTTTACAGCTTAGAACTTAGTCAGAATATAGGGAATGATTTACTTCCTACATTAATTAACCTTCTGTTCCATTTCCATCAATTTACGGGGGACGTTTTGCCATTAACCTTAATCCAAATATACTGACCACGGAAGATAGCCCAGTTTTCTCGCCCTAAATCAAAATGAGGCCTCTTGAACACAACGGTGACATGAAATCGATCCTCTTATCATCAGATGTATTAGGATGTCACTTTACCGAATGTTATCAGACGTTATCAACAAAAGTGCAGTGAAGCGTGTATCAGGAAAGTAAGATTAATCAGGTCTAATAAAAACATTTTGGTAGAAAAACTAGGATGTATAAATGATAGGCAGGAACAGACATTTTTAAGTCTGAATAATATTTAATTAAGACCCTATCGTATTGTAGCTACTATTATTACGTACCGATATTGCATACATGGAGTTCATTGGGAATAGTAACCAGCTAGTAATTAAATAGAAAAATATATAAATATGGTAATGAAAAATAATTCGATTTAGCCAGGTAAATAATATGTAGATGTACAAATAAATATTACGAAAATGAAAAGACATTGTTATAAAAAATAAAATTGGCCAAGTGCGAGTCGGACTCCCGCACTGAGGGTTCCGTACAAATTATATTTTGGACGTATTAAAAAAACTACTGAATAGATTTTGTTCGAACCAATTTTCGTTGGTAGTTTTTATGGTAATATACATAATATAATTATTTCAGTTTCTTCATCGTCTTATTTTAGAAGTTAGAGGGGGGGGGGGGACACACTTTTTTCCACTTTGGAAGGGTCTGTCACGCAAAGTATTCACTTTAGAAAAAAGTGATCTTAGAAACTTTAATATATTTTTTAAAGACCTATCCATAGATACCCCACACGTATATGTTCAATGAAAAAAAATATTTCGAGTTTCAGTTTTGACTATGGGTCCCCCCACATTTTTTTATTTTTTTTCTATTTTCGTATGAAAACCTTGTTGCGGTTCACAGAATACATCCACTCACTAAGTTTCAACAGTATACTACTTATAGTTTCGGAATAAAGTGGCTGTGACAGACTGGCGGACAGACAGACAGACAGACAGACATGACGAATCTATAAGGGTTCCGTTTTTTTGCCATTTTGGCTACGGAACCCTAAAAATATGCTTGTACTTGTAATGCGCTGCTGAAGGCTGCATTTATCTAATTGAGAACTATAAACATGGTAATAAAGATACCAGTACAGTATTCACTATATTTTCTTTTACGGAACTGCGGTTTTATTGCCTGTGATAAGATAATTTTGATTGCTAATGAGTGGATCTCACCGAAAATTTAAGTGGTTTCTAGAGAAACGTTTCAATTTGAACGCGTGGAATTCGGTTTCCCCAACATTACAGCTTATAGCCATAGTGTTATATTATTATGAAAAGAGGACTATCCAAAAAACAAAGAATTTTGCAATTCGAACCAGTAGTTTCTGAGATGAGCACGTTCAAACAAGCAAACAAACAAACAAACAAACTTTTTAGCTTTTTTATGTTAGTCTAGATTAGACCGTCACGTACGCAGAGTGGAAAAAAGTAGATTAATTAATTAATTTTTAGTAACATTAAGTACTTTCATAGAAAAATCTAGTATTTCTAGTCTAAACATTTAACAAACAATATACGAGTATACCCAGCATCCGCAAAGGTGCATACCAGTTGCATAGGCGCGCTATGCTAAGCGCGGTATCGCAGCCACAATGCATGAATCAGCTCGCGGGAGAAAGGTAATTAAACTGTAATTGGAAGTGATCCAGAAACCGCTCGGACGAACACACGGGATGATTTTACGACAATGAACGCTTGCAGGGATTTTGAGGCTGGATTAACTGGATTTCTTAGTTGAATCAAAGACAAAGTCAAAGTCAAGCAGTTTATTTTGCAATTTGATGTACCCACCATAGAAATTGTTTTGATCGTCATATCTTTTTTTTACCTACTTGCACGTCGGTCGATCTAAATGGCCTGCTGAGAAGAAGTGCCGGAAGAAACATAACAGTTTCTTTTACTCGTAATATGTGTATAAATAAATATAATTTGATTGTAGCGTTCACTTTCTCTTTTACACATTTTCTTTCCGTATTCATCCAAAAATATTTTTATTGGACCTTGGAAAATGTTTAATATGTTTTACTTTTGGTTATAATACTGTTCATACGATAGTCAAGCTGGATATATGGCTGATGATGATAGTACTAAAACAATTATCATATTTTATAATATACTCGTTATAATATACTCGAAAAACATTAAAAGCATCACTCATACCTCCAAAAGGAACAGCACAAATGCAGAGCTACTTTGTATTAGGTCGACTCCAACAGCCTCAGCGGACTTTGTCAATGATTACTTTGCAAATGTCGGCAAGCAGTTAGCGCAACAAATAAAGACATATCCAGAGGAGTTGTGTTGTGTGAATTACATGCAAACACTCCCGAGGCAGCCTAACTCGTTTGTCCTACTGGAAACTGACAATGATGAAGTTTGTAGAGTATTAATGTCGCTCAAATCTTATAGTGCCCCAGGGTATGACAATATACCAACTGGCTTTCTTAAACATGTGAGAACAGAAGTTGTCCCAATCATAACTCACTAATCTTTGTTTCAACACTGGGGTTTTCCCATCACCTCTTAAGCAATCTATCATAACGCCTGTGCACAAGGCTGGTGATAGAGGCAGTGTTAATAACTATAGACCCATATCTGTGTTATCTACAATTTCAAAAATAATAGAAAAACTACTCAACAAAAGGTTAATAGACTACCTAACTGCTTTTAACATTTTAGCCCCCACTCAATATGGATTCCGTCAGGGAAGATCTACTGAGGATGCAGTATCTGATCTTAGTTCACTGGTGGCTAAGCAACTCGACAACCACAACAAATGTATAGCGGCATTCCTTGACCTACGAAAAGCTTTTGACACTGTCTCTGTTCCCATCCTTGTGCGCAAATTAGAAAAGATCGGGATAGTTGGGGTAGCTCTAGATCTTTTCAAGAGCTATCTTTCAGATAGACACCAACGTGTTAAACTGGATTTCACCACTAGTGGAGACACAGAGGTGTCATATGGCGTGCCACAAGGCAGCGTCCTTGGGCCAACTTTATTTCTTGTTTATATAAACGACCTGTGCTCTATGAATATTGAACACGGTAAAATATTTTGCTATGCCGATGACACAGCCGTAGTTTTCAGTGCTGATACATGGAGTGCAGCTAGGGACAGTGCTGAAAGCGGCTTAAGACGAATCAGTGAATGGCTACGTATTAACTGTCTTACACTTAACACAGATAAAACCAACTATATTTGTTTTGGTATTTATAACAACAGCATACATTCTAACATTGAATTAAAAATACACAAATGTGACCAGGCAGATCTAAACACAAGTGAAACTACCTGTTGTTGCCCTCCTATTCAGAGAGTTGAACAAACCAAATATCTGGGCGTGTATATAGATCAGCGGCTCTCTTGGTATCCACACCTGGAGCATGTTACCACAAGGCTTAGAAAACTAACTTGGATTTTTAGGACCCTTAGGCATGTAGTACCCTGCGTAAAGAACGGCTTTGGTAGGGATTTACTAACTGATATATACATTTCTCTGGTTCAATCATTACTGATTTACTGCATTCCTGTCTGGGGCGGGGCAGCCAAAACTCGCCTTATCGGGGTAGAACGTGCACAACGAAGTCTTATCAAGGTTATGTATTTCAAAAAGATCCGATATTCAACACACAAACTGTATGAGCTGAGTAACCTTTTGTCAATCAGAAAGCTGTACTGTTTGCAAGCGGTTCTTAAAAGACATAAAACATTGGCAACAAAAACTGATGAAAACAGTGTTATGAGAAGGAGAAAAATCAAGGCTTTTCAAGCTCACAAAGTTAATACTCAGTTTGCTAAAGCTCAATATGAAAACAGATCGATTGATTTATACAATATTATGGATAAGGAGTTAAATATATGTAACACTCACATTTTTGAATGTAAGAAATTGGTCAGATCCTGGTTACAGACTAAAACCTACGATTATATGGAATCTCTCTTTACATAAGACACATACACATACCTGCCACTAATCAAGCAAACACGCAAACAAAACACCCAAATACACACACACGCAAACACACACACACACACACTCATACACACACTCACGCTCATACACACACTCACAATCAAACACTCGAGCTCGACACATATACTCATTATTATATTTACATTCTCATTATTATATTATACTTATACACGTAATATTATTAATTTAGATAAGGATTTTAAATGAAAGTTAAAAATTGTTACTAATATTGTTATACTATTGTTAAAGAACAAGAAGGAAGAGCGGTATCTCCCTGACACAGGTCTATGTAGACTTAATAGGGGATACCGAGGTTACTTGTTTAAGAGACAACTTTTGTTAAAGCCAATAAACATTATTTTATTTATTTTTTATTTTTTTACTCGTATTTTGCAGAGTTGTGTGGCATTCTTTGCTAATCAAATATTTATAGTTATCCAATGATTGAAGACTGTAATGTTGATTTGCATGATGCGGAGAGTCAAGGATTATTATAAAAATATTTGCATAAATAAATTATAGTTTTAGTATTAAAAAGTCCTCGTATATATACGATGCATTACCCTTTTAAAGACTTAATTGTCGAAATTCTCTAAGTATTGGAAAACGCGACCTTATTTCAGCGTGACTACGCATGCAATGTCTTTTGTAAATGGAAGATGACACACCATCCCGAAATAACGTCGCGGAATTTTGTATGGAAAATTCGTTGTCGATAAACTTAAATTTTTCTACACAAAAAGTCTTCTATTTTGATTTCATTCTGTAACGTAAGAGCTTAGTATTCTTAACACTGATTAAAATTTTACATTGAATTTACAACCTCATAAAATAATCTGAACTTTGACCACAAACTATAATTTGCATAACATTGAAATATCGGCAGTAAATGAATTAATGACTATCTTTACAGCTCTTACCAACTCACTATAAATTAAAAATTGCCCCTTGGCTCTGAATCTCAGTTTTGACATTTCGTTAAAAATTTTAAATAATTATATTAATAAAACTATGATTATTATATTGGTTTCGACAGTACCTAACTTAATCAAAATAAAATAATCCTAAATTAATCTTTAAAATATATTTGATACATTAAATCAAAAACAAATCACAAACCTCTATGTTCGCCTTGGCTTATACATAGAATTCCAACTAATTCATTCATTATTATAATTATTTTGTTCATAATTATTTTGTTCATATGCAAGGTACGGGAAGGAGTGAAGAGGGTGGGCAGGTCTAACGATTAATAGATATAAAATCAAGTGGATATTATTTTAAATCATAAAAGTAATGTCACATGATTTCATGGTTTGCCGAATATGCCATAAAAAAAATTGCCTGATGGTAAGAGTTCACCGCTGCCCGTGGACATTAACAACCCCACCAGGGTACCATAAGCGTTGCCTTCCTGTGGACACCATACCCTTCTCAATTGAGCATTGTTCTTTATCATTTCATCATTTTCTTGACGTATTTGACATTATTTTACCATATATATGATTGCTTTAACGCTTCAACATATCTGATGGCAAGGAATTAGACCGGATCCCTGCCAGCTCCGGCTCACGTAGTAGCTACGGACCTGTGTATATTTTGCTTCGCGCTTTCTAACCTTTATATGCTGTGGGATGGCAAAAAATCCAACCGTATGTTTCGCTTGTAGGTACAACAATGGCCTCTTTTAGTATCGGGCTGTATCACAGCCGTACCTCGGAGCCCTTTCACCGAGCCATTTTGTGCTCAAGAAAATTTATTTTATCTGCACGCGTAGTCACGTTCCGATATGTGTGAGCCTTCGGAAGGCAACATTGTACTGTCCATGTTGATACATGGTTAACTGAATCTAATGAATTAACAAGGATACGTGATAGGAATATGGCAACTTTTTGTATATCAACTAGATAAGTATTGTACCTTTTAATTTTGAGGCGCTTGGGTTTAATTCCCACCTGAGCCACGCACGTAAGATCTGATGAATTTTTCCTTGTTTATAATTGAAAAATTATAAATTGCAATCTAACATCTCAAATCGGTCATGCCGTAAAATGGTATTTTAAATAAAATAACTACACCTAAAAGTTAATTAATATAACATATAGTTAGCAAATCTCCTCTGTAAAAAAGGAGCAAGCGTAGAGTATGATCTTCACTGCAATTAGAACAACTTTACAATTTTAATCCCACTGCTACCCCGGAATGAACCCTGGAGATCACCATAACTTCTTTGCAGGGTCAATAATAGCACAACTGTTAGCTAGTTTCCTATAGATACAGCGAAGGTCTAGCAAGATACCAGTTGTTTTGGAAAATTTAAAGTAGCTTGTGTAATCTTCTTACTAACATCATAAATATGTTGACAAGTTACTTCGAGTTGACATATAACGTACACATCTTATGACTTGAATAATATTTTGAATTTCTACTCGTTAATCCTTAGTTTGTGGGCGTAATCTATACGGTACTAAATACACGTGCCATGGCTTTTGTTGAGTGAATTTATGAAGGTTCGAGCCCAGTAGTACATTTGTGAGTACTTTCATAAACAAGATAGAGAGCCGTGGAAGACAATAAACTCCTGTGAGGGACAACAGTACTGCCGGCATTGTGAAGTTTCCGTTCACTAGTTGCTATGATAAACTATTCATTGTCTTTCTTAGATCTGATCCGTTGGATATTTATCAATCGTTATTATTATTCTTAGTTTATTTCATAAACAGTAGCTTCTTAAAGAATAAGCTTTATGAATTTGTTGATTTTATAAATATTTTACATGATTCGTTTACCTCTTCAAAAATATACATATAAAACATGAAAAGCTAAGTGCTAAAATTAAATTAGTTTATGTTTATCCTAAGTTTTTTAACACATGATGTTACGTATAAATCATAAATGCATGCAATGTTTGTGTCTTTAGTAAAAATAACGAGAGATGCAAATCTAAACAATCAAATGATTGAAATGTTTTTTAAATTATTTTCCAGTTATATAATTCACGAGTATGATGCATCAGTTATGAAATAACGCAACATAAACATTATTATGCAGAAAACAGATTTGCTTTTGAAATGAAACATATTTAAAAGCAAAGTATGAAATTGTTTTAACGCCCCTGAAACTTTTTGTTTATGAAATGCAAAAAACAAGGCCAGGGCACTACGAAAATATTCTACGATGCATTAGCAGTGCAAAATAGTTTAAAGCCAGCTCGTGCCTACGAATAAAAACAATATCCACAGTGCATGGCTTAGTAACAGTTAATTGTGGAGGACCATTTTTTTCTATTTACTGACAGAGGCAATGAGAATTATTAGGACTCAGGCAGCATCTCCCTTGTCTATACTAATAAATTAAAGCTGAAAAGTTTGCTTGTTTGAACGCGCTTATGATGAAGGTCCTTGTATGGTGGGATCTTAGACTAGAACTTATCTCAGGAACTACTGGTTCGAAATGTTTTTTTTTTGGATAATCGATGAAGGCTTTTAGCTATTGTATAACACTTAGTGTGCGGAAATAGAAATCCACGCGGTCGGAGTCGCTGGCGGCCGCGAGTAAATATTATATTTTTCTGCCTTACACATCTCTATAGGAACCAAATATGTTACCAATAACACTGCATGAAAGAAATGATAAACGTTTTAGTTTAACTGTGTAATCAACAAGTCAAATGAGTGCAAAAACCTCATATAAGTAGTAATTTTCTATATTCCATTTTAGCTTTCCAAGTGCAGAATCCTCATCTAACTATTCTTACGCATACTCTCTCCGTTACTCACACGTTGTTGTAATCTTGGAGTGTTGTCAATGTCAAGTTCACGTTACTCTTCTTTTGTTAAAGCTATTCGTGTTGGTAATTTATCTCCTTAGATCAATCCAGTTGTATTTCTGGATCATGGCTAATCTGTTCAACCGCGCGATGTGGTTTCGATTGGTGACTAATACTAACTATTCGGTTAATGTTAAAACAAATAGAGTTACGAATTGCAGCCTATGAAAGTGGCTCCATGGGCACTTGTAAGCGATTGATTCTCACGATTTGCCATGAGCTGTTGGTCAAGTATGTTGGTACTTTAAGTCCAAAACTGTGATCTTACCTTTTGACTCTGAGTTCAATTCCCGTTTTAGGAAAAAGTAATACGAGATTCTCCGACCCTAACTCAAATTAATGACTACACGATCATCATTAAATTTTAGGTGCTGGGGGGATGATTGCTTAATTATTGTCAATGAAAAATCGAGATCTCGTGTAGAAGACCAAGATCCACAAAGTATGAATAAAATTTATAAATGGACTGAAATTATTGTTGAAAAACAAGAAACAGAGAGTCTAGCAAGCTTATTCTATTATGATATTATCTCCGTCTGTGCCAGTCCCTGTTTTCATTCACTTTCACCTTATGTTCGCGTCACGAAACTCCCCATTTATACACTATGAATGAACGAATTCGCTTAACCCATTTACTGCCGTCCACACAAAATGTCAGTTGGAAATGGACTGCAAATCGCATCGAGTCACCTACCTACACAGACGCCCGGCGAATTGACCCAGAGACATGCTGCCTACGCGCTTGCGCAACTCATTCAGCTAGCCATCGTGGGATTTTCACTACCAACCATAATATACAATATTTCTAAGCGTACATATTTGTTAAAAATATATATAAATAAAATCACGGTGCTTTTTTTTCAAAACCAAACAAATTCGCTTAAGCATAGAGGTAAAGTAAAATAATATATCTCTTGATGCCATTGTTTTTTCATGAAGAGTCAGCGCTGACCACATACTCACAGATGCATAAAAATAAAAGATTTGCGCTTGCTTAGAAAAAAGACAGTCAATTTTGACCATTGAAAAAGTTATATTGCTCAGGAAAAATGTCTTCTATTTCTACAGTCCCAGGGTTGGATATCATGTTTACATAAGTTTAAAAAGCAAATCGGGCACAACCTGTGATTATGAATTAGTTGGCAGTAAACAGCGCACTTTATGACCGTAATGTGCGCAAACGCAAGTTGTATTCAGTGTTATCGTAGATCGACATGCTTGTTTTATTGCAGTGCCTACGTGATGCATGTAAGGATGTACATTTTCTTGGCTTGGAATAATGCATATTACGGATACAAGTCATCAAAGTGGACATCCCAACCCCTAGATTAAAAATAATTATGTAAAAAAAATAAAAAAATACCCTCCGGCCGTATTCGGCCATGGCGGCCGATCTTACGATCAGCCAGGTACGCAGGATATAAGTATTATAGTGCACAAGTGAGTGCGCAAGCACAGGTGCACTCCCTATTCCTTCACTCTCACAATTCGGTGGGACAGCAATCTGACACGACCGTAGAGAGCAGGCGCAGGACCAACGGCTTAACGTGCCTTCCGAAGCACGGAGGAGCTCGAGATGAAATTTTTCGGTCACCCATCCGATGACTGGCATCTGCGAACGTTGCTTAACTTTAGCAACCGCAGGCCGAGTGCGCTAACCACTGCGCCACCGAGCTCGAGTTATTTCTCTCGAAATAATTATGTATTAGGTAGTTAAATTGATTTTTGTGCACTTAAAACGGGTGAGTTCATTAGGCCCCCATTCCAGTACGCACCCGGCCAATAGGCCCCCGCTATCATAAATTTGTTATTCCACTACGCTCCCGGCCACGACGCACCCGATTGTAAAACGTTATTATTTTTTATGAAATAAGTGAACGAGTACAGATAAAAACAAAAGTGTATTTTTAATTTAAATTTTATTTTTTTAAGCAAATTGGAATATCTTTTGAAATGTTTATTTTAGTATTTAGTTGATTTTTTATACATCAAAATACCAATGCTTCATTCCTATGATTTTGCATGTTATTTACTTTGTTTAGTTTGTAGAATTGTGTTGATTTATACATATATGATTTAATAAGTGTCACTTGTTCCTAGAATTCGTAAGGGCATAAGTGCGTATACAATAGGTATTGTTTTAATAAGTTATTATTATGTATAATTTCGTAATTTAATGTATTTTTTAGAACTCTGTTCTCGACAGTACCTTACTCAAGTGTTTAAGCAAAAAAATTACAATTGGGTGCGTCGTGGCCGGGAGCGTAGTGGAATAACAAATTTATGATAGCGGGGGCCTATTGGCCGGGTGCGTACTGGAATGGGGGCCTAATGAACTCACCCCTTAAAACTTGTAGATAGTTTGAATCGTATTTCATTAATATACTAGTAAATAAATGGTGGAAGATAATGCAAAGTGAAATAATACTAGTGAACAAAAACATTTTCTTTTCTTTCTTCATCTGTGCTTGCACACCCTAATATGTGCATAATTAATCATGCACATATAAGGTTGTCAATGTGTTAAATAATCATTAAGTTATGTCAGGATTTGGTGAAAGAATCAAATAGAGAGGCATTTAATTCATTCGTTATGGGCCTTAATGAAGAATTATTATGTCGACGAGGTCATTAACAAACGAGGCTAATGAAAAACCTCGCGTTAATTTTTCAAATTGGCTATTAGGACCACCCCAGTGCTAAAAATGTGGAGGAAATAGCGGAATCTGGTAACGGAGATTGTTTTTAGGGTTCCGTAGCCAAAATGGCAAAAAAACGGAACCCTTATAGATTCGTCATGTCTGTCTATCTGTCTGTCTGTCCGCCAGTCTGTCACAGCCACTTTTTTCCGAAACTATAACTACTATACTGTTGAAACTTAGTGAGTGGATGTATTCTGTGAACCGCAACAAGGTTTTCACACGAAAATAGAAAAAAAATAAAAAAAAGTGGGGGTCCCCATAGTGAGGACTGAAACTCGAAATATTTTTTTTCATTGAACATATACGTGTGGGGTATCTATGAATAGGTCTTAAAAAAATATTTTAAGGTTTCTAGTATTACTTTTTTCTAAAGTGAATACTTTGCGTGACAGACCCTTCCAAAGTGGAAAAAAGTGTGTCCCCCCCCCCCCTCTAACTTCTAAAATAAGAGGATGATAAAACTGAAATAATTATATAATGTACAATACTATAAAAACTACCAACGAAAATTGGTTCGAACGAAATCTATTCAGTAGTTTTTTTAATACGTCAAAAATAGAATTTGTACGGAACCCTCAGTGCGGGAGTCCGACTCGCACTTGGCCAATTTTTTCACATTACTCTGTAAAACGACCAATGAAAATACCTATTACAATTCTTGTTAAAATGGCTTTTCCAAATGCGGATTTGCGATAAAATAGCATGATTATTTCTGCATATTGCTGCATTTTCTTCTTTCAGATATGCAGTGCAGTTATATATTTTTCAAAGGTACACTTTAATTATTAATTGTTTCATCAACAGCCTATCGCAGTCCACTGCTGGACATAGGCCTCTCCTAGGGCTCTCGACTCATAATTAATAATTGTTCATATCTATGCAAAAACAAAAACAATTAGAGGTGCACTGTAACACTTACTTAATATTTTTAGGCCAAACGCCATCATGTTAACAATTACAGGACTTAAATCAAATGACCACAGAAATGCAATATCTACTAATATAATAAAGCTGAAGAGTTTGTTTGTATGTTTGTTTGAACGCGCATACTTCCAATTGAAAAATTATACATATTTGTGGTGTGTAGTCCAAATGGACTAGCCTAGCCTTCCCCGTCAAATGACGGGGAAGGCTTTTAGCTAAAGTAAAACACTATGTGTGCGAAAACCGAAATCCACGCGGACGAAGTCACGGGCGGCCGCTAGTAGATATAATAAAATTGAAGCAGTCCTTAAAATCATTAAGAAACTATAAATTGTGAACAGGGTACTGTCTGTTAAAAATTAAAGAGTTATTATTCCGGTCAGCGCTAATAATATATGCGTGTGATCAATGATTTACGATTGTCGTGAAAGAGAGAGTGGGAAATGTAAACAATTTTCTATTTGTAACGCGTTTTCTCGGAATGCCTTGGCCCGTCAGAAACCTGTCTCGTGATATGTGTGATTTCATTGAATGTAGGAAGGAAGAATGTGCTTTGAAATCTACTCATTCTCTAATTTTGTAAATAACATCATCAATTTAGATCACTTCGCTAGCCATCATTGAGTATGCAGAAGATTTTTTTTATATCTAACTATGAATTGTAATTTTCATGAGTTATTTTGTGGTAACGCTGTATTTAGTTGAAAGACTAAAAGCAATATTTCTGATGAAGTTGGAAAAAATATTTTATAATTTGTGATACTTACTTCTCTCTTAGAGTATTAATTCCTAAAATAAAGACGCAGATTTTAAAACCCGAAATCAAAGAAATCAAACTAGAAAGGAGAAATCCGTTTCTCATACAAACGGGGGCCTGGATGTGCACGGCTACAAATTGGTCACCGACTAGAACACTTCAAAAGATTACATTTGCCCAATTTTAATAGCTGAATTCATCGGCCAAATATGTTAAAATCATGCATGAATATTCATTATTATTGCCATATTTATTTATTTATTTATTTATATCTATATGGTGTGACATCAAGTGACAGGACTGACATTGACGTATGACGTAAAACCATAATGCACTGATCTATATAGATCAGTGCATTATGGTTACCAAAAAAACTGTAAATTTTTGTTAATTAACCTCTATAAATAACAACGGAATAGGCTTTGGCCAACTTAAGTTAATTGCATAATTATATATTTTACATTATCAAACACACTTTATAAACGACATAGCACTATATTTTTTAATTTTTAACTGTCTTCAAAAACGCACCTAATAACATGACAGATTAAATAATCGATCAGAGAAAATCGATAAGCGGGGTTAAATTAAATGCATCATGTTTCAGTATCTTTTTGCTACATTTTGAGAAACTACATACAATCATTTATTATTTGTAATATTCGTTATATCTTAATAATGATCTACTTTTTACGTCTTCATAATAAAGACAATAATAAAATCAAACAATTGATCGATTGAACGATCAGTATCAATTGAAATGTAACCATTTTGGCACTGACCTATATCTTGTCTATATTATCATATCATTTGGATCAGATTTCCTTCATTTATATTTTTAGACTTGAATATAAGCATTTTTGTATATTACTAGTACAATATATTTTTTCTATCCTACAGATCTCACGCCAACATCCTGTTGGGAAGTCGTATTTCTTTTCTAGACGGCTCATTCATGCTACAAAGCGGGAATACCTTTACCTTTTCCCAGCTTTTATGATTCCGGGCGTACTAAGTCTGGATTTATATAGGATATATAGGTACTACATATCTTTATATACTGGCTGTAATAAGGCCTATATCTGTTTCCGAGATAAGCCCCTACTTTACGCTCTATACAATACAGTCCTTGCGATTCTATAGAATTAATTCAACTGTTTAAAATTAGAATAGGAACAACCACCTTTTGCTTTCAGAAAACAGTAAGTTAATAAGTATTCACATTCCACAAAACGAAGAAAGTGCTCAATATTATTTCTCCTATCATATAAACTCGACTCCATAAATCGTCTACTGTCCACACATTATAATAGTTGGCATAAACACTCCCAATAATTTTCACAGTTACTAAAGTACATTTCAACAAACACTACCGACCGTTTGAATAAATTAGCGCCGCAGAAATAAAAAAAAAGCAGAATATCGCAAGAAATTAGATCATCCTCCTAAATAGGTTGTTGTAGTATACGCTAATATAGACAAATGAACCTCTAATTAAGAATAAAAGCATTTCGGTCGTCCATCAGTATAAAAACAATATAATAGACTTCAGACCACCCGTGACGGCCTTGGCAGTAAAACGATAATAAATTACACTTTAATACTGCGAAATAAGACATAAATTGACTTGGCTTTGACCGTAGACATTTAAGTGTCTTGAGGTAAAATCCAAAAAGATTTTCGACAAATTACTTTGGGTTCGCAAATTATTGATGAAGGAAGACAGAGTTTGTATGGGAAGTTTGACGACCAATTTGGTGTGATGGTCGGCATGACTATAGATGCGACGCCGGTTATTAACGATTTTAACCGTGCGGGTAAATATGCATTTTTCGTTAGAAACGGTTAATAACCCGCATTTTATGCATTTTACGGTTAAATTCCACTAGATTCCGCTAGATGTAAATAAGTGTTTGTATAATAATAATAGTAATAGATTGTATATTAGACGCAATTATAAATTAAAGCGACATATAATTTAACATTTACGTTTCGTAGTATTTGCGTGGAAGAGTAACAGACATCTATCCATCCATCTATTCTTACAAACTTTCGCATTTATAATCTTAGTAGGATTAGGTAGTAGGATAACATCTAAAATGAATTTTATTTATCTTTTGAATATCGATTTTCTCTTCACAAAGGAAAAAAACTATACCCTTTTTAGCTGTCACTGTCAGATAACTAACCGTTAACAACTGCATTTTATCGGTAGCTAACCAAAAATTTGGTTATTTAACGGTAGCTAACGGGTTTTTTACAACTATAGGCATGACACTAACTACTTGAACAAACAATTCTGAGTAATTAAAAGTCCCTTAATTTATGTTATTATTATTTGTAAAGTAGACAATATTTGGTACAGTGAACCACCAAATATAGTGTTTTCTAAATCCGGGGTTTCTATTATGAATCAAGCCAGCAGGGCTGGAACAAAAAATTGTGCTGTTTCTCTTAACTATAGGTAAGTAAAATTGCAAAAGTGCATTTGTGTTGTACTTGCAATTTCTCACTAGAAGTAATATAATAAACGGTCTTTACTTCTTCAAGAAGGAACCCTACAAATCATCTTTTCAAAACACATAATAAATGTCAATATTTGGTTTAAGTCTTAATTTATGGTGATTAGCTTTTAACAGGTTTTTAATCTGTTTTATTATTTTTGTCGACTAGCTCAAAATTATATTCCAGCTATAGAAAATCCAAATAGGTTTAAGTAAAACTACTTGGAGCTTTTTAACTATGGCTTTCTGTTAAATGATTTATGACAAAGTTAATTTGAGTGTGAGAAATACAAAAAAAAAAATACTGTATCATATTTGCTTTTTGAAACTACTCAATCTTTATCACGTTTTTATTTGAATGAATTGTATTGAGTTTTAATTCTGGAACGATTCAACGATTCGAAAGAAGGCTACCTGCCTTCTGAACCACCTTTATGCAAATCATTGCGAAATGCATGCAACTGTTGCATACTTTATCCCCTGCTTGTTTTTTATTTGTGTAGATATAATATTATTATACGTATTATAGGGTATAGGATAGCATAAAGAGTGGGGATTAATTGTATCCTAGAAAAACTGTCAACTTTCGAGATAATCAAATCATCCAAGGAAACACTACTCGGGCTTAAAATTAAAACTGCATATCTCGTATAATATGGAAATAAAATGTTAGTTTATGAACAACCGGATATCTAAAACCATAATCATAAGTTTATTGTAAACATCAGAAGCATTCAAAAGAACTTTGACAGTCTTCTAGTCTTCCTACTAAGAACAGGACTGGTCTTTGATGCTATTGTGCTGAGCGAATGCTGGATAAATGAAAACAGCAATATAAGACAAATGCCGGGATATTCCTTATTTCATTCAACTAAGTTTATAAATAAAGCAGGTGGAGTCGTTGTTTTCATAAAAGATCATTGGTCACCTCTTTTTTCAGAACCTCCTATCGATGAAGCCAACTGTGTTATTGCAGAAGTCCCTAACTGCTTCAAGATTATAGCTGTGTATAGATCCCCTAGTTTCCATAACACCGATACTTTCATTAGATCACTTGACTTGGTTCTAAAATCTAGTCCTACAAATCCTTGTACAATTTTAACTGGGGACCTAAACATAGATATTTTAGACACAGGGGGAGAAAATATTTCGTCATCGGAGTATTTAAACACCCTTGCGGAAAATGGTCTTGTCTCATGCATCAATACGTGCACCCACAACAAAACGTGTATAGATCATATATTTGTAACTGCTAATACTCAAGCGGAATCAGCTGTTTGCACCAATGATATAACAGATCACAACATTACCATGATAGGATTAAAGCTTCAGTTAAATACTTCGAGAAACAAGATTCCAAATCGTTTAAAAACCATAATTGATTTTAAATCTGTTAAATCTGAACTTAAGAGGAAAGATTGGTCAACGTTCCTACATAATACTACATCTTTGGACACTGCTGTAGAGTATTTCACCAGCACGGTTGCAGACACGATAGATAAGTTCTCTAAAACAGTCCACACCAGCCGAGCTAAAACTATATTTAAGCCGTGGATTACTCCAGGTCTGTTGAGATGCTCCAAACACCGTGACCAATTACACGCAGAATTCAGGAAGGACAGCGAAAATTCTTACAAAAAACTTGTTTATACTCGTTACAGGAACTTTTATGTAAGTCTTTTACGTAAACTTAAAGCTGATTACTATAACAAACTGCTAACTGATAATAAAAACTCACCTAAGAAACTATGGACTACAATTAAGGATATCACAAATAATCGAGTTGTTAAAGTACCTCAAACTGAACTTACTAAACTAAAGCCATCGGTTCAGGAATCGGTAGACCATTGTAATTCATACTTTTCATCAATAGGTAGTAAAATGGCTGATACTATATTAACAGGACTTGGGGAGACTCAGGAATCATTAGCGGCTAGGATTTCGATAGATGGCTCTCCCTTAAACTCCTTTTTCCTCGAGCCTACAGATGAGCAGGAGGTCATGGGCCTCATCAGGAATCTTGACTCAAGTGGTTCCTCCGGTTTCGACGGTATCAGTAATCAGATTCTTAGGACCATAGGACACGAAATTGCAGAGCCATTAGCATTTATTTTTAATAAAAGTCTCTCTTTAGGCACTTTCCCAACAAAATGGAAAATTGCTGTAATCACTCCTGTTCACAAAGCTGGGGTCAAAGATTGCCCAGGAAACTATCGTCCTATTTCACTCTTATGCACCTATTCTAAGTTACTCGAACGTCTTGTGAACAAAAGATTGGTATGTTTCCTCGAATCACATAAATTGCTAGCTAAAAATCAGTTCGGATTTCGCAAAGGCAAATCGACCGAGGACGCGGTTACACTTTTAACAGAGAGCGTAGTACAATATCTTGACAAAGGTGATTGCTGTATTGGGGTCTTTCTCGACTTGGCAAAGGCCTTCGATACGGTTTCAATCCCTATATTGCTAAAAAAGTTAGAGGTGTATGGAATTCGAGGGTCTGCGTTTGACTGGTTTAAAAGCTATTTGTCAAAAAGGCAACAATGCGTACGTGTGGGTGACGATAGAAGCTCATTAGAACTAATTAACTTCGGCGTTCCACAAGGAAGTATATTGGGCCCTACTTTGTTTATCATGTATATAAATGATCTTATGTCTATTCCAATCCCTGGGAGTGAAATTATATGTTACGCTGATGATACTGCTGTTGTATTTCATGGTAAAACGTGGCAGGACACGCTGTCAAACACTGCTTTTGGGTTAGATAAAATTACAACATGGCTAAACAATAATGTACTTTCTTTAAATACCTCTAAGTCTTACCTACTATGTTTCCATAAAACAGCTGCTTCTAAACCACCCCTACATGTTTCTACCCAATTACCTGTACATAGTCATAGCTGCTCTTTGTCCCTAAATCCGGATACCTCTAGTTGTAATTGTAGCCACATAAACAGAGTAAATTCTCTAAAGTATCTAGGAGTAGTTATAGACGACAAACTTACTTTTAAAAACCACATTTCATTAACAGCTGGCAGGGTTCGGAAAATGATTCACACAATGAGATTATTGCGGGAAGTCACTAATGGAAGAATTTTGAAAACAGTTTATCTGTCTTTGTGTCAATCAATATTGAATTACTGTATACTAGTCTGGGGCGGTGTGGCTGCCTCTACGCTCATATTTCTGGAAAGGGCGCAACGAGCAGTTTTGAAGGTTGGTTTGGGCAGACCTAGAAGATATCCAACAACAAAAGTTTTTCATGAAACTCAGGTTCTTAGCGTCCGCAGGTTGTTTATCCACAGAGTAATAATGTTTATGCACAAAATTGCCTTAAATTTGCCAACATATAAATCTTTGCTTAGTAAACGAATTTTCAAACTCCCTCTTACAGAAGTCAAAACGTCCTTTGCTCAACGCTTCAAAGCTTTTCTTTTTCCTCGTATATACAACAAAGTGATAAAAATATGTGACATAAAGGAGTGTTCTGTTTCTCAGGCAAAATTACGGATTGCAAGGTTACTTATTTCTATGGACTATGAACAATCGGAAAAATAGTAAGGATATCTTAAACATCACTCTAAAGTCTTAAAGCATTCAACACCAGTAAATGATTTCTTAGCATACCGCTCAATCGTAACCTTCCATTTATCCAATATGCGCACACCATTCATTACCTTTTAAAAGCACACACACACGCACACGCACACACACACACACACACACACACACACACACACACACACACACACACACAAATGCACAGGTACATACACAGTCACTCACATCACGATGAATGCAATTTTACTTCTAAGGTAACTTTAAAATGTGTTTCTCTTGTTTTATTTTTGTAAAAAATATATTTAATTTTAGCCGCATTTAAGGATAACTTGTTACGGGAATTGACCCTCACGGAACAGGCCTGTGCCTAGTGTGAGAGTCATTGTTTGTTATTTCTATGTAATTTCAAATGTTGGTAATAAAGATATTTTCATTTTCATTTTCATTTTCATTGTCCTTCGAGAATTGAAATAGCGGTACCCCATCCCACGGCGTGTTATCACAATTAAAGCAGACTTACATCGGTCCATTCGCAAGCTCTTAACGCAGCTAATTAATTTATTGCTTTGCCTACATTACAGAGAAAAGTACAAACAACTCGGACTATCGAAACGTGCGAATTAAAGACTTTACGATCAAAGTACTCGTATTTAGAACTTACAGTGTTACTGTTAATTTTTTGAAAGATTTCGAAACAATTGCAACGGTTCAATTGTCAGAAGACCTGAATAAAAGATCAGGCGAGACAAAGGTTTGATGGCACATAAGGGACATTTTCATCAAGTGTATATCAATAGAATTATGTGATTGTATTGTATGTGACCACTTACTATCGGATTATTTATAAAACCTCGTATTTCATATCACAGAAAATGAAAAAAATAAGATTATACTAGTAAAAGCTTTAACCTAAAGATGTCATGTCAAAGTCTTGTGGCGGTATAAACCAATGTGTTGATGTATCAAGTAATAAAAAGTAAAGAGCTTATGCAACATGTGAACGTCAAGTTTCTTTGTATAATGTGGTCATAAAACAGTTGCAACTGTTTCTGATGGTTAGCGAGGATGTGGGTACGACGTTGCACGCTTACCTAGAAGTATGTACCTGTTCACTCGTGACTTTGAGACTTCCAGATTGATCTGACTGAAGGCAGATAATGTAAAATGCAAAACAAATCGGTTTGTAGAATGCAATTTGGCAAATCTTTCAAAATTCAATAATTTTTATTTGTGTAGGCAAAGATTTTGAAACAATCACATAGGACACAATTGACAATTGTCCTACGACGGAATAACTTCTGAGAGGTATATCCAGTATTTTTCTCACATTTTGATTCCAGGTGCGACCTTATTGATCGTTTCATAATCCATCATTGATTGGGGTCAATGCAATCCCGTTTTTGCATTGCTTAAATTATATCAGCACTTTCGATCTGAGCTCCTTAATTTTAAATCTGCGGTGCGAATTTAACGTGTCATTATCTTAAAAGTGATTTCGACGATCTTTACAATCCAGTGCAGTTTGCATGGACGAAATATTTTAACATCGAAGCTGAAAAAATTACATTTAATTTCACCAATTAATGGTAATGTTATGAATTTAAAAAAATATTGGAATTTTATTTTCTAGTGGAAGAAAACGCATAGGTGAATTAGGCGGGAGTCTGTGGGACTATCTACTTCCATTCAACTTCCTATGACTAGAAACTTCCACTACTTCCTCTCTCGAAGCCGTATTGGCCCTTGGGAGACCAGAAACCACAGCCTACCTGAAAATCGTGGCTTTAAGCAATACATAAAAGCTTGTAGCAAAAATAAGGCATCGACAGCAACCATCTAATAACTGTTATAATGACCCAATCAAATCGCCCTACTAATAGCTTCCGAATGATCTGACTTGCTATTAGTAAATGCAAATAAATTGCCATCAATAAACAACCATTGTCACTCCATTAATGTGAACTGGGTCCGTATCATTAATAATGATTCGTCAATCTTCAAATAAACGAGACTGGTCGTTGTTATAATCAATAATTTAGTTTTTCTTGAGATCGTGTTGATACTAATTGACATCATGTTTAGGTGTGTGATTTATGAGAAAACTAGTATTATTTTTTGCCTTGGGGCATATTATGTTAAAGCCTTTTAAATTTAAAAATGAACTCGTCAGTTTATCTTTAATTCTCTTTAAAATTTAAAGAATAAATAATTTTGTCTTCAAGACTCGAGTGAACAGGTATCTACTAGGCATGCGTGCTCCATCTTAGGCCTCATCTTTACTTTCCATCAGGTGTGATCGAGGTCAAATGCAAGCCTACCTTAAATAAAAATAAAAATCTTTTTAATGGAAAATTACACACTATGCCAAAATTACGTCGCGGTAATTGGTATAGAAAACTTTGGTCACGTTTTTTCCTAGTGTGTTTCCATACTAGTAAATAGTATTCATAAACCTCGTGTTGTCACAGAACATTGAGCGCAGTACAAGTTCCTGTGAACTAAACTTGTAGCTCATTAGTTATCTGGCAATAATTAGTGGTGTAATTAATAGTTCTGTCTATCGAAGTCGAGTAGAAACGTCTGCGCTGTAAGTGTAATGCGGATATGGAGATATAAAGGTTTGTGTTGGCAAAGCTATACGACTTATTTATATTAACCTGAGTGTATAAGGTAGTAATTTTCACTTGAACAAGGATATATAGGATTTAATAAAAAAACTTTTTTTGTTAATGATACTGAAATTTTGCATAGTTGAATTATTTAATTATCCATATTATATTGCTACTAAAAAAAATTTAAGAAAATAAAAGTAGGTAGTTTATTAATATAAGAAGTAAAACTTATTATTAAAATCTATCAAATGTTCAATTTAATGTGAAAAGTGCTACTGCATTTGCTATACATATATACCATGAACGGGTTGGCTTGATGCAATCTCATAGGTAATGCAAGATTACCTCTTCCTTCTTACGTTAGTAGTAAAAAACTGAAAACTCTAACATCATAATATATTATTGTAGAGCCAAAAGCGAATCAATAAAAAGCGGTTACTTACTATCCGATAAACTGCGTTATCAAGTCCCACGCAGAATCTAAATGGATGCTAGCAAGAAAACGTTTTTGTAATACAAAAATTAATAGTCTTATGTTAAACAAACATTATTCGATGATTAAAATAAACTATTATGAAACTAGCGAGCTGTTTTCACTTGCGAATAATGATGGAAGTATTAGCGGCCGACATAACAAGGCCTCGCAATATATTTTTCACGATAAAGATGTTATAATTGTTTACATGTTTATGATGCCCAGGTGTTTTAAGATAACGAATGTAGGTTAAACGGTAAATCATTGCATTCTGCGAATTTTTCTCCGAACATTCCTAAAATATATTTTCCTTGGATTAGGTAACGCACTAATTGCCTAGCCCAAAACAAAGCTAGAAGCATGTAAGTACAACGGATGCTAGGTTTTTAAATATGTTCATTTAATTTAATAAATAAATTTAATCCATTTTATTTTATTCTTTGGTTTGATATGGCTCTGTTCAAGGGCTTTTCTTATATGTTTTGTTTCATACGTAATTCGATATTATATTTGAACAACATTATCGATGAACATGAACAAGGCCTTCGTGCTGACGACTGAATTCAAATAGAGTTAGTTATAGTAAAACAAATAATATTAATTAATCTATTTGTAATCCAACCGATTTTAATTAAAAATCATATCTTTTAGCATCCTTATATTTTTTCCCAAAATCACGCTTTACTTAAGCTAAAATAGCGACCTCTATCCCATTCACTTAGACACTTTTCAAACTATTTTGAATAAAATTGAAGATTGGGTCAAGTCGACAATAATAAAGAGGAGTTTGTAACTCGTAATGTGCGAATGTGCTATTCGTTTGTGGGTGGTCTGAAAATAGGTCAAGGCCGACATTTTATAGCCGAGTTATTTCTTGATTTAGGACTTGTACAAATTTGAAATGGTACACTACTAGTATTGTTATTATCTATGATATTAGAAGGAGTAATAAACATTTCACATCGGGCGTATATTGGCATTTAATTATTTATTAATGTTCTTAATCAATTTAATTTTTTATATCCGTTCATTATGTAAACACATTCAAGTTTCAGCCTTCAGGGTCTGCTGATAACTGCCAATATTGTCAAATGATTTAAAAGTTGACTACTCCTGATTCCTTGAGAAAAAAACATGCAGTCTGTTAGTGCTCGTCCTTAAAAAAAAGACTAAGATAGGTACTTGTAACTCACCTATCGCCGCCGCAGCTCAAACTGAGTGAGAGTCCTGGGAGAGTCCCATGTCCAGCAGTGGACTGCGATATGATGATACTGACTGGTAACTCATCTGAAAACAAAAAAACAAGCTTATCATATTATATATTTCGGACATTACATAATCATTTCGTAACGACCTGTCATCTCAAATGTTACGAATGGCAGGGAACGTAAAACTAAAAATGAGATTGTCGTAAATCATAATTTTTTATTGGCTATCTGTTGTTATGAATTCAACAAATCGTTTTATTGGTTCGAGGGATTTACTGTTGGTCAAGTCAACATTAGATTATGTTTTTTATAGTGTAGGTGGCAGAATATTGTGTGGTTTACGTGGAATGAAGTGACTGCCGTCCACAAACACACTCGTCTCATAAATTATTAGGGCACCTGATAGCTTAACTAAATGTAACTGTACGATTACGTTTAGATAGTCAGATACAATTGACATTACTCTGTTTGTGGTAAAACAACATTGATTCTTATTTAGCTTGGTGACCATAATTAAAAGTTTGAGTACGGCCTAGATCGCTCTATGATATTAATGTTTATTTATTTGGCATGAAAATCAAACCAAGGATATAAAAAAGGTATCTACTTCAGTTGCACAAATACAGCTGCGCCCTATAAGAAAGAAAGTATATTAAATAAATCATGATCAAAGTGAAATCGACATTGATATGCAAATTGAATTAATGCCCATACTTTTAATTTTAGATAATTGACGGAACCTTCATAAATCTTTAAAACGATGAAATTTATTGAATCTCATCAACTAAATCACTAAACTTGTTGACAAATTAACTGTGATAAACCGGTGTTATTTTATATTTTGTACTCACATGTCTTTTTTCATAGGCTAGATTTACTCCAAAATTTCAGCTGACGTAGTTTAATCTAATAAGTCGAACAAGACATTTTTAGGAGAGAGCATAAACTTGTTAGGGTTCAGACTTTTAAAAATATTAATCTGGACAAAGGTAGTACATACATGTGTTTCCCTTTAGTGTGCATCGCATTGTTAGTGGTAAATCTTTTTGACTTTCAAATTCTTGTTTCCGGAACACAACCAAAGACATTATGAATTCAGACTTCGAACCAAGACTCTCTTAACTAACTGAGGCAGCAGAAGATATTTCTGATTTAATTGATATGCGGGATACTACATGGCAAGAACTAAGGTATCTTACCCCATGTGCAAGAAAAGGTAAACTGGGCCGTACGTAAATATATATGTTACCGGCAAAGCATATAATCGAGGTATTCTATACAATACCTAGGTTATGTATTGAATACCTGAGGCGTTCTGCCAATGTATAAAATACTATGAATTATATTTTCCATTGCAGACTTTACCAAGGTAATCTATGCAATGCCTAGGGATTGTTTAGAGTACCTGTTTTGGCACAGGCAATGGGTAAATGAATAGATAAAACCTAACTAACCTACAATCTTTGGGACGGAAGACTAACTTGATTGATAAAAAATGTAGGTTAGGGTTATTTTTTTTTTGTAAACCCTTTAAAATGTTTGATTTTCAAAATCATTTTTATAAATTAGAAATCGATTTAATGGAAACTAACTCTATCTTACTATAGGTCGACTAATATTTAATTGTTTCGTCACTTCTTGAATGATACCCAACATTACTATCCACGTTCCACTCATTCCTAGCCCTCGTATTGCGTACATTACCGGTTGCGTATTTGGTATTGTATAGAATACCTAGACAAAGTATAAAATACATAATATTTCATACATCACCTATACGTTTTTGGGATTCTATTCATTGCCTAGATATTGTGTGTAATGTCGGATTGTACAGATTGCCGGTAACATATACTTAAAGGACGAAATTCTAGCCCAGACTATTTTGACGTTTGTGTGCGCCATAAATATGGTTAAGAGCTATGTTTTACAACTACTCCCACTGGACATATCGCCAAGCAAGATTGGTTACGAAATCATCATTAATTTAACTCATAGGCTTAAGGTTCAAAATCGCACAAAATTGCATGTGCACCGTCTTAAGTATCACGAGTCGAGTTTAGATTCTAAACAGCTGCACTAAAAATAAAAAATCCTTGGAATGAAATAAACACAATGCATTATAGCAAGCAGATATTATGCAATCGCGAACCTGAACAAATGTTTAACTAATTTATCAACGTAAATAAACTAAAAGCGTTTAATTTTTTTAAGAAAATTGTAGGCTGCAATATTTTAACACTCAAAAACAGGGAGATATTATGCAATCGTGAGCCTGAACGTATATACATTTTTAACAAGAATTAACTATCACCGTGTCTATGACCATTCTAGGCAGCATTATTATTTATTTATTCTTTATTATTCACGACTAAATTATTTTGAGTAGACCAGTCTGGTCTGACCAGAGCCAATTATACCCAAAATAAATTATGCAAGTGAAAAATTTAACTTATTGTTAAAAATTAATTACTTTTTACAAACATAACAACAAAACAGGAATCTGCACAGTGTTGCCAGTATCATTATAAAAAAATAGAATTCTTCTAAGAATAAAAAGAAGTAGTTTTGACATTCCACAAAGGTCTTGCGTTTAAAATTTCGACACACTTTTGACACTTCTTTGCCGATTGCAATAGTAATAAGTAGGCCCGTACGTACCTTTACATACACGTTACCTTTAAGAGGATTATTTACATATGCTTATTAGCATGCATTGACATAAAAATGTATTTAACCCTTATCTTGGCAAGAATATGAATTTGTTAAAAGTGTTTTAATTGTAATATTTCCTGCTTAGATATGACTCAAATAAGCCAATAAAAATACAAAAAAAAATATTTTTAGTTTTAGTTTTTGAGAAACAATATGTATCATATATGTTACACTGCCAAGTATAGGGTACAGGATGATATTAAACAAATTATCAAAGAACGAGGTTAATTTAAATGAGATGAAGTTAAATAAGTGAATAGTTTATGTAAACATAAGCAAACTTGTAATTGAATAAGTCAAATTGATGAAAGTAGCAAAAACAGTTTCTTTTCCCTAGTACGTCTTATGAGTACCTGCTATTTTTCTTAGTCTGAATCTTGTACTTTTCGGTATGTTAATTGGTGTTGAATAAGACGGACGAACAGGACAAACAAGGCAAAAGAGATTTTTATATTATAACCTGTTTGATCAACTGCATTTGGTAATTTCATGCAGGAAGAAGCGAGGCAGCAGGAGTAAGAATTGGGATAGCTTTGTTCAAAAACCCGCGAACAAAAACAAACAAAACCAAAAAACAATGTTAGTACATGACATTCATTGCATCCAGAATTGTAAAAATGTTTCAAATATTTGTAAATTAAACGGTATTATTACATTTTGTATAATTACTAATTCACTCAGGACTTGGCAAATGTATCATATATGATACAAACTAGAACACGGGGAGTTTGGCAGTGTAACATATATGATACATAGTTAGATTAATAGTAATAAAATTGCCAAATAGCTACAAACACCAAAGAAATGAATGGAAAATCAAAAAGTAGTATTTTTTCTATAAAGTACTAATGAAAAAACACACAAATATTCATAAATACAGTCAATACACAAATAAACTTATCACGCGCTCAAAGCCAACGTGCATCCGTGACGTCATTTTGTCCACCAATGATAGCAGCACACTTTTCGACCTATAAACCATTTAATTTTCAATTCTATGATAGATCACTTATGAAATAAGCGTAAAATAAATATCTTAAATCGCTTGGTCAGGGCTCAGGATTTTTTTTATTTGAATGTATCACCCGTGTTACACTGCCAAGAAAAGGGTTAAGTACCTTCACCGCTCATAAATTTTATGTTTTCGTGCAAACCGAATTTCTCTTCGCCATTAAACATTTCTCGTAAAATAATAATTGCAAAGGTTAACATTATAAAATGTTAAACTTTTGAATACATTTTATGGCATTGAATAAATTATATGAACCAGAAATACAAACGAAACGTTTTTTCAAGAACCTTTATTTTAATGAAACGGGCTCAGTTTCATTAAAATAAAGGTTCATTCACAATCGGAGTAGAAGTATTCTTAGAACATCTCAAGACGAGAAACATCTTCATAATTTCATATACATAAGTGTTATGACAATCATAATTGAACAAGTGGCCGGAGCTCGCATATCCAATTCTTGAATGAGCCGCGGTGAGTCGATTCGTTGCGCAACTTTGTCAACTATGAAATATTTTTTGTATGTTTACTTTAAGAAATTTTATATGCCAAGTTTTTTTACACCATTATCTATATATTTTTTAAATTATGAAGAAAAATTCATTTGATCTTAGATGGCTCTAGCGGGAATCGAACCCAGCGCCTCTTGCAATCCGAGCAAGGGCTCTGACCATTAAGACACCGAGATCGTTAGTGGATCTGACGATGAGGTCAGATCAATTTTTATTTGTTTCTAATTAAACAAAAAGACTATAAAATACGCTTGGGATTTTAACACTGCATAGACTAGACGAAAAGCACATATGTATATGTATATCTTTATACATATTACAACTATACAACTTCCGAGTCATTCCGAGTATATGCGGGCACTTCATAAAGGAGATGTCCTTTCTTCTATGATCCTGGGCGTTTTAGGCGGGAAGTGAAGCGACATTTTTTAGCCACGCCGGCCTTCAGGGTGAATGAAGGTGACTGACTCAACAGATACTACGTACTATTGAGCCAGTCAACCTAAATTTTGGAACTTACATCCGCTTATCATAAATAAATAAATAAATAAAAAGTTCACAGCACCAGATAATGAGTTCCCTGAGATCCCCTCAATGTAATTAAGTTGTCTACGTCAACATCTCAGGCTAACAGGAATCAGCCGTCGTTTTCCGAGAACTGATTGCATCCGAGATACTTTTTGCCCACGACACATGTGGTCGATCACCATTTGCGGTAGGTTGCGGATCGAGCGAGTTTTTGTGCTGTTTTAAATCGTGGTTCATTCAGCCCCTGCGATCCTTGTTCTGTTTAAGATACCCACTATAATTATAGTATAACAGCTAGTGAGTTGGTTTCTTACATCCTTCTTATTTCAATATACTTCCTTAATTCTAGATTTCTTTATAAAATTACCGAAAGATTCGTATCGATAAAACATTAAACATTAAAACAGGACTAAACGCGATATTAGATTAAAATTTATAAGTACCTGAGTACTTAGTGCTTGACGTTTCGGTGCGATGCTGCAGCCGTGGTCACAAGAGAACTCGATAATAATATCGCGGTTGGTCCCGTTGTAATGTTGACTAGATTCGAATCGATTGCACAGATTTAAATACCTTCCGAGACAGTAAATCGACACCGTATCTGCTTATCGAGTCATGACGGTATGAAGGTATGACGTCACCAGCAAACCTTTCCACGAAGACACCAGAAATATTTTACCGCTGTCACTAAATTTAAACGCACCGTAACGTTCCACATATATTATGTTCGTGTACACAGCCCTTGAAGGTCGGCTGATATCCGGAGTAATTATTGCGTTTAATGAGATTCCGCCGAAATTAATGTGGTTACGACATTTTCTAATTACGCAAGACGTGGGTAACGCTGTCTTTATTGTACGAGTACCAGAACATCTGATAATAACTTTATGGTTTTATTATTAAGTCAAAGCCAACACAAATATGTACATAAAATATTTAATGAAGAGGAAATGAAGTAGAATTTTGGTTTCAAAAATATGTACCCATTCATCAACTATGTCTAACTGTGATCGCAACCATTTAATTTCATACCGTACCTAATGTCGAATAGACTTAAATATTAGTCACCCAAACAAGGTTTAAAGTAATATTCAACCAACTTCTAGATACTTTAATCTTCCAGTAATTAACCAATAAAAACACAGTATTTTTGTAAGACGAAATAAGTTTGTATGCACTCCGAAGGCAAAAGATAAGTTTTACTGGCACGTGTAGATAACGCAAACAAAAGTGTGTCAAAATCAAACGCATCTACCGTACTCGTGAAGGTGCAGTCCTATGCATTAAGATTGTAGAAGCGGGCAGTCAAGTGCTGGCTTCGAAAAGCCAAAACAAAACAGATTCAAATCTTGAGAACTATTAAGCACAAGCTTCAGGAAGCCAATACAAAATTAATTCAAAATTGGTGAATTGATAAAATACTTGCAAATCTTTGCCAACAATAAAATATTGATCCCTACTATAATACTTTAAATGCGGAAGTAAATCTGTTTGTCCGTCTGTCTGTTCCGCTTTCCCGCTTTAACCTCTCAACCGATTTTGATGAAATTTGGCGCAGACAATCTTTAGACCCAGAAAAAAGACATAGACTATATTTTACCGAAATCCTCAGGGATGAAGTCGTGGGCTGCCTATCATTATTAAAACCAGACGATGAATTCATAAGATTTGTCGTATGAATGTATGAGTTTTAATAATACAGTCACTTCTGCCCTGAAGAATATTTTGAGCTACCATTTCTGGCTAGTTACCCATAGAAGCGTGATCAACATCTGTTCCTGATGTGACACCACAGCTATTCCGGTATCTGACTCTACAGGGCTTTAGTTTTACGAACATGTCCAGTGGGCGGGGTAGAGTCACATAACACGAGGCGTCTTGCCAAGATCTGTAATGCATGCAATGCGTAATGCATTCCCAACAATTAGAAAACAAAAAAAAGTAGTTTAACTACTAGTAGCGTGAAATGTATGTCGTCTTTAGCATGTCTGAGGGAGGCTAAGCATCTCTTGATTTAGTGTCTCGAAGCTCTGGGGCGGACCGACACACATCTATAAAAGCCAGCGTGTCTCGATACAAGCGAATCAAAACCACACGGAAATGCACCTTAAGAACAGGTTGGAACATATCTATTTTCGTCTTTTCGTTAACTAAAGCGGAATACACACTGAAACCGGGCCGCCTGTCGGCAACTTTTATTCGGCGTCTGTGCCATTGTAAGTCAGAAAATTCGAGGGTCGCCGGGCAACTGCGCGCGGGCGTACGCATGCCGCAAACATGACAGTCTGTCGGCACTTAGGCAACAAACATAGGCTGCCGGTATTATAATAACTAGCAACCCTTACCGGGTTTCCACGGATTATGCATGAATATTACTTATAGATCTTTCTCTTGAATCGCTCTATCTGATTAATAACACATGAAGATCGGTTGCGTAGTTTTTATGTAGTGAACACATTGTGTGCAATTTGGATTAGTCTGTAAGCGTTCATGTAAATTAATTAAATCAACAAATAAATAGCCCAACGGGGTTTGTCGGCGCGGCGGGCTGTTTCGGCAGCGCTGGTAGTCTGTACTGAGCTTTATCTTTTGCAGCTCTCTGAGCAACATTGTACGAAATGGATTCATCTCTCAAGAGCCCAAAGTATTCATAATCTCGAGTGTTCTTCAAAGTTGCGTTTTCAAGAGCATTGCATCGCATTTTTTACCTTGGCGGTGTTTTGTTTAAAGTTTTGAGGTGGTTTGAAATTGAACTTACTGTTTAAACAGAGATGACTCAATTTTCTGTATTCAATATAAATACAATGATGCAGTTAACAACAAATTGCTTGACTATCATCATTACATAAGGAAATGGAGCTTCATTCTAGATGTATCTGACCTATATTTTCTCAGGGTATTTTTAAACAAGCAAACACCTTCCCGTTGTGTGCCAGTTAACAAGTTTTAGAACCAATTTCGGAATTTACACCGTACTCAAACAGCTCACTGAATGTTTTATAGAGACGGTTATTGTTATTGATAATGGTGAAATAGTCTCAGGTCACATCTGCCTTGTATTTAATATACGAATATTGGTATTATTTGTTATCAAGGTGTCGAATATTGTTGCTGTATACTATCAAGGTGTCAATAACGCCAGCTAAGAGCACTTAGGTAAACATAATAATCATAAGTAATAATGATCATAACTAGTATATGATCGCGTACTAATCTAATATATGTAGTAACCCGATGCCGGCAAGATAAGGCTATCGGGTTATTACAATGCAGTTTTATAGTTATAGGCCGGGTAATCGTGTAATCTATGCACTAATGATTGCATGACGTCAGTTTGAAAGCGAAGTCCTCGTTCTATATACGTTTACGGTTTTATGTCATCACGAAATGTATTATGCATTCCGAAGTTGTAGGTGTGTCGATGGATTCCGCGGCGCATACTTTTCTTAAAGTTTAGTCATTTTTAAATGATTAACAACAGTGTTGTTTAATAGCTGATTGAAAAAGCAAATAACAATTACTTTATTCGCGTCCTGAGTTCGGATTACGTTACATTTATATCGAATCATAAAGCATGTTTTTATCAGATGTTTTTAATAAATTTTCAGGTTTTTTTGTAAAGTAACTAAATTGTTTTACTAACAATAAGTAGCGTCACTTAAAACTTTAGAATGTATCAAAATTGTTCTTCCAATACAAGAATAAGAATAAGATATGTTTTCAGACCAAAATATGGGAAATGTCTTTAGTGATCTAAATACTTTCCCATTTTTAGGGTTCCGTAGCCAAAATGGCAAAAAAACGGAACCCTTATAGATTCGTCATGTCTGTCTGTCTGTCTGTCTGTCTGTCCGCCAGTCTGTCACAGCCACTTTATTCCGAAACTATAAGTACTATACTGTTGAAACGTAGTGAGTGGATGTATTCTGTGAACCGCAACAAGGTTTTCACACGAAAATAGAAAAAAAATAAAAAAGTGGGGGGTCCCCATAGTCAGAACTGAAACTCGAAATATTTTTTTTCATTGAACATATACGTGTGGGATATCTATGGATAGGTCTTTAAAAATTATATTAAGGTTTCTAATATCACTTTTTTCTAAAGTGAATACTTTGCGTGACAGACCCTTCCAAAGTGGAAAAAAGTGTGTCCCCCCCCCCCTCTAACTTCTAAAATAAGAGAATGATAAAACTGAAATAATTATATAATGTACATTACCATAAAAACTACCAACGAAAATTGGTTCGAACGAAATCTATTCAGTAGTTTTTTTAATACGTCAAAAATAGAATTTGTACGGAACCCTCAGTGCGGGAGTCCGACTCGCACTTGGCCAATTTTTTAAGAGTAAAATCGTAATGGCTAATTGGCAACAATAATTCCGTGCAGGAATGTCATGATAATAAAATCACAACAACTTTCCTTACTCCGTATCAACCTGATCTCAAATAGATCGGCTAGACTTATGTCTTCGCATCACGTCACTGCACACTCGGCTGCACCTGCGGTCTCAGTATCACTTTACACGATAAAAGCTAAAAGAGCAACGTAATGGGATAATCAAAACCGCTGATGCCCGTGGGAATCAGTGCGGAGCTTTTGTTTCAAATGTTTTTAAATAATAATAAATTCATTGGACTTACACTCCAATATCCTAGCCCCAAACTAACCTCGAAGCCAGTACGAAGGATGCTAAGGAACGGATAGACAATATGCTTAAATCTGTACTATAATAATAAAGACGTTCATATCAGAAACTATTGGAGTCCATTTGTCGAGGCAGGCTTTAAGCTATAGTATAACACTAATCTTGCAGAAGCCGAAATCCACACGAACGAGGTCACGGGCGGCTGCTAGTAAATAAATTATTATCTTACAAGATCTCATACATTGGTCTGACCTCCACTAAGAGATCTTCTGAGTTGTTGAATCTAAACTTTTTCAATTCCTTAATCTCCATATAAGAAAGCCTTGACGTCAAGCCTTTATCTAATCTGATGCATGTAATTCCTTATACATCCTCTCCTCCCTTTTTCTTCAAAAACGTATCTAACACATCAATAAGAGAAAATTATCATATCAGACAAGAGCCTTGAATGTCAAATACCTACGTGATATTTGATATTACAAAGCAGCTCATGTTTTAAACTGGGCCGAAAACATGCTAAGAAACTGCAACAATTCTGTTTCTGTTAAAAAATAAAGTAATAAAAAGTACATCCTGTTCTCTAATTATTGTGACGGCTCGCCAAAGTGATGCCGACTGGCAAAGCGTTCTAAAATAGATGTCCAATTCGCGCTAATAATTTCAGATTATGTTTTGACATTCGCATGCACTAAGTTTGAACGCTGGGATTATTCACCGACTCCCTACACAAAGACTCGCCACATATAATATTCATCATATTTTATTAGCTCTATCTTTACTTACAATTTCTGTTTACCCCTAAGGTTTACTGGGAGAGAATGTTATGTTCAAATGGTACTCGTTATACATATTTTTATCAAATCAATCTTGTATCAAAACGCACTATGTAAGAAGTTTGCTTACGTCGAGTTCGTGTATTGTAGCATTCAGTGTTATCTTATTCTGATAGATACAATAGACATTACAATAAAGAAACGCACTCTACCTGTACAATTAGTTGATCCATCTATTTCAAATGCAACAGATTTCTTATACCTCGTAAACTTTTCTCCAGTGATATTCTGAATCTGTTACGGTACGAGCAGTTTTTGGTCATCCTAAGTTAACGTTATTTGTGGTTGGCAGACCAAAAATAGTTAGGTACTTACAAAGCATATATGGTTGCAAACAATTTTAGGATGGTAGTTGCCTATCTTTAGTAGGAAAAATTATCTGACTTAATATTACGAATGGTAGGTGGAAAAATGAATTCGTGGAAAATGGAGACCACAACCATATTCCCATTTTATACCTAACTACAGCCTTTTAATAGACCAATAATGAAGAGTCGATGAAATAAATCGTATTGAATTTATTAAAGATTTATCTAACAGCCTGTTCATTCGTTCAGTCTTATACGGTCAAAGCAATTACGTGGTTGACATAGCGCACATTTATAGTGCCTTTTAGATCCATTTACAACACCGCTTTAGAATAGTTAGCATTACTTAGAGGTAATTTTTGCGACATCAATTACATAATATTTGTTTTTATTATGTGTGGTCTAAACATCCATTTACCTCATTCAACAATGGCTATCATATTTTTTTTTTCTAATTTTTACACGTGGCTTTTTACCGCGGCTTTACCCTCGTTATCAAGATTCGTCCCATGGGAGCATTTAACCAGGATATATGGGCTGACATAGGTGTTAGGATACTTTTCATACCAATTCATTTCATCAATCGGTTTAGTAGTTTCAGTGTGATTGACGGACATACATCCAAACAAACTTTCACATTTATAAGATAAGTAAGTATGATGTCAAAGTATGACAAAAAAACAAGAGATTCATCTGATGATTGGCAGCCTATGGTAATCAACGCCTCCACTAGAATGGCAGATGCTTTGCCTGCCTTTAAAACCCTCCCATACTGAGCTCTGAAGACCTCCAAACTAGAAGAAGAATATTTCTAAGACAGATTGGAATCAGAAGCAATAAAGTATACATACACCACTGACTTTAGTGTCATCGCTCTCACATAGACGTAGAAATTATCTCAATTAAGCATTCGATAATGATCTTAATTAACGGAACCGGCACGCGACTATAAAGTAAAAGTCTGTATGGCACGTTAACAGGATTAGGAGAGCGTCCGCATTGTGTTAACAAGTCGACATAATCTTCTGGAGTGAGTCCACTTTGAGTACCTAATACTTGAGCATCAGCAAAAAAATGGTTGCTGTTGCTGTTGATCAAGTTGCCCTTTGAGCATCTATTTATTATTGACGTGCCAAAACTATCAAATAATATGAATCAGCTCATTAATATCCCACTTCAAGGAAGACGCCTCCAACATTTGAGAGCATGTTTTCGTTACAAAGATGGGTTTTGGCTTAATCACCACACCACCATCATACGTCATGGATAGGATCTTCGGAAAAACCGAATCAAACACAGGACCTCAAAATCACGGCTCGATACCTCAACCATTTGAGGTCGTAAAAATCAATCGGTGCTTAAATAAAACTAATAAGGCAGTTGCCCAGTTTGCGGGTGCTTACAAATTAGGTGCTCTAAGTGGGGTACCTAGCCTTCGGTGTTCCTAACGGGCCAGCTTAATCGGACGCCATCGAAACTGCAGCCTGACACGCGATTACACAGCTTGTCTTATTCTGGAATTGGCGTTGAGTGAAATTCGAAACAATTTCATTGGAATGCAGTTCCTGGATACAATTACAGTTACATAATTATGTAATCACAGAGTTCTGTTTTTCAACAAATAGCACATGCTCAATTATTTTTTGACAACGATCATTTCTAGAAAGTATTTTAGCTTAAAATTTCAAAATGCATATATTCGTAACGTATGAATGTTATTATAGTAAAGCTCAGCTTTCTTAAGTTGGTCATCAGAGGAATTTACATGAAATAATCAGACATGTCTTATTTTTGTACAAAAGAGTAATCGTTTATATATTACTAGCGGGCGCCCGCGACTTCGTCCGCGTGGATGTCGGTTTTCATTATACGAATGTTTTTTCCCGCTAACTCCCGTTCCCGTGGGAACTTTGCAATATCCTTTTGCAACTAAGCATCAAGTTTACTAAGGGACCTGCATGCCAAATTTCAAGCGTCTAACTCAAGTAGTTTAGATTTTCCATACAAACTTCCACCCCCTCATTTCGGGGAAGTGGGGGGTTGGAATGGGTCAAAAAGTAGCCTATGTTCTGTCTCAGGGTCTAAAGATTGTCTGTACCAAATTTCATCAAAATCGGTTGCGAGGTTTAAGCGGGAAAGCGTAACAGACAGACAGACAGACAGAGTTACTTTCACATTTATAATATTAGTTGGGATTGAAATACCATTCTCAAATTCTAAATAGTGTATTTTTGAAAAATTTCGTTAAGGGGATTCCCGAAAATGTCTCCTACACAAATCACACTTGAATAGGTAACTACCCCGAGATCAGATTTCAAAGTCAGCTTATGATATGTGAATTATTGGCAGATTACCTACTTCAGGAGGATTATTATCTCTATCGTCTAGATACAAACTTACACAATGTATAGAAGATGTTTCGTATTACTAGGACTATAGTTGACTATGTGCAGATAAGATAATGCTTTCTTAGCATTTCTATTAATAATAGTTATCACACTCTCGTTTTCTTAACAAAAATTAACAAGGAAAGAACGCAGCAATGACTACTATGAAATTATACTATTTTAAGTACCAAATAACTATCAATGAAACTTCAAAATCACAAGACAGCTGCTTAAGTAATATTAAACACTAGAGGCCGCCCGCGAATCTGTCTGCGTGGATTTCGCACATATCAAAAGGTCGTGTTATAGGTACTATAGCTTAATCCTTCGTCGACAAATGGACTATCCCCAACATTTTTTTTTTCGATCCTTTATAAGCAAACAAACTCTACAGCTTTGTCATATAAGTATAGATTGAAACAATTTATAAGAAATACCCCGTTAAAGTCACCTGCAGAACAGAAAACTTTCTAGTACTCCTTTAATAGCGCTACTGTCGTAAAGAGAAATGTTAAGACATGAACTATGATTTACAACACCCTTCGACAGCAAAATAGAGCCATATATTTCGCGATCGTTTTCCCTAGCACCTGACAAAGTACTATCAAAATTAGTAGGAAAATGAACTTTAAATTCAAGGGAGTAAGGTGGTCGAATATTGGAGGATGTAAATATTTGGACGCGGTTTCAGGTAGCTCATTGGAAAGGCGAGTGCAGGCCATTATGATAGCAGGTGAGAGTCGATGGTGGAACAATGGAGTGTCCATCATAGTAATACCTAAATTGGAGAGCGTTCGGAAGCTTTGTATACCGTTAGCTTCGTATATGTCCTTAGACAAGAGGCAATTGCTATTGTCTGCCATTGTATATGAAGCGAGCTTAACTGAATTGCAAAGCTGTGTTGGTCTGCTATTAATTTAATATCCCAACTAATATTATAAATGCGAAAGTAACTCTGTCTGTCTGTCTGTCTGTCTGTCTGTCTGTCTGTCTGTCTGTCTGTCTGTCTGTCTGTCTGTCTGTCTGTTACGCTTTCCCGCTTAAACCTCGCAACCGATTTTGATGAAATTTGGTACAGACAATCTTTAGACCCTGAGACAGAACATAGGCTACTTTTTATTTCGAAAAAAAGGGATGAAGGGGTTGAAATAGAGGAAACCGAAAACCACGCGGACGGAGTCGCGGGCGGCCGCTAGTGAAAATATAATGTCTTAAAAATTATATCGTTATCATAACTCTTGGCGAACTAGTTAAAACTAAATATTTTATCAAAATATCTTAACGTATATATGTAACAAAACCTCACCGTGCTTTTACTTCGCAAAAAAATAAATGTAGGAACATAATTAAAAAAAACATAATTAAAATTACTTTGTCCGTCGGTGCGTGCCAGCAGAGAACCGTGGAACCGATACGTATTATTAATCGTCTTTACTTCTATTTAACTTTGCGGGCCTAATCGACGAAGTCCTAGTTTTATCCGGTGTGCCACAAACAATTGTCATGATTTGATTGTCTTATTTCACAGACACTTAGCATGATCAACACGTCCGAACTAATCTCAGATCTGAGGAACTAATCCTAGTTGTGACACAAACAAATGACGGTCCCATACTCTATGTGGGTGGCAAATCTTTCTTTCAAACGACGAGTGATGTCACCGTTGCAGAGTTTATTGCATGACACAATCAGAGCCCGCCTCACCGTAAAATCTGCTAAGACAAAGTGCATTATTATTTCTCGCTCGTCGGCGCGATCAAAGCTGGAGGAAATCGCTAATTCAGCATGGAGAACGCGTTAACCGTCGCTCGAGGTGAAGTCTGGAGTCCGGACATTTACTCGAATAGTTTTGTACAATCAAATGAATGGATGCACTGATCGTTCATTCAATCAATGGGACTTTATAGATAGCTGTGATGATGGGAGAGCAGAATGAGAATTTATGGGTCTCTATGTTTTTAACAAGCCATCTTACCGGGAAGTGAAGAATGTCATTTATATGTCTGTATACCAAGTTGACTTACTCAGGATCCAAAAATAAAAATAATATAATAATTACATTAAAGTTATTACATTTACGCTGTAATTTTTCTAGTACTGGATATAAATTCGTCTTGAAACTTAAAATTGATCGTTGCATCTAGCTAGTGAAAGAACATGTTCCTCACCCGAAACTACATTATCGTCATCTATCAGTTAATATTACAAAACCCAAAAAAATACGTTTATTGAAGAGTAATCATCCTCTCTTCTTTTCAAGTCAGTTAAAAATAAAACCGAATTATAATTTGGGTTACAGCAATTCCTACTACATACTAGTATACACCAGTAAATTTGGAAAGTCTCGAAATCTAGATTTAGATCGTAAAAGTCTTAATGTGGACATAAACTGCGTCCGCGCAGTCCTAAATATAACTGTTTATTGTTCCGCGAACTGTCGGGACCGTTTTGACATATCGGTGTTGCCGGTGCATTTCTGAAGACAAAGTATGGCGATATGATGTGAGTGGGCTAGGAGCCACAATCCTGGTTGATACTCCCTAGGCAAAGCCTCACTTTATTTATTTACTTATGTATTCGTCAGGAAAATGTGTTTACTCATACCGGTTCGCCGCAGGGCGGTCAACGGGTTATGCACGACTCCAGATCTCAAAAGATGACCCAACTATCTCAGAACATTGGAGAACCAAATATGAAAGTTTGTTTGCTTCGATGTTTGTCAATCAATTACGCTGAAACTGCTGAAATGAAATGTGATGGCGATGGGCTGACTTAGGTAATAGAATATTTTTATCCCAATTGAATGCTTCATGGGATAAAACAGGCTTCTTGATAAGGAGGGCAAAACCGCGGGAAAAGTAAAAGCGAATAGTTTGTTTGGAAATATTTTTAACGCAAACACATTGTTAATTTGACTTAAAAATATGAGCTAGAATACACGATGTAACACAATAGCTCATGTTACATTTTTGAATGGGTCTGTGTGAATCAAAATATTCATAAAAAGATCCGGACCTCGGTTCTTCATAAAAGTTTAGAATTCCTTGTAGACCACTGGCGTTCACTGACACACTGACCACAAGCTCTGTCAAACACATTCTTGGTCAGGGCACATTTTGACTTATAACTTGACTTACATACTTCTCGAGAGAAAAGGTATTTCAACTCTGTAAGTAAATCCAGGATAAACACCTAAATTAGAGCCAGTTATACTAAAAGGATACACACGTAACCCTTAATGCGGTTGTAGTTGGTTCGTTATAACTTTTAGTGAATCAATTAGTGACGGTATTACAAAAATATGTACTTTTGATAATGTTTTAATTACGACCGTTTTAATTAAAAACATTAATATGCACCGACACGACCTAACACAAATTTACTCGAGTGGAAATCGAACTCACAACTTTGGGCGCTATCTCCATGTGAACAAAGTGGTCTCGTTCGAACGTTTATTTATTTTCGCAAAACAAACCAGGTGCATTGCATGTTTTTTTGCATCCGTGCTTACATCATCCAGGAAGCATCTCGCTAATATATTTTTGAAACATGTGGGAAATTCGATAGTGGCGCCTTTTTTAGAGGTCTAGAAACTCTTCGGCATTTCAAAATAGCACAAATTACAGGAAACTAATTACGATTACAAAAACTCTGAAAAACAGATGTTTAAGCCTAGAAATGTTGGGACATAGGGCAGAACCACTGCTATAGTTACATAAATGTTAATAAATATTATGCAATTTATTGATCTCTACATTAATATTACAAAGTCTAATTCGTCCCTGAAACTTTATAAAATAACACCCAATTATAATGCAAAAAGATTGGTTTATGAATCGAAAAAATACAATTTTTTAAACAGTCTAAAATATCGTTATAATTTGTTTTAATTACCTAACTAAATGTACATCAAAATAAAACTCGTGCTTCCTGAACAAGATTAAGATTAATACGCTGCCGATAGTACCATTCTAAGATTGTATTATAAAATATATTTCTATCGTACGTTTTTACTAATGAGTGAGTCATGCGGAGCGAAATGTAGGCTGTTATCACCTGCCGCGATTCGCGATATCGCGCCGGTCGGCAGTGCGAGAGTTGCGCTCGCGGCGGCAGCGCGGGAACACACCGACTTGCTCGGCCGAGGCGGATCGTGTTCGAATTACAAACGTCTCGCATTTAAAATCTACCATAGAGGTTATTATTACAATTTCGTATTAAAGTTTTTATAGCTGCCAGTATTTTTTGAGTCTACATTTTAATGTCAGAAATAAAATTTAAGAAAAAAAACTTTCAAAAAGTTTTAATAATTTCGATTCGAAATGTTACCGAGTTCTTCCGAAATTAATAAGAACTTTTTTTTGTTACAGGTTTCCAGCTGACCAGATATCAGTCAACAATTAAATAAAATTATATAAAATAAATCAAAATGATTTCGTCAATAAGGTGACATCTCAGTGATTGTGTAGTGACCGTGTGTGCAAAAATAAAATTTCAGTGAACGAAAACCAGTGTAGTGAACTCTAACAAATTATTATTTTTCAAAATGGAAGCTTTAGAAAGAAGGTTATTGCCGGTAGCTGCGATAGTTCTTATTGTATTTTCTTTCCAATGTAAGTATAAAATCGTATGTATTTATGATCGTTATTGAGATAAAAAAAGTACTTTTTCGTACTTGGAGGCCAGTTATTTATATGGGTAAATTATAAGTTAATAATTACAGTCGAGGCATTTTTTTAAACTAGAATTGCAAATACTATTTTGAACATGCTTTATGGCCAAGAACTCTACAAGATGTATAGTTTTTTGCGTAATCTTAATAGTTTAATTAGAGTTCATTTACCGTGCTTGCTAGAACTCAAAGATGATTAAGACCTTTCTTATTACAAAGATAATCGAACAAAACTATACGCTCTCCGAAGAAATGAATGCAAACAAATACGATTAAAAATGAATCGTACCTACGAGTAAATATTCATATCATATCGTATTAACTTCTGTTCATAATACTATATACTTCTCTATATTACAGTTAATAATCTTGTTGAAATTAAAAGAATAATTTTCCCGAAAAAACAGGTTTACCTGTGGCGTAATTAAATTTTATTAAATTTTTCACGACGTATAATTTCAATTTAATGCAAATAAGACTGATGCATACCTGTTCTAACAGGTTTTTTTAATACTCCAAATGAAATGAGTAATTTATTTTTTTTGCATTAGGGCAGGGTATCGTTATCAATTAGTTTCTATAACAAAGTTTGGATCACATCAAAATTTGATATAAATTGGGTCACAATACTTTGTACCTGCTGCGACCGTAGAACCGTATAAATGATAATGAAAAAAAAAATATAAAACTTAGAGGAATAATGTAATCTCGTTTTTTGCGTTGGCGCATCATAAAATTCGTTAAAGATTAAAAGTTTTTTCGTCGAAAGAAAATAATACTAACTCTTTTTCATCACGGTTAATTTAAGCAGGTGATACAGTCCACCGCAAATATTATACATATGAGCCATAATACCTTATTAACATAACAATAAACCATTTCAGATATTTTAAATGCTAAACATGCTTCTTCTCATGACTATATCATGTTTTATGCAAACTAGACATTCTATGCTATAATCTAGAAGTCAAAACAAAAAAAAGTAAAATAGTTTTAGAGACTTATTCTATTTGCATTCTTGAGGATTTATTTTCATCTGTTTAAATGGAAATGTCGCGACCTTTTTGTTGTCCTTGAACTGGACTCGCTTCGTTTCCGAAGTTAGGCGGTTGTTCGTCGCCGCCTACTCAACTATTTGTCATTGCACTTATTTGACGCTACCGAACTTACTTTAGACACAAGAATTCTCCGCTGATGTTTTCGTATTTCAAAAAAATGATTAACGCTACCGAAATCACTTAAGACAAAGTATTGACCGCTATTGTTTTCGTGTATTAAAAAGCATGATTTTTTAATAATAACAAAAAAACTACCTTAATTCAACTTAAAACCGGCTACCGAATACCAGAATAATTCTTGTATTCGGTAGCCGGGTTGTTGTAACTAGAGTACAGTTATTGTCATTATAATGATAACTTGATTCTCATGATAGTGATCCTTGCTACCTATATTGAAGCATAATTTATATAAATGGTCTGTTAAAACTAATGTCACAATATTAGAGAATTGTATGAAATGGAGTCCAATTACCTACCAACTAGTAGGTATATCCTATACCTACATTAATTTTATACAGGTATGTACGTATGTGTGTACGGAAATAATAAATGAATAGAAGCTATTTAAACATTACATTTTTGTTGTTATAAAGATATCACCTCGAGATAAAAATACAACAATAGCCAGTTTTTGACAAAAGAGCTATAAATCTCTCAGGACAATCACACCTATGACTCATGATAGTGTTTAGAAAACTTTATAAGCGTAATGGATTTTGTAATAACGAACCATCGCATATGTCTTCGGAATGAAATATGTTATTTATTTGCTTAATCTGCTTTAGAAAACCCCGTCAGCAGTTCAATAAACAAATGGTTCAAGGAAAGTTATAGGTAACTTATAACAAAATAAAAAAAAGGAAAACAATATATGTGTGTACGATAGCAAAACAATCCAACTTCATACATTACCCCCAAACCCTTTTATTGAACTCGAAACATAGTCTCCTCTACATGAGATTGGAATAATCTCTATTATCTATATTGAATGATAACAGCAGACAGCTGTGTTAGATAACTGGTCTAAGCTAACTACATTGTGCTAAATTATTTATTTTACTTACCAAACAAATTCGACAGAACTTTCGCTCGATTCATCTAAGGAGTTACTAAAACAACTCTAAGTTCATTATAATTGTTAGATATATTATTTTTTTCATAATAATGGAAGGAATGTATATCGAATTATTAACCTACGAGGTTCATGATTACTTATTTACTATTAAAAAACATAAAAGTTTTTTTTGGTCAAAAATTGTGACAAGCCTACGCAAAATTTTTAAACTGATGTTTTAGTAGATGGTTAGTTGTGATCTGATGATCGCAACAGAAAGATACTTCAAGATGTTTCTGAAATAAGATATGGCAATTAAAAAGAAGGGCCAAAATTAACTTTGCGGCAAAGACAATTTATTCATAATACCTACATATTCTACAAGTTTATTTAATAAATTGACTTTTAATACACTCACTCGTGCGAAAAAAAAATTTGTAGTTCATATTATAAATTTACAAGCACTGACTTTATTTATTGTTTAATAACCTTTAACATCTCTGAAATCACCAACAATTACTAAATAATAATATATTTTATAATAATTCATTTATTCTAATGCCATGCACTAATAGTAAAATAAAATTATGGTTACATAACTTACATGCTATAACGGGTTGTTGCCGAGTATATTTCCTGTGAACAATATATTAAGGAAATATGAAATAAACATTATGCCATTTACAAGTTTGTAATGAATGAAATAGCAAAACAATAATGCAACACGCATGCTAATGCGTAGAGCTAGTAATATGTAGTTATTATTAAACCTTGCCGGTTTCCTTAAAACAATCGGCATAAAATTTTTAAACTTTAACATTGACGTCGTTAGTTTCAAAGTTTCATACCTAGTCATGATCTTGGGCCTACATTTTTGGGGGAGCGATAAATATTTGCTCAAAATCGTAATTATATAGAAAAATCTGTCATTTTAATACCAATATTAAATTTCTTTACTCACATGCAAGTTACTGTTTTCTATAAATGCTGTCAATCAAAATATGTAAAAGTTAAAGTAATTAAAATCTTAAAGTAGGAAATTAAGGACATAACTTGGGTGATCCGCAAGCAATAATTTTTAAAACATCTTTACTAGTTTGTTTGTTTCTTTAATCGCGCTAAGCTCTGGAACTACTACTTCGAATTGAAAAAAATATTTTTGCGTTGGATAGTGGTCGAGGAAGGCTTTTAGCTACAGCATTACAATACATGTGTGTGCGAAAACCGAAATCCACGCGGACGGATTCCCGGGAGGCCGCTAGTAAATTTATAAATTGTGTGTTTAGTAGTCTTATGTTACATCTCCAAGTGTCAAATAAAGTGTACTAAGTAACAACATCATGTGGCAGGTCCAAGTGCGCGCGCGCACCGCAACTCGACCAAGATGTCGTACGTGTGCCCGCCGAGCTTCGTGCGGCTCGGCCACAGCTGCTACTACTTCAGCGACCAGAAGGCCACGTGGCAGAAGGCGCTCTTCTCTTGCAAGGTATGTGTTTTTATGGCAGAGGCGGCAACTGCTCTCGTGTCGCCTTATAGCAATCATCCGCGACGACAGAGGTTATCGCCCATGAGTATACGAGTATAATATTTTATCGCTACACCTGACAGGGAATACTGTACGGCTTATTGTAAACATTGGGGTTTAAAAACGACTAAGTGATTCAAGTTTTTGTTTCTGATTTTCGATGCCGGTGGTAGAATCTTTGTGCATTCGATAATAATTGACGATTTACCATGCCTATATCTGAAACCGAAAAACAATTCACCTAAAAGGAATTACTAACTTACTCACAAGGTTGGGAGACCCACATCCTCCCGGCAGTCCCTAGGCTGGGAGGGCGGCATTCCACCAGCGTGAAAAAAAAGGGGCCCAAAGTGAATTACTAATGCACAAAACTTTTGATCTTTCCGTCGAAGTCTTCGAATATGATACCTTGTTTTTCGAATATAAAGTCAAGCGTATCTATTCCCCATAGGATAAGCTTTGTTTAAATTCGGGGGTTAGTCAACGGTATCCCATGATATTTATTTGTTCAAAACAGTTTTCTGTTTCATTCGATACGACCACAAACAAATTGTCTCTTTATGAAATCCTAGGATGTAACTAAATCTACAGGATCAGGGTTTTTTAATAAATCTGCATAAATCGTATTATTTTTTCGGACTTTCATTAAACTTTGAGGAAACTTGAGGAGAGAGATTGTAACTTTTCTTTTGTGTGGAGAACAAAACACGCCACAGTCAGCAATATTAATTGCTCGCTTAAAGTTTTCACGTGCAGTTCTTAAGAATTTTTAGAGAATAATTATAAAACTTTTCCTCAAACAGTTTTACTTAGTTCACAAAGTGCTGACAATGTGCTCTTAGACTTGCATAAAAGTAATAGTCTGTGTATAAAGTTATGAAAGGACATATCAGCTATCTTATTTTTTTCGCTCTTGAAATACCTAATCATATTTGTGCACATGCACTTTCAGAGTTTTCTGGTGAAACGTTTATCACCAAAATAAGAATTAAATTATTAATGTACGTATTTATATTGCCTGGTGCCATATGATTATAATATAATTTCCACTATCTGGCAATAGGCTTGTTTCCACCAAGAACAAAACTGATGCATTAGGTTGTAAAACTATTAGGATTATCATTTAATGAAGAAAAAACAAAGTTTTATAAAATAATAACCTAAGATTGTTTATATTTTTATAAAATAAAATTGCACAAAATAAGAGCCTTATGTCACGTGATCGAAAACACCACGCCACGAGAGGCGAGAGGCCGCACGTCACGCCGTGCGAAACGTCAAAGTCAAACTTGACAATTCCGATACTAAAACAGCCGTGTTTTGCACGGCGTGACGTCATTCAAGGCAGTTTAAGACGCCATGACAGTCGTGAGCGTTTTCGATGAATAATGTCAAAGATTTAATGAAATGCTAAATTATTCTTATAAAAGAGCATTTTTTTCAAAAATATTTTTTATTTTGTTTATAACAAGCAGCAAGGTTTATTAGTATCTAACTATTGAAATTTAGGCAACAAGCCTATTTCGTTTGTCAATCATCCTACTTTGCGCAGATAAAATAACAAGATTGTCAATTGTACGTTTAGCATTATTCCTGACAATGAAGTGCAGTTCGTACTAGGCTGCATTATCTTCGTTGCTTTTCTGCTAAATACAAGTACTTTAAAAAATATGTAAACCAACAAATTTATAATATTTATTTATTTATTTATTCGTTTGACCGCTTTTTATACCTTATATTACTTATACCTTATATCCTTATATTCTTAACAAATATTTGAATTAATTTCACCTCTTAACTTTTAATCAAGTCCTCCCATATCACTATTCGCACAAGCACGTGTAGATTTACCATAAGGAGTCTTTGCACCACGCCGTTCAGACCGCATTGTATGTTAATTCCGTACCATCCGCGATTGTACTTCAGACAAGAGTACTGAACCGTGTCAATGTGTTCTTGAAAAACTAGTAGTAGGTATATGCCATGGTAGTTCGTCCATGAACTTCCGAAAGGGCTCACTGAGCGAAATAAAGAATATTTTAGAAATATATGTTCGTTTTTCAGGCGGTATAACTAGGGTTGCTACTTAGTTTTCGTCTTTTCCGAAAATCATCTTTCACAACCAAACCAATTTCAATACCACATAACTGCATTTTTTTGAGATGACTAATAATATAAAACATATTTTATGCATTAACTTAAATATTTAAACTAATGAGATTCGTATGACTTATTAGTGCTTGGAAGCTTTTTTATTTTGACCTTTTCCTACATCCTAAACATAAACGTGACGTAAACGTATTGCAATTTGGAAGCTTCTTCAATGACAATTATTAAATCAAAAGCTGCCTCAAATAAATAAGGCAGTGCTTAAAATTAGAGTAAAATAGCGTCCATTGAGTAGTGTTTCCTAGATTGTGTCACTTCATGGAACAGAGTACAGACACTAACAGCTGAATACTAAAGTGTGGGCAGCATGTTTGATTCTGATAGTTTAAAGGCCTTTTTAATATCTCTGATTTTCACTTTAGTTTCTTTTGACATCTTAGCATACACTCTAAGAAAATGCTTCATAGGCGCTTGCGTCATCATACATCACATGAATAAATGGTTTCATTAAATAACATTAATCATTTCTTATTTCAAACTACGTGCGTGAGAGATAAATGATAAATATGTAATAGTTTATATAAGTAAGCAGAACATTCCTACATACTCATTAGTAAGGTATTATCATAATAATATGCAATAGAAATAAAAAAAACAGCAAATGTATCATAATGTATAAATGTATCATATAGAAGTAGAGACATTTAAAATATTATCAAAAAGATGTATAAAAAAAGTTTAATACTTACGAAGTTCTAAATTGAAATAAATCACTCATAAGTAGCGCAATAAGGCAAGGAAGGGTAATAAAATACTATCTTGCCCAGGTAGCCACAACCTTCCAAATTATTTAATTTTACAAACGTTCCTTAGTAATAAGCTTTTCATTTTACACGACACAATTTCAATTATTATGAATAACGTGTAGTTGTAATGAAGAATGTAATTTATGTGGAAATTAACTGAGATCCTCGCAAGTACAAAATGTTTTTAATTTTGTGTTATCTTTTGTTAAATATTCAATGTCGTAACTACGAGTACTACAACCACATTGAATAACTTACGTCATTTGTGTAATACTAGCAATTTATCAGTCGATAACTATGTAATGTCATCAGTTTAAGATTCCATATCCTTTTTAGGGTTCCGTTCCCAAAATGGCAAAAAAACGGAACCCTTATAGATTCGTCATGTCTGTCTGTCTGTCTGTCTGTCTGTCCGCCAGTCTGTCACAGCCACTTTTTTCCGAAACTATAAGTACTACTCTGTTGAAACTTAGTAAGTGGATGTATTCTGTGAACCGCAACAAGGTTTTCACACGAAAATAGAAAAAAAATAAAAAAAGTGGGGGGTCCCCATAGTCAGAACTGAAACTCGAAATATTTTTTTTCATTGAACATATACTTGTGGGGTACCTATGGATAGGTCTTTAAAAAATATATTAAGGTTCGTAATATCACTTTTTTCTAAAGTGAATACTTTGCGTGACAGACCCTTCCAAAGTGGAAAAAAGTGTGTCCCCCCCCCCTCTAACTTCTAAAATAAGAGGTTGATAAAACTGAAATAATTATATTATGTACATTACCATAAAAACTACCAACGAAAATTGGTTCGAACGAAATCCATTCAGTAGTTCTTTTAATACGTCAAAAATAGAATTTGTACGGAACCCTCAGTGCGGGAGTCCGACTCGCACTTGGCCAATTTTTAATACATTACTTCCTATATATTTAATTCGCTTTGAGCCCTTAATGGAAGACATTTAGATCAAGGGCACTTCAAGTTCGGCAGAAAACTTAGCGATTCACGATGTCGAGTGAATCCAATATTATCATCTTATAACGGAAATATCAAAAAAACCTTGGCTGTGAACTAAACGATTTCTTTTTTTCATATACATATTTGTAAAGCATAAAATTTGACGTTTTACTTTGAACGAGAAATATCACCTGTAACTTCAAAATGTGACTGATAGAATATTGTAAATGTCGACGCTCCTCTATACTACGCCCACTCCATTTTATAAGAACAAGATAAAAATATTTACCCTCGTAAGGTTACGATGACGAAGTACCAGTCACACCTGTGACGCCGGAAAAAAATGAGTCTGTTACATCCTTTATACACTTCATTTATAAGGTAATATAAAAGCTCGCATGATTCTAGAAAATGCTAAATAGACATACAAATTATTTCTAGATTATTATGATATCAGCTAGCACCACAAAATTTACCGAAGACAATACAAGTAGTTACATGCTTTTTAAGTACGAAGGACCAAAAGCGCTACTCCGAATAAAATTGCAAATATTTTAGAACTTATGTATGTTTATTTTATTTCAAAACGATTTTGAAACCATGTATTTTAAAGGATTAATTTTAAAATACGACACATTAAATACTATAGATTCAAATGAGTTAACAGTCGTAATCGCCTTAACGCTCGCGTACGACGCCAATACATTCCAGTCAAAAGTGTCATTGAAGCCTCATTAAACGATTTGACGAGTGCCCATCAGTAATTACAAGTTCAAGTGAGGCACTAATTCACTTGTCTGCAGGCGGCCGGGCCACCTGTCACCGGCTGATTCGAATTTATAGCTGGCAATAAAATTAAAGTGTTATGTCCTTAACATTACACGCTGGACTAATATAGAAGTTGTACCAGCTGATTTGGGTGTCTGAGAGCTGTTGCCGTGGGTTTTCATGGTCAAGATCGGTGCCAACCCTCAGTCCCACGCCATTTAATAATCCCGCAACTTGTACAAGAGACAGTCGCCGAAGTTTTTTTTAATAAAAAACTTGAAACTCAACTTTTGAATTTTGGCTCGTTTACTACAGAAATTGGAAATGATCCTTGTAATTTTTGGTAATTTATTCCATTCATATCTTTATTATCACGTGTTATTTCATTTATCATATTTTAACGGCTTATATTAAAATGTTAACCTATTAATTGCATCGATTATGATAAAAATGTATTTTGTTGTAGTATTCTTTGCATAAAAATGGAATCGTTTTATTAAATTGACTAAAATTACTATGTGGAATATTTGAATTTAAATTGTATTTCACATAAAAATGCTGCTTTTGGAACGGTTCAATGACATTCTTTATTCGCGAAAACCATTCGTAGAATTTTAAGTACCGTGAAATACACAAATTGACTTCTAAAACATGAATAAAATTGCAAGGATCAAAATGGTACTTCATAAGCAACCGGAATAATAGTCCGTAGAAATGAAGACCAAAATCCTTAAAGGTCAGCGCGCTTTTGACACACTTGTGACTGGTATGTCGCTGATTTTCCAGGTGTTTATAAATTAAAACCATTTGAGGTACCGCATGCTCTTCTACTATGTTTTTTTTTTAAATCAATCTTAATATTATTACCTCCTACTTGAGTCGTATTCCTCATCATTACTGAGAGTGGTGACCATTGTATGAAATGAAACACACAGCAACGGTCTTGGCAATTTTAATGGAGTGGTTTGCCATTGCCTTCTCCATTTCACACACTTACTCGTAGTGCGTAAGTTTCCGATGATGTTTTCCTTCACCGTACATCTGGTGTGATATTACGCACATAGATTTTTGATAATCCAGAGGTGCGCGCCTGACCGGATTTGAACTTGATATCCGACCGACTTCATTATTATCTTCCTTACTTGAATTTATTTTTTGGTACGAATATGAGATAACGCTATCAAGTCATCGCACCTAAGCAAAGCGGGGCATGCAATATTTGCATGCGAATACGTCAAAAATAGACCACGGGCGACGGATGCATAATGCTATATTCATTCCACGCTTCCGAACGAGACAAAAGGGTGGCATAACTTTTCGGTGCAGCCACTATGAGGCACTCGTCGTTTGAGAATCTTGAATGAAGTGCTTTGCTGTTTTACAATTCTGTTTCCTTCGTTTTCCGACTTCCTGTGAACCACGCAGACCTTATATGTGTAGTCTTCATTTATAATGTATTTTTGACAAAAAAAAAATTAAATCTTTCTAAAAGTGGCTCCAAAGTACGAATATGTATGACGCACAAGCTTATAAACTCATTAAAAAAATATTGTCTTACTTATAAAAAAAACCATTTAGCATCCGCTCTGTAACAGAAAATTAGTATCAGGATATTATAATTTTAATATTTTCGTAAACAAAACCATAATAAGAATATAGGCTAACACAACTAGTACGGAAATCGACCCCCGGAATCTGGTGTATCTCAACCATTAATACCAAATCGGCCGATATACCAAATAAAAACTGTTGTTTGGCTAACTGCCTGATTAATGCCATGAACAATAAATATATCACGTGAAATAACTTTAATGAACAATAACATCCACTTTTACTTAAGAATTTTCCCGTAAATATAACATTATAGTGATGTATCTAATTTTCACCTGTCTGTGACGAATAACTTATCAAAAACACCTGAGCATCGTCTATTTCGAGAGCGAGCTGTTATTCAGAGGCGGCGCCAGCTTCATCGGTAACTTTTTTAAGCCGCTTCAAATAAATAGACCACCAAAGACGCGCGTGGGTACAAGATAGTGATGGTTATATTTATGTGGGACGAACCGATAGTAATAAATCAAACTGGCAATTTCTTTATTTTTGCCTGTCATACTTTTTTAAATCGGTTGAAGGGCATCGCGTGAACGCCAGCTGTTGGATCGCGAATTTGCATAATATATTACTTCTTGATCATCGGCTTTCGACATTTGAACTCCTTTGAACGAAATTTATTACGATTTTTAAATATATTTCGTGTTAAGAATCACTATGTTTACTATTTCTAAAGTTGGAATTAGATTGGTTATTTTTATTTTAACGCTTAGCGTAACCTAAACTGGTTAGTAGCGAATGTTTATCAGTATTTATCGTTTAGGTTTTTTATAAATATTCGATAAGTTATTCTCGTTCGACTAAATTAGTTCATCCGAAGAAAGCTCGTATGATTTGCATAAGCAAATCTGCTTATAAAAATATAAGCAGATTTTTTATTCAGATCAAAATTAAAGTTTTACACGGAACCTACAGATAAAGTAGATGTGGTTGATTGGTTCTTATTTCACATTTTGTTTGGTATTTACAAAAATAAAGTGAGCAGATATCTTACTTAAGCCCCCTTATGAGCATTCATCCCACAATTTATAAATTAATAAATCACTTATCTAAGCTAGCGTGGCAGACTCAATGTCGGTATACCACAGCACATCACTACTATCGAGTCGATTGTTACTCGCACTCGTAGTAACTCCGCCTATGCGTGTTATTTCAGAGCTGCGCGCGCGCATATCTACGGCTCCCGATACACGTGTTACTTATTTGTCCGACATGTTGAATGTATTCCTTGTCTCATGGTTATTACTGCGGTGGGAAAAGTAAACAATGTGTTTCGAGTTGAAATTGAGAAGTTAAAACGCAAGGGAATGTAAAGTCGGTTTTTATAGATGCATTTATTCAATTAGATGACCGATTGGACGTAATAGTTGAGAGGGAGCCTAGTTAACAAGTTAACTTTTCATGTCAAGTAAATGCAGGTTCTATCTCCACACTATGAAGAAGTTTGTGTGCATGAACTTGTCTGTTTGTGCTGGTCTGGGTGCTTATGTATTTATTTAAAATAAACAAAAATAAGTAGGTACACATTTCAGTACCAACAGTGCTATTTAAAATAGCACTGTTGGTGCTGAAATCTTTAACACAGGGGGCAAGACTCAGTGTGTATGATATTGTCAGAAAAAAAAACCCATTCACAAGCTTTAAGATGCATACAAAATTACAGTAACTGTGTATAATCGTACAGGTCCGTGAACCGTAAGAATTTGTTCCGCAATACCAACCGATAAAAATATAGTTTTCCCAGTCATACAACAAAATATTCGTATCTACTCGTATCTTGAATTACGAAACGTGAATAGTACAAATCTAGCATGTTATCACTAATAGCTTCACCGGTTCTAGGCAACCTTCGGGGGACCTTTGATAGATGGGACAACGCGTTGCGAGGTAGCTATGGTAAATATATGTACATTTAATTAATCTAACTCAACGCACGAGTGTTGCTGATATTTCTTTTATATTTATCTATAAAACAATCGAGAAAAATCCATCTTGTCTCAGTCATGAAATCAGATGGAAAGACACGATATTTAATAAGTAAAAATAACTTTGCATTAAAATGCTTAAAAGAATTTATAATAATTTTCCGTTTCATAAATGAACATCACTATGTTGCGTATTTTATTTGTAGTAGTTTAGTGTGCAAATAAACACTGGTAGAATTTATTCTTCTAAAAGAGTAAATTATCAGGAACTCTGGTTACTCTTTGAAATAAGCACAACAATTTGATAAAATGAAATTGTAACTCGATCTCATTGCGCCGCGCCGCTACATTAACCCTTTTATTAGGACGTACAAATATTTGCGTGGCCACAGCACGCAACCAGTTGTAATTACGTGTACCATCGCGTAAACAGCTTATGATCTGGTTTGCCCGCGGCCACGACAGGAAGAGCCGTAAACTTTTATCGATATCCCACGGTTGCCAAGACCGTGGTAGCCAGTCGGTTGACGCGAATTAATACGAAAACACCAACTGATTTAGAACCGATACGCATTTTACAGCTGTGACCGTAATTGTGTTTAGTTCAACGTGATCGATGGCGCTTTGACGTCATTTTGCCCGCAAATAACTGCATTGAAGGTGGATGAACGTCAAGATTTTTTTATTTTAGTTTTCTAGAAGAAAAAAAACGTCTTACACCAAGTTTAGGCATAAATAGAACGCACTGCACTTGACCCTAAATGAACATATTGGAGAGTTGTAACTCTTAAACAATGCACTGCCTGAATAATTTATATTGCACATTGAAATATCAACGTAAACAAACTTTGTTCAAAGCCCATGTCACTCGTTATTCTATGGAAATTTCTTAAAGAAATATACATAGATACTGACGCATATTTATGAAAGTCATCGATAATACAAATATTTTCTACGTTACCCTTGTACTAAATATAATATTCACATCATCAGCCTTGTATTTGATCCTACTGATGTCTTTGCCAAGTTGTGTTTTGATAGTCGATATTCCGTCAAAGTCATGACTAACTTATAGGCGTAAAACGATATCTCCTTCCGAGCTGAATGTTCCAAATTCCGAAAATAACTCTATCTTCTATACTTATAATAAATCTGTAGAGACGTCAATTCTGTACATTAAATAATTTTTCAAAATAACTATCAGGGGGTGATTAGTGATCGATACTGATGCCAAAAATGCAATTAGTAAAATTTTTGTCTGTCTGTCTGTCTGTCTGTCTGTCTGTCTGTCTGTCTGTCTGTATGTTCTTTATAGAAACAAAAACTACAGGACGGATTTTGACGAAACTTGGTACAATTATTCTTTATACTTCTGGGCATATTATAGGATACTTTTCATCACGCTACAATAAATAGGAGCAGAGTAGTGAAGGGAAATGTGGGGAAAACGGGAGAATTTACTCTATTTCTTAAGCTTCAGTCGCGTGTGCAGCTTTAATGGTTAAAGTTACATCAAAATCATGTATGACGGAAATATTCTTCATAAAATGGCCTAAAAAATATCCCTTTACAGCATATGTCTATCTTTCATGGTTGACTCACAATAACACGTGTAATATCCTGATCCAGATTGGTTTGAACGCGCTAATCTCAGTAACAGTTAACGTCAATTTAAGATTAGTGCACATTTGGCATAACAGATGGCGGTAAGACATTGCGGAACGCGAGTTCGCCTTAACCGCGATGACGAGATTTTTTCTCGATTGTATAAGAGGTTTTAATGTCAGCCCATATTCATGCATGGTTGGTCCACCTGATTCGTTTGTTTTACTTAAAACTCAAACTCATTAGTGCGCTCGGAGTATTTTTAACAGTAATAACTGGTTCGATTCGAATTGACAAAATCTTTAGCAATCTATAGTAGTCACACTGTGTACGGAAACGAAACCCATGCGGACGGAGTCGCTGGCGGCCGCTAGTTCTATAATAAACCGGGATAAAGGTCAATTAAGAATGTGTAAGTATCGTTCTAAGAAGGCACAATTACCTACTTCCAGTTGTAAAAAAATCAAAGACAGCACTTCCAAACATAAAATTGAATAACGAAGTAAACTTACGAAACATTCCAAGAATATAGTTCTGTCTTGTAAATGCAGAAGTAAAACATTAAACTCATATTTATATTGAGGGAGCGAAATCAGCATAATAACAGTTCTTAGAAAGGAAACATAAAACTTACTTAACGCTGATAATGGGTTTTTGGCGAACACAATATTCCTCGAACGCACATTCAGCACTAATTAAAAACGCTACATGTTCCATAGATTTAAATCAAAAGATGTGCCCTCGTCCTACTTTAGACCGCTCTTTATTGGCACTTTCAATTTGAAGCGATAGTCGCTTTTTATCGTCATGCTCACGCATGTTGAAACGTACGTTATGACAAACAAAATAGTGCCACAGTTTTCTGTGTCGGGGCATATTTACAGATTTAAATCTAAGACATGTTCTGCAAAATGTATTCGCGTTATGGGAATTTTAAATAGCGTAACCCCATTGTAGAATTTAGCGTTCCACGAAATAGAAAAATAGGACGAGGCCATAATTGAACCGTTCTTTGGTTATGGTCATATGTGACTGTTGTGACCCAGCATATTATATTATTGGAGTTATGATCTCATGTATGTTATGCTGTATTGTCTTATGTTCAAAGAATTTCTGAATGCAAGGCAGCTGATATCATTGTATCACAGTTTCCCTGAGGCGGTGATTTAACATACAATATGTATAACTTATCGTGGTAATTATTTATGTATATTATTTATCCATAATACACGAGTTCTTTTTTTCAAATGGCAGATGTAAACCATTATGCCTGTATTATAAACATTTATGTTTATTCGTTTCAAACGTACATATGGACGTGAGTAATCAGGACATCTTCAAACTACATATTTACAGGAAAACCCAAAATTTCATCTTGTCGCGTAAACCTAAGAAAACATTACGATTTGAAAGTTTCGTTGCGAGAGTAAAATAAGGTCAATTACCCATTATTCGTAGTCCAGCAATGTTTGCTTGGATCTGTCATAAACTGATGATTTACGATCGGCCCTATCGTCGCACATGCTTGACACGCATTCTATTGAGATCAATTCAATGTGACATCATGGGCTTACACCACCTACTACATACTACAAACGCCACGACTTTCCGGTGACAAGTGACATCACCGCCTCGAAACAACCAGTTGTTCAAATTAATGAAATACATTGCTTCAACTATGAATAGGCCATGAAACTTGAGTCTGCCTGACCTATACCCCAAGGACCATATTATGAGTCGAACGAATGTGTAAAAAATGTGCAGATTTCATAAAACAAGTTGTCTGGTTAGATACGGCAATTAAGTTTCGAAGGCTGCCGTAAAAACAGAGCCCAAATTGTTTATTAGTAGCTTAAGTATTTTTTAGGAAACTGATAATATTCTTTGAATATTCATATTTATTATTTATTTTGATACGTAGGTAAAGCGTTTACATATTAGTTTCTAGAATTAATAAATTCTACGTAGGCAAATTCAAGGTCCACCGACTCTTCCCTGTAGGAACATCTCTAGTTTTGAGCACACACGGCTGCAGGCCTAGATAGACTGTACACAAAAACGTTCAATGGCGCAAGAAAAAACGTTATATTGGATGTGCCTCACTTTGTATCTCGCTGTGTTGTTGTTTCTGTTCACGTTTTGCAGAAAGTAGTTGATTATAGAACTGTCTAAAAATTATCTCTTACTCTGTTGTTCTTGTTCTTACGATCTGGGGATCCCCATTTTAAATTCATGGAATTCCCAAAGCCAGAAACTCATTCAGTCTGGTAATTTTTGGAAAGAAGATATGTAGATGAACTCTACGCCACTTGCATCAAACATTGCTAATTTTGAATACAATTCATTGAACACAATGGGTAACGAATAACATACGACTTCCGCAGTCACTTATGCAAAAACTATTTCTGATGCATTAGCATTGGTTCATACGAGTAATATGACTTAACTAGATGATTATTATGCAAAAGTTATTCCGGTGACTAAACTAACTCCACCTTCAGGACTCAATGTCAAGCCACAGATAATACTAAAGGTACTAGTTTAAACTGAGGTGCATTCACATTAGGTATTCCTACGATGAATAAAAAAATTGCGAAATAAGTGGACTCTTTTTTTCACTAGTGATGATAACAAACCATATGTCTTACGATACCATATTACAGTGTCTTATTTCACTCAGTATTTAAATATTAAAACGGTCGCGTAAGGTCGACTCTGCGCAAGCGCATCTGTACACACGGTCGCGACCTACAAGTGGGAATAACCTTACAATTTGAACACATCCACGTGAAAACCAAAGGTCACAGGCAATTGAAGTATTAGCTATGGTCTTCCAAATATTCATAACACTCATTCATACACCTGGGCGATTCACTAAGCGCAAATGTCATAACCTCACGGTTGTATCATCGTTGACAGTAGAAATTTAGTACTAATTTAGTACTGTCAACGATGATACAAACGTGAGATTATGACATTTGCGCTTAGTGAATCGCCCCCCTGTATGTCTTTTATTGTACTTCTTTATTAATATTAAGTCGCCAAGTTTAAACTAAGCCAATTCTCACCGATGACTCATATTACTTTCGCAAAGCCTCCAAAGCATGCGTCATAATCAATCGAGCTCCTATTAAAGGGCTTAAAAAATCTATTCGGTAGTTAACGATCATCCCATTATTAAAATGTCTATAATTTGGATCAACACGTGGTCAAAACATTAAGAATAAGTAGTATTAAAAAACAACACATAAAAATAAATTGATACACTCCCATGTTTTGTTTCTTTCTATCGTACCGGGATGATATGGACGTCTCCTTCACACTTAACACACGCAACATTGTTGCCAAGCACCATTCGATGGTCAATAAAATTAATTGTTGATTATTTTCGTCTTCGATAGGCGATATTAAGTGCTGGTCCCACACGGTTCTAACTAGATGATAGCTCGTTATTTGATCATCAGTTGCCACGTTGAAAATTACGTCACGGTTCACTAATCAAATAAATAAATAGAACGACCGTTCCAGTTGGCTAAAAGGCAATAACAGTTGGTGACGCTCTGAAACAATTGAAAGCTATAAAGCTATTTAGCGATATTGTCTTTTTGATAACAGTTCTATCAAAGTCAAGGCCAATTTTTAATGGTCTCGTACATTCAATTAGCTTGACATGTGATAGCGTTCTAAATCCTCCTAGAAGATTTTGGTTATCGTAAACAGAATTAGTCAATTAATATCAGCTCAGCATAAATAATGGCGACCTACTGCTTCATTAAAGAGACATTTAAAAAAAACGATTTACTTTTAATGCTAGTAGGTAATGATTACTTTGGAATAAGTTGATTACATCTGAAGAAAGATAAGCATACGATTCCGAGATCTGAAAAGCGGCTTGGCAAATATACACTATTTAATAAATAAATAATTACTAAGTGACTAATATGAACAAAGCAGTTAGGTTTGTCTTTTATACGTACACTCGCTGAGAATTGTGCAATAACAGTTTAAACAAATATAACGTCATCTTCATAACCTTATGCCTGCGTATCTTGTTCATTACTGAGTGTTATGTATGACATGCCATTTTTTAATCATTTTAACAATTTTATTTTTGGATTAAATGTCATTTAAAAAAAACTTTGTAGTAATTTTAATTTACATTTTCCACAATCTTTAAATACAATACCTCCTTAATGTAAATAATTTTGGTCTATAAAATTTAGGCCCACTTTAAAATATATATAGCAGTGTCTCAAAAATACATAAACCATACTTAAAATAATGTAGATTTATCTATTTATCTCTCATTTGATTCGTCTAGTGTCAGATTTATTGAGTAATGTTGCTTGCTATGTTTTAAATAATCACTTCTATGATTACAACCAATCAAATAGCAGTAGAAAAATCATCGCCATCACTTCTCCTTGGGGGCTCTACTTGTAGAGTTGAAAAAACTGCTAATTAATTAATTAAAACTAAAATACTACTACATAGTTAAAGGTATTGAAAAGTCACAAACCTGAATAAGTCTGCGAATGTATCGATAAATCGTTTTAAAAACAGACATTCGAAAAAGTATTCAATTTCTTAACAATTATTGACTTTTCATTATTCACCCAGACGGCCTTCAGAGTGTCACACTCACATACAGTTTCCCAGTCACCGCTTTATGTGGGACAAAATATTTAAGTGAATTGAATCACTCAATGAAATGTTATTTTTATTCGGGATTCAAGAAACAGCACTGTCTTGTCTTGCCAAGGTTTCGAAATTCATAACATGTTAAGAAAACATGATGGTTACTCAAACGTTCATGAATCCGTGATTTATTGATTGTCTTTTGTTGAATTTAGATTGATACGCAATAAAGTTTCTGTGGAAGAATAACATTAGTTCAAATTCAAAATAGCTTACAACAAAAACAAATATTGGTAATTTACCAAATATAAGTTATTGCAAAAAATTGTTGCTACAAAAGACTCAAAATTTTTCACTATTACTCGTACCTACATAGTTTAATTTTGACATTATTTGACATTTGACTATTCATGTATCTGTTGTTTACTTAATTCTTCATTGACATAAAAAAGATAGATGATTTATTTAATTAGACTAGAAACATTTCCGAATTAGCCTAGTGGTGTTTCCACACTATAGGCCAGTGGAGCGACTGGCTGCCCTATAAGGAAGTGTAACCCAAATCACTAACAGCGGTGTGAGTGTTCGGCATCTCAGCTAAACCAACAAATCAATCCGTCCTTCGTGACTCATGCGACTAATGTTACTCGACAGGACATTAGGCCAGATGCACTACCAAGACATAGAAAGCTGAATGGGTAGGAATAGCGATTCCGTCCGCGTGGGTTTTGGTTTACGCACACATGGTGTTACTAGCGGCCGCCCGCGACTCCGTCCGCGTGGATTTCGATTTCCAATATCCTATGTTTATTCTGATGTATAAGCTATATTGTGGTAAAGTTTCATTCAAATCCATTGAGTAGTTTTTACGTGAAAGAGTAACAAACATCCATACATCCATACATCCATACTTACAAACTTTCGCCTTTATAATAGTAGTAGGATTCTAAAACCTAGCTCGACAAATGGACTATCCAAAACTAAAAGACCTTTTCCAATTTGGACCAGTCATTCCTAAGAATAGCGAGTTCAAGCAAACAAACAATTTATAATATGAGTATAGATAAAGTTACGCACCCGTGTCTTGTTAAGCATGTTTGCATTTAATCCTGTGCCTATTGCCTAATCACTCCACGATCGTGTCAGATTGCTGTCCCACCATACCATGTGATAGAACGAATTGACTGTGCACCTGTATTTGCGCACGCACTTGTGCAATATTATAAATTCTGGCTGATCTTAAGAAAAAGGGTTTTTTATGGGGAAAATCTGGAGCCCTGAAGCACGACAGTACTTATTGTAATAAAAATCAACAACTAGCTTTTTCTAATTGCCGATTGTAAATAATTATTGTCGTCTTCGCGTATGAAATCAACAATTTCAATTTAGTCATATACAAGCGCTGACATAACACCCGTGTGTTGAATTTCCACTAAATAGTAATAAGCATTTCAACACTAAACTTTGGGATTATGAAATACTAAATGCACTAGGTCGTTTTGTGTAAATTATATAGAACTATTAACGTTTCCGTTCACTTTAAATGCATTTTGCCTACAAGTACAATTAACATCTCTACATTAGAGCGGACATGACTAAACGATAAATTCCACATAAAATCCTTGAACAAATTGTAATGGTAATATTATATTGTTGACAGTACAGGAACGACGATAATCTAGAAATGTGTGAACTTATTGGCTGGCGTCAATCATTAAATGTATGTATACCTATATAACATAGACAACGATATCCTGCAATGTTTGCTGAGTCGTCGAAAAAACGATCTATGTATGTACAATGTACATACTTTCTCAGAGGATTCGTACCAAGTACTCCAAGATTACCTACTGAATTTCTAGACAGGCCCGTTAGTCTAGTGGTCACTGGCTACAAAACCAAGTGTCGCAGGTTCAAGTCCCGCTAGGGGCAAAGGTTTGTGTGATGAACATCGACATTAGCACTCGAGACATAGGTGTCTCAAATGTATTTAAGTATGTCTATCCGTTCCCAAGCAACCATATAACAAGTTTCGAGCTTAGTTTGGGGCTAGTCCATTGGTGTGTTAGTCCAAGGAATTTATTATTTATTCATTTAGTTTTTCTCAACAGGCTATTATATTTTTGTGCTATTTCTTTAAAAAGTGATGTCCAAAAGAATTTCATTCAATATCAAATTTCAAAACCCGAGTACTTTGACATTGCCTCGTCTGCGGGTATCAGCCGGCGCCGACAATCTTCAACGACACGATATCTTCATCTCACGACGTTCGTTTTTGACTGTCGCGCTCACAATAGACGTGCGCGTGCGCGCAGCCGCACTCGACACTGGGATGCCGCGCGCGTCTGCGGCGAGTCTGCGGCGCTTCACCGCAAAGCGCATCATTGCATCGGAATGGACCTGCGCCTATTTGAAATAGACCTAATGATCGATATAGTGGGAAAACTAACTCTGGATAAAAGGAGTGATGAAGGAAATCGGAATGTGCATTCATTCGCGTTAACGAGACAGGCTACAATCAAAGATGAGTCCCATCTGTGATCTAAAGAAACAGTCATCAGGCCAATTGGAGATTCCTTGGAGAGGTCAATGTCCAGCAGAGGTTTGCGATAGTTGCTGATGATGATGATGATGATGATAATGAAACAGCCATGTCATTGCATAACTTTACTTAGGTTTTGAGGAAGATCTTACGTTTTGTGATAGATTCTCAGTTTTTCAGGGGATACTTAATCTAAAATGTCTTTTTTTACGTCAGCTCTTACGACGTCATTCAAACGTAAAATGTAGAAAAAACACCCCACGTGGTAGCACGTGGACACCATGCACATTTTTAGTCAACCGCATCTGCATATCGCACCAGTCGACCTTGACGTCTGTTTGAAGTCTGGCGCCAGCAGCCCCGATGCAGCGTTCGTTGATATCTGACCCGTTTCCAAAATACTACCAACTGACTCACGCGCATTTTTTATTCGCGAATTCATTTGAAACTCTTGCGCGTCTGCGATGTCCGATCTAACAAATAATGAGAATTGGAGACAGTTTGACGACTAAACCGTGTGGTGTAAAAACAAAAATGCAGCGGAGCGGCAAAAACTATGCGACCTCGACAGTGCAATGACATGGTGATCGTATCTGAAGCCTGATTCATTCGGAAAACACTTCTATAAATAAATCATAGTATCTGAGACTTGCTTGCAGTCCGAAGATAGAGTAAATACTACGAGTGGTTTAATGTTTGTTCTGTCCGATTGATAAGTGCCGCTTGCACATCCAATATTGATTTTTACATGATATTTCGCAATATCTATAAAAAAATAATGTCATTCACCTTGTCGCATCAAAAAAGTATTTTGCATTTGACGTAATGCCAGACTTATGTATCTGTCTTGAATTCATTCTGTTGTATATTCACATAAGATAAAGTGAAAAATATTGAAAAAAACTCGCATGACTTATGTACTAATTATCTAGTTTCATATTACTCCAAGGCCTGAACATGTCTGAGCTGTCAATTATAACGTAACTTCCGTATTTCAGTAGATTGAGGACCATGGCTTATCACTGTTTTATGTTAATAAGTAATTTAGTTAATGACATATCCGACTCTTACGAATAAAGATAACAAAACAATATTCAAAATTGGTCGTGTAAAAGGACTTTTTTGCCAGGGTGTTCTGACATGTGAAGCAATTAGCCAATAATCACTGACTTAGAATACCGACAACCTCTAGAACAGCTCTCGAGAGTTTAACAAAACCACGCCCTCTATTCTACAACACTGACGAACAAAGTTTTTCCTTTTACTTAATTTTAAGTAATCTAGAGAGAGAATCGTGAGCTAATGTGAAGAGAATATCCAATTCCAGTATTTATTTTAATTTTCCGGATTAAACCCAGAGTAAAACTGGTAGTCTTCGTGTTCTTTCTTATGAAATAAGGTTTCAAATTGTTTTGTTTTTAATAATAAAACCCGCCTCCTCTTATACCTTAGACACTAGCTAGTTCTTAGAACGCGTACGTTCGCTGCCAGCACAGCTAGATGAGCGATGTCATTGGCACGAGGGACCTGAGCTGTTCAAATTGCTCCACTAAACGCGAGTACATTGCCGATACGATAGTTGAGCAATGTCACTTTAGACTGAAGAATGTTAACTACTTCAAAGGTCGGTTGACAAACTTACTGCGAAATCAGTATGTGAATAAGAGTGTTTCTGGACGTTAAAATCTAGGACTCCACACAACTCGAAATCAATATAATAATAAGTAAAACGTAAATTCTTCTCTTATTCTTATTCTTCTTGAATAAGCACCGAAGCGTTTTGTAGGGTATGTAAGCTAGAAATCTTTTACTTTAAAAGTAAAACATCTGTGATATAAGTTGTATTCTTAAATAAATGCTAAGAATTCTACAATTTTTTTTGCAAGCTCGTCTCGTTCCTTTTTTGGACATCATAAGTATTTAGACACAGGGGTTGCATAACAATGATATTAATGTTGTCACAACAAAATTTTTAAGTGAATCTACTCGTATACATTATTATCAATGGGTACTTGTAATTGTCTGCAACTGTAATGTCACTTTACATACCTGTTAACTTAATTATTAAACTCTTATAACGTCATTCGCTATAACTTACAACTACCTGTCTACTCGATCAATATATTATTCATAATTATGGATCATCAATAAAAAATGCCTGACAAATTAATTTAAGTAAATTGTTTTTCCATCAAAACCCAATTTTAATACCAGCCCAAAATCGTTTCAGAGTCGTAAATCAAAACGTTTCTCAGTACAGAAGCCCTATTAGTTAAATACATTAAAGTTAATTGGTGGCCATTAGTTTTAACGGTTAATGATTTATTTCTGGCCGGATGCAATACGTAGGTACATTCACCCCCGTACTTATACAATATTTAGCATAGATTTAACCTTTGATATGCCCTTATTTTATTTATATTTATTACACTTCGATATTTATGTATGTAGTTTTAAACGGCCGCCGCCCGCGAGTCCGTGCCCGTCGATTTCGGTTTCCGCACACAAAGTGTTATGCTATAGCTTACTTAATGCATTCCTTGTCAAATGGACTATCCAAAAAATATATTTTTTTTCGAACCAGAGATAAGGAGAATTTTAAGAGAAGATTAAGAGTTTGTTTTTTTGAACTCGCTAAGTTCAAAAAACAAACTCTTAATCTTTATTATACTAGTTTAGATAATAATCTATGATATTTACAGTTTAAGCCTTCTAGTTTAAAAATCGTAAGAAAGCATCAAACAGTTAGATACTCTGAAAAAATAACCAGTTCTATTTGCAGCTCTCGTGTAAGCTGTAATTATCTTTGTTTGATTTACGAGTTCAATATTCGATAGACCCGTCTAACTTAATAACAGTAATAAATTGATGCATAAAAACAAAAATGTACAATTTACTGTTAAAGATAATTGCCAATGCTGCAGCGATTAAAAATATTCCTATCTTTAATTGCAAGCATTTACACTGCTAAGTGTGTAGAGGCATAGTTATTTCATGCTTGACAAATTATCATCAGTCGCTGAAACTACATATTTGAAAAATCAATCGTAATGTCATCTGTATAGAGGTAGAATCGAAGAGTGCCAAAAGTATTTACTGTCCGTTTTGTGTTTACCTTCACTGCTGCTAAATATAGATAAGTAGAACAACCAGGATCATAGTCGTAGTACCCTCTGGGCTCCTAGGCAATAGCCGAGGATGCAACCGGGAAAGATACTGAGATGATGTTGGTAAATCTAGGTAAGTGACAATAGCCACCATATTGATATATAGGAAAGTAAGTACTTGTTTACTCCTACGCGCACAGAAAATAGTCATGTAAGTATTACACTTATAAGTAAACGAAAAAAACCTAGCTTGAAAACGATTCCACGGAATAGTGAACATTCTGGCACACAACATCCAATGAATACAATATTAAGCTTTACAAAATTCAAGGTACCGCGTGTGGCAATATAGCCCGTGAAATCCCTTTCCAACTGGCTGAAAGAATTCAATGATCTGAAAGGGCTGGAACGGCTTATTACACGATATTAGGTATTTTCCAAACAACTTTTTACTTTAAGTACGGGAAAATATGTATATCACTGTCACGAAGAAAACATCTCAACCCATACATTAAATCTCCAAACTACAATTGTAGGGATGTAAATGAATGCACATAGAAAATACGTCTTCATTAGTACTACCATTTTGACGATCAAATTGGCTTACCTCGCTTTAATATAACCGCATGATTTAGTTCTATTAAAGTTATTATTTTAATGTGTAGCATCCAACATAACTTGTTATGCAAACTAGATTAATTTGTAATTTACTACACGAGTACAAATAGTTTAAAAATTATGCTAATATGCCGCTGTTAACACTTTAACTGTTAATGGTGACATTAACGACAAATTAAGACAAATTAAAAGAAATAAAACTTATGACGAAGTCGATGAGCGAAAGTATGCATTCTCGCAAGAGAATTGTAAAATGTATTTTTATATGACTCGGAGTTTGTAGTTTTTACCGATTCTTTTTTTTTTTTTTAATTTATTTATTCAAAGTATACATAGTCTTTTATACATCATATTTCTGCCAAACTGCTTAACAGTTTATCGGCAGTAGTTCCCGTTACAGTTTTACTTAATTCTAAGCTGTTCACAATATATATATTTTTTTTTTGCAATATTAACACAACAGTATCTTCAGTACCTTACTTAATTAATGTACCTCTATATATGGCTAAATGAACAAACAACACAACCCAGCAGTATTTCAACACTTTCCTTTTCTTACACTAGTTTTCTTAATTCCATAAGTTTATGCCTAATAATATATCATCTATTTATATTATATTACTATCCTACCGTATTCGTTTCTCCCGCGCATAATTTCTTATTCAAGCAATATTTAAATTATACAAATTATACACATGTTCTTATACTTTATTGCATGAGCGTGTATTGAACGTTGATTATGGTTACCTCTTTATTGATTCCGACCGTTAAACGACTTGACCGAGTGAACAATTATAATTAACTCTTCTAGCATTTTAAACAACACTTACTAGGAAGCAAATTATATTATTTTAAGATATCTTACTATACAGAAATACAGCAGTAACTGCTAAGATACAGTAACTGCGCTATTACGAATTCACAGATGTCAGCTTGCGATGAATTATGTAGAGATGTCGTTTCACTATAGATTAACAGTATCTCATTCAGAGATTTGTATAAAACGTGAAATCATTCGAGGTCGGTCTCCGGCGCCGAAACATAATTATAATTAAACAGTCACTCAATTAACTCGGCGGCCACTGTGTTAATTGCTAGCGCAGGCCGGTGGAATATCGCATTTCTTTTGATCTTGTCAAATGGACTGACTGCTTCATTTTCAACTTTAATGTTAACTACCTTTTTCAGAAAAAGCTACAAATACGGCTTTCAGTTTTATTTCTGAGATGTTCATTAAAACTTGTCACTGGTTTTTCGTTCTTATTTGACTCTGGCAATGACCTCTGTTTAATAATAATGTAGACAGACTTAAACACTTTTTGCTGTATTTGTGATACAATACAAATTCTGCAAAAAATGCTTTGTTCGCTTTGCAAATATGGGCACACAAGTTTGGCATTGTCCTCTTCGACTGAACAGGTGGATTATTATCTATCGATTGCTCAGTCCAATTCCATAACTTATGTCTAACGAAGTTAATTTTCATTAAGCTAATGTTAATGTCGTCATATGACCGTGAAAATACAATATGTAGACCAGCCCTTGCATCACTGATGATAATAAAATGGGATAAATCAGCATTTCCTATTAGCCGATCAATATCTGTGCCGGTCCGTCAGTCAGGTGATTGATACGATGAGATCAGCCAAGATCATGGTCGCCACGTGCTTCGGAACCAATATGTTCCACCTAATGAGTTCCGCTTCGCCTATTGTACAGTTAGCAGCAAGTCAAATAGAACACATACGACTCTGCCCCTAGGAGGCGCTATAATTGAAATAACCATAAAACACTATGTGTGCGGAAACCAAAGTCTACGCGAACGGAGTCGCGAGCGGCCGCTAGACGCTAGTCTTCACCAATAGAAATCTTCACCAAAGTCTGATACTGCCCAGTGCCCATTGCACGAAGAGCCAGACATTAAGTTTCATACACAACTATAAAATGTATAATTGTAGAACAATAATTTTCTTCATATTTTCCTCCTATTTTTTTTTATTTTTTTTATGGCAGAGGCGGCAAACGAGCTAGCGGGTCGCCTGATGGTAAGCAATCACCGCCGCCCATGGACATCCGCGACACTGGTGTCGCGGCAACACATGAACGATACCTCTGGAGGTATCGTTCATGTGTTGCCGGCCTTTTAAAAGAGTTTTGCACCTTATATAGGAATCTCAAAAAGTGTATAGAATAATTATATTAATTTTGTGTTTTTTTTTGTTACAGGTAGGTACATTTCTTTTCAATCGACACAAAGTATTGAACACACACACCAAATAACAGGAAGTAAAAATAATTTTAATGAAACGAACCTTTCACACTACCAAACTGGCCAACTGAACGTTCTTCTGTTCAATCCACTAATAAGGAATTCCATTCAATCAAACGTTTATATTTAAACGTAGCAAAAGTACTGCCACCGGTCAATAACAGCTGAGTTAAAGATAGTTACTAGTGCGATAACTATCGATATTTTTTTATTGATTAAAGTTTTAAACTGCCTTCGTGGTGTAGTAACTAGAGCGCTGTGCTCAAACCTCGGAGGTCGTAGGTTCGAATCCCGCGGAGGACACTTTTACTTTGGATTGCTTTTCTTTCCCAGTTTGGTAATAGCTGGAGAGCTGGCAAGCATTTTTGGGTAGGTGCTTGAGGCAAGCTGAAAACTTGTCCTGTACCTCTCCTATTATATCCCAACACGAAACTGCAGACCTGGCTGGTGAGTAGCGGGGCTAAATCAACCCCCAAATTTTTAAAAGTATATTTTTTTTAATCCAAAAATATACTTGAGGCAATTTGCAATTTTTATATGTTGTAGTTTAATGTTTACAGAATATAAAAAAAAATAAGCCAGACGATTCAGCCGGGGTTTTAACATTGCCAGGCCCGTCCAAAAATATTTTGCAAATGAATATAAAAAATGTGTTTGAGGCAACATGAAATTTTAATAGAGTATTATTTATAATTAAAAAATAAGACTCTCAAAAAGACAGATCATTTCGGTGGGACTTTCTACCTGCCAGGCGATCTAACAAATTTTGTATGGGTGCGAGTGCGAAGCATTTATTTGTGAAATTTATGGATATAAAAATATATCAAATATAAATGCAGCACGGTTTCAAAAATTTTGTGTAACTTACAAAGCTAACACTGAAGATGAACCTTTAAAAAAACTTTAAAAAATTGTGATCCCTCTACTTTACCTCCGTGCAAAGCTGAATTACAACAACATCTTTTAAGAACGCAATATATAACGAGTATTTGGAGAAATGCATATTTGCGATTCCCCAGCTCTTTGACACCGAATAGAAACGGATGGACACTTCATGAGGATACGCTACATTTTCACTGGTTCGACGGAGATTGTATGCCTCAATCAGTATTCGACGCTATTGTTCATGAAAACAATAAACAAAATTATTTTGGAAATGATACTACAGGTGCCTATACATAGTTTTTTTATAACTGCTGCATTTTAATTTCAATGGTTTATTGAATAAATCCATATACATATATTACTTTTCGCAGATAATGCAGAGGTATCCGAATTAGACGCAGATGAATCTGAAGTTGATTCTGATAGTTCTGATGAAGGAGCATCTACTGAAGAAGAATGACACAGATTGCTATGGCAGTATAGGCGTATGTACTCAGTCGAAGCAGGAGCAAACGCCTAGAGTAAAAACGTTCTAGGCTGTCTCACTCCGTTCGGACTGAGTTTACAGCTATACTGCCATAGCAAATATCGTTTGTGATGACCTCAAGAATGTATATTGTCATGTTTTTTCAATGGCCGCGTGAAAAAAAAAGTTGCAATTTCCCATACAAAAATGCAGGAGCGAACGCCTAGAGTGAAAACGTTCTAGGCTGTCTCACTCAGTTCGGACTGAGTTTACAGCTTTACTGCCATAGCAAATATTGTTTGTGATGACCTCAAGAATATATATTTTCACGTTTCGTCGATGGACGCAAGAAACAAAAAAAAACAATTTCCCATAGAAAAATGTATGAAGCGAAAAAAAGTTCAAACCTGATTTACTCAGTTCGGACTGAGTTTACAGCTTTACTGCCATAGCAAATATCGTTTGTAATGCCCTCAAGAATATAGATTATCAAGTTTGGTTGGTGGACGCTCGAAAAAAAAAAGACGCCACCTCCCCTAACAAAATCGGCATTGTCTTTTGTTAGATCGCCTGGCAGGTAGAAAGTCCCACCGAAATGATCTGTCTTTTTGAGAGTCTTATTTTTTAGTTATAAATAATACTCTATTAAAATTTCAAGCTGCCTCAAACACATTTTCTATATTCATTTGCAAAATATTTTTGGACGGGCCTGGCAATGTTAAAACCCCGGCTGAATCGTCTGGCTTATTTTTTTTTATATTCTGTAATCATTAAACTACAACATATAAAAATTGCAAATTGCCTCAAGTATATTTTTGGATTAAAAAAAAATATACTTTTAAAAATTTGGGGGTTGATTTAGCCCCGCTACTCACCAGCCAGGTCTGCAGTTTCGTGTTGGGATATAATAGGAGAGGTACAGGACAAGTTTTCAGCTTGCCTCAAGCACCTACCCAAAAATGCTTGCCAGCTCTCGGGCTATAAGGACATTAAAGAGTTGAATCACCTGATTCAAACGAAAGTCGCTTCATTGTAATAACTAGCCTGGTCAATTCAGGATCATTCATAGTCGTAGCTTACTATGGAGCTTACTATCTGAGGCAATAGCCGAGGATGCAACCGGTATAAGCGCTAGGATAATGATAATGATGATATATGAAAAACTATTTTGACGTTATTGTAACGTATGATGTAATGTAGAAAAACTCTGATTAAAATATTAAAACTTGCTAGATATCAGTAAGGTTATTTTCAATATAAAACGCATAAAATGACCAATAATATGCTGCCGTCATAGTGAAAAAGGGCGCATCTAACATTTTTACCAAAATTGAGTTATATAGTGATTCGGAATCAGCAGAAAAAGGCGCACCATCTAGTATTTTTTAATTTTATGAAATACGAATACTCTTTCTTTTATGAACAACTAAAAAGGACGTATCTACAAAATTTATTGTGGATTACTAAATTGGAAAGACGTTTCTGTATAATACTAAGATGTAAAGACGTAACTTAGTAGAAGAGTCTTATTCGTTTACAAAATATATTAATGTTCATAGGTTGAAAAGGCGTAACTACATGATCATAAGAAGAAAAAACGCATCTGAGTAGATGCGTCCTTTCTTCTAAGTATTACGAGAATCGGTAAGGCGTACGTGGCAGTAACGTCTTTTCTACTAAGTATTGTTGCGTTTGCGGGAGGAAGTGGAAGCCGCGGTAAAGAACATGTTCTAACAGATGCGCCCAGATATAAGATTATATGCAAGTGCGCAAAAAAAACTATTATTTTGAAGATTTTAATCAAGAAGTAGGTATAGAAATGAAATGAAATTATTTATTCAGCAGTTTGATTCACTTAGTGAATTATTTTGTTCGTCAAAACTTTTTTCACCCAACCAGCGACTTGGCGAGCTGAAAAGAGAATGGATTGCTGAGAAGAGACGCCGGTAGAAACTCAGCAGTTACGCCTTATTCAAAAATTACTTTCAATATGACAATTAGGTATGTCAAATAAAATAAATATAATTATGTGCGGCTGAGCAGATTAAAATGTACATGCATATTTGTCATATAAATAAGCCTTTATTTTATAGTAACCTTTCTTCATCAAGAATGATTTAATAAACAAATCATGTTTAGGAAATTCAATAAAATTTTCAGGAAGGTTCTTACATATTTTGATACTTAGTCCAATAAAAGACTTGCCAGTCTTTTGAAGCCTCTGACTGGGAACGGCAAGCTCATGTTTATTTCTTGTATTAAAGCTATGAAAGTTATTTTGTCTAGAAAAAATGTGTAGGTTCTTGCGTATGTATAAATTATGCAGTCAAAGATGAATTGCGACGCTGTAGTTAAAATGTTTATCTCCTGAAATATCTTTCGGAGTAAATCACGCAGCTTAAGATCATAACATTGCACGAATCGCCCTTTTCTGTATTATGTACAAAAAATGTTTGTAAATCAGCAGATGATCCCCACAATCTTGATAGAGATGGCCACTAGAGAGAGCAGGATAAGAGTGAAGGTAGCTGGTGAACTTTCGGACGAGTTCGCGGTTGATACCGGTTTAAAACAAGGGGATGCCCTGTCACCTATGCTTTTCAATATAGTGCTGGAATTTGTGCTCCGGAAAGTATTGGCACTAGAATCGGGGCTGCAACTTAATGGGCAGCACAAGGTGATAGGGTACGCAGATGACCTTGTCTTGTTAGGGGAAGACCGCGAACAAGTGGTAATGGCAGCGAAAGTTCTAGAAGAAGAGGCAAAGGCTGTAGGACTCGGGATCAGCCACGAAAAAACAGAGTATCTCTACATGAAACGCCGCAAAAATACCCGCGCTAAAAGAGAAGACCTGCATGTTGGAGATACTAAGTATACTGGAGTGGCAAAGTTTAAATATCTGGGCTGCATTATTACGGACACGAACACAAGAGCAGAGGACATCGACGTCCGAATTCAAAACGCTCTGCGTTGTAGTGCAGCCTTACATAAGGTTTTGGTGTCCAAGCTTCTGAGCAGGCAGACGAAAGTCCGCATTTATAAGACCGTCATCAGGCCTATTCTCATGTACGGCTGTGAGGCTTGGACACTAACACTCAAAGAGGAGGAGAAACTTTTGGTGGCGGAAAGAAAAATCCTCCGTAAGATCTTGGGCCCAATGCAAAGGGAGGATGGAAGCTGGAGAGTCCGCAAGAACGCGGAGATAGAAGAACTAGTGGCCGAACCAAACATCCTCGGAGAGACCAAAGCCCACCGGCTCCGATGGCTCGGTCACTTGGTCAGAATGGGTGAGGATCGGGGAGTTTTGAAAGCATATCTTGGGCGACAGAGTGGAAAACGTCCAGTCGGTCGCCCCAGATATCGCTGGAAGGACATGGTGGAGGCTGACTTGCGTGAGCTCGGGGTTGTGGACTGGTTGGTGATGGCGCAAGAGAGAGACCGGTGGAAGTCTCTCGTTTCGGGGGCCAAGACACACTTTGGGTCGTTGAGCCATAATAGTTAGTTAGTTAGTTATAAACTAAATATCAATGCTAAATATGTGCAACGTGAATAACGTAATGGATTTTTGAATATGTATTGAAATACCCCATAGATCTTCCGTCTTTTTTAACATAAGTTCTTTGAATGTTTTAATTATAACTAGTGCATCAATATGTGTGAAATTAAAAAGCAACTTTGTACTTTTCCATTTTTTATCGGAGAGGTAGAACTTTGTGGAAATTCCACTCGAATGAGTCGCTCGTCTGGGAAGTACCTACACCTTACAGAAGACCGCAGTGAAGTAGCACTTCGTAACTGTTGTGCTATGTTTCTGCTGGTGAGTAAGGTTGCCAGAGCTCAGTTGGGGAGGGTATGGGGTTACGGCCGGCAACACATCAACGATACCTCTGGTGTCACGAATGTCCATGGGCGGCGGTGATTGCTCACCATCAGGCGACCCGCTAGCTCGTTTGCCGCCTCTGACATATAAAAAAAAAGAAGGCATTGAGCAACATTGGATCATAAGCATATGAAGTTTATGGTCATTTTTAGCAAAAAATTACCTTAAACTTCAATTATTGCTCATTAAATCCCAAAAAATAACGGGCGTTAACAGTTTTCTTTTATAATTGGTGTTGCAATACTTAGAAGAAAAGCAGCAAGTAGCTAAATGCGCCCTTTTTTAGTAAGCCTCGAAACAAATTTCAATACGATGAAAGAACGTTCCAAAAATTACTACGTTGAAAAGACGTATCTAGCCAGAAACGCCTTTTCAATGAAGTATTGCGGGTTTTTTGTTTTTTTTTTTACTAAGAAGAAAAAGAAAATCGTGTTTTTTAAATAGATAATATTGATATAATTGAATTTAATTCATGTGTCATGATAGGCTACCTAATCATACAAGTTTTAAAATTGCAAAAAGATTAAAATACCTATTTCCCACTAAGCAGCAACGTTTTTCATTTCATAATCACAAAATAATTTTTTTCTCCATTTTCAACTTTATGTAGATGCGCCCTATTTCCTTATGACGGCAGTATGTAGGTACGACAGTATCGCTACTATCTCAAAATAAATATCCAAAACCTTACGGATGTAAATTCAAAATTTGCGATTATTATGTATCGATAAATGATAACCGTTACAAAATGCTTAAGCTAGGTTGCCCCCACCATCTGATTCCGATCGGTATCTCCGAACCAGGTGTTGTCAAATTTCATTTACTAGAGGCCGCCCGCGACTCCGTCCGCGTGAATTTCAGTTTCCGCAGACATAGTGATATATTATAGCTTAAAGTCTCTACAAATGGCCTATCCAACACAAAAACAATTTTTGAATCGATCCAGTAGTTTCGGAGATTAGCGCGTTCAAACAAATAAACTCTTCAGCTTTATTTTATTAGTATAAGTTTATTAATTTATATGAATAACTATCAATAGTCCTAAAAACATCGATAATATCGTTTGTAAAAATAAGCAGTAACACTAGAGCAGAGCAGTGTACAAAAACCAGAAGCGCCGGTAAGACTTAGTACACACAAGAGAGTGGAAAGCGATTTCATTTCACAATAATTATAATTCATCGTTACATGAATACATGTAAATGAATTACATATTATTTATCGGTCATCTAATCACTTACCTTAAAGTACCCATGAACATTATTTTCTTTAAATACCTACGTTAATTGCATCTGGAAAAGATTATCTATTCGATATGTCTTTAGGGTATCTGTCTGTTGTTATGCAATATAATCTTATTATCTTTCAATATAATTATATATTTAATTACGTGCAATATATTTTTAAGAAATAAAATAACATCGATCGAATTACCAATTAATATTTTGATTAAATAAATTTTTAGCCTAATAAATATTGATCTTTTGAAGATCCAATGTTTTGTTGACTGGCGAATCGCCCCAGCTTCGCACGGGTGCAACTAAAATATAAATGTTTCTCTATTATATTATCTGATAAAAAAGCATAAAAACAATAGTTTTAAAGATTTAAGCATACGGAGGGACACCGACATACGATGAAAGCGGCTTCGTTTTATACTATGTAGTGATTATGATCAATAGCGTCTTTATCGTCAATATAACCTCAACCTCTAGCAAGCGGTGCGCGTCGAGGATCAAACACGTAACTGGCGCCGGTAATCGAACCCAAATCAAGATCATGGCCGAATCTGTTAGCTATTACGAAACACGCGCCACTGACGCGAATACGTTTGAACACGAGATTATGTACGAACACGAGACTAATCCTTACTTTCACAGTTTATAATCCTGATTAGAAAGTGAGGCCAAAAATTGGCGGGAAATTAACAAGACGACCGACAACGTAACAAATACTTAGACGTAGTCACACCGTGCCAAATAATGAGATATTTCCAAAAAAGTTTTTTGTCGAAGTGTTATTTACTTATTATAAGTACACATAAGTTTTTATTTATTTATTTATTTATAGCATAGCTAGCATTATGCATTATCCTAACAACTATACAACTTACGTACCTACTAAATTGATAATAAGAGTTCATGTGAAATATCATCATAATAATAATTACGAACCAACTAAGACGCTGTTCTTCTTCTACATTCTACTCTAGCTATTATTCTCGAGTGAGCTAATACGTATTGTGTCTAGTTATAATAATGCAAGAACAGGACAATTTTATTGACAAAAAATATCACACTAGTAATAAAATAAAATTTGCAGTAGAAAGGTTAAGAGGGGGTGTAAAAAATATCGCGTATTTTCAAACACATTTTAAAAATGACCCGAAAAAAAAATCGTAGATATTCAAGCATCGTTCCTAAATAGTTTTCACAGAAAATATTGAAAAAACTGCAATTTTCATTGATAAAAAAAATCTTGAAGTTGCGTCTGACTTGATTTTTGGTTACATTTATTTCCGAGACGATGCATTTTGGTGAACCAATATTTTGGCATATAATATCAAATTATATTATCTAAATATTTATCACAGAACATTTTGAAAAAATATCATTTTTTACGAGTAATTCAAAGAAAACTAGTTTGGCGCTTACTACGTTCATATTCCGCGCAGTAAGCTATCGTCTGTCGCACCTGGCGCGTGCTCACAGGCATGTTTTGTTTCATCGGTTAGTCGCAACCTCTCCGTTGAGACGAGAAGACTATGATTCAGTGCTCTCCCGGCTCGAAAAAATATTTCGTTAAATTATTACAAGGGCTGACATGAATGACGCAGCGGCCGTGGGTAGTATATGCAAGAAATAATTATGCTTTTGCTTGTTAGTAGACTTGGTAGAAGTTTATAAAGGAGCCGGGCGAACATCCATACAAAATTGGGCCTGACGTTACAGCAACCATTTCTACACTATTTTATTTTGATATTCCTGCCATTTCAAATAAAAAAACTTTTTCACAATTGCTACACGGGAGAAAAAAGATATAGGGTGTTATTATTTGCTTCGTAGTAAGTAATTCGTACAAACTCTCAGTGCTCTCACGTTGTATTTACAGACTACTACTGACTAGATTTTATTAGATTGTATTGAAAGACATTAACACATTGCGGTTTCTAAGATTATTGTAAAAGACTAGCTGTTTCCCGCGGTTTCACCCGCGTCCCGGGGCAACTTCTTCCCGTATCTGGATAAAATATAGCCTATGTTACTCAGGGTGAATCTAGCTTTCTAATAGTTTAAGAATTACAAACATAGAAATATAGACACAAAAATCTTTCCTATCTATCTTATCTCTTCCTTTGTAGTGTATAGATGGGTATAAGTATGAATGAAAAACACATTTTTCTCATAATTATTTATTGATCATTTACTTAAACGAATCATAAACGATTAAACATAAAAACATACGCCGCCAGCTAGCTATGCCGCATTTGATACAATGCAGTCGCTGATCACTCATTGTATTCTGCTTCGAAATCCGGTCGTTACAGCTGAGTAAGTCGAGTAGGCAAGAAAACTAAGTCCGTTAAGAAAAGCGTGGGTTGTTCGTTAAAGCAATAACCGTCAGAATCCTTTATACGTAGCCAAAGCCGCAAAACAACACTAAATGAACAATAAAAGCACACGAAGACACAACAAAACGAAATATCCACCATCGTAAATAATGATTTTTTTGACAATTGACGTTTGATGTGACATGAGTTTTACTTTGTTGCCAGTACAAGAAAAAAAAAACAAACTGTTGATCAATTTATTGTTACAATGTTTTTATAAGGGTTGTTATATAATCCATTATTTAAACGTTTTTTTAAAACATAATACGAAAAAAAAACACTGATTCACTTTCATTGCTTTGATTTTCTATTTTATATCATTTCTTTATTTCTTTATTTATATCATTACTTTAATTAATTTGGCAACATTTTTAAAAGTGACAGTAAAGCTAGGAAATAACGAAAGTCAATAATAATATGATTATATATTTTATTTAATATCCCATGGTAAAATGGCATAATATTTCATGATTAAAAATAAAAAATGTAGATATTTTTTTTGATAAATATTTTATTTGTGTAACGAATAGTAACGATAAGCCCAGATTCGCCCGACTCCTTTAATGAAAATACAATATACATAATTACAAGTCCAACCTGAACTTATATTCTATTGTCCTTGAATTCTTTTACTGAGTACCATAAATGGAGAAATAAATTAGGTGTTGCGGCAATAGACTATTTAAAATATCTTTTAAATGAATAAATAAAATAAATGATTTATTTAGCAATTTGATTCACTTAGTAAATTCTTTTGCACGTCAAAACTTTTTTTACCCTACCAGCGCCTCGACGTGAATGGCCTGCTGAGAAGAGACGCCGCAAGAAACTCAGACAGTTTTGCCTTTTTTAAAAATAAATTTCAATTTTACAATTATGTCAAATATACGTTAAAAATAAATACAAAATAAGTGCGGCTGAGCAGATTAATATGTCCATGCATATTTGTCATTTAAATAATCATCTATTTTATAATAACCTTTCTTCATTAAGGTTGATTTAATGAACAACTTAAATTTTTGTTTAGGAAATTCAATTACACTTTCTGGTAGTTTATTAAATATTTTGACACTTAGTCCAATAAAAGACTTCCCAGTCTTATGAAGCCTGTGACTTGGAACGGCAAGCTTATGTTTATTTCGTGTATTAAAGCTATGAAAGTCATTTTTTTTTAGAAAAATTGTGTAGGTTCTTGCGTATATAAATTATGCAGTCAAAGATGTATTGAGACGCTGTAGTTAATATGTTAATCTCCTTGAATATCTCACGGAGTGAATCACGCGGCTTAAGGTCGTATATTGCACGGATCGCCCTTTTCTGTAATACAAAAATTGTTTGTATATCAGCAGACGACCCCCACAACAACAAACCGTAAGACATAACACTATGAAAATAGCTGAAATAAACCAATCTCGCCGTTTCAATATCAGTAAGGCGCCGTATTTTTCTTACAGCAAATGCTGCAGAACTTAGTCTCCCAGCCAAAGCAACAATAAATAAATTTTGCATAAATAAGTAGATGGAAAATGTATGGTTTAGAAGTTTTCTTTCATTTTTCAATCTAAATGCATACTTCAAAGTCAAGCAAGTCCTTTCTATAAATGAAACCTTTTTCACTAAGAAAACTCACGCCTGTTGATACCTGACGTGAGTTGACAGGCTTGTTTTGTTTCATAAAATTTTCACTTCGCTGATTCGAGAAAACCGGTGTTTCTTTGCTTAGGAGTAAAAAAATCCTATTAAAATGGGGAACAAGCAGAACCAACGTAAAAAATCCAAAAAAACGGCAAACAAGAGGTTAAAAGTTTAGGTCATGGTTAAAAATCGAAGGTATGTATGTGTACATAATAGCTTTAGGTACTTCATGAGATTTTATTACCTAAAAGCATTTATAAATTATACTAATTCCGTTAGCTAGTATCTTTTAATATGTAAATGTTGTTATTCAATCAAGGAATAAGTGGAAACCAAATTGACATTTTACTATATTATTATTGCAAATAAATATTTATTTGGCGTTTGGTCTGTTGGGACTTTATCTTTCCATTTTTAGACTAATCAAAATAAATGTAGTAAGTGAAGATTTAAAAGAGCAGCTATCGAGTTTCCTGCCGTTTCTTCTCGATAGATTACTGCGTGGGAATCGTACACCGCCTATTTAGTGATATTATAGGTAAGGAGAAGTTATTTTAACCGAATTGAGGTGCATGCTTATGACAAAATGAAACATGACACTGTATTTTGAAATCTAAATTGTGATTGCATTGCGTAAATATGATAACGTATTTGTTTAAGTATATCAATTTATAGGAATTGATAATTTAGGGATATCGCCCGGAATGAAATCGCATATTACAATCGTCTTATTTAAAGATACGTTAAAATTATCTAGGCCGTAAGTCTCATGTATCATTACTAATTGTCGAGATAATTAAAAAAACAACAACAACTCATTTAAAGCATTCATAAAATAATTTATTATAATTTTTGCTTTAATTATACCCGCACTTAGACTATTTTTATCTGATTTACTTTGCATACTGTGCGGAATCGCCCGAAACAAAATGAAGTGGCGACCTCTGTCTCATTGCGTTGGAGTCATAGGACGAGAGGGGGCCGAGGAAGCGCGCGGGTGCAATCCGATTGGTGTCATAATTGATGCGCCCTCTTAATTGTTACGTTTATTGTTTAAAAAAATGTATTTGATAACTCGGATTGTATGCATGTCCTTACGTAATTGATAATAATGATCAATGTGCAAAATACTCTTATCATAATTTCCTTACCTTGATCTAATTAAAATGCAGTTTAATATGTAGGATATTATCAGACAAAATCAATCATCACTAAAAGACTTTTGTAATTTTCAAAGGGTTTCACACAAAGCGTGAAAAACCTTGAACATAATAATGAATTTTATATCCTTTAATCAAATGGTTTTTACTAGCTAGGTAGCTTTAATGAAGTGACAATAAAATAATATGAGGTCACCATAACAATAGTTGAAAAGCGACAGAACCTAGAAGTATTTCTACACCAACGGCTAGAAATATGCTAAATCAATTTTACATCGATCTTTAAGCTAGACAAGCTTTATAAGTATTAAGTATAGTGTTAAGAAAACTGGTATCCCAACTAATATTATAAATGCGAAAATAACTCTGTCTGTCTGTCTGTCTGTCTGTTACGCTTTCCCGCTTAAACCTCGCAACCGATTTTGATGAAATTTGGTACAGACAATCTTTAGACCCTGAGACAGAACATAGGCTACTTTTTATTTCGAAAAAAAGAAATCCACGCGGACGGAGTCGCGGGCGGCCGCTAGTAGATTATATGATCGGCTATCCGCAACGTGTAATAAATGACTATTAATGCGATTACAAAACTTTCTACTCTTCATACTACTTCTACATCTATATTATTTAAGCGCAATAAAACTGATAAAGTATTATTACTCTAAAACCTGATTTTTTACAGAACCACAAACTCGTAACTTTCTTATACGAAGCTACTGGTTGTACAATTTGATAGATTAAGTTCAATCAACAAATGCAATTTTGAAATTATCGATCAAATAATAATCACAATCTGACATAAAATCAATAATTTTCAATATAAATATTCTTATATCTATTAGTGTCCTTAATTGTAATGTTATTATTACAATCTTTTAATCTAAGAGAAATAAGATATAACACAAATCGGTGGTAGAATAATTACATATTTTGTAGTTTTCTGACGATGACTCGTAAAAAGTGCTTCTATGAAGCCTATGTTAGTAAATATTATTTTGAATTTGAATTTCCTTCGTTAATTTAAAATTGTGAAACGAAAAAGACATTTTAAAACCATATTAGGATATGTGATTTAACTAGCCATTTCAGTATTTCCTCATTTAAAGTTACATAACGCTGGTACTAAAACACAACAACGTCATCACCGATTTGTCCATCATCTATGATTAATAATCGCTATCATCTCGAAGAAAACGTAAATAATTCAATAAATACATAAATTGGATGGGCGATTTATTGGGCAATAAAGCTTGCATCACCAGTAATGAAGAACAGTTGTCATATGGAAGCTCACGAAACGTTTAAATAAGGTCGGGCCCATCGCGCGGGTGGCGCTTGATATGCCTACCAAATAGTCACAGTAAGTAGTAAGACAGTGAAGCAGGTTCGCTTTAAAATGTGGCTTTTTGTAGCGCAATAGTAATAACAATAGATGATATAAATAAGGAGAGGGAAATAGAGAAGAATTTCAAAAAATCTAATTTTTAATCAAATATTTGAAAGAAAAAGGATTTGAGTTTTAAAGTATGTAGGTACGAGTTTATATTAGTAGGAGCAAAGAACTAATTAACTTTTGGATTCACATAAATGCTTAAAATTTTATTTTGGAACATTTATTATTTGACGTTAAAGTGAAGTCCTATTTTATTTTGATTTTTCATTCTTAATGGAGGTACCACTAGAAACCAATAATCGTTAATATACATAGTAATATAAAACAAAATCCAACATTTCCTTTTAAATAATAAAATATTTGAAAATAACGAAGCGAAGCGTAGTTACCTACACTAGAAATTCAACACCAGTAGTCAAAAACTCGTCGTCAAATATTTTCGTAACTCTCATAACTCTTGAAGAAAGTGAGTTCACTACACCCACACTACACTGTGTGGGTGTCGCTTTGATTCCAATGAGCCAGTGTCGAGCTGTTAAACTGTCATTAATCATTGCTGAGACCATGGTGGGTACTTGTAATTACTAGGAAATCGTTTGGGCACGCGCCGCGAATCATTTGAGGGCTTAATTGATCACTTTGCATGTTTATTATTGACTTGGGCTGAGACGTGTAATCTTCAAATATGGTTATGCCAGCATTAAACATCAAAATAAACAAGAGATGAATCTATAAACACGTTTTCGGTTTTGTGTTTTATTAGACATAATACACAGATGCATACACATTCACATGGGTAGCTTGAAACATTGTAAACTATGAAGTGAAGTTCTTTTTGTGTATACAGTGCATTATTCAGTCACTCAATGATCTGGACAAGAGTGATCTGGACAAAACACACACGCAAATTAACTGCAAAGCAACTATGTAAATGCATGCTCCATAACATTCATGAAACGATTTCATTGATTCGGGCTGTCTTACCGTTCGGGTCTTAAAGCCTCATACAAAAAGCATTCAATTACCGCTTAAAAGGATTACATGACAGTCCGTACTGAGTTTTTGCAAGACAATAAGCCCATAATCCACCTTCGGCCTAAATACCCACTTACATGAAGAGACATTTGTCACGATTCGTCCATTCGGACCGAACAGAGCTTACATGCAACCTCAGATTAATGAATACCATAAATGCTCCCTATGTCACGTTTGAGTGTCTCCAACGTCAAAAATTCACTTAACTTTTCACTTAAGTCTGTTTCCCCCTCAGTCTCTCTCAACAGAAGACGCAAACCACGCGATAATGACGTCATCCCACATGACAGTTCAGGCGGCAGGAGTACGTGTGTCCATTATGTGGCTCTACTACACGTGATTCATTATAAGGAAAATAAAGGATAGCATAATTGTCTAATTATTTGATGCATCTATTGATATTCATTAATCTGAGCATGCAACCGTTGGCCTCGACATAGACTAATGTCAAGTGGGATGCTAATGTCCTATTCCTATTAGCAAACTTGATTATATACCTGTTACGTCAGAACAACAACATGAATTAAACCTTACAACAATAAAATAAGGCTTATTATGTATTTCACAGGCTTTTTATTACATGCAAATATTCGCTCCCGAATCAAACCACTTAAGAGGTTTTATTTTGAATTAGGCTGTGGTCGGTATCCAGACGAGATGAAAAAATTGTAGACACTAAAGCACTTAATGCGATTTTTTGTCGGAAACACCGGTTGCTGATTTTGGCCATTACAATTTTTATGTCATTTGTAGGATGTTTGCTAACACAAAAACATGCACCTTTAATGAGTAGCTAAAGGATGGATTTTTTATTTTCAACGCCGCGATGAGCGATGGTGGCCTAGTGGAACGGACGGCGCCTCACATACGTGAGGTCCGCGGTTCAAATCCGGGCCCACACCTCTGGATTTTTCGAAATCTATGTGTGGATTTGTGCCATTAGCTTGGCGGTGAGGGAAAACACAGTAAGGAAACCTGCATATTCAGTGAATTCTGACTATAGTTCAGTTAGATCTAAATGTGTAACCATGATCCAATTTGTCTGGTTCCCCTCTATGGGTTACGAAAGTCTCATGGCAGTCGCTTTACTGTAATAACCAGACTTACCAAATCCTGGATCATGGTCAAAGCGGACCCCGCATAGAAACGGGATAAACGCTAAGAAGAAGAATGCCATACAGGTCTAATGACAAAAATTAATTTATATTTGCAAAGTAGCCTCTTTAAACCACACTTTAAATTGAGCAGGCATTCACTGCTAAATAGTTCGCGTGATCTAAGTGTTTCTATTAGCATAGTCATAAAATATCGCAATATTTATAAGGAGGCGATCATGTCATGTATGACAATGTCATGTATGTTCTTTGAATATCTAAGACGTATCTAAGAAGCTTCATACTTAGTTGTTACACACAAATGGATGTGTGAGGTGTTTGAACTTAAATGCACGGTTGTGACATTTACATACTAACAATGGTTGAATTTTATTGTGATACAAATTATTGATCCTTCATTTAAAGTGTAGTGACATTAGCAAAGATACATATGTATAAAAGTAATAGCCCCGTTAACTATGTAGTAAAAGCACTGTAGATATGTATGATTGTTTCAGTCCAAAGGCAAAAATCCCTTTTACGAGAAGGAAACTTAGTTGTGTGAATAAATCTGATAACGTTAAAAACTCAGAGCACCTAATGAATCTTAGTAATTTACCTGTTATCTCAATATTTCTCGATTTTCACACATTCAGAAAATGAGTGGGGTCTTTTTAGGGTTCCGTAGCCAAAATAGCAAAAAACGGAACCCTTATAGATTCGTCATGTCTGTCTGTCTGTCTGTCTGTCCGCCAGTATGTCACAGCCACTTTTTTCCGAAACTATAAGTACTATACTGTTGAAACTTGGTGACTAGATGTATTCTGTGAACCGCAACAAGGTTTTCACACGAAAATAGAAAAAAAAATAAAAAAAAGCGGGGATCCCCATAGTCAGAACTGAACCTCGAAATATATTTTTTCATTGAACATATACGTGTGGGGTATCTATGAATAGGTCTTTAAAAATTATATTTAGGTTTCTAATATCACTTTTTTCTAAAGTAAAAACTTTGCGTGACAGACCCTTCCAAAGTGGAAAAAAGTGTCCCGTCCCCCCCCCCCCTCTAACTTCTAAAATAAGAGGATGATAAAACTGAAATAAATATATAATGTACATTACTATAAAAACTACCAACGAAAATTGGTTCGAACGAAATCTATTCAGTAGTTTTTTTAATACTACAAAAATAGAATTTGTACGGAACCCTCAGTGCGGGAGTCCGACTCGCACTTGGCCAATTTTTTAAGTATTAAGTACCATGTACATGATTGCTTTTTTTGTTTATCTTTATATCATGTCAAACTTCTCAGGGCAAATTTTTCAAGAACATTTTATGTCGTCAGTTTCGTATATAGGTTCATGTCATGCCAATCACTCAACACAAAATGCTTTAGACACTCGCCGCTATTTTCTTAGAACAGATTATTGCACTACACACTACATGGTCACACAATATGGCTTTAGGTGATACGGGTGAAGGAAACGGGAATGGGATGAAATCATCAGTCACACAATGCGAGCCACTCATTCAATCATTGTACTAGTTCGTGTTGTACAAGCAATGTAGCAATGTCAAGAATTGTCTAGCGAGGATTAGCCGATGGTGCAAATAGAAAACGCGTTTGCTTTCTTATTTATCTATTTAAGCATGCTTAAGTACGTCACATATGCATGTTACGAGAGCAGCAGTTGTCTATGTACACCGTAGTATTTCTACGAGAGTTCTGTTAGGGCTTAACACTGCCTTAAACCATAATTATAGCTTATCAAGTCAATTATTAAATGTGTCAAACAAATTGTCAAATTTGGCTTGGAATAAAGCAACACGGCTCATTAAATTGATTGTTAACATATCTTATATTTTATGTTTCATGCTCGAGCTAGAGTAGAGTAAGCCAGCTGGCTTCGTATTTTATGATACGATATCAAACAACTGCCATACTCAATGTTAAAACAGGAATAAAGCTGGCATGCTTGGCTTAGAAGATGTAGTTCCAAATGGTAGACTACATAGTTCTTTAAGGCTATATATACTCCTTCGTATAGATACTCCTTCAAAAGATCGAACATCAGTTTACATGAAATACAACCCATCAACGTGGACACGTGACAAATTCCGCTAACGCTCCCATCATGGTCCTTCTCTTAACCCACATAGCCGCCAGGCGCCTTAGTTGTCGTCATCGCTGGTAAACAAAATTAATATATGACTGAATTGATAAAGATGCTAAATAGGTCACGTCACACCGTACCCTATAATTGTCTAAATGGCTCAGACTCAAGGTGAAACCTTCGCAGTTCCCACGTACGTTAGTATGCCATCATCGCATCATTGAATATATTGTAATTGATGGCAAAATGAATGGACATTCGTATGGGCATAATATACTGTTATTGGCTGTATTAATAAGCGACAAATATCAAGCTGCGTACGCGCGATACTCATTGACTTATGACAACTTAAATCAAACAATATTTTTTACTAGCAATGAGACCCAACTACAATTATTGTCTTTAGGGAACAGTTAACTCGATCTAGACCGTTGGTGTTCAAAAGTTTTCTTTAATAAGTGCCAAAAATAAAACAAGGAGAGCTATCCAAATTCTTCAAAGATATTTGCATTAAGTATTTCGGTACTTAATGCAAAATTCGGTCTCACGGATGAGAGTAGGTATGCATATTTAAAATTCACAAAACATGTTTTTTGTAACATAATGTCATTCCAAAGGTTAAGCATTCTACAAATCTTGTTATACAACCGTTGCTTGCCCGTCGTAACTGGAACAGTACATTGCCAGTAGACTACATTAAATAATCATGCTCACAAATGTCTTCAAAGAATTCCGCAATAAAATTCGATCGCGAAATTATTCACTGATACATTGTTAGTATTATGCAACGCGGAGACCTTGGCCATGTTATATCGGTGCATTATGCTTCAAACGCATCAAATTATAATAAGCGATTGCCGTACTATGAATAACAAATATGCATCTTATTGCAGTAGAATCGCTCCCTCTAATTAAAACACATAAAAGATTCCTAACTGCACGAGAAAATTGGACACAGTAATATTTAAAGATCGTATTAGGCAGTTACTTTTATCTTAAAAGTTTCGAAAATAGGGTAACTAATTAACACTCTTAAACTTGGAATGCTTCTTGAGAGGATATGACTGGGATTGAGTTAGTAGGTATACCAAGAACCATCTTTCTCATTCATCATCATCATCCTAGCGTCCCTCTCGGATGCATATTTTGGTTATTACCTCGTAGCCCAGAGTACGCTACGACTATGATACCGATAACCCAGCCTGGTTATTACAAAGGAGCGACTTCCGTCTGACCTCTGTAACTTTAAAAGGGAAACCACACCATTTGGATCATAGTGGGACTAAAGGCTTAACGTGCCTTCCGAGGCACAGAATCATCATTCTCATCGGAAAATCACGAAATTCAAGCCAACAATAACCCAATCCACTGGGAAAACCAACACAAAATGAAAGTGTTTCCCGCTTCTTTCGAAACCCACGACCTTCGAGCATAGCGCTCTAACCACTTGACCACGAAACACATACCTACTCCTAAACTTGGAATGCTTGAGGGAATATAACTGGGATTCATTAAATAGGACCACCAAGAAACAACCTTTCGCATTATGAACTTTATTTTAAAACTAAGTACAGTAGGCAGCCTCTCGAGTGTACATATATTCCTGTCGTTTCCAATGTTCAAAGCAGAGAAGCACATATTTCCGCATTAGCAACCGCTAGACTATAAATGGCTTCGAATCAAGCTCAAAGGGAACTAAAACTATACTATGACGACGAAGCGAAATTAGAACGGCTACTATTCATGTTTTTGCAATACATAAATGCTTACGTTATGCCCGGAAACCAATGTTTTTAGTTTACGAAATGCATTTCAACTTGTTGCTGAGTGTAACAGAACTAGGTCTAAAGTGTAAATAAAAGATATTTAAACTAAGGAAATGTTAAAGGAAACAAAATTTGACGTAAGTTATGACTGCTATAGTTAAATATTAGGGCAACATTTCCTTTGTTTGACTAAAGCTCGATGGCGCAGTGGTTAGGTTATCAAAGTTAAGCATGGGTGACCGAAAAATTTCATGTCGTGATCCTCCGCGCTTCGGAACGTACGTTGAGCCGTTGGTCCTGCGCTTGATCTCTGAATGGTTGTGTTAGAATTCACAGACTCTATAACAACATAAATGAAGCCTGCTAAACGGAGAAACAAATATTTCAGCTAATTTCTTTCTGCAATATAGCATACCTCCGATTATAGCAAAATTATGGTCGTCTTATTAGAGATTTCCTTTCTGTCCTATTTAAGAGTCATCAATCTATCGCTTGCAATTTAGTTTCTTCATGTTGTTCTCAACCTTAAACGTATCACTTTAAAGCTGACAACAGCTCTGGTTTATATTAAAGAGGAAATTAGCATGGCCGCAGCATAAGTCGTTAAGTTCAGGGGCAGATCGTAAAAACCGTAAATCGATCGTCTGGGAGAATCCTAAATACTCCACTGGGGCCTGCCATTTCCTGACTAATCAACCAAGCTATATATTATCAGATGAAAGCCTTGTCATCAACCGAAGCCAATTTCCTAGAGGTAATACTCTAATGCGCCGTATTCGTACCGAGGTAATAAAGGTTATATAGATGTTGAGGATGCGAAGATACTGGTTTACTATCTATTTTTATGCGTAATGCTTCATAGTCCAATTGGCAATCTGGTGGTGGTTTTTATTTTATGTTATTAAAAAAACGTTTTTTTTTTTCAACCATCATCTCGCAGGAAAACATCTCGCCCGATTTTGTTGTAAGCGCCTCCTTAAACCAATATAATTAGAAACTTGATGGGCAGCTTTTGTGAACTATTTACCTGGTGCGCTTCGAGGAATATCTCCCATTGAGGTTTGGCCTATAATGAATTACACCACGAAGGCCCATCTGATATTTGATCCTTTAATTTCAAATGTAGCTCGAATTACTTTGTTCCATAAGCTGGCCCACACTTACTCAGATGAAAGAGAAGCTTACTGACAGCTTAATAGCCATTGTATACGGCGTCCTTGCAGGCCTACATACGAGTCTTTATTCCAGCCACCCTACCATTACAATATCGTCTGTCACTCGCCGACGCGCTTCTATTTTCATTGTTCTCATATTATTTATTATAATAGTTTGCCGAAGCCGAAAAGAAACATACAATATGGTGTTCACACACGTACACGACGAACGTAACCCAGTTGGCAAGAGAGGTGGCAAAACAATTTACAAGCTTACCACTCCGTTCCCACGTCGAAATATCTCTGTAAACATAGGCGATGAAGTCATTTATATTGGGAGCCGTTGTTAATTATCCCGTAATAGTTATTACAATTTACGCTCCCTAATTACGATGAACTGACATCGGATAAAATAATTCATCTGGTCGTTATCTCAAAGAATAATAACAGTGGTTCATACCGAATTTCGGATACAATATTTTATCGTGGGAGAGCTACGTTTCTGATTTCTCGACTGGGAGGTACCATAAATGTTAACCAGGCTCTTGAGAAACGGTGAAATGTAATTATTTTTTACTTGAAAAAGCCGAGAAACTAGACTAATCCTGTATGAATTGCAGTTCAAATTTGGTGGCATTTGCAAAAGATGCTCCGACCCGAAAAACAATGTACCTAACTATTAATCACCAAAGCACTTATATTGTAACTACAAAATATCCTGTATGATTGCGCAGGTGTACACGATATATCTTCACTTTCATACCCCGTGGGACAGCGATCCGACACGACCGAAGAAAGATCCGCCGCCAACGGCTTTACGACTTTCCAAGGCACTCTCGACTTAACATTAATCGAAATGTCAAACATATCCTACAGTTATGGGTAATAATCATTGTAATAGATTTACCGAAGAAGCGTTTTTAACATAAACAAAATCCATTTGAACAATAATTGAAAATTTTATGATTAATCAATAAAAAAAGACATTCTGTATAATTTGTACTCGTAAAAGTGAATGAATCATCATCTATTTAATTGAAACAACAAATTTACCATCACATTGAAGTACAAAAATGTGCTAATTCGTGTTTCAATGTATATGTTTACTTCAATCTTACAAATGTGCTATTAGGAGCACTTCAGCAAATCTATTCTCAATATAAACACCAATCAATCAGTATAATTAAACTTTTTTGTCTGGCATCGTTTTAGCCCGCTTATTTTCGTGGAGCATCGGAAATATCACTAGCATTGGTGACCTCAGCATTCGCAAGGAATATGTGCAAACATATTTGAAGTTTAACAGAACAGTGAAAGATGAAAGTGGCCCGTTGGCGCGTGGCCAAACCGAGCACTGAACTTGGCTAGTCTATCGCGTAAATTAATTGCTCTTGTGACGGAATCACTACTTTCAATTAACAAGACGTATTTGTTAGCGTTCGATTCCGAGAAACTGCAACCTTGACTGAGATTAGAAAAAGCTACGAGTTTTTTTCAGGATTTTTGGTTTGATACTATAAATATTATAAATATTTTTACTCTCAACAAGTGTCTATAGGATTGTTATTCCTATTTCTTCTCATAGAACTTTTTCGAAGTATACTTAGTAAACTTTTCGAATAAATAGTAATTACATAAGATTTCTTGTTTGCGTATACTCTGAATCTTTCTTATTCATAAAAGTCAATTTACCTAAGCTTTTTCACAAAGCTTTATCAATACTTTAGAATGGCTTAGCTCCCTGTCGAATGAAAATTAATTTAATCTTAAGCCGAGCATTGTGTTGCAGAAATTATACTATGAACTATGATAGAAGTGCTAATCTACCAATCAGTGTGTGCATATTTGCACAACTTATCTAAACTGAACTCCTGTATTTAATCGATGCAAATCGTTTTAATAGTAACCCAGTAATCTTACCTATGTCAAATATTGCGTGAAGACCCGCACGGCATCATTTGAATGCCAAGTATCGAAACCATGTGGGTGGAACTTGGCTGGGAGCGGCGTGCATTGCGAGAAATCAGTCGTACCAACCGCATTTCTTCCGATAACAAATATTGCACGCTTCGTGTGTTTAACATTAAACATAATCATGTAAACAGAGTTGAAACTAAACGTAGATACTAACACAAAACTACGTACGTAGGTCAGTGTTAAGACTGGCATTGAAAAATGTTCTAGCATTCACATTGCATACAATTTTTTTTTTAGAACTACTAAGCTCTATCTCGGATACCTGGGTTCATGTAAGACCAACTTTATGCTCAAAGTCCTAAAACTATCCACTAATTTTCTAAGTAAAGGTTGGGCTAGCGAATTCAGCTAAAGTCGTCGAACAAGCGTGGTGTAAAAACAATATTATGATTACTCCATTTAAGCAATTACACAGATACGTTTCTGTTACTTAAGTTTACCTACGAACATCTTGTTGTTATAAAACCAGCAGTTACTATCACCATTCTACATAGCATACTTTTGTATAGTACACTTCAATTATCTTAACCTTTCGAGTACACTTATAATCGGCGTTCCATAATATTGAATTCCACCGATCAAATATTGACTCAAACTTGACGAGTACTTATTCAAAAAGTTCAGTGATTTGTTTAGCATATATTTTTGACAGTCGGTTATCATTTCTCCTATAGTTAGACTATGAAGGAGAGAGACTATGTTGGTATGTCGTACATACCTACTAGGAGTTTAGATTGTTAGCAAACATATGGCGACTTTTTGGACATTAAGTCGCTACAAGAATGCAATTTGCAGCGTTCTTGAGAATCCAGTCTCTTTCTTTGTATCGTCTACGTTAAGCTATCAATATAAATGAACATTTTTCTTCTTCTTGAAATAATTTATGAACTTATGAAACCACCGAGGACCTTATGGTGTTGGAATAAAGGCGATAGAAAGTGCAAATCTCCGTGCAACTGTCTAACGATAAACATGTTCCTGGAGATCGTAGTAATTGGACAATCATGTTTTATCCATTGCTTGCTTTCCAGCGTCTGGGCTTATTTATTGTTTACTATTTCTCGCTCGTGAGCGCTAGATAGATAACAATAAATTCTGTCTGGATGTTTAGTTTCAATTTAGTAATTATTAGCATCTTTCTCTCAAGGTGCGTCGGTGATTCTTAAATAAGTATTTATGGGAGTTACTTTTGCATTTTTTTCATATAAAACATTTGTTTCATTATTTGCTTTTTAGGGTTCCGTAGCCAAAATGGCAAAAAAACGGAACCCTTATAGATTCGTCATGTCTGTCTGTCTGTCTGTCTGTCTGTCTGTCTGTCCGCCAGTCTGTCACAGCCAGTTTTTTCTGAAACTATAAGTACTATACTATTGAAACTTGGTGAGTAGATGTATTCTGTGAACCGCAACAAGGTTTTCACACGAAAATAGAAAAAAAAATAAAAAAATGAGGGGTCTCCATAGTTAGAACTGAAACTGAAAATATTTTTTTTCATTGAACATATACGTGTGGGGTATCTATGGATAGGTCTTTAAAAATTATATTGAGTTTTCTAAGCTCATTTTATTCTTAAGTGAATACTTTGCGTGACAGACTCTTCCAAAGTGGAAAAAAGTGTGTCCCCCCCCTCTAACTTCTAAAGTAAGAGGATGATAAATCTGAAATAAATATATAATGTACATTACCATAAAAACTACCAACGAAAATTGGTTCGAACGAAATCTATTCAGTAGTTTTTTTAATACGTAAAAAATAGAATTTGTACGGAACCCTCAGTGCGGGAGTACGACTCGCACTTGGCCAATTTTTTGCATTACGCGTACAAAAGAGGCTTATATCGAAAACTTCTTAAATCGAAATCTACGACGATTGGTATTGGGTAAAATATAATAAAGCGGTTGTTTGTATGTTTGCGTGAACGCAGCAATCTCAGGAACTACTTGTATAATTTGAAAAATATTTTTGTTTAGGATACTCCATTTGTCATTGAAGGCTTTAAATGCTACATTAAACGCTACGCTACGCTAGGACCAATAGGAGCGTCGAGATGAATTAGTGAAAATTGTTGCAAATACATAAAAAAATAAAAATAATCAAATCGGTGAAGGTGATCGTTAGTATACTATAAAGGGGCCCCTTAAACCTACACGCTGGGTCGAAAGTCCCAGGCGCCGACTGACATTCCTCTCTGTTCCACGCGATGGACCCGGCACCCGCACGGAGAATCCATGGATAGCTAAGAAGTTCGTCTCATAGCGCAATTAGCACTTAGTCTCTCACATAGTCAACCTACGTGGTCTAACCGCTGCTCTTAATCACTGTCGAATCATTCCGTCAAATACTCAATCTTCGTCCAATTACCCTGCTCAAAACGTCATCGTAAGTCAAACAAGAAGAAAATCGCTAGTAAATTAATTTTGTGCGAACGTATTAATGCTTTTGAAACACGCTATAGACATTGCCTTTACGCATTGACGTATAGATTTGTTGGATAATTATTTAGCAAACATTTAATTTTCACTTGCTCTTCCTTTCTTAGGCGTTTTACCTTTAGAAAGTCGAAGACTAATTGTGAAACATAAGTGTTGTGTATGGAATTCAGATAAGCCTTAAAACTGGGTATTCTATTATTATTTCTGAAATTCAAGTACGTAGATACTAGTAAGCCATCATAAAATAATCGGCTCGTTAATGTAATACCCCATCGTCCCCAGGTGGCGGATAGGGGGAATGCCCTCCAGATATGGGGGGTATCGGCTCCGGCCGGCGTGGACCAAAACCAAAAGCGGCAGCCCTAGAAGGGGGCAGCGTGGATTGGCTGGTCTTCAAGACCGGCGGGTTGAGAAAGCGCGACCGTCGCGGAGGGCTCTCAATGCCCAAATGTGCTTCATGCATGCTTTTTGTAGCAAAAGCCGTTGTAGGGGCCAGCGCAGTCTTGGCTCGTGGTTTGGCAAGCCTTCAAGGCTGTGGTGTTTGATGTGATCCGAAAGGGTTACAGCTAGGGGTACTGCGCCGTTCCCCGAATCCGTAGCCCACCCTACCTTCGACAACGACCCCCACCGAGTGGCGCTGTGGGGTACGCCGTTGGTTGTGGGTGGAGCGGGGAGCTTGCCTTAGTTGGCCGGCTCGCGTCAAGGAAAAGACTATAACACCCGGGAGAAACCCCGCTAAAAACTTTAGGATACCGGGCGACCTCCTAAATATATAGCCAGCTCATCCGGAATGGGCGTAACCCGAATGAGCTTTCCCTATGTCGACCCTACTCGTGGGATTAGTTATGGAAATCGCAAAAAACAAACCCAAAACTTTAAGAAGAGGCGCAGTGGGCGCGGAAAAGATGGGCGCATCAAGCGCCAGGGAGGAAAGCGCAATGAGCGCTACATGTGGTGACAGCCGCTCTAACAGCAGGAGCCGCAAAACTAAAGGGGGCGATGTCTCATGCTCCGAGACGGAGTCCTTTTGCAGTGAAGGCACGAGTGCTATTCCGAAAAGGAAACGCTCGCCACTTAGGAGAGGAAAGATCCCGAATTCAGAAGGTTCTTCAAGCGAGGACAGCGAAGGTCCCTGCATAAAGACCAAAGCACGAGGCAGAGGACGACCGCCTACCAAAGGCAAGGACAAGGCCGCTTTTAGGCTGGAAGGGAAGCAGCGGCTTGAGGTAGAGACTGGAAAGCTGCGGTCTGCATCTGCTGTCTCTGACGCCAGTGCTTCTGCCCTTAGGGCAGATGGAGATCCTACGGCCAAGGACATCTACGAGGCCGTAAAGTTTGACCTGGAACGAGTCAGCTTCGTTTCGAAGAATTCGCAAAACCTCAAAGGCCCGTTCCAAAAGACTCTCAACGAAGCAGTGGAGTCGATCGAGACAGCGGTCAAAACGCTCCTCCATTGCACTTCTTTTAGTGAGAGGTCAAAATTGGAAGCAGACAACGCTTCATTAAAGAGAGAAGTAGCCGAGCTTCGCAATGAGATCTGCGCCCTTCGCGCGGAACTTACGAACCTCGATCTTGACCGAAGGCCAGTCTCTATTCAACCGGCCAAATCTCTAAACCCGACCGAGGTAACGGCCCAGTCTGGATCAGATGCGGTTCCGCCCTATATGGAGGACATGCTCCGAGACATGCGCGTGGCCCTGGGAAATATGATAAATGCGAGGATAGAGGGCCTCGAAGATCGACTTCTCCCGGCCAAGAGACTACGCCCTGCCTTGGCATCAGACAGAGCTCCTGGCGTCGATACAAATACGCCATCGCAAATGGAGACTGACGACCTCTCGTCTAAGGCAGCTGCTGCGAAACAGCCTAAGCCGCTGACAAAAGGAAAGAGCAAGAACCCGCCCCCTACATCTACGAAGACACAAGTAGGACGCAGAGAGAACTCGGGTCCTGCTAAAGCACGTGGCAGCGCTTCAGACAACTTGGCGCAATCCCAGCCAAATCAGGACGCGCCGTCGACCTCAAACCGTAACGAGGGCTTGAACTGGACCGAGGTTTTAGGAAGGAAAAAGAAGAAAACTAAGCTTGCAACGGCTTCGAAATCTCAATCCGAGTACAAAAAGCCACGTAAGTTGAAGGTTCCGCGCACTGCTGCAGTTGTGGTGACTTTGGATCCTGAAGCAGAAAAGGGCGGGCTTACCTACTCCGACATTCTTAAGCAGGCAAGGTCTTCTCTCAACCTGCATGAGTTAGGTTTATCCGCCTTCCAAATGAAAGAGGCGGCCACTGGCGCACGTATCTTCAAAATTATTGATGGTGAGTCGTCTGCAGACAGCTCAGCTAAGGCCGAAAAGTTGGCGGAAAAGCTCAAGGAGATTCTTCCTAAGGATGTTCGGGTCACGGTCCCGGTTAAACGCGCGGAATTCCGTGTATTTGGCCTAGACGACTCCATTGAGAAAGAGGACATAGTCTCGGCTGTCGTTCAGAAGACGAAGTGTTTGGACAGCAATGTGTCCATTGGGCAAATTCGACAAGGCTCGGATGGCATGGGCACTGCACTCGTCAGGGCTCCAGTGGAGGCCGTTAAAGCTATTATTGAAGAAAACAGACTGTTAGTCGGCTGGAGCTCGGCTCGGGTTCGCATGCAGGAGCCCAAGCAAATGCAGTGTTTCCGCTGCCTCGACATAGGACACACACGCCTACGCTGCCCAGCCCCAACAGACCGCAGTGATAACTGCTTCCGCTGCGGGCAACTCGGGCACAAGTCTTACACGTGTACCGCCTTGCCTCATTGCGCAATATGCGCTGAGGCTGGCAAGCCCTCTGGACACGTCATAAGAGGGAGGAGCTGTAACGCCCCTCTTCCTCCCAAAGGACGGAAAGCAGCAGCTCCCAACACGCAGTCTGCCACACATGCTGAACGGTCTCTCCCGCATATTGAGGACATGTGTTTCGACCAGTGATGGATCAGATACAACCAGTAAAAATTCTACAGGGGAACATCAACCACTGCCGCGGCTCCCAGGATCTACTCATGCAGGTCATGGCGGAGTGGTTGATTGACATTGCGGTGATAGCGGAGCCCTACTTCTGTCCTCCTGATAATCCCAACTTTATCAAGGATACGGACTCATTGGTAACCATTATAAGGTCATCTTTCTCACGTTCCCCGCCTCTGACCACCAAGGAGCGGGGACATGGATTTGTCGTTGCAGTTTGGGGAGATATATTACTGGTCGCCACTTACTTCTCTCCAAACCGCCCTCTCTATGAGTTCGAGTCATTTATTGGATTGATTGGTGCAGCAGTTCAACAGGCTGCCACTAACCGTGTAATTGTTCTCGGGGACCTCAACGCCAAATCAACTGCGTGGGGCAATCCTCGAAATGATGCACGAGGCACCCGGCTTGAAAACTGGGCCGTCATCAACGGCCTGTTAATAATGAACAGGGGCACTGACTACACGTGCGTGCGAGGTCAGGGCGGTTCCAGAGTGGACGTTACGTTCGCCTCCTCCGCCTTTGCTCCGCACATTCTAAATTGGCGAGTCGACACCGAAACTGAGACGCTTTCAGATCATCGCTATATTCTCTTTGAGATTTCGCGGAGAATCGACCGCAGCAGCCCACAAACATCTCACGGCACAGCAGCTACTTCGTTTCCTCGCTGGTCAGTTGCAAAGCTGAACAAGACCTTAGCAGAGGAAGCCGCCCTTCTAGAAGAGTGGTTTTTGAGCTCGGCAACACCATCTACCGACATCGACGCGGATGCATCTAACTTCGGACGATCTTTGACTCGTATTTGCCAAGCGTGTATGCCTCGTGCCAAACGCCGACCTCCCAGAAGAGCCGTGTACTGGTGGTCTCAAGAGCTCGCGGAATTGCGCAGCACCTGCGTTATTCGGCGAAGAGCGCTTGCCAGACATCGCAGGCTGCGGCCTAGTCGCAGGGACAACGAGATTGAAGAACAGCTCTCAACCGCTTTAAAGGAAGCAAAGCACCTATTTCGGATTGCTATTGCCAAGGCGAAAACCACCGCCAACGAAGAGTGGATCGCCGAACTTGATGCGAACCCGTGGGGGAGACCGTACCAGATGGTGCGCAACAAGTTATGCAGACAAGTCACTCCAACCACGGAAATACTTGAGCCTGACCTCCTCAACGACATCATCTCGGTCTTGTTTCCAAGCCAGGCGGAACACGTTGCCCCTTTTGTGGCTCTTACACAACCAGACCCTGATGCCAGTCCCCCACCCCCAATTACACTCGGGGAAATGGAGGTCGCTGTCGACAGGCTTCGGAGGAAGAGAACTGCTCCAGGTCCAGATGGTGTTCCAGGACGCTTGCTGGCATTGGCTTTATTGCGAGTGAAAGACAACCTGAGGGAACTTTTTGATCGGTGCCTATCTTCTGGGCAATTCCCTCAGATATGGAAAAGGGGAAAACTCGTTCTCCTCCCCAAGCCAGAAAAACCGGCCGGTATTCCATCTTCTTACCGACCGATAGTCCTGTTGGATGATGCGGGGAAACTATTAGAGAGGATAATCTCCAACCGCATTATCAAACACCTGAAAGAAGTGGGCCCCAATCTCGCCGAGTACCAATACGGATTTAGAGAATTCCGTTCTACTATAGATGCCATCAAGCACGTCAGAACCTTCTCTGATGACGCCACGCAGAGGCGTGAGGTGGTGTTGGCTGTGTCTTTAGACATAGCCAATGCATTTAACACCTTGCCTTTTGCCTGCATAGACGAAGGACTTCGCTACCACAGGGTTCCTATGTACCTGGCAAAGATCGTAGCGCACTACCTCCGCGATCGACAAATAACTTGCGTTGACAAATACGGGCACCTGGTTACCAGAGGCATGTCGTGCGGTGTTCCACAGGGATCGGTCCTGGGGCCACTCCTGTGGAACATCGGTTATGATTGGGTCCTCCGGGGTGACCTCCTGCCTGGAATGGACGTTGTCTGCTACGCAGACGACACCCTTGTCCTAGCCAGAGGAAAAGACCACGCAGACGCCATTAGACTGGTCAACATTGCAGCAACGTTGATCGTCGGGCGAATAGAGCTTCTTGGACTTAAGGTTGCCGTACACAAGACCGAGGCCATCTTTTTCCATGGGCCAGGCCGAAGACCTCCTGCTGACGCATACCTTACTATCAATGGTTTGCGAATCTCCGTCGCCAGCACGATAAGATACCTCGGCCTCCAGTTGGATGCCAGGTGGTCCTTCCAGCAGCATTTTCGTCGCTTGTCCCCGAAACTAGTCCGCACCGCAGGTGCGCTAACCCGACTGCTCCCGAACATCGGAGGCCCCAGTGTATCTTGTCGCAAACTATACACTGGGGTAGTGAGGTCAATGGCCCTTTATGGTTCCCCAATCTGGGCCGACACGTTGTCGCGTGGTAACGCTGCCCTGCTACGTCGGGCACAGCGCACTATGGCGATCAGGGTTATTAGAGGCTACCGCACCATCTCCTGCGAGGCTGCGTGCGTATTGGCTGGTACCCCTCCGTGGGACTTGGATGCCAAAGCGCTCGCCAACTATTACAGGCAGAGCGCTGATGCCCGCGCCGAAAGCATGCGCCCACCGTTAGAGCTTGCACGACGGTGGAAAGAAGACGCCCAGAGATCTACTATTAGAGCCTGGATGAGTCGTTTAGAGAACCCCACTGCGGGATTATGGACAATTGAAAACTTTCGCCCATATCTGGCTGAATGGTTCAATAGGCGGCATGGGTCGCTCGGCTTCCGAACGACCCAAATACTTACAGGTCATGGGTGCTTTGGCGCCTACCTGTATAAAGTGGCTAGACGTGAAACGAGTCCGCGTTGCCACCACTGTAGCGACGAAAACGACACTGCGCAACACACCCTGGAGTCATGTCCCGAATGGGCGGCCCAGCGCACTGTCCTTGCCACAACCATACGAGAAAATGTCACACTGGCAGCTATTATACGTGCCATGACTGCCAGTGAGACACTTTGGACGGCCGTCTCCGTATTTTGCGAGGACGTGCTGAAAAAGAAAGAAGATGCGGAAAGGTTGCGGGAGCAAGACCCCCAAGCCGTCTCAATCCGCAGACGTAGAATTGGCAGGCGACAGCGGGCATACGCCCGCCAACTTCAACCGCCTTAGCCAGGGATGGCGAGTGGCTGAGTAGGGCCTCAGCACTCGCGCTTTGACGTCCCCTCCGCAGTCTGGGTGTCTACGAGATGCCCCACCTTGATGAGCCCGGCGTGGCAAAGCCGCTCCTGACGCGCTGTGGAAGCAAAGCGATGAGCAATCCCCACTCGCGCAGGGCACAGTGGCGGCGGAGAAAGGGGTGGTTTTAGTGGGTAGTTGCGGCGACTCTTGTCGTGGAGTCCCACATAACCTGGTGGCAGCCCTTTTATGCCCCAGGTACGCGTCAATGCGTTTCCCCCCTCAAAAAAAAAAAAAAAAAAAAAAAAAGGGCAGAGGCCAGTAAATCAATAAAAGTCAGTCATCAAAAATATTATAAAATATCAACGGCGGTATCACGACGATAAAACTCAAACCTACCTGTTTCTACATATAAAAAACGCAATCAAAGGACAATGTATAGACAAAGTTCCAGCACTTAAATAAGTTCCTCTCTGTATAATACCGCAGTAATAGAGCTGTGCGTATATCATATTCAATGTCTCTGCTAGAGTCTAAAGATAAAACAATGTATTTCATCCTATTTTAAAGCAAACCACGTCCACGGCCAGTAATTGCAAGAAACGTGACCCATTTACCGGGATCTGATATAAACAGACTATGCAGTTTGCATTCAAACTTACGACCATGCATCTGTCACTGTGACATACCGCTTAGAATTAGACTGCGGCTGAAAATAGTGACATGGCCTTGTTACGATTAAAAAAAAATTGGCCAAGTGCGAGTCGGACTCCCGCACTGAGGGTTCCGTACAAATTCAATTTTTGACGTATTAAAAAAACTACTGAATAGATTTCGTTCGAACCAATTTTCGTTGGTAGTTTTTATGGTAATGTACATTATATATTTATTTCAGATTTATAATCCTCTTACTTTAGAAGTTAGAGGGGGGGAGGGACACACTTTTTTCCACTTTGGAAGGGTCTGTCACGCAAAGTATTCACTTAAGAAAAAAATGAGCTTAGAGACCTCAATATAATTTTTAAAGACCTATCCATAGATACCCCACACGTATATGTTCAATGAAAAAAAATATTTTCAGTTTCAGTTCTAACTATGGGGACCCCCCATTTTTTTAATTTTTTTTTCTATTTCCGTGTGAAAACCTTGTTGCGGTTCACAGAATACATCTACTCACCAAGTTTCAATAGTATAGTACTTATAGTTTCGGAAAAAAGTGGCTGTGACAGACTGGCGGACAGACAGACAGACAGACAGACAGACATGACGAATCTATAAGGGTTCCGTTTTTTTGCCATTTTGGCTACGGAACCCTAAAAATGGATTAAATGGTAACAGTTAACGCTAAGCTTGAATTTTAATGTTTATTGGTGGTGACTTTAATGTTTAATGTAAATTCTAGACATGAAGTTACTCACACACAATGTTACAACTTCCTCTTAAACATTTATTTATTTATTTTCTTATTTTTTTTAAGTGTGGTATAGAATATCCTAATTAGATCTGCGCGTGAGCATGTTCAAATATTTGTCTCCTTAAATTAATTTTTTGGTGTCATCAACTTTTTGCATTACTATTTTCTCACTTCAGACGCCATATAAATTAGAAATTGTAAGTATAGTAAGTTTATTAAAAAATCTACCTTACGCATCTAAAGCAATGCAACCCATGGCTACTACGAGTATAACTAGCGTTGAAATTATGAAATTTCGTTTATGTGTCTTGCTCGCCACTATTACTAAACATTTTCATTTATTTTAAATGTTCGACTCCAGTTACAATATGTATAGTTTTCTGCATTTAACACCCACGTTATGTCCGTTAAGACATCAGTAATTTATTATCTGTGAAAAATGTTTTAATTTTAACCCGTAATAAGCACACAGTGTCAATCAAAATGATATGTTGTCGGATGGGATTCCAAAAGATGGGTAAATCAGAAATTGTTGTGTCAGATAGTTAATATAAAATATGCTTTACTAAATTATTTCTAACGGATGTTTATAAAATGTGGTTCCAGCCCGAACTATTGTGTTTAAGATAGCTGTCTTTTACGATTATTACTGATATACTGATACCTCGCCCATGAGGTGGACAGACCAAATAAAGGCGGCAATGGAGGGCCCGTTGAACAAGTGCGCAAGACGAGCAGCCGCCAGGGAGGAGTGGAGGCGAGCCGTCAAACGTGTCACAAAGGGGGACTTACATTGATGACCACGACCGCTCTGTCAAGAGTGTCGCGATTGAGAAGAACTGGTACCTCTGGCAACAACAAGCTTTAAGTCCAACTTATAATTATTATTTTTTGTGACAAATAACTTTCTTCCTTATAAAACAAACCAATCAGCTCATACATATACCCATCATCGACTTCATCCTATAGCCATTAATTGCGTATTAGAAAACACCGTTATCATAGTTTGAGTTAATACACCATGTCCCGTCACGTAATAATTTCGCATTCCGCGATGTGCGCTTGTAAGGCGCCTCGAGATAGCAATTTCTAACCAGTCTGTAAACAGGTGTATCTAATCAAACCTAGTGAACTCGAATGTAAGCCCACTCGAGTATAGCTAAGTTTGCGTACAGACTACAGCACGTCAGAGGAAACACTTTAGACTTTATACCGCCCTTATGTCAAGGGTCACAAGCACTACAATTGCACTGCATGGCTTGAACGTGATGCACGGCTGACTGTGCTTTGGTACCGCGTGCATACCATGGCTTGCATCAAGGCTGCATGAATGCATAAAGATAAACACATGGTGCACGCTGCAGAAAAAAAAACATTGTGTTGTTTAGAAAGAGATATAGTAATGTGGAATCGGTAGATCATTCTAGAAAGGTCTTTTGAACAAAGATGAAAGTAGAAGTTATTTCGTCAAAATCCGTTTATCCAATGATTATGCATTATTGTTTACACTGGGTGATTCCCGGCTCACCCACTGAATTCACCCACTGGAGGAGGACACACTTTTTTTCGGTGCCCGTCCACTTCGTCAAACACTATAAACTAATTATTACGATATGAGAATATACGGTAAGATATTATAAATGAGAGAATATTTTTTTCTACTTTAATTTCCAGTGTCCAGAAGTAGAAACTCTCAAAAACCTTTTGAATTTTATCCAATAATACTAAAGTTCGATTCCCCTGATTTGATATAAGTTATCCCGTAATTTATTTATTCAATTTCAAACAATCTGTCTGGCTCGCTTACAACGGTTGCATGTTAACTGGTACTATAACTATTCCATCCATGCTGATGCAATAGAATCAATTTCATGCATATTTAACGTAAAACAAATTACATTGCTTCAAGGTATTTAATTAAATACAAACCATTACACTGTCTGGAAACCTCGCCGGCAAAAAGCATCCATTTTGATTTCATATACAATACGATAAACCCCATCAATATTTATATTATATTATAGGGAGGCAAACGAACAGGAGGGTCATCTGATGGTTAGTGATCACTGCTGTCCATGGACATTACAAATAACAACCCTACAAGAATCGAAGATGCATTTATTTTCCTACTAGCGGCCGCCCGCGACTCCGTCCGCGTGGATTTCGATTTCCAATAGCCTTCCTCGTCAAATGGACTATCCAACAAAAAAATATTTTTTTCAAATCGGGCCAGTAGTTCCTGAGATTAGCGCGTTCAAACAAAAAAACATACAAACAAACTCTTCAGCTTTATATATTAGTATAGATAAGACCCCATACCCTCTCCGATTCAGCTCTGCAATTAAAGGTATTTATGTATATTGTGTTACAATCCTTCTTGAGTAGTATTCCTCATTACTGGCCGTGATCATTGCATGAAATGAAACACACAACAACTCTCTTGGCAATTCTTATGCAGTGGTTTGCTATTAACTATTATTGCCATCTCCATTTCACACATACTTATAGCTTGAAGCCTTCCTCAACAAATGGACTATCCATTACAAAACGTTTTTTTTCAATTCAAACCAAGTAGTTCCTGAGATAAGCGCGTTCAAACAAACAAACAACGTCTTCGGTTTTATCATATTCGTATAGATTTCCAAAGGCTCGTTAAATGGATTTTCTTCTTCAATTTTTATAGTTCCAAGGATAAAAATAACTTTCCTAAATATACACAAATGTAGATCAAAGTCGTGTAAGTGGTAAATCAAGATAAAAGCAAAAGAGACCGCGGCAGTAAACTATGACATCACCTCTAATAATGTTGATAGTATTCTTAGGTCGTAATACGTGATCTAGCTCTTGTTCTAGATGTGGTCTAGGCATAATCAAACACCGCATACCAGTCTTAAATCGTTAGGATGCCTCGACACCAGAAAAGTGTGGCAATATTTTGACTGACGTGACGTACGTTGGTTATTAAGGTTACTATGCGATGAGAAGCGACCGTCGCTTCACATAACTTGGAGTCCGACGTAAAGCGAACGTAGGACAGCAGTCCGAAGTAAAGCGAGGGCATATCCAACGTTTGTAATCTATGCAACACATAGATTCAATAGTTAGATTTGTCCTTGCAATACTTCGAAATTGGCAATAAAATAAAAGCGTCGGTCGCTTCTTAGAGCGAGACCGCACGTTGACAGATACCCATTTAAATTAAATGAAATGAAATAATTTATTAAGCAATTTGATTCACTTAATAAATTCTTTTGCACGTCAAAACTTTTTTCGCCCTACCAGCGCCTCGACGTGAATGGCAACAAAACAATGGTCAACGTGCTGTCTCCTCTTGTTCAGTGCCAATTTTGAAGTAGGCGAGAGCAAATCCACCCATTTAAATATACGATGCAGCATACATGCAAGCAGTTTGTTTCCATAACCTTGGCATTATTTTGAACACCCACTCTTTCTCATTTTTTGCAACACTTATAGAAACAAACACTTTGGATTGTTTATTCTTAAATACGCTTGAATACATTCAAATATTTATAAACACCATTTATTTTCGCCACTATAATTAGGTGTTTAGACTCTAATAAAAAAACTGGAATTTCCACCGCCTTCTCATAATATAAACAGGTTCAGATTGTAGTATATATTTTTTATTTAAACTAATAAACAATTCTTGTGTTAATGATATAATAATACAGTAATTCTGTTACATCAATTAGTGAAACATTATCGTCTCCTTGTTCAGAGTAAATCAATTCATCGCGATTAAGGTGTGTTAACATTTAATTAAACAATCCTGCATAAACTTATTGTTATCGTAACATAAAATCTAAAGTCTATGGGTGCTTGAGATAATACCTAATACAATACCTTAACAAATGGACTGCCCAGAGCTACCCATTTGTTTAATGACGTAATTATCCTAAGAATCCAATTGAACGCTATGAATAGCATAATATAAGAAATAATCAGAATGTCGGCTAAAAGATATACGATACTGCCTTGTATATTCAAATGTTATTGCTTTCGAGCCCTTCCTTTAACTGTTAATCTACCGTTTATCTATATCTATATATACTATTATATAAAGCTAAAGAGTTTGTTTGTATGTTTGTTTGTTTGTTTGAACGCGCTAATCTCAGGAACTACTGGTCTGATTTGAAAAAATATTTTGGTGTTGGATAGTCCATTTGACGAGGAAGGTTTTAGGCTATTGGAAATCGAAACCCACGCGGACGGAGTCGCGGGCGGCCGGTAGTAAGAAATAATTAGAATGTCGGCTAAAAGATATACGATACTGCCGTGTATATTCAAATGTTATTGCTGCTTTCGAGCCCTTCCTTTAACTGTTAATCTACCGTTTATAGCTAATATTAATAATATTCACTGCGCAAGCGCCTTGTAGTTTGGTGTCGTTGGAACAACCTGACCTCACCAGCTGTGAGCCTTCGTGGTCAGTCGTGGTCAGAAGTCGTCTGCAATTCAGTAACAAACTAGGGCGAACCCACGTGGTTATTTGAGGTAAACTATGTACGTCCGACACATTGCAGGGTTGTCACTTTATTTCATTTTTCTCATAGAAATATAAGACTTGTCGTATTGGGCAAAATAAATCTAGTTGATATTGGGTACACTCATAATAAATTTTGCAACGGTTTTCCCATAAGTTGAATGGAACACTTCTAATAAAACACGTTTTAATATCTCTCTTCTCCTCTGCCTCTTCTTGTTTGTAATACTTTATTTTAGCCGTAACTATTTATTTTACCAACTACTTGGATGAACTAATACATTTATATTATTTTTACTAACCTTCACGCAAATTTCGACAGTCCTATTCACGCGCCGATTTCACCACAGATTTATAGTTCTTATGACACCATGTATTCCGGACCGGATAAATATTACATTGATTGTAAATACCCGCTAATAGAACAGTAGATTGATGGATCCGATTCGCATAGCTCCTTTGAAATTTTCCAACAGACAGGATGAATTATCTAGAGTTATCATTAGGCCGTTTTATGAATACCAATTGAAATGTTTTGAATACTAGGTACTTAAAATGTTTTACGTAATCTAACGCGAATCGATTCTGCATGTACGGGTTATTTTCACTGCATATATTACGAGTTGCTAAGCCAACGTGATTTCGATTACATTAGACGAGAAAATCAACATTAGCAAATTGATGCTGGCTGATTAAATCATCGTAAAGAACAACATGTTTATATTTTCCCTCGTATATGGGGTTCATTAGTTTCCGCAAATGCTTCCTCATTTTAGTCAATAACAGAGTTAAGGGCAATATTATCTATCATGATCATACAACCGCATACAACCATTTGCTTTTTTATAAATAAAAAGTTAGGTACTTACACAGTCTAATTCACCACAACACGAGACGCCGGTCGCAGAATGAGCTGTGACCCAACAGACCAAAGGAGTAATGTGCAAAAGTAAATAAACAGTCCTGATTATAAATAATGTATACGCTTGAAAATACGAGTAATTCTTGTTCACGATCCAAAATAATATATATGCAAATAAACTCGAGTAATGGTCGTCACGCACGGACGATTTGTTTTAATTAGTGCTTTCATAATGACTTAATTAGATGGCGCTAGTTGTGACCGTGAATTAACACCTTACAGATAAACATTTGTTTCAAATTGGTTTAAAAATTAAGTTTGGATTTTTTAATAAGTATGTCACTAACTACTAAGACGATGTTAAGAGAATTCGTCGCATATATCTTTACTCGTGAATTTGAAAAAAAAACAACATCGACATTGTTCCAAAACCCAGCAAACTAGCAAGTTTCCTGATACGTAAAAATGTGCTGTCTAAAAGGTTTCGTCTGAGGAAAACCGTAGAAGCTAAGCAGAAGCCTTTAGAATTAAATCAGTAGTTCTACGAACTAAAGTGCAGTTGCTAAGATCGTCATGGTCAAAAGCGGTGTATATGAAGTAATAATTCCACATTTATCTAATAGCACGCTAGATTAAGTACATATATATTTACTTTATCTCCGCGCTTGCGTCACTGGTTGGCACAAACGAGCCGCTAACTTAGCTTAACATATGTACAAGGTGACTAAGTTACTGATTCACATAGACCAAACAGTGATAAAACTATTTACCTTATTCTTCACTGGTTTTATGGGAGTCCTACAAAACATAATTGTACATGAACTACTACGCACTACTACTAGTCATGATATCTACTCTCAAGCCTAATTCGTACTATAGCTTTTTGCCAATTGCTGCCGACCAGTAGCGGAATAAGCTGGTTCAATTTCGCGTACCTGTTGCAGGAGGCGGACGGAATACGAGACGTTCTCCCAAAAAAATTAAAATAATTTCCGAACAGTTCTTAATTTACGTAGGCCTTAAAGATGCACTTATAAATCGGAAAAAAATGTTACATTTCACTAAAATTCTACCACGACTTCGCAAAGCGATCGTCTATTGAGAAGAAGCGGCAAAGATACCGAGAGGCATTACTAGGTTCCGAAACCACTACGATACTCCCTCACCATCCATAGAGCTGATGCAACAATTTTGGTTTTTCAATACATTTTGTAAGTCTAAGACACGATGTCTTGCAGAGTATGTCGTGAAATTTCAATTTAGAAGAAAGCTAACATAACCACTACATCAAAGTTCTCAGTCGATCCATCGGGTTTATGAATGTAACCAAGCGTGTCCCACAATTCAATCAATTTGCCTGCAAATTGAAATGTTGCAGTAAACCATCGCTCGCTGGCCGCGTGGAATGTTAAAGAAGTAACGTTTCCACATTGAATGTCTAGGCTGATGCATTGACCTACATCTAGGTTAGCCTTTATGTCGTGAGATAGCTCCAACAAACGGTTCGTCATATTACAGAATAACGTCATGTGCGCCTGACCAATAGCATACAACTCAATATTCCAGTTGGGCTTCCTTCAGAATTACATATGAATGACTGAATAATATTCTAAAATTGTAATAAAATAATATAATCAGCATAATTCACGATATTATACTTAAATATTGATGTGGGATTTGGCTATTTATTTTTATTTTGGCTAAATGTAGTCTTCGTTCTTGCACGACGTCAATAGAAGGTGTCAAAAGATTCAAACCCGACCCCACCCAAACTAAAAACTAAACCAGTAAATTATATGTTGTACACAGGCTACTATAATGGCTTAGTTTAATTCATGTTTTGTAAGCCACGACGACCAAGTTTTATAGCTCGACATATCGTTAAGTCAAAATGTACCAACCGATATGTCGAGCTATATGCATACTTTGAACAGTGTTAAAACTGTTTTATAGGCGAATAAAATGAACAGATCCTTTATTTCATAACTCTTTAATACTGCCTGAACATTGTATTACTACTAAAAACTCTGGGCCATAACCATAAACAATTTGCTTTTTAACACTGAAATAAATGTCTTCAGATAAATACACGTAGCATACATTGTCCAAGGTAAAGTGTTAAACACCAATTTTATTTTGCAAATTGCGACACAAAACATTTACAGTTGAAAAATATAGCAACACAAAATGTTAAATTTTTCGAAATTACTCGCATTGTAGCAGTAAAGTAAAAGACTTCATTCAATGCAATCACGATGTGACACGGGATGGAATGCTCCTAAAGTAGATAACGGTGTGACAATATTTTTTAACAATTAGGTCCTAAATTTATTACTAACAAAAAATATGAATTATAAGATATTTATATCTGTAACAAAATAATTTTTTCGTAGCAAAAATAGATTGAGATTCATTATTAAAACTGTGTTGTATTTTCTCCGATGTTCAATCCTCTTTACACTTGTATGTACAATTTACATAGTGAAAACAGTCACACAGAAACTGCAAAGTCCTCCTTATTGCGTTAACCTAAATGAATTTAATAACCACTTCGGGATTACTACGAGCACCGATTTAACTTTATGCCTTTCTAGGTAGTTTTGCCAATGTTCAGGACCACATTTTAAGCAACGTAGTACCTACAGCAAACATAAATTAGTAATAGAGAAATATTTTTTATACGATAACATAGTACCTTTTTCCAGTCCATTATTCCTATTTTCGATGACACTTATTATGAATTCTGATCTCATAAACTATACACATTTCATACTAATCTATACTTATAATAAATCTGTAGAGAGGTCAATTCTGTACATGAAATATATTTTCAAAATAACTATCAGGGGGTGATTAGTGATCGATACTGATGCCAAAAATGCAATCAGTAAAATTTTTGTCTGTCTGTCTGTCTGTCTGTCTGTCTGTCTGTCTGTCTGTCTGTATGTTCCTTATAGAAACAAAAACTACTCGACGGATTTTGACGAAACTTGGTATAATTATTCTTTATACTCCTGGGCATATTATAGGATACTTTTCATCACGCTACAATCAATAGGAGCAGAGTAGTGAAGGAAAATGTTGGGAAAACGGGAGAAATTCCTCCATTTTTAAAGCTTCTGTCGCGTGTGCAGCCCTAATGGTTAAAGTTACCTAGAAATCATGTAAGAAGGAAATATTTTAAATAAAATGGCCTAAAAAATATCGCTTAGCAGCATATATCTATCTTTTACGGTTTACTCACAATAACCCGTGTAACTGATCCAGATAGGTTTGAACGCGCTAATCTCAGGGACTACTGGTAGGCTAGCCAAGATGCCACTTTGACGAATTCGCCATACGCTTTCGTCGCGACTTATAATATGTATTGCCACCCCGTACACGAACTGCATATTTATGTGAGCGGGATGGACATATAAGTCGCTACGAAAGCGGATGGCGAATTCGTTAAAGTGGCTAGCCTATCAGGTTCGAATTAACAAATTATTTTGAGTTGGACAGTCCACTTACCGTTTGTCAAGGAAGGCTTTAAGCTATCTATAGTAACACTGTGTGCGGAAACCGAAACCCACGCGGACGGAGTCGCTGGCGGCTGCTAGTAAATACATATAATGGGAAAATTTGTTTTCTTGAATGTTTGTCCGTCAATCACGCTGAAACTACTGCACGAATTTTGATGAAATTTGTTATACAGACAAGGATGTGTTGTATTTTCATTCCGATTAAATACTCCAATGGGATAAAACTACAACAAACTATAAAGATTCCAATGGGAGAAATCTTGATAGTTTCTAGATAGAATAACTAGACCAGGATAGGTTGCCCAATGTAACTTTAAATTAAACCGAATTTTATACACGTATCACCCTTTAGATACGTGTATAAAATTCGGTAAGATAATATGAAAATTAATTGACAGTACTATGACTATGACGAACATACGTAGATATGTATGTACACGTTTTACTCGCATCATCCATTCCACTGTAATGGTATTTTCTACATCTGGAAAAGCTGTTTAACAAGACGAATAGAAAATCTATACACTTTCTCAGCTATAGAATAAGGTTTAGTTTCCCGAATATAATTTAGCACAGCTTTCTTAGAACAGTAATAATTGAGTGTCGCTAAGTTGACAAAGAAGCGGTTCTTTAGAAATGGCAAATATTAGCACATCTGTTTGAAGTGGGACAATTGGCAATAAGGCGGGTTTCCCGATGACTTCACCTCCACAGATCCAGCCAGCACCAAAGTACGATAGCTTCAAGGAATCCCGTTAAATTATATGTATCGATTTCAAACATCGCTATTTTGTATATCTCAGTACTTAAACAGGAAACAATACGATCAGATAGAGTAGAGCAACATTTTCAAGGAATTGTGTGAAACTTTGTGTTTTATTCTTATCTTGTGGTAAAGGGTATATCTCCTTGCAATTGTCGATTAATGGTTCGCGTTGGCCAAATTCAAAAACAAAAAAACACTGCCATGAAAACATACGATAAGTATATTACTTCTCTAGGTTCCACGTGTTATTGAAATCAAGACATGCGTTGTTTTATGACAATCATATCATTGATTTAATTGAAGATCCCAAAGCGTTATATTGATAACCATACGGATAGTCTTTTGAATTGAACTTTTGCTACAAGTTGAATGAATACTTATAAAATTGTAGCACTTATATCCTTAACAATAAACAAGATAGAATAACTACAAGTAGCTGACTTACACAATCGTGTAACTGTCAAGACTTATAATAACTGAACAAATGGTTCATAAAATTGTAATTGTAAACCATTGGTTAATGTAGGTCAAAGCCCGTCACATCCATCAGGGTGATATAACATTTTGACATATCAAGGCTGGACTACTTTATGAAGCCGAAGAATTTACGACAATATTAAGAAAAGTAAATAGTGACGAAATATGTAGGCACTTTAATGTCAGTGACTGATTTGCTGATAAATTTCCCCGTAAAACGCTGATTTTCTTTAACTAGGTACTCTATTATAATAAATATAATCAGTTTTATTTTTTAATTTTTTCTCGAATAGTCTTTACTACAAGTACTTTGATTTCTTCCCGACTTTATCCCTAAAAGCAAATTGCCTTCGAAAAGGCCAGGGATTTCACAAATGCAATATATGCAATATATTATGTAATTCTGCTAAGTTATTTATATATTCTTATCTTTATTTATGTGTTTGAATGTTGAATGTGATGTACATTTTTAAATCCTGCAGTAATTCTCTGTTCAAACCATGTTCAAGTTGATTTATTTGGAAGGTCATTTCAAATATGCAAGGTTACATATTGCCTATTTTATGATGATATAAATTATCTCGAATGCTTCTATAATTTGCGAGAATCTTGCTTTTGATGTCTCAGATTGAACGAATGTCTTTTTAATACATCTTCAATTAGTTGAACATTTTTACTGTCAGCATAATATCTTATTTGCAATTTGATGACGAGTGCTGATAAATTAATCTATCTTTGTTTCTACAGTGGAGCGTGTATCCAAATTTAGTTACCAGTAACCACTAAATGACACATTTAAAGTATTATTTGTTAATATTGTTTTGTTTTATTGCAGGACCGGGACAGCAATCTGTCGGTGCCCGCTCGCTGGGAGGACAGAAACCTCAGGAACTACCTCAATAAACCCAACGTAGGTCAGTATCATATCATATCATCATCATCAGCCTATTGCAATCCACTGCTGGACAAAGAACTGTCTAAAAAGGAGGGAAAACAAAAAAGAGGACCACCTGTTGGTATGTGATACCCATGGGCATCAACCAACACCCGTTCAAGGGTCGCCGATGCGGTATGCTGATGTCTCAGATAGGACCTTCCTCTAAACATGACTCCATATTTTTGTCCATAGTTCTGTAAGACGTGTAGCTTTTCTGAAATCTTAGTTTATACAATGAAATTAACATTTCATATAACCGCTACATTGATAACTCTTAGTTCATTAAGTTAGGCAATCAAAAATTCCAATACAATATAAGTTCATCAGCTAAGACTACTGCTACTATTTGTCTAATTGACAGTCTAATTAATTAGGCATTTGCACTTTTACATTGCTATTTAAACTAACCGTGCCAATTGCGCGACCGGCGTGTTTCAATCAAATCATTAGATCACAGATATAATAAGAGTCAATGTCTTATTCATTGAGATGTCTTCATTTATGGACAACTAGTGATTCTTCATTTGAATATTTTGCAGTTGATTTGATTGTAGGGTCGTAACCTGTCTGCGGTTCGCAATTCAGATCGTCAAGTGAATTTAGCTCGTGCGAGAACAGTCTACGGATCAATCTACGTTGAGAAAAAATACGCGTAGTCTTCAGTACACATTTAGCCACTTTATTTTTTTTAATGTTTTCACCAAATTTGAGAAGTCCGCCTCACGTTTAAGATCTTTTCGCACATGCCAAGTCTAATCAAAATACCCCAACTGTAAAAAGCACCCAACTTATATTTATCCGTTTTTTGGTATTTTTAATGGATAGATAAACTATTTTTAGAGAAACTTCCTTATAAATCATTGGGAACTGTCTTTAGCGATTTTGCAAAGATAAAACTCAAATAAATATAGCACAAAGCGAGTACTTTCTCCTCCCAACCATCAATAACTGACCATTAATTTTCCTACAATTCCAGAGAAAGCAAGCCGCTGGATCGGCGGCATCTACGACTACAACGCGCGCGCGTGGAAGTGGGGGGGCGAGCTGCGGCGCATGCACTACCAGTCCTTCTCCAAGATGCGCAAGCTGTCCCCGGAGCAGCTGCAGTGGCACTGCATCACGATGGTGCCCGAGCTCAAGTACAGGTACAGTGACACCGTCACCTGCGGAGACAGTGGTGGAAGTGGGGGGGCGAGCTGCGGCGCATGCACTACCAGTCCTTCTCCAAGATGCGCAAGCTGTCCCCGGAGCAGCTGCAGTGGCACTGCATCACGATGGTGCCCGAGCTCAAGTACAGGTACAGTAGCACCGCCACCTGCGGAGACATTCGTGGAAGTGGGGGGGCGAGCTGCGGCGCATGCACTACCAGTCCTTCTCCAAGATGCGCAAGCTGTCCCCGGAGCAGCTGCAGTGGCAGTGTATCACGATGGTGCCCGAGCTCAAGTACAGGTAGGTACAGACAACAGCCAGCTCTTATATCAAGGAACATCATCATCATTATCATCCTAGCGGTACGCTACTACAACTATGATCCGAAATTGACCAGCCTGGTTACGACAATGAAGCGACTTTCGTCTGACCTCCGCAGTCCTTACAAGGGAAACCAGACCATCTATATCTATAAAACTCAAAGGTGACTGACTGACTGACTGACTGATTACATAGTGATCTATCAACGCACAGCCCAAACCACTGGACGGATCGGGCTGAAATTTGGTATGCAAGTAGATGTTATGACGTAGGCATCCGCTAAGAAAGGATTTTGATTAATTCAACCCCCAAGGGGGTAAAATAGGGGATGAACGGTAGTATGAAATTTTTTCATTTTTTAACCGATCGGCTTGAGACTTTGCATTCATAAAGCTACTATGACGTAGGCATCGCCTAATTAATGAGATTGATAAATTCCAACCCCCATGGGGGGTAAAATAAGGGATGAACGGTAGTATGAAACTTTGTCAATTTTAAACCTATCGGGCTGATATTTTGCATACATAAAGCTTCTATGACGTAGGCTTCGCCTAAGCATTCATATTGATAAATTCTAACCCCCAAGGGGGTAAAATAGGGGATGAACTTTAGTATGAAACTTTGTCAATTTTAAACCAATCGGGCTGAGACTTTGCATACATAAAGCTACTATGACGTAGGCATCGCCTAAGCAATCATATTGATAATTTCTAACCCCCAAGGGGCCAAATAGGGGATGAACGTTAGTATGAAACTTTTGTCATTTTTTAACCGATCGGGCTGAGACTTTGCATTCATAAAGATAATATGACGTAGGCATCCTTTTTTTAAAGATTATTTAAAAAATCCACCCCTAACGGGAAAAACAGGTGATAAAGAAACCGAAATCCAGGCGGACGAAGTCGCGGGCGCCCGCTAGTTAGTATATATAGTCAGGACCAACAACGGCTTAACTTGCATTCTGAAGCACGGAATCATCATTCAAAGCCATCAGGCAGTTAAATCCTTATGCCAAGGATATAAGCGCCACATTGAAGTTCCTGTGTTTACCCTGTCGGCCTCTGTGACCTCGGGGTTGACTGTCCAGTAAACGCATTCTAACTTGGCACGTGCAGTGACCCAAAGTGATTCTTGGGTTTCGTTAAACTGGGGAGGTAATTTTAAAAAGCTATCTCCATATTTTCTTACGCAGTCTCTGTCGTGTCGTCAAATACTTATCAAGTAGCGGACATCCTGCTTTTCATTTCATTCTGATTCATATAAAACAAGATACGAATAAAATTACGAATACCTGTCCTGAGGTTTACGTCAACTTTGTCTTAAGTAAATTTTACTACCACTTATTAAGTACTAGCTACCTCTGACCCATCATAAAATCTAATTGAATTTACTCGTACATAATATGTCTACACTGACAACAAAGAATATTGAAATCTTGTGAAATTCCAAAGTAATTCGTGTTTCCTAAACAAATAATTCTGCAAACAATATTCCGAAAAAGGACGACTTTTATTACTATTCGCACGAAATAAATACACAATATCCGAAGCAAATCTTGTGACTGATCGAATTCATATTAGTTCGTGACAAATCGACCGTTGGGGAGATTCAAAGGAAATAGGGGCACAAATTCGTCGAGACCCCAAATTGCAGAATTCGATATAAAATTTCATTATGTCGCTAGTTTGCTTAGCACAATGTATTGTGGCGCATTTCATATGCTTTGGCGATATTTTCATACTCATAAGCCAGCCTTTTATTAATTAATTCAATTTATATGGTGTTTTTTAATTCAGTGAAGTATGTTAAAGGTCGTTGTATTAAGAATAAGAATATTTTTATTTTTAAGGATAGCAGTCACTTTCTATATTCTTTGGTATCAAATATGTACAAACATCAAAAAGACAAGTTATCTTATTTTAACGATTTAAGTTCGATAAAATAAAAATGTCTTCATTAGTCACGGCATAACCTAGGCTTTTATTATTTTACTTATTATTACACTTACATATGGGCAGTATTGTGTGACTGAGTGACTGATAATACAACTTAATAATATTAATCGTATCTACAAACGCAACCTCCTTTCCCTTGCACCCTCGTGTCATAACAACAGCGACTTAATGGCCCGAACGATTATTGCTAACCGTCGATCGATACCGCGAAACGCAATAATAAAGGTTTACGATCCGCGCGTCGCATTGTGAGCGGGTGGAACAATGCTGGACGCTCATGTGCTCATGTTGAGATGGAGGACAACCGGTAAATAACGGGGGAATGGGCTGTAGCGACAGCTCCGTTTTTGGCTTGCGATATTTGCTATAGATGCTTGTTTAAGTAAGAATCACACAGGTTCCTACAGACCATTGGTTTGAGACCAATGATTTTTAAAAAGGGTAAAAGTAATAGTTACACCAACCGTATCAACAAAACGCAACCCCGCTTCCCTTGCACCTTCGTGCCTTAACAACGACGACTTATTTCAGCGTTCATGTGCTCATATTGCGATGGAGGACGACCTGTTAATAACGGAGAAATATTAGTGACAGTTCTGTTTACCTTGCGAATCGAGACGTAAAATTCTCTATAAAAGTTTGATCAGTCAGGATCACGTTCCTCAAACTGATTGGGTCTCATAATGGTTATAATTCTCGAATGAATAAAATAGTGATACGATTTATGTTAATGATATATTTTTAATTTGGTGTATGGGTGAATATACGCTATTTGAGTTTTTTGTGTCCCAGAAAGAAATGTCATCTGTTCCATTCAGTAGTCTTAAGTTCTCTATTTGACACTATTTTGTAATTTGTAATGATAAGGGCCAGAAGATATTTCCTGTTTTTTTAATTTTATAAGTACCAGAGGAAAATGTGTTACCAGAGGAGTGACACTATTGGCAGAGTAGTCACAAAATTAAACCAGGGAAGTGACAGGCCATTGATTATTAGCTAAGCAATGGGACTAATATTAAGTAAAACATTTATAAATTGTAGTATTTGGATATATTTTTATATTGCAGCCTTTCTTTTTCTTTTAATTCAGCATTTATAACCGGATCGTTTTTTATTCTTTGGTAGCGTAATTTTGTTTCTTTTTAACATTCGCCATGATGTCTAATTACCTACTCGAGTACCTAGAACAAATTAACGTAGCCTTAAAACGTTGAATTTTAACGAAATAAAAAATCGTCACTCCTCTGGCGCTTTTGTATTTGGAAGTGACGCCAGAGGAGTGACATAATCGCACATAACCTACAAAAACAACATCACTCGCTTTTCTGACCAGCTTCGCGTTAAAACATGACATCTACACTTAATAAACATTGCATTACGCAAACATAAAATTTCGTAACGCTAAAATACAAAACGATATACATACCAGAGGAAATACTCCAAAGACTGGCACAAACATGCCTTCCTACAGTGAATCCCAAACTGACGCATTATTATTGGAGTTTTACTCAACGTCGCGAGCTTTCTTCTAACTTTACACTGTTGTACGCACATAATTCACGGACAAAAACATACCTTTGTGGTTTTAAGTAAAAATTTTCTTCTCTGAAATTCGCCAGGTGAAGTGACATTATTGTAACACGACTTGAATAAAAGTTAGTTTTTTTGTCTAATTATAATTTTTTTGCAGTGTATTTTGTTAAAATATGATTCAATGTTTATAAATAGATATAACCAAATTAAAGTAAAAACATAATGGCATACTTATTTAAAGTATCTGGTTATAAAATCATTTTAATCTAGAAATGGGAAGGCCAGAGGAGTATACATTTTTAACCTTTTTAAAGTATTAATGCCTAAATTTAACAATTATCGTAAATAGACTCTGTGGGCCAAATAAAAGACCTTATTCTTTATTGTTTAAGCATACAGAAACAATCATATAATAAGTTTAACATTAAATTTATCTATGGTCAATTGGAATTCAAATAGCGTATATTCACCCGTATAACAAACACCGTAACCGTACACTTGCATAATTGTATGGCCCGTATACTGCTACGCTCCTCTTATCTTAAACATTTTATTTGGAGGCTTCCAACTTTAAATGCAATAGATAACCGTCACACCAGTAACTAGATTTATTTAATTCCTTAGTGCCCATTCGTACACGGACTCGTTTATACAATAAATTCTTTACAATACCATTTAAGTTTGAACTTTAGCGTGTTCGATTAAATGTTACTAAAAATTGGCACTACTGCATTCCATTTAAGTCTACTATTGAAGTTATATCCTATTTACATACGTCTTGTATTGAAGTTATATCATCCCCTCACTTGCGGGCATTGGCAATAAAGTCGATGGGTCCATTGATAGACAGCATCATAAACATCAATCTACTCGATTATAAACACGATCATAAAACACTATTTGAACATGTAAATGCCTCCTCTCATTTAGCTGAGTTTACGTAAAGCCGGGAGAAATCTGCTCACGAGTTAACTTGAATAATCTCCATTTATAACGTGTAGTAAAACCATCCGCTTATATTTGAAGTTTTTAAATTAAAATGAGCATCTCTAATATTACCACTTATATATTAAATGTATCCCTCTGCTCTAATCAGGATGGTAATACATATAAGAGTAGTGAAAGAGATACAAGAAACATTTATTAAACGATCGTTGGACGGTTCCCTGTAGATATTCTGAGCATACCTTCGTAGGTATATTATCATATTATCTTGGTGTTATTGTATAACACCAAGATAATATGCCTTTGCAATCTTATCTTAACAGTTCAGGAAATAACATAATCATTTGAGCTGTATTATGCAATTCTTGAAAAACTCTTCTCATCGAGATACAAACAAAAGTACCAGATAATATGTGGTCGTATTTTATCTTAATATCAAGTACTTATATTAACATGTTTTTGCTCAACTGAGGGAAAATATATTTGGATCAAACACATGCTCTTGCATTTAAGTACAGTTCAAATTATTCAACAAAATTTCAAAGTCTGTGGTGGTCGTAGTTGACCTATTTATTATGTCTGCCTTCTCTAACTATTGAAGACCAGTGACGTCATTTCTATGCTGTACAGTTTCAACCTCAGCTCAAATCATGCTGCAAACTAACTAACTATCAAACTTCAATGTTCTAGATGGGCCCCAGCGAGCTGCCACGAGCCGCGGCAATACATCTGCCAGACCAAACTACTCAAGGTGCCCAAGTCGAAGGTGAAGGAGTTCCGCAGCCGCTGGCAGCGCATGGGCGAGCTGAACGAGATCAACGCGCCGCGCACCAGCAGCGAAGTCAACGATCCGAAGAAGAACGATGTCACCAGCCACCCGACCCTGGGCCCGAAGGCATACGACCTGCGCCCGAGCCCGCTGCGACTGCACCCGAACGCGAGACCGAAGCCCCGCCATCTCCGCCCGAACGATCTGAGGAAGCGCTCGCGACCGACACGAAGGCGGCTCACTAAGCCATTCCCAGGGTAAGACTTATACTATAGATTATAGACTTAGAGTTCTCGTATACGTTAAATCATTTGCTAACGCATTAAAATATGAAATAATCTTAGTACCTATTTTTAGTTCCAACAGAATCCAACCAAGCAGAATCCAACAAAATAAAAATAACAGCACTTTCTGTATCTTCTTATTTATTATTGATAAAACTGTTGGTAATTGCCAAAATCATTTAATAAGTATAAATGGTATAATATACATTTGTAAGTTTTGGAAGATCAAAGTTTTCCCATTATCGTCGGCAGGCAAGCAAAGAACCGATTCACCGTACAAATCTCTTGCTAACAAAACACATTATATAACTTTTATTACCCAATAACATCAAATGAATTGTCCATAAATTTTTAGAGCGATGCGATCTAGAGATCTGAACTCATATCTGAAACACGCATTTAGCTTCTGGATGGTCTTAATTTTGTTATAAAGATAACAAGTTCAAGGTTAAAGATCCCATATTGTTGTTAATTCATATTCATATATCCCTGAAATTCAAATGTTCTCCAATGATTTTTGCTTCATTACCCAAACTTGGTTTGGCAGCGTAGTTGTAAGACCTTATAGGACTTAAGCGCGTTTCATAAACAACCAAAGATAATGTGACAGAACCCAGTATTCATCATATATTTTTAAAATTTCCAGTTATCAATGGAACCGGCGCGACCCCGAAGCCTCTTACATCTACAACGCCGACCTCCTCAAGTCGGGCAAGACCGGCCTCTCGCCGCAGCAGGTCAAGAGCAACCTCGCCCGACTCCAGCACTTGAGGGACAGACAGATCGAGAGGCAGAAGAGGTTGAGGGAGAAGGACGACTGGCTGCTGAACGACCAACCGCCGCGCATGCCCAAGACTCATGCGAGAACTTACACGGTAGACAACAACATCAGCGCTCTCCACCCGAAGACCATCGTTGAGGAGTTTGATATGCTCCCCCCACCGCCCCCGCCAGTCCCCGTCGCCAGGCTAACCCGTGGAGCCCTGCGAGGGATATACCCTGGATACCACTAACATCATACCTTCACACAAACGCTTCAGAACTTTGGTTATCCTCTAATAGGAACACTTCAACTGTTAGCTTCATCTATGTCAATTTTTTTATACCTGAACAACTGCAAAGATGGCTTTACCACATTCGACTAAGTTCTTCATTATTTCCCCAAGTCCTCAGACGAAGCTGCAAAGTTCCGTCGTGAAGAACTATTCTTATCGCGTTATTTGTACAACAGATCTGAGCCAGGTTGTACGCTGCTGTGTGATTACTATTACTCTATGTTCTCCTTCTCTTTCCTTCTAGAGTAGTCGGAACGTGACGACGCATTGTTTTAGTTACCAATTTAGTTCCCTCTATTTGTGCTGTCCATTTCAATATAGCTAGTTTTTGTTTTAGTTCTAAGAATGAATCTTTCAGTATGTTTCTGTTGTGAAGACTTATCAGTATCCAGTACCTTCGTTGTTAGTATAAACAGTATCTAGGAATAGAAATATCTGTACTGACAACATTCAAAGTAACTTATGAATAGAATGCAGTTATGTTATAAGTGTGTCATTATGTTCGTGAGTATTTATAAACAAATGAGATAATTTATAAAAAGTTGATGAGATATAAACAATGAAATACTGTATTTATAAAAACTAGTCAGTAAGTATATTTCAAAATTATATTTTATATCCGTAGGAGTAAAAACTAAAATCATCTAAAATGTTTGGAATAAGTTTATACTTTTTGTTTCAATAGTTTAATGTACACATTTAGGTAGTAGTTGTTAATCACAGTTTACTAAAATTTACTTTTTTTGCCCAAATTTATTTAAGATAGTGATTCATGTAAATTAGGTATGAAAGCACATGTCGTACTTTGAATTGGCATTTCTTTGCGAATAAGCGTTAATCGTAAGTTCACGTTCCAATCAGTGTTGCTAGAGAATAAATAGTAAATTCTACTAAACTGTCAATATTTAGTCCTCGCATTTATACGAAGAATTCATTTAGGTTAAGGTCATTTGAATAATTATTATTCCTAGGGATAATATACGTTGTGCGAACGTGTGCCATATTATTTACTATTTTAAAGATAAGTTATCTTAAAAAATATATTATTTAGAAAAAAATATCACAGCCTTCTCTGAATTGGAATCGGCTTGTTAATCGTATACCTATACTAAGTTTTTCTGGTAAACTTCTGCTGTAAGTACATAATTGATACCAGAGGTCCATAAGTTAAAACATCTTTTCTGTCCATTAAAATTATGACTTTAACACAACGTAAAATTTTAGAACCCAGGAAAACTAGGTATTCTACTCTGTGGACCGTCCGTAAATCGAATACATTAAATAAAAGTATTTAATTTGTTTTCATTCCTTATTTGGTACATGTTCGCATGTATGAGTTTACCCTTGTTAGCGACATTATCGTAACGGCTGTTCTTAACGTATTGTCTACTGTAATTATTATTTTTAATATCAAATATAATTTGTAACGCAACTATTGCTTTATTAGATCATTAGGTCTCTCATTTCGTGTTCGTTTCAACATAATAATATCAATGTTGTGATTATACGAAATTAACTAACTTTAAAAATATTATCATTAATATCTTTTAGAAATATTATTCTATAAAAATTCAAAAATTAATCCTTACAACTAGTCTCCAATATTTGAGAATGTAGAATTAGTAAGTATTATCGATTTCATTCATACCTCATTGTTAAATTTGTAGTAACGCTTAGATTTTTTCACAGCTATATGTTTACTTCTTTATTAATTACTAAAAAATATCAAAACTGTACTTCGATTTATCAATAAACTATTATTTTTTTAACTTGTACATACAAACTTTGCAACTGTAATTTTTGGTAATGTGTAAGAACATACGTTCTTGCAGCTATTTTAAATGTTATTCGACTACAATCAGTAAATAAATAAATTGAGCATTTAACCATTTTTATTATTTTCCTCCTTTATTAATACGTTTCTTTTCAATGGCGACCCGTCCCAGTATGTTACTTGTAGCGCCATCTAGCGTTGAATAGCAAGACAAAACCGTAACCATTAAGGTAAAGTGCAAGTTGTTGAATATGACGTCATCATAATAAGACGTCAACAAACTAAGAAACATTTCTTGATATTGTATTGACATAGTCATGTAGTGGTCTTAATTACTTTCTACTTATTTAGTAAATAATGGTGCAAAGAGTACGTAATGTACGTATGGTAGTAAAGGCGGTGAGGTAGTCCACTTAGAGCATCAAAACGAACAGCACATGATTGAACAGCACAATTCCTTGTCCGCGAACAGCACACATTAATATTTTTGGGGACTCCGTGCTGTTATGGTACTTGTAGCGCCATCTAGCGTCTAATAGCAAGACTAAACCGTTTCCTTTCATGCAAAGTGTAACTTGTTGAATGTGTACCGTCAAACAAAATACAGACGTCAAGAACCTTTGGAATAATTCTTGATATTTTATTCACAACATGGTCATGTTGTCATCTTATGATATTTTCTCAAGCAACATACACAACTTGTAGATTTACTTATATTAAAATTACATTAATGAATATTATTCCTGAGAAGACTTTAAACTTCAGTCATAAACAAGTTAAAATATTTTGTGTATACAATAATAATTGTATTTCTTGTGACAAACGCTCAAGCGTTTTAAGAAAACAACCAAAGGAGTATGAGGTCACTTTATGTAAAAAGACATTTTAAGAATGGTTAAAAAAATTATTTCTGTTATATCAAAACTAAATATGTGACTTGAAGGAGCTTCAATATTACACTATCAAAAGATGCTACGGTAAAAATCACCTACTGTGATGTTTGCTTGTTTGCTTTACGCAACTTATAATAAGTTCAGTAAAACTGGCGCCCAACGTGTTGCTGGCCAGCAAGAATAAAAAAGTTCTATACCTATGAGAACTTTATTGATATCCTTAGTTAAGAATAATTAAAACTTTCAAATTTGATTATCCTTCTTCTTACACCTTCGGTAATGTAATCAATATTTTATATAAACGAATTATTTAGTAAAAAAATGTTTTTGCCTTCTTTATTAAAATCTATATCCCTATCGCTTATTGTTTACTTCTGAATCCTACTACTATTATAAAGGCGAAAGTTTGTATGTGTGGATGTATGGATGTTTGTTACTCTTTCACGTAAAAACTACTGAATGGATTTGAATGAAACTTTACCACCACAATATAGCTTATACATCAGAATAACACATAGAATATTGGAAATCGAAATCCACGCGGACGGAGTCGCGGGCGGCCGCTAGTTACTCATATTCCCCTCTTTTTATGAAAATGTGTGTGTCCGATTCCCCAATTAACTCTCCTATTTGCATGTTGTCGTATCCAGAGTAATAACTATCTCTGGCTTAGTCTAACGAAGCATAACTTCCGTGCCCATATTTATTTTTTCAAAAAATATGTTTTTATATATTAGGTGGTGAAAATAGTTGAAAATCAGCAATAAAACTGTTTGACAAACCAGGTTCTAAATACGAAAAACGCCGAAACCTCAATAAGCCATAATACCGTCCGCATTTCCACAGTCCACCCACATCCTCGTAAAATTTAAGTTTAAAAGAAAAATCCAAACTAATAGCTTTTGCCCGCGGCTTCGATCAAGTTACACTTGGGGTAGCACGGTACCCGAAGTTGGGTGCAGATTTTTTAAAAAAGATGGGCGATTTTTTTTTTGCCATTAGACCGCATACCAATTTTAGAATCTTACCTTGAAAATTGCGGAATGCTCTATACAAACTTCCACCTCCCATTTTAGGGAAGTTGGGGGTTAGAAAGGGGCAAAGAGTAGCCGTATCTGCCAGGCAAACAGTATCTTACTCTCCATCCCTTCAACTATCTCCACTTAAAAAATCACGTCAATTCGTCGCTCCATTTTGCCGCGAAAGAATGACAAATAGAAAAACGGACAGACACATTTTCCCGTTTATAACATTAGTATTAGTATGGAAAGGATCAACGACCGAGTGACCGAAACAGCGGTATTTCCACGAGATGCGGCGATACCGTCGTCCTGGACACCGCGGGCAAACAATACACTCCCGCATTGTTGGACACGAATTGTAAAACATGGCAATGTCCACTTTATTCCTTCTGATTTAAGAACTAAAATCAAAATTACATTTCTCGTACACACTTTGTACTTTATTCGATGTAATTTTATTACTTATAGTAAAGTAATAAAGAGGTATATAAATGTTGATACTCATAACGTCTGCAAAAACTTTAGTGCAAGAAATTTGTTTCAGTTTTTTAATAGTATTGTGTATACATAATCATAATTCAATGAAATGTATTTGTTAGACTTTATATTTATAAATGAACTTTCATACTATAACTATAACGATAAAGTATATCGTATTTTTTAGTAGCTGACTATATCCGACATGAAAAATCAACCGACAATACTACGTGTAGGTATTGTTGTCGACTCAAGTCAATTTATAGAAACCAATCATCGACAATATTTATTGTAAGTAAGTGGTATGCGTGTTAACCCCACCAATTTTATTACGCTTATCAGATACTGTAAATGGTTTTGTTAACCCAAACTTGAAAGATTTATTGACTCTTATTGTCTAGACTATCATAACCAAACTATATTTTTGGAATTTCAAATGTTATCCTTGTAATAGGACCTGATCTCGAATATTAAGGTAACTCGCACTAACAAAATAGGATAAACACTTTGAAATAAACATGGAAGGTTTAGTGGTCTGAAATAAAATCTATCCTCCTAGAGGAAATCATAAATAATAACGCCCTTCCGGCCATTTTTGCACCAAGGCGGCCGATCTTATGATCACCCAGGTACATACATATATTATTATAGTGCACAAGTGAGTGCGCAAGCACAGGTGCAATCCCTATTCCTTTACTCTCATAGCTCGTTGGAACAGCAATCTGAAACGACCGTAGGAAGATCAGGCGCAGGACGGAGAAGCTCGAGATGTAATTTTTCGGTCACCCATCCAATGACTGGCCTCAGTTGTAGTTGCTATCTTAGCAATCGCAGGCCGAGCGCGCCAACCACTGCGCCATCGAGTTAATTCACACTATCCATTAGCCCGATAGGAAATCATTAACCACAATATCACACAGTACAGTTGTACTGTTGTTTCTAGTTAGAAAGATAGTCATTTCTTTAATGCGTGAATTTATCTTTCCTACATTGTAACAGCCTTAAGCGCCCATCACGACATAATTCTTTAAACTTAATACGACAAGCATTTCCACTTATATCTCAAGAAAGACAACCTCCTCTTAGATTGCATGCAAATGCGTTGCACTAAAGCATTTCCTGGGCGAAACACGAGCCAGATAGATGCAATTAAGTTACCTTACAACACTTTTATAAATAAATATTGTCGCTTATTGCTGTTTACTGCTTCTCTAATGTAATTATTAAAATAGTTTTAAGTTGCCTGGGCTCACGGCAGAGACCAGGGAACTCAAATCGCAAAGGACAACAGTCCGATGTTTTCTGACCAAAATACTTAAATAAGTATATTCCAGAGTTTCGAAGTTGGCAGTGTCAAGTTGACACTCTCAAGTCTTGAAAAGCCTAGCGAACTTCAGCTCTAGCGTGCGTGAATCAAAAGTCCCATCTGATACAGTTTCAAAAAAGGGGAATATGAAAGAGTTATCTAACTCAACATAGGTTTTACAACGAAGAGGTTTCCTTAGATGCCATCTCATTCAGCGAGTTTTCCCCTATAAGTTAATATGTCCCACTGCATGGCAAAGGCCTCCATCATTTGGAATGTTTTCGTTCCAAAAAAGGGGTTTTGGCTTAATCACCACGCTTGCCAAATGCGGATTGGTGACCACAAACCTGCGATGTGTTCAGAAAAACCGACACAAACTGGCCCGACGCGGCAGTCGAACCCAGGAACTCGACCTACGTCCCGGTACTTAAACCACTACCTATTCCACCAAAAGACCATCGAGACGTTATCGCCATCCAGGCGATATCGTAATAAAAGACCTCATGTTATACAAGAGGAAAACACATGTTCTACCCTTATAGAATTTCGCCACAATTGCATGCGAATCGATAGAAGATCACGTATGTTGACATAACCTTAAAACCTTGATTCGAGTTTGTAGCAATTACCGGCGATTACCGGGGCTTACGTCGAGCAAACACAAACACGGCGGATCCACACGACCCGAATAGAACAGACGCACGCCATCAGATTCTCACCCTCCACTCGTTGTCCAAGGTCTAAATATTCATATAAGTATAGATGTGTTGATGAGCGTGAAAGTCTCTTACCTCTTAATTTAGTAAGCCTGTTGGTGTAGTGCTCATACACGAGGAACTTACTAATGGTACGCAAGGTGACGAGTGTAACTGGCTTGCGTAAGAATCCCTTATGCCCTTAACCACCCCTCAAGGCAGGTAACCGTGGGGTGGTAAACAAAAGGCAGAAACGTACAACTCGTACTCTGGACATTTTTGAATGCTGCTCGCGGAGAAAGGCTTGCTGATGTCCGTGGCTTTCCACCAGTGCAGCGAGGAGGAACCTCGGGGTTTAGTGGGTAAGGCGCAGAAGTCCAAGAAGATAAACGTCCAATGGGGCACCGGGAACCCCACAAGGCCTTGTCAACCACTAAGTCAAGAGTTAAGATGCCGAAAGCATACATTGCGGGAAAAAAAACTTCACCAAAAACCGAGAGACGGAACAAATAGGTAAGTATCAGCATTTTACTCCAGTCAACACTATTGAAGAATTTCTACTATACATATTCCAGCATTATCAGAACAAGCTATATGCTTTTTAAAAGGTACGTAATTGGTGTGTTCTTCCAAGGAATATCAGGAATCAAGATATATAGATTCTCCATTTGAAACCAAGAATTGAACATGAAAGTTCCCTATCACGTTTTCCACACTCGCAGGTGCCACGGAAGTCAAATAACTTATCTCAGTAGGTCCAATGTCAAGAATGTAAGGGCTCTCATGATTGACTTGTCCTATGCACGTGCACCGTCTTCCTCACATTGTTGAGAAGTTCCGTAGGTCAGCTGTGTATCAGATTTGCACTTGAAACTAGCCCGTGTATACTAAAAGCCAAAGGTGAGGTATCTTTGCCTTTTAGAAAGGTCGCAAACTTTAAAAGGTCCAAAAAACATGAATATCATTAACTTACCTAATAAAGGTCAAATCTTTGTAGGAATATAACCGTTTATCAGACGATTGCTATCGGGTCTTTTTTAATGTAGCTTTGTTGTTATTTAATACTTCAAGTATTACAATCCCAAATTATAAGAATAACAACTAGAAATATTGCCAAATTAATGACTAAACTTTATTTCACCGCTACTAGCATTCACGACTAGTTTAAAAAGTCCGTGCTCGTTTTATCTAAACGAATATAATAAAGCTGTAGAGGACAAACACACCAATTGCCTAGCCCCAAACTAAGCTCGAAGCTTGTACTATGGAAGCTAGGGAACGGATAGACATACTTAAATACTTTAATAAACATCCATGACTCGAGTACAAATGCCGATGTTCATCACACAAACATTTGCCCCTAGCGGGATTCGAACCCGCTACCCTTGGTTTTGTAGCCAGGGTCTCTAGCCACTCGACCAACGGGCCTGTCAAAATGTTTGAATGCGCTAATCTCAGAATCTACTGATACGATTTAAAAAAAGTCTTTTTGTGGTCAATTGCTGATGAAGGATGTGTGCGGAAACCGAAAACCACGCGGACAGAGTCGCGGGCGACCGCTAATGGGCTTTATACAATTGCTTATACATTAGCTGCGCAAATGTCACCGAATAATCCACCATTTCACTTCGCGCAAAGGTCATGTCATTGCAGGATGTTAGTCATTACGGCCGACCCCTATGCATAAGTACAGTTTTGGTTACTTTTGTGTAGGGGCTTTTAGGGTTCCGTAGCCAAGTGGCAAAAAAGCTAAACCATTATATATTCGTCATGTCTGTCTGTTCGTCCGTATATCACAGCCACTTTTATCTTTATAACCGACTTTGACAAAGGTGAATGACAATTCGACTATATACGATTATACTATAATAAGTAATAGGTACATTTGTATAAAATAATTGAAGACAAAATGATTTCATGAAAAGTTGGATTAATCACACAAAGTGATGCATTCGGTACTTACTTACATCGAAACAAAGCAAAAAAATATAGCAAAACATTTATGTTATGTTCTGTTGATTCTGGTGCCGATAAACTTTTACTTACAAGACCTGGTTTACAAGGAGAGTGCGTGTCTTAAACGCGTTAACTTCGCGGGCCTTCAACTCATGATGGATCTTCTTGAATTAATAAATATAATTATTAGTTACTGAATAATATAACTTTCAATGTTAAGGCTTCCGTTATAATATGTACGTTTATTTTGTTTGTAAGTAAAATTCGTCACATTTTTAGTCTCACTTTGAATTTACGACGATTGCTTATGACATGAGTCTAGGAGTCAGCTTTATACTGTGAAAACGTTATAGCACTGACTACAATGTTCAGTAGTTGTAAGCGTTAGTTCTAAGAACAATAATATGTGTAAACATACACCACACCATTAACTGCAATTACAATAAACAGTTTTAACTGTTTCAGCCTGATAACGATCTCGCATGACGCGCCGGTCACCTATCTAACTTATGTAGTTGATAGGTTAGACTGACCAGTTAGCCTATCTAAATTATGTAGTATGATAGGTTAAACTGACTGATCGATGATTCATTGTTGACTACGACTACCTATTCGTTGGTCAACTAGGGAAAACGTTGCAGAAAAGCTGACGCACAATTTTCACACGCTTTTGTAGTCCATAACAACTAAGATGACACCGGTGACAGTTTGCATTCAAAGTAAAATCGGCTTTTTCTAAAGTAACAACCCCTACGAAAAAACGTAAAAACGCCTCCTGGAAATTGACTTAAAATAATGTTTAATTTCGAAGTAGGTAAACATGTCACAGTGATCATCTTAGCTGAAATGGACTATAGTGGGTTAACCACTGTGACATGTATCCAGGAACAGATTTGAGAAACCAAATGTGAAAACCGAAAAAAGAAAGCTATGGCTTACCTGACATCGCCTTTGCGGTCTCGTATGCTGGTACCGTACAAACAAACTTCAAAGATCTCGGTTTCTCTTCCTAGCACAGCAAACACTGGTTCACATTCACACACACACTGGAGAACTTTTACACTAGCCAAAAGTTAAAAGATATATTTTATACGACGCACATTACAAACAACCTCAAACAACATAACTATAAATAAATTTTATTAAACACACGACACTCATGACGATTTCGCGTAATGTCAAAATGATTAATTCTCAAAAACAATGGGGGCGTTTGGGCGAAAAAAGCGTTTGCAAACGTTTGTAAACAAAATGGCGATTGTTAGCGCAAACTGTACAGTTTTCGCCCAGGACGTGTTTGCTAACTGTCAGTTTACTGTGTTACCGCTAAAACAATCGCCATTTTGCGCTAACAATCGCCATTTTGTTTACAAACGTTTGCAAACGCTTTTTTCGCCCAAACGCCCCCATTCAAAAGAAAATTATGCTACCCTCCCACAGACTCAATAAACTTTTTTTTTTATATGACTCAATAAACATCTAGAAAGTGTTGCAAGGACATTATAGTGAGAATACCAGAGAATACAGTGCTAAAATGTTGTAGCTAAATCAATAAAATTTAATGAATTATGTCGTTTAATGTCATAATTGTTAAATTATAAAATATAATTAATTATTTACTTAAGTAAATAATTTTTTTGTGAGCATATAAGTTGGTCTTCACATAAATAACAGAAAGCGCACAAAAATAAACATGAGCTCCAAATATACCCACGCTATAAATCCCTGCGATATTTTTAAATTAAATAAACTCGTAACTTAACAAATAAATAAATTTGTCTCAAATCGTAAACTGTAGAGTAGAATCATTAGACTTTCATAAGTGATGTACATAATGGAATAAATGAATAATCGTGTGGTTGGCAAGACCGAAGCATAAGAGTGCTATCAGACTATTCTCAATTTAAATTAATTGGTTTTAATGGTTCAACTAAGATTTTTTTTTCAACACTATTAAAATTATTAGCTGATTATTTTCTTGGTTTGTGCCGGTACTGAACAATATAATAACTTGCTTATCCACAAAAAAATGCGTTTTATAATGACACGCGAGTAATAGCTCAAATACACAAAGAAAAATTCTGAGATTATTTGAAGCATTGTAACATTACCCAAGACATTAAAAATCTGAAGTTGTCTACACCAAAGAACACATTAATTATCAGTTTTATGGTTTAAACTAATCTTGATAACCTTCACTAGAAACAGGAAGAAAATATTGTTGTAGGTTTCCAAAAATGTAATTACACGACGAACTAATTTACGTCTTTTTTACAAACTACCTCCGGAAAAAAGGAAGTGTGGTCTTGATGAATTCAAAGCGAAACTTAGTATGTTTTTGATGGTATAAATTAAATTAATGAGAAGTTGTGTATAAATTTGAACCGACTTTTTGTATTTTTGACTTTGAATATTTGTTCTCTTGTAAGTTTCAATAAAGAATCTATAAACCTTACACAAAGAATTGATCGTAGTATATCGCCGCCTTAAAGCATGCGAAGGTTGGCGACTCCATCTATCAAAACGGACCTCTTTGCACGCACGTCAGAAATAGCCCTTCGTGAAACAACTTAGGCGCCTTCCGAGAAACCTCATCGGCTACGTCCAGCTTATTGCGTACATTTTAACTAAGATTTTAATCTTAAGTGGTCACTGCCCGAAAACATTAGTCATAGACATATTCTTACGAGTAATTTAGTCAAAACGAAGAAGACAATAATGCGGGTTATCCTATGAAATGGACTCTGGTTGGCAGGCCTTATTGATTTATTGAAAACCAAGAGAAGAAGCCAAAGAAGTTGGTCGCCGAGTTTTTATAATTAAAGCTTAAGGAAAAAAATACTAATAGCAATCTCTCATAATTGCGAGTTTGCGGTCTTCGTCGCAGGAAGCCTCATAAACTTCATATTTTTAACAAGTCTGTTGTCGACATGGTATGGAATGAGTTATTGGGCACGTTCTATTTTTAGGGTTCCGTAGCCAAATGGCAAAAAACGGAACCCTTATAGTTTCGTCATGTCTGTCTGTCTGTCTGTCTGTCTGTCTGTCTGTCTGTCTGTCTGTCCTGGCTCGTTCTCCGCCGTTTCTGAACCGATTGCCACGAAAATTGGTGGAGAGATGCATAGTGATAATTCAAGAATTGGTTTTTAAAATAATCGAAAAATAATTATTTTTTAGCCCCCCTCCCATACATCGAAAAGTAAATTGGAAAATAAAATTCGACTTAAACCCATCGTGTGGGGTATCGTTAAAAAGGTATTTTTAAATACAATAAAACTTGCCTTGAAACCATGTGGATCAAACATCCCAGTCTCGAGATATATTAATACAAAGTTAAAATAAAAGCGTCCCCCCCCCCTTAACTTTTGAAATACTATTAAAATAATTCTGAAAAAAATGTCCTGTATACCTCCAAGTAAGTACTTTCAACGAAAACTATAGCGAACTCTGTATCATACATAGTTATTTTTATACAACTCGACCAACTTATGACGTGCAGTTGCCCTTACTAAATGGTGTCTTAAGCGGTCGGGCCATCTTTTAGCTACGGAACCCTTTCATGGGCGTGTCCGACACGCTCTTGTTAAATTTAAACATCCGAATTGCAGATCGTTCTATTTTTTTTTTGTTGACAGTTTTACTTTCATGAATGTTGCTTTATCATTAAATCTATCTCTAACTAATTTGATAGTTTTCTAATTTGATGAATTTGTTAAAATCTCAAATCTCGTTTAACTATCGCTTTACAAAGCAACTGTTCACCACAAATAGTTCATTGGCATTTTAGTGTATCACGCAATGTTCTGATTAAATATGCATGGTGTTTCTTGGCGTTATCGGCAGGACGCCGTCTTGAGGTATTATATGGTACCTACATATATTATATGTATAGTATACTATATACCTTTGCACACGTTCGTTTACCCTATGGTAATGAACTTAGGAAATTAGAGGTTTAGAGGTTTCTGAACTTAGAACTTGCGTCGTTGCCTGGCAGAATGGTTTTACAAGGTACTTTCACGCGATTCTTCAATTGGTTATTTAGTGAAATTATTCCCTTTTGCTCTCCAATGTCGTTAATTTTGTTATAAGAAAAAAAAACATTTATTGACTTATTACGTTATTAATCTTACTTCAAAGCTTTTGTACACCGTTGTGATGGTATGAAATTGTTGAGGTCTAAATAAGTTTGAGATTGAATATTCAATGTTCATAAAAAGTTGTTTTAGACACGCGAGACTTAAACCCTAATAACAGTAAAAATATACAAGAGTGGCGGCCACTTTGGAACGAACGATGTATTTTGTTTTTTTTTCCAATAATCAAACTTATTTTTCTTAAACATCACGATCAGTTTACCTACCCTGTATAATTGGTTAATCGTAAAATGTATCCCCTTAACCGAAAGTCAGTGTAAGATATGACTAGCGGCCGCCCGCATATCCGTCCGCATGGATTTCAGTTTCCCTAAACAAAGTATAGCTTAATGCTTTCTCGACAAATGGACTATTTAACACAAAAATATTTTCTCAATTTGAACGAGCAGTTATTGAGACTAGCGCGTTCATACAAACCAACTCTTTAGCTTTATAATATTAGTGGTAGATTATTATACAGTGGTATTAAAATGCTAGGAAATGAAAGAAACTATAGCATCCACTTTTGAGGAAATAAAAACTCCTTTGATTCGCAAATATTGAGTTCAATTGTGTAATAAATAACAGCTGCGTGACTAGTACCCGCTTTGCTTTGGACTCCATAAATTTTGGTAACACCTAACCATTGTTTTAGGTAAATAAACGAAAATGATTTAGTAAGTAGGTAAACCTGTAAAAACAGTTTTGTGGTCTACTTCACATACAACCGATACAGATAAAATAAAATTCAACTGTTTTAAAATTACTGTTTTTTTTTTCAATTGAATTGTAATTTTATTATCTTCCTGCCATGTTTAATTTGCAGCATACACACAGTAATATACAAAAATAACAAATTGTGTCTTCTAAATGCTTCGTTACTTATAATTTGATATCAATGTTTCTTGGACATTGCCCTCCAAAAGTCGAAAGTTAAAAGACTTGAATGTCCCCGAAAATATTGTCTAGTTGCGTATGAAATTAAGTAAGTACATTTACCCCTTGGCAACGAAGAGAAGACAAACTTTCTTATCTGCCAACGTAGCAAAACTGGCCCATGAGATCTTGAACAATGCTGCTGGCAAAAAGCCCACCTTTAAGGCGGTAAGATAAGAATTTTTAACGACTCTTCTTGGCCTAGTTTCGATTGTAATTGATCACCAACCCCCATTTTGTAGAGCTGATATAATTGCTAGCTTCTTGTCATGGTTACAAAATTCGTTTATGCCATCATTTCAATGATCACGACTTTGTTTTGCTGTATTCGATAAAATGCCAAAGAAGATAGGGTTGATTGTCCTTACGAGTACGAATGGTTATTTCCTATTTATTTTTGACTTCAGTCAGCACCCATTCATTTAGAGCCGCACACGACCCAGTCCGATCACCAGGTCGAGATTGGGGTGCAATCGCTAATACTTACCTACCCTGCGATATAAGGTGATAGTTACACGTTAAGGAAGATGACAGTCATTGAGGTATTACTACGTATAGAGTGTATATCGAGAACTGAATCTAGGTAAGCGTCAACTAGGAGGGAAGGGGCGGATTATCTATATATACTAATATATAAAGCTGAAGAGTTTGTTTGTATGTTTGTTTGTTTTAACGCGCTAATCTCGGGAACTACTGGTCCGATTTGAAAAAATCTTTTTGTGTTGGATAGTTCATTTCGAAGGCTTTAGGCCATTGAAAATCGAAATCCACGCGGACGGAGTCGCGGGCGGCCGCTGGTTTAGTGATATTTTTGTCTTTGCATCTATGAAATGACACGCTTTTTCGCCCTGCAATGATTTGTACATTCCTTGAAAACACAAGATGTTTATTTTTATCGATTATTAAAATAGTACAATAGACAGCAACTGTTGTCCATGGACAACAGTGCGTATAAGAAAATTCTTCTTTCTCAATGATTACAGTTGACTGCGTTTCACTGTCCTTGAACGGAAAGAATAGAAACAGCAATGCATAATATATATCCGTTATTAATATCTTTAATGGTAAATCGATGTATTTATAAGTTCAAGGTGCAGGCGGGTGAATGATTGCGGTGCACTCGGCAATCAATCAAGGTTCGCGTGTCCTCAAGGGCAGGGCGGGAAGTGTACGATGGTCATCGCGATTAGTAGGAGTACGTAACCTTAGACGTTTGCTGACACTTCAATGACGTCATATTGCGAGGACTTTAGTAGCTTTACAAGTTTTATTTTTATTGGATACTTGATTGTACGCGATTGAATAATAAAGATTCTTGTTTTATTCCAGGGGCGCATTTAATATAATATCTGCCGTTCCGTAGTTAAATACGTTCAATAGTTTCAGCGTTATTGACAGTCAAACTTCCAAACAAACGAACTTTCATACTTGCCGGCGCAGTTGTAATTTTGAAAGTAAATAATCGTTACCAAAGAGTTCGGTAATACAACTGCGCCGGCATACTTAAAATATTAGTGTGATTCGCAATAGTCGACGAAATCCAGTAGGAATATGACTTTATTTTTCAAAAGAATTTTCATGTTCTTTGCTCCTTATCATATACAAATAAAAAAAAACTCATCTTTTTTTTATAAAACCGGCAGGTACAGATTACCAATGACAACGTATAGATAATAATATGATCATGATTATTATAAATTCTCATTTCATCGCTTGAAAAGACTTCAACGTGTCAACTACTTCAAATACATTAGATATCTATTATTTTGAGCAATAAATCACAATTACTTATTACTATCTAGATTATCCAGAAATAAACACATGTAATCATCACGAAAAGGTTCATTTATCATTTTATATTTTATAATTCGCAACCCCTGAGGATGAATAGCACGGTTTTCCCACCTGTGTGCGAAGACAGCGTTACTTACCACTCCAATCGCAAATAAAAATACCTGTCACATTCAAAATCTGTTGGTAACAAATCAATATGACAATAATATCCCCTATTCATTAACGATAATATACCACAGGGAATAATTGATAACATGTGCCTGAGTTGTCAAGAAATCCCCCCCATGTTTCGACTATTGACCTCAGTCCAGAATTTGTACGAATAGTTGTGCTCTCGTGATTATGGTAACCATTTCTTATACCACACTCATAATATACAAGGAATAAGTCAATATTATGGAAATGATTTATGCAATCTTTAAAACGGACAAGGTTTCGGTAAGACGCTTATTCGTTAAACAACCAATGGTCATACCTACTTTTGACTTAACTAATTGAACTTTTACGTTTTCGTTTATTAAATCAGACTCACTCTTAGTTTAAATCAGAAACGCTACATACAAATAGAGTTAATGTACGAGGATAATTAACTAAATTCCGCTGTTGATTTTTTATGTAATACCAGCGGTTCACCTGATGGTAAATGATCATTGCTGCCCATGGACATCAACAACAGCACAAGGGTCGCAGATGTGTTGCCTGCCTGTAAGACCCCACACCCTCCCCAACTAACCTCTGATTAATACGAAACAATGTGTATTACCGACCTTATAACTCATACCAACCATGTCGTCATACGCAAAAATTGAATTATACCACAAAAGAAAAACTCGCCACCACGAAACAGCCTAACAAATAACGCTAAAAGCCCCAGTCTTATCCAGGTATATAATTTCGTGTCAAACAAAGCTCGGACCGGCACGTGGCTGGCTGGTCAGTTGAACCGCGGACGGAGGCGCGGCATGACCACACGCTAGCCGCCATGACAGATGACATACCAGGTGACAACAAACACTAGTGAATCAGTCAACCAATGATAGTTAAAAAACAATAGACACACGATGTCATTTTACGGTATTGCCAATCACTGACAGAGATGTCTCACTCGTTGTATCGTTTTTGAAGACTGGGGGTCCGTCCGTCCCAATTAGGGCGGTTTAGCGAAATATCTATTGTTTTTTAAATATCATTGGTCAGAACCCTTCGTAACCCCAGTGACAGTTTACATGAAGCAAGTGACCGTGCACGGGTGAATTTGACAGTTGACATTATGCAAATCGTCGTACGTAAAGAATCATTCGTGTAAACTTGGCAGAAAAGCCGCCTCGGGTCGTATACAAAAAGGGATAGGGAGTCCATATGAATGAATAAATAAAGAGAAGTGTTTTTCTACAATTAGTTACTTCCTTGCCGTTAGAAAATACAACTGGCAAGGACATACTTTTAACTAATATTTTGGTATTTTTATTGCACCTGTGGACACAAGTAAAAGGACATAATAATAACTTATGAATATTATGGACTCAAACATAAAATGTTCAAATAGAAGCTGAAGGTTTCATGATATAACCATATTGGAAAAAGTTGCTAAAGTTTTGGCTATTAGACAAGAAGAGCTTCTTGTCAGAAACCGATCGTATAATTAGGTACTCTCAAACTTTTTCTAGTTTGGATGTTCTAAGACCTTAATTATTCGTATCTTGCGGTAAAGTTATGACGATGCATAGTGTTTAAACAAAAATCTATGTGTTATAAAAAAACATTGGTGTCTGATTCACTCGTGGGGTCCCCACTACTATCACTAACAACTACTATTTCATTGATCATTTCTATTTCCCCTATCACACGCGTTTGTTCAGTGCTTCTACTATTATTATCGTTCGATATGTCTATGTCAACAATTGCCTCATATTTGATAACTACCGACAGTGGACAATTAAATTCTTGATTAGACAGAATATAGTCCATTTCAGCTAAGTTGATCTCTGTGACAAGTGTACTTCTTATACGAAATTTAAGTTTATTTCAAGGTTATAAATTCTACGAGGTGTTTATACGATTTTCCGTAGGGTCGTATTACTTTAGAATACTTTATATTTTGCTTTGAAGGCAAACTGTTACCGGGATCATCTTAGCTGAAATGGACTATAGTGTAAGTTACACGTTGATGTTTATCATAAGGCATCATCATATTCGTACTAAATTAATTGAAGGTAAATGAGCAAACGCTAGCTTTACATTTGTTAGTGTCGTGACTGTTTGTGACTAACAAAGGTTTAGTGTAGTTATATTGCTTTGATTTTTATTATTTGCTTTGCTTCGACTATTTTGTTGCTGCGAGTAATTTATTCATCATGTGTTATTTTTATTTTACTTCCAACTGTGTTGTTGTAATCATTGCAATTTCAATTGGCTAATTCCTTCCTACTAAAAACTTTTTGAATCATCATCAACTGTTCAAATGTTTGTATGTTTATGTATACTAGTACTTCTTTGAGGCACTAAATTGTTGATGTGTTAACTTTATAATCAGATCAATCAAATCCCGAAGACGGAATTCATGATGGTGAGTGTTGCAGATACTGCAATCAACAAAGTTGCAAATTATCACAATTTCTATTCATATTCACATGATCTGATTTCTGTGCAAACGTTGATTGAAATGCTTCAGCCGTTTCAATGTAATTGGCATGTTTAGCACAATGTTAAATTAATTTCTTTGATTATAATTTATTGCGAAACAGAAAGGTTCCAAATTGACCAAAAACTACATGCTTACCACAACATTCTTGAAAGACCTGAAAGGATGAGAAATTCTCATGATGAACAACACGGACAAAGACACAATATGTCATGAATACTTGATCAGAAAAGACAGTGTTGATGTTTTTCTTGACCGATCCAATGAAATGATGACATACTTATTGACATGACATAAAACACTTGGGTTTTAGTTTATTACGAGTTTTCCACATTGCTTTTCATTTTTGTGTCTTTAATTTATTAGCTTGAAACACTTTATGTTTGTCTAAATAAACACTCTAAGTACTTATTCATTTATTTCTTTTGTTCATCATTTTGTAGTTCAGAAACACTTTTTCTAGTTTCGAGAGTTTTATGTCTTAGACAACTGAGTGTTTTTTTTATGAACGAAGTTACACGCACGTTGGCAACGCATTTAAGCGCTTAATAGTTCGGCAAAAAGATGAAGTGCCGAACTTCTGGGTTCGCGGTGAAATACCTAGTGGCCACAATTAATGGTTGGCAACGTTAACCAGCGTGCATGGTTCTTTGACGAAATGGGGTAGGAGAGATAAAGGAAAACAGTTCGACAGAACACTCACCGTGGTAAATGCGGGAGAAGCTAAGGAAACCTATGGTAATATGTTCATTCAATATTACCCAGACAAGACAAGACCAAATCCCGTAATGTTACCAGTTTCTTACTATTTACCAGGATAATCATGCACAAATATTTCTATACATCATCACCTGCAAAAAATTCTTCTACAAAAAGAGATCAAAATAAAGTAGTATAAATAATCGATAAAAGAAATTAAGCGGCACTTTCTCCGTCTATATTTTCACGTTGATAAATCGATTAGCAGTTTATCTACGAGTACATTTACTTGTTTATTATTTCCCGATGTTACTTTAACTCGTGTGGCGTTGTAAGTGCGTCAGCTTTCCTTTGACATGCAAGTTGCCGTCGCGCTTTGCTTATCGATTCCTTAACGACCCCGGGTCAGAAATTGAGGTCGCCTTTTATAGTTATTGAGATTAGCCCTTTATGCCAGCGTTAGTGAGCCCCGCGTCATAACGCGATCGTTTTATTGCGCTGAGTGTACGTCGTTTCATGTAAAATACTCAATTTACTTATATTACCTATTATATTTTAATAGATTAGCATTCTAGTCTATTATAATTTAAGTGACACAGGATAACCATGATAACATTAGAAGAAGCATAACAACACTGGCTCAAACAAAGATATTTATAACCCACCTACTACTTTTACCCACGGTTTTGCCGTTTGCGTTATCAAGATTCCTGTTGTTACCCATGGAAACATTTAATCAGGATAAAAAGTATCCTGTCACCTAAGTCAGCCCATACCCTGCCTGTATACCGAATTTCATCTAACACCGTTCTGTAGTTTCAGCGTGTATGGCGGACTAACATCCTGTATACTCTATCTACTACAGCCGTGTAAACATTATATATCCTACTACTATTATAAAGGTGAAAGTTTGTATGTGTGGATGTATGGATGTATGGATGTTTGTTACTCTTTCACGTAAAAACTACTGAATGGATTTGAATGAAACTTTACCACAATATAGCTTATACATCAGAATAACACATAGGATATTGGAAATCGAAATCTACGCGGACGGAGTCGCGGGCGGCCGCTAGTACCTACTGCTTATTTCTTAACAAGTCCTAAACCCCATCAAATGACAAACATACTCTGCCTTATTAAGCCCTAATAGCTTAGATCTGTTCAGATACCGTTGTAATTGTTTGCTTACTGGATCCTCGCCAGCTAATTTTCGCAACGGTCATGGGTAAACAAACTGCATGGATATTTAAAAAAGGAATAGATGCAGCTCGCATGTGTTGCACTAACACTAAACTCACGGCGCAATTAGCATATATTAATAAAAATCCTGTATCACGCTAACGCCCCCTTTGCATGCTATCCACAACCACTACGTACCTGACTGGACTCTTGTTACGGTGAAATTATTACAAATCTATTGGTACTTGTCTATACTAATATAATAAAGCAGAAGAGTTTGTTTGTTTGTTTGAACACGCTAATTTCAGGAACTACTTGACCGTACTGTAAGCGGGCGGCCGCTAGTATTAGTAGCTGTTTAAGAATACTTCTAAAACATTTAGTGTTTCAAATGATTTTCAACAAGTGTTGATGACAAAATGAAATAAATTCTTGGTAGTCATCACACATAGGTTCCATTCGGGTGAAATTCGATCATCTGATTCCTGGCATATATGGTAGGGTTATTATGACTTAATTGTGATTTTTGTGACATTGATCGAGCCAATACAAGCATAACATATAACTCCCTCACTTGCTTTATCCATTATCGTATCAGATTACATATGGGAAAACAACGATAAAAAAGAGACGATTGCAATTACGAATATGCGGATTTTTTTGAAGCAATTTGATCGTCACAGTTCGACATTGCTTAACTCACAATACTAAACCAGTATACAGAGCATGTGAGAAACTAAGTATGTAAAAACTTTTCACTCGAAAATATAACATTATTAAAACATTTAAAAAAACAGTTCGAATGTTTAATTTTCAAGAAAGAAAACTACGAGCGACGTAAATTACTAGGCCTACTACGAGCGAACGTTACCGTATCGCCTAAGGTCATTCGCGATCTAGACTAGTTGATTTCACGTGAAAAAAGCTGCTATTAATTTCGGACATGATAGGGATCACCACGAACCTTCGGCCAAGGCTGAACGGAAGTCACGTGAGCTCGAAAGGGCTGTTTTACATTTTCCCTTTTAGCAACGCTTCGAATTACTTGTCAGGATTATAATTTAGATGACGTCAGGACTAAATTATGTGTTTAGTTATTTCTAGAAAGAAGTGACGTGTGCCAGACATTTTAAGTGCGACTAGATTAGCCTCTAGACTGGCTAATTTATGCGTAATTATTAAGTACCGGTTCTAGACAGAATAATGACTAAATAAATAATAAATAAATTTTAAGTGCATGGAAACAAAACATTGAAAAATAATTGATCTAAGCCAAAAACTATTCCATTTAGACTAATCAATAATAAACTTTGACAAAAATAGTAAGTTATTAATACGGGCATTCAAATATTTTCTATCACTAATTTATTATAACATGAAAGTTATTGGTTACTGGCTTATTGGGCAGTAAACAAAATTACTTATGCACATGTTTTATTATTATTATGCCAGGTTATTTTCGGCTTCGCTTCCCATTCTCATAATAAGCTGATTGATAGATGTCAATAGTGCACACTGTGCACTGTGATGATGATAATGATGATTAGACTACTCTTGGAGTAATGTCTTTTAAGTGATGTCTAAACCTATTTTCATCATAATAGGTACCTATCTTAGAGAAGCTATTGTCAATCTTTCACCTATTAGGGGCTCTGGGCACATGGGCCTTTAAACTTTTCGTTTGGTAAACGTAGGGCCCCCAGAACCTGAAGAGCCTATTGTCAATCAAGTGATGTCCGCAGAGACGGGCGCGGTGTTCACGTTCGGCAAGTCGCACTTCGCCGACAACGAGCCGAGCCACTTCTTCATCAAGAACGACCCCATCGTCGCCATCTCCTGCGGCGACGAGCACAGCGCTGTCATTTGCCGTGAGTTTATAGTTATAACTATGTATGTCAGCCAATAATGATAATATATGTCTGGCAAGCAAGTCGGTTTTGTTATAAGCAATCCGCATTTGGCAAGCGTGGTTTAAGCCAAAAATCCATCTTTGAAACGAAAACCTGATAGAGGCCTTTGTCCACTGCGGAACATAAGGCGCACTTTACTTAACGCCTCGGATGGTCTAGTGGTTATGTTCCGGGCTGTGGTTTCGAGGTCCTGGGTTCGATTCCTGGCTCGGACAAAAGTCTCGAATTGTCTGAACACATCCCGAGTTTGTGATCACCAACCTGCATTTAGCAAGCGTGGTGATTAAGCTAAAACCCATTTTTGTAACGAAAACATGATAAGAGAGGCATTTGCCCTGCAGTGGGGCATTAATAGGCTGATACTTTTTTTGTTTTACTTTACTTCAAAACAATAATGGTGCATCGGTTTATCCCCAGAGAATGGACGAGTGTTCGTATTCGGCGGGAACGCGTGGGGTCAGCTCGGGCTGGGTCACAAAGACGAGGTGACGCGGCCCAGCTGCGTCAAGTGGCTGAAGCCGCATCGCGTCATGTTCGTGGCGTGCGGTCGAGCGCATACTGTGTTCGTCACAGGTAGGAACCTTGTTGTCATTGGAGCTCTACACATCTGCAGTGTGAGCTTTGTTCGTCTGCTGTTTGTCTACGGCGGGAACTCCTGGGGCCAACTAGGGCTGAGGCATAATCAAGTGGCTGAAGCCGCACCGCGTCATGTTCGTGGCGTGCGGTCGCGCGCACACTGTGTTCGTCACAGGTGAGGATTTTGCTGTTACTGAAGCTCTACACATCTACAGTGTTAGCTATGTCTGTCTGCTATTCCTCTTACTGTTCCTGGGGCTAACTCGGGCTGGGGCACAAGGACGAGGTGGGCCCAGCTGCGTCAAGTGGCTGAAACCGCATCGCGTCATGTTCGTGGCGTGCGGTCGGGCGCACACTGTGTTCGTCACAGATGAGGACTTCGTCGTCATTGGAGTTCTACACATCCTCAGTGTAAGCTTTGTCTGTGTCTGCTGTTCATGTTCGGCGGGAACGCGCGGACGAGGTGGGCCCAGCTGCGTCAAGTGGCTGAAGCCGCATCGCGTCATGTTCGTGGCGTGCGGTCGGGCGCACACTGTGTTCGTCACAGGTGAGGACTTCGTCGTCATTGGAGTTCTACACTACACATCCTCAGTGTAAGCTTTGTCTGTGTCTGCTGTTCCTGTTCGGCGGGAACGCGTGGACGAGGTGACGCGGCCCAGCTGCATCAAGTGGCTGAAACCGCACCGCGTCATGTTTGTGGCGTGCGGTCGGGCGCACACTGTGTTCGTCACAGGTAAGAACTTCGATGTTGTTGGAGCTCTACACATCTGCAGTGTGAGCTTTGTTCGTCTGCTGTTTGTCTACGGCGGGAACTCCTGGGGCCAACTCGGGCTGAGGCATAATCAAGTGGCTGAAGCCGCACCGCGTCATGTTCGTGGCGTGCGGTCGAGCGCACACTGTGTTCGTCACAGCTGAGGTCTTTGTTGTTACTGGAGCTCCACATATCAGCAGTGCTGGCTTTGTCCGTGTCTGCTGTTCTTGTTTGGCGGGAACGCGTGTAGCCAGCTCGGCACAAAGGACGAGGTGACGCGGCCCCGCTGCATCAAGTGGCTGAAGCCACATCGGGTCAAGTTCATAGCGTGTGATAGAGTGCACAGTCGAAGTATTTTTTGTTATTGGAACTCTGCACCACTTGAATAGCTCAAGAGCAAATTCTTAGAGTTTTGAAAAAGTTTAGTGAAATTATGGAATCCGATGATCTTACAGAGTTTCGTCTAACTTTGAGAAGCATGCATTTATAACTTATCAAAACCAACTTAGAGAGCAACTAGAGAGAGATAGTGGAAGTAGAGAGATGGTTATATGTTAATACTTACAGTACTCGTTTTGCAGTATCGTATCATCTGAAATAGATGCATCAGGCCTAATAATAAACTCGTTTTGCAGTAAATGCCGTTTACCCCTGTCCGCTTCCCATTGTGGCGACCTACATACGTAAAACCAATCTGAGAAAAGCTACGTCCAAAAATTAACTATGTAAACATGACCGAAACATGTCGAAATTTGCAATAAGTCCTATTCTACAACTTTGCTTTCTTCCTAATATGATTACTTCGTCTCTATATTATTTTTAACAATCGATCTTTGCCACAGATAACAGCGCGGTGTACTCCGTGGGCTGCAACGATGAGGGTCAGCTGGGCACGGGGGACATGGAGCACCACTCCGTGCCTCAGTGCGTGGAGCTCGAAGCAGGACCCGTGGTCGTGAGGCAGGTCTCCGCCGGCAGCAACCACACGGCTATACTTACCGGTGAGAGTAGATTTAGTAATAGAGAAGTTTAGTAATAGAATAGAAGAGTGAGGAAAAATGAACAGGATAATAGCTTACGGAAATAGCCGGAATATCTTGGTAGACTTAGAGGACACAAAAAGTAAATAACTACGAGTATCTCCGCATTTTTGTTAATGTCATAGAGACAATAGGGATGTTATGGTTAACCCCATGAGATACTTAACTTTATTTTATTACTTATCAAAACGTTTTATTATATACAGGGATCGGAATATAAAATACAAATCATGTTGATAACGGAAAAATATGACAATGATGATGAATGATAAACAGGCAGACAAATATAGCCTGGTAAATTTAGACATTGTTCTTGCATACATTTCCAGAAAGCTTCTTCTATTTTTACGGCTAAACTGACCTTACTAATAAAACAACAGACAGTCTGTTGCTCGATATCTCGACCAGCGCTGTAGCCTCCGATCAGCGGATCAAACTGCATTGACCCATGTCACGCGAACTCTGGCGTCACGCGACTTTGCGAGCGACACGTGCTCAAACCCTAAAGCTAGATAGATACCCATCATACTTAACAATATTTTGTTTTGAACATCAATAGCCCGATTGCACCAAGCTAACTCGAGTCTACAGATAGTTAACTTGTTTTTTCTGAAACTTCTGAACTACTAACTAGTTTAGGAGCCATGCCCATCATCACACTGGGCAGGCAGTATGTACAATACAATAAAACACAGGATAGAACGCTGCTTCCCATCACTCCGAAACAAGGCCGTCTTTCACCTATTAAGAGTCCTTTACGTCTGGTTTGGTTAGGGTGCGGGGTCTTGGGTGCCCTATTCCATGGTCTGGGGGCCCTATGTCCAGAGTCTGGGGCCGCAATTGATCGCGGGGCTCTGGGCACGTACCCATTGTGCCCAGGGGGAAAGAGAGGTCTGCCCCGTAATATTCTTTAGTCGCTTATCACGACGCCCATGGGCAGACAACCACGGGGTTGAACTATGTATATTAGGCCGGCACTACACGCCAAACTCACACATGTATGATAAACTAATTTAAATACTTTGTGTATAGACGAGGGAAGAGTATTCGTCTGCGGGTCGAACACTGAGGGGCAGCTCGGCCTCGGCGAGGACACGCGCTCCGCCGTGCACTTCACCGAGCTCAAGTTCATGGAGAAGATCGCCTTCGTCGAGTGCGGCTACTACCACACCGTCTTCATTACCAGTGAGTCTCATGTACATTCTATACACTGTGTATAGACGTGGGCGAGTGTTCGTCTGCGGATCGAATACTGAGGGGCAGCTCGGCCTCGGCGAGGACACGCGCTCCGCCGTGCACTTCACCGAGCTCAAGTTCATGGAGAAGATCGCCTTCGTCGAGTGCGGCTATTACCACACCGTCTTCATCACCAGTGAGTCTTTAAAGAGGCCTTTGTCTTTTAAGTAGAAAATATCGGGAAGATAATGTTATTTGGAATACCTACTAGTTTATATAGAACTAGTACTTTGGTTATGGTGCAGCATTGCGCAGATTTGTCTGATGGTCAACTTTATGGCGACTCATTTAAGTAAGAGATGTAGGTACTCAAAATTCTATCAAAAACACAGACGAATCAGTACTTTCTCAGAAAAGATTATGAATGTGTTTACTGAGAGACTTTAGGCCAGAAGATTTATTTATAAAGGCTTCTAAAGAATAGATAATCTGTGAAAGTTTTAATATTTGACATTATCATAACGCAAACAGCCTTTATACAAAGCTGAAACTTTGTTACTTTAATGTACCGGCATTATAGCTCATAGCCCAAATAATAAAAATATCTTTATAGCTCAAGGTGCTGTATTCGTCACTGGTGACAACGAAAATTCAAAGCTCGGCATATCGAACCCAGCAACCACTGTGTATGTACCTGAAGTCCTGCCGATAGACGTGCCTATAAAAAGTGCCTGCTGTGGTGCCTCCCACACGTTCTTGCTGTCCATGGACGAAGCCAAGATTCTAGCCTTCGGGTCAAATGAGAAGGGCCAGTTGGGAATGCCGAAGGAGGTGGAGAACGTCTCAACGCCCACAGAGATCGATATGGAGAAAATGTTTGACGGGTATCAGCTGAAGCTGGTGGCCTGTGGAGCGATGCATACCGCTTTTGTTACAGGTGAGAAATTGAATGATTTTTATTTGTTTTTTTATTTTACTCTTTGAGCAACTTTTAGATATATTATTTATGAGGCCTCAAATAATTTGTTTATAACGTGGCAGTCACGATGGTTTCTCTAAATATCGTAGAATCCATCAATAATAATCAGTGCAATGTAGACGTTAACTCAGTAAATGAATTATAAACAGTCCCGTATTCTGTAAAATCTCGATAAAGCACCTGTCATAATAATTATATGAGTGAATATGACCTACTTTAGTAATCTGACCCATTTTATATGGTGCATAATATCATTAAGTTAGGTAATACTCATCACTTAATCATGTAAGGTATCAATGACAAATGGCTCACCGTAATAAATGGTCACACAGCTCACTCACCAATTTCCATATCAGATTGTCCACTAACAAAAGCCTATTTTGGTCGGCCTTGCACGCAATCGATTCCCAAACACGTATCGAATAATTTCCAATAGCCTTCGAACGAGTACACGTCCGATAATGAGTGTGTGTCGGGGCCTGTGATCAGTGCCCGGTCGCCACTTGTTGTCGCTGGTCGTGCCGCCCGTGCCAGCCCCACTGACCCGCCTGCTCCCTTGCAGACAACGGCCTGCTCTACACCTGCGGCGAGTCGCGACACAATAAACTCTGCTTGGAGGAAATCGACGACGCCGACAACTCTAATGAGGCTGTCCCCAATCAATACTCGCCGAAGCGGGTCACCGCTATGAATGGCTTCGTCGTAGACAACGTCGCCTGCGGCGGCTGCCACACGCTGCTCACCGCCACCAAGGGCTCCAACGCCGACTTCACCAACAACGACTTCAGCATCGTCAGCGAGGAGACCAGGCTCACCTCCATCACGGAACTCCCGCCGCTGCAGAAGGTGCCCGCCATGAGCAAGCCCGAGGAGGCGTACACGGCCGAGGACGTCACCAACTCGAACGTCGACGAGCATGTAAACACAGACAATCTGAATGGGAACGCGAACGACGAGAACGGATCGATCGACTCGCTGGAGGCGAACGTCAGCGGCTCCCACATTGTAAATATAAACGACCTTGAGAACGAAAATGTTAGCACGCACGACATCCCCGACATAAACAAAGATGACATCGCCCCGTCTTCCCCGACAGTCGACTCGGTAGTGAAAGATGCTATGGAAAACGTAGGAATGTTCATGGATAAATCTGAAAAAAAAATTGAGGAGACTATCCAGACCGTTAAAACTGAAGTCAACGATAAAGTGGAAATCGTAGAAACCATGATAAAGAAAACGACGACATTGGACCCAATCGCTCACCTTGACGACCTTAAAACTGAAGAAGTTAAGTCTCTGGGCATCCCGGATAAGACAGCAGAAATAGCAAATTCTCCGCCGCCGAAAACTCCTATACTTCAAGATTTACTCCACGTTCCAGATATATCTCAAATGAGTCCAGTATTAAGTAAGCACAGCGACGACGGACAAAAGAGTGAAGCCGGTCAGTCGGAAAATGAAACGATTCCATGTGGGTCGGACAAATCTAGTCCACAAGCAGGGAAGACTAAGACTCAAGCAGTGATGCCCATAGTGAGAAGTGAGGACGGCATCGACGACCACACTGGACAAGGGGAACACAACGAGGAATCCGACGTCGTGGTGAACAAAACTCCGGAGAAGGGCCGGTTCGCGCGAATGTTTCAGTCCATTAAAGATAAAGAAAATTCTTGCATGAGCAAAGGAAAAGTTATAGAAGAAAACGTTGTAGGTTAGTGCGAAACTTTGTAGTAGAGTGAAGTCATAAAATTATTGTGTAAGTAAAGAATGTCGTTTAAACCGATTTCATTTTCTTTTTCAGAAAACGTTCACAAAGGAATTGAAGGCGCCGAGGACACGGTCCATAAAATAGAAGAAACGATAGAAACAGAAGTGAGAAATCAAACAAACTCACGAACTTGCACCATATTATAAAAATAAAGAATTCGTCTTCTTGTTCGTTTAAATATAATAAAGTTTATATTATTGATATTAATTTAAATGAGTCTTTCTTATAGTTCAACTTTATAATAAAAAATCATGAATCCACAAAATATGTGAATAAGTATGTAGGTATGTGAGGCTAGGGAACAATAACAGTTAACATAATACGAATAATTCACATTTGAGTGCTACAAAGAATGGGCCGCTCTTATTATTGTGAGTAATGAATTCGAATAAAAAAGTGCTTTACTCGTAGGTACTATTATTAGAGGGCTACAGGCGACAGGGGTCACCCCTTATGTAAGTAACATACCTACCTACAGTCACGTCATTCTGCAAAATTACAAGACGAACCAGGGGCATTGATGGAAAAATGTATATTATGCTCTCTTATATGTATGAGAATTTATAGCTATCATTCTTATCTTTCATTCAAAACCGAATTATTGATTAGTTATATAAATTATTATAAAAAGTTATGATTAACGATACCCCTTTTTAACATTGCCCAAATTTCTGTATATGAGCATATTGCTTATTGCGGGACGATGACCTAATATTTAAATTGAACTAAGCTATTCCCAGCGACGAGAATTTTATCTTGGGACCGAATTGTGCATAAAGCTTCACCTAGTGAAATGAGACAGTAACAAAACATAATGGGAGACATAATGATCAACCTAAACAGTAACTGCCTTCCGAATCGGTGGTAGAGTCATCATATTATTGTAATTGACGATTTATAAGTGCTTCTATGAAGCCTAATTGAATATAGAATATTTGAGTTAGAGTGTGAAAAAAGTCTGAAACTACATACATAAGTTCAAGGCATAATTTATACGTAATTACTTCTCTAGTCTAGTCCTTGTCTCGTAACGTAAAAAATTACTTGCCCGGCCCCGTATATAACGACTATTGATCCAAACAATTTAAAAAACAGATGACACAGTGAGTTAAGGTAGAAACAGCCAGGCTGAAAATACGCGATCGAAGTTCGGCAGCAATAAATTTTCTATACAATATCGACGTAATTTTGGCATAGTGTCTCATTCATCATCCATTTAAAATACCAGCATACATTGTAGACGTGTTCACGCCAAACTTTGGTCGTGTATTGTCGGCTAGGTTTACAAATAATACCCCTCCGGCCGTATTCGGCCATGGCGGCCGTTCTTACGATCTGCCAGGTACGCAGGATATACAAATATTATAGTGCACAAGTGAGTACGCAAGCACAGGTGGACTCCCTATTCCTTCATTCTCATAATTCGGTGGGCCAGCAATCTGACACGACCGTAGAGAGATCAGGCGCAGGACCAACGGCTTAACGTGCCTTCCGAAGCACGGAGGAGCTCAAGATGAATTTTTTCGATCACCCATCCGATGACAAGCATCTGCGAACGTTGCTTAACTTTAGCAACCGCAGGCCGAGTGCGCTAACCACTGCGCTATCGAACTCCACATAACACTTAAAATGTACAACACTGGTGTACAACACTTAAAATGTAACCTTATAAATGTCTTAGTAAAAGACCCACCGATATCACCATGAGGGTGACTTCTTCTGCTTGCTACGATCCAAAGAAAACAAATGAAAGTTTCTCAACTTCCTTTATAACAGTAAAGAATTAACAATGAAAAATATGACAGAAATGTTTATTAATTACACAAATAGTGATCTACATACTAAACATTACTTGATTCGAATTATGAGCTTGAAAAGTAATTTTGAAAGGTAAGTTCAATACTTCCCGGAGCTTCATGCCAATCTCCATAACTACATTTTCTTTGTTTTTATTGCTAACCCAAATGGCTGAAAACAAAGTAAAGAAATATCAATAAAAACTCCTTATTATTAACATTTAAAAGTAAACTTTTATAAACACTTTGCAGTGAATAATAGTCGTATGGGAAAGAACAAAACGTAATTTAAGATTTGTGTAAATAATGGAACTGTTCGTTCCATTTGTTAAATCACTTTTTTATAACATTTCGTAACTGTTTTGCTATGTTTCTGCTGGTGAGTAAGGTCTCCAGTGCTCAGTTTAGAAGGAAATAGTGTTTTAGAGCCTGGCAACGCATCAGCGACCTTTGTGAGGTTGTTGATGTCCATGGGCAGCAGTGATTACTTACAATCACGTAACCCTTTCGTTCGTTTGCCGCCCGCTTACAATAAAAAAAAAACAGTGGAAACTACATATGTATGATTACTACCAGCATAGGTAACTATCAAAAGTCCTTTACTCATTTCTTTCGTACCCCTATAACGCTTCACGCAATCCATCCATTAGTCAATGACAATAATATATTTCATGAAACTTGCCCAATTTGCTTTTGTTAGCCTTTGCATTGGCATTGGCAACAGCGCCGCATATGAAGGCGTTTCCATTTCCGAAATTCTCCCCAATCATCATAAGAACCTGTAAGCAGAGTTGAATTCATACTTTCGAAGAATCATTATAATAAATATTTCTAATATTGTTACTAATTAACAAATCAAACAATGGGGCACAAATCGGTACGACGAAAACATTCAGGCGTGTTTCCGATATGATTTTGGGGTTCTGGGTTCAATTCCCAGATAAGGCAGATTTTTGCCTCATTTATAAAACATTACTCAGCTTTTACTTTAGTTTCCTGGGATATTAAAATTAATAGATTGATGTAAACTTTATATATATTTGTACTGGCAACTAATCTTCCACTTAACTATAGCTACTGCGTCACACGTTAAATACCTATAAGAATAGGTAGACGATATTGCACAAGTGTTTTATTCAAGAATAGGAATCGCACTATTAGAATGTATTATCAGTATTATTTTTTAATACTGATAATACATTGTAATGAGTCATTTTGATATGACAAGTACTTAAGAAATTCACTGATAAATTCACTGCACCTGCTTAATTCAACTTTTTTTCAATTGTGTTTAGGAAGTGCAGGTAGTGCAGGCAAATTAATTGCAATGAAAACATATTTATAATTTTATAAATTAGGTTTCATATGTTTGGTAGCTTCATGTGATGGAACAAGCTCGAACAATAATGTTTTATCTACTCCTACCTACCTACCCTCTGTTATTTAGGCGAATTAAGGTTAGACTCCACCAAACCTTCTCTTATAAAGCTCCACACATCTTAGCTTTGGTGGCGCCTCACACTTTATAATACACCACCATAGATATACAAAAACCCAAGATACACAATCAACGTCTCAAAAACGTCCCCAAAAAATAAGTGCTGAATGCACTTATTTCAAACAGTCTTGAGTCACACGCGTCAATTCAATTTTGAACACTCCCTTGTGAAAACAATCTTAACTAATCTGCATAAGGTATAATTTGCAAATAATAATGTTCATAGTTTGACTTTGAGTTTTTGGTGACAGTATTGACTGTTACTTTTGTTCGAGACAGTGCATCTATGGTTTTTGTATATCAATGTACACCACGGAGTCACACACCATATCAGTCCATATCTGGTCCACATCGTGCCCCTTCCCCTTGTCGAGGGAGACCAGCCAGCGCCCGCCACGCCGGTTGGCGACGTCCTCCCACGCGGGCCGCATGCCTCCCTTGAACACCGAGTACTGGCCGTCTCCCAACTCTGATGGCAGCTTGATGTGATGGTACAGGCTGGAAAGATTAGGTGTTTGTTTGCAGTTGACTCGTAGCCTAGTGGTATGCGCCGCTTTACATGCGGGAGGTCGGCGGTTCGAACATGGACAGGACTTGTCGATTGTAAAAAACAATGTCCAAGTGACAGCGCGACGACAGATGCTGCAGCGACATCGTTGCGATACAGAAATAATAGTTTGAAAGCGACATCGATCGCGGCGACATCTTTTGCGAGCATAGGTAATTGCGCCCCAGCTGTACGGTGTAGGAAAACATCTTAGGGAAACCTGCAGACTAACGAGTTAGTGTAGAATAGTTATTGCGACCTATCCAATCTTACAATCAGCCTGTTTCCAACTGAAAAACGAATTCATACATTTTGCGGTCCTTCAAAGGATTTGAACCCAGGACCGAGAAAGTGGAGTTTACAAGCCACTGCGCCACGGAATTAATCAACTTTGCATACCTACCCTTTCGTTTGTAGATATGCTACGTCATAATTCGTGCTGCGTCCAATGAAAATAATAACAAAATGGTAGCCACCGACATTTTTGAAGCTGATGATGTCTGCTTATAGGTCTTCACTCTTCAAAGAGTTAGACATTAGGTACCTGAGAATGTTTCTACTTACCACCAAAAGTCTTCCACTGTATTGAAAGAAGTAATCTTGATCAGGTTCTTGTCCCACTTCCTGCTTACATCGCGATACAGCCATAGGGTCCATGTGTGTTCTAGAGGATGCTTGACGCGATCTGCGTCACGTACCGTTACTTCTTCATTCTCTGAATTTTCCACCAGCTGCTAAGTAGAAACCAATGGAATATTACAAAAAAATCTTGCAACAAAAAACGTAAAAAAAATTAAAAGCCTTAAAAAATAATGTCTTACATAAAACCTCTTAACAAAAAGTCTCAAACTCGACTAAAACTTATACCAAGACCACACTAGAAAGTTAAAAAAATGTAGCACCACCCTGGCTAATTAAAATCTGATTTGCCCAATCCTTGCCCAGAACTTGAGCCCATGTATAACACCCAGACCAGGACAGACATTTGTGTGCAGGAACGAGCCTGTTGGGATCGAGCCCGCGACCTATTGGTCTGGTACTTAGTCAACTTACCTAGCTATAGTAATCCCCCAAATAAAACGGCAGGATTAAAAAGTAAAAGTAGGTATTGTTTTTACTAATAAACACTTAATTTATAATCCGATTGGGATCATTTCATAATAATTTAAATTACTTAAATCATAAATCAAAATACTGTTTGCGCAATACTTATTCTCAGCACGAGTAACTAAATTAACAACTTATAATAAAATTAAGTAAAAATAATTTACTCACCGCCAAATCTAAAAATGCATTCCCAGGTGGCATTTTATAAATATCTTTAAAAGCTTTCAAATAAGTTCAAAAAACACAGCTGAATTAAACAGAACAATGTTGGTCGTAGTCGCGTTTCTTTCCTACTGCGAAGTTTCATCACAATAAAATAACAATGAAACCATTGAATGATTTATCACTGTGGTACGCACTTAAGGGTTTGATTATTTATATGAGGGATTTACCGAAACTTATCATTAAGTATTGCCACTTTTAAAAAATAATTCTTAACACAGTTAAAACAAAAGGTGGGCCAGATACATAAATGGAAATAATATTGTAATTAAACAAGAAAAAAATGTTGTGTAATAGTAAACGTCTATTTAACTTTTGTTGGTGTTGTGACCGCTTAAACATTTATGTATATCATGATTTCAACTTTCCAGTACTTTATGATCCTAAGACAAGGACAAAACACTCAAATATTTGTAAAAATCTGTTTTTACACGAGCTTACACTCAATAAGGGGTAACAATAGGAATAAAATAAAAGACTTAGAATATTTTAGTACTTTTTATATAAAATACCAAAATATAATATGAAGTTTTGACTAACTGACACAAATTCAAACAATGCGATGTTTGTTACAGGTGCAAAAGATATTACAACATAATGACAAATCCAAGGTTCCAACATTGTTAACTAAACCTAGGTCTAAAGCGTGGTACAATAGATACTGCAGAGAACTGTTAAAATATTAAACTTCATTATATTGTTTATAATAGTTTTACTGTAAACTAAACTAGTTTACATTTTTATCGATAAAAATGGCGTTTCGTTGGCGTCTACATATTAACTGACACGACAGGAGTAACAGGACGATTGATCTTACCACAACAAACATTAGGCTCCCGCTCTGTGCGACTTCATTATTAATTTATTCTTTTACGCTCATTTGAGAAATATTAACTTATTATTGAAATAAATGAATAATGTCAACGGATGATAGTCGTCAAGGAAGGGAATAAAGAATCTGAAAGTTGGAATTTTAATATTATGCTGTCCAGGACTGATTAAGCTAATCTCTGAATACACCCGTCGTCCCAACGCCACGACGCCGCAAGAAACAGGCCACAACGGCCGTATTAACAAACTTACACCTATGTGACCATATCGACAAACATACTCAAGCACAGCTTTAGTACAAAAATCAGACTTAAATTTTAATAGTTTGTAACAACTTCATTACTGATAACGTAGGTAAGATATTAAATACGACACAAACTATCAAAACGTCAACCTAAAGAGTACCTACTTCTGTTAAATAAAAATCGTTTTAATTTTAATTATTTAGGAGCGTAACAAATGCTATGAGATAACTAGATATCTGCTAAGGGCTCATCAGACTTTATTATTACAATAAAAAATATTGCAATTGTTCAACTGGTTTAGAAATAAATTGAACAATAATTGTCCCTGGTTTTTATGCCACATGCAAGATCTTACTGGCAAAACCAAAAACCTAAATAAGCATTTATCCAACTGAATTTTGATAGTTGAAAAATGAGTCAATTAATTTCTAAACCAATTATTAAAATGCTTTCATGGATACTTTTACAAATCACAAGTGGGACAAATGCAAATACTTATACAAAAACTAAATTATATCCCTGTGATTGGATATCTGTAAATGTGTCCATGAGAACAATATTATTTTTTTAACCAAAGTCTAGTACTGCCCGGAGAACCTATTTACATACTGACAACAAATGTGCCCGTCCAGACAGGTCTAGGGTATTTTGTGATCAAATGATGTGAAGCCGACTCACAGAGCTGTGCATAAATTAAAATCTCTATCCAACCTGGCCAAACATCAAAGTACTTTTTTTCACAGCAATATGAATCAACTTCTTGCAAAGATGTCAACTTATACATTCTAATTTAAGGGCGATAACAGATACATCAACCCAGACATCAATTGAACACAACATACATTATTACCGATATGCAAATGGGGTCCTTCCCAGCATCACACCACTTGTTACGAGTTACATAAAGCACTTAGACTGTGTAAAGATTCTTTGTGGCGGAACTGTGCTTGACCATCGTATCTCTGTGTACTTGGAAACCAATTTTCCCGTGAATACCAAGCTGCTCCTTCAACTTCCTGCCAATCTCAATGTTAGCGTGCTGCTTTGATGTGTCTGCTGTCCAGATACCTGGAATCATAAACAATTATAGGTGGTGGAGTCATCATGTTATAATTTTCTGATGATTTATAAGAGCTTCTATAAAGCCTATTTAAGAAAAGAATATCTTGTGTTATATGTTTGAGTATAATTAAAAACATATCAAAAGATAATGTTTAATTGAATTGATGATATATTCAACTTGTTAAATTGTTGAATTGTTCAATCAAATTAATGTTATAGCACTTTACTATCATAATGAATGTTTTTCATTTACATATTAAAGGAAAATTTGTTTTATATTTCTACTGACAATCAACACTGCAATTGATAATTGTCTTAAGAATATTAATAATATCTCATATTCAAAATTATAAAAAATAATTAAGTTGGATTAAATTCCTATCAGCATGAAATTAATCCATGCATTTTGACTCACCAATTTTATCCAGTTTAGCTCTAACATTCACAACAGCACCACAGATTTCCTCAGGATGCTCGAAATTTTCACCAATGAGAAGTAAGACCTGAAATATAATGAAATGTGAAAAATAAAGTTAATCATCATCATCAGATCAGCCCATTAAGGTCACCACTGCTAAAGAATGACTGACACATACTTGTTTTCTTTTTATATACTTGGCAAGCAACTTAGTGTAGTTGTCAAGAAGTTGACTATTAGACCATCAGGTTGCGGGTTCGATCCTCGCACAGGACAAACATTAGTGTGCATGAACATGTCTGTTTTGCCTGGTCTGGGTGTTAAATGTATCTATTTAAGTATATTGGTAATACCACTGTTGATTCTTGTATTTGAAACACAAGTGTCCAAGCTACTTAACGCAGAGTCAGGTCAATGTATGTGATGTAGTGTGAGATTTAAGAGTAATATAATATTAGCTTACCACATCGAGCCAGAACCGGTCGAGATCAGAGTTACGTTGCTTCTTCTCCAAGCTGATGAGCCACCGTCCACCCATCTTGTTAGCGTCGTCTTCCCACATGGGTCGAATTCCTTGCTTGAATACAGCATAATCGTGACCTTGACGCAGCTCAGATGGCAGCTTGATATGGTGGTATAATCTGGGATACACATATTCACAATAAACATACAACTTAAACTAATTTGATTGCCTTAATTTTTATCCTATCATAACGCTTAACGTGAACGTAACGTAGCATAGGTTATGCTTATATGAAGGAACTTATAAAGTTAAAGAAATGTGTAAAATACATTCCAATTGAATCCAAATAATATTCACATCTGTTATGCACAAAAAAGTCACTTCAGGTCATAACTATGATGTACAATAAAGTAAACAAGGTTACAACATCATATCTTACCTCCAAAAATCTTCCACAGTATCAAATGTGGTCAATTCAATAAGATTCTCTTCCCAGGTTTTGTTTCTGTCATTGTCGTAGAACCAAAGGCTCCAGGTGTTCTGCAACGGGTGCTTGATCAGGAACTCTGGCGGGACCTCGGCAGCACTGTTGGTCTTTGCCTCGGTTGTGGTGACAGACCCCTTGAATACACAAGTCATTTTTTTTACAACTATAACCTAAAACTCTTACGTACTCAATAGTTAGAAAGTGCAGTAATAAAGATTATGCTTCAGTAAGCCTAAATAAACTTGAAATCACGATCCGGAAGGATATTATTAAGGTAAAAACCGGTGAACATGAAACAAATGCTACAGTGAAAGTTAGCCCAGCCACATCAGCAAAGCCAACTAAAACTAAGCGTAGATTTATTAAAACGAACTATCGGGGGTAGCCGCAGAAGGTAGTTAGTAAAAACTGTTAAATCTACCCACCTCTACCTCCTCACTATTATTTCCAGCCATGTCACAAAAATCTCTTCGACCAAATTTTTTACAGAAAGGCAGAAAGACAGTTCTAATTAGTGTTGCCAATTTTATATAACTTTTCTACCAAATACTACCAATGCCAATCCTACCATTATACAGTCATAGACAAAATTCAAAATCATCATGCCATATTGCCATGTATCTGAATCTTATGTGTTTTCGAACAAAAAAGAAATAAAATGTCAGGTAGTTTTTAGGTTGACATTTCTTGATGTTTGAAGTTCCTTCCTTCTTCCCTTTTTGATTCCACTTTGCTACCGGTCCCGTCCAATAGACTCCAATATTTATCAAATTATAAAAACAACAGTACAATTACCGTACAGTGTAAAAATGTCCGTGCAGACTATACTTTTAGATTTTTCTATCGATCCGGCTCGCTTGGGAGATGAGAGCGGCCAGAATACTGTCTTCGGACAAGTGGAGACAGTGCTGAAAGAATACATATCTGATCTAATTTTAGCGACTGATATTAAAGTAGGAGGCGGTTCGCTGAAGCTCCTGACTGGGAAGAAAGGCACCACCGTTTCTGTGAGGTTGTTTGACCGGGGCCTTGTCACCATAAACATTGAGTATTACAAGGAAGATTCAGAGGAACCATTAATAAGTTTCAAGGTAAAGATAATAATAGCTCTACAAGGCACTCATCCAGTATCTAATGTTTGAACAACGCAAATAATATCTAGTGATTGTCACATAGTATGCAACTTGCAGTGTGTTTCTAGACTTAATATTTGGTGCAATAATCCTACTTGTACTTAATGAAAAGATTTAATGCGGTTATTATAGCCTTCTAAATATTTTAATATTTGCTAATGACAAATAACTAATACATGTCATGGAATAATAAATTATACATGAAAAGAAATTAAAACTAACAGCTGTAGTGCAGCTTCTCTTTTCTCATTATTGTGTATGATTGGAAAAAAGGACATTTTGAAGAATTGAAGGATTTATTATTTTTGATTTGCAAATAAATTTTCAACAATTTATATAGTCTACACTAGTGTGTAGGTTAATAATAAATAAATTTAATTTATCAGTATTAGTTTTTTTTTTTCAATATGAATATGACTAAGTCCGTCATTTTACTACTTATTGTTTTAGAAGCAAAATAATTTGAATTGTTCATTGTTCAAATCTTTTAGGTGTGTTATATGTAATTACTTAATAATACATTAGAATAAATAATCAAATGACAATATCAAATATCAGATTGAAATGAGTGAAACACCTTTAGAAATTAACTGTTCATTTTTCTTATCACTTATTCCTAATTATTAAGGTTGAGCGTAACATCTTATTTTTTAGAGTGCTAAACTACTGGAAATCTCCGTTCAAAAAATGTTGGATAGCAAACGATCTAAATTATTACCAACTCTCAAACGCGGCTATAAATTTGATGTGTATCTTACTAGCTCAGGTTAGCCAAGCACACTGCTCTACTTGTTACCCTTAATGCCTTCGCTTTTAATTCACCTATTATAATTTTCTATAATAATTGTCAAACATAGTTTTGATTAACACATTTTTTGTGCAACATGTGTGCTATTATTATTATTTTATAAATTATTTTTAAACTATTTATTAATAACTAACATAAACTTTCTTCAAATTTTTTTATTCTTTATATCTTGTGTTTTATCATTATCATTGCTGAACACAAAACTTTAATTATACAACAATTGATTGATATGATTTTATTATTTCAAAGTGTTATTTTAAATATTTAATCAGAATTAGTACAGTTCAACTATCAAAATTTATATGAAGTTTAAGTTTATTAAATATTCTATTCAACCAATTCACTTATTTAAAATTATGCACTATCAAAGTATTAAGTATTGCATTTTAAATATCATATTATCAGAACATCTCATTAATGGGTATTGTTGTAAATATAATCTATCAATAAATCTTCTTTCATTTATTTTGGTTAACAATAAATATGATCTTTAAATTAAAAAAAAAATTGCTTCTCTTCAGTAACTATAAACCCTCACTCTACTTGTATCTGTCATTTAGTAGATTATTGTAAAGGAATTTTTCTCCACATCCCAATAATTGTTTTTTATTTCGAAAATTTTAAATGTGATTTGAAGAACACGCATGTATATGTCATGTAGGTACCTAATTAAACTTTTTTCTTTGATTGTTTTTTTATGGTAACAAATCTTTCAGTAACTAAAGACGCTCAACCTTAAAATTGTTCGTACAACTCGACAGTAATTCGAATCTGCATGTTAGTTTTACCCGCATTATCTGTTTGTATTTTTCTTTCCTGTTTTAATTTGATTTGTTAATAGTCGGCGAGAGTATTGGAAAGTCAGCTGAAAAAATACATCACTGTCATAAAATCGCAAGCTTATGCTCCGCTAAAAAGATGCCTGTTTGGCAGGTACTATCCAACGTCAGGTGAGACATGCATTTTACTATGGCAGAGTGAACACATCTGTCATTTCATAAAATCCATTGTTTCATAATATTTAGTGTTACTCTTACTACATAAAGGGTTGCCAACTAATTAATATATCAGTCACTTATTTCTGTATTAATAATTACCTACATGCAGGGCCGTCTTCCACCTATTAGAGGCCCTTGTTTGGTAAATGTGAGGCCCCCAGAACCTAGTCTAGGGGCCCCAATCGATGCCCATTATGACCAGTGGGAAAGACGGGCTTACATACATGAAACATGCCTTACCCATTATTAAAGCTTCATTTAATACATAATGCAGAATATTTTTGAAGATAACAATTTGAGGCAGAGATTCAACACTTTAATTTTCCTATCAGTGAGACTTTTGCTAATCCATGCATGACAGGATTATACTAATTTTGTATTCAGTCATAATATTGTTTTATTGAAATCAGAAAAAGGAAATCATTGCAATTAGAAAAAAATTAGTTTCAGTTAGTAAAAAATAAGTTTCACAGTACTTAACCAATTGAATGGTTTAATTTACTAGCAAACTAATACACTATTAGTAGTACATGGTCAAGCTCCCTGTTATAATAAAAATTGGTGACGGCAACCCTTTTATATCATTTAAAAAGTTTCCTGATTATAACATTTCACTGCTTTTTATACAAGTGAAAATCCGGTATTATCCTAGACACTATTTAGCACTTAATATATTTTATAAATAAAAAGCTTTTTAATTGTAGCAGTTTATTAACTTTTTTGTTTTTAAGCGCTTCTAATGCCGGCCGCCACAATTTTTTCAGTCAACTGTACAATGTACACAAATCAATAATCTACATTGAAATTCCTGATTCATTTAAGTTTGAGTTATCGATATAAGCGAAAAGAAACGAATTCTTGAACTGTGATTATGATGTGGCCTGCGCTTAGGTGCTTACGAATGAACACGCAGTAAACTTTTTTTAACTTAGATCTTTACTTTTGTCATAGATTTAAATCGGTAGATATGCCCTCGCCAAACATCGACCCTCTCTGATATTGTCACTAAAATTTGAAGCGAGGGTCGCGTAACATTGCCTAGAAACCTGGGTAACCAACGTACGTCATGTGAATTAATATAATGCCACCGTTTTTTGTGCCGGGGCATATAATAGCGTATGTTACGTATGTCTAACGTTTTAAATCTATGCCTACACTACTCGTGAACAATGCGCTGTAACAAAATGTGTCAATTGTGTTTAATTACGTTTCAGACGAGAGATTACTTGAATACGATATTGACGATGTGCTCTTCGACAAGGAATCGAACTTCCAGCGGGTGCAAATTGTTCATTCGAAGACCCTCGGGAATATGTTGGTGCTAGATGACTTACAGAGTAAGATTTTATTTCTTTATTAGTTTACTAACGACTCCGTCCGCGTGGATTTCGATTTCCAATATCCTATGTGTTATTCTGGGGGCTTACTGCCAGCCGTTATAGCAGGACGGATTCCAGTGAGTAAAAGGGATGTCGCTTTACATGATGTAAAGCGGCATCTCTCTTACTCACAGGAATCCGTCCTGCTATAACGGCTGGCAGTAAGCCCCCTGATGTGTAAGCTATATTGTGGTAAAGTTTCATTCAAATCCATTCAGTAGATTTTACGTGAAAGAGTAACAAACATCCATACATCCATACTTACAAACTTTCGCCTTTATAATAGTAGTAGGATTATATTAGTTAGTAGTTTAGAGCGATGGTGGCCTAGTAGTACGGACGGCACTTCACATACGTGAGGTCCGCGGTTCGAATGCGGGCCCACACCTCTGGGTTTTTCGAAATCTATGTGTGGATTTGTGCCATTAGCTCGGCGGTGAGGGAAAACGCCCTGTGTAAACTTGCACATTCAGCTAGTTTCTGACTTTAGTTCAGTTCGATCTGAATGTGTAACCATGATCCAATCTGTCTGGTTCCCCTCTAAGGGTAACGAAGGTCCGATGGCGGTCGCTACAATGCTATAACAAGACTCGCCAAATCCTGGACCATGGCTAAAGCGGACCCCGCATAGAAACGGGATAAACGCTAGGAAGAAGAGTTTATTATAATAGTTTAGCTAGTGTACATAATATGAGAGCGACGTAACTACAAAGAGTAAGAAAATAAGTGAAAACAAATATGCTAGTGAGGGCTCAGGGCAAACCCTGAGGCCAATGAACCTCGAGAAACCTTATCTTATCGTATCTTTAGAACTAGCAGAAAGCCTGCGGTGACCTTATTTGAATAAATTATTCTTATCAAAATGTGACAAGCTTGTAGGGCAGTCAATTACTTGCAAATATTTTCTAATATCTATGACTAGCGGCTGCCCGCGACTCCGTCCGCGTGGATTTCGATTTTCAATAGCCTAAAGCCTTCCTCGTCAAATGGACTATCCAACGACTAAAGTTTTTTTCAAATCGGACCAGTAGTTCCGGAGATTAGTGCGTTCAAACAAACAAACACACAAACAAACTCTTCAGCTTTATATATTAGTATAGATGTAGATATAACCACTGTAAAAAAAAAATACGAAATTACCGATATATAACTTAAAGCGTCTATCTCGGTACACTCAAACAAATAAGTTTATAAAGTTTTCTGCTTTCTACTTCAGATATATCCGAGGCTGATCTCATTTACACCGAAACGCTTATGCAGCGTGGTAAAGAAAACTATGAAGGAAAGGAGATAATTATCTTAGGTGAGTTAAAAATGTATTGATAAGAATAAATAAATAAATAAGACCTTGAGATACTTCTTCTTCTTTTTACATTGTACAAGTGCTTTAGCTAAATATGGCTAAATAACTTGTCCTACGGATACCATAACCAACACTTTACCTAAATAATCAGTTCATATAAACACCCAGACCAGTTGTACAGTAGTGTTCCTGTATACACTGTGTTTTGACCCTTACGTCTTATCTTCAGAATTTAAATCAAACACACTTTAAATTGAACATTTTATGTTCTTTAATATGCGATCGAAAACCAATGAGAAATATCCTTAAGCCTTTAGCAGTCAGGACATGACTGATCATGTCGTGTTAACCTTTTGAACGCCACGGTCGGCACTGGACGACAAATGAAAAAGTGCCCAACACGCCACCGTCGTGTATGGCCGACGAGAAAACGACCTTTTTAAAACACAAAATAAACATACTAAATCAACTTTTCTGTGTTTCTTTTTCCTATTATTTAAAAGTACTTTAATGATGTATTGTAAAATGGCACGAAGATATATCCATCAGTTACATTTCACTAGCAAAAATTATCACTAAATATTGCTAACCGAAATGGTGTTCTCCTCACGCCACAGTCGGCAAGACACGACAGCTAGTGATGGGTAAGTTAGGTAAATTAAATTTTGAATTTATGAAATATTTTATTGAAAGCAGCTTACTACTACATCGATAACACAGGTCAACACGAATTTTGAGTCTGAGTTCTGTACCTCTGATTTTTATTAGGGTTCCGTAGCCAAATGGCAAAAAACGGAACCCTTATAGTTTCGTCATGTCTGTCTGTCTGTCTGTCTGTCTGTCTGTCTGTCTGTCTGTCTGTCTGTCCTGGCTCGTTTTCCGCTGTTTCTGAACCGATTGCCACGAAAATTGGTGGAGAGGTGCATAGTGATAATTCAAGAATTGGTTTTTAAAATAATCGAAAAATAATGATTTTTTACCCCCCCTCCCATACATCGAAAAGTAAATTCGAAAAAAAAAATTCGACTTTCCCCATCGTGTGTGGTATCGTTAAAAAGGTATTTTTAAATACAATAAAACTTGCCTTGAAACCATGTGGATCAAACACCCCAGTCTCAAGATATATTAATACAAAGTTAAAATTAGAGCGTCCCCCCCCCTTAACTTTTGAAATACCATTACAATAATTCTGAAAAAAATGTACTGTATACCTCCAAGTAAGTACTTTCAACGAAAACTATAGCGAACTCTGTATCATACATAGTTATTTTTATACAACTCGACCAACTTATGACGTGCAGTTGTCCTTACTAAATGGTGTCTTAAGCGGTCGGGCCATCTTTTAGCTACGGAACCCTTTCATAGGCGTGTCCGACACGCTCTTGGCCGGTTTTTATTACTTATGCCTAACTAATTAAAGAAAAAATATTTTAATCTAATAAAGTTTGCTTTTGTAGTTAATAAAACGAAATTTGAATTTCTATGAAAAAGCTCTATTTTTTAAACTCAATTATTTGTAAAAGGAAAACAGTTTTGAATTTACCTATTTTTATTAACTTAAATTATTCAAGACGGCATAAATAATAACAATTATACAAAAAATAATAAAAAAAGACTTGAAAAATGAACAGATTTGGTATTTCTTCTGTGTCAGATGGAGCTTTCTCGTATGATTCCCCAAATGTAGAGTCCCATCATGTTTTCATTATATTGTCCTTGATAACGCTTTTCAAAGTTCTTTACATCTTGGTGGAAACGTTTCCCTTGCTCTTCTGAATATGCACCTAAGTTGTCTTTAAACTCGTCCAAATGAACATGTGGCATGTGGTCTTTCAAAGACATTCTGCAACCCATAACTTTGAAGTTATAAAACATAGCAGTAATAAGCTCCGATTAATTCTCTGCCTTTCTGTTGCTAAAAAAATAAGCTTCATAGGTTCACAGAGTCTCGTATTTGACGATATATACAAATTTTCTTGGCTCTCACTTTAATTAATCCGCCGCAAATATAACAAAAAGAGTCCACGGGATTTTTGCACATTTTGGAATACATTTTAGGCCTCATGACACATAAAATACGTTATTCCTTTGCAAAGTGCACGCGTGCACTGCCTTTGATAGTTTGTCACTCCTGCTTCACACCCACAGCCCCCCCTACCCCTATCCTGTATCTTATATGCAACGGCTCCCAAAAAAACTGCTAAAACACTATAATATTCGTTTTACATTGTGTAAAGGTACAAAAGCAAACTTTATTTATTATAAATGGCGTTTCTGCTTATTTTTCGATGTAAACAATCAAAAAATATTCACTAAATAACAGACTCAAAGAAAAATATTTTTTTTGTTGACTTGTGTAATTATTTTTTAATAGCAACTATTTGTATCTGAATATTCTTAATGCGTAATATTTATGAAATTATTGAAAAATGATTACTATTTATATCTATCGATCGATAGTTAACTGTTCACTCTCGCGCATCCCTACGGAACAGCGCATAGACAGTTACCTGTACGCCACAGTCGGGAAGACACGTCAAGCGGTGACGTCATTAGCGCTACGGGAGACTGCTAGTGATGTCCTATCCTATTATAATTTATAACGGGGAGTGTAATATGAATAAAAATGGATAGCAGTCAAATGACTACCGAAGAACTCCTTCGTGTGTTAGGAAGTGTAGAAGAGGATGATGAATAAAACTTTCAAGATCTGAACGCTTTTGTTTCATTGGGTTACCAAAATACCTACTTATATTAGAAATTTCATTAAGTGCGCGAAGGCACTTTTGAGCTCCTAGATTGAACTACTGTTCTAAACAAATGAAATTAAAAAAAAATAGAATGTTATCTCTTAAATAGTCGAATAGTTCGTAGCGGCCTCTGATTTTTTAGATGTCATTGATTTTACTTAGAAATTATTCTAAACCAAAAAACGTCGAAAATCGCTTTAAGATCGCTGTGAATCTCACCTATACGATAATATTATTGAACAAAATTTATACCAGAATAATTGTTACTTCATAATATTTTATAATGAATTTATTATCTTATTTCGATAAAAACTATAAATACAACTGCAAAATTACTACAAAATATGTGCCGGCCGTCCGAACTCAGCTTTTTCTCGCAGAGTGAAAATTTGATATACTAAGCATGAATTTATTATCCTATTTTCATAAAAACGATAAATACAACTGGAAAATTACTATAAAATGTGAAAAGGGGCATTTTACGCAAAAATCATGATCGAGATGTAACAGGCCTCTTTAAGTAAAAACGGAGAAAATCAACTAAAGCTAAGTAATTAATTCGTACTCTAATAGACAACCCTTTCTTTACCTTGTTGTTTATAATTTATAATAATAATTATAAGTTTACTTGATATGTCACATCATTACCTCGCACGCAAGAAAGCTGTCAAAGGTCGTGCCAACCACGCCAGAGTCGGGTCTTCCCGACAGCGAATGCCTACACGAACGAGATTAGTGATGTGTCTTATTATTACCTGATTTATTCGTTTGTAGTTCTAATGTCTACTTTTACTTTGTATAGAATTTTGTAACTGCTGTTAAATAATACGAAATCAAAAAAAAATATTTTATTTCAAAAATATGTGACGAATAGCAGAGATTAAATCGGTTATTGACAACTTATCGATAACATCGTTGGCATTCCTATTTTATTTGTAGGTATTTGCTCTGAATTTATGGCTTGGCGTGGGAAGGGCGCCGATGCGTTTGAGCACTGGCGTTCTAAAGGTTAAAGAGTTAAGCACTTGATGTTTTTTTTTGTTTTTAGGCGGCGGTGACGGTGCCTTACTATACGAACTGCTGAAGGAGAAACCAAAGTTTGTCTGGATGCTGGAAATCGACGAGGTTGTGATGAAAGCGTGCAATCAGCACCTCAAATCCATCTGTGGGGATGTACTCGAAAGAAGAAAGGGCCCTAATTACGAAGTAAGTTACATTAAATACTTGGCTTATATTTTAAACTCACGTCCACTTTCTATCAGGTGCTATAATGTAATGTTGACTGGCTTATAAATCTATACTCATATAATAAAGCTAAGAGTTTGTTTGTTTGAACGCGCTAATTACAGGAAGAGGAATAGTGGTACCAATTGGGGTCCTTCAAAAGTAAAATGTTTATTCATTATATTACTATTTTTATTGCAGATTATCGTCGACGATTGTATGTTGACTGTGAACCAGTTTATAAAAGACAACAAAAAGGTGGACTATATCTTCGGAGACCTCACCGACATCCCTATTTCCGACACCGCCGCCGGGGAGCTCTGGGAGTTCATGATCACCATACTGCAGTCCGCCTTCAAAATACTTAAGCCTGATGGGAAGTTTATGACGCATGTATGTATGCATATTTATTAGACGATATCCCGTCTGCTTTTTATTTACTGTGCATGTATTTACCTTTATCTTTCAAGTCCACTGACACACCTCGCTTGTTCAAGTTGACCGACTATTCTATGCCATTGACACGCTAGGAGTGCTTTAAAGTTATTGGTCCTACAAATATAAATAAATAAATCCCTTGGATTAACACACCAATTGCCTAGCTCCAAACTAAGCTCGAAGCTTGTACCTCAGATCATAAAAACTTGTACTATGTATGCTAGGGAACGGATGGACATACTTAAATAATTATATGACAAATATGCTTAAAAAGATACATATTACACTCAGACCAGGACAAACAGTCGTATACGTATGTTTATGGCAGCATCTCAATGAACTCCGATAAAATCACGGTAGTGAATGTGTAAAATAAAATACTGCATCAATTTGTTAGCCTGACTGTACTAGTACCTACAATTTATTCTGCCAGCGATTCATTCCATATTATACTGATTTTAATATGGATAGTTGGGTACCAACACTATTACAAAACACTACCTTAACAGATTTTATTCATTTTGATTTCAACTTTAGGTCTTGGTCATAAAGCTCTATTTGCTAACTAACTAACCTTACTATTATTCATGTTTGGCTGAAAATAATTTTGAATATAGTAGTAGTCTCGTATGTTAGAAGACGTTTAGCAAGTTCGCCCACACATTTACCTCGTTCCGTCGGGATTGCATGCTCGAGTTACTGCATTAATTAACATTATTCCCGGTAAATGTCGTTGGCTTGATGCCAGTCGCCGAGTAACCTACAGACCCGAATAACTATGACAAGTATATCAATGTCATTGAACACAAGTCATCGCGTTATGTATGAGTTAATTTTTTTCGTTATTAAAAAAACAATAATGATTTTGACATAATTCAATTACTTCTTTTAAAAAAAATCGTCTTGTCACAACTTTTAACAAGGATCAAATTGACACCGAGTAGTTCGAAAAAAATACTTCAAAGAAAGGATTTATTAAAAAGATCTATAATAAAAATAGTCACTTACCTAATAAAAACTTGATGTTTTGAAGAACTTTGTGACACTTCCACTCACATGAGCCGCTCGTCTGGGCAGAAGTACCTGTGCTATGTTTCTGCTGGTGAGAAAGGTCGCCAGAGCTCAGTTGGGGAGGGTATGGGGTTTTTAAAGGCAGGCAACGCATCTCCAACCCTTGTACGGTTGTTGATGTCCGTGGACAGTGGTGATCACTTACCATCTGATGACCCTCTTGTTAGTATATATACCTGGCTATGACATAAAAAAGTTGGCTAAAATAAACAATGTCATAATCAACATGTCAACATTTCTATTCTAGGGAAACGGTGCTACATCTCCAGAATCGTTGGAACTTTACGAGCAGGAGCTAGCCAAGCTGAAGCCTGCCGTGAAGTACAGCAAGAGCAAAGCCTTCGTCCCTTCCTTCCTCGAAGACTGGATCTTCTACCACATCCAGTTCAGAGATGCAGGCAACGGGGACGCCTGACTCAACTATACCAAAGAATCTGCCTATTGTTCCTTGAATATCCAGAACTAAGTCATGATCGTATTAATGCCATAAGTAGATGATAGTTTATGTTATTTCCTGCAATGCACGGAACCAGGGGCCTAAAGGCCAGAATTAAAATCCTGTTGCAAATTCTCCAAGTCACGAAAGAAACAAAATCTGAAATGTCTGATTCACATCACATTAGGGTAACGTTAGACAAAATTATAAAGAAATAAAAAATTCACGAATGCAATTTGAACATTAAAAATTACATTGTATTTAGAATTAAACATGATTAGAGTAACTTTAGAAACTTTGACATTTTGATATTCGCTTTATTTGAATTTTAGACACATTGAGACTATTATTAGGACCAAGTTTTGAATACCTACATAATTGTCATATTAATTCTCCCTTTGCAACAAGGACCTTCTGTAAGATTTAACTAGAAATGTACCATAAAATTCAATTTTATTTGGTACGTACTAAAGAGACCAATCGCCCGTGAATTGCATAAACTGTACCTTAAAACACCAGTTCCTTTTTCGAGGTCTTTACTGTAAGTTAATTTTTACAAATATCACAATGTACAAAAATGTTTACAAAGGATCTTATTTTATGTAATTGTCAGTATTTTATCTTAAGGCGTGGCATGATTATAATTTGCTTGAGTAATGGATCACATCCATTGAAGTGTTCTATGTTACTTTTAGTCAATAAGACTACGTATGCAGTAAGAAATGTTTGATTTGCATTTTGTCAGCAATAGCTCGTAAGGGAATAGTCATAATTTTTTTTCAGTTTACTAGATTTAGTTAAAAGTTTACCGTTACACTTTCTATTAATTTGTGCTTGTTTCCTTGTTTTATGGTTAATAAAAGCATTTTAACACCGTCAGTTGCATATTTGTGACAAAATAAAACAAGTTTATCCTATTCATAAATATATTTAAGGTATTGTACAAAAATCGTAAGCATATCATTTAAATCGGATTATTGACTTTTAATTCGTACTTACACTTCACTAAATTTATAAAAACAAAAGAGCAATTGAATGTTTTCATTATTGAATTCCAATTTAAATACAAAAAATAATATTATTACCTCATGTCTTACAATATGGATGGATATGTTCATAAATAAAGTAACAGCAACAAAATTAATAATAATTCATCACAACATCCTTCACTGTTGAGGCAATAACTTGCTGAAAAGCATTTTAAAGCAAGTTACCTGAGTTCAAACTTAACAATGTAATGTGCCTTCAAATTGTTCATGCATATGACAGGGGTGGCTTGCTCATTCACCCTCTACTTATGTACAACCAGTTCTAAGGCAGCCTTGAGTTCATATCAGATAATGTTAGGCATTACTATAAAGTGAAAAAATTCAGTAAAGGAGGCAAATTATTTTCGAGGCTTCCTAACTTTTGGGTAACACTATGGTCCTAAAATTATAATATGGCCATACATTCTATTTATTTAAAAGTATTGATAGCTCAAATTGTGGCCCTTAAAATATTTTTTCTCAATCACAGGTTTTGGTGGGCAAACATGGAATGTACATTGAAATATTTGCCTTTTCCATTATCTGATACCAACTCTTGTGAACAAGATACATTAACATACATACAATTACATATATTATCTCTGTACAGCTGGAATACTTATTGATCTCCAATAAACTAATATGCAGAAATGTAAACTTTAAAAAAACATTGAGTTTTTACCAAAAGGAAAAGTTTCAGCACCAGGTTAAAGTATTTTGCTACCTAACATTGTAATTTTACTTGAGGTATTGAGGAGCTCGATGGCGCAGTGGTTAGCGCGCTTGGCCTGCGATTACAAAGTACTACAATTTTCACAGAGGCCAGTCATAGGATGGGTGACCGAAAAATTTCATCGCGAGCCCCTCCGTTCTTCGGAAGGCACCGTCGCGTCAGATTACTGTCCGACCGAACTATGATAGTGAGGGGCGTGCACCTGTGCTTGAGCACACACTGGTAAAACTTTAAGATCTGCCGTCATGTTCGGTCAAGATAATATGGTTTAAAGTTAAGCACAGTGCATTTCCAAAAAAATTATATACCTAGTTCATTTCTATTTCAAATACATGTTACATTCAATCATTGTTCACTTTATCTTTCCAATCAATAAATAAGGACAATAAACTGTTCAGACTCATTTAAAGCATTCAGCATATTAGTTTAATAGAAATCAGCTTGCATATGATACATTATGTTACTCCGCCTGCCGTAGTCGCGCCAACCGCTGTGTGAGCTCATCCTGCTCCTGCGAGACGACTGTGGAGGCCCCCACTGAGGTGCTCGGTACTCCAGAAGGTAGCTCCATGTTTAACTCTAAGCTGCAGACCAAAAATGTTTCATTAATTTCATACTGACATTGTATTTACTATAAAAAACCAAATTAAGGAAATTTATGTAGAAAAATACACAGTAAAATAGTGGGGCTGGCGACTCGTAGATATACAAAACAAGTAAGAAATTAAAATGTGTCACATATTCTATTTGAACTCATCAACGCTCATAGCACTAAAGACTGTTATCAGAATTGATGATGAAATGACGCTCCACAAAGTAAAGTTCCACTATGTACTTATTTCTGGTAATAATTAAAAAAGAGTATTGACAATCCACAATTATGATTTTTGTTATGATCTTTTGGTGTTTGACTTCTAATACCAACGATGGCAAATGCAGATATACTTGAAATAATACATACCCAGCTTCATCAGCGACTTGTTGCAACAGTGTATCCACATCACCCTGCGGCACCGTCGTGGTTGTTGTTTGTGACATTGCATTCTCCATGTAGGATGACTGAACATCCAGATCTTCAAACTGGCTTTCAAACTTGTCCATCAGTCCTGATATCTTTTCTAGGTTCATCGATTTCATCGCTGCATCCATCGCTTTAACAACACCTGCCATGGAGTTTGTGACCTGTAATTAAAGTAAGTATTTTTTATTACTTGACACCCACACTACTTGCAATGTTGTGCAAAAGGATTAATCATGTAAAAGGATATATCAATTGAATGGCTTAGATAAAAGGTCAATATTATTTTCAAAAATCAAAAAGGTAAAGATATTACTATTACTCTTTCCCAATAATATGAATCTAACACTGGCGACACTATGATAATTTAAATTGTGAGTATGTGGTTTATTTACCTACAATCTACATATTAAATTTTTCTATCTATCTATAATTTTTAACTATAACTCAAAGTTAAATGAACTAAAATGTCATTCAGTGTAAAAGACACTTAAGTATAGAACCCAATTATAAATCCTTTGCCTTAATACAATTGCTTCTATTCTATAACTCTAATAATTTTGTTCAAGACTATTTTAATTATCTTTTGAAAAGAATACCATCTTACCTTTCTTGTTGTTAGCGCAGTCTGTACTCTACTAGACACTGCGTCCACTCTTGCTGACATCCGAAGGTAGTTGAGTGCCTGGTTCTTCTGCCTGATTGCATTCTCGGCATGTATCCGAGCTCCCTCCATATTCCCTTTCTGTATTGCTTTTTTTGCCTTTTCCTTTTCCAATTTTTCTTCCTTTTCACATTTTTTTGAATTTCTTTCCAGCTCTTTCACAGCAAATTTTAAATTAAAGAGATGTTCTGAGATATGCAGTTAAGGTAATAATAGATAGAATGACTTAATTAAATCACTTGTAAAATACCTATATACATTTGTAGTAAAAATTTACATCTATACTAATATATAAAGTTTGTATTTTTGTGTTGGATAGTCCATTTGATGAGGAAGGCTTTAGGCTATTGGAAATTGAAATCCACGCGGACAGAGTCACGGCGGCCGCTAGTTTTGTAATAATTGGGAAAGAACAATGCTCAAAATAGCTCTGGCGTGTATCGTGATGTGAACTATACCAAAAAAAAGTAGATTTTTTTCTTAGTTAATTATCATCAAAAATATTTTTTTGTACAAGCTGGATAAAAAAACGCGATTTTATGTATTTTTGCCCAAAACGACGTTCCAATGCTTAAAAATATGACTCTGAAGTAAACACATAGACAATCTATGTCCCGTTTCACAGATTATGAATAACACGTTCGGTCTAAAGTCGTGAATAAAAGTTAAAAATAATTTTGAATTAGGTTCCTAGCTTTACATTATAAATTAATCTGCTATTTTATTTTACTTACAATCAACTATTGAGATAAAAATAAGTAAAGAGTTCAAATGCTACGTGAATAAGTACGTAGAAACGAACTGTTTTAAAAAGACGAGACAAACTGACAAACTGTCATTGTCAATTTGTCATTTGTTTGTTTGACCTTGGCCTCTGTCGAAAACTAATGCCTACTTTATTAGCTCGATTATTTGATAATTTCATTTCGCACCTTCTTATACGGAAGTTATGATCATTTATTTTAATATAAATCATCATGTAATGTTCCATTAGAGTAATACTACAATTTATTGTTAGTGAAGTTTGAATAGATGGCCGGCTGACATAACCTCATCACTTATTCTAAATAATATGTTTTCCGGGACCCTACTTAGGAATCTTCTTAATAGAAAGCTTTTTATTTTGTTGATACCAATGATGATTGTTTACAACAATAATTAGATTAATACATGTGTTTCCGTTAAAAAGTTTTCTTGTATGGGGCTATGAGCATTGTTCTTTACTATTTTATTGTGGCTAGGAAAAACCGAAATCGTAGTGTATAACAAAGAGTGGATCATTGCGTGATAAGAACAAAATACAAACATTTTTGAAGGACGAACTTATAAGATGGATAAAATAACATTCACACCTTATGTTTCAAGAAAACTCTTCTATATATTTTTTCTAAACACAATAAGGTATAATTGCATGATTAATCCAGTCAAAATAGACAAAATTAAGACTCAAGGTTGCATTAATTCCCACACAGCTGGATTTTTGTGCAGGCCTTGAATACGTTATTACAAATGATATGTCAAAATTCCCCATCGATTCCGCTTGTGCGTTGTTTTTTATTCGTGGTCAAAGGGCCCAAATTTGCGTTTTTTTCTTAAATCTCTGAAACTAAAAGAGCTATCGAAAAATGGTTCAGGAAAAGTTTATAGATCGTAAAATTGTCTACCTAAAAGATCTCTACATTTTTCTTCTACAAAGCAGCGCGTCGAGATATTGTGACTTTAAGCCGCAGGAAAGTCGTATTTTCGAGTAGCCCACATTATGCAATTACAATAAATTGGGTTGAGTAGTTTATCTGGTGCAGGTGGCAATTAAGTATGGATTGGCTCGAAACTATTATTTACCAATTTCCAGCCCCAATTTTTAGGATTTAGTTCATTGAAGTCAAAAAAGACAAAATGACGTATCAAGCTTGCATTCATTCCCAACAAGCGGGACTTTTGTGCAGGACTTGAATACGTCATTACAAATAATATGTCAAAAGTCCCCATCGATCCCGCTTGTGCGTTGTTTTTTATCTGTACTGAAAATCTTCGGATCCTATTCCTAACCTTTCTGGTAGTCAAACCTCAATGGTCCCCATAGAGACTTTTACTCCTTAGATGAAATAGGATCGATTGGCGCGAAAAAAAATTTTGGAATTTTCAGTACAAATTGCTGAAATAGGTAATTTTTTTTTTCATGCCAATCGATCCTATTATAAGTTAGGATTAAAAGACTTTAGGGGACCATTTGAGGTTTGAGTACTAGAAATGTCAGGAATCGCAAAAAACTTTTCCCATACATTTTGTACTGAAAATACCAAATTTTTTTTTCTCGCCAATCGATCCTATTTCATCTAAGGAGTAAAAGTCTCTATGGGGACCATTGAGGTTTGACTACCAGAAAGGTTAGGAATAGGATCCGAAGATTTTCAGTACAGATAAAAAACAACGCACAAGCGGGATCGATGGGGACTTTTGACATATCATTTGTAATGACGTATTCAAGTCCTGCACAAAAGTCCCGCTTGTTGGGAATGAATGCAAGCTTGATACGTCATTTTGTCTTTTTTGACTTCAATGAACTAAATCCTAAAAATTGGGGCTGGAAATTGGTAAATAATAGTTTCGAGCCAATCCATACTTAATTGCCACCTGCACCAGATAAACTACTCAACCCAATTTATTGTAATTGCATAATGTGGGCTACTCGAAAATACGACTTTCCTGCGGCTTAAAGTCACAATATCTCGACAGCGCTGCTTTGTAGAAGAAAAATGTAGAGATCTTTTAGGTAGACAATTTTACGATCTATAAACTTTTCCTGAACCATTTTTCGATAGCTCTTTTAGTTTCAGAGATTTAAGAAAAAAACGCAAATTTGGGCCCTTTGACCACGAATAAAAAACAACGCACAAGCGGGATCGATGGGGAATTTTGACATATCATTTGTAATGACGTATTCAAGGCCTGCACAAAAATCCAGCTGTGTGGGAATTAATGCAAACTGGAATGTCTATTTTGACCGGACTATGATCTAATATGGCAGTTTAAGCAATTAAGCATCGTAAAATAATAATAATGAGTCATTTTGTAAAGGATACTTTCCATTGCAGACGATGACATTTCGTTCCCCAGTTTGACGGTTTTACAAAACGATAGAGTAAAAAAAATGCCGGCACAAAGCCTTTTGATGCTATAACAAGCTGAAAGATTAGGGAAAATATTTATTTAATTACAGAAATCACTTGAAATAGCACAGAATGAGTCACTTGAATCAAAACAATTTTCTTGTCTGGCCTCTTGCTGACAGACAGTAACTGTCAATTTGTTGCTGTCATCATCTCTCAAATTTCTCGTTCGGATACGCAATCTCGATCCTTTATTGTGTTGGTTCCTACAAGTACCGACTTGCCGTATTCAAAGGAATGGGGAAACTTACTTTTACATACTTTTACACACTTCACTACTTTACATCAACACGATCTCGAGTAAGGATTACGCTTTCAATGTAAAAAAAATAAGAATTTAAGTATTTTACCGTTATGTATTTCAGTGAATGGCAAGTTTATAGAAGGTTTTTGTTTATGGTTTTGACTTTCTCCAAGTTGGTAGACTTGTTTAACAACAAAATGTCAAAATAAATTGAATGGAGTGAAAAGTGTTAGCAGCCGGATTTTGGAATTAGAAGTGATCCGAGCTGAACAGCCTCAAATAATCTTAAATATTCGTAGAAATCTTTTAAGTTATTAGTTTATAAATAAGTCTTTTTGAATTAAATCACCAGTATACATTGTGTTGTAATATTATTTTTGTTTTGTTGAGCCTGTGACAAAAGTCGAAATTCCAAACATTGTATCGAGTAGTTAGAGGACATTCGCTGGGCGTAAAAAGAAAATGGCGTGTGCTACGCTCAAAAGAAATTTGGATTGGGAATCCATGTCCCAGATGCCTGCAAAAAGGCGAAGATGTGCTCCGTTTGCAGCAAGCTCCAGCACAAGCCCTGGGATAAAAATGACTGAAAGTAGACCTTCAACATTTGGAGAGTCTGTTACTGCACCTGCAAAATTGACCCCAGGTTTGTTTATTTTTACATTGTTTGTATTTTTGCTGTATTAGAACTCATTTTAAATGACGTGGCATATATTTTAACAGAACTAGCATTTATTAAGCAGCCATTCAAAAGTAATTATCGGCTGTATTTCTGACTTTTGTTTTTGCGCTATCATGAATATTTTTATCGCGTTAGAGTGAGAGAGACGATTCATGAAGACCGATGGGTGGATTTTTTGCTTGCCCTTTTGTTATTTTTCTTTTACTGCCTTCCATCGTAATTGTAAACCTCTGGTTCCCATTTAAATGCCATAGAAATTGTTGTGGGAGGCTGGGCTCTGGCCTACCTACGTTTTTTGCGTATTTGGTTACAACTCTGCAGTGGTGTCAAATGATTGCACTCTCAACTAAAATGGTGATGATACAAGCAAAAATGGCCTTTGTTAAAACTAATTCTGTGAATAATGCTATTGTAATTTGCTGAATTGCATTAAATTAAGAAACTAGCACACAAAATTGTTAGTTTTGTATGAAATTAGGTTTCGTGGTATTTTAATGATTATGCAGATTTTATTTTTTCTTTGAGCTATTATTTTTTGAGATGAATGACTTAACAACAATAACAATAAGTCTCAGCTGATTTCAAAGACATGTTCAATTCAGCTTGATAATGTTATTGAAAAGGATGAAATAGTACAAATAGGGCTAAAAGTCTACCTGAATTAATAATCCTTTTGTATTCTCTATCACTGACTGCCCTTGAAACACAATACAATAACAATTACTGTTTATTGTTCATTCAGTAAAACAACATCTTTCAATTGTTCATTATTTTCACTTTTTAGCAAAAGTAATTATTTTATAAAAGTTTTTGAATTAAACAAAAGAATTAACATTATTCCTTAAAAACTAACTAACGGTTTGTGTACAAAATTATTGTAAGCAATTGAAGTAAAGTTAGGAACTGTTAAAGAAAAGATTTTATTATAGTTAAGTACATTAAATGTTTTGTAATGTAAGTATCATTGTATCTACATTGGTTTGCAGGATTTGAAACAATATTGAAAATAAAGAAACAATGTAAATGATTACCGTTATTATCATGTTAAAAACAATTAGCATCACACCAAGGGCAGACAAGACAAGAGTGGTATTAATTATTAAGAAAATCATTAGTAAAATTGATGCTATTATCTTTTATTTTTGAGTTTATAAAATATTCAAGCATTGACAGGTATGAGACGAACTTCTTAGCTATCCATGGATTCTCCGTGCGGGTGCCGGGTCCATTGCGTGGAACAGAGAGGAATGTCAGTCGGTGCCTGGGACTTGCGACCCAGCGTGTAGGTTTAAGGGCTAGGATTGATTCTGTGTACTGATTATTTACTTTAAACCGATAACCCCATTTCTTCTCCTGAAAAATCAAAGTGTCAATTAAAATATTTATAACTACATTAAATACTATAATTTAGAGGTTTTGTGTATCCATCTTTACAGCTAATTACAAAAGATAAATTAGAATAATATGATAATTAAATCTAAAACCAAAGGGGGGAAGTTATACCATTCTAACGCGAAAACCTCAGCTCATGCTGAACTGAGCCAAATGCATTCTCTAGGTCAATCCAGCACACCGCTACTAACATCCTTAACTTATTGTATGCAGACTTAAGTTTATCGCCAGTTCTTCTTCATGTGCAACATTCTGAACTCAGTCTAGGCCATGTAAAAATTTAGTTATGATCGTAATTGCTACTCTGAAACTTACATGAATAAAGAATATTTTGAGTTGACTTGAGGTTAGATCTTGTTCAAAATATACTCTGTATTAATTAAGATACAGATTAAGACTGAGAAGTAAGAAATGGAGTTCTGTGCAGTTAGAAATGTTGAGTGTTTTTTTTCTATTATTATACTTATGTGCTCTTTATCATTGTGTACCATCATAGGGTGTCCCTTAAAATTCAACTTCAATATATTTTTACGCATACCTTCTAAAAAGTTTCGTATGGACCTAATATAGTCTAGAAATAAATATTAGCCCGATTTATAAACGATAACCCGTGCCGACTTGAGTTTTTAACTTCTCCATACAAGTTGCGCGGGAGCAGCGCGGCGACCTGTTACTGAGAGTTTAAATTGTCATTTCATAAGTGATTTCTAACATTTTTAGTGCGTTGTTGTTTATTTTGTGAAAATGTCTGTGGTATTACGAAGTGATAAACAAAATATTTTCCTTATCGGACTGCCAAGCCACCAGAAAAATGGTGCAAAATACCATCAATTCGACAAGTTCTCACCGTTTTATTTTACAATATTCGTGAAGTCAAGCTAACTGTAAGTGAAAGTGCGAATCTTGTTATAAGAGAGTGCATTATATTTAAGGAAAAAGCCAAAATTCCTATGAAGGCAATCCCTAACTGCGTGAAGAAACTTGTTGATTTATAATTATATCATGTTTGGAGGGAGCTGCAAAAAAACTGTAAGAAAACTCAGTTGACTTTCAAGAATCGTGAAAAGAATTTTGTAAAAGACCTTGATAACTTGTTTGATATTGCACATGCAGATGCCTTTGACAGAATGAAGATAGAGGAAGAGAAAGATATCTTAAGGAAACAGAGAGAGCCAGGTCGACCGGGATGATTAGGTGGAACCGACAAAAAATTGGTGGAGAAAGAAGAACGAGTTAGGGAAAGACGATTGGAAGAAGAGGAAAGAAAGGTAAAACAAAGAGAGTTATTAGCTGTTGCATCTACTTCTTCGATAGATAACTTGGAATGTCTTGAGCATTCGGATGACGAACAGATTTCGAACTCTGAATTTAGTACTCAGATTCCTTGCCCTGAAAAAAGTTATAAAAGGGGCACGAAAAGTTTAATAACTCCTAAACTGGTAGCAGCTTTAGATCGATGCCAATTAAGCATAAGGGACTCAGTTTACATTCTCCATGCGGTTGTAGAAGCGCTTGGTCTGAGCAGCGATGATTTGTAAACAAATCCTCGATTCAGCGAGTTCGTACTCAAGCGAGAAAATCCAGAGCAGAAGCAATAAAAACTGACTTCCAGAATAATTTGCCTGACGTTGCCAATTATTGCTTCATTTGACGATAGAGAACAGCTTCTTGCAGTATCGAACTTGTATACCAAACCTTGGCTCAGATGTACAATGACAGTTAAAACACCTAACCAAGACTTGTCATTTTTGAAAGCTCTAAAAGAATAATATGAAAAAGTAGACGCGACAAGTTCCAAGGCATCCATAAGCAAGTTCATTCATCATTTATGGTATTTGTGTGAAGAAACAGTCATGTTATCATTCTTTGATAAAGAAGTTGATACCAAAACCAAGACAAAAATGATTAATAATTTAAGCAGAGACGAAAGCTCAGATTCCTCTAAACGCTATGTCCCATCGTAGGAAGAAATTACGCAAAAGTTTGGTAAGTACTTAATATTTACTTGTTTCTTTTTCAAAGTTTTGTGGTTTAGTTTTTGCTTATTTTAATGGTTTTTTCTTTATTTCAGATATGACGCTGGATGATTTTGTGACTCAAAGAAGCAAACGATTTCTATCTCGACTACAGATCGACGACAGTTTTCTTCGGGAAGACGTATCTTCGTGGGGTGACAATCCTGCTTTTTTGGAAGCTAGAAGACGATTAAGTCGTTTGAAGGTTGCAAATGACAGTGCTAAAAGAGCTGTTAAATTAATGCAAGATTTTAATGGTCTTATCACGGCTGAAGAAGAGCAAAAACAGTGTGTTCAGGAACATAGAAATCTGTATCCAGACTGTAAAAAAACTACACTAAAGAGAAATTACCCTAATTCATTATTATTATAATTTGTATGTAAATAAAAGTTTTTATTGATATTTTTTTAGTTTTACTCATCTTTACTTTATTTTTTGCATTTTAATTAGTTTTGGATCAAACCAAAGTGTCAGACCAAAATACCATTTTTATCAAACTTTAGAGCTCGGTCGGCACGGGTTGCAATCATGCTACAGATATGAAATTACATATTTAAGTACATTTTAGCATTTGTAAAAGAATTGGAGGGTATGCATTTCGAAATTCTAAAAAAAAAATTTTTTTGCCATATAAGGGACACCCTAACCATCATCCTCCTGCCCTTATCCCACACTAGGTGGGGTCGGCGCAACTCGGACCAATTTCAGATTTTTTATCTTATAATTTGGGATGGACAAGATGATGGTTGCTAGAGTTAACAAATACTTTGTGCTGACTGATTTTGCTTTTACTTCTGAAAATAATTACATCAAAACCCACTTTCTTTACCATCAACATGAAGCGGTCGCAGTCCACTGCTATTATTATGTATGTGATGTTGTGAAATATTTATTTATTTTTAATTATCACCATGTTTTGTTGGTGACCTTAGTAGTGGGTTAATGATAAAACACCAGGGGAACACTTCTGCCCATCAGCTTAAAAATTGATTCTCAATAATATTAATTTCTCAATATTAATCATATTCATGGATATTAGTAACTATTGCTTGGTTGATTTATGATTTAAACCAGTGCCTGTTTTAACTCTACAAGGGCCCTGGGCGAGATTTCAACGGCCCCCTCTACGACTAAGTAAACTTCAAACTACATATAAAGATAGGTCAGGGCTGCCTCTGGCGACCTGGGCCGTCGCCTAGCCGCGCCCTACACTTAAACCACTACTGATTTTTCCTTATGTAATGATTTTTTTTTTTAACTAAGCTAGCACTTGACCACAAAGTTGCCTGATGTTAAACAACTATGCGGTTTACGATGGAGCGTGCTTGTTTAGGAAAAGCCCGTTTATTCTGGCCTTGAAGAGCCCCAAGTTGTATTGTGCAGGAAAGAAAGATCTCGGCAGAGAATTCCACTCCCGCGCAGTCCGTATCAAAAAACTTTCTTTACTTTCTTTAAAGGTGCTGTATATATTATTTATTTTGACCACAGAGCGCATGGCACAAGAGATATGCGACGAGATCAAGCGGCTGCAGCGCCGCCGCCAGCTGCGGCTCGCGTCGGGCGCCGCCGCGTCCTGCTCGTCGTCCAGCGGCAGCGAGGGCGACTGCTCGCCCCCACACCGCTCTTCGCACAACTCGCAGAAAGTACACAACCGTGCGCTCTTCACTTTCAAACAGGTGGGTGAATGTTGCTGTGTTTTAATTTGGGCTGGATCATATTGTTATTAACAAGATTTTACAGAGTAAAGATGATGGTAAGGTATTTAAGATAAAAATATGTTGTAAATAAATGCCAAAAACTGCAACTCTGAAGGACCTACGAGCATTCAACTGTGTGCTTTTGATACTGTTTATGAAGCTTCTTTGTTGTACCTAAAATGATTCATAATTTAATTAAATATCTCTGGACATTATTTAGACAGCACCATCTTGCCCCAAACTAAGCATTACACTTTACATTACTTGTGCTTTAGGTGCCAGACAATGGATAAACATAACTATTACTTTTTTTTTTCGTAAATACATACATTATATACATAGAACCACCCAGACCTATACAAACAGACATATTCATGCAGTCAAATGTTTTAAAAAATTACACCAAATGGCTTGTCAATTTAAAAGCTTATATTACAAATTTTCTTTAGGTGCAAACCATATCTTATCAAGATTGCAAAGGCTTTTAATGTTATCTTGAACTTCATAATTAAGTAGCTATAATGTGAGCTTAATCTTTATAATAGAAGTGTTATTTCCACTATCACGGCATATTCTATGTAACCATGTCGCTATTGAATAACTAAATAATATTTTCATGCTTCTTGTCAGGTGCGCATGATCTGCGAGAGGATGCTGCGCGAGCAGGAGGCGGCGCTGCGCGCGGAGTACGAGACCGCGCTGAGCAGCAAGCTCGCCGAGCAGTACGAGGCCTTCGTCCGCTTCAACTTGGACCAGGTAATGCACAGTCACTGTCCAGGCGTCAGATACGGGGGTATCTGCCTACCGCTAAAGGGGCCGTGACGTCGTTGCACGTGTCCTCGCGCGCTGTTTTGCAGTTCCCGCAGGGGGTCTAGCCCCCCCCCCACCCCCCCCACCCCCCGTCGTCAACCGATTGGAGCTTGCCACAATGAGCTAGCTGAGTCTGGGAACCGCGGAGAATGCTTATGGCCTTATGCCTTTAGCCAGCCCGCCAGTTTCCTCGACTCACTGAGGCACCGGAGGGACACTGTCAGGTGTTAGCAGGTAGTTGGGTCACCTTTCGAGACCTGGAGTCCTGCATAACCCGCCGACCGCCCCCGTGGTTAACAAGTATGCGTCAAAGCATTCTCCTGACGATAAAAAAGGTAATGCACAGTCACTGACATGGTCGTAGTACCCAGGTTCTGGCCGGGAGGCAAATTGACGTTAATAAGCCAGGAGGGGGCAAATCAGATTTTAATAATCTTAATGCTTGTAAACAGTAAAAAGTTAAACTACTTTTCATTTAAATTATTAGGTTACATACCTAGTAGGGATGTCAACATTATCAAGGGGTGGGCAGCTACCTCAAAAACTAGTTTTACATTAAATCTTCCTATACCAGAAACATGAGCTTTCTTTTCTGTATTTGTGATGGGTTAGAAGCTACACCCAATTTTACTTGAAAGGTAAAACCTGTATTATTTATCAAACAAAGGTCTTTCCTCGTGTTATTATTAGGTACTGTAGCAAGCTTTATGACAAAAGATTAAGAATGTTTAGTAAACAAAGGAGCCTACCTGAAATTAACAAAGCTGTACTAAGCCATTCATTAAAGTAACTATTCATTCTTATATTATCCTTGCCTTAAGATGGTGTGTGTTATTACTTTCATTTTTTGTCCCTTATAAATGAAGAAACATCCAATGGTCCTTAGTTCAGATATGATTCAAACAAAAGGCTGAATTATAATTTCAAATTGGTTTAGCGCCAATTATTTTGTCTTTGTTCAAAGAAGGTACACATTTTAAAGATTAATTGCTATCTGGGAAATTACTCACCACAGTGTTGGATATGCCAAGAAATGTATTACATATAGAAATGCTTTAAGCATCATGAAGTTATAGTAAGATCTCACTAATCTATTTTATTTTAGACTTTAAGTAATGTTGTAGGTCGTCATTCATTGCTATAATCCCTTGAGAGACAAACTTCTTAGCTATCCATGGATTCTCCGTGCGGGTGCCGGGTCCATCGCGTGGAACAGAGAGGAATGTCAGTCGGCGCCTGGGACTTGCGACCCAGCGTGTAGGTTTAAGGGGCCCCTTTATAGTATACTAACGATCACCTCCACCGATGACATTCCTCTCCCTTCCCAACCATATTTGGTATGAGCCGAGTAAAGCAGCTTTAGTTGCTCTTTCCAGTAACGAGCTAATATTAGATCTTGGTAATCCTAAGTCCTTCAGTAGGTTGTAGAGAGATTTCGCTGGTATACCTCTCGCACCCACTTCCACAGCATACAACCGTGCTATATAACCATTTTTAGTCATTTCGTTGGTTAGATCATAATACTTATTTGTTTTAAACGCGTGATCTTTGGGAATGTTTGTCTCCCATGGAACAGTAAGTTCTACCAACAGTACGCGCTTAAGTTTTCTAGAATAAATGAAAAGGTCACAAGTGTTTCACTAAGCCGTAAGTGTAAATACAAGAAATAATTCCCTATACTCTTAGGATGTGCATAAACTTTTAATTGCATTAGGATACAAGTACGCATCGAATTCATAATTTTAAGCAAAGAACATTAATTTGTATTTATTAAAAATATACCTCTTCTATACTAATATGTATATAAAGCTCAAGAGTTTGTTTGTTTGAAAGGGCTAATCTCAGGAACTACTGGTCCGATTTGAAAAAATCTTTTTGTGTTGGATAGTCCACTTGACGAGGAAGGTTTTAGGCTATTGGAAATCGAAATCCACGCGGACGGAGTCGCTGGCGGCCGCTAGTTGTGTTATAAAATATATATGAACCAAGAATGTTAATAAACTTATTATTTCTTTAGGTTCAACGCCGGCCCCCGCCCGCAACCTGCATGCCGCACGGAATGGAGGCGGAGCACCACATGCATCAGGACCTTGTCCCCAGCTGTAAGTGTACCTTCATAATGTGACGACCCTCTAGGAGTAGTGGTCAAGAACTTGACTATTAGACCAAGAGGACGTGGGTTCGATCCCTGCACAGCACAAACGTTTGTGTACATAAACTTGGCTGTCCTGGTCTGGGCGTAATATGTATCTACTTAATTATATTTGCATACCACTGTTGATTCTGATGTTGTATGATCAAAGTCAAAGTGGTTTATTTTGCAATTTGATTTACATAGAAATACTTTTGCACGTCATATCGACGATATTTATTTTATTTATTTAGCATTGTCAAGTTACTTCATAAAGGTTTATTTTGGGAAATATATCTACTTAAAAAAGTAAATCTAAAATAGCATAAATATAACTTTGAAGTACATATATATATTTTAAAAATTAGTTAAGAGCATACTGCATTTGGTTAAGGCTTTGTTACATCTCGATTAATGCACCATTTTTGTTTCATTTCAGATCTGTCCTAATAATGGCATAGGAGTCGGTGGCGCGGTATAATACTGCAAATATATCAAGACAAACATATTTTGGTATATGTGAATATTATATTATGCGGGAAGAGAGTATCCTAAAAATCAACTTGTGATTGCTAGTGGAATTTATCTATTTCTGATATTGTGGCAAATTATTACTACAAAGTTCAACTTGACTCATTCTACGGTTGACAGTATTATGAACTAGAGTACTATAGAGATCTTGACCATTTTTGGTGCCATCCAAATTGATTGTAAAATAACAAAGAACATTTAATTATGCCGCAATATAGTCCTGGCTAAATTCCACTGTTTTGTTCATGCCACATACACATAATTTAGCTTATAATGCTTTAGATAAGGTTCGCTGGATAATTGTGTTCATAGACTGAGGATTGAAATAGCTGGAGAGACACAGCAATGGCTGAAACTTGTCGCGGTTTGGTTTTGGCCATATTTCGTATAAACGGGTTTGTTAACAAAATGTTTACACATATACAGATGTGACGCCAAGTGACTACTTGTATTTTGTATATTTTCTAAAGATAACATTGAGAACCTGTAGTAATCTAGATTCTAACACAAATCACACAGAGTGCCTGTTAAGAAATCAATGTCCTCAAAAGTTTTTTGCTAACTATTTAGCCATAATTTGATTGATATGATTATATTTAATTTACTTTTTTAGTACTGTCGAATTATAGTTCTAGTGTTAAATTATATTTTTTTTCCTTGTCTAGGATGTACAAGCGTCGCTGGACGCGTAGCTCTTATGACAAGACGGCCTCGAGTATCAGACCTTTGGAAACCTCTAGCACTATACTATATGTATAACTACATACAATAACAATGTACTCTATATTTACTATAAACAAATTAATCAAATTAAAATACAGATCTTTTTTCTTCAAAATTTACTCACTTACTGATACATCCATGGCTTATTAGTAAATGATTAATTAGCTTTATTTAAATTTTTAAGTTATTCATCTCAATAATGTGCTTGAGACTGTATGATTTATTTACCTGTAATGCTGGAATTCGCTAACTTTAGTGCATTATTGGGAGTTGTTTTATATTCTTGTTTAGTTGTAACTTTTTATTGAATACGAAAGGAATATAATTTGTTACCAAGCATTATTCAATAAAAAATTAGGATAGGATTTTTTTAAATTGTATTATCAGCTCATTATTAGTAGGTTATTGGCGTTTAAGAACTGAAAATAAATTAGCTAAACACCTACATCGGTTTTTATTTTGTTGCCTCGTGTGAAGACAGTAGTGCATCAATAAGGATTTTGTTCTGACAAATAGTAATTTACTATGCTATGCCCATAAATCAACCTCTGACAACTTAACAACTTAAAACATAGGCTCCCGGACTCGCAGCTGCTTGATCTCTGACCTGAAGAGGCCAGGGCCTAATGGGAGGGGACCGTTGGTCTATTGGTCAAAGACACTGACTACAAAACCGAGGGTCTCGTGGGGTCGAATCCCGCTAAGATAACATTCTGTGTCCAATGAATTATTGTAAATGGAATAGTCAGAAGATCATCAATGATGCAATTTATTATTCAACGAAAACATCAGCCACAAAATAAACAACTTTGTACAAAATTCTTGCCCAAGATTCAATAATCCAAATCAATCAAGCATATGAAAAAACATTTAGTCTATGCTTCTATGAAATCCATAGACTGACTCATCTTTTGATTTTAAAGAAAGGCAAAGGAAACTGTACCATAGATCAAAATCTCAAGTTGTTAACTTTATTAATCTGTGGCGCGTTCCTATTTCTTGACAGGACGAATTTTCACTCAGTTTTTATGTCAGTCATCTGTCGTTTTGTGTCATCGATTCGATTCTAAATATTTTTATTTTCTAAAAACCTTGCGCTAAACAATTAAGAATGAGTTTGAACAATTCATCATTGAATAACACAAGTGATGCGTATGATAAGGAAGACCGAAGAATATCCAGAACGGACATGAACATGCTAATAATGAATTATTTAGTAACTGGTATGTTGAATTGTGGTAAATCTTATTAATTATCATATAATTGTTAAGAATAATGGAATTACAGTTATTCTTAATCGTACAAAAATGTTTATAGTGTCCTCTATACTTATAGGACATTCAGTATTTGCAAAATTTACGTATCATTTTTACACAAAGAACCTTCATTCATTACTAATTTCAGCCTCATCATACTATTATAATTTCTTGAAAAAGAGGCAATTGAGTAATTAAGGATATTGTTGTTCACTGTAATTAACGAATAAGCCCTTTTCTAGTGTTTTTGAAAATATATTGGTCTAGTAACAAGGTACGATTGTTCTACTTGCAGAAGGTTTTAAAGAAGCTGCCTTGAAGTTTCAACAAGAAGCAGGTCTACAGGAACCAGCACTCTGTAGCTCCCTCGATGAGCGCATTATGATCCGCGAGGCCGTGCAGAGTGGCCGCATTCCTGAGGCCATTGCAATGGTCAATGCACTACATCCAGAGCTTTTGGATAATGATAGATACTTGTATTTCCATTTACAGGTAACTTTGATTATTTTACATACTGAAACATGTAATTGGGTTCAAGTGTCCTTGTATGACCCTGATGCAGCATAATGGCCAACTGGGGTAGCACAAATGAAACTATTGGACCTAACAAACTTCTAGTAGGGTACTGTAGCAAAAAATGATTGTATATTTTATCCTTTTTATTTCAGCAATTGCAACTCTTAGAACTGATTCGAGCCGGTAGGGCAGAAGAAGCCTTATCTTTTGCCAGTGCCACACTGGCAGAGGCTGGAGCCAATGACAGCAATGCCCTTACAGAGCTTGAACGGTCCCTTGCCCTTCTTGCGTTCCCAGACCCACATACGTCACCTTTTGCAGACTTATTGTTACCCTCACATAGTCAGAAGGTTGGTTTTTTTCTTTGTTATAATTACAATATAAACTTTGTAGTTATTTTTTTCCCTCATAACTTATAACACTTTGTTAGTATGATCTCAAGAGAATGATCATGAACAGACCAAAATTCTATACTTTTTCAGATTGCAAGTGAACTAAATGCTGCAATTCTTAAAATGGAAAATCAAGAATACACCAATCCCAAACTATGCAGCCTCCTCAGAATGATTCTGTGGTCGCAGAGCGAGCTCGACAAGCACAACATCAAGTACCCAAAGATGACGGACCTCGCCAATGCCACTATAGAACAGCCAAAGTGAATTATTAGTTATTAAAAAATATATGTTAATTTAATGATTAATGGTGTTCTTTACTATTTTTGTCGTGGGGTATTGGAAGAAATATTCACTTGACTTGACTTCTACCTATTTGCATGGCAAATAATGACACTACATAATCCGGTCAAATTAGACCAAAAAATAAGAGTAAAGTTACATAAATTCCCACCTAGCTGAAAATCGGTAAGATTGTTTAAAATATCATTAAAAACAAAATTTGAAAGTTCCCCATCTTTCCCCTGTAAGGAAAAAAAAATATTCAAGGTCAAAGGTCCAAAAAATGAGTTTTTCGCGATTTTCAGCAAAACGGTAAGTTTTATCATAAAAATACCTCAGACGAAATTGTAGATCATAAAATTATCTACAAAAAATGTATTGATACTTTTTTTCTACGAGCCACCGTTTTTGAGATATAACGATTCTAAAAGTTGCAAAAGTTGTAATCGTCTTAATATGCACACGTTTCCTCGCCACCTATGAGGTAGTGTACTCAGCGCGTTTTTTTTAACGTGGTTTCCCCAGTAGGTCTATTCCACCGGTTAGTTTTGATCCTGTTTAATTTGAAACTATTGAAAAATAATGGATATTCGCAGAGATTGAAAAGATAAAAGCAATTTAAGTTAAAAAATAAAGTAGAGAAATTTAATCGTCCGAGTCGTAACTTTCAAATTCTTCTTCTTGATCTTCTTGTTCTTGTTCGTCTTGTTCTTGTTCTTCTCGTTCTTGTTCTTCTTGTTCTTGTTCTTCTTCTTCATCTTCATCCTGAGTGCATGAAAACTGCGTTAATAGCGATGTATCGCATGTTGCCTCGTTGGAATCAAACGGATCCTCTACTGTTGGTGATTCAATATTAGAGCACAACTGGCCTTGACAATGTGTGCATGCCGGAGAACAGAACAGTCCGACTTTTTTGCAACCACATTTAGCACTGCATCCCTTTTTGCATTTGCATTTGCAAAAAATCGAGTTCAGCAGTTTTTCCGGCGCAGGTGGAAGTAAAGTGTGCACTGGTTCTAATAAATTGTTGACCAACTTCCAACCCCACTCTGTAGGGTCTAGCTGATAACCAAGCCACACTTGAACTTGGTAATATACCCTAAAAAGATGTTGATGAGCAGCAACTGAGGTTGGAGGAAGACAAGCTAATTGTACTTGTTTTTTACTTTTGGTGTTTTTAACGAAACATGCATATCTATATTTATCTAAGCAGGTAGTTTTTTTAGGAGCTCCGTACATAGAAAGAAGAAAGCGAATGCCGTTAGAAATAATTTCTTGTCGAGTAGATTTACTATTTATAAAAACTTCAGCACATTCAATTAAATTTTGTTTTTGTTTGCGCTGAGTACACTACCTCATAGGTGGCGAGGAAACGTGTGCATATTAAGACGATTACAACTTTTGCAACTTTTAGAATCGTTATATCTCAAAAACGGTGGCTCGTAGAAAAAAAAGTATTAATACATTTTTTGTAGATAATTTTATGATCTACAATTTTGTCTGAGGTATTTTTATGATAAAACTTACCGTTTTGCTGAAAATCGCGAAAAACTCTTTTTTGGGACCTTTGACCTTGAATATTTTTTTTTCCTTACAGGGGAAAGATGGGGAACTTTCAAATTTTGTTTTTAATGATATTTTAAACAATCTTACCGATTTTCAGCTAGGTGGGAATTTATGTAACTTCGAATGTCTAAATTGACCGGACTATACAAGGACATATGTGTATTTTGATGTAGCAGTATAAGGTTTCTTCTTATTGACTAATGCGGTCCTCTGCAAATACCATAAATGCAAAACATGCACCCATTGTGTAGATAGTAAAAATGTTACTGCAGATTATTGTCACCGGTACATAATTGTTTTATTATAAATATATTCATGACACTAAGGTTAAACTTAGTGGTTAGTTTCATAAAATATAAGGACTGTATATTTTTATTATGAAAAAAATAAAAGAACACCATTACTCCAAGTATCATAATAACTTCATGATACTACAATAATTTATTCATATGATCAGATTTTCTGTTCCTTGTTATATCAGTTATGATGACTATGTTTAATAGGAAAATAGATCAGTACGACGGAGTTCACTTTAATAGTTGCTAGAGGAAGTATGAAATTGTACTTCTTTCTCAAAACATATTTCATTACTAAGGTAAGAAGTTTCATCAAACCTATTCAGACTAATTTTGATTACAAATGTAAAATTAAAAGCTTAAAATCAATTGTAAGAATATTTAAATGAACTTTGTATTTTAGAAACAAATTACATTTGAAACTAAAAATCTCCATATTTTTAAGGATTTTGTAATATGTATTTAGAAATAAAATATTGATTAGATGTATAACTAAGCCTGCTTTTAATCACATCAACAATTCATTAGTGTTATTTCGTTTTCTAATGGAAGTTATCATATTTTTTATTAAGCCTTGGAAACATTTTGTTAAGTTTCGTGTCACTTTTTCTTGATTTGCTAACTTCTCGGTAGGGTATTTGTCACCAACCCAAGACATAGTCTAGTGCCTTGGAGATCAGACCGCTTGACCGCTGAGGCACAGGTGCTGAAGGTATAGGTGTGGGGCATAATGATCTTGCCCCGGACATTGGTCTGTGAAAAATAAATATTTCAATTAATAATTAATGTTAAATAAGTTAATGGTGACATCACATTTAAATCTCTTATTACTTCATACATGAAAATGGATTAATCAAACTAAAGCATTTGCAATGTAAAGATTTTTATGGATATTTGTCAGTACTTATACAAGATAAGATTAAAGCCAACTCAGTAGGTAATATTTTTCAAATCAATCAACTTTACAATATTTTGTATTAAAGTATCTAGCAATCAACAATGTAAACAGGTGATTATGGAAACAGCACAAAAATACTGAATAATAGGTGATCATACCTTTCAGGTGATGTGAAGCCTGGACTGGCCACATTCATTCTTGGCACTTCCCTGCACTCTACCACACCAACCATGATCCCGGGCAGTACCTGTCTGCCGCTGAGGGCCATTGCCCGCTCCTTTTCCGCCCTGGTTGCATATCTTACATGGGCCCAGTTGCCTTGTGTTGGATATTGTTTATCTGAAATACATGCTGCATGTTTTGACCAAGAGCTAAGTTTAAGTTATGATTCAAAAGTTGTCTTTTGTATCATAAGTAATCTTAGCTCTTGGTCAAAACATGATCTTTGATGATCATAAGTTGCGTTAAGACATGATATTCTACATAGAGATAAGTGTAATTTCATCACTGTATCAAGAAATGTTGTGAATGTGAAATAACATTGGAAAAAATCAACAGTTCTTACCCAGTATTGCTCCACAGTTGCTAAATCTAGCCAATACAGTATTGGCAGCATTTGGTGGAAAACCAAATATTGTAACCCAATACTCGTCCTGCTCGTGACATCCATCCTGCCATGGGGATGCCAATGACTGATTATTCACTGACGCATTCATATTGCTTACATAGGAATTCTGCATCATTGAGTTATTATTCCCATAACCAATGAAGCTATGATCTTGGTAAGTAGACTTGTTAGGCTCATTACTCTTTATTGTGTCAAATAAATCCTCTATCGGAGGCCCATTAGGTTTACTTGAATAAGAGATGTTAGGAGATGTGGGAATGTTTGAATAAGCATTTTGTTGGTTGTAAATGGCTTGTTGATGCATCGTCATGTTTTGTCTGTATAATTTTTGGTCTGGAGTCGATGATTGTGTTGGACTTGTTGGAGAACCTAGAACAAAAATATTGGTAAGAGGTTGGTGGAAATAGTAAGTTTTACAAGAATTAAAAAGACGTGAGATTTGCTACTCACCAAATGCTAGACTACGTCCTTTCGTTGGTGATAAACTATTCGTTCTGGGAGTTGTTGGCGGATTTATTTCGCCTAAAAGGAATGGCGGTAAATATCCCACGTTAGGGCTTCCAGAGGGAGAGTGTGGTGGGCTCCCCAGCGTCATAGGCTCCATTTTAAGATTTATTACTTTACGCTGCTATATCAAAACTTAACACCTTAATTTACAAACGTTTATGTGATTTTTTCGTCTTCTTTCGTTTTTAAAACGAGTCGTTACAATTTACAAATGACAGCCAAGCAATGCGATTTCCCGATATGACAGATATGACATTTTCTTTCTTTTCTTTTCCTGCAACATTTTGGCTCTGGCCAACCTGTCAAGCCTGTGGTCAATATTTTGAAGGCTATCTTTGTTTATATTCTATGGATTTTAGAGTTTACATTTTTGTCGTAAGGTTGCTTGCATTGATTTATTTGTCAAAATAAAAATCAGTCAAACAAACGAACATGGATTCTGCTGATGAACTTGAAAAATATAATTCTATCAATAAAAATGAATGTGACAAAGCAAATACCAATATTCTTAAAAATGTACCCAGTAATAACACCAATATTGTGCATAAGTTATTTAATAGAGAGGTGAGTTATATCGCGTGCAATTCACATAATGTTTTATGTCTGCTTGAATGTAGCATTGGAAAATTATTTACTTCAGAGATTCTTCTGGTTTTGTTCGATAAAGATAGTAAATGAATAATTAGATTGTATTTACATTTATCTTATAATTGATACCATTCTATCTCTTGTTACCACATAGTTCCTTATAAATTCACATGGATTGTTAAAAATGCAAGAAACTATTTGTGAAACCTCTCCAGGGGCTTTATTGTAAAATGAAATATATAATTGCAATAAAAATAAAAAATAAATTTAGAATGAACAAAAAGGTCAAAAAGTCAGTAGATAAAAACTGGGCTGAAATTAGAAATTAAAATGGTCATTGCATGATAGATCTGGTGAAAATATGTGTTACCATATTTTTTTCACTGCTTCAGTCATTTCTAAGCCTAAGCCTAGTACTTGATCCTTTCGATGTTATGTTACAAATTCTGGGAATACAAGATTAGGTTAAAGGTACTTTTTGTACCTATTAAAGGTTCAATAGGCAAACAAATTTGAATACTTGGCACATACTCATTATTATCATGTGGCTAAGTTATTTATTGCATCTGGCTTAAGTTAAGAGGGGCTAAATACAAATACCCATTCACTTATTGCACAATTTAATATACATATATGTATACTAGAATATGCCATCCTGTACCAGTCAACCAATGGATGATTCAGAAAAACCAGATGTACAAATATCTTTTAAACATCAAGAAAGCACCTACTTTTTTTTATTTTACATCATATCATTTCATCACAGGAAAATGTGTAACAGGCTGCTTTTACTCATACACACATTGAAGTCATTAATTGTATAGGATGTTAGTGACATTAAATGATTTCCATCTCTTTAGTTTAGATGAAAATTTCTGAAGTATTAACACAAGTTAATTGTTTGTTAATAAAACGAGTGGTCTTGATTTTATTTCTTCCACTTCTTCATACTGTAATAATTCCTCCACCTAAAACCAAATATTTTGTAATTGAGCTATAACTTGTTGACAGTTATAAGTATTATTGCTTGGCTTTATTTAACCCTTAATCGGACTAAACATGACCAATTTTTTCATTGGTTTTCAACCTTAAGTCAAGGACATAAGGTTTGATTTAAGGTGGGAACTATTTTCCCTATATCTGATTAAGGGTTTAACAGAAATAGGAACTAACTGTATAAAAATGTGGCAAAATTGCTGTGTGTTGGTTACTGTATACTAAATATATGTATTTTGTTTAAGATTTTTGGATATACAACAAGGAAATCATATGAAAAAAGCCGCAAAGTATTTGACCGAATACCACCTAGACTCCGCTTCTGCCTCATGGATATAGTGCCAATGTCTTACCTCAGAGAACATGTATTTATGGGTTTTTCACAATGTGGACAATTTCTACTTAGTTTTACATACAGCTGCAACACACAAGTGTATTTTAGGGAAAGTTCCAAATTCACGTAAGTAGACTCATTTGGTATATAAATATGATGTGGCTATGCTGTATTTTGAATTTTTGATGGATAAATGTTCTCTTTATATTTTGTTTCTTTTTTCTTTATAAAGAAAATGATAGAATAGGTCTTTTGTCAGGACCATGGCATAACTTTTGAAATAGCTGTGTGTGTGACCATTAGCCCAAGCCAAGGTCCCACTACATTCTGTGTTCTTTATACCTATACTTATTTTAATTTACTCCTAGTGTGCTTTACCTACAGAGAAATCTTTAACTCAAGCCATTAGATCAAAAAGTAGAATACCTATACATTAGCTTTTATCAATCTGTTGTTTGTTAACACTAATCAGTGTAACTAGGCACTGCATATTTATCACTCTTATTTAATAACAGATAAAAGTATTATCACTCATTCTACTTGTATCTGTCTTTTGGGATGTTTATAAATGTTGTTATTATCAAAAAAGACACTTCTTACAATTAAGAAGAAATGCTCATGCGATAATGTAATTTATTAATAAAAACATGTGCATTTAATTGAACCTAGAAGTGTTTGGTTCCTGTTTCCAAGGTTGTTTACATATGTTAATTTAGTAATGCTGGGCGATTGTTAAGGCCAGTTATATTTATTAAGTTTGTTAAACTTGTAGATTTGTTTTGGTCAAAGAAAAGATGGATAGATTGTGTGAAAGATGATATGCAGTGGCAGTGGCAGAGGTGTGAATGACGCGATGACAAATGATAGGCCTGTATGAAAGAAGTCAACATATTGCGCGGACCCCAGATAAACTAGGAATAAGGCAGGCAAATACTGATGATAGATAAGTTTTAAATGAAAAGGCATAACACCTATTGTTTTGTGCCAAATTCACTTAGGTCTCCGTATTTCTTGTATGGTATAATTTTGTATCTATGTTATGTTGTATAAATATTTTTCCTTCAGGTTACACTTCCTGTCTTGGGTACCAGGGCGAACTGTGAAGCCCGTCCACAGCGTACCCTTGTTTGGGGATGACTGTGTGGACAGCAAAGTGACCATATCAATGGCACAGTGGAAGCACAACCCTGGTGTCATCGTAGTCTACGGTATTGCGTAAGTAAATTGAACCTTACATACTACACAGTTTTAAGGGTCAGGTAACTTACTGACAACACATATTATTTATGTACCTATTTATTCAATTGTTTCGTTTTACAATTTAGTTAACAGTAAGTGAAAAGGATGTTAATGTTAATCAACCTAACACCAAATACCACTAAGTCCTGAGACGAACTTCTTAGCTATCCATGGATTCTCCGTGCGGGTGCCGGGTCCATCGCGTGGAACAGAGAGGAATGTCAGTCGGCGCCTGGGACTTGCGACCCAGCTTGTAGGTTTAAGGGGCCCCTTTATAGTATACTAACGATCACCTCCACCGATGACATTCCTCTCCCTTCCCAACCATATTTGGTATGAGCCGAGTAAAGCAGCTTTAGTTGCTCTTTCCAGTAACGAGCTAATATTAGATCTTGGTAATCCTAAGTCCTTCAGTAGGTTGTAGAGAGATTTCGCTGGTATACCTCTCGCACCCACTTCCACAGCATACAACCGTGCTATATAACCATTTTTAGTCATTTCGTTGGTTAGGTCATAATACTTATTTGTTTTAAACGCGTGATCTTTGGGAATGTTTGTCTCCCATGGAACAGTAAGTTCTACCAACAGTACGCGCTTAAGTTTTCTAGAATAAATGAAAAGGTCTGGTCTAGACGACGATAACGCAATGTCCTCTGGAATACTGTAGTGCTTTTCATACGTGTCCATCATGATCTTCCAATCTGGAGCTACACTAACGATGGAGTAAGGTTTGACTTTGGACTTCTTGGTAGATCCTTCCTTGACGAAGTTGATGTTCCTTGTATTCGTCGTCAAACCTTTTGCTGCTCTTGCTATTGAAAGGCTCACCGCTTCACGTATGATCTGCAACACTCCGTCATGGCGGCGAGAGTAGTGACCTCTGTCTAGGAGTACTCTGCATCCCACCAACAAATGCCTTGCGGTACCTACGGCCTCACCACAGAGCAAACAGGTTTTGTCCACCGCCATTCCCCACCTTACAAGGTTGCTCTGATCGGGTAGGGTCAACTGAAAGGCATTCAGATAGAATTTAAGCAGCGCTGGAGACCAATCGTACAGTATCGACCGCCACTTCAATGCTAAAGGGATACAAAACTCACCAAGGGACACCCACTCGTTTTGCATTTCGAGATTAAGCGCATGTACTCTATACTCGTTATCTTCATCCATTCGCAGAAAAGACTTAATGATGTTCAACAATGATGTTCAACTTCCTTTTATGTTACGAACATTTTCTACTTATTAAATAATTTTTTTTATAATGTTTTTTTTTTCAATAAACAACCAGCCATAAAATATTTTCCCCTGATGTCAAAGGGCTATAGCACTCACCGAGACGGCGGCGACGAATAAATACTATTCTGGCTACCAACCCCCTTTATTTATTAATTGATTGATTCATGGTTGACTGATCTATAGTAAATGTTTTATTCTGTTTGTCATTTTTAGAGATTCGTGCTCTGAACGTTCCTACCTCAGTGTAATCGGAGTACCTCGTTTAGGTTGTAAAAAATGCGCCGCTTACTCCAGAGACGAAGGTATGATTGAAAGTCAGATTTAATTCAAATGTATTTTAATGTTTGATGTCTAAAATAATATATTCCAATACCTTTTACAGACGATTTGAACTGGGGTAAAAGGTGCCTAGAGCACAACTTCGCAATTCATACTAAGTTTTTCTGTACATCAGACTCCAGTATGTACGAACCGGTCGTCCAACTAGCTTATTCAAATCAAATCATTATTTATACAGACTTTATTCACATTCTCGAGATAGACTTTGTGAAACCAGACCAAGAGAGGAACGAAGTAGTAGATGATAGCAAATACTCGTTAGATAGAGAAGAAATTAATTCTATGGACACTAATCCGAGTACTCCGTGCTCCGACGTGTCGGCACCTTTTCAGTCACCAAAGTATCAGAACAACGTCGTCCAGAACATTCTGGCAGACTTCTCAGACTTCGAGGTGGAACCGTATCAGATGTCGCGGCCGGTGCAAATGCCCGATATGATGGGTCAGGAACTGTGCATACAAGCGTCATCTATATCTCACAACCTAGTAGAAGAGTGGGAGGGACCCTCCCCCTCGATAAGAACCCTCATCAGCCCTCCCCTCCGGTCACCTCGGAGAAGGCCAGCCGAAAGCATGTCACGATTCAACGAAACCCACAGAATCAACGCAGAGAAAGCGTACGAGTTTGTCGAAGAGGCAGAAACAAAGTGCGAAAAGCTCAGCATGTTTAGGAAGAGACGTTTAGCGGATAAGAAATACGAATTTTCGGAAGACAACAACGAGAACATAGTTCCATATAGAGTGTTAAGGAGTAATAGGAAGTATTTTATAGGATCTACAAGTAAAAGTCAGCCGAGGCGAGCGAAGTCGCCTCCGGTGGAATGCGTGGTGCTCAGGGCTCATAATCAGATCAGCAGGCCGGCTTCTCCCACGAGCAGCGAGCATTTGAAATGTTCTAGTCTATTAGACTCGGACCGCAACAGTGAGTCGGAGTACCGGGTGATGGAGATGGACGACGACGGCTGCATGAAGACCGTGGCCGTGCACGACAACACATCGAAGACGCTGTCCGACTGCCCCGTCAGCCCGCAGGACCCGTATCTCGTTCACTCGGAAAATTCTAAATGTAGCAAATTCTTCACTAGATACTTTGTTGAGAGCGATGATGAAATTACCTCAATCTTAACCGACTCGGAAGGTATGTACTCGTACTTACTATTTATTAGTATAGTGAATCATATTTTTAAAATTGACACATTTTATATAAGTACCAGTTTTACACTTATATTTTTTGTATCACCATGTTGGTGCTTATGACTGTACATACAACTTTCATTTCTTCTCGTGGGTACAGTAAGAAGTGACTAAGGGATATTCCGGAGGGATGAGTAGCAGCGTTCCCCTGTGTTTTATCATTCACTGTGGTATATCGTATCGTGGTGACATAAATCTCGCATTCGGAGAGGCCGATTGATGAATGGTTGTTTGATGTGGGTGTGTGTATATTCTGTTTAACATGTCTGTTTGTGCTGGTCTGGGGTTTATATGTATTTATTTAAGTATAGCGGCCGTCCGCGTGGGTTTCAATTTCCAATATCCTATGTGTTATTCTGATGTATAAGCTACATTGTGGTAAAGTTTCATTCAAATCCATTCAGTAGTTTTTACGTGAAAGAGTAACAAACATCCATACATCCATACTTACAAACTTTCACCTTTATAATAGTAGTAGGATGTTTGTAATAGGTTCCACTACTGATTTGATGTCTGTAACACAAGTGCTTAAGCTACTTAAAACGGTGTCAGTTCAATGTATGTGATGTTGTGAACTGTAGCCATTAATATCATAAGGTCAAAATGTCAAAGTAGCTCCTAACTGGTTAAAAATAAAGATTTTATTTATTTATTCTGTACGTGTGTTTGGTCAGACGACTGCATCTCTGGCTACCACGTGGCGCTGCACCTGACGGCGCACGGCGCGGGCTACGGCGCGCTGCAGGGCGCGGGCGCGGCGGCGTGGGAGCGCCTGCGCGCCGCCGCGCCCCCGCCGCCCCTCACGCTGCGCGCGCGCCAGCGCTCCCTCGACACCGAGCTGCTCTGCAACGAGGTCTGCGGCCGCCTCTGCGAGATCGACGGCAAGAAGTTCATCTACTGCTTCGACTGGGGCTGCCACGTCATCGACGTCTGCCAGTCCAGCGGGTGCCTGTCCGGGGTGAGTACTACCTTGCGATGCCCCATGTCAGCCTTTCCAACTTGAGCATTTACCTGTCTTACCAAACAATACCAATCGAACAACCAGACCAACTTTCGCATCAAATAGGTAGGTACTTTTCCGTGGGACAAACGGCTTCACAAAGACCTCCGCGAGGCTCAGGGCGACGAGCCTCGCAATGCGTAGGGCTGCCGCTGCCCCAGGCCATGTAGCCTATGACACGCCTTGCGATGGCATAGATCTTTTACACTATAGAGTACGTAGAGTTTCTATATCCTCAACTCATAAATATGAGTAGGTCCGAGTTGGACTTCCTTATGTAGAGATAACCATTATAAAATAATGGTCAGTGTATCAATGTAAAAATGACTTTACAAACAATTGACTCACTTGATATTCAAAATCGTCTCGCCATTTTTCAACTTGATTTATTTGCTTCCAGCTATGCGCGATGTGGTTGTGGGCGAGCGACGATACGGGCGCGGCGGCGGAGTGCGAGGCGTGCAAGGACGTCAGCGCGGGCTGTCTGGTGCACCGCCAGCAGTACGCTGCCGAGGTGAGCTTTACCACCTTGGGAATACGAACCATATTCGATTACTCAGATTGAACGTGTAAATATGCTGGTATCGAATTTTGTTCTTGTAAATTCCCAAAAGAACGTAACATATTTATAACTCAATTAACACTTTGTTTTTAAATGAGCAACACGGTGATTCCGGTAATGCCAAGTTAACACGATACATATAGATTCTGATTGTCCTTGTTAAAAGTCATTGAACTGCACAACTAAGGATAACATGAATTATTTTTGATGAAGATTAATTATTTTGAGTCGATATGAACACACATCAGATTACCAGAATGTGTCCAAATTATTGTATTGATATTGGACCTTATATGTCATGCATTGAGGTAAAAAGGATTGAAAAATATTAATACATTTGTGTCAAAGATACTAAAATTTTATTTTTCTTGCAGTGTTTATTTGTCTGGGACCTAGTCAGCGGCGTGTACAGAACTGAAAGAGTAGCGATGACCGAAGATTCCAGTCAAGAGGGTTCCAGAGGTTAGTATTTGCCCTTAGTGCCATTAATCAATTTAAAAGATTACATGATCAACCAAGGACTGATAGCCATGTTATTGATCTACATATTTTTGTAAAGTAAGACATTAATATAAATTGTATTTTGAAAATAATATTCCCAGATTCATAAAAAAAATCTGGCATGATTTTAATAGATGCACTAATAAAAACCGGCCAAGAGCGTGTCGGACACGCCCATGAAAGGGTTCCGTAGCTAAAAGATGGCCCGACCGATTAAGACAACATTTAGTAAGGGCAACTGCACGTCATAAGTTGGTCGAGTTGTATAAAAATAACTATGTATGATACAGAGTTTGCTATAGTTTTCGTTGAAAGTACTTACTTGGAGGTATACAGGACATTTTTTTCAGAATTATTGTAATAGTATTTCAAAAGTTAAGGGGGGGGGGACGCTCTAATTTTAACTTTGTATTAATATATCTCGAGACTGGGGTGTTTGATCCACATGGTTTCAAGGCGAGTTTTATTGTATTTTAAAATACCTGTTTAACGATACCCTACACGATGGGTTAAGTCGAATTTTTTTTTAGATTTAACTTTTCGCTGTATGGGAGGGGGTGTAAAAAATGATTATTTTTCGATTATTTTAAAAACCAATTCTTGAATTATCACTATACTTCTCTCCACCAATTTTCGTGACAATCGGTTCAGAAACGGCGGAGAACGAGCCAGGACAGACAGACAGACAGACAGACAGACAGACAGACAGACAGACATGACGAAACTATAAGGGTTCCGTTTTTTGCCATTTGGCTACGGAACCCTAAAAAGTTAAGTCAGCATTCTTAAGGTGTGTTGCATTTTAGTTTCAGGTGCAGACCGTGCCAGGGAACTTGCCAAAAAGCTGGGCCCCCTCAATATGCCGCCGGGCAATGAGAACCGACTGCTGACCACATTGACAGGTTGGTAGACCAAAAGTAATCAATCCGAATTCAACCAAAAAGTTATAGTAACAGCCTATTCATGTCCCACTGCAGGGCAAAGTCCTCCTTCATTTGATATCATGTTTTCGTTACAATTAATCCCTAAACTCAACAAATCTTTGTAAAATCAACAATGCAATTTTGCTATTCTTTTTTATCTAAAACAGAAGCTTACAGTTTCAAGTACATGCTATATTGTGATATGTGTGATAAATAAAAATTGAACATGTTTTTTGTTTTTAAATATTTTAGCCTAATAGAACTCCAATTTACTTCAGTTACAAATAAAACTGCTATTTACGATTTCAGGACGCTCATTGAAAAGACTGACTGATGTTGACAACTGCATCGAAATCACCAAGAACCATCCTGACAGCTCCGAATCGGAGTCTTCATCGGACGAGGACAGCGATTTCGACTGATTTTAGATGAGGGTCGGATGAGACCTCCCAGTGTTTAGAGTCATCCCATACTAGAGGGAAGCGGGATACTTCCTCTGCGTTAGAACCGTTTGAAGAATTCAAGTAGTTGAAGGTCTGTCTCTTTAATTTTATTTGATGACTTGTAAGTGTTTTATTAGACATGTCTTTCGTTTCATGTCCGAAATTAAGTAACGGAGAATTTTAGGTTGCAAAATTTTCCATTTTTGTCCAAATAATGGAATCATTAACAGGATTTCCTTTAGCTCACACAGAGGGCAACTTTTAGTCTTATGAACTCCTTGATTATTATTTTACTTACCACAAAGTCACAAAATTACTCATTACGCTTCTGTCTAAAGCTTATAAATGGTATGTTTAATGAAAATCCGAGGTATCCAAAAACTGTAAGCCAAATATTTTAATTGATAGATGTTTGATCAGGCTCTTAGTGAATGAGCTGATGTTCACTATTGCGTTTTTCCTTGACTTTGAAGCAAGATGTGCAGCTATCTTTATTAAAAAAAAACTAAGTATTTGATAATATGACGAATAATGAAAATGTACATCGAATACCATTGGCATATTCAGACATAATCTCTTCTAATGATAGTATTATTCACAAAAAATGGAATTAACTTATAGAAAAATGTAAATACTTATCCTAATACATATTTAACTTCGCGACTACGTAACGAATGTAATGTTTCATATAGTTAATAACATTACAGCAACCTTACAACTTGATATTATTGAGAACACAATGTATAAGTCTTGATCAAGTTACGTTAGGATTTTCTGAATCAATGTAAATATAATCCCTTGGTTCGCCTGCCTCATATCCCTTTGGTGCTTATTTAGTCGATCTTATTTTTACCAAAATACAAAATGCCTTTTTGATATAAATAAATAATTTGAGAATGATTAAAAAGTACTGTCATACAAAATTTAATTTATATGGCAAAATGGATGATCTGACGCAAGTAGACTCATTTTATTCTCATTATATTTAGCTTCTCATGAAACCATCATTACTATGACTATTATAAAAATGAAATGTAGAAATCAAAATTAATATAAGTAATGTATAAAAATACTAAAGAGTAACTTTTAAGTTACAAATATCTGTCCTGTTTTATAATTGATAAAATTTTGAAATTATTTCAAAAACAAGTATTACTAAATGGGAATCAATTTTATAGTTTATGGAAGTTTTGAATTCATCTTTTTTAAAAATGAGTTTAATTGTTTTTGAAAAAGTGAATTTATTTTTGCATTTAAGGAGTAGATGTAAAAAAAAACCATTTTGCATAGGTAGGTAATGTTACGACTCTTTACAAGCCCTATGTGTGTAATCGACTTTGATATTATTTATACAACACATTAAATACAGTATCAGTATTAAACTCTACCGCATTCAAAATAATGTTGTGTAAAACTAAGTAATGAAAAATGCGTTCTTTTAAAATGTTTATTGTGATTACGTGAAGTAACAATGATTTTAATTTTGATTATTATTCATAGAATGGAGTTATGTGATCTGTACTTTGAATGTGCTAGAGTTTATTTGTAACATCATAGGCTCATTGCAAGGTTGTGAATGTTTGGATGTAGGTATGGTTTAAATGAAGTGCCTATGAGAGTCGACATCTTATTCTAATCTGGAGTGTAATCTTTTGATCTCCTTTTCATAAAAATAATAATACATTAACATTATGATACTATATTATTGTATCTAGGAATGGGATGTGCAAATGCTTTATGCATTATTTGTGCTCATTTTTTCGGCAAAGAAAAAGTAACTAATTAAATTTAAATACAACCCTTGTTTCTATTTTGTATTATGAATTTTAAATCTGATTCATTTTCTACTTTAAAATTGTTTAGATAGAGTAAAAGAAAGTTATAAAATTGCATTTATATGTTGATAAATGTCGAGTCAGTTAAGATACTGTCTGTGTACACTTGCCATCAATGTAACTTGTATTATAAGGTTAAGGTACGAAAATAAAGTGATGCATGATCAAATCAAGTTTTTTATTGAGCTATTAACAATGACTATTTTTATTTATTTTGTTTACAATTTTGTGTTTAATACCATCTATTTCTATGAAAATGTGAAATGTTATTGTTTCAAAGAAGACTAATGTAGATGATAAGTATGTAGACAAACAAAGTAAATGCTTTTAAAGTTTATAAAAATCTGCCCAACATATCCATGAATTAACTTGGCTGATAGAAAATTGTCTTTTTAGATAACCATTGTCAAAAATGGGAAATTATATTTAAAGGACACACGCCACAGAGAAAAAAAGGTATGTACATTATACCATATACTTTTGAAACAAATTTTATTAATTATTATTAACTAACTTTAAAGCATTAAGGGAAAAGATATGTACAATAAAATTGGCCAAGTGCGAGTCGGACTCCCGCACTGAGGGTTCCGTACAAATTCTATTTTTGACGTATTAAAAAAACTACTGAATAGATTTCGTTCGAACCAATTTTCGTTGGTAGTTTTTATGGTAATGTACATTATATAATTATTTCAGTTTTATCATCCTCTTATTTTAGAAGTTAGAGGGGGGGGGACACACTTTTTTCGACTTTGGAAGGGTCTGTCACGCAAAGTATTCACTTTAGAAAAAAGTGATATTAGAAACCTTAATATAATTTTTAAAGACCTATCCATAGATACCCCACACGCATATGTTCAATGAAAAAAAATATTTCGAGTTTCAGTTCTGACTATGGGGACCCCCCACATTTTTTAATTTTTTTTCTATTTTCGTGTGAAACCTTGTTGCGGTTCACAGAATACATCCACTCACTAAGTTTCAACAGTATAGTACTTATAGTTTCGGAAAAAAGTGGCTGTGACAGACTGGCGGACAGACAGACAGACAGACAGACAGACATGACGAATCTATAAGGGTTCCGTTTTTTTGCCATTTTGGCTACGGAACCCTAAAAAAGAAGCACATACTTCAATATAAATGAACTTCGATTTTATTTACCTTATGCAAATATTGAATGAAATATTTACATCAAATTATTTTAAATGCTACTTATTAGGCTGAGTAAAAATAACATCTAACTCCAACTATATCTATAGCTATAACAGCTACCGGAGCAACAGTAACCTAACCTATTAGGCTGAGAGCTAGTGCACCCTGTGAGTACCAATCTTCCTTTATGGCTAGAAAGAAGGTGGCCTAAAAAATCCAAGGCGACAGAAACTCCTTATATTTGTTCCGATAGGGGTTTATTTATACATTAAATGTATGTGTTTAGAATTTTCCTAACTAATGGGGAAAACTGCTAATCAAATTTTGGCAAAATTGGAACAAACTTGTTTTTGTATAAAAACATAACCTGCCAGGACATGGATATTGCCCTTAGTACGTTATAAATAATGAATACATATTTCTAGCAATACAGGAAGACCATTACTCGCAAGTCGCAGGGGGCACTAGCTCTCCAGCTTTATTTATGAGTTTTGTTTATTATTCTGTCTAGAAGTAGACTTCAAGAATAAACAAGAGTACAACATAATTATGTTTTAGATTTTTCCCTTTGTCCTTTTGTAGTTTATGTGCTACAAGTTAAACTGCAATACAGGGAAAGAGATGCCAAATGTTATGAGGAGAAATTTTCTATTATTCATATGATTTTACTTCAATTTATAAGCTAGTTATTAATTCATTGTCATTATCTTAGAAATTCAATTTAAACAGACTTCATTGATTTAATGATAAATAGTTTTGTATTATTAGTCAGATTTACCTATTAATAGATAACGTAAGTGATTAGTGTTGCACTTGTGTAATGCAATCATGATAACAGTGTTCCACATTAGCTTTTTTAAATTTCTGGAAAAATAGGTGTATGGTGCATGTTATTGGACCAGGCAAGTGCTTCCATCAGTGGATCTCATGGTTGTATTTGGGGGTCACATACTGGTGTCATCATTGTCCGGGTCATGTTGGATAGCTGGTCTGTGGCCCCTCTCGTCCATTAGGCAGTCCAATGAAAGTCTGTCGATATCATCCCATGACAGTTTGTTGAACTTGTCTTGTACTATTTTCATGAGCCTTTGGGCTCTATTTACAGCTTCCATATCTGACATTCCCAATTTCTTAAAATACTTCAAAGATGCGTCGTATAGTCCCTCTGGTTTCTTTACCACCAAATTCAACTTTGTGCCATCTTTTATCGTTGGATAGGACTGCACAGTCTGTTCGTCAGCTAATGTTCGTCCAAGCAGCAGAAGTTTTTGTTCTTCTACAGGAATGTCCAACTTATCTGATATTTGCTTCTTAATTTCAGATATACATGTGGTTGGAGATACCTTTAAATAGAAATGCGAATGATAGAATGAGCATTAAAAAATGTAAGAATCTTGATAATTGTACTGGGTCTTACCTCCAAGCTACATTCACCTCCTTGTAATTTTTTTACTGTTATTTTCATTTTGAATCTTTAATATGACGCATCAATTTTGAAAATGATAGTATTGGACAATATTGGAATTTATATAGATTTTTAAATGATTTTCATTTCACAAGAAGCGCAAATTACATTTGACATTGACAGATCCTTGGAACGATTGACAGATTATTTACACTTTTTTTTCTGAAAAGTGCCATTGCAGATAAGCAAAGGGATCAGTGTTCAAGAGCCACTTCGTCTTTGATTGATTTATTTTTGAGTTTGTTTTTTAATTTTTGCTCTGCCTCTGGAAATGGCTTTCATTATTTTACCCTCAATTCATTCTCTATCTTCGTTTTAAATATATCCGTTCACTACGGCCTGCCCGTGACTTCGTCCCCGTTAAATTTTCGTTTTAAACCAGTAGTTACTGAGATTAGCTCGTTGAAACAAACAAACTCTTCAGCTTTAATATAATAGTCTAGATTGGTAATTAAATGATTTTGATTTTTTTTAATCGCACCGCATTGTCTGCACCGAACAGGCGCACAGCAACCTCCTATCGTGTTCATTTTCACAATTTGAAATGAGCATCTAACAAATAAACTCTTTGGTGTCGAAACTCATAAGCCAGGAAGCTAAACCTTTTTGAACTCCGATAATGCAACGCTGGTCAGAAATAAAAGAATAAAATGAATCTTTAGGTTTTTATCGCCATTACTCCATTGTCATTTTGCTGTAAATAAACAATAAATTACCAAGGTGATTTTTGAATTTGAATGATATAAAAGTTACTTGCTGTTCGCGCTCTAGTTGTAGATGAGATGGATCGAAAAGTAGAAAACTTTGAAATTGAAGATAATTCTATAACATCTGTATATATTTTTGACATTGAAGGTACGTCGTAATTAATTATTTTAAGTACACTAGGTATATGTAAAACCTGAATTAAATAAACATAATTCGAAATCACAGAAGTTTGTAGAGACTAAAACTTTGATACTGAGATTGATAATTGAGTTGCAGTCATTATCTACTTGCAATTATAGTTAATTTTTATTGCTTTATCACTTTAATATGCTTATAATAATAATAATTTATTGATATTGTGTTTTAAAATCGATATGTGCTCGCACGGAATGTATCCGAAGTTTTTGATACTAAGGCGCCACCTAGTGTAATTTCTTTAAATAAAATTTTGCCCAGGGAGAATCCGTAGCCTAGGAAACGGGTGTAGCTACAAGACAACAACATTGATAGGTCAATTTTTCTCTAAAGTGTTATATAAATCTTCCGAAAGCCCTATCTAAATTAACAGTGGTTTCAAAGTATAATTTGGGCTACTAATAAGAATACAGGGCTCGGAATATCTCCGGACTGGTGAGGTGAACATTTTGACAGTTCAGAGTATGGCTGGCAGGTGGGTTTAGAGTATTTTTATCATTATCTCTACAATTTTAGAGAGTGAAAGCGTCGTTACGTACATTTTAATAAAAATGTCTAACTGTCGCGCAATATGCGTGCTGCGCGGAGGGCGGGAAGCGTCCCAAATGAGCTCCCCTCGATCCCGCCAGAGCGGCGATTGCGTATCAATTTTATCATAGTTATTGGGGCGGGAGGGCAACAGCGGCGGTACCTGGCACGGCACGAGTCTTGGCCTAATCGTCGTTACAATTCTGGAACCAAAATCACATCGTTAATCACCAATATTTACTCTCCATAGGTACAAACATCAGGTAACTCTTATACTATGAAAAAGCATCAAATAAAATGATCTTACCATGTTTAGTAGTCAAAACAGTTCAGTCTGTAATATTACTTTCCTTACAACACTCTAAAATATTAAGGAGGTCCAGGAAATCTCTAGACATAATTACTTATCAAACACAATATATCATTAACTCTAAATATCATATCAGAAACTACTGCAATAACAATGAGTACAAGGAAAAAACTGTTACATATCAATAAATACAATAATATTGTTCACCCATGCACGTCACATCACAGATGGCAGGTGGTGTCACGCTCCAATGCCGGCACCTGCCTGCACCCCCAATTACACCAACACAGTGTCACACACACTAGTCTCCCTAAGGTACTGTGGTAAACACCTCAAAACAAAGTGCTCAGAACATGCCCACCTAACATGGCAGCAGCTACCTAGTAACAGTTGTTTGATCAATACAGATACTGTATCTATCAGTTGTACTTCACAATAATGTGTTACTGTGGTGTAGTAAAGTGTGGTTTTATTTTGTAATTCAAAAAACATTGGAAAATGTCTGAGATGGGCTTTGAGAATGTGTTTTACCTAGAGAGTGAGTGATATTATATAGCTGTTGTGTTGAAAGTAAAGGTGCGGAGGGACAGATGAGGTGTTGCCTGGATACGCTCCACGGATACTCTCCGCCACCCGAGCTCCCGGCAGATCAATAACATCTCAATCGCTTGGGAGAGCGTTATGCAATTATTTTGATTCAATTATTATTATGATATTTTGTTTATATAAAATAATGGTGTTTCCATTATAATCAATAGATTTATTTTTTTAATATGATTTCTGATTGCATAACTTAATAAAATTTAGTTGTATGGTAAAATTTAATGTAACCTATATGTACATTATCTTCATTGAATAAAACATGTTTGTTAAATTGGATTGGTCCATAAAAACCAAAATCATAATTTTTGGTTGACACAACAGAAATTTATTACTTTTTTGTTGTAATCACTGTATTTACTGTGTAACCATAACCATGCCATGTTTTTTTTATTATTATAGTAAACTCTACATATTCTGCACAATAAAGTAATTAGATACTTATTCTTTGAATCTAAGGTTTCATTATTATGTGCAGGTAATTGGAAGGGGTTGATTCCCCTGTGTTGTTAAAATGGGGAAGTACCAATTTGGAAACTTAAGCCATTTGGTTTTGTCTGTACTAGTGATGATGTTTTATTTATTATACATAATTTCCATGGGAGTGAAAATGAAATGAACAGTGTTTTATAAAATGATGATGACTCATTAATACTCATTTATAATTTTATACATTTTTATGTTCCATGTTGGTTTGTTGTTTAAGATCATGGCTTTTTCTTTTTTTTTGATGATATTTAATAGAAGAGGAATAGATCATTGCAATTTCACGGAAAATCGAATCAGAACTGCCTGTTCATTAAACATTATCGCGGCCCATGATCGTATCCTATACCACCCAGAGCAGGACAAACAAACATGTTCATGCATCTTTGTCCTGCTAGGGGATCGAACCCGCGACCTCTTGGTATAATAGGCAACTTATTGACTACACCAAGTAACTTCTTGATTACGTTATACCTGTGGCTATTTATGCCTTAACTGCGTCAAATGTTTGTTTGCAGACTTTGAGTGCGGCGACGAGGTGCTAGTGGAGTCGTCGCCGCCCGCCTCGCCAGATATGGCGGCGCGGCTCGCGGCCCCGGCGCAGGTATGACGCCACACTTATTATCTCGTTCCGTAATCCCTGCCTACCCTTCTCATTATATCCTAATGCCTCTTAATTGTGAGAGGAATAATCCCCCTCATTATTAGTGCGCGGAGAAGACTGATTAAAAAATCATTTTTGGAGATTGATGAGTTTTGATTTCTTGTTGCTTGATTGTTTGATCTATTTATTCGCATCATATCTTGTAGGTCTTATTTGTCAGCATTGTGTCGTGAAATACTGGCCTAGTAGTCGGTAGGTAGGTAATAGTAGTCATACATTGTGTACATGTGGGTGTCGAAACAAGCGGCTAAGGACATTCCGTGGGGATGGGCAGCAGTATACCTCTTTGTTTTATCGTTCACCAATACTACCAACGGTCACCAACCTGTCTTCTTAGCCGGTAAAAAATGGAATCACCCCACATCTGTGGCAGGCTTACTTCCAGCATTAGACGTTCAGGATGATGAGTCAGCATAATGTGGAAAAGCTGAAGGCGTATTGTTTCTCAGCAGGGAGCGACTGGGGGCGCGGGCGGGGCGTCGCCAAGCGCCGTGCGCGAGCTCATTGTCATACCGGAATTACCCAACTCGATACATCTGCAGCACGCGATTCAACAGGTAACATATAACATTGCATGCAGTTATGATCAGGGCCGTCTTTTACCTATTACGGGACCTAGGCCTATGGGCCTTTAAACCTTCCGTTGAGTAAACGTGGGGCCTCAATCCAACGCACGTGCCCATTGTGCCCAGTGGGAAAGGCGGATCTGGTTATGATGATCTTCGGGAATTCTGATTGAAATCTGTAGGTATGTATTGTGAGCACAGTTATAGTATGTATATTTTAATGTATGATGGAGGAAATCCGGCCAGTTCATCTGATGGTTAGTGACAATCGCTTCCCATGGACAAAAGCTCGATAAATGACGCAGTTCGCAGATGTGGTGCTTACTACAGTAAACATCGAGATAGAAGAAAACAGTATAGAAACAGAGTGTGTGATTTGATTACTCTTATTAGCGTTTTATATTATACAAGAGTCATCGTGCTTTTAAAATGGGGCATCGAAACCAAACAGTGGTTCGAAAGCCATTGATGCATGCGGTAGGCAATGTAGCCCGAGACGACTTTCCGGCACGCGAGGTACATGCATCATTTTAACCGATTTGAAAAAAAAGGGAGGTTATACTTCTATCTCGATATACATATTTCTGTGCATTTAATATAATCACCTAAGTGAGCATTATTTACAAGATGACGCATGAATCATCGCAATCACGATAATTTGTGATACATTTTTAGCTTTATGGCGGGGTTTTCCCTATTTGTTTGAAAGCCAAATCTTATTGTCCATTGAAAATCCCGATTAATATTATCATCAGTTAGGTACCTTTTGAATGTTTTATTTATGTTATCTTGCGATCATCAGCAATCTTTGTCTTATTTTTCAGTACTGCGCATATTGAATTCGTAATTTATACGATTTTCTTGAGTTTTTATTAAGGGATTCTATGTATATGCTATGTACCAGGTGTCGAGCACCGTGGTGGAAGTGAACGGCGACAGCTCGGGGCACTCCAGCCCTACTACTGAGGCCCAGCACACGTACATTACCGTCGCTAGTAAGTTTCACATGTTAATAGAGCTATGAACGAACGAGTTTTAATTATTTTTTATACATATATTATCGTAGTATTTTAAATATTTTTATTTTTAGTAGTTTAAAGAAGCAGATCAAGTATTTTAAATATTCAATTATTAACGTCGTGTGTAGTGATTTTATTTTGCTTTTTATAAATAAGTATATCGTAGGTTTTAAGTTATGTTATGTTAAGCTAGTTAAGTTGCATGGCAAGTAAAAGTTGATATAAAGTTTCCGTCACGAGTAATGCATGAATAATTTCGTTTGCACTTTTATTTATTTGTTTGTTGTGTGACACCGGCACAGTGGCGGGGGCATGGCGGCAAGGCGACCCGTTGTCGGTGAAGACCGAGGAGCACAGTGACCAAGAAAGCAAGTCTTTTTTGTTTTATCTTTAAATGCGCTTTAAAGATTTCTTTTTCCGCTTTAGCATGAGTTATAACAAAGTATTCACTAACAATGTTTGTCTGGTGAAGGGCTTCTTACAATGGTGAAGATTTATAAACTACGTAGGTACTCGTATTTATATAGATAAATATTTTTATTCACAATAGACTACAAATAAATCGGACTCTTTGATCTTTTGGATAAAAGGATCACAACAAATCGCACCCTCGAAAACTGCATCTCGATCTGATTAAATCCTACCTGTCAAACTGATACCATATTAGGTGCGCTTATTATGCCGTTTAATTCGAGTAGCGATCAAAAATGGTCCGTACGGGGGGGTGCTTTGGTTGTAATTTGTATTTATGTGAAAAATAATAATAGTGGATTATTTAGTGCCCCTCTGGATTATCTACCTGAGCGAGTGCGTGAACGATGCGAGTGATGAGCGGGGTCGCTTTGTGCCGCACCTGTCGCTGGTTACCTCTGACGTGACGCGTGCCAGACGCGCGCCGCTCTATTCACGGCCGCTCTATGTGTTTGCGATCATCGGGTGCTCCCTTTTCACTTTCACTCTGTACAGTTTTCCTTATATACTGGCAGATGGTTGGAATATTTTGTTGGAAAATGAGTTTTGTAAATTCGGAAGTGGATGTTTTGTATCAATTTAGTATGTGTTTTACGATACACTTACAAACTGCAACAAATTGCATGAGAACTAGATATAATTCTCATGCAATTTGTAGGAATGACACAAATTAATTTTCTAACACTATAAGTATAGTTTTGATGGCTCGTTAACCATAGTGTGGTTTGTCTCCTAACTTTAAACTACTTTATTATGTGTACCTAATACTTTTTGGCTTTTGTTCCTTATATACTAATATAACGAATTTTTTTAAAAGATGTATAAGTCTATTGCTTGTCCCCTGCTGTTCTTTTAAAAAAGTTAATCCCTAACGAGTAGCAAAATTATAAGCACCCTGTGAAATAAATCCTGACAATAAAACGCTGTATAAAGGGGAAAGTTTGCAATTATATCGCTTACATCTCTCTTACAATGGTCAAAATAACAGGTGGGGTGGGGTAGGTGGGTGGGCGTGCGCGAGCGGGACCTCCCGAGAGGGACGGACGCGTCGGGCCGCGCGTGTTTCTGGGAAGTCGCGGTCCAGACGCAAGTTGCCTGGGAGATCTCCGGCGGTATGGAGGTGCCTCGCTACCGTTCGTATTACCCCTGTGAGTGCCGCCCGGAGGGTGGTCTGCTGGGCCTAAGGTTTCACTGGGGCATAATTACACGTTGAGCGCTCTGTCTCAACACTTGAGCTTGGCTCGTCCTAGAGGCGACCGATTGTGGCGCTGGGCGTGGGCTTCGACTCTAAATATAGACTCATCACTCGAGGTGTCGGAGGCGTTAATTTGTCTTTAACTTACAAGTATAAAACGGGATATGGCAGTGACAATAACACACTAATTAAACTTATTTAACACATATATTTCCCTCATTTTTGTGATGACTGGTGAGGGGTTTTTTAAAGTATGTAATTAAGTGCGCGTTTTGTGAATTTGCAGGCGAGGGTAACGGAGTCAACTACCATGTGCAGTATGTGGAGCCTCAAGAGATATACACTCAGAGCCACCAGCCGCAAATGTAAGATTCAATTTTTTCCCTTCATTGTTGGACAATATTGTCTGACTGTCTTTTAGCTAAATGTATTGTGTTTCCCTTTTAATGGAAAATGTTTTTTTCTACACTATGTCGTTATGCTATATTTTGTTACATTGTTTTTTTCTTCTAAGCAGTGTAATTTATTAGCAAGAGTATTGATCTGTTTTTTTATATTTTTTGATGCATTTGTTCTCTTTCCCTTATCTCGAATTGTATTAGGAATTTTTAAACTTGCATCTCATATGACTTTCTCTGTATCCTAAATTGGAAAATTTGCTTCGAAATCAAAATTTACTACTAATTAATTAATCTCTTAAAAACTAGGTATCTCTATTTGCAACGAAAAAATATATTTTCTAAGTCACTTCGAAACTAGTCCGTTAAACGTGCTAAAACCATATTTGTTCCACAGGGAAGCCCTCCGTTCGTACCCGGTGTACGGCGTCACCACCGTGGGCAATGCGACCGCCTCGGACGCGGCTACAACCGACAGCGGCTGGGCGGGCGGCGCTTCGGCTGAGTACACGGCCTATGGGGTTGTGGTAAGTTCCAATTGTTACCAAAGCCTTGTGAGGGTGGCATATGGTTTAGCGGGGAAAAATCAATGTTTTATTTTCTTTGTAAATCATCTTCACCCCGCTGTTTTAGGTTGATAATTTTAAAAAGTTAGTTGCTTGTTCATAATTTACCACGACAGGGCACCAGCTGCTTTCCACTCTGCTTGATTTAGGCCACCCCAATCACTCACCACTTCGACCGATCCTAGGCTACTCTCATCCATCTCATCAGCTATCTTGCGCAATTCGAAGAAAATTATTACTTTAACATTATTAAAGGCGTTCGTATTTTGTAGCTGACAATAAGTCATCTAATAGGGATGTTGACACCACCAATCATTTGACTTTCTTTTATTAACTGTCAAAACGATTCCAAGCTATGAAGTTTGTATGGGAATAGCACACTATGATGTCATTATTTATGCAGTCAACTGATTAATTAACTACATAATTTTTTGAAAAATTCTAATCTTACATTACATATGTAAACGAAAACAAACCAATACATTAGATACTAGAAAGCGTTTTCTATTTGTAGAAAAGTTTAATGAAATTAACAGTGATATGTGTCCCTATTTAAACATGTGGTGTATGAAACGTCAGCTAAAGCCGAGTGTGTGGTTGTCAGGTGGCAGGCGACGAGGCGGAGGCGCCCGCGTCGCCGGCCACGCCCGCCGCCGCGCCGCAGCCGCGCATGCCGCCCGCCACCGTGCAGTGGCTGCTCGACCACTACGAGACGGCTGAGGGTGAGTTCTGATTGAGGCGCCTTTGAAGAGTGCTTTAGGAACTAATTTTTAGGGTTCCGTAGCCAATATGGAAAAAAAACGGAACCCTTATAGATTTGTCATGTCTGTCTGTCTGTCTGTCCGCCAGTCTGTCACAGCCACTTTTTCCGAAACTATAAGTACTATACTGTTGAAACTGCGTGAGTGGATGTATTCTGTGAACCGCAACAAGGTTTTCACACGAAAATAGAAAAAAAAAGTGGGGTTCCCCATAGTCAGAACTGAAACTCGATTTTTTTTTTCATTGAACATATACGTGTGGGGTATCTATGGATTGGTCTTTAAAAATTATATTAAGGTTTCTAGTATCACTTTTTTCTAAAGTGAATACTTTGCGTGACAGACCCTTCCAAAGCGGAAAAAAGTGTGTCCCCCCCCCTTTAACTTCTAAAATAAGAAAATGATAAAACTGAAATAATTATTTATTATGTACATTACCATAAAAACTAACTAACTAACTAACTATTATGGCTCAACGACCATAAAAACTACCAACGAAAATTGGTTCGAACGAAATCTATTCAGTAGTTTTTTTAATACGTCAAAAATAGAATTTGTACGGAACCCTCAGTGCGGGAGTCCGACTCGCACTTGGCCAATTTTTCTTTTTAAAGTGTTCTTGTTACTTGAAAAATATTATTCTTTGATTGATTTAAAAATACCATTTTAAAGTTTTTTGTTGTTACATATTTAGAATTATTACGAATGTATAAAATATTTATTGAATTGACAACATTTAAATTTTTTCATGTGCTATTTTTATTTTCTACTCTGAAAGATTTTCAAAAACTAAAACTTACGTATTTTTTCATTTTCGTTTATTTTCTTTCCTTTTTGTAAAATAAATTATTTAAAAACGACTTATTCTAAAAGAGCGTAAGTCAATGTCATGGGATGAACGAACATTTTATCTTTGCTAATTTAAAAAAGTAAACTTTGATGACGGAAGTTCACACAAATGTTGCCAGGAGACTCTAGGGTAAATTCATGAAAAATGTTGTCCAAGTACCTAAAGTGCCACTTAAGTACCCATTTCGTACTTTAAACTTACGTAAATAATGTTTTAGTAACATTTCACAAAGCTATAAAATTAAATCTGGTACATCAACTGAGTTATAATTTTGGCGCAATATTCAAAAACATGAGTTTTTCCCCGATTGGCCAGGAGTTTTGCCAATCCGGCAACACTGTATGATAAATGTACACACACATGCACAGTTTTCTGTCAGTTTGACAAGAAACAGTGTCAAACTTACGTTTCTTTTTTTAATTCACGATGGCCAAAGTGAGACCAAGATTGACTGTGTGTGCATCCGACGAGCATTGAATTTGGAAACTTTTGAAAATATCTTTTTAGTTAATGAATGAAAAAAATTAAAATCATTTTTTTTGTGTCAATTTAGCGAAAATCTCGAAATGGTTTTTGAATTATAGTACCTTGTAAAAAAATAAATGTTGTCAATTGTAATATTATGTAAGTACACATTTTTATAAATAGACTAAAATTTATTAGACTCAAGTCTCAAAGTCAAACTCAAAATATTCTTTATTCTTTATTATTGACGGGCCTGTTGGTCGAGTGGCTAGAAACCCTGGCTACAAAACCAAAGGTCGCGGGTTCGAATCCCGCTAGGGGCAAATGTTTGCGTGATGAACATCGGCATTTGTACTCGAGTCATGGATGTTTATAAAAGTATTTATGTATGTCTTTCCGTTCCTAGCATCCATAGTACAAGCTTCGAGCTTAGTTTGGGGCTAGGCAATTGGTGTGTTAGTCCAATGAATTTATTTAGTTATCAATTGGATGTCCCGTGTCATGTAAGCACATATCGTCCGAACCGTCACAAAAAAAATCAATAATAACGCTAGGTAGGTACTACTAATCTACAATCTTATATTATATTCCTGTAAAACTGTCGTTTGGCATTATTCGAGTCCGTACCGTACCAGGTTTCCTTTCTTCCTCGATTGAGGTCGCCCTCGAATATCGTAATAAACGTAAGTGAAGACGGCGGTGGTTCAACAGGCGTGTCGCTGCCGCGCTCGACGCTGTACGCGCACTACCTGCGGCACTGCGCGGCGCACCGGCTGGACCCGGTGAACGCGGCGTCGTTCGGCAAGCTCATCCGCTCGGTGTTCATCGGCCTGCGCACGCGCCGCCTCGGCACGCGCGGCAACTCCAAGTACCACTACTACGGGATACGGGCGAAGGCGAGCGTCAACGGCGACTCGCCGCCGCTCGGCGACCCGCTCGAGGATAAGACCGACGTGCCGGATCACCAGGTTAGTGTGTCATATAATTATCAATAACGCCTTTAGAATGCTGTTGCGGTTGCCGCGCTTCTGCAGCGCCTCTGTTATGTTCGCGGACGCACATGTTGATGGCTTTCACGCGATCATTCGTAAAAAGGCTGCGTCTTTGTTGCGACGCACGGGGGCCAGCGGTAAAAGTATTTTGAGGACATTTACTGCACGGCCGGTCTGTCTTTTCCAAAATCATTGGATATGAATAATTGCCGGTCAAGTAAATTCCAAGTGTAAACTAACATAACTAACGTAGGTATCGTAAGAAAAAAAATTTACTAACGTACTAACAACATTATGGCTGTGTTGTCTGAATTAATAGATTTTCTTTTATTAAAATACATTTACGTTATTTTAGTGAAATTGAACGTCTATTGGAAAATGTAGATTGATAAATTATTTACAACAAGTCTTGCCGTATAAAAGTCGAACCGGTCATGATCTTTCGTTACATACATATAAATAACTAAATAAATATAAATAAATAAATAAATACAGGAAAGCTTGTCGCATTTGTCGACATACAAACGATTGAGTTTTTTGTGGAGAAATATTGACTTCTACTTGATAGCAGTGACATGTGTATTTTGATATACATGCCTCTGTACAACAGTTGACCTTGCCTGTGTTTTAAATGGCGATTATTTTCCGAGTGGAATGGCCCACCTAGGAGGCTAAGGCTCGTATTAATAAATCGTACTCAACTCTGAGATCGAGCTTGAGTGCGAACTTAAGATGCTATTCTCATATAAAACAGAGTTGAGAGCGATTTATTAATACGAGCCTTAATGCGGTACTAAACCTAAGTCGCGAATGTGTATTTGATTGCACAGGAGAGCCGATCGCCGGAGCGGTCGCGCGAGGCGGCGACGTCGCCGGCGGGGCTGGCGGGGCTGGCGCACCGGCAGTACCTGGGCGCCGCGCCCGCGCCCGACCCGCCGCCGCTGGAGCTCAGCGACGCGCCGCACGACGTGCCGCCCGCCGCGCTCAACGCGCTCCGGGAACATCATCGGTGAGACACACTTGGTCACTCGTGTAATATTCGCACGATCAATCGATACGGAAATTGACAGCAACAATTTAATCACAATTTGGCGTTGTAAAGAGTACGAAACAGCAATGTTATGTTTGTATTTTTGTTTGTTTGTTTGTTTGAACGCGCTAATCTCAGGAACTACTGGGCCGATTTGAAAAAATATTTCTGTGTTCGATAGTCCATTTGACGAGGGAGGCTTTAGGCTATTGGAAATCGAAATCCACGCGAACGGAGTCGCGGGCGGCCGCTAGTGTCACAATTTTTTTTTTTTACATCTAAGGCATTTTTTTATCATAAGCACTGATTTAATACAACTGCTATGTTTTAAACCTATCATTGTTAATTTTTCATTATTGGTTTGTAAGTTCATGAGGACTATTTTGTAATGGGTTATAAGTCTATTTGCATCTCAATTTCCATAATATGCAAATATCAGTGAATGACTCATCATCATCAAAATTTAAGAACGTTGCTCTTGTCGGTGAAGCTGTGAATGGCTAAGTAGTTATAGTTTTAGTTTATTCTTACTTGTATTATTAACCGTTCGTTTTCCAAATAATAAGGAATATATAAATAACGCTAATGTCGGAATTGATTTCAAAAGTAAGCAAAGCATCCTCTTAGTGTAGTAGAAATCCAGGCCTTCAAGTTCAGTTCTAGGTTGGGACGACCGTGGCGTTTCGTGGAAGCCACCGCGTATTCGATTTGATTTTGTCGTTATTCGAAGTTTAGGCTCGTATTAATAAATCGTACTCAACTCTGAGCTCAATCTTAAGTGCGAACTTGATATGTCATTTTCATACAAAACAGCACTTCAAGTTGGCGCTCAATATCGAGCTCAGAGTTAAGTGCGATTTATTAATATGAGCCTTAGTGTCGAGTCGAGTACCTAGAGTAGCATTTATACGTACCGCGGTGCGTAGGTCGCACGGCGCGGAGTTCCTGGAGGCGGTGGCGGCGCTGGACACGGGCGCGGTGGAGCGCGCGCGGCGCTCGTTCTGGCGGCGGCTGCCCGCGCCCGCGCGCCGCCCGGCCGCGCGCCGCGACGTGGCGCTGTGGCTGCGCGCCGCCGACCTGCGCCTCTACCAGCAGGCCGTCGAGCTGCTGCTGCCCGACGTGCTGCGCCCCATCCCGCCGCAGCTCACGCAGGTACGTTCTGGCGGCGGCTGCCCGCGCCCGCGCGCCGCCCGGCCGCGCGCCGCGACGTGGCGCTGTGGCTGCGCGCCGCCGACCTGCGCCTCTACCAGCAGGCCGTCGAGCTGCTGCTGCCCGACGTGCTGCGCCCCATCCCGCCGCAGCTCACGCAGGTACGTTCTGGCGGCGGCTGCCCGCGCCCGCGCGCCGCCCGGCCGCGCGCCGCGACGTGGCGCTGTGGCTGCGCGCCGCCGACCTGCGCCTCTACCAGCAGGCCGTCGAGCTGCTGCTGCCCGACGTGCTGCGCCCCATCCCGCCGCAGCTCACGCAGGTACGTTCTGGCGGCGGCTGCCCGCGCCCGCGCGCCGCCCGGCCGCGCGCCGCGACGTGGCGCTGTGGCTGCGCGCCGCCGACCTGCGCCTCTACCAGCAGGCCGTCGAGCTGCTGCTGCCCGACGTGCTGCGCCCCATCCCGCCGCAGCTCACGCAGGTACGTTCTGGCGGCGGCTGCCCGCGCCCGCGCGCCGCCCGGCCGCGCGCCGCGACGTGGCGCTGTGGCTGCGCGCCGCCGACCTGCGCCTCTACCAGCAGGCCGTCGAGCTGCTGCTGCCCGACGTGCTGCGCCCCATCCCGCCGCAGCTCACGCAGGTACGTTCTGGCGGCGGCTGCCCGCGCCCGCGCGCCGCCCGGCCGCGCGCCGCGACGTGGCGCTGTGGCTGCGCGCCGCCGACCTGCGCCTCTACCAGCAGGCCGTCGAGCTGCTGCTGCCCGACGTGCTGCGCCCCATCCCGCCGCAGCTCACGCAGGTACGTTCTGGCGGCGGCTGCCCGCGCCCGCGCGCCGCCCGGCCGCGCGCCGCGACGTGGCGCTGTGGCTGCGCGCCGCCGACCTGCGCCTCTACCAGCAGGCCGTCGAGCTGCTGCTGCCCGACGTGCTGCGCCCCATCCCGCCGCAGCTCACGCAGGTACGTTCTGGCGGCGGCTGCCCGCGCCCGCGCGCCGCCCGGCCGCGCGCCGCGACGTGGCGCTGTGGCTGCGCGCCGCCGACCTGCGCCTCTACCAGCAGGCCGTCGAGCTGCTGCTGCCCGACGTGCTGCGCCCCATCCCGCCGCAGCTCACGCAGGTACGTTCTGGCGGCGGCTGCCCGCGCCCGCGCGCCGCCCGGCCGCGCGCCGCGACGTGGCGCTGTGGCTGCGCGCCGCCGACCTGCGCCTCTACCAGCAGGCCGTCGAGCTGCTGCTGCCCGACGTGCTGCGCCCCATCCCGCCGCAGCTCACGCAGGTACGTTCTGGCGGCGGCTGCCCGCGCCCGCGCGCCGCCCGGCCGCGCGCCGCGACGTGGCGCTGTGGCTGCGCGCCGCCGACCTGCGCCTCTACCAGCAGGCCGTCGAGCTGCTGCTGCCCGACGTGCTGCGCCCCATCCCGCCGCAGCTCACGCAGGTACGTTCTGGCGGCGGCTGCCCGCGCCCGCGCGCCGCCCGGCCGCGCGCCGCGACGTGGCGCTGTGGCTGCGCGCCGCCGACCTGCGCCTCTACCAGCAGGCCGTCGAGCTGCTGCTGCCCGACGTGCTGCGGCCCATCCCGCCGCAGCTCACGCAGGTAACATCCGAAATATGTGTCGGTGACTGGTGTCCAGAATTAATTCATCCCGCAGACGTCAATCAATTTCAAAGAAAGTTTATGAATTGGTACGAGCGCTCGCCCAGATTGCAAGAGAGAGACTAGATTGAGAGAGTGAGATTAGATGTTTTTTTTTGTTTATAATTTTTAAAATGTGTAGATCCTGGTAAACGGTAGTCATGTTGGAAAAAATATACAAAAAAAAAACAATATGAAGATTAAATTATCGATTCAAACTTTCTGAATGATTTTTATGTTGCTCCACCGCCGTAGCGAGGGGCGTTCGGAGTAGTTTAACTGAGTCGTGAATGATGTCGGCAGGCCATCCGCAACTTCGCGAAGAGCCTGGAGTCGGCGCTGGCGAGCGGCGCGGCGGGGGCGCCCCGGGCGGCGGCGCGCGCGCAGGCCGGCGCCGCCGCCGCGCTGGCCGCCGCGCTGCGCCGCTACACCAGCCTCAACCACCTGGCGCAGGCCGCGCGCGCCGTGCTCACCAACCACCACCAGATACAGCAGGTACGCCGCACACGCCTCATGTACATGTGTAGCGGCGCGCGCGCAGGCCGGCGCCGCCGCCGCGCTGGCCGCCGCGCTGCGCCGCTACACCAGCCTCAACCACCTGGCGCAGGCCGCGCGCGCCGTGCTCACCAACCACCACCAGATACAGCAGGTACGCCGCACACGCCTCATGTACATGTGTAGCGGCGCGCGCGCAGGCCGGCGCCGCCGCCGCGCTGGCCGCCGCGCTGCGCCGCTACACCAGCCTCAACCACCTGGCGCAGGCCGCGCGCGCCGTGCTCACCAACCACCACCAGATACAGCAGGTACGCCGCACACGCCTCATGTACATGTGTAGCGGCGCGCGCGCAGGCCGGCGCCGCCGCCGCGCTGGCCGCCGCGCTGCGCCGCTACACCAGCCTCAACCACCTGGCGCAGGCCGCGCGCGCCGTGCTCACCAACCACCACCAGATACAGCAGGTACGCCGCACACGCCTCATGTACATGTGTAGCGGCGCGCGCGCAGGCCGGCGCCGCCGCCGCGCTGGCCGCCGCGCTGCGCCGCTACACCAGCCTCAACCACCTGGCGCAGGCCGCGCGCGCCGTGCTCACCAACCACCACCAGATACAGCAGGTACGCCGCACACGCCTCATGTACATGTGTAGCGGCGCGCGCGCAGGCCGGCGCCGCCGCCGCGCTGGCCGCCGCGCTGCGCCGCTACACCAGCCTCAACCACCTGGCGCAGGCCGCGCGCGCCGTGCTCACCAACCACCACCAGATACAGCAGGTACGCCGCACACGCCTCATGTACATGTGTAGCGGCGCGCGCGCAGGCCGGCGCCGCCGCCGCGCTGGCCGCCGCGCTGCGCCGCTACACCAGCCTCAACCACCTGGCGCAGGCCGCGCGCGCCGTGCTCACCAACCACCACCAGATACAGCAGGTACGCCGCACACGCCTCATGTACATGTGTAGCGGCGCGCGCGCAGGCCGGCGCCGCCGCCGCGCTGGCCGCCGCGCTGCGCCGCTACACCAGCCTCAACCACCTGGCGCAGGCCGCGCGCGCCGTGCTCACCAACCACCACCAGATACAGCAGGTACGCCGCACACGCCTCATGTACATGTGTAGCGGCGCGCGCGCAGGCCGGCGCCGCCGCCGCGCTGGCCGCCGCGCTGCGCCGCTACACCAGCCTCAACCACCTGGCGCAGGCCGCGCGCGCCGTGCTCACCAACCACCACCAGATACAGCAGGTACGCCGCACACGCCTCATGTACATGTGTAGCGGCGCGCGCGCAGGCCGGCGCCGCCGCCGCGCTGGCCGCCGCGCTGCGCCGCTACACCAGCCTCAACCACCTGGCGCAGGCCGCGCGCGCCGTGCTCACCAACCACCACCAGATACAGCAGGTACGCCGCACACGCCTCATGTACATGTGTAGCGGCGCGCGCGCAGGCCGGCGCCGCCGCCGCGCTGGCCGCCGCGCTGCGCCGCTACACCAGCCTCAACCACCTGGCGCAGGCCGCGCGCGCCGTGCTCACCAACCACCACCAGATACAGCAGGTACGCCGCACACGCCTCATGTACATGTGTAGCGGCGCGCGCGCAGGCCGGCGCCGCCGCCGCGCTGGCCGCCGCGCTGCGCCGCTACACCAGCCTCAACCACCTGGCGCAGGCCGCGCGCGCCGTGCTCACCAACCACCACCAGATACAGCAGGTACGCCGCACACGCCTCATGTACATGTGTAGCGGCGCGCGCGCAGGCCGGCGCCGCCGCCGCGCTGGCCGCCGCGCTGCGCCGCTACACCAGCCTCAACCACCTGGCGCAGGCCGCGCGCGCCGTGCTCACCAACCACCACCAGATACAGCAGGTACGCCGCACACGCCTCATGTACATGTGTAGCGGCGCGCGCGCAGGCCGGCGCCGCCGCCGCGCTGGCCGCCGCGCTGCGCCGCTACACCAGCCTCAACCACCTGGCGCAGGCCGCGCGCGCCGTGCTCACCAACCACCACCAGATACAGCAGGTACGCCGCACACGCCTCATGTACATGTGTAGCGGCGCGCGCGCAGGCCGGCGCCGCCGCCGCGCTGGCCGCCGCGCTGCGCCGCTACACCAGCCTCAACCACCTGGCGCAGGCCGCGCGCGCCGTGCTCACCAACCACCACCAGATACAGCAGGTACGCCGCACACGCCTCATGTACATGTGTAGCGGCGCGCGCGCAGGCCGGCGCCGCCGCCGCGCTGGCCGCCGCGCTGCGCCGCTACACCAGCCTCAACCACCTGGCGCAGGCCGCGCGCGCCGTGCTCACCAACCACCACCAGATACAGCAGGTACGACGCCTGATGACATACCACGCCGACCACCGACAGATAACTAGGGGACTCACTCACACTTGTCACCACAGAATACAGCAAGTACACCACATGAAGATATACAGCAAGTGTACACTGACTTCCACCAGATACACTAGATGACACATCCATGCTGGTCTCCACGACGCATTTGACACACTATACCGAATACTGCACGGTCGTGCCTGTATGAATATACCGGTGCTGCGCCTTCCCAGCCCACCTCCATTCATTACGAACGATATCATATCGATAAAAGATGAATAGTGGTAAATATCACATAACACGCATGTAAATAATATTTAAATATTACGTTAAAGATGCTGTCGGACTTGAATCGCGTGGACTTTCGCGTGGTGCGCGAGCAGGCCGCGTGGGCGTGCTCGTGCGGCAGCGCAGCCACGGCGCACCGGCTCGAGGCGGACTTCAAGGTAAACTAGACCTTAAGATCAAGAGCTTCAGGTTTTAATGAATTTACCGCGTTGTAAGTTTGCGATTATTTAAAGCAAAGTTTTTAGGCAATGGTCGGTAGTCAGGCGACTCTAGACCACGCGCGGGGTAGGATTTGTGAGGGCCGTCTTTCACCCATAAGAGGCCTCGGGCACATGGGCCTTTAAGCCTCCGGTTTGGTAATCGGGTGCCCCCATACCTTGGTCTGAGGGGCCCCGGGGGCGTGCCCATCGTGTTTAATGGGAAAGAGGGGTCTGAGACTCGTCCTAGTCGCTCCAGTGTATGATTGACACTAGACTTAAAATGCACCGCATATGCGCAAACAACGTCACGAGATGTTCAAGATGGCTGCCGGGATTTATATTAACGTTGACGACGTACAGTTATGAGCACCAACATGTATACAAACACATTCAAATATGTACTTTGCTTTGACATAAGAGTCGATGTGTAATGTAGTATACATGTTGGTGCTCATGACAGTACTCTTGAATAAAGGCTCGTTCCGTTGGCAGGCAACGCTGGGCCGCGGCGCGACCCTGGAGCAGTGGGCGGCGTGGCTGGAGACGTGCGTGCGCAGCGCCCTGGCGCCGCACGAGCGCCGCGCCGACTACACCGCGCGCGCCCGCCGCCTGCTGCTCGACTGGTCCTTCTACTCCTCGCTCGTCATCCGCGAGCTCACGCTCAGGTACACACACGCACGCACGGACGTACACACGCAGCGCCGCGCCGACTACACCGCGCGCGCCCGCCGCCTGCTGCTCGACTGGTCCTTCTACTCCTCGCTCGTCATCCGCGAGCTCACGCTCAGGTACACACACGCACGCACGGACGTACACACGCAGCGCCGCGCCGACTACACCGCGCGCGCCCGCCGCCTGCTGCTCGACTGGTCCTTCTACTCCTCGCTCGTCATCCGCGAGCTCACGCTCAGGTACACACACGCACGCACGGACGTACACACGCAGCGCCGCGCCGACTACACCGCGCGCGCCCGCCGCCTGCTGCTCGACTGGTCCTTCTACTCCTCGCTCGTCATCCGCGAGCTCACGCTCAGGTACACACACGCACGCACGGACGTACACACGCAGCGCCGCGCCGACTACACCGCGCGCGCCCGCCGCCTGCTGCTCGACTGGTCCTTCTACTCCTCGCTCGTCATCCGCGAGCTCACGCTCAGGTACACACACGCACGCACGGACGTACACACGCAGCGCCGCGCCGACTACACCGCGCGCGCCCGCCGCCTGCTGCTCGACTGGTCCTTCTACTCCTCGCTCGTCATCCGCGAGCTCACGCTCAGGTACACACACGCACGCACGGACGTACACACGCAGCGCCGCGCCGACTACACCGCGCGCGCCCGCCGCCTGCTGCTCGACTGGTCCTTCTACTCCTCGCTCGTCATCCGCGAGCTCACGCTCAGGTACACACACGCACGCACGGACGTACACACGCAGCGCCGCGCCGACTACACCGCGCGCGCCCGCCGCCTGCTGCTCGACTGGTCCTTCTACTCCTCGCTCGTCATCCGCGAGCTCACGCTCAGGTACACACACGCACGCACGGACGTACACACGCAGCGCCGCGCCGACTACACCGCGCGCGCCCGCCGCCTGCTGCTCGACTGGTCCTTCTACTCCTCGCTCGTCATCCGCGAGCTCACGCTCAGGTACACACACGCACGCACGCACGTACACACGCAGCGCCGCGCCGACTACACCGCGCGCGCCCGCCGCCTGCTGCTCGACTGGTCCTTCTACTCGTCGCTCGTCATCCGCGAGCTCACGCTCAGGTACGCAAGCGCACACTCACATACGCACGCACACACATACACATCCACGGGCACGGCCACGAGACCCAGTCACACTGTTTATTTATTTATTTCAATTTCAAGTTATAAGGGTGTTTACGATTGAAAAATCCGCTAGATGGCAATACGTAGGCGTGAGGTCTATCTGCTATGTCATTGGTGAATTTTGACATATCTGTCAATGTCACGTCAAAATTCGACAATCACATACCAGTTAGACCCTACGCCAACCTACTGCCATCTAGCGGATATTTCATTTGCAAAAACCATCATTGAATTTTACTTATTTTACTTAAACATAGTTACGAGATGCGAGTTACGAGAACGAGAGAAATTACAGTACACACGCGCTTACAGTAAAAAGCACATCTAGATTTTATTTTCTTCTTAACACCATGATATGCTAACTATCATTGAATTTTAGCCAACACGTCATCTGTAGCATTTCATGGAAATAAATAAATAGACGAGCAGAGGACGATCGAAAAACAGATGGATGGATTGCGTGAAGTATGATATGGACGTTAAAGGAGTGAATGTAGAGTTGAAGGCTGATAGGAGTGAGTGGAAGCAGAAAACATGTTGCGCCGACCCCGCCTAGTGTGACATTTAACACAAAGTACCTTAATTTACGTGAACTGCCTGCACTTAGGTCGGCGGCGTCGTTCGGGTCGTTCCACCTGATCCGGCTGCTGTACGACGAGTACGTGTCGTACCTGATCGAGCGCCGCGTCGCGCAGCACAGCCGCAGCCCGCCCATCGCCGTCATGCACCGCCCCATGGTAACTAACTCAACTATACTACCTGCCATTGTTTCCTTTGTGCCATACGATACTACGCAAAGATACTTTGATTACTTTTTTGGCATACAATATAACGCAAAGATACTTTGAACATTTTGACACACAATGCCTTTTTCGCTAAATGGGGAAAGGCGAAAATACTACCTGGTAAAAGAACCACTCAGCTAAAGGACTGTTTAGCCTAATGCTGAATAAAAAAAAACAGCCTAAAATATCTAGAAATTATATGATTATACAAACAAGTTATTCACCCTTTTACTTTGTGTATGTATGAGCGCATCACTAATGGCCAGTGATATGCCCATCATTATACCAACTGTCAGAAGGTCAGCAGAGGTTCACACCTCTGCGCAAACTTCATAATTTGACGGCTGTATAATCGGTGGCAGTTGTAAATTACTGTTACATAGTCGCGCTTAGTGAATCGCACCTTAAGAACGCAATTTGTCAACGGCCAAACAACGGACAATAGACGACTGAGAAAACAAAATCACCAAAACTATGTTCCACGTTTTTCCAGGAGGAAGACGATGATTTATCCGAGGAGGCGCTCCGCGAAGATGCTGCTGTGGAGGAGCCTCCGCGCGAGGACCCCGACGATGAGGAGCAGGAGCAGGAGTGGGACTGGGAGGACGACGAGGACGAAGACGACGAGCCCGAGCCGAAGAAGGCCAAGATGCCCAATGAACAGTAGAAGATCTCCGAGATGCCCAATATAATAATTCCGTTCCGGCCGTACGATCAGCCGATCAGGTATGCAAGAAATATTATATTACACGAGTGCGCAAGCACAGGTGCACTCCCTATTCCCTCACTATCATAGTTCGGTGAGACAGCAATCTGACACGACCGTAGAGAAATCAGGCGTAGGACCAACGGCTTAACGTGGCTTCCGAAGCACGGAGGAGCTCGAGATGAAATTTTTCTGTCACCCCCCCTTCGACGACCCCATATGATGAATATGTGAAGCAAAGGCCAGTAAGTTGTAATTATTATGCCGGAATGCCAGACTACAGACATATCTTGCGTGTCATAATAACTTTGTATTCCTTTGCTAACATACAAAAGTAAGATTAAAATAAAACAGTACGCGCCATTTTTAAAGTCATTGTCATTGAACAAAAAGAAAAGTTTGCATTAAAGACAAAAATGTGCACACACACACACACACACACAGATTTTAATTTCAATTATCATTTATTAGCAGTGATTCCATGAAAAAAGTATTTAAGGATATGCAACCTCGTCTGACCTTGGACATAAAGGTGTGTATTTGCATTTCTTCTTTTTGGAACAGTGCGCATTAACGATTCCATGCGGTGTTACAATAAAATTAAAGTTGTATGGCCAACAATTCATGTAAAATTTGAGACTGCGTGAGTGAAACTATTGAATGGTTATTTAAATATTAACACTTCGAAAATATCTGCACCTTCGCACATTATGAATGTTATCATTCATTCAATACACTTCGGCGTTTATCTGAAATCACTGGGAACGTCATTGTTTATAGCGTTAGGGTTCACTTTCGGTTGGCAGTTTGGAGTAAAGGGAAACACGTATTTACCGATGCAATGTATTGCAATTAAAAACTAAAATATGTGACATCTGTTATATGCGACTAGTGAGCGAGTAAAACTAGGTAGAACGAAATACAATGGCAATTCAACAGTCACTTTATTGTTAGAATTCTATGTCACCACCCTATAAAACTTTGAAATGATGTATAAAAATACATCCTCTATTTCATTAATGTCTAGTCCTAGTACATAAAGCAGGAATCTGTAGATAAGGCAAAACATATAATTAAAATATAAAATTAGTCAAAAATGCTGGTTTGCTTTGGCTAGGTAATTGTATGAATATTCTTAGTTTTAAGTGTATATATTTTGATAGTAGTCCCGTTACATATCATTACTATGACGTTAGAAATGTACCTACAATTTGTCAATACAATGTAACATCTATAATAAAATTGAGTATGTATACGTTTTCATTACTCAAATTATGCCATTAGGTTCAATGCACTTTTATTCCACCAACCATTTCTTTAGTCTTCATCAGTCACTTGAAATTTTGTAAGTAATTAAATGAGTAAATGACAACTGTGTCCCATCCTCATTTCATTACTTGTGTCACACTTTTAAATGACCATTCCCAAATTTTGTAAATAATAGAATATAAGGTAACTCATTGTTTTACTTCAAATCATTATTTCGATTTGAGATGTTATACATAGAAAATGTAAACCTTTTGTATATTATTCTTTCTTATTTACTCAGAGTGAGGTGGGTGATATGTTAAATATATTGATATATGTACGACTGTGCTATTTGCAAGGCGAAATAGATTTGTTACAACAAATCGATAATGATGTCTGTTGTAGGATCGTTTGCGACCAAATTATAGGTGATTAAATTTGATGCGAAGTGAGTAAATTAGTTTAAGAAAAGACTTGGCGAGTTTGAATCCTTGTAGAAAATTGATTCATTAATATTGCATTAAGAAGAGTAAATCTTGGTCTTACCGTACCAAATACCTTTACACTGGAACAAGATAGCTCTGCTGCAAATGAAGTCAGATTGTAAATACGCACCTTAGTATAATAATTATATTATCATAAACATTTGGCGGCAGAAGAACAGTCATTGTTTGTAGATTAGGTGTGATACCAAAGAACGTTAAAACACGGTTCTAACGTAATATTTGCTCAGTTTCTATTCCTAAATGTATCTGACAATACACCCAATGCGGTCAAGTCAGTTTGTTTAGACTGGTCGATCTAAAATGTCGTGTACTGCTTATTAGTGATTTCTATGTAATTTGTAAGTAACTATAATTTTGCGACATAATTTTATTTTAAAATTTATGCAACTTGGTTACTTTCTTGGCTTAAAAGAATAATTCGATAAAGTAATTGGTCAGTGTCAGATGAGTGGAATAAAGGGTAACCATAATTGTCATCCCACACTGCACTGACTGCTTATTATGTAAGCCTGAGCCCGTTATTGAAATGGGCAATGCACAGGGTTGAAGTATACTTTTGTTTTAATGTATTATTATGCTGGGCTTTGCGTGGCATCACTTCACATTCTGGTTTTTGGTTAAGAAAATTAATTAATTATATTTTCTAAAACAAAATGTTATCATTTCTTCTTCATTTATTAAAGGTAAGGATTAATGTAAAAAAATAAGTCCAAATGAAATGGTGATTAAATGAATAATTGTTATTCCATAATATTAAGAAATGTAAATAAATATCAGGTCATATTTCGATCGTAAGTATGTATGTTTCTCGATGTCTCATTAGCTCAAAAGTTGGTCTTACCACAGTCAAACCTACAAGTTCATTATGTGTCTATTAAGTACCATGTCTATTATTATATTATTGAATCCAAACGTGAGGAAATTTTATATTTATATATTGATAGACCCCATCTTAGTATTTTCCTTTTTGTTGTCAGTCGCACAAACCTATTAATAGCCTTTTACCCGAAGATTTGTAGTTATAAAGGTAATTAATATATAAATGTTCTATCTCTATATTTTAATTTTCAATTGTACGTCTCGATTGTTATCTATTAAGGCCTAAGTCAGTGTTTTAAGTGTTCACGTATTAGATGGGTAAATTCAGTAGTTTTGAGTAGTCTTAGAGCATTCGACTATGACATAGATGGTACTGTCTTTACGGACATTCTCAGGGTACAGAAATAAAGTAATCTCCCTAATGTTTTGTAAAGAAGACGTTAGGAAATTTTGATTACAGATGTATACGGTTGAGTGTTGTTGACAACTTTTTTAAAACAATAAATTCATTGCACTTTCGACATTTACTACTCCTTGCAATATCCGTTGGTTAAATGCTTTAAGAGTACAACATTTACGTAAACAACGTATACAAATTATGTTGTCTTCTAAGTGATACAAAAGTTTGTTGCAATAATTCGGAATCATAGTATAAATAACATACATGTTTTTTGGTACCATATCATTGGACAAGTGCCATAGACAGTCACTAAAGACTTTTTTTATTTCTTAAGAGGATAGTGGGTGCCGGGAAAGCTCTTACTTCCTCATATTATCATACATTAATTTAGATGATTTTGATTTTACAGTTAACGTTAAACAGGCAGGATAGTAAATTCTTAAGGAAAAAATATCGCCTTTAAAATAGATAATACCTGAGAAGATTCGTCTAATTAAAAAAAAACTTCCATAGTCGTGTTTTAATTGCCAAAGTGGGTGATTTGTTTTAACATTCAGTAGATAATTTTGTTATTTGTGAGTTATTTCTTCTCAGCTTAAAGTTCGCCTTGACTAAAGTTGGTTGTTAATAAGTATATTCAGTATTTTCTCATATACTGTTACGAAACATCATGACGTAATTAAAATTAATTATGGTGTGCTTAAAAATATACATAACTTTAATGACATGTCTGCCTACTGATTAGACGTCGTTCATAGCGGTACCCATTTTGCCTATGAACACGGCACGTTTTTTATGCTTTTATTTAATTATTTTCATACCCCTACATCAAGTAAATTATATATTTTTATAATGCTGGTATAAAATAGCAGATAAATACTGCCTTTGTCGTTGCCTTATATCACAGAACTTACCTCTTATTGTCATGTTATTTGATGAAAACATTAGGTTGTGTTTCAGAGCAAATAAGTACCTACTCACCGATGTTGTGATTACTTTGGAGTTGGGGCCACCGGGCGTTTGTTATCTACCTGACGTGTTTTACAGTACGAGTCGCGAGTGTGTTAAGAGCTCAGGTTAATGAATATCAATAGATGCAGCAAATAATTTTCTCCTTATTATGAATCACGTGTGTTAGAGCAAGATAGCAGACACGTACTCCCGCCGCGTCAACTGTCACGTGGGATGACGTCATTAGCGCGTGGCCGCCGCGCCGGCCGTCGTCTTCTGTTGAGAGAGAAACAGATTTAGGTGCAAAGTAAGATACATTTTTGACGTTTTGGTGGAGACACTCATTGAACGTGACATAGGGAACATCTATGGTATTCAATAATCTGAGGTTTGAGAGTTATAAAATTGATATTTTGACAATAGTTTCGTGCTCACGTACTTGACACATAAAGCCTTAATTAATTAAATAAAGTTAGTTAATAAATCCACTTGAAGTCGTACACATTATTGAAGAGAAATAATCCAACATTGGCTTGTTGGTCAGTGCCTACAAAGTATATAAACTTGAATAGTTTATTTTATTAAAATAAGGTACCTACATAAGGAACACTCGTCAAATTGCCTTTATTGAGTAGGAATGTATTTATTATTACACTTAAATTATTTTTGTCAGTTATATTGAAAATGTTTATTTATATTATTGAATTATGTATATTGCGGAATTGCACTAGTTTTAAGATATAAATGTTGTGTAAATTGCGAATGTTGCTTTAGATATTACTGGCGTGTTTTCCACTTCTGTGGAGAATAAAGCTTTTGGGGGATCTTGAGCAACATTCTCATGTTAATGTTGGTGTCTTAAAACCATAGATAATTGTAACCATAGACATTAAGATTATTATTATAATGAGTGTCTTTGTAATTTACAGGCGATCTGTAGCTATCATGGTCCGCTATCAAAACTATCGCTGTAAATACCTGACCACGTAATTCTAGTCACCGATTTGCCCTTTTTCAAATTCTTACCACATGAATCGGTTGAAATACCTATACACTAAATTATTATGAGTTGGAACTAAATTAGTTTCTCTGTTCTGTCTGGTTGGTGAAGTTTTGAAGTATTCAGGTATTTATGGTGGTAGTCATATACGAAAAATTAAATATTATATCCACTGTAAGCCTCCTGAATCGAAATATCCTTCTTGTTTTTCTTTCGCTGTTATAGGTATATATGTAATGCATTTTAACAAGCTCTGTTATCTAACATAATACCGTATTACATATTATCATTTATTAGGTTCTTTGAATAGTTTAGATTCTCGGACAAAATATGAACTTTTATTATTCATTGGATATTTCGATGTCCCGTTACAAAATCTAATTTTTGTAGCTACAGTAGTTTGATCGGACACATGAGCTTATATACTTTTATACCAACTTAGATAAGTGTCGATTGTTCCATTATCAGATGTTTAAATTGAGCAACGAATAATTAATGGACTTCATTTCTGCGCCCATATGTTTATTAAAATTGCCGGAACTGATGGTTCTTGAAATGTCATCTAGACATTTTGTGAAAAGATTCAATCTAAACGGAACTACAGACAAGTCACAAATACATTTGCAGGCACAGGATGCTGGGGCAAAAATGTTGCGTACTTGCGTCGCATTTAGCAGTGTTTTGTTTATTTTCTTAAATTATCGTGGACTAAACGCCATGTCAGCGACTTAGTAGTCTTACCTTCTGCTAACTTTGTAATCGATGACTGAAAATCCTGTGCCCCCCGATCATACGGTGCCGCAGGCATGCGCAGAAACGATTTCCATACGCTAAGGGGTGTTTAGTACATAAGAGAATGACTGTTGTCTAATGTTTTGTCGGCGAAATGTCGATATAAGATTTGAATGCAGGGATGGTATGGTAACGATTTAAATGTCTGAAAATAAAGCTAGTCATGTGTTTACGTTTTTGTTTTATTAGCTAAATCTTTAACCATTGACTTCGATAACTAAGGAGTTTTCGTAAAAGCGATTATTCCCAGTATACCACATGGATTTCCACTGGGAAGGTATTGCCCACACATTCGCTTCGCTGTGCATTGCTCTTTCGCCGGAGCCGTGTTTCTGCACGAATGAACCCAAGCTTGTTACCAGCAGCCATATAGAAGAAATTCAACAATATTAGGATCAAATTCACGTATTATTGAACTCAAAGTACCAGGACAACATAGACTTGTAAGAGGTGGCTACTAGTCTGAAAGTTATCTATGAAGCCAGCTGTTTCTCTGGTGGCCCTACTAATTTGCACCAGGACATCATAGATTAAGAGGGAGGTGCCATCTAGGTTTTTCAGCTGATCATGGGAAAAATGAGAGTGGTATGTTTATTTGAATTCAAAAAAATTGGCCAAGTGCGAGTCGGACTCCCGCACTGAGGGTTCCGTACAAATTCTATTTTCGACGTATTAAAAAAACTTCTTAATAGATTTCGTTCGAACCAATTTTCGTTGGTAGTTTTTATGGTAATGTACATTATATATTTATTTCAGCTTTATCATCCTCTTATTTTAGAAGTTAGAGGGGGGGGGGGACACACTTTTTTCCACTTTGGAAGGGTCTCTCACGCAAAGTATTCACTTAAGGAAAAAGTGATTTTAGAAACCTTAATATATTTTTTAAAGACCTATCCATAGATACCCCACACGTATATGTTCAATGAAAAAAATATTTTCGAGTTTCAGTTCTGACTAGGGGACACCCCACTTTTTTATTTTATTTTCTATTTTCGTGTGAAAACCTTGTTGCGGTTCACAGAATACATCTACTCACCAAGTTTCAATAGTATAGTACTTATAGTTTCGGAAAAAAGTGGCTGTGACAGACTGGCGGACAGACAGACAGACAGACAGACAGACAGACAGACAGACATGACGAATCTATAAGGGTTCCGTTTTTTTGCCATTTTGGCTACGGAACCCTAAAAAGTACCAGAACAACATCATTTAATAAGAGGTGGGTTCGTGCACATGTTTGAAATTTGATTATTAAAATGAAAACTAAGAAACCGTAGTTTTCGTGCAAACAGTCACCTCGTACCAACTTATGAAATCCTGGTACTTGTTCTCATTAAAGGCAGGCAGCAGCTGACATTATAGGAATTCAGCAACCATACCATAACCAGTGTTTATGCACAAATTCACCTCTAACAAACTTATGTTGCCCTGGTACTTTTTTCCAGTTCAAATAAAGGCACTCCTATTTCCTCCTTAGCGGAAAAACTTAGATTGCACCTCTTCTTAATTTATGTTGTCCTGGTACAAAGTAGTAGGGCCAACAAGGAAACAGCTTGCTGGTTTCATAATTATCATTCAGGCTCGTAGCCACCTCTTACACGTCTATGTTTTCCTGGTACTTTGAGTTCAAATACGAATGAATTTGATTCTCCGAATATTGCTGAATTTCTTGTATGTGGCTGCTGGTAGAAGAAAGCATGCCTTGCTACTATAACGTAATTTACCAATTTTTTAAATAATATTCAAGACGTCTGGTAGAAGTAATGGGCCACGGAAAGTGACTGGTGTGTGTAACAAACTTATGTTGCCCTGGTACTTTTTTCGAGTTCAAATAAAGGCACTCCTATTTCCATCTTAGCGGAAAACTTAGATTGCACCTCTTCTTAATTTATGTTGTCCTGGTACAAAGTAGTAGGGCCAACAAGGAAACAGCTTGCTGGTTTCGTAATTATCATTCAGGCTCGTAGCCACCTCTTACACGTCTATGTTGTCCTGGTACTTTGAGTTCAAATACGAATGAATTTGATCCTCCGAATATTGCTGAATTTCTTGTATGTGGCTGCTGGTAGAAAGCATGCCTTGCTACCATAACGTAATTTACCAATTTTTTAAATAATATTCAAGACGCCTGGTAGAAGTAATGGGCCACGGAAAGTGACTGGTGTAACAAACTTATGTTGCCCTGGTACTTTTTTCGAGTTCAAATAAAGGCACTCCTATCTTAGCGGAAAAACTTAGATTGCACCTCTTCTTAATTTATGTTGTCCTGGTACAAAGTAGTAGGGCCAACAAGGAAACAGCTTGCTGGTTTTGTAATTATCATTCAGGCTCGTAGCCACCTCTTACACGTCTATGTTGTCCTGGTACTTTGAGTTCAAATACGAATGAATTTGATCCTCCGAATATTGCTGAATTTATTGAATATGGCTGCTGGTAGAAAGCATGCCTTGCTAACTTATAACGTAATTTAAATGGTAATTTACCAATTTTTAGGGTTCCGTAGCCAAAATGGCAAAAAAACGGAACCCTCATAGATTCGTCATGTCTGTCTGTCTGTCTGTCCGCCAGTCTGTCACAGCCACTTTTTTCCGAAACTATAAGTACTATACTGTTGAAACTTAGTGAGTGGATGTATTCTGTGAACCGCAACAAGGTTTTCAAACGAAAATAGAAAAAAAATAAAAAAAAGTGGGGGGTCCCCATAGTCAGAACTGTAAGTCGAAAAATTTTTTTTCATTGGACATATACGTGTGGGGTATCTATGGATAGGTCTTTAAAAAATATATTAAGATTTCTAATAGCACTTTTTTCTAAAGTGAATACTTTGCGTGACAGACCCTTCCAAAGTGGAAAAAAGTGTGTCCCCCCCCTCTAACTTCTAAAATAAGAGGATGATAAAACTGAAATAATTATATAATGTACATTACCATAAAAACTACCAACGAAAATTAGTTCGAACGAAATCTATTCAGTAGTTTTTTTAATACGTCAAAAATAGAATTTGTACGGTAACCTCAGTGCGGGAGTCCGACTCGCACTTGGCCAATTTTTTAAATAATATTCAAGACGTCTGGTAGAAGTAATGGGCCACGGAAAGTGTCTGGCAAAATTGGTATTTTCTTCAAAGATATTGGAAGAAAACGGCCGATGGCGCTAGTGTGCGGACTGCATGCCTTTATTCGCTTTGGAAGATGAAGAGTAAAAAGACAACCTCGACCTTGACCTTTTGAGATGACCTCATCGGGTAGATCTAAAATATCTGGCGGGGTTTCATAAAGGGGGATCAAAATTTTCATCAGATTTTACGTAGGACGCACCGTTTTCGAGATATTCTCAATTTTATAAATTAAATTACAAAATATATTCTATGTCTAAAGAAATAATCAAAGTGAGAATTAGCTGTTTCTTATTATGTATAATGCCATGATAGCGTTTTGTGGAATTATTTTATTAATAAAGCCCTAAAATTAACTAATGGCTAGTACCCTAAAACGAAAAAAAAGTCCTGGAGCCCTTTTGAAACCCTAGGATGCATCCTAGGGTTTCAAAAGGGCTCCAGGACTTTTTTTCTAGACTGCAGTCTAGCGTCTAACAATGCGGACATTGGTCAATCCCTGCTTGGGTTGAAAGGAAACCGCAGGTGTTTAGTGGGTAGTGGGACGAGCGTCTTTAGTTTCGACTACAATCCTGCTTTCTTTACGCAATAGTTAATTTTAATTCTACACAATATACTCAAAAACATATTTGAAAACTATCTTTGCTACTCTAACGTAGGTAAGTAATTTTTTTATGTACCTGTACTTCGTGCTACCTAAGAAACGGCCCCGTCTTCAAGGCAGTGGGTGCGCATACCTCTTAACAACATATTTTGTTTTTTATAGTCTGTCGTCGACCGGCAAATACTGTGGAAAACAGCGGGAATAGGATAACAAATTATAATGAAACGCACTACATTGTTTCTCATTAAATATTATTTCAACAATCCATACAATTTTGAGGCGGCCGCGACATAAAATTTCGATTAAAATAATATTTACAGAGAAGTGCCCGCGGCACGGCCCTGTGCGTGCGACGTGCGTCGTGCGTGCGTCAAGCGGGCGGCGCGCACCAGCACGCGCGGGGCCGCGCGCCGGCGGCTTATCGACTATCGACCGTCATAATAGTGACCTTACTCCACAACTTGATTAATTTGCCAAATACCGCGACCCGAATACGAGGAGTTAGTAAGCCGTCCGTCCCGATCACAGCGAGTGATTAGGCTTCTAATGTTAACGTAATCAATTAGCAACGTATCAAAATAACAACAATAATCGTCGATTTGATATAAAAATATCAATAATATAACATATAATTAAGTAATTACATTAGAATAATTCGCTAAACTCGTAACAAAATTAATGGCAGTATAATGTTGTAACGATTAAGTAAAAAGTTACCACTCGTGATAAATAACCCGGAGCCCAAATCACCAAGTTAGGGAGTAAGCGAAATGTACTTTTAATACAAAATGGTATACGCGCAAACATTGAACATACGAAATACGAATATTAACGTCGGCTTCGAAACGATGACAGCCTGGTTTTAATGACATCAATTTTACGCAGTGTCTCGGACTTCTGGGCAGAAGTCGAAAAATAAAGAAAAATTTGATATGATGCGCGAAAATGATGATTTTCGTATTCATATAAAAACTAACAAAAAGATTCCACACGAAGCCGGCTCCGACATTTTGTAATTTTAATCAAAATCAACTCACCTCTTTGGTTCGACACCTAGCCTACCCTTAAGCTAAAAATAGTCCTCGGACCTAATCGCGCTAGCGTTAAACTAAGCTTTAACCTAACACTACAAAACGGCCAAATATTTTTTTCTTCGTCAGAGTCGGACGCGCGGGTGAATCCGAGCCGAGGGCGGGTTTAGAAGCCACTCAAATTATAATACTACTTAAAGTCGATTCTATACTTGTCTAGACTTAAAGGTCAACTAGTATTTAAAACTCTTGTCCTAAAATCGCCCTCGGATAAAATAATCGACATAAAATCTAGTCCTCGGATGACAAGTCGGCAGATCCGTGGGTCTCGGGGTGAGATGTAGCTCGATGACGCTGAGGGCGGCGGCTCTAGATGGCCAGCGCTGCGGAGCGCTTGTCGCGGCTCTTGTTGCGGGCGACGGTTCGCGCCTTTGACGCGGCGCTGTTCTGCAGATGCTGAAAATTGTAATGGCAACATAAGTATCGTCATTTCTTAGTCCGGATCTGGATGTCTGGATACTTTGGGAAAACAGTCAGAAAGGTGGAGACGAACAACATTGAAGGAGCACTTTATAAATGCTGTGCTATGTTTCTGTTAAGTTTGGGTAAGTTAAGAATCTCGAGCCGAGTCGGGGAGGGTCATGTGGTTTTAGAAGCGGACATCCTCGACTCTAGTGGGGTCGTCGATGTCCACGGGCGGCGGTGATCACTCTCCATCAATCAGGTGACCCTCGCGTTCGTTCGCTTCACTTTTATAACTATATAGTTATTAGTATATTAGTATAAGTATATACTTATAAAAAATAATTTAATAAACAATTCATTTAACCGTACATATTGTTTTTCATTATCGACAAATTAAATCGATAAATAATTCCAGCCTTGTAGCGGTGGGTGGACGGGCACTACTAAAAATTTCGACTTACCCCTTCACCTACCAGTGGGTGAGATTGGTGGGTTAGCGGGTCATTGCCCTAACAAAATGTGTGCGTTAATCGAAATCCACGCGGACGGAGTCGCGGGCGGTAAGTTAGTACTACAGAATAAAAGTGTACTTGTGCACTGACCCGCTGCAGCTTGTTGAGCCGCTGTCCGGGCGCGGGCAGCAGCGGCGGCTCGGCGGGCAGCGCCAGCGCGTGGCGCAGCGCGCGCGCGTGCGGCGCGAGCGCGCTCAGGCCGCCGCGCAGCGCCGCCGCCAGCGCCGCGTACGCGCCGCGCGCCGCCCACGTGCCGCACCAGATCGTCTCCGCGCCCACGCGCACCGCCAGCTCCGGCACCTCGTCCTCCTGCGGACACGATTTAATCATTGTTGTTAAATGCATCCGACTCTTTGACGTGGGCTTTTTGGCCTTTAGTCGGATTTTATGTCCTTTCAGCTGGATTTTTGGACCCCTTGAGCCGCATTATTAGTCGGATTTATTAAACGACCCACTTGGTGTAATGGTCAAGATGTTATACAAGGGGTCGCGGGTTCGTTTCCCGCACAGGACAAACATTTGAGTGCATGAACATGTCTGTTTGTCCTGGTCTGGAGTCTGGGTGTTATTTGTATCTATTTAAGTATATTTATAATACCACTGTTGATTCTGATGTAACACAAATGCTTGAGTTACTTAAAACAGAGTTGAATCAATGTATGTAATTTTGTGAAATAATTATTAAAAAAATATAATTATAAAAAAATATTTAAAAATAATTATGGTCCTTCGAGCCAGACTGAAACCGGCAAATCTCAATAAAATAAAACTAAGCCTCACACACCTCCATATACTTGAGTATATCTCTGAACGTGGCCCGCTGCACCTTGCGGTCGCGCTTGGCGCGGTACTTGTGCGAGTCGCGCGCCAGCTCGTCGAGACGCGGCAGCACTTGCTCGAGGTAGGCGGGCGGCGTCTCCGACGTCTCGGCCGCAGTCAGCCGCTCGTGTGCGATGGCCAGGGCGCCCCCGGCCGCCATGCGCACCTGATTGGAAATAAAGTTTACTTTTAGATTCGGCAGCAAAATTGATTCACCGTGAATAAAATCTCCAGTCCGAGTCTTTCTACCATTATTACACTTTATTCTTACTTTTTATAATCATTGTAGTTTGCATTGCTACATTGCTGGGTTAGCGTGGAAAACGTCACCGCAAAGGTGAAAGACAGAAGTGATTGCTGCAGCTCAACCCACCATAATATCCTTATAATAAGTATATAATTTTTACAACACCCACCATGAGAAGATAGGAAAAGTGGAATAGGAGAAGGGTACTCTAGACCGGCATGAGGCGACAGTCGCAGCTTGCGTCATGCGATTTTTTTGGATTTTCGGGCGGTACTCGATTAGCGAACACCAATTATATAAATAAATAAATGCCTTGGACTGACACACCAATTGCCTAGCCCCAAACTAAGCTCGAAGCTTGTACTATGGATGCTAGGGAACGGATAGAAATACTTAAATACTTTTATAAACATCCATGACTCGAGTACAAATGCCGATGTTCATCACACAAACATTTGCCCCTAGCGGGATTCGAACCCGCGACCCTTGGTTTCGTAGCCAGGGTCTCTGACCACTCGACCAACGGGCCCGTCACGATATGCACGATTGCAACTATATGTTCGGGCTGTCAAACGGCCATCGCTACCGGCATTATGAAATTCCTATCGAGCTCAGGACGGTTTATTAGTCGTCTAAAAAGATAACTGATATCACAATACAGTGTAGTAGGTCGTACCTCGAGACTGCAGGCCTCGAGCAGGTCGGCGAGGCGCGGTATGGAGGGCGGCGCGGAGGCGAGCAGCGCGGCGGCGTGGCGCGGCGGCACCAGCGCCAGCAGCAGCGCCCAGCCGTCCAGCGCCGCCGCGTGCCAGCCGCCCTCCTCCACCACCGAGCCCGACACCTTCACGCTGCCGTCGCCCTGGGGACAACACACAATCACGTGTAAGAACGAGTACAAGCTGCTGAACATTATCCTACTACTATTATAAAGGCGAAAGTTTGTATGTATGATGTTTGTTACTCTTTCACGTAAAAACTACTGAATGGATTTGAATGAAACTTTACAACAAAATAGCTTATACATCAGAATAACACATAGGATATTGGAAATCGAAATCCACGCGGACGGAGTCTCGGGCGGCCGCTAGTATGAATATATTTTTTATTGTTTCCGGTGAGTTTTTTCCAGAATCACTCATAATAATAAATAAATAAATATTTCACAACATCACATACATTGATCTGACCCCGTGTTAAGTAGCTTAAGCACTTGTGTTACAGACATCAGAATCAACAGTGGTATAACTAGCTAACTTTGATGGCTCAACGACCCAAAGTGTGTCTTGGCCTCCGAAACGAACTTAAATAGATACATAATGACACCCAGACCAGGACAAACCGACATGTTCATGCACACAAATGTTTGTCCTGTGCGGGGTTCGAACGCGCGACTTCTTGCGTAATAGGCAAAATCTTGACCATTACACCAAGCGGGTCGTCAAATTATACTCAGGGAGAAAATGTTTAAAAAAAAATCTATACTTATAATAAATCTGTAGAGAGGTCAATTCTGTACATTAAATATTTTTCCAAAATAACTATCAGGGGGTGTTTAGTGATCGATACTGATACAAAAAATGCAATCAGTAAAATTTTTGTCTGTCTGTCTGTATGTTCCTTATAGAAACAAAAACTACTGGACGGATTTTGACGAAACTTGGTACCATTATTCTTCATACTCCTGGGCATATTATAGAATACTTTTCATCACGCTACAATCATCAGGAGTAGCGTAGTGAAGGGAAATGTGGGGAAAACGGCAGAATTTACTCCATTTCTTAAGCTTCAGTCGCGTGTGCAGCCTAAATGGTTAAAGTCACATAGAAATCATGTATGACAGAAATATTCTACATAAAATTGCCTAAAAAATATCCCCCAACAGCATATGTCTATCTTTTATGGTTGACTCACAATAACACGTGCAACTCAAGATCCAAATTGGTTTGAACGCGCTTAGCTCAGGAACTACTGGTTCGAATTGACAAAACATTTTGTGTTGGATAGTCCACTTACCACTTACCATTTGTCGAGGTAGGCTTTAAGCTATTGTATACTCCTTTATTTTATCATAGTAAATTGTGCTAGCGAACTATTTAGTTTTAAAATGTGCCGATAGGTGGCGCACCTCGCTAGAGGCGCGGCCGCGGATCTGAATCGCGGTGAACAGATGATTTCTCTAATGTATAAGGTCTCCAGATTATTGCTTACAGTCACTTAATTTAATTATTGTCCCTATCCTGAGTAATTAGTCCCATAAAAGTGTGCAAGTTGACTGCATGCATATAGATAGTTTGTTTGTTGTTGTTTTAATCAGCTATTTTTAGTAAGACTGTGTGCGGCGGTTCGTAACCCACGCGGACGGAGTCGCTGGCGGCCGCTAGTTAGAAATAAATTAATTTTGGAGATATTGATGTGTCTGTCGCTATTTGTCACTATCGTAGTTCTGTGGGCAGCTATCTGATATAGCCGTAGAGAGATCAGGCGCAGGGCGAATGGACTTTCGTGCCTATCGAAAGGCGATGATCACGTATAAGCACGAGCACAAGGGTGGAAGTTTTTTTGTTATAAATAAGTACTAAGTATAAGGCGAAAGTTTCTATGAAACGTCTCCGGGCTAAAAAAAAAAGTTGTTAGCATGTGAATTTAGGAATTGGGATTATTTCTAATAGTTTTACTACTTTAACTCTAAAATCTAATATATATTTTATTGGCGCCGGAGCTAGGGTAATTTTGTATGGTATTTGGCGGATATCCTTTTCAAAAATAATAACAAATGCAACTTACATTGTCATTAATGATTTTTTTTTTTTTTTTTTTTTATTAAGATAGGCTTGCATTTGACCTCGATCACACCTGATGGAAAGTGTAGATGAGGCCTAAGATGGAGCACGCTTGCCTAGTAGATACCTGTTCACTCTAGTCTTGAATGAAGAGTAATCCACTTTAAAAATTATAAAATACATGTTTACTTACCTTCAAATAGCTACCACTGAAGATAGTCTCATACATCTTCATGATGTTCAGAATCTCAGTGAGGTCTTCTTCCATCAAGTAGCACAGGGCAGCCAATGATGAACAGCACTGTAAGTTAACCAATAATAATCATTATGGATATAATTCCTACAAAAAAAAGCAGGTAAGACGTGAGGATCCTTCAGTATCCCTAATAATCATTTAAATACGAAAGTAACTCTGTTCACATCTTTTACGCTTTCCGCTTAAACCTCTCAACCGATTTTGATGAAATTTTCCACAGACAATCTTTAGACCCTGAGAAAGTACATAAGTCTACCTTTTATTGCGAAAAAAGGGATCTAAAATCCTCCCGACCGAAGTGGCGGGGGGCCCCAGGCTTTTTCATAAAAATGCATCTACTAAGTCTACTATTCTTCAATGTCGTGTAAGTAGATAAAGTCATTCAAATCTAAGCTGATTGCCAATACTATTCATTGCGCAAATCATATTACACATTCATAATCACATCACATTCATAATAAGTTGTGCAACTGTATTGAAACAATGTGTCGGATGAAGTGATTAATGAGGCTTAATCCAATACATAATTATGATTATTAATTCTGTCATCAAGCACGAAATATCCACTGGACAAGGCAGAAAAAAACTATGGTTATTTTAAACAATGCTTCACATCATAAAACACACGCGTCGTTGTATGCCTTCATCCGAATAAACAATAAGAGACCGTACTTTTTGCTTGCTTTTTTGTGTCTATTTAGTTCGACGCAAAAAATATTTCTTTTCGACAAGAGCAGCTATACTTAGCATATCTTGGTAAAATCAGCGCCTTCACAATGGGACAAAAACAATAGGCTTGCTGATCTGTTTTTACCATAGATCCATCCGAATAAAATAACAAAAGAATCACGTAAGTGATAGTATTAACGAATTGTTTCCGCAAAAAGACTGGTATAAAAAGAAATAACGGTACCTACATAGCACTATTTGAACACAATTTCGCATAAAATCTGTGTCACGTGCAATAAATTGCATACACGTGGAGCATTATGCGAATGCGATAAGTATCGTTTTTGAATGAGTTTACACACGTAACAGCCCGTGACTGTATAATGTTTTGCTTTAAGCTTTATTTTTATTTTGTACTGACGACAATTCTGGTCTAGTTCTGCAGAATAAAATTGTTTTGCATCGCTGTCTTGTTCGAGCTGAAACCTTACATTTTCTTAACTTTTCTGAATTAAGGCACCTTCCTTAATCTGTGAAGATTTATTTGAGAAATGCCGGGTTTTAGCTCCTTCAGTCAAGAAGCATTCTCAAAGGAAAGCGATCGACTAAAAAGTCACAGTTTCCTGGAACTTTTGCTCTACCGTTCGTTCCAGTGTCAACGATGATCAAATACTCGTAATAGCAATTTAATAGGCCGGCAACTCTTTAGCGACCCATGTGGTGTCTATGGGCGGTGATGATTACTTACCACCAGGTAGGCTAGCCAAGATGCCACTTTAAACTCCATCCCGCTCACATAGATGGTTCGTGTGCGGGAGGGCAATATAAGTCGCGACAAAAGCGTTTGCGAATAATCGTAAAGTGGCATCTTAGTTAGCCTACCAGGTGACTTGCTCGTTTGACGCTTTTTGTATGTGAAGATAATTTAATTTCCTTACCTCAGTGCGTGTGTCGAGCGAAGCGGAGCGGTCGACGCACGTCGCGACCAGCGCCGGTCGCACTTCCGCGAGGAACTCCTCCGTGCCTTCCTCACCGATCTGAAATAATCAACATATTGTTTAGATAACACACACAAGATAATAACAGTGTTTGTTTTGTTGTTGATGATATTTGAACCTTATGTAATTTGCCGTACGTAACGTTACATAATTTGATGAGGTTTATATCGCACTGGTTTATTCGAAGAATGCATAAAATAATAGTCAAGTTTGTAACTGTTTTCAACGGTGAAAGACTCCAGGGCTGGTACACTGGTCGATATAGGTGACGGTGACCGCTTACCCTTTATTAGGAAGAATGATTTGACCGCCACCAAAAACTACATGTGGTTGGAGAAACCATGCTTTTCGTACCACGGGTCTCACGACTAGATCTGCAAGTTTGGCTTGCTGATGCTGAAGGGCCAATAGCTGGCCCTCGTAGCGCCACTGTAAAGCGCTGCGCAGCGCGCAATTGTACCCCACAACACTATGCTTACCTTACAAAAATATTTACCCTACGCCTCTGAAAGTTTTTAAACATATCTGGAACAGAGGCGCTTCCTTACCTGGAGAGACAGCAGCGGCGCGATCCCAGCCGCTTCCTTCTTTTCAGCATCTTTTCCCCGTCGCACAGCCCTGGCGACAATGTCAGTCAGCGTGGCCAGAGGGCTACGTGGGCGAGCTGCTGGCCAACCCTCTGGTTGGCCAGCAGCTCGCCCGCTTTACAGCGCCGCTGTAAAGCGCTGCGCAGCGCTTGCACAATGAACACTATGCTTACCGTTCTACAATATTGATCCACGCCATTAGCAGCATTAAAGGTAAGCTTTCAAAGACTTATCTGGTCGTAGCTGAACCGTGCTTTAGAATAGTTGCCTTACCTGAAGAGACAGCAGCGGTGCGATCCCAGCCGCTTCCTTCCTCTCAGCATCTTTGCCCCGTCGCACAGCCCTGGCGACAATGTCAGCCAGCGTGGCCCTATGGTTGGCCAGCAGCTCGCCAACGTAGCGCCGCTGTAAAGCGCTGCGCAGCGCTTGCACAATGTACACTATGCTTACCGGTCTACAATATTGATCCACGCCATTAGCAGCATTAAAAGTAAGCTTTCAAAGACTTATCTGGTCGTAGCGGAACCGTGCTTTAGTATAGTTGCCTTACCTGAAGAGACAGCAGCGGCGCGATCCCAGCCGCTTCCTTCCTCTCAGCATCTTTTCCCCGTCGCACAGCCCTGGCGACAATGTCAGCCAGCGTGGCCCTCTGGTTGGCCAGCAGCTCGCCCACGTAGCGCCGCTGTAAAGCGCTGCGCAGCGCTTGCACAATGTACACTATGCTTACCGTTCTACAATATTCAACCTTCGCCACTAGCCGTATTACTCGTAGCAGCAAGCTTTCAAAGACGTATCTGGACGTAGTGGCACCGTGCTTTAGTATAGTTGCCTTACCTGGAGAGACAGCAGCGGCGCGATCCCAGCCGCTTCCTTCCTCTCAGCATCTTTTCCCCGTCGCACAGCCCTGGCGACAATGTCAGCCAGCGTGGCCCTCTGGTTGGCCAGCAGCTCTCCCACGTAGCGCCGCTGTAAAGCGCTGCGCAGCGCTGCCAGCGCTCCGGCGCGCGCCGCCGCGGACCGAGCCGACAGGTTGTCGATCAGCTCTAGGATCTTGTCGTCGAGCTTCTCTTGGATCTCGCTCTCTGTAGCTGGAAACAAATGGATGGTCTGTTAGAATAGTCTTTTTTTTTTGGTGTGTTATGATTGTGTCAAATGAGCTTTTGTTAGAGCTACCGGTTTTCTTGGTCTTTTATGAAAATGTTTATTAAATAAACAATTCCTATTTGTTTCACGGTTTAATGCATTTTATATGCTGAATGAAAGTAATCCTTGGGGGATGGGTAGGCCTAATGTCTAGCAGTGGACGTTGGCTAATATGATCATGATGTATGTTTTGATGTTAGAACCACCCTAGTAGGAACTGTCCAACTTGCCAACTTTGCATCGGTAAACTCAGGTAATTTAACCGTCGGCGTCGTTAAAAATACGTAAGTACATACCTATTCATCGCATAGGTATTTTTAAATAATGCCCTTGATGAACGCCTATGTCAAGAACTAATATCACAAAAGATGACCTAATCTGATAAGATATCAGCCGTCACCTTCAAAATCATGATATTTTGGACTGTGACGACAAAGAATATAGCCAGCTACTGTTTGTAATTAAGATATCAGCGATATTTTAATTTTAGTCTTTATCAGAATAATTTGATGAACGATGTGCGTAGTATGGATGCACGTGAATTCTTCATAAGATAAATCCATGACCTATGCATATTTAGGCTAAAAAGTTGTCCGTTGTATTACATTGTATTAATAAATCAAACGAATGTTTACGATTCGAAAAACGAGAGGGATTATTGTAATTCTGACACAGAAGTCACAGTCTACACAAATAAATTATTTCAGAAGCATCCTAAAATAAACAGATATTTGGTGGAGTTTTCCTGTTCAGTAACATATTCAGATACAGTCAGCCTATTTCGAAGTTTGAACGTTGAAGATGATAACACTGCTGAATCTTACATACACAGCACATTTTAAAAAGAGGCCATATGCCATTTGGTATTTTTTTAATAATAATTGTTACGATGTCCGTCGTAACTCAATATCATCTGCACTTAGAAGTTATGCAACTGTTCTACTGCTTTAAGATTACGCGGACATTCATAGACTTACGTAACGCGACTAAGCAAAGACTGGTAACAAGAACAGCCAATAGCTATTAAAGATTTAATAAATCCAGTTAAGGTTTTAGGATTAAAATATCAAAGACGTTGTACAATGTGACTGATTAATAAAATGTTATGACTGGAATTGGTAAGTAAGATTGGTTGGACATTGCGAGAGTTGAAATTGTGGTGCAAAAGATGAAAATCTTCGAAAGCAGGTCATGTTGTAAATTTAGATTGTGACCATTGTTCTAAAATCTACACAGAAAAGATATTTTTTGTCGTGAAACAATAAAATGTATTGCTTGCGATGTTTACCTGGCTATCGTTTTATTTGACTTTGTTTTTTGTTTACAAAATCTCGACATCATTCCCTCCCAACATTTACATAAAATGCAAAGTAAAAGTTTATTCGTTTTTTTACTTCTTCTGTGCTGTATCCATGTGTGTTACAAAATTAGAATAAATTCTTTGAAAAACGGAACCGATGAAATACGTAAACAATTTAGTAATTTTGTTTACATGCCATGTGATTTCAACTTTATCGCATACCTACACAATAAAGGTCAATGTCATTTCTAAGGACAGCAGTTCGCGAATACAATGTTAACTGATAACTGGAAAACGTGCCAAACGTGGGTATACAGACACGTTTTTCGGTTATATTTACATGGTATAAAAGACTCTTTGCTTCGAGTTTGATTATGAGCTTAGGACCAGGCGAAAGATGTTAATACGATTTTATAAATACATACCTACATTGATTCAAGTGCTTCTTTATTATAATGTATAACTCATACATAATATAGGCAGTAAATAACTAAGGGTCATTTTCGGGCGAGGTATCTGAAATCGAACGCGAAGGCAGAAATTCTGGAATCGAGGCGAAGAAGTCGCGGGCGGCCGCTAGTAAAATATAAATCAAAGTTTGTAGACACCCAATGTTAGTCGTTATCGATTAAGCGGGGGAACAATATCCGATGTTATCTAACGATTGACGGATCCCTGTTCAAACGTTGACGACGTATCAAATGACGCAACGGTCACGTCATAGTACGACGCAATGGGTAGCGTAATCGTGCAATAAACACAAGCAATGGTATTTTTGTACGTTATTTACATACACTCCTACAACAAATAACCTGGTCTTGGCAATAAATTAAAACTTCTGAAAATACTTTCATACCTACTGTAATAGCCCAATCAATAATCAGAAAAAAAAACTGAAAGCATTAACAATTTTTTTAAAAATTTTAAATTATCCCCATGATGTAGCGGATATTAAAAGGAATATTAGATTTAAAAACCAATTAATTGAAACACGTGTTACGTGCGTCAGAGACGACGAAATTACCAATATACGATTACCACCGGTTTAAAAGTCGCATCGGACTGTCGGTAATTGTTTAACAAAGTAAACATTTAGTTTATTTCTTAATAGTTATTACTAAGAATACACAAGACAATGAATAAGCGTGCCACTGGTTACGGATTCAAAAATATTCCGCGGTATTTTTACGAACGTTGGCTAAAGAACTCAAATTAAATTAGACGTTGTAAAACTGGCTCCATCTTTCAACGCCTATATGGTTATCGTTTTTTATCGCTATACACAAATTATAACCTTGAAGTCTTTGAAACGCGAACATAATGATATTAAATATTATGTAAACAATATTGTTACAATATAATACTTCTAATATTGTTAGATAAAGCGTAGTTCCGCTAACCCAAATAAAGTATCAAGATCCTGGTCAATTTGCTAGGCTTTTAACAGGTTTATACAGTGTGTAACCATGATTCAATCTGTCTGGTTCCCCTCTTAGGAAAGGTCTGATGACAGTTGCTTCAATGTAATAATTGGACTTGCCAAATCCTGGATCATATTAAAAGCAGACCCCGCACAGAAAACGGGATAAACACTAGGAATAAGAAGGGATGTCTGCTATCTTTAGAATTAAAAAAGCATCATCCCAATAATACACTGCGATGAAATGGAATGACAGATTTAAAAGTTAACACAATATTTATGTGTTGTATTTAATATTCAATATCTCATACTTGGAGGAATAAAATTGCCAGCTTTTGTGGTTGTTGTGGTGCTTTTGGGCACCAAACTGCAACTTACTTGCAAAATATATGGACAGATTTATGAACCTAAGTTTTAATATGGAATGAACCAGTTCCTTCTTAATGGGGTTGTCCTTTGAAAGGTATTGTTTCTAAACATACTAAATAAATAAATTCTTTGTAAGAGTAGCAATGAATGACAGGTAATATTCGTACTAATATCATTCAGCATACTTGTTTGAGGCCTTCACAACACATGCAAAGGTCATTGACTTTCACTAAGTCATAAATACCTTATTGACACATTGAATAGCTTAAAGCCACATACAGATGTATAGTGTAAACAAAACTGAAATGTTTTCTTTACCTTAATTACTCATTTGGAAATTACTAAAGAGTTAACCTTCAAAATACTTACCTACTGTAAGCAAAATAAATGTTATTTAATACTATAGCACTTGTTAAATTGATATCATTTTACAAAAATAACTAGTGACTGTAAAAGAGCCTTTTAGCTAAAGCTTCTTGTATAAAAAACTATAGAGGGACTTTGTAAGAGTAATAAAAAACAGGTTTTCATTAAATTAAGTGATTCAATAAAAAAACCTTACAAAATATTAGAAACATAAGCTTACCTTCCCCATCATGCTGGCTCCGTGAATCTGATGCAAATGAGACTTCCGAGATATTGTCATTAGTCATGTCAATTCCCGCATCTTCATCTGATGAAGCTTGTTGCTCGTAGGTCCGCTCTGTAAGAAAGGTATCACATTTAAATCAATTGATATACCTTATTTTATGGTAAAGACAATGGCAAAATCCTTAAAAATAACCAAGACAGTAGTGTTTCATTTTAAAAAATGTCACTGACAAGGACGCCGCTCTTAAAATTGAGAAGAAGATTTTAAGAATTAATTTCATATGCGTGTGTTTTGCTTGCCTTTCACTGTGTTGCACCATGTTTTATGTGATTCGAAAAATTATTGTGTTAGTACTAAGTTGTAAATAAGCAATAGAGATGCACCTAAGCATGCAATGTTTTGAAAGTGTAACATACAAAAATATACCGATGACAACATAAAACATTAATACCAGTACAAGTAAAGAAAATTGCTCCATATTGCAAGTTCCTGCAGTACCACTAATTATAGAATCAAGCTCAAAGTATGTGTTTGACACAATTGTCAAGATTGATGAGACATTGTATCAATTTAATAAGATTGTTAAACTGGCTCAATGGTAGCAATATTTAATAATGTATAATAACCCTACACTACACATTATCTTATTGTACATAAAAGTTAAAGAAAAATAGTGACAAATGTACATTAAATCTCAATAGAGGCCAAACATGTTAGCAAATAAAAACAACCTTAGTCATTGTATGTCACACATTGTGCATGTACATAGATATAAACAGTGAAGGTTTGATCTAAACAAAGAATGAATACCATGTGGGAATGCACAACTTATGAATACGAGAAAGTGATAGTCGAATCTAGAAACATTGATGTTCTGGCAATTGCAATGTTTTTGGTAGAGTACTTAGAGTAAACATTACATGCTAACATATGGCTGCAATTCCCAGACGTAGAATCAGTACAAAATCGTGGTAAATACGTGGGCATGTCATTACGCGCGGAAAGTCAGCGGCCACAAGGTCGTCGCGTGATCTCATTCTTGGCAAATTCCAGGTGTGCGCGCGTCACAAATCACAATCACAAATGCTTACCTTGTTTCATAGCTTTCTTCCTGTACTTAGGCATGGTGATTTTTGTGTTGTGCAGCAGGCTTAAACTAGGATCCAGCTGAACTATCAGTCGGTAGGGTTAAAAACTAAACTATTTATATTCACTATTTAATTTACTACTTTTATCACTAAATCAGGATGGAGAAAAGTTCAATATATCAGTTCTTATCGAATGATTTGGGCACCGAATACAACATAAAACTAAAATTTCAGAAAAACTTTTTAACATGTTTAACCGTGGAACATGCACACTCTTATAGTTTCCTTGCGCAATGCGCTGTTCTGTCACTGAAGCGGGGGGGTGGTTGCACGCCATGTTGAAATTTTAGGTGTTGCAGCAACAAAAAATGAATCTCCCCACTGGCTTCTTGACTATGGATTTGTTAATGTTTCATCTTTTAAAGAGAATATTTAATATTACTACTAAACTAATGCATAATATTGAAACATTACATTTAAGCAAACTGTACAAGAACACACTTATAATCTATGTATAAATGTTGTCGTATGTTACATTGTAATTTAATGGTCCATCTCCTTTAATAATACCCAAAGACATACCTAAATGGTGTTTGTGAAAAAGTGAAAATATCTGAAAGCTTTTCAATAATAATAAAATTGGTTTGAAGTATAAAATAGCGACTGGTGGCCGTAGGTGGTTTGAACTCTATAAGGACTAAAATGATTTGGTGTTCTTGAATTAGTGATTTTTTAAGGATTAAATTGATATTTTTAAATAAATATTCATCTTTTATTGTATAAGTTATGCAGAAATATTCATCTTCACTATTTCAAAGGTACAAGTTTTATTAAAGCTTCCACATACCCGTATTTGATTATTGTTTGTGGCAGCACTGGGTTGATTCACTCCCTGATTACTCCGAATCAAATAACTTTTTGCCTACCTATTGCTCAACGAATTTAATGTTCTTTGCGCAAGTTATGAAATAAAGTTCAATAATTAATAAATACCATACGTCATCTTTATGAAATAACCTGGATCGCAAATCAAATACTAATAATATACATTATGAAATTGTAAACAGAGATGACCGTTGTGTATGAATCATGCAGACACCAACAGACATGTTGGTGACACCAACTGGATTAATTTTATTTATGATTGCATTATTTTTTTTCTGTCATCGGCAGTCTCATAAAGATAAATAATCTTAAATATGGAATCAGACCCTAGGAGAGGCCTATGTCCAGCAGTGGACTGCGATAGGCTGATGATGATGATGATGATGATGGAATCAGAATCAGAATCAGAATCTTTATTGCTTGTAACTGTAGGTTTACATTTGCAGATGACATTGAACACCTATCTATTGGGTTTTTTATTTTCTTCAGTTTAGAGAGCGAGAGCTAATTAATTCGCCTGTTCTTTCTATCCCTACCACACTATCCCCCCTGGTAGGGATAGATGGAAAAAAATCCAACTATCCCTACCGGTAGAAATACGTTGAAAAAATATTTTCATCTATCCCAACCAGAATGATTACATGGGGATACTTGGATTTTTATTTCTAGTCTCTTTTATGGTAGGGATAGATGAAAAAAAAAAGTCCAACCACGAAAATCTGCATAAGTTTCGTGGCTTTCTATGTTCTCAGGTTTACAGCACTTGTGGTGGTAGTCAGGAAGAATTATAGAGGGTTTTATTGGGTACATCCTTCCCCTCTCCCGATACCTCGGAGCCTGAAGGCAGATCGGCGTTCTTTTTTAAACTCTCGAGGTCCTATGCACCACCCTGTCACTCCGCAGAAGTTTGCACGTAAAGCACAATATCCCTCTGCCTCAAACCCTCCGTGGTCTTAACTATTATACATTATTCTAGTTATAATGTAAGTAAGTTTTTTATTTATTTATTTACTTTGACGACTTCAAATTACCACCTTGCTGGTCGGTGTAGTAATTACAGAAATGCCCAGTTGAAGACAGAATATTATTTTTTGCTTTACAAAAATCTCTAAGCATAGAGGTACAGTAGTACCTACAGTATAAACAATAACCCGTAGTACTATTTCTGTGGTATAAACGATAAAAAATCCAATAATTTTCATTAAACTTTAATAATTATTCTTTCCATTGGTATGTTGAATTAAATCCCTGACACAATCTATAGCAACAACATAAGTTCAATTTTTATTATCAACACATTTCAATCTGGTACAAGTAATCTGAGATTTAAACATTGTTAGAATATTCTAATATTGATAAATAATTTATACAATATGCAGCATAATTGCAACATGTAGCATATCATGAGGCAAAAAATAACTAAGCTATGATAAAATAATACGATCTTACATTAAAAATGAAAGGAACATTTTAAAGCATATATTACATCACATTATCAGATAAAAATATTATAATAACAATACTTATAAAAATAACACACAGGCGCTTACAAAAATTGAAGTAATTAGGATGCACATAATATTTGAATTCAATATGTTAGATCTATTTTCTGAGCACGATTGGTTTGCGTTTTCTAGCACTAAGTTTTTAGTGATCTTCCACTTCGCTTGCGCATTATTGGAGCCAATCAATTTCCCGTCTATGAGTTCAGCACACTGCACTGTCACTGTTGGTTGTGTCATTTCGGAGTTCAATTGTTTACTCGCAATTTTGAAAGCACGACTGCCTCTCGATTCTAGCATTTCCTTCCCGTTCACGTACCACCGGATCTCAGCATTGTGCTCAGCGCGGCAGTAAGCTTTGATATCTTCGTCATCTCCGTACTCCTCAGCCAGTCCTTCGACGATGGGCTTCCGCGGTTGATGCCGCACTACCTTCATGTATCCAGTCCTCGTCTCGAACTTGTAAGGCGGCTTGTCGAGTTCCAAATCGCATCGGTAAGTTCCCGAAGCTTCCTCGGTGAGCTGGCCAAGCCGAAGTCGACACTCGGTCGGTCCGCAGGATATGAGGTCGATGGTGCCGACTCCGAGAATGGGGAAGGAGCGCGTGCTCGGCGTAGAAGACGGTCTGTAGCGGAAGAATTCTGTTGGGCCCTTGAACCAGTTGACTATGGTGAAGTTGGCGTCGTAGCTGCACTCGATGTCGACGGTGTTCTGGTCGGGCGGCACGTACGCCGGCACGCGGAAGGAGGTGATCTTGAAGCCGTGCACAGTCCCGAGTAGGAAGACGAGCGCAAGCGGCGGCATGGTGTCGGGACGCGCGCTCGCGCCGCACTGCACCCTAACCCTGGCTAACGCGCTCTTAATTAAACAGTTTATTAAACTCTAACACTCGAATGTCCATGGATCCCTCGGTATCATGAATTTTGTCGGTTTTAATTGATAAACAACTTTAACTGAGGGTTGTTAAATAGGAAAAAGCTATTATTGGGGAAGCAACATAGGGTGTCGTAATAATTATAATTAGTTTTCGTTATTAAAATTATGCATGACGGCATTAATGCAGTGTTTTGTTATTTTTATTTACGACATATAATCAATAACGATGACCCTCGCAAACATTTAATTTCCAAAATGTTTTGTTCATCATGGTTAGTAAGTTACCTAGGTAGGCATGTAATCGGATACATTCATATTCCTTAAGATTTAAGGTATGCACTGATTTTTATTATAAAGAGATACAAATAACAGTCAATATACTCGAACGATAGACCTTAATAAGAAATTAAAGGTTAGAATTATATCAAAGTGCGACTCTTTGGCCATAGAAACAGTCCATTGCAAGAGTCTACGAGTAATCCAAATTAAATTAAATAAAAAGAAAATTATTCGATTAAAGTTCCTACGTTCAGCGCAATAGAATTAACTTTTTTTAAACCGTTCCATTACTTAATTATAAAAGTACTGTCCCCTGGGATCTTGAGTCCCGGGCGCAGTACAAGAGGGTTAAAGGTGCCGACTGAGCGGGTTACGCACGATATGTGTCATCCAATTCACCGCGAAGATCAGCCGGCAAATAGAGTGTGTCCGTTTGACACTGATTTTTTAACGTTCCTTTTTCTGGAAGACTGTTGCTAATGATTTCATGGTCATGTGCTTATGGTGGTAAAGATGTTTATTTTTTGTTGAACTAGATAGCTTTAGCTTATGACGGGCCCGTAGCTCTAGTGGTCAAAGACCCTGACTACACAAACAAGGGCGCGGGTTCGAATCCCGCACGGCAAATGTTTGTGCGATGAACATCGGCATTTGAACTTTAATCATGGATGTTGATGTTAAAAAAAGCATTTAAAGTATGTCTGTGCGTTCCCTAGCTTCCATAGTACAAACTTTGAACTTAGTTCGGGGTTAGGCCTTTGGTGTGGTAGTCCAAAGAATTTATTCAATTTATTATTTTATCTAAGTACCTAACAAGTACATGATTTGGATTTGTAAGTAACTTTGATGGTAGCTTTTCAGTGAATAAAAAAAAAACACTAAGAGAGCCGTAGCTGGATTTAGGTCAAGAGCGAAAGGAACTTTTTTCTTTCTCATTTGATTTATGGTACTTGCGCTTAAATGCCTTAGCAGTTGGAAGGCTGTCAAACATACTCAGGATGTTAAGTTGACCAATTATCATGAGAATTCGTAAAGCGGGATTTCTAACATTTTGTGTTAGCACATTGCAATGTAGCTATTCGAAAATTTCCATAGCCGACTTTTATCTCAGCTCTAACTTTGTGGATAGGTACTCGATACGATATATGTATATTATTCTGTTTCGTGTGAAAATCTGAATCACAGAATACTCATACTTATCAAGTTTCAACTGTATTGCTTAATAGTTTCGGAAAAAAGTGGCTGTGGCATACTGGCAGACAGACATACATGACGAATCTAGGGTTCCCTTTTTGGCCATTTTACTACGGAACCCTAAAAAGAACAAATCTAGATATTACCCCCTTTCTTAGAACCATTTTTATATCGTGTAATTCACGTACCTATTCATCTCTTATTCCTATTCAGCCTGACTGTTAGAATCCTGTGAGATGAGTAGATATTTTGAGGCATGGTAACCCTGCCTGGGGTCCGCGTCCAAGCCCCATGCCCACGCGCTTGTCTCGGAAACAAGACATTACATTTTTATTAGCGGTAACCGCCTTAAGTGTTATCAGCCTAATTGAATAATGCACTATACTCGTACTAACGACCCCTAAGCTGGATAACATCATAATATTCAAAATGTATCGCTTCCTCTCTTTGATAGAGTCCCCACTTTAGGTTTTTAGCCTAGGTACAGAATGAGTCACGAAAGATGACCGATATCGGCGGTCGTCTGCGCTAGTAGAATGATAAAAACAGTACCAAAGGTATTTGTATTTATATGTATCACTACATAGTATAAAACAAAGTCGCTTTTTCTGTCATGTTGTATGTTGTATGTCCCTATGAACGCTTAAACTTAAATCTTTAAAACTACGCAACGGATTTTGATGCGGTTTTTTTTAATAGATAGAGTAACTCATGAGGAAGGTTTTTATGTATAATATCATCCATTAAATAGTGGACAAGTACCACGGGCGAAGCCGGGGCGGGCCGCTAGTATCTAATAATACTTATATTTTATATTTTAACTACCGCATCAAAATCCGTTGCGTAGTTTTAAAGATTTAAGCGTTCATAGGGACATACAACAGACAACATGACAGAAAAAGCGACTTTGTTTTATACTATGTAGTGATGCTAGAAAATTGCGTACCTCGGTAAACACTGTGTGTAAACTATAATGTGAGCTTAGTTTTGACGTAGGTATTATTCTTATATTAAACATCACTTTATGTAAATATTGCCCGAAATAAATTATTATATTTATTACTAGCGGCCCGCCCCGGCTTCGCCCGTGGTACTTGTCCACTATTTAATGGATGATATTATACATAAAAACCTTCCTCATGAGTTACTCTATCTATTAAAAAAACCGCATCAAAATCCGTTGCGTAGTTTTAAAGATTTAAGCGTTCATAGGGACATACAACATACAACATGACAGAAAAAGCGACTTTGTTTTATACTACGTAGTGATTTTACAAAAAAAAGAAGTAGTTGTATAATTTCTTTTTTTTCATTTAGATGCATTCCTCAACCTACACCTCAAATCATACAAAAATATCGTTCAAAGGGTAAATCTTAAAATACCAATTTTGCGACTAAATTCATAAGTTTCAAAAAATTAAAGGATATTATAAAAATAAATAAAAATACCCCTCGAAGCGTGGTAGCAATTAACAAATTACCGTTGTTATCGCGTTGATGTGTGATGGAATGGAATGGACACACGATGCGGGAGTGTGGTTCGGGTGTTTCTGTATTACACCCTGGCCACAGCCCACAGCGGTGCGACTTGCGATGCGTCTTGCGCCAGCGAAAGTGGCGAGCGAAAAAATCAAATAAAGGAAATTGTATGAAGCATGCCACAGCTACGGCGGCGAGATGCGCGGGGCGAACGCGCGGCGGCCATACCCACGACTAGGGCGGCCGTCGCCGGCCTCGCCGCGCGCCGCTCGCCGCGCCGCTCGCCGCTGTAGCTGTGGCTAGACCCATTTTGGGCATTCAATCCGACGCGATTTGACACGCTTGTCATTTGACGGGATCGTTTCATAAAACTGGACAAATTGCCGAGTCGTTAATGTCCGTAATTTAATTTTACTGTATGAATTAAGATTTATTGCCTCGGTAGGGAAGGTACACCGTTTTGGTGTTTTTTTTTGTAGTTCTTGAAATTGCTTTTATTAGCGTTTGATATGTTTAGCTATTTAGCTTTGTGCATAACGAAATGTCTTACCTACTTACTCTTAAACTACGATAATAAAGCTGAAGAGTTTGTTAGTTTGTTTGTTTGAACGTTAATCGAAACTGTTTCGTATTGAATAAATATACTTTCGTTTGTTAAATTATATAACCGACAAAATTATATCGATACCTTAAATCTCAAATGGCGTAACCACCAAAACACAACTTTTCAGGAGAGCAAAAAAACAAAAAAAAAATATTTGTTTAAATCATAACTTTATATATTGTAATACTATAAAAATGTTTTATACATCAAATTTCTTAGAATTTTGAGATGAAGGCTTCAGTTAGAACTATTTGCACCTAAATCTTATATTTTAAAAAATAGAAGTCGGTTACGACTTCTGAAAATATGACAAAAAGGCGTTTACACCCTATAAAAAACACGATTTTTTCGAGATTAAGGTCGTATCTCCCATTAAATTCATAAAAAAATACAAAAAAAGGGGTATTTTCTACTTCTTTTATTGAATTAGGTACATTAAACGGGTAAGAGAATTTTAAGAAACAAAATAAAATCTAAAAAAAGCCAAGGCCGAGATAATAAGAAGGCCTAGTAGTTGTAGAAAAACGACCCTTATTCTTAGCAACTCTACTTATATTAATATAATTTTTACGTAATACTCAACTTTAAAATTCAATTAAAGTCCTAATGGAGTTAGAAAAGATGACAAAAATTGTATTAATTTAAGAATCAATGAATCAAGTAGCTACGCCACGACAATTGCGATGGGCTCTTACCTCCCATCGCAATGGCCGACATAATTTTAATCAGCAAGAAAGACACCACGACCTTATAATGTCATCGTATCAGCTCACTCTGATTTCCTAAATTATTATTAAAATTGTGCACAGACGGCATTATCCCAAAAACATATCATGAAGAATATCACCCGCGATTACCAACAGCAGAAGATGTGCCAGATGTATTACCAGGCACTGATATAGAGGACGGAGTTACAGACACAGAAAAATACTGTTTTATTATGTTTGATTGTTTTTGATAGTTTAAATTTGATTATTTTAAATTAAGGCTTTCTAAAATCTCTTACTTTTTTAACGTAGCTACTTGATTCATTGATTCTTAAATTAATACAATTTTTGTAATCTTTTCTAACTCCATTAAGACTTTCATTGAATTTTAAAGTTGATTATTACGTAAATATTATCTATACAAATATTATAAAGAGGAAAGGTTTGATTTTTTGTTTGTTTGTTTGTTTGTTTGTATGAATTGAATAGGCTTCGAAACTACTTGGCAGATTTGAAAAATTCTTTCACTGTTGGAAAGCTACATTCACCCAGAGTAACATAGGCTATATTTTATCCCGGTGCGGGAAGTAGTTCCCCCGGGACGCGGGTGAAACCGCGTGACGGGCCGCTAGTATTAATATAAGTAGAAATCATTGTTGCTAAGAATAAGGGTCGTTTTTCTACCACTACACTGCTTAATCGAATTAGGCCTTCTTATTCTATCGGCCTTGGCTTTTTTTAGATTTTATTTTGTTTCCTAAAATTCTCTTACCCGTTTAATGTACCAAATTCAATAAAAGATGTAGAAAATACCCCTTATTTTGTATTTTTTTTATGAATTTATGGGAGATACGACCTTAATCTCAAAAAAATCGTGTTTTTTATAGGGTGTAAACGCCTTTCAATAATAAAAATTGTGTGTGGTGTAAACGCCGAAACCGAAAAATGATGTCCCTTACCCCCGTGTGTTTTTACTTTTTTTTTCACTTTACAATAATTTCTAAGGGCGTAACCACCAAATAAAGTTGGCTATGTGTGATACGCCATATTAATGTATTAAAATATCTCGTTACGCCCTGACGTTGTTCATGCATTAAATTTATAGCTTCTTACGACCTCTTTACCTCATAAAAAGTGTTCAAATCTATAAAAAACATCGGGTCGTAATGACCATTTTTTTGCGAATTTCAGGATTTTAAATATACAGATCGATAGAGAAAAAAAAACTGAATAGAACTGCATTCAAAAGTCATTTTGACCAATTTGGCGCTTACGCCATTTGAGATTTAAGGTATCGATATGGAAGGCTTTACCTATGTGACGAAGTGTTGGGCGGCCGCTAGTGTTTCAAGAAAAACGTATTTAATGTTGCTTGTACATTATTATAATTAATAGCTATTTTCATTCATGTTTGTTTGTTTGTTTGTTTGTTTGAACGCGCTAATCTCAGGTACTACTGGACCGATTTGAAATTTTTTTTGTGTTGGTTAGTCCATTTGACGAGGAAGGCTCTATGCTATTGGAAATCGAAATGCACGCGGACGGAGTCGCGGGCGGCCGTTAGTTATATTATAAGTTTAGCTAAGGCTATACTGCAAGTTTTATTGTTAAGTCAATTTATCTGCATAGAAATTCTACTTTATAGATATTGATGTCATACCAATATGTATGCAACAGCGCCATCTAGTTTGGATCTTTGTTTTTAAATTGCTCGTTATTAGCACGAGATACCAGACAAGCAGTCAAGTTAGCAGCGATTGATAAGAACTTTATATCATTGGCGTTAGGGGGCGCTTTTCATAACTTTTGTACTGTTGAATTTCGTATTTTATTTATTCATGGAATAAAAGAGGTTAACAATAATGTGTGCGTACTAGAGTACGCATTATTATTTTACTTTTTTGTTATACGTATCAATTATAGTAAACTGAACTACTATTAGGGAACTCGATTCACACATCGCCCAACAACACCTTTTTATTTCTTCTGTGATAACTATCTAATTCAATTATTTTAATTCCGTTGTTTCTGGTGTTTTAAATTAGGTTGCGACTCTTAACTTATAAAACCTTGAATGAGAACATAGGATTCTAAGTTACAATTTATAACAGGTAAGTACTAAGTAGGTATCAAATATGAACATACCTACTAAATAATATTGTTACCGCCACCATAACACGCTGATTAAAGCGAATAAAATAATTGAATTTGAACCAACAATATAAACGGGCCATTATAGTCCACAATAATGAACATTGAATCGTAATATCCCGGATTAAACACTTGTAAGCTTTGAAATTGTATTGGAGCGAAACCCTTTCATTTCCGCGCTACGACCTAACTAAAGACTTTACATGTTGGATTATGGTAATCACGACGACTGAGACTCCTGTACTGTATACACAGGTTTCAGCTTTGAATCAAGGAATGTACAACTTAAGGCTCAATTATTTAACACGAATGAAACTTCTCACATTGTGTTAAATCCGTGAGTTATGAAATTCGCGGAATCCCTCCATAGTGGCATTGCTTGCGAATAGTTGAAACTTGCCGAGCTTAGACATTATGTAATACCCAATAAGATACCGCAAACGAGAATTGTTCAGGTATTACTCGAGTGGTAATAGTAAATGTCGGGAATTAGTTTGAAACAATAATAATAATTACGTAAGTGACATAATAGCGATTTAGACACATTTAAAACTTTATTTGGCATAGGTATCTACCTACTTGTACAATTTAAAAAATGTCGTACTTATTTTTTCTGCTTTGTTGTCACAGAAATAAAGAAGTTTTAAAGATGATTATGTACAATGAGACTGAAATGAAATTATTTAAAGTAAATTGTAAAAAAAAAAATGTTCGCAAGGATTGTACTCGTGTATGTAGGTGTAACTTTTAATTTTTTGGTATTGCGAATGTATTTAAAATAGACCGGCGAGTAACCGAACGATGAAACACAGAGAAGCGTTGTTGTCCAAATCCTAATCCACAGGAATAATGTAATTGTAGCACGAACTTTAAATTTCATTGTACTGACTGACTTATACGGGTAAGTCTATTGGGCTTACTGTTAACTGTTACAGGCCAACTAGGTATGTTAATGCGGAATGAATATTGCCTGGTCGATTGTGAATGTAGGCGAGCGCAGTATAGTGCATTTGGGGTAGAGTCCGCAGTATCTGGGTGCAGGATGCACTCAATGCAACCGCAAGAAACCGTTGCGGTTGTGTCGGCCTTGTAGGCGTTGTAGTACTATGCAGTATGCAATCAACAGTGGATTCAGCTGAATCATAAACATAACTCTTTCAATAAGACCATGTTAGTGTTATTTAGGAAAAATTGTAATCTGGATTTCGCGTTTCTAGGCTCAACTTGGATTTAGAAGCTAGACTATATGATTAAGACAAACAGTGGAACAGTATAAAGTTTTTAGCTTCTCAACTATGACAACTTGCCTATAAATCATTATTTAATCTCCCTTTACATGTACCAGAAGAACTTACTTCTAAAATCTAAAGTAAGTAGGTAAAACTATTTGTTTAATAATGTCCAATCATATGCCTAGATCATTTCCCACGAAAGTTTTGCAGTTAATATCCCTTTCATAACTCGTACATTTGTTTAAAGGCAAACGTGCAAATTACCCTTCCCAACTGCGTCTGAAACTCCAAGTTCCGAACTGCACCTTAAAACATCGCAGTCGTTGTCCTCGTAAGTTATTAACAACAGATAACTAAACACGGTTATTTTCACTCGGTTAATTCACGGCGTGCATGCCGCACTCATACGAACGATCCATTATGAAAAGTTACGGCTAACTCCGGCGTAGAACATGGCAGCAGGAACCATTCTCGAAGGCGTTTCGTTAAAGTATTATCACCTCGATGGAAATGCGAATGGTGTCTCTATTTCGGCTAGGGTTGTCACTTGAAACTAATCAGGCTTCCTGGTCGTAGTTCTGGTTCCGGAGTCAGGAGGAATTTTTCATCGTGTTTATAAATAATCAAGTTGCAGATTTTCCTCAATTTTCAATGAGACCTCAAAAATGCAGATATACCAATAGAGAGTAGTGTTTGTCAAGAAGCAGACGACTTTTCAAGTGTTACAATTGTCCATAGGCCACAGTTAGCACTCTAGATCTTACCAGTTGTAGGCTTCAGATGGTAATAAGGTGGCAATGAATGCTATAAAAACTCTTGAAAATACCTTTTGATGGCAGCCCTGCAGACGTGTAGCGTGAGTCACGCTAGCTCGCGTGCGGTCTTCTCTGACCACTGACATGGAGAGCAACGTCAGATATCCTTGCTTATGCCAACCGGTAAGCGGACGTATGAAACTTTGTCATATTCTGAAAGGAACAGACAAGAAATGAAAAAGTAATTATTATTATCAACTAGATGCTCTGAAATACAATTAAATTAAGTCAACATTCAATTTCAATAATTTATTGTAGCTACTACTTCCAGTAAAATTCATACATAACAAAACCGACATAACTAAGAAGATTCTGTCGATGCTGGATTCTTTTTGAGCCATCTCCTTTTAACTCCAGAGCCAGTAGGTACAGTCATGCTAAAAATATTTAGGTACCTACATACATTTATTCCAACTGCCTACACTTATAATACAAAAGTTTATAAAATATATTTACATACGAGAAACTATTTTCAAGTTGCAGTATAAAGTTTTCATGACACGCTCGCTCATCAACTTATGCATCTGACCTCACATGCATTATGCCATAATGGCGGTAATCTAAGCACCGCGAGCGATCTCCAAGTACAAGTTGCCCCATATAAATGGAAATGAAGAGGAGCGCCGGGAATCTTGTTTTTACAACGTGTTTTTCAATTTATCCCATACTTTTATAGTAGTTTGTGGAAGTTTTCTTGTTTAAATAACTGCAATATCCAAGTTTATGGAGAGCTAGAGTACCGAGCTCGAGCTGCATAGTTTTCCAATACAGTAAATCTGTTAAGTATGTAAAGCGAATGCAGGAATGCATTTTGCAAAACTATTATAATAGTTTTTAAAAATGGTCGGGCCCGTTGAAATTGTTTTTCGATGTTTGGTATTTGTAAAGTTTTGAAAGAGCGTAGAATTTTCGAAGTTTAGTTATTGAAATGTTGTCGGTATGTTATTTAAGAGGTCATAGCCGATGCAATTTGAAATGGCATCGCTTTTTTGAATGCAGCTTTTCCACCGCTTTCGTTATTTAAGTTCTACTGCTCTAGTAAATTAAGCTTTACTTGTTTATTTATTTAATTTTGTCTTGATACTGATATAAAATATTTTTTATTGTGTCTGGTACCTGACTTCTTTACAGCAATTCCCAAGGCTCATATGTATATTCTTAAAATAAAATCACATCGAAACTAATTTAATAAGCGATTTGGGAAGTCAATATTCATACACGTTAAGTAGTAAGTGGCACGCAGTGCAGTTAATAGCGTTTAATTATTCGCCCATTCGCCGTCTCGTTCTAATCCGCCGAAACTTCGCCCCCGCGTGTGCGAAGCACTATAAAATGCTGGTTCTGCTGTAGAGATAAAGTTTTCTAGAAGAGTCTATGCGGATGCGTCAGTCAAATCGTATTAGGTTAAGAGTGAAACTTGTTCACAGACAGGTGCAAAAAAGCTCTTAAGATCGCAGAGCTTTGTGGAGTTACGCGTCAAGGTGAATAATCTGTTTGTATGTTGGTTTGTTTGAACGCGCTCATCTCAGCAACTACTAGCTCGAATTGAAAAAAAAAATGTGTTGGTTAGTCCATTTGAAGAGGAAGGCTTTAAGATGTAGCTTTCATAGTATAGCAATATTTATGCGGATACACGGGGGGCCCCTATTACATACGCGTTCAATATAGGGCTAAACATTTAAAAGTGATTCGCCTGACGTGCTGTTGTCTGGTGGGCTAGCTAAGCTTGCACTTTGACGATTATTCGCCAATGCTTTCGTAGCGACTAATATTGCCATAGCGATGAAAGTCGCTACGATAGCGTTGGCGAATAATCGTCAAAGTTGCATCTTGGCTAGCCTACCTGTTCATGCCACTTCCAGCCATCGATTCCTCCGCGGGAGTCTCACTACAGGGATGAGTTTTCTAAAACTTGCCCGACTGTTTGTAATTTTAAAGTAGAGAGTTACACGCGCCGGCTTTATGAGTTTTGTTTGCGCTGCGTTTGAATGGGAGATGATTACCGCGACAAGACGTGCGCAGACGTTTAACTACTGCTACTGTACGTATGGGGATATAATCGACTACTATGGGAACTGGGAATGATACTTAACTACATAGTGTAGAACATAGTCGCTTTCTTCTGTCTGTCCGTAGGTATGTACCTACTTACTTATGCTGAAATCTGTAAAACTACGACACTGATTTTCTTGCGGTTTATTTAACAGATAGAGTGATCATAGAGTCAGATTAATGTGTATGATACATACATAATCGGTCCGAAGCTGTAGGTCGCTAGTGCAAGACAATAAAGCAAAAATCTTCCCTCTTAACATTTAATAATTTTGTCGAAACTCTACCTAATTTTACCAGTGGTCTTTCCGAACATAGAACTGCAGTTCATAATATATTTACTAAGAGTACAGTTAATATATATTCTGTTAATATTGCATATAGAGGTTTCAATCCCGGTCGATTTTTCTGATCCCGGGATTTCGGGATTTACAAAAGTCAATCCCGGGATCCCGGGATACTCCCGGTATTGTATTGGCCAATAAAGATCTTAGAACATGTCAACATCAAGTTTTAATATTTATGACTTAACATATATTTTTGAAAAAAAAATTGTTCATTCTGGTAATAGACCAAATAGGCACTTCTGAAAATAAATATTGAAGAAGTTACATAAAACAATAACAAAAAAATCCTTTGTCTCAAGCAGGTATCCGCTGAAACCTGCTTGAGCAAAGGATTTTTTTCAGTATATTTAAGTAAAGATTAGTTACCTGCTTAGTTCTACTGCTTAATAATAATTAGGAAAATTTAAATATTTAAAGTGCTGCCTAATTTTTTTCTATTTTTACACCTTAAAATTAAGGTTTTCAGACGTTTTTGGAAAATAACAATTAACTTTAAAAAAATTATAAGCTAAAGGGACAGAATATGTTAAAAGGTAGTCTTATTTTAAATAATAGATACCAGAGGCTTTATAAAATACTTGTTTTGGCCAGGAAAACCTAAGGAATAACAAAGCATCCAACGCCTCTTCTGAAATCATACTTCTCAATTTGATGTACAAATAGGAAGAACTCTTAGAACGTATGCACGTCCAGTGGACGTTCTTTGCGAACACGGTTGTTCAAACACCACCGAAACATATACTACATAATATGTATGTAATTAATATCGCGTTTAGCCCGTTAAAAATACAAGTGTTATAAAGCAACGCGGAAGTCTAAAATCCTTAACTCTGAAAATGTGTAACGTTACGTCAATCAATTTCAACTAGTGAATTGAGGGGCAAGTTAATTTAATTTTCTTCTGCACAGACTGACTTGCTGACTGGCTTGTCTAAGCCTGATAGTGTAAGTGTACTCTGTCCAAATTTTCAGAATGATGATAATGAAAAAAGAGAGTTAATTGAAATTGTATCAATCCCGAAAATCCCGGGATCCATTAATTTGAATACCCAACTTTTCAGGATTGAAATATGGCCGGGATCCCGGGATCCCGAAATTCGGGATCCCGGGATTGAAACCTTTAATTGCATAGTATTCTGATACGGAGTGAAGAATTATCGGTCAGATTTTATAGAAAATACGTTAGATGTAATTAAAAATAGCCGAATGCGATTTCACTCTCAAAACAGAGCGGCACAGTGAAGCGTAACACAGCAAATAAACCAAACACGAAGATGAAATTTTTGTCTACCCTCTCTGTCCGGGCGGGCGGACGTCCGGCGCGTCCGGCCCGCGCCTTCCGTGACGTCACAATTAATCTTGCGACGTCTTCCGTCGCGGGAGTGTTCCGAGCTTTATGTGCAAGATAAAAATGCAGTTTACAGGGTTTAAAGAGGTACAGGGTTTGTCTTTGTCTCTTTGTTTGAGATCGTTGATTAATTAGGTATTCCAATCAAAGATAGTATAATAATGAGTTTGTAGCAATAAGGGCCACTCTAGCATTGCATTATTTGAAGGTCTATCAGACAGAAAAGCTTATTAGGAATTTTCTTACCTGGGTGAGATATAAAACGGGTTATACTTTCTATTTGAAAAAAAGTGTTTTATTTATGATCCAAGCTGATCAAAAATGCACTAGGTAAATAATCTTCTTGTTTTCAGTGTCTTACTTTACTACTTGCCTACGTCACGCGTGTATTTCAAGTTTCAATATTATCGTTTTCGAACCTTCCTTCATTGCTCACTTTGGCAATACTAAATTAGGTGTCAAAATGCACCCATATGATTACTGTTCGACGCTGCCGCTATAGCAGCCAGCATATAAGCAGCTAAGCGCGAATCAAGGAGCACGCGACTCCGCGAGTTACCATAAACAATCACTCAGAGTTATGATGATTGCGTTTACCTGGCGGACGGTGCGCGCCGACTCGAAATCTGAGTAGGTACCTACAAACTACAAAGGTTTTGAGAAAGAGTTTCCATAACGTTACATAATGATATTCGACCCTGACGCTATAGCAGCAGCCGGTATGCGCAGCTAAGCGCTAATCAAGGCAGCACGCGACTCCGCGCGTTACCATAAACAATAACGCAGAGTTATGATGATTGCGTTCACCTGGCGGATGGTGCGGGCCGACTCGAAATCTGTGATGTACAAGGGTTTCGAGCAAGAGTTTCCCAATTATATATATTCGATGCTGACGCTTTGGCAGCAAGTATAAGCAGCTACGCGCTAGTTAAGGAGCACGCGACTCCGCGAGTTATCATGAACAATAGCGCAAAGTTATGATGATTTTTTTTCCCGGAAATGTGGGGGAAAGGGGGGAATATTTGTAAAAGAAATTACGCGTGGGTGAAACTGCAGGCGGACGGCTAGTAGCAGTTATAATCGAACATTCAATTGTTCGCTTTTTCATTTCGTCATATTTTGGCACAACTTTAAGTATGAGCAGCTAAGCGCTAATCAAGGCAGCACGCGACTCCGCGAGTTACCATAAACAATAACGCAGAGTTATGATAATTGCGTTCACCTGGCGGACGGTGCGGGACCTGCACGAATTCTGAGAAAGAGAGCTGCGAAGTTGGGCGGATGGTTGAGTTTCGAGTTTTCTCTAAAATTAGAAACAATGATTAATTGAACTACTTTAAAAAAACTGTACTCGAAATCATTGCTATTTGAGGCACAATGCTTTTTTTTAATAAGTTCATTTTTTTATTGAGTGACATTGACTAGCTTAAGTACATTTGGAATCAGTGAAACAGTTTGATTCTTTGATCAGTTATGCTAAAATAATCGTATTGTATTAAAAATTCCACGCAAACGCAACATGGTCATGTTTATTGTACATTTTCTTACTATGGAATAAAAAATGCGTTGTTTGTAAGCTTTGCGTGAAAATGCTTGCAGAGGAAACGCTATGTCGAGTAAACAAGATACAATAAAAAGAAAAATGAAATACATTTTAATTTAGGTGCTGCCTGACTAAACTAAGTAAGTTTTTGCACACAGAGTTGTGGCTTATTCGGTGATCATTGGGCTGGTTACATAATACACGAAAAAATTAGTACAATATGAGCAAAACTTTTGCGAAATCTTTTCTTCATATTCTGTGTAAATCGTCATCCAATGCAAGAAAATACGAACTTTTTCCATCAGCCCGGCTTTCGACATCATTAACCTTTCCAAATTCTCCCACTTCCCCATTTGATTTGAGTAGATGCATCCCAGTCACCTACTTCCCCCGTTTTCTCTATCCGCCCCTCCTCTGAATTTAGTATCAATGTTCCCGAGTCCCTAGGGTGGAGAGTGATCGCTTTTCCTTATCTATCCCGATTTCCCATCATTAATTTTTTGCCTCGCCTCCTCGCGTCCCGTCAGGATTGATTGTGGCCAATCAGGTCGATGACGACCATTTATCTAGATGGCAGAAGATATTAATTATTGCCATGTTTTTCGGCTTCTGCGCATCGAAGATAGAACAAAAAACGGCCCTTTGATTTGATTGCAACCAAACCGCTACGTCTTCCTTAATTTATTTAATGACTTGATCGATATTTATAGCACAGCAATTGTATTAATTGGAAACTCGATCTCATTCTCTCTTACTCTATTACTCTGGATCTGAGTTTTTTAATCAAGAAAATAATTGAGCAATCAGGCCATTTTAATTCTGAAATTTTATTTAAAATATTTTCTACGTGACCTGATTTGTAGCTATAAAATGTTAAAGACCTATCGAATAAAACGTTTTACTATTCGTTCCTACTCAACTTCCACTAAGCTTGGCATTCTCTGTAAACCTTTAACCGGGGATTCCTATTTAATCAACACGCTCTGACTCCCATTTTCCATTGCTCAACAGCAACGCAACGTTCCGTACTAACATTTAACCGTAGTTTCACTTAATTTATAGGTCTGCAGCGCTCTAACCTCTCCTGAGTTTATGAACGTTCGTTGGAAATCTTATTTCTATCGACGTAACTTCTCTCTCAACTTATTCGACAAAATAAAATTTCTTAACGGGACTAGTTGTTGGCGAAAAACTTGGCGAGTCTATCAGAAAACCATTTACGTGGAAAGGAACGTCGGGAGCTGCAGTCCGCCATGTTGTGATGTAACTTTATGTTTCTTTGCTGATGGAAAATTATGTTGCGGAATTTAGAATTTAGTTTTGCGTCGATTCTCTCTAGGAGTTGCAAATTACTTTCGTCACTTATCCCTTAATCCCCATCGTGTCATCCTTAACACATCAGATTACTTTTAATAAGCCTTTGGCTAAGGTATACTTTCGAAAACCGTGAAATTAATTTCCTATTTTGTTAAGGTCATTTAATCAAATTCGGTACCGTATGAAGCTCTAACATGTATTTTTTAAGTATATTTTAGAAACATATAGCCTATGTCACTAGGGGCTAATGTAGCTTTAATAATTAGTAAAATCGGTCTAGTAGGTTTTGAGTCTATTAATTACAACTAAACAAACAAAGTTTTCCTCTTTAGAATATAAGTACAGAAAAACTTTTGCCTTTCGCCCATTTATTCTGTATCATATGCACGTCTTCTTACTCTCATGTTATTTAAATATTACTATGAAAAGTTACACGTGAAACTCGAGGCACCGCTCTTCGGTTAATAACGTTTAAGTGTCCCGTCTTCTTAATGTGCTCCAAGGAAATTCGTTCGACAACTTTGTATTTGCATTTAATTCTGCTCCCGACGATGTTAAGTAGTGGCCTGTACCGCTCCAATTAAAGCGACGACTTCAACTCATTCTTTGGCGGAAGCTTGAATAACACTTTCGCTTTATTCTGCTTCTCTTTTTAACAAAGACTTAGTTGAATAATGTAACTTTTTTATGTTTTACAGGATTTAATGAAGTGACGCTAAAATCCATGGCTCTCCTTATGGCAAGTGTTCACCTTTTTCAGTGGACGCCCGGTACAGCAAGCACTATTTCAAATGAAAAACCTTCTTTGCTCAACAATAAATGTATTAAGAGCAAAATAAAACCTAAAAACATCGGAAAATAAATTATATATTCATTCAATTTCAAGGCAATGTTAGTTTTCCAAAAAAAACATGTCTCATAATTTTATTTTAGCTTTACCGCTACACCCCGATTACTTTCCAGGGCAGGTTGCTGAAAAGCGCATAGAAAAAAAAGCCATCCCGACCCGATCCAATTACGTAACTCTTCCTCTGCGATAGTTGTAAAAATCCTGGATAATCTGCCCCTAGATCGGTCGGAGCATAAATTCGCTCACCTCGGGCTAATTAAACCCGTGCTGTATTCGCGTCACGTAGCTGAATAAACTGCAGGACCTGGCTCTAGCGAGATGTATCACTGAGCAGCTATTTTACGGTTTTCAATAAAACGGGAGAGTTATTGGATCTGATGAAAGGTAACCTACAATAAAAGTAGGGGTCTGGTTCTATATTGAAGTGCAGAATCGCAAATCGAAAGGTTCAAGTTTACCCATCCGTCGACCTCATACTGAACGAACGTGCCGAAAGGCTGCATACTTCCATTAAGTTGTCTTTATTGAAAATTATAGGCGAAAATAAAACCATCGAGAGTTCAGATATCGTATTATTTTTTCACTTAAGACGGAAAGACGAGATGGTTTAACCGTAACACCCATCGTTAGTGCGACACTTTCTTCTCCGTATTCAAGCTATCACTCTTATGCTTTGCAAACCAGATACATTTCAAACAATAGCCGTTCTATTGCATTCAGCCAGCGGCGTGATCGATTCATACAGTTTATATTTAAAGAGGAACACGGCACGTTCTCCAGAAGACTTTAAAAGACGCCGCAATATTAGGGCAATGCATCCAGTGTATCGAGTACGGAGTACGGAGTGCATATTTGTTACGGTTTCGCGTCGCTGGGAAAAACACGCTTGTCAAACTGTCCGCCGGTCGGTGTCGGAAACGTGGTGGACACACGGCGTGCAGATAGTGCCAACTTGAAGCGAGGTAAATGATGAAGTTGGTGGGTTTAGGACTAGAAATGACTATAAGAATGTATAAATAATACATTCAATATCGTGTAAAAGTTATTGGACATCGTAAATCGTAACTAAATCAAAATAATAAAAAGTACTCGGAGGAAAATAGACGAGTGTTCTTAAAACTTGTCTTTGTCTCCTAATCGAAATGCTGAAAAGTTTTGCATTTGAAGATTGGCAAGTTTACCATTGCACCGATAGATGTGTTTACTACTTGTTCGCGAACTCGCTCATCTCCATCACGCTTGCACTAAGTGCAAGCTCTCCGCGCATGCCGCTCATGTACCGTTCTAACAAAATTTTTGTTGCACGTGCTAGGTTATAAGCCAGGCCCCTTAGCCAGTCTAAAACGCAAGCATATAGGATATGACATCTTGTGGTGATGACAGAGTATACTTCCTCGCGGACACGCTCGACATCTCGCTCGCCGCGCGACTCTTCCGCGCGTGCTTCTCACTGATACATCACACTGGCACTCTCATTCCATGTGCTACATTTCACTGAGCTAGCACAGTAAATAAACACACTCGCGAGCATGTTCGCTGCATCGCTCGCCGCGCAATCTTCTCATGCATGGCTCTCACGTATCGTGCACGTGACAGCCGCAGTCGCTGCAGCTGATATTTTTCTAAGCCCGCTCGGCAGCCACTGCCAAAGTGACGACCCATGTGCTACAGGACACCGTGAAGATACTTGCTCGCGAACATGCTCGCCACATCGCTCGCCGAACAATCTTCTCGTGCATGGCTCTCACGTATCGTGCACGTGACAGCCGCAGTCGCTGCAGCTGATATTTTTCTAAGCCCGCTCGGCAGCCACTGCCAAAGTGACGTCCCATGTGCTACAGGACACCGTGAAGATACTTGCTCGCGAACATGCTCGCCACATCGCTCGCCGCGCAATCTTCTCGTGCATGGTTCTCACGTATCGTGCACGTGACAGCCGCAGTCGCTGCAGCTGATATTTTTCTAAGCCCGCTCGGCAGCCACTGCCAAAGTGACGTCCCATGTGCTACAGGACACCGTGAAGATACTTGCTCGCGAACATGCTCGTCACATCGCTCGCCGCCCTATCTTCTCGTGCATGGCTCTCACGTATCGTGCACGTGACAGCCGCAGTCGCTGCAGCTGATATTTTTCTAAGCCCGCTCGGCAGCCGCTGCCAAACTGACGTTCGCTCGGAAACTCCTGGCTGCTGGATTTTTGATGTGCCGCTATTTTGGGGGGAGTCAAAAAGACTACAATACACTGTTACCCCGCCGGATAACTTCGTGTTGCATTTATAGTATTGACTGGGTTGCACGGTTGGGCGAACTATTGCAAATCGGGAGTCAAGTGAAGGAACGTCATAAAATATGTGAAAAGTAATTTATTTCTGTCCTGTTGTTTTTGCGATATAAGGTGAATTTAAATTAAATGTTTATCATAATCTCATAAAGTTGAAGAGTTTGTTTGTTTATTTGAATCTTAGGAAGTACTGGTTCGAATTGGATATACCTTTGTGTTGGACAGTCCATTTGTGTGAATGCATCAATCCATCTCGTGTTGAATAACGAGACGTTTAAAATTAATAAGCATTTGACCACATATCGTATTATTTTTTTTGTATTGGAAGAACCGCATCAAAAATAAATACAAAATAAATTAATCTTCACTTCAGGCACACTCATGAACTTCCATTTTATAACATTTTATACTCGAGAGCAGTTCTGTGAAACAATTTTACTGTTTCCAATATTTTTCTAAGAACGGAACTTTCATCAAGCAATCCGCTTACTGCAAGTATGGTCTTACACAGTTTGAGGCTATTAACTCGCGTGAATTCACAGCAAATTGTTTTAAGTATAATTTAATCTTTGTTCTTATTTCCTGATACCCAAGTACTTTACCTTATTTATGTTGAGGTTACGGTAGAAAAAGAGTACATAAATAACAGTATGTTGTTAATTATTTCTATTTGACATACTTTAGGATCCCACATATATTTATCTATGCGTGTGCCCCGAATAAGCAAGCCAAACTTAAGTTCAATGAATGAGAATATCTATGTCATAATTTGATCAGCTACACATACTATGATCAGATACATTATTAAGAATTGAACCTGGAAGATGGCATCCAGGGCTCAAAAGATTTTTATAAATTATGTTTTTAATGAAGAGCTTCAAGTACGAGCACTATGCGGAGCAAATTGTATTGAGTAGGTATTTATTACGGCAAAAAAATAATGTAGGTACCTGTGACTGACAAATCAAATCCCTTAGGAACTCGTTACATTGTTTTTCTTTCTTTTTATATCTGTCAGTTTAAATGTGTTAAAGTTGTAATTTCGATTTTTCCTTCTTTCTATCCACTAAGCAAGTAAGTAAACTGCGGAATGTTTTGTCTCAAGCTGTTAAAGTTGGCAAATAGTCGCGAGCATCCGACCGATAACAGACACGAGCTCAGCCGAAATCCATGACCTCCTGATTTTCCACCGAGAGATTTCTACCTCAAAGCATCTTCAAAAGACCTGCAGTGTCCCCGTTATTCTATTTTAACATCTATTCAAAGGCCGTTAATGTGCATCTTTAACTGCAGGTATTCGAGCTGCAGCAGCCTATTGTTAAAAGGAATTTTAGATTTTATTACCAAGCCATAGGGTGTATTTTGTCCGGTACCTAATGGCGACACCGCCAAACACGTAGTACTGACTGTTTCACGGTTATGCGGTCACGTAGAGGTTTATATTGGGAAGAATTTACTTCTACAATAATATTGTTGTTCAAAGTTTACAATGTATGACCCACGGGTAACGGGCAATGATTAGACCATTGCTTTGTATGAAGTTGAGCAGTACATTTTATGTTTACCAAGGGTACGTACACGCAAAATGCTGTTTATAATAAAAATATGTACAGAATAATATTATGTTATGAAAATTGTTGTCTATTGCTTAAACCGGATTTATAGTACACTAGCGGCCGCCCGCGACTCCGTCCGCGTGGATTTCGATTTCCAATATCCTATGTGTTATTCTGATGTATAAGCTATATTGTGGTAAAGTTTCATTCAAATCCATTCAGTAGTTTTTACGTGAAAGAGTAACAAACATCCATACATCCATACATCCACACATCCATACATCCACACATACAAACTTTCGCCTTTATAATAGTAAGTAGGATGTTAGTTGCTTTTGTAAAAAGTAGATAACATGTAGAAACTATTTTTTTGACTGAAATTGAGTAAAAATAACTCAATAATTTAAGTAGGTACCTATCTACAATTGAGGGAACTCACGCTATTATTTTACTACAGCAAAATCTTGTACATTAAGTGCTAACAAAGAAATGTGTTTAAAGTTTGAGCAACGGTCATTGGGTCCTAACGTAACAACTGATTTTATTAGAAGTTTTAGTCGAAATAATTGATTTGACGTTTAGTGTTTTGTACATGAAGCGAATATACACGTTGACTAAGTATTTAAAAATATTATATGTCAGTGGGCAACGGTCAGGATAACCGTATGCCTAAACCTCATGGCATAAAACAAAACAAAGTATATACCTCATATAGAATACCAGAACTGTCCCATTTCCGAGACCAATGAAACGATTCTAGGAAAATGAAAAACGTTAGTAACTCAGTATTCATGCCGCATACTGTGTGAACTACACATAAAATAGACTACACAGAAAAAGCACTTTGCCGTATGAAATAACTCGAGTGCATACTGGAATTAGTTATGAAGTTATCAAGTTGAGCGATCAACGAATACTTTCGCATTTGGAAGGGTCAGTTGCACATTGCACAATATTCCGTACATTATTATTTTATAACTGCACGGCAGACAATAAATGGAAAATAAATATTCTAGTGATAAAATGTAGCTTATGTTACTCAGCGATAATGTATGTAGTTTTCAAATGGAAAGTATTATTTTTAAGTCATTCCATTCAAGCAAAGTCTATGCCTCAAACCTTTTCTAGACCGGCCTGGTGGCGACACTCATAAGCTACTTGTTGAAAGTCCACAACACTCCCAGGGTTGCCATATTGTGGGCGAGAACTTAAAGAAGCAATAGAACTCAATAGATATTCGGTGCTACAATGAAAAATACACATATGACGACTTGAAAAACGTTGATCTTTGGTAAGTAGTTTACACAAGTACTAGTGTTACGGATATCGGCACCAATTGTGTATGTTCATGCACAAACATATTTTTTCTGTGCTGTAATCGCACCCTGCTTCAAAAAATCGTCGTCCTAAAGTCACTTGCATAGCAGCAAGCAGACTTACCACCTTATTGGCTATCTTAAATATCATACGTGGCATGCAAAGTCCATTCCTCAAACCTTTTCTAGACCCGGCCTGATGGCGACACAGCCCCGGGCTCGCGTGCTGAGCTCCTCTGCTACTTGTTGTAGGAGTCATAACACTCCCAGGGTTGCCATTATTGTGAATAATAATATAATGAATCGTTCTCGCCACAATATTAAATCGCCATGGGCACACTGATGTGTTTCTGTTTTCTATATAACACATTAATATGTTTGAAAATTTGAGCCTCATGCATAATGAATCGTGAGTTAAATTATTATTATTGAATTAAGTATTTGGCTGCTTGGGTAACGCAGGATATTGAACGTCATAATTTCTTGAGTTTGTATTCTTTTTATGAGGGTTTTAGTAAACAGTAATAAACTAAAGCGTTCCAACGTCGTCATCAACCTTATCAAATCTACTTCTTCAAAGTACTTTCTGAAAATTATTAAAGTACTTCATCATCATCATCCTAGCGCTCGCCCGGTTGCATTCTCGGCCATTGCCTCGGAGCCCAGGGTACGCTGCGACTATGATCCTGAATTGACATGCCTGGTTGTTACAATTGTCATAAAATTATTAAAGTACTTATTAACTTTAAAAAGAAAATAATAGATTTAAATGTAAGGCCTGTTAAATTATCTATCTATTTCTTAGTTGGTTTGGCTCCCCTAGTCCTATTTTGCCTCTGGCACATCGCGTCGCGTGCGCAGACTCTATCTCTTACAACTTATTTACTTCTGATCGGACAATTTTGAATTAAATAACAACATTGAAATATTTCGTCTTGTGATTAGGAATAGCTAACGACTATATCTCGGCTGTTTGTGAGTTATTTAATATTTATGCAGCCAACAGCTATTTATGTAAGTATGAAGCACTTTTTAACATCTGTGCAAGCCATTATTACTCTTCTAAAGTCGTAAAACGAGGTTGCAACTACGCATTTATCGATTTGATTTGTGTCAATCGGAATTAATTTAAGAAGTAATGTGAAATTTTTTCAGTTCAGATATCGTACCCGCACATATTGACAATAGTAAAACGAAACGAAAACTATCAAATAAACCATAGAACAATAGAAAGCCATTCTGCCTAAGCCTGGGGCTTGCGTGCGTGGCTACTTGTTGAAAACGGTGATCACACCAGCGTAAGTGTATTCCCGCCCCGAGGCGATCGTCGCGTGCGCAAGTACGATCGCTTTTGTTTGTTGCCACTGCGCAACTAGTGTGAATGAGGGGATTAGAATGGAAATGTACGAGTACGCGTGTCAGATGGATGCAGTACAATTTGCTACTTGCAGAAATGCTGTAGTGTTTCTGGATGGGGCAGGTTTTTTGTGATAGTGTACCTAAAATGCCTTCATTATACGTCTTAAGCTACAAGAGTTACCAGTTGTGCTATTCGGTGCGCGTCAAAGTCTTATGTTTATTCGTGGAAGTATGTATCTCTGATTTGTCAATTTTCACACAGGCATATCAAACGTAAAATTGAAAATAACACCTAAGCCTCAAGCACGCGTGTAATATTACTTCATAACATAAATGTTGAAAGGGTGATCACAACATCAGCGCTAAGTGTATTCCCGCCCGCGAGGCGATCGTCGCGTGCGCAAGTGGGATCGCTTTTGTTCGTTGCCACTGCGCAACTAGTGTGAATGAGGGGATTAGAATGGAAATGTACGTGTGATCTACATATATAGTGCAATTGACTACTTGCAGAAATGTTATACGGTATCTGTACTCAATCTTCTTAGTGGATGCAATATATTTTAGCTTTTGCACTAAAAATTTTCTAAAGGTGCTAAAATGAATTTTATTCTCAAGGAACAAATTAAATGCCAGGTTTTTTAACTAATAGCACATTGATACGGCTGTAACATTGAACAAAGATGGCACAAAAAGTCTCCACCGCATAATTGGATTTTGTCAAGGATTATTTTGATTCAAGAGATGAAGGTATTTACGACGCAAATATTTACATACAAACATGACAAGGGCCTTGTTGCTCGAGTAATACAGAGACGCCCATTACCGAGTTTCGCATAAGCAAGTTTATAATATTATTCGGGGACGCGCGATCCACGGTTCACAAGTGGTCCCGAAACTTGGAGCTCGCAGTGTTTGATAATGTGTTTACTCACAGCGTAATGGCCGCTCCTGCCGCGGATTTGTACTGGGCTTGCCACGGAACTTATTCGGCGACAGCTGAAGTCGGAACTCTAGTTACGGATTTGCGTATGACTCGCTGACTTGATTTGCGTAATGACTTGAAAAGCGGTTAGTACATGGTATTTAACTATTGAGAAATACTAGAACAAAGGTTTGAATGCTTCTTACTTTTAAGGGTATTTTTAACTTTAACCACAACAGCTACTCGTATATGTAGGTACATGTTTGATATATGTTTGTCGCTTTAAGTGAGTGAGGTTTATGATTCGAGTCCAAAGTATTACACATTGTTTTGGAGATAAGCTTTAGCTAATTTGACCAAGAACTGGAATATTGCAAAGTAGAACTGGAAATAAGTTTAAGCTCGAAAATGGAGAAATTTAAAGAGCGTTATTACTAATAACACCTAAATACATAAAAATAAAAATCAATAATAAAGTTGCATACGTGACCACTTGTCTTGTAGTCCATCGCCATCACACACAGGTATAATTGTTTACCGCTAAATTATCTACTTACACCAAGATTGTTTTCCCTCAGCAATGCGGATTGCCAACCTTCCGTAAGTACACCTCGAACAAACAAACCGGGGCTTTGTGACATCCGCATAATCTCGGAAAGAACTCGGGATGAACTCCGCGGTTCGGAACTCCGCTCGAGAGGTGTAAACGATTTGCGGATCATACTCGTACCAACTCACTTTCGGGCATAATCACTTGGGAGGACGTGGTTGATTCGCGGTTGAGAGTTTGTTTGCAGTTGTTAGGTAAACATTAGAAGATTTTGAGGTTGTGTTACTTGCTTTTCGTGATTGGCAAAACCGTTGCTGTGACTTGGCAAACTTTTAGTTTTAGGCAGTTTCTTAACATGCATAGACTATTAAAATACATGTTTGACTCAAATCGAAATATTCTTTGAAATAAATTGAATTTTCATTTATTCATACAAAGGCATTAGTTTAATTAAAACATTGCCAAATCATTAACGTTTACCTTAGAAAAACAAGATTAAATCACATCTTCGAGCACAAATGTTTGCAAAAATATGTAGGGTAACAAATACCTTCAATAACTTATTTTATTTTGCAAAAAGGAATGTACTCGTACACATTTTTGCACTTCAATTTTACTCGTATATCAAATTCCACCACTCGTTATGAGACTAGCATGGCGACGCCAAGGTCTGTTTTGAAGAAGTGCCGTAAAAAACTCCAACTCAGGAGTGTAAAAGTTTCACCCTCGAGGTCTGTTTTATTACAAACATACAAACGTAGTACATACTCAGGTGAATACCCGCATATTTTCTTCGTTTGTTCACAAAAATACACGTATTTATAATTACGTAACTAAGAGATACGTATTGTCGCCATCTCGCCTGTGAGCCCGCTGTTGCGTGATTCCGCGTTCCGGTGTACGTTCCGAGAAACGATATTAGCAGAACACTGAATATGAGAATTTACACGTGAGTTTCAATAACGTTTTGTTCAAACTGTGCTGTATAACACAAGCTCCTCATGTACAAATGTATTTAGGTCATTCGAAAAAAATAAGCCGGACTTATTTTTTTTTAGTAATACTGAGCTGATTCTTGAACGTTGAATTTAACGTACTCGTATGTATTATTTTAATCATAATTTAATTTAACAATAAAGTTATTTGTTAAAGTTTTAAAAACTATATATCCACTTGCTACAGTTTGCGCTTAGGTTTCGCGCTCTCTCTGGATCTAGCCAAAACACTATTTTGTTAGTTTGTTTATAAAACAACTGACACAGCTTCCAATTCCCGGCAACGTCGAAATGTCGAGCGGCCGATACAAATTTGAAAAATATTTCCCCAGCAAAATCATAACATGTTAAAATATTCAACCCTTCCAACACAAACAAAAAATAAATTCCGCACGAAATTAATACGAAGTGCGTGTCGTCGCCGCGTCGAACTCACGCAACTCGCCCGGGCGAACTTTGGATGAACTTTCGTCGAACTTGAACGAACTTTCGAGTTTCGGGGATTTATTGCGAGCGTGTTCGTGTGTCTTTGGAGATTATTTGACGTGCGATGAATCAGTTTTAAGAGATTTTGCAGATACTACGAGTAATTAAGGATTTTAGCATAGGGTTGCCGATCATGTCGAGGAAATACGAGTATTGGATAATATCACGAAGGTGCATTGAAAATACGTTATTATAAACTTTGGAGCATTTGAACTTTATTTCACTAATGGCTGTACCAAAGATGACTATTCAAATCCCTGATTGAAAGTACGAACACTTCTTGTTAAAGCTCGCGCAACTAAGCAACCTTATACTGAATTTATTAATTAACTACCTATATTACTTTATTCAAAAATTACAATTTAAAAATTAAATACAATTTCCTTGTAGACCTAAGCCCTTCAACTAGAAGCTTCTAAACAAAGCGTCAGTTTCTACCGAGCTGCTAGGGGAACTAGCGTCTTCTCATCTGTCTCGAGAACGCCTGATAAGACAGTCGCTAGGGATGTGGAGAATAAAATTATACACGCTTTGTTGTTTGCCAAAAATATACAATTGGAATAAACAACGGCAACAGTTCAAATGAGGAATGAAACTCTATTTTAAACGTTTAATATTATTTATTTCTATTTATATAAGTGTCAACGGTAGAGAAGTATTGTACTGTACGGACGTATGTTACGTAGAGCAACGCTTCGTGGTTAGGCACCTTTCAAGTAAATAAGATTCAGCAGTTCAGTTAACGTTTTTTAGGGTTCCGTAGCCAAAATGGCAAAAAAACGGAACCCTTATAGATTCGTCATGTCTGTCTGTCTGTCCGCCAGTCTGTCACAGCCACTTTTTTCCGAAACTATAAGTACTATACTGTTAAAACTTAGTGAGTGGATGTATTCTGTGAACCGCAACAAGGTTTTGATACGAAAATAGAAAAAAAATAAAAAAAGTGGGGGGTCCCTGTAGAATCCTCGTTGTTTGGATATTTTACGGCTCACCAACACTACAACACGCGTACGAAGTACAGTCTCGCCCGCTCCGTTCTCCCGCCGGACGGAATGTCATTCTGACACGTGACGTAAGCGCCTGAGACAACCAACACTATACAGCCAATACACTACATCCCTTTCTTGATTTAATTTAGTTTTATTAAAACGAATGTACTTACTTCATATAATCATGAGACAGTTTTATCTATGTGGAAAGTTTACTACTAGTTACATTATTTTAATTGCTTATTAATCAAATCAAATCTTAATTTACGCATTAAGAGGTCAACCAAAATTTTACACCATTGTGGTGCCTGAAGTGGGATTAAGTTGCAAGATTCCTTTCTTCGTCGTCGATTTAATTTCAATCTTACCACACGCTCCATTCGCCCTGAATAAGTGCCCTATATTCCTTCTACGGACTTGACCAGTTTCATCGTTTCGGACTTGGATAACTCCACTTCATTATTTCCACTGTATGCGTTTCAGGATTGTAGTCCTAGCATAATTTATTCTGTCTATTAGGGCTTGCAAATATTCGACGAAATCAGATATTCGAATATTCGAATATTTTTCGAAAAATATTCGAATATTCGAATATTATTCGATAATTTTTTTTAAAGAGTCCACCAACCAAACATGGAAATATATAGTCTTAAAGCCATCACAAACGATATTGGCTATGGCAGTATAGCTGTAAACTCAGTCCGAACTGAGTGAGACAGGTTTAAACTATTACACTTTAAGCCTACGCTTCATACATTTTCTATGGGAAAGTGCACACTTTTTTTTCTCGCGACTTTCGACCAATCATGTTCATCATAAAAATTAAAATAAATATTTTTGCGAGAGATATATATTTTATATCTGCAAACTCAGCCCGAACTGAGTAAGACAGGCTAGAAACTTGAACACTTTGTACCCTCGCTTCAATATTTTTTAATAGGAGGTTGTGTCCTTTATTTTCCTGCGGCCATCAACCAAACATGGAAATATATAATCTAAAGAGCCCAGTGAACGATATTTGCACAGGCAGTATGAATGTAAACGCAGTCCTTATTGAGTAATTCAGGTTAGAACTTTTACACAAAAACTGGGCTCTTGCTACTTACATTTTTCTAGGGAAGGTGGCGTCTTTATTATTTCGCGTCCATCGACCAAACAGGGAAAAATATATTCTAGAGATCATCACGAACAATTTTTGCAAAGAAAGTTTAGCTATAAACTCAGTCCGAACTGTGTGAGACAGGCTCGAACTTTTTTACTGGCTTCAAAATTTGCTATGGGAGGTGGTGTCCTTCCTTTTTCCACTGGCCTTCAACCAAACATGGAAATATATATTCTTAAGTACATTACAAACCATCCTTGTAAAAGGCGTATTGCTGCAAACTCAGTCCGAACTGATAAACACAGGATAGAACTTTTGCATTCTGACTGAACTTTCGCTTCATACCCTTTTATTAAGTTCTAAACTGTCTTACTCAATTCAGACAGAGTTTGCAGCTATACTGTCTATGCAAATATTGTTTGTAATACATTGTCTCAAAAATATATTTTTAAATAAATGATCGTTGGACGCGAGAAAGTAAAGACGCCAGGCCACCTTACTGCACGCCACAGGCGCAGGACCAACGGCTTAACGTGCCTTCCGAAGCTGGGAGGAGCTCGAGATGAAATTTTTCGGTCACCTGCCACTGGCATCTGCGAACGTTGCTTAAGTTTAGCAACTGCAGGCCTAGTGCGCTAACGACTGCGCCATCGATCTTCCCAATAAAAAATATTGAAGCGAGGGTACATTGTTGTCAAGTTTCAAATCTGTCTCACTCAGTTCAGACTAAGTTTGCAGATAAACGTAAAATTAAATAGCGTCTGTAATGACCTCTAAAATATATATTTCCATAGTTGGCCGTTAGACGCGAGAAAAAAAAAGGATGCCATTTCATATAGAAAAATGTATGAAGCGTAGGCCTAAAGTGTAAAAGTCTCAACCTGTCACACTCAGTTTGGACTGAGTTTACGGCTATACTGCCAAAGCAAGTATCGTTTGTGATGCCCTCAAGCATATTTCCATGCTTGGTTGATAGACGCTCGAAAATAAAATAAAACCACCTCCTCCACAAAAATCGGCCTTGTCTTCTTACCAGGAAGGGTTGTAAGGGGTGAAATAACATTAAACGAGGACATATTATTCACGAGATCAATCAAACGTCATTAATTTTTGATGAAACTTAAGAAGTTAAAGTCGCTAAAGTTTTTTGCTTAGGGTCACTTAATATGGGTCTAAAATCTCGATAATCTCGATCAAAACTGTCGAGATCTCGATCAATATATCACATATAGCGAGATAATAGACCGTCGAGATAGAATATCGAAAAACACCTACCTATTTTTTGAGATTTGAGACTATCGAGATTGCATTTCGTAATTAATCCCAATAGGACATAAAATATTCGAATATTCGAATAACGCGTCACTTAATATTCGAATACTAAAATGAGTCGAATATTCGAATTATTCGAATATTCGAATATTCGAATTGCAAGCCCTACTGTCTATCCATTTTACTTTTTCTGTTCTTAATATAAACTTTATCACCTAGTACCTACTAGATCACTTTCTTCTGCCTTTCTTTTCCTATCTCCATAATCCTTTCCTCTTTCTTTCCTTTCTTGATCCCTGTCCTTGACCTTGTCCTTGACTACAGGAATTTTATCTCTAAATCTTAAATTATTCTTCCGGTGACAGAATGTGGTGTGCTATTGTACATAGTTAGATAGTCTAGTCTGGTAAACTTTCCTTCCAATCTTTATTTTCAGCTATGCTTATTTTTTAACCGCTTTAATGTATCGCGATTTTGTCTGTCGACCTCTCCTTTTTGTTGTGGCCAGTATGGGATTGTATTGAAAAAAGGTGATGTTTCTTTCTGTTAAAAATGTTGAATTCTTCGCTGATCATATCCGCCATATGTCTTCCATTATCCGCTGTTATTAAAGTTAAATTTCCTAAAGGACTAAATATTTCTTTGAGATTTGCCACAATTTCGGTAGGGGTGACTTTCCTACAAATCTTAACTTCTTTATATCTGCTGTAAGTCTACTACAGCAACCAGATGGTCACCGCTAGGGAGGGGCCCATCAAATCAATCGCAATGTCAATCCAAGAACCGTCAGGCATTTCTCGTCGTTTCATAGGATTTGAGGCATGTAGTGCAGATACAAGAGTGCATCCTTTACACGCTTTTACAATGTTTTCGGCATCCTTGTTACATTTAAGCCACCAAACTTTTGTTCGAAGTTTTGCCTTCATCGATACAATGCGGAGATTTATAATGAGTCTGCGATATTGGTCTTACCCGATTGTTAAACTACTTTGTAGCTATACGACTGTACTATAACCCATATCTCTATCCTAGCACATGTTTTGAACTTGATTCAAATATAACCTCCGACGGTTTGTGGTCTGTTATAAGTTCGAATCTTCTGCCATAGAGGAAAATGTGAAAATGCTCTACTGTCCATACACGGGCTAATGCCTCTATCTCAGTCTGGCAGTAGCGGCGTTTACAATCAGTCCGAGTCTTGTGACCATATTCAATAATCCTGGGGTTGTCTTCAGAATCAGTTTGGACTAGCACTCCACCCAGGCCCACCGGGCTAGCGTCTGCTATGACCATCGTACGATCGTTTACATCGTAGTAACCTAAGGTAGGTATATTTGTCATGATATCCTTCATTCAATGAATTGAAACATCGCTGATTTTCTGGTCGCCAATGATCTGTAATATTTTTTCGATCTCCATTTTTATTTCGAAGAAGTGCTTTCAGAGTTTCGTTATTGTCGCGTAATTGGGGATCCATTTGCTGACGAAATTAATCAGGCCTAAGAAGCTTCGTAAATATCCGGCAGTTTTTTTTGCCCTCTCTTTTATCGTAGAAACGTACTTTTCCAACGGTCTTACGCCTTCTGCTGACAACTCATGTCCCAAAAACCTCACTTTACTCATCCCGACAGAACATTTGTCTTCTCTTACTAATACATTATTCTCTTTCAGAACTGACATCACTTTCTTTACTCGAGCATCATGCTCCTGCCTGTGTTTCCCGTAAATCAAGATGTCATAATTTACCACTCCTTCACAACCTACAAGCATGTGCTCTAATGTTTTATGAAAGATTTCCTACCTAAATAGGCCTTTATTATTGGTTATGAGGGTGGTTATATGTCTTGAAGCCATTTTATGAAATGCGTCTTTTATATCCAATTTTGTGAAAACTTGCATTTTTCATCTTTCGGTATTAATTTGTCCATTGTCGGCAATGGGTGGTTTTCTCGTACAGCTTCATAAGATCGACGCATGTCTTCACAAAGACGTATTTCTATTTATCCCCACAAACTTTGAGACATGGTAATCAATTGAATGGTTCAGATAAATAGGTGTTATCTGCTTTGCACATCAATTTAATGATTGGATTATTTATCCCCACAAACTTTGAGACATGGTAATCAATTGAAGAGTTCAGATTGAGCTTAACAATCTGCTTATCACTTTAATAAGCCTTCAACACCGGCACCACAGGGTATACCCATTTGGAAGAGCTTACGGCTAGTTCTATAATATCCCATTGTTTAAGCTATTCAATTTTCCCCTCAATTTTAGCTTCTAAAGGTAGCGGGGTTCTTCTAAAAATGTACAAACAAGTGTAGGTAAAGATTAATAACACATAATAATGAAACAACATCTAAAGATGTTGCAATATTATGTTTAATAAATAATTTAAGGTATCAACAATATTTATTTGGACTCATACCTCACCATTATCATTTATAAATATATATTAGATACTTTATAACAATGAAATCAATACCTGTAAGGCTTTAGTGGTGTGGTATTGCCACAGGCCGTGAATGTTACAGTAGGATTTAGTTGTTGATTAAACATTAAACAAACTAACTTTGTTCTACTTCATTGTTTACCAAGTTGATTCCTGTTTGAGCAACCTGCATGAATGTCGCTTGTAGATTTTGCTCTGTTTTGGAGCAGAGTATGAATCTAGTTTAGATATTGCAACTTCAAACACGTCGACGCCAACACTTGACTCAATATTAGCACCAGAAATGTTCTAAAACACTTCTTGCGAATCTAAACTAGCGAAATGTAGAAGAGAAGCCCTTTTCTTGATGTCTTTATTAATGTTAGACGCTTCCAAGAATATGAGCAATGCTCTTTTCCAGCGTTCCCATCGTATACCCACTGAAGTGGATTCCCCGTAACAATCAAACTTTTCCAATGACAGGAGTGACATCTTTGGGCAACCTGGAGTGATAAATTTAATGATTCAGATATGTTATCCGCTATTTACTCATCAATTTAATGGTCGGATTATCTGCTATTATTCCTGAATTTTTTAGGTCAATTCAGAATAATCGATTGAATGATTCAGATTGATCCCTCCAATCTACTTATCAATTTAATGATTCAGATTGATGCCTCCAATCTGCTTATCAATTCAATGATTCAGATTGATACCTCCAATCTGCTTAACAATTCAATGATTCAGATTGATTCCTCCAATCTGCTTATCAATTTAATATTTCAGATTGATGCCTCCAATCTGCTTATCAATTCAATGATTCAGATTGATCCCTCCAATCTGCTTAACAATTCAATGATTCAGATTGATTCCTCCAATCTGCTTGTCAATTTAATGATTCAGATTGATCCCTCCAATCTGCTTGTCAATTTAATGATTCAGATTGATCACTCCAATCTGCTTGTCAATTTAATGATTCAGATTGATCACTCCAATCTGCTTATCAATTTAATGATTCAGATTGATCACTCCAATCTGCTTATTAATTAAATTATTCAGATTGATTCCTCCAATCTGCTTATCAATTTAATGATTCAGATTGATTCCTCCAATCTGCTTATCAATTTAATGATCAGGTCTTCATCTGCTTTTATATTTATTTTCATTCAATCAACATGTATATAAGTGCGGTATGGGAATCGAACTTGCACCCTCATGCACAAGCGGCCGTTTCGTTTCCAGCGACGTCATTGGATTATAATTGTTAATAAACTAAAATACAAATACATATTTTTAATTTGAGCATTATCGTTACTTTTCTAATACGAAATAGGTATTTCATGCCCAGCATCTAGCATAATCCAATTAAATAACGTGATTACTGTCGCCAGGTATTTCAAATATCCACACATAACTTTTGTAGTCAACGGCCCAAAGAAGCAAAATAGAAATTTAAAGTTAATTTCTTAAACATCTCTGTATGTCTTCATTCCCATTATTTAGTTCGCCCTGTTGTATTCAAATAGATGAAACGTAAATTATTATTTTAATAATCAACGTTTGTCAAAACCGCCTTTGCACAAAGTATCTACTTTGCCTTACTACATTGGCTTTTTATTTTATTTAAATAGCAAAATACTGTTAAAATTAAATGTTGAAATTATTGTTTAACATGTATCGAGACAGTAACTATACTCATAATTTTTATGTTTTATTATTAACCATCAAACCTTATAAGAATCAGTGTTAATAAAAACATAATTAACTGAACCGCTCAGAAGTCCGAGCTGCACTCGAAAAACCGACACAAATTCCCTTCGACCCGGGACGGGAATTGAACCAAGACCACGACCCGGTATCCACACCGTTAGGTCAACAAAGTGAGGCGAATGTTGCAATCGTTTCCTTTTGTAAGCCTCAATGCCAAGTTATTAACCTACGTTAAAGTTTGTAGGTACCAGGGACTACCCGAGCGCTGGAATGTTATTGTTAGAATTTGCGCTCGAACTGCAATCAATTTCTTTGTGCGGTACTTATAGATTTACGCGTTTCTAATGTTTCTTTTTCGGTTTTCCTTGAATACATGACCCTTTAACGTTAAACATTTAGTATATCAACAATCTTATCAGTATACTGAGAAATACATGCAAACATCGTGGTTTTAGGGATCACTGATTTTTCCTTTTTTATTTTATTTTTTAGTTAGTTGTATGATGTACCTTTCTCCTCGTCGCCACATGTAGAATCCTCGTTGTTTGGATATTTTACGGCTCACCAACACTACAACACGCGTACGAAGTACAGTCTCGCCCGCTCCGTTCTCCCGCCGGACGGAATGTCATTCTGACACGTGACGTAAGCGCCTGAGACAACCAACACTATACAGCCAATACACTACAGTCCCCATAGTCAGAACTGAAACTCGAAATATTTTTTTTCATTGAACATATACGTGTAGGGTATCTATGGATAGGTCTTTAAAAATTATATTAAGGTTTCTAACATCACTTTTTTCTATAGTGAATACTTTACGTGACAGACCCTTCCAAATTGGAAAAAAGTGTGTCCCCCCCCCTCTAACTTCTAAATTAGGAGGATGATAAAACTGAAATAATTATATAATGTACATTACTATAAAAACTACCAACGAAAATTGGTTCGAACGAAATCTATTCAGTAGTTTTTTGAATACATCAAAAATAGAATTTGTACGGAACCCTCAGTGCGGGAGCCCGACTCGCACTTGGCCAATTTTTTATGTCTTGTGACTGAGAGTAAATTCAAATAAAATAATACATAAGACAAACATAAAAAAAATCCATTATTACAAAAAAAATGGAAAACGCTCTATCAACAGCGAACTAAGTGAAAAGCCAAGAGAAAGTCTCCAACAACAAAAAAGGGAGGGTCGTTTTTTCCTTGTAAAGTTGTAAACTTGAAGCCAGACGAAGGCAACCAGGCAACCCTAGTTGGCTCAGCGCGAAGCGTTAGAAACAAAAGTGTTTAGCACGACTGAGCGCGTCTCATAAGTTTCCAACTTGGTTTGTGGACTTTGCCGTGAGTAATGTTATTTCATCAGAGTGTGAAAGGTTTTAAAATCTCTCGGCTTCAAACGTACCTTCTTGTGGGCTTTTCATTCCGTGAAAAGAAATAGCTTTAGAATTGTCATAATCATAATAAGCATTGGGGTTACAAATCATATAGATTTTTTTCACAACCGCGTTTGGAAATCGTAGTGAAACGATGGAAAATGCTTCGCCGTGCAAAAGATTTTACCATGTTAATCAATTTGCAGAATAATTGTTTTCTTTTCATTTCTGTGAAAACTTGTCTTTCCAAATCGTCAGTATGTTAGACCTGAGGGTCATGGGACACTACAGTACGTTAGTGAATAAAATCACTACTTAACAATTGGTGACAAGTATTCTATCTGGTCGGATAGAAGAGTGTCCGAACTTTGTGTCGTAGACGTAGGCCAAGACTTTACTCTAGGCCTATCAACAATGAAGTAATGAAAATGTCAGAATGAAATAAAATTAAAAGTCATTTCCTATTTTCTTGTTCTTACATCAATGGAAAACAAAGACGCTATCACAGGCCGTAAACTTTGTGACATCGATACAGGATGACAAATAGATTTTTTTTGTGGTCGTTAATCATAAAACTAAATAAAGCAGTCGTGAACTCAAACATAACTGGGTCACAATACGGGCTTCCACACAACGCGATTTAACTTGCCTGTCCTTGTCGAGTTCAGAAAACTTGCGGATAAACTATTCGCTATTATAAGTTTCGAAGGATTTTGTGCATTACACAACTCAGAACTTTGATAGTGGTTTGTTTATAAAACAAATAAACAAACGTCTTTCAAAGTTCTTAGTAATTTAACTGAGTACTATACGGTGAAATTGCATTAATGAATTAACAGGAAAAAAATATATATATATTATTTTCTTGTCATCAAACAAAACGAAGTTAACAAAATAAGAACCGCTTACGATCAAAACATATTTTAAATTTAAGTTTTTTCGAGGTCTTAGTAAAGGGGTCTAATCTGATTGTATAATAAATTTATTGTAGTCGCCCATAAGCCGCATGAAATTTATTTCAACTTTCATATTGCAGCCGATATAAGACATGGTATTATGTTTAAGTTAAGCCATAAATAAATACTACTTATCTTATTAAAACACGGAGCATCGTACCTAATTAAACCTCCCCATAATATCCAGCCAGTATTTGCCCAGACGGTTACTATCCAGAATTAATTCGGGGTCCAATCAATCCGGCATTGTCTCCGAAATCGGCTCAAAAAAGATTAAACCGTTAATGAATGCGTGCGCGCCGGGCACTTTAAACATCGTTTAAGCAGCTACAATGAATTCAATTAGCAAAGCAAACAGGGGTCTTTTTGTACACCCAGTCCCTTTATGCCGCTCTAAAATTTTGTTTACAGTAGACTCCGCCTTTGTGTGGGCCCAGACTGGGATTGCCGGGCGGGAGGTACTGGGGTGCCGCGATCAAATCTTACCTATAACACAGGTAATATAATAGAACCTATATACTAGAAGCACAGTTAAATAAAGTAGTACCAGCTTATGAATGTCCTACTGAAGTCAAAGTCAAATGTCATAGGAAGAAAGTGCACAAGAAATCTTTTTTTTTTTTTTTTTTTCTCTTTATTTGGTTTTGGGGCTTTTGTCCATATGGATATGTCAGCCCCATTGTATCTTCTCAGTTACAGACAATGAACTTACAAAATAAATGAAGTACAGAGATATCTTTTTAGGTATAATTAGTATTTTTCATTCAGACAAAAAATTAAGAAAATCAAAACAGACTTAAGTGCTATTGCTACTGCAGCTGTTTGTCGTTTTGAAATTCATTTATTTGATTTTCATTTACTGATAGCTGAATCTAAAACACATGACAGAAAAATAATATGTTAAAATAATTTTTTTTGTTAAATAATCAATTGATATCGTAAGCTTATTATTATTCCATTCCATATACAATAAGCTAACGTCATTAGCAGGGGACTTGCAAATGGCGATTTCGTTAAAAACAAATATTAAAAAGAAAACTGATTTTGTAGAGTATCTCGGTGAAGTAGGGCTGTCAGCAGGGGATGATGCCTACGCTGCAGTTCTTCCAAACCTGATTATAGGTTGATGTGGCGAGCCTCATTACATTTTCGATTGATCGGATTGCTTACTTACTTCACTTTTCTTCTAATTAGAGTTAAATATAAGCTTATTTTTATAATATAAACATAGATTTTTGGTTTCTGGGACGTAGAATACTATTCAAAATAATTAAGGGTTCTTTGTTCGTAAGATTAAAAAACTCATCTCTTCACTTTGATGTGTATTTAGAAAATTGCATTGAATACTATCTTACACACATTAACTATTACAACATATTTGAAATTTATAAAGATGAATAGACCAGAAAAAGGGGTTCTAGTAAGAAACCTTTCTCCTTGAGAAATTCCTCCAACACACCATTTTCTTCGTACTTTTTACATCCACCAAAACCTAAGCAAAGCTTGAAAAGCGCGTATTCGATTATCGCGACGTGAAGACGTCCCGGTTCATTTGCATCATTAATGCGGCCCACGGTATTAGGGAAACGGCCGTCTTACCCGCCCTACTCGCCTGAACTCGCCCGAACCCGCCCGACAAGACGAAATGCCTGTTGGTGGATGCGGCATTGAATCGGGAGGCTTTTGGGACCGGTACCGCGGTTCCAGGAGACCCTTTCGAAATTGATTATTTACTTCGATGGGCTTTCGGGACCTGGTCCGGTGGTCCCAAACGCCCCCCTAATATTAGTTATTTATTTGGGTGGTACGTTGGGACCACAAAATAAATAAATATGTAAGTGCTCAATTAAAAGTACTGTTAACGACAATGTTAGCAGTTCGCGGCATTTCTGCCTCATAGGGGATGGTAACAAAGAAAGTTTCGCATAAAAGAGTTTTTATCTTTTTGTTGACTAGGAGAAAACGCAGTGATGCTTAGGTACTTTGTATGATGTATGTGTGACAGTAGAGTAGAGTCACATGAATCTCTGCAGATGTATAGGTCGTCGCCTTATCTATCAAAGGTCAATATTAAAAACAAGAAGTATTAACAGATTAAAACAGTGAAAGTTTCATACAAAATCGCTTACCTTTTTGTTGATTAGGGGAAACCAGACTGAAGCAGTAATGTTTACCTTGTAACGGGGAGGGGAACGAAAGAGTTGTCTGAACGTGTCAGTAGATTGCTACTTCATATGTAATGAACGCCGGGTAGAGCAAGTCGCCAATAAGAACATTTTTGAACGTTGGCATCGTTTTGGAGTAAAACATAAGACTGTAAATATTTTAAAATAATTCAGACACAAGATTCTTTAAAAAAAATGACCATCTAATGATGATAACATATTCCCATCATATGTAAATGGAAAAAAACAGATTTGCAATTTATCAACGTGTTGTTCTAAAAAGATAAACTTTGAAGATATCTTCGAAGAAAATACTTACGAAAAGCAAAAACCATATCTACACAAACGGAATAGTTTCTATTTCTTGAATTCGAGTGTCATACATATTCAAGGGCAAGATCTGTTCGTACAATGTCGTGCGTTAGTGCGGCCGCAGACTTAATATCCCAAAATGTATATTTGATGATGTCCTCAAGTGTACGGGTCCGTGTAAAAGGATTCTGAGGAGTTGTTTAAGACGGTTTAGATGCGCGACGGGTGTTTTATATACAGGGCTGTCACATATGCCCTAGAAGATAGTTCCCTACTAGATAAAGTAGACACTAAAATGGACAAGTGTTGCAAGTAATGTCGCAAATGTCCATGGGCGGCAGTGATCACTTGCCATCAGATGCACTCCTGCCTTTGCTTCCAAACTATTTAATAAAGTACTAGCGGCCCGCCCCGGCTTCGCCCGTGGTACTTGTCCACTATTTAATGGATGATATTATACATAAAAACCTTCCTCATGAGTTACTCTATCTATTAAAAAAACCGCATCAAAATCCGTTGCGTAGTTTTAAAGATTTAAGCGTTCATAGGGACATACAACACACATAGGGACAGAAAAAGCGACTTTGTTTTATACTATGTAGTGACGTGCGTCACTCCATAATCACACGTTAACCGATCTTGTTATGTTTGGTTGTAGAACTTATTCTGAGTTAAATTGTGATATCCCGGATTAAACCTGTCGCAAGCCTTCCTCTATTTTTTCACATAGGAGGGAGGCGGAAACGTTAGGGTGACCTGATGGTGACTGTTATCCTCTGTCCGTCATTATCATCAACCACAGTGTTGCCTACTCGTACAGTACGTACTTACTTTAAAAACCCCTTGTTCTGAGCTTGAATTGAGCTTTGGAGACCTTACTCACAGAAAAATCTTGAAGACTTGTAAAAACAAATATGTCATTCATTTTCAGTCTATGGGCGATGAGAATATACTTTCAGATGACCCTATTGCCAGTATTCCTTCTTATTTAAAATAGCGGCCCGTCACGCGGTTTCACCCGCGTCCCGGGGGAACTACTTCCCGTACCGGGATAAAATATAGCCTATGTTACTCTGGGTGAATGTAGCTTTCCAACAGTGAAAGAATTTTTCAAATCTGCCAAGTAGTTTCGGAGCCTATTCAATTCATACAAACAAACAAACAAACAAAAAATCAAACCTTTCCTCTTTATAATATTTGTATAGATATACAACTATTGATGTGATATTGAACTGTGAACCCTAGTAGTATGAGAGTGGGAGGGATGGGACTTCCCCGCAAATTGGTCGGGTCGCCTCGTTTATGGGTTTATTTAGATTAGGGCTCCCATGTGTTTTTGTGGTTATTTTATTGGGAACGCTTCATGAATGTTTGATGGTTTTCAGACACATTTCTGTTTTAAAGGATGGAAGACAAATCACAAGTTTACGGCAACACATATTTACAATAGTAAAATTTTCTCAATTAGCTAGAAGTTTGAATCGACAAATATTATCATGTTATCTTTGTCGACTTCGATACTCATAAAACAATTATATTATTAAAAACATTTCTAGTATGATTAGAAATATTGAATGAAGTCTGATAAGAATAAGATGTTTCAATGTTATTTATTGTTGACTCGCCTCTTAAGATACATACGAGGTGGATAATATCCTTTTTTGAGGTTGTATTGTTAGTTAGTTTGTTTCCAAGAAGTCTACAACATCATAAAAAAAAAGAATCTTGATGAACAAAAGTTGAGGTTATGGAAAGAGGTAAAATTATTATTACTAAAAGTTCAAGCAATTTACACGTCATTTATTTTATTCACAACAGGATTGCTTTCTCATGTCTCTCGGAAATAGGGTATTTCTACAGGAAAGCTGACAATTATTACGAGTTATTTTCTTCTTCGTGCAAAAGTCGGCGATAAACAAAAGCGCGATCAGCATTCATGCGTCAATCTACAGTTTCTATCAACATACTGTAAGGAAAAACAGTATCCCAACTAATATTATAAATGCGAAAGTAACTTTGTCTGTCTGTCTGTCTGTTACGCTTTCCCGCTTAAACCTCGCAACCGATTTTGATGAAATTTGGTACAGACAATCTTTAGACCCTGAGACAGAACATAGGCTAAAAAAAGAAATCCACGCGGACGGAGTCGCGGGCGGCCGCTAGTAGGAAATAATTTCTACACATACAAGCGGCCGGCACACATAGTTATGCTATAGCTTAAAGCCTTCCTTGACAAATGGACTACACGACACAAAAATGATTTGTAAGGTTTTAGTGGGTAGTTTGGTTCTTCTTAATATTTAAAAATAGAACCATCGAAATCGATTGATTGTCCATTTGTTGAGGACATACTTAATGTTTTCTGACTTAGGTACTCAGTTTTTTCATGGATGACACTTTCAGAACTGGACCATTTGCTTTGGGACCAAATGGGAAGCAGCAGCTTTCAAATAAAACGAAATAACATCCAAATCGGTTCACCATTAAGTTCTGAGGTAACAAACATTAAAAAAACATACGAATTGAGAACCTACTCCTTTTTTAAGTCGGTTAAAAATGAGTATGGAGTTTCCCCACTGGCATTACTCGGAATGCGCGCTGTCAAACTGTCTCCTCAGGCATCATTTCACGCGTCCTTCAGCGTGTATGCCACTTAACGTAACCGCGTCCGTCACGTGAACAGGTTGTTATTTAAATGCTGCATACCTTTACTCGGTAAATATATACTTGGAAATGTATTTTGATTGAATTTATTTGATATTTGTACGAGCTTTCCTTTTAAGTTGCTAAAGTTTAGGCTTTGAATTTCTACGATCCCCGGGTCGGGCAAAATTTGTGTTTACTTTTTTAAACACAGCCCGGGTTAGTGATATCAAACCCGCATTTGGGAACTGTGGTGATGATTATTCCAAAACCCATTTTTTTTCGAGAAAATGTTTTCAAATTTGACGGCCCGTTGGTCTAGTGGTTAGAGACCCTGGCCACAAAACCAATGGTCGCGGGTTCGAATCCTGCTAGGTGCAAATGTTTGTGTGATGAACATCGGCATTTGTACTCGAGTCATGGATGTTTATAAAAGTATTTAAGTATGTCTATCCGTTCCCTAGCATCCATAGTACAAGCTTCAAGCTTAGTTTGGGGCTAGGCAATTGGTGTGTTCGTGCAAACAATTTATTATTATTTATTATTATTAAATGATGGATGCTTTTGCCCTGCAGTGGGAATTTAATATTTTGACCGGAATAAGAACAGTTCCCAGTGAAGACGATTGTTATTTGTAATTACGATAAAGATGGAACATTTTATTCCACTTAGTCTTAACTATAACTTAAGTACAAAACTTCACTTAAGTCGCTAATGCTCGAACTAGGAGATCCTGTATCTCAAGCTCGAGGCTGTAATTATCGCGATGCGATTATCTTAAGATAGCTATTTCAAAGCATACTCAAAGCTAGCTTAACTTAACTTAACGTCATTGGACGTACCTCTGCCACTTAGAGTCAAAGCATTCGCTAAGTTTGTTTTAAGATTCGTCGTCGGAAACCGATGTATTCGCAAAATCTTGTAATTAGGAATTTCGGGACTGAAATAAGGGTGCTCTTAGCTGCTTGGTAAAGGAGAAATCCGTTTTTCATACAAACTGGGGCCTGGATGTGCACGGCTAGAAATTGGTCACCAATTATAACACTTCAAAAGATTACATTTGCCCAATTTTTATAGCTGAATACAACGGCCAAATATGTTAAAATCATGCATGAATATTCATGATTGTTGCCGTATCTATATGGTGTGTGCCGGTATTAGCGCCAAAGGTTAATATGAGTAGCAGATACAGTGTCGAGTATTCAAGCAAACGGTTAGCCAGAAAGGAATCGAAGTCGGAGTCAGGTATTCGCGCACAAGTCGTGAAAACAAAATCTAGAAAAACATTTAAGTAAAACGAAAAGCGAATGATATCAAGTGACAGGACTGACATTGACGTACGACGTAAAACCAAAATGCACTGACTTTTATATAGACAAGATATAGGGCAGTGCCAAACTGGCTCCATTTCAATTGTACTGATCGTTTAATCGATCAATTGTTTGATTTTATTATTATCTTTATTATGAAGACGTAAAAAGTAGATGATTATTAAGATATAACGAATATTACAAATAATAAATGATTGTAGTTTTTCAAAACTTAGCAAAAAGACACTGAAACATGATGCATTTCATTTAATCTCCGCTTATCGATTTTCTCTAATCGATTATTTAATCTGTTATGTTATTATGTGCGTTTTCGAAGACAGTTAAAAAATAAAAAATATAGTGCAATGTCGTTTATAAAGTGTGTTTGATAATGAAAAATATATAATTGCAATTAACTTAAGTTGGCCAAAGCCTATTCCGTTGTTATTTAAAGAGGTTAATTAACAAAAATATACAGTTTTTTTGGTATATAATTTATCCATGCACAATCAGGCCCAAAAAGGATCGTCTCCTTTCGGAAATTAAATAAAAGTATCTGATCTGGGCAATCATCGCTTTGGGTCTTGTTGGAAAAAGGATTTTTTCGGGATACGACTGGCTAGCTACACACGGGTTGATAATAATTTTACTTTGGTTGTGTTCCAATATCCTTTTTGAACTTAAAGACTTGCTATTAAAGTCTGTTTTTCTCGTGGCTAAATAAATTAAATAATAAACTACCTATTGAATTGAGCCAAAAACCCATCTTTGTAACAAAAACATGATTTCAAATGATGGAGGCCTTTGCCCTGCATTGCGACATTAATAGGCTGATACTTTATTGAATTGAAAATAGGCTACAGTGTCAGGGTAGTTTTAGCCGTTGCGAGGGTATGACAGCAATTTAATTGGTTAACCCTGTGATGTATAGCTAATAAATATAGTGGACACGCTTGCTGGCGCGGCGTGCGGTGGTGGGGGCGCGGAGAGCGGGAGCTCGCCGCGCACTCTTGTACCGGCCGCCGGGCGAGCAGGAGCGTCTACCGTTGCATACATACCTTGTGTTTTATTACCACACTACAACTGTACAAGTGGCGACCCTGCCAGGATCTAAATAACCAAGGTATGAAAATTAATAAATATAGTTGTGCTAAATAAAACACAAAGTGCTACTAGAGGTAAATCAGTGACTGATACCTGTTTTCTATTTCATGTTACCGTAAAACAGTTACAGTAATAATGAATTAATTAGTAAGGCAGGTTACAGACACTGGTTGTTACCTATACCGTAATAAAGTAGAAGTACTTACAAGTTATCTCAGTCTGTTGTCAAAATAATTTTAAAAATTAATACGTTTATTAAATGTGCATTTTGGTTGGGTACCTACAAGCTTGCTTATCGGATGGAATGCTGTTTCTATTGTTCGCGCGGACCGGAATCGCGCACAGGTGTTCGTTATACTCCCGCCCGATATTAAACGTTAACACTAAGTAAAGTAACTAAAAGTTAAGATTCCTCGCAAGTATAGAACAAAAAATTAATTATTGTCGTAAAATGTTTAATGAATATTTTATCACGTGAATGATAGTTATTTTATTCGAATACATTTATACATGAATGCGTGTGTACCTATGTGTACAATGTGAAAGTAAGACCTTCATAGATATAGGTACTGATACCTTATTGAAATAACAGATACACCCTTGGCCAAAAGTATTAGGCACCCTAAAAATGCACAAAACATGTTTACCAATTGAACAATGGCTCATCTGAGATGTTATGTCGGTGTCTCAAATAATTTCGGATCTTTTACGAGTAAACAAGCTTTCATTTCTGTTTAAGTTATTAGATTGACGAAAAATTTATTTAAAAAAAAAAAATGCCAAAAAGAAGTGAAATTTGTTTAGAGAATTGTGTGAAAATACAACTTCTCCATGAACAAGGCAAGTAGCAGAAAGAAATTGCAAAGTTGGTGAGGTGTTCGCGCTGCGCCGTGCAAACCACCATCAAACGGTTCGCTAATTTCACTGTCTAATCAACGAACGTAAAGTAAGATTAAAGATACTATCCAAACTTAAAATATATTTAAGTTTCGTGTAATTAATGATAAAGTTTAATATTACTTTTGGCAACAACTGAGAGTAACACTTAAGAAGTAGTCTAAATAATCAAACCTAAACCAGGTACCTAAACCATGTAGGTACCTACAATATTCAAAGAGGTAGTTCGATGAAAATCGGAACTGTACCGACAATATTCAAAGAGGTAGTTCGATGAAAATCGGAACTGTACCGACAATATCAAAGAGGTAGTTCGATGAAAATCGGAACTGTACCGACAATATTCAAAGAGGTAGTTCGATGAAAATCGGAACTGTACCGCCAATATTCAAAGAGGTAGTTCGATGAAAATCGGAACTGTACCGCCAATATTCAAAGAGGTAGTTCGATGAAAATCGGAACTGTACCGCCAATATTCAAAGAGGTAGTTCGATGAAAATCGGAACTGTACCGACAATATTCAAAGAGGTAGTTCGATGAAAATCGGAACTGTACCGACAATATCAAAGAGGTAGTTCGATGAAAATCGGAACTGTACCGACAATATTCAAAGAGGTAGTTCGATGAAAATCGGAACTGTACCGCCAATATTCAAAGAGGTAGTTCGATGAAAATCGGAACTGTACCGACAATATTCAAAGAGGTAGTTCGATGAAAATCTGAACTGTACCTACAATATTCAAAGAGGTAGTTCGATAAAAATCGGAACTGTACCTACAATGTTCAAAGAGGTAGTTCTATGAAAATAGGACGGTACCTACAATGTCCAAAGAGGTAGTTCTATGAAAATTAGAACGGTACCTATAAAAGCGGACAATTTCCTTGATTAAAAGTATAGTCCCACAGTCATGTCACAATTAATACCACTATTAGCCACCACAATTGAAAATGGTCGCGACGAGGCCTAAAGTTATACCGCACGGCGACAAATGTCACCATGCCGGATGCCAAAAAGGTAACGTTTTGCACATGGGTCGGGCTTGATGTGTTTATGCTAAGTTGTACTACCAAAATGTCCATGGTCTTGAGACCAAAACGAAATTAGTGTTTGATAGCATTTTGCTTTGTAATTACCATGCCATTGCACTCACTGAAACGTGGTTAACATCTCGACAGACGAAATCGTGGACAATAGTCTATCGTAGGGATCGTGTGTGTGTTGGCTCTGGTGGTGTTTTCTAAAATGGATGGTGGGAGTGTTCTTTAAGCTCTGTCCCAAAATATTCTGTCTACTCGCTAACAAGACTTAAAATACGACGATATTAAAAGCGTTTGGGTCAGACTACAGTTTCAAACTGGGAATACTACTTATAAATAAAATATTATTATTTGCGTTGTGTACCTAGTACCTTCGTACCTCCACCAGTAAAATTGGAACCTTTAAAGCGTTTTCTTAACATTGTGGAACTTGCTCAATACCGATCGGAAAATATTGTAATAGGTATGTAGTTTGTGACTGCAACCTTGGTGGTATCCACTGGGAGCCTAGTGATGATACGTAATGACGCCACTTAATTACAAGTACAACTTGGGTTACACTTAATCGGCTTTTTATCTTCTAATGGCCTTCATCAACTCAATAACATCAGTAATAGTGATGAACAGTATCTAGACTAGTTATCAGTCGCATACATTATGCGTTGGTTACGAATCCGCAGCATCAGGTATGCTATCAATAAGTGCTACGGGATTAATCCGAGCCTCTTGTTTATCATGCCTTACCCTAAATCAAATTTTCTCCGTTCCAACGACAGTGTATCTTTATCCAATTTTTTTAAAGCCGACTATTGCAACATTGTGGCTGCGTTACAGTGTGTAATTTGGCCGGTCTAGTTTTTGGCTTGTGGAGATTTTGATCAAATGATTTCTTTATTTTATGTTGAGTCAGGAAAACAACGACGTCGTAGTAGACGAAGTCATCCTAAATGGTTCAACAAATGAGTTATCAACCCCCTTTCGGGAAAAGATAAAGTACAGAAACGGTTCCTTAAATACCTTAATCATACCTAGAGACGACATCGAATACCACTGGCTCTGAAGTAGATGTCACAATTCAAATGGGCTTAATATAAGCACTTATGAATCGTCATCAAAAATAAACTGTTATTTTAATGACTTTAATAAAAGTCATTACTAATAAGTAATGACTGTTATTCTGCCGAGAAGAATCGGCAAGAAACTCGACAGTTGCTCTTTTTAAATGCCAAAATTATTGCAATAATATAAAAATAAACTTGCAACAATAATGCATCAGCAATTGCTTTCACTGAGTCATACATAGTCTACTGTGTGTACCTAATAAATTAAAAAATGAAAATTAAATTCTTAATTTATTCTGGACTGGAGGCGCCCTGGTCGACCAGTCCCCAAAGGTGGCACCTGTTCACAAGTATGACGTATGTGGCGGCAGCCATCACCTCACTCAACCATCTTAGAGAGAGAATGAAATGACCCGCCACATGTGTATAAATAACTACCGCCTTATATCAACGCTTTCTTGTTTAGTAAAGGCCTTCAAGTCTTTAATCTGTTCTTTAATTAGAGAGCACATTAGAGATTTGATATCGATCTCTCTTTCAAAATATAAAAACTGCATAACATATTTATTTGCCGGTGACCTCAAAATTTACAGAAATCTGTTAATTTTGAGGAAAGTAACCTCATTCAAAAAGACCTTGGGAGAAAGGTAGATTGGTGCGATGCAATCTGTATATCCCTTATCGCTGGAACATGATTCCACATCAAGTAATAAAAAAAAAAAAAAAAAATAATATAATATACTCAATAACGCTTTAGTGCGCAGGCATCTCGAATTTGCTTCCTGAATCTGGAGTCCATTTTATAGCGTACACTCGCAGAGTGGAGAGCATACAGCGTGCTTTTACCAAGCATTTGGCATTTCTGTGTAGCGGAAATTCCCATCGTCAACCTTATAATGAGCGTCTTAATTAATATAGAAAAGCCTATCCTTTTTATTGAAAAAAAATATATACTTAAAACATCTTAATAAATAAATGCTAATGACATTTCAGAATTCTTTAATGACAGATTTATCAATAATTGATAACTCTGCTGAATGAATAATAATACATAGGTACATAATGCAATATAATATAATATGAATATAATATAATATAATATTAATATATAAAAAAAAAGAAGGCAATAGTTGCCCCACACGTTTGTTGTGCCCTTGCAGGGCGTCACCTTTACTTTCTACATATAATTGTAATAGGTTGTTTATTTCATGAAACAATAGTTCCGTATGTTGCTCTGTGAAGAGATATTTATTGTGAGCATGACAATCATACCTAATTACACTTAATTTTACACTTACGCTAAGAATAATAACTTATTTACATACCTGTAAAGAGAAACAACAATATAAGCTATTGTTTCTTACATTATTTCCTCTACAGTCACAAATACAATTATTAACATTTAAACATCTTTAATAACTTGTGACTTGCAATTAACGAATCTGAATCTGAGTAAAATAAATTCAAAACTCGGTCTTCAACCCCCTTTGGCAAGGATTGTGGCAGAGTATAATCAGGTTAGTAATATTATTGTAGATCTTGATATTTATTGTCAAAACTTTTCTAAAGGTGATGTCCAAAAACTGACCCAGAATCGACAGGAATGAAATGAATACCAGTTGATTGACATTGAAATATAATATAATGTTACCAAGGGGGCAACCCTGAAATCGTTATAGTATAGGAGCTAGGAGCAAAATAAAATAAGTCAAAAATTCGTTTAAAACGATAATAAAATAAGTTGACGTCATGTTTTGGCTTAATATGACGTTGTTTTAATGTTGTATAACTTGTGATAATTATCATCAACACATTTCACAAGCAACAGCAACATAATAACAACATAATATTAAATCACAACATAACAAACACTCTGCTTTTTGTTTTTTTTTTTCTTTTGGCCCATAGATACTACAGTACTGTGTGTGTTATTGGTAATTTTGTGGCTAAAGATTGCAAATATAAAAATAATTGGACTTCAATTTTCTTTGCGTCTGGATATTGTTTAAAATGGATGAACGTAACCGTTGTGTGACTTGTCCCCGTTCTGTTCTACGAAGGCGGCATCATGTTTTGTCCCTCAAGATTCTGGTGTCACACCGGGACTTCGTGGACTTACATTATGAAAATAAATGATTAACAACGATATTCTCACCCACAACATGGCTCTCAGCTCCTATACTATACCAATTATTTTTATATTTGCAATCTTTAGCCACAAAATTACCAATAACACACACAGTACTGTAGTATCTATGGGCCAAAAGAAAAAAAATATTCAAAAAACAGAGTGTTTGTTATGTTGTGGTTTAATATGATGTTGTTATTATGTTGCTGTTGCTTGTGAAATGTGTTGATGATAATTATCACATGTGATACAACATTAAAACAACGTCATATTAAGCCACAACATGACGTAAACTTATTTTATTATTGTTTTGAACGAATTTTTTACTTATTTTATATTGCTCCTAGCTCCTATACTATAACGATTTCGGGGTTGCCCTCTTGGTAACATTATATTATATTTCAATGTCAATCAACTGGTATACATTTCATTCCTGTCGATTCTGGGTTTTTTGTCCATACATTTGTGGACATGTCCTTTGATGAAAATGAAAAATGAAAAATAGTTTATTCATAAAAACAAGTCGAGTATTACAGAGTAGGTGTAGGACTCATCCTTTTAAGTTTATAAAACCTGTATTAGGATGAGGCCGCTCTTCTTAAGACAAAATTACAAAAGACTTGTAAAACTTAAAAGATGAATGAAAACAATTTTAAACTACATAATAGTTATTACTACTGAACTATAAGTAATATGTAATATGTATATATATATATATATATATATATATATAAATTTTGAAAAATGTATTGTAATATCAGTTTTTCCCGTGGGGGTGCGCAACGATTCGAATAAGAATCACTTCGTCCCACAGGGAAAAATCCGGCGGCAGAGCATGAGAGGGTCTCGGGTTCGGTGGCCTAGTCGTTCCTGGATCAATCCAATTTAATAAAATGTTGGGCGCCTTGAAAGGGGACGGAGTAACAATAGGTGACTCCGTACCAAAATAAAAAAAATATATTAAATCCTGCTAGAGGAAAAAAGTTAAATACGAAGCAAAAATAAATGAATGATCCATGAACCGTAGCAAGTGGAGAATAGTAAATCAAACAAAATTTCATTTAAAAGTAGACTGGTTTAATACTAAGTATTTCGATACACATTAGATTCAGTTGAAAAACAGGAGCAGTTACATACAGTAAAAAAAATTACATGATACCGAGACAGTAATTAACATTCGTCCGGCGAACTACACCTTATCACACATGGTACTACACCTTATCAGTAAATCGGGATTAGCTTAAGCATGCCCGTTATGGTGGGGTGGCATCCGACCAACTATATTGGGCGGTCAGCTGTACATTCAGTACCGATGGGAGGACCGTGTTTGGAAAGTCTGATACCACCTACTCAAACCACCAGCCCTGAAGGTCAGCCCACCGCTCAACATAGAGAGTCAGCCAAGTCAGTACGCATGCACACCCCACAAATCATGTCTAATAAAAACCATTTGAAATTCACTACTAACTATTCACTAATAACAAACACTATTTGAAATTTTTGTTCAGTTATCAAAGTTAAGTTGAGATAAAGTCACTGCGCTTCCTCCATCGGCCTCGACCGAGAAGTCAATACGGGGAAGTTGAACACTTGTTAAATTGAAATAAATACGGCCCTAAATGATTAAATCCATTGCCATCAGTACCTTGACTCCGAGCCAATGCAAAATCGGTTCTGGGATCAGCTCACCGTCGACATTTTGACAGGCGGGAGGTACCACGTGTCCACGCCACGTCTACGGCACACCGAGCTGCCGACATTCACACCCAAAAGGCTTTTTAGCCGGTCTATGGAGCCCTGCAATCACCACAATGACCAAATTAAGTCGACATTCCAAGCACTTCACAACGTGACATATTTGGCTATGCCGAACAATAAAATTTTCATTAATATTCTTACCAGAACACTGGGATTTGCAGCTCACAAAGAGACTCTTTGGCCGGAGCACAGGTAAATCAAATGATCTAAAACAATAAGACAAAAAATTACAAGCACGTGACTATGGCTGATACATCCGCGAGGAACATTTACACATCATCGGCTTGAAATACTCACCATTTTATTGGGCGTACGGTGCACAATGCATCTCGGAAGACGCGGAACGAAACTTCACCGCATTTGGTGGATATAAAAAGGCTCCTCAGGGAGACAGCCCAGGATTACTCCTCCTCTTTTCTGATCTCCATGAAAAAGACTTGTCAATCGCTCACCCACCCATAGACAAACGAGAGAAAAAAAAACCAAAGCACACTGACCAAGGATTCGTAACCATCGCGCTCAACCATAGACACAATCTACTAAAAATACTTTAGAATAATTAATTTGGAAGACTTCGGAAAATCAATTCATTCCGGCAAACCCTAGCTTAGCAAAATTAGATATTAAACATTATACATTTTAACAGACTAAAAACAATTAGCGCCTACGACTGTAAAAATAAAACGCAGCGCACGTAAATGTCAAATGTCAGGTGTCGCTGTCAAACTGACACCGTTCTTATTTGACAAGGTTTTGTTTATTTCGACAACAGAAAAGTGTTACAAAATTCACGAATTTACTAATATAAACCGCTAAAACAGTTTTAACAGCGTCAAAGGAATGAACCAATGGTTGTGGAATGATAAATTGTTAACCCTCTCGCCAACAAATCAGGTAAAAATTAGAATATTACTTCATTCAAGTGACGACCTCTCAATCCAGGAAAACAAACATAGCATAAAATTAGAGACAAACAATACTATAACGACCCCTGCATTCATGACTATCCCTCTCGACCTAAGATCACAGCCGGTCCTATACTGCACCAAGTGATAAAACAGTAAAACTGAAAAAATGGTGTTACAGTACCGCCTTAGTTGGGAAAGAAAAATTTTATTCAAAATGAAAATTTTATTGAAATTTTGAATAAAATTTTTCGTCGAGTGAAACGACAAAAGGTAACACTACCACATCTCAACAACAATACAAACATTTGAACAATACAAAAACAACACCTCAAGACTCCAAACTCATTCACCAGGAGTTTGAATCATATAAGGGAAAACCTAATAACTTAAAAGTTAATAGAAAGTCAGGTAGAACCATTCTGAGAGCTCGCTGATACAGACAAAACTACACCAGGTTCAAACCCGTAACCAGTGATAAACACTAAAGGTTACACAAAGTGAGAAGTGGAACATCCAACTTATCTCAAGCCAATGGCTGGATAAACCAAGACCATAGTGTAATTTACCACACCACGAATCGGGGTAAATTACACGCAAAAATGAAGTATGACAACAGGGACTTCACAAAAACACAGTGTAAGGATTAGAAAATCCAACATACCTCAGACACTATAAGGAGTACAAGGTAAGATACACAACGGACTTACCTGATACAAAAAAAACTAAATGTTAGTGGTGACTAAAACTGAAAAACTAAATGTTAATAGTTGTGGTTCACACAAACCCAGATTAAACACTAACAACATTACTAAAATTATGTCCAGATCCTTGGCATCAATCGCGAAATATGCGAATGCTACAAGGCCTACGGATTGGACACACAACAGAAACCTTAATTACTAAAAATACCGTCGATCCTCGACCATAATGGTAAAGCGACAGCAAACTAACTGGAAACAAACAAAACTCATACACCCTCATTAGGACCACGTACGACTATATCCTTTATATGAAAAGACCCTAATGGCTTTCCATCCATATTTTTCAAAGAATAGACCACGTTACCCAGTTTTTTATCTACCACACACTTTTCAAATTTGGGAGACAATTTGGCAGAAAAGTATTTGGAGGCGTTGGATAAAGGAAAACACCTTTTGTAGATTATTTGCCCTTCCTTAAGCTCTAGAGGGCGCTTTCTCAAGTTGTAATACTTGGCATTATGTTGATATGCTTTTTTCAAATGACCCGCAACGTCTTCAAATACCTTCCGCAACTTAGGCAACCCAGAAATAAACTGGTCCGGCTGGACAGTGACGTCCTGACCATCGAAAGGCTGATCAGAATTAAAGATAGCTCCATCGATTACCATCTCCCTACCATGATTCAAGAAATATGGAGTGAACTTAGTCCCGTCGTGAACAGACGAATTGAGAGCACATTGGAGTTCTTGAATATTCTGATCCCATTTTCGATGATCAGAACGCACATAAGAAGCAATGGCTCGAACAATATCCCGATTAACACGTTCGGTTTGGTTACATTGAGGATGGTAACGAGGGTTGTAAAAGATATGAGGAACACCGGCTCCCTTCAATAAATCTCTAAATTCCTTAGAAGTGAATTGTGGACCATTATCCGTATATAGGATACGGCACACCCCATGTACCAGAAATACACCCTTTTCAAGACACTTACACACCGCTTTCGCAGTGGCATTTCGTAAAGGAAAAAGAAGAACATATTTACTGAAGTAATCAGAGACAACGAATAAATACTGATTCCGCGCATAAGACGGAGGCAGCGGTCCAACAATATCGCAGGAAATAGCTTCCCAAGGTTTAGTAACTTGACGAGGATTACCCATTAAACCAGGACGAGCAGTGTTGACGGGTTTATAGGTGTTGCAGATTTCACAACTTCGGACATATGTTTTCACGTCATTAAACAACGAAGGCCAATAATACATAGTCGAGATCTTCCTGTGAGTCTTGGCAACCCCAAAGTGACCAGAGGCCGGCTCGTCGTGATACTTCCGAATAACTTCCAACCTCTTTTCACCTGGAACCACAATTTTCCACTCATGTTGAGATGTAAGATTGTACTTATTCTTTGTCAAACGATATAGTTTACCCTCTGAAACAGAGAAATTGGGATAAAGTTTAGGGTTCCTAGAGCATCCCTCAAAGAGCTTGACGTACCAAGGATCAGTTATCTCATGCGGGTCAATTTCGATCGAATCAATCTTGATGCGGGATAAAGTATCTGGCAAAACATGCTCCTTCCCCTTTCGATGAATAATCTCAAAGACGAATTGACTCAGACGACAAGCCCATCTACTAAGACGACCGGTAGGATTCTTGAGCTTATAAAACCACAATAAAGAGGCATGGTCAGTCACGATAAAACACTTTTTTCCTTCCACGTACGACCTATACTGCTCCAAAGCATAGATGACAGCAAGCAATTCTCTTTCCGTCGCGGTGTAGTTGACCTCCTGGGCATTAAGAGTCCTACTACAATACGCTATCGGATGATCTATGCCAGCATGCCGTTGGGTCAACACACCTCCAACAGCGTATGACGAAGCGTCAGTATGTATATAGAAAGGCAAGCTAAAATCCGGACACTTCAGAATTGGAGCCGAAATTAACGCGGTCTTAAGGGTGGAGAAAGATTCCTCCACTTCAGGAGTCCATACGAAAGGAACCTTCTTACTAGTTAAACGCGACAAAGGCCTCGCTATTTTGGAAAAATCCTTTATAAAACGGCGGTACCATCCGGCCATACCAAGGAAACGCTTGACCTGTTTGGCATCAGTGGGGACGGGAAAGTTGGCGATGACGTCCACTTTCGACGGGTCTGTCCTCAAACCATAGCGATCCACCACGTACCCCAGGTACTTCAACTCCGACCGACAAAATAGGGACTTTTCCATGTTGATGGTAAGATTGGCAATTTTGAGTTTTTCATAAACTGCCTCCAAAATGGTTATATGCTCTTCAAATGAATCAGTACACACAATAATATCATCGATATAACAGAATACCTTATTGTCAAACTGCGCAGAAAACAAACTATCCATCAGTCTTTGCATCGTAGCTGAAGCTCCGACGAGTCCAAAGCACATGACTTTGTATTGGAACAAGCCTCGACCTGGAACAGTGAATGCGGTCTTCTCACGGGAGCTCGACGCCAAAGGAATCTGGTGGTATGCAGCACTTAAATCCAGAGAGGTCAAAAACTTAGCATCCCGAAGGTTATCCAATATGTAGTTTATATAAGGAAGAGGATAGGCATCCGTTTTGGAAACTGCATTGATCATCCTGCTATCCAAGCAAACGCGAACTTTACCATTGGATTTAGGAACTTGAGTAGTAGGAGAATTCCAAGGAGAGCTAGACGGTTCAACAATACCAAGTTCTAACATATGATCCAGTTCTTGTTCCAAAAGTTTAAGTTTCTCTGGGCTCATACGGTAGTACCTTTGTTTCACGGGTTTAGCATCCCCGGTATCTATATGATGTTCAGCAAGATGGGTACGACCCAAACCAACCTTTTCAGAATCGATATTAGCAAACAGGGACTTAATGCGTTCCAATTTGGACATCTGCTCACGAGACAAAGCATCATAAGGCTTCAAACCATTTTCAGAAATACTATCCACATCACAGACTTTATCAGAAGGGATAGACGGAATACAAGCTAACACGTCAGGTGCAAGATCAAACGACTTCCAAAAGTTAATACCAAAATGGACTGGAAGAGCTATCTTAGGCTGAATGTAAAACTTTATCATTTTAACCATACTCTTATACTCAACAGGAACATCCATAAAATATTGACAAAAATATTCGGAACCATTGGCGACTCTAATGTAACAAGGTTTGCTAAGAGAGCGCACCGGTATACCGAGTTTCAAAAAAAATTTGTGGGCATTGTTTCCAAGTAAAGAACAGCTAGCACCACAATCAAGTAAACCGCTAACATTAACACCATACACTTTGACGGTTAAGAAGGGCCTATTATCACTCACATCCGGTTTGAAATACGTCTCTCTGTAAGAATTAACATTTCTCAGAGAGACGGACTTATTCAGTTTTTTGCCCGATTACAATCGGGACAATCAGGGGACTTCACGTCAGGCTTGCCACACTTATAACAAAGCACGGGACGAGATGCACTGCAACGAGACGTATGATGCTCGTTAGACCGACATACAAAACAATAACCCGCGCCCTTATTGGGGTTACCCTGAACGGAAGCAACTGACTGCTTTTTATCAACAGAATTGACGTTTTTGATCGGAACACTTTCGGACCTGCTTTTCGGCTTATAATGAAAGTCGGGAGCCACACTCGATTTAGACAGCGAGGGTTCAGAGAAACCGTCCATACGGAGCTTACATGCCTCGATACGTTTACCCAACTCCCGCAAGTGATCTATCGACCTGACGTCGACCAACATCAACTCGCGGTTGTACTCCGGGCGTATGTTCTTCAACACGATCCTTAGTTTTTCCCCCTCCGGAAGCTCGAAACTCAACCGAGACATCATTCCCAGTACAACCGAAAGAAAAACTACCAAAGACTCGTGCTTGGCCTGAGTACGAGACCGTATCTCATCAAGCAGCCGATCGTCAAAATCCGGAAGATCAAAGTCCGACTTCAACGCAGAAACCAATTCGTCATAATCATGGAACTTATTCTTGCTCGCTCGGTACCAATAAAGAGCGGGCCCATCCACCAAATCAGGAAACCCAGTGAAAACGTAGTGCTTCGGTATCTTCCTGGCGGCACACAACTCCTCCAACCTCGATATAAACGCCCGAACACAAGTATCACCGCTAAATCTTAAATTTAAAGAACCTAGATTATATGATTTCTCCGGCTTGTACACGACTGTCTGACTGACACATCGCGGAGAACTATCTTCCACTTCCGAAGCCTCGGACTCCGAAGAACTATCAGTAGCCGAGAGACAGCTCACTAAATTCCCCTGCGCTACCAGCAATGCTTCAGGTGGGTCAGCAATCCTGGAAATCCTGGAGAGAACATAGTTAGCACGGCTAACCAGACGCATGCGAGTAGATTCGGCAACATTCTCCTCTCCAAATGACTTAACCAAAGCCTCGGCTTTCAGCTGAATCACCGAAACTTCCGCCCTAAGACTGTCGGCAGTTAAAACCGCAGAAGGAACTTTCAAGCTACCCCTACGGGCTAGTTTCAAGGTACTTCGTAAAAGTTTCCGCAACTGTTCCACGGTGTTATTTTTATCAAAAGGTACTTTACGGTTAGCTAACTCGTGTTCAAGTTCGTCCTTAAGCAAGTATTTTATGTTATAATTAAGTTCCGACATGACGAATAAAATATAAGAAAAATTGTACTATATAAAAATTTTACAATTCCAAAAACATAAGAATTATATTATATTATCATAATATCACATTTGAAACACTATGTTGAAGTACTAAACTCACTTTCTAGGCCACACGTTGGGTATGCCACTGTAATATCAGTTTTTCCCGTGGGGGTGCGCAACGATTCGAATAAGAATCACTTCGTCCCACAGGGAAAAATCCGGCGGCAGAGCATGAGAGGGTCTCGGGTTCGGTGGCCTAGTCGTTCCTGGATCAATCCAATTTAATAAAATGTTGGGCGCCTTGAAAGGGGACGGAGTAACAATAGGTGACTCCGTACCAAAATAAAAAAAATATATTAAATCCTGCTAGAGGAAAAAAGTTAAATACGAAGCAAAAATAAATGAATGATCCATGAACCGTAGCAAGTGGAGAATAGTAAATCAAACAAAATTTCATTTAAAAGTAGACTGGTTTAATACTAAGTATTTCGATACACATTAGATTCAGTTGAAAAACAGGAGCAGTTACATACAGTAAAAAAAATTACATGATACCGAGACAGTAATTAACATTCGTCCGGCGAACTACACCTTATCACACATGGTACTACACCTTATCAGTAAATCGGGATTAGCTTAAGCATGCCCGTTATGGTGGGGTGGCATCCGACCAACTATATTGGGCGGTCAGCTGTACATTCAGTACCGATGGGAGGACCGTGTTTGGAAAGTCTGATACCACCTACTCAAACCACCAGCCCTGAAGGTCAGCCCACCGCTCAACATAGAGAGTCAGCCAAGTCAGTACGCATGCACACCCCACAAATCATGTCTAATAAAAACCATTTGAAATTCACTACTAACTATTCACTAATAACAAACACTATTTGAAATTTTTGTTCAGTTATCAAAGTTAAGTTGAGATAAAGTCACTGCGCTTCCTCCATCGGCCTCGACCGAGAAGTCAATACGGGGAAGTTGAACACTTGTTAAATTGAAATAAATACGGCCCTAAATGATTAAATCCATTGCCATCAGTACCTTGACTCCGAGCCAATGCAAAATCGGTTCTGGGATCAGCTCACCGTCGACATTTTGACAGGCGGGAGGTACCACGTGTCCACGCCACGTCTACGGCACACCGAGCTGCCGACATTCACACCCAAAAGGCTTTTTAGCCGGTCTATGGAGCCCTGCAATCACCACAATGACCAAATTAAGTCGACATTCCAAGCACTTTACAACGTGACATATTTGGCTATGCCGAACAATAAAATTTTCATTAATATTCTTACCAGAACACTGGGATTTGCAGCTCACAAAGAGACTCTTTGGCCGGAGCACAGGTAAATCAAATGATCTAAAACAATAAGACAAAAAATTACAAGCACGTGACTATGGCTGATACATCCGCGAGGAACATTTACACATCATCGGCTTGAAATACTCACCATTTTATTGGGCGTACGGTGCACAATGCATCTCGGAAGACGCGGAACGAAACTTCACCGCATTTGGTGGATATAAAAAGGCTCCTCAGGGAGACAGCCCAGGATTACTCCTCCTCTTTTCTGATCTCCATGAAAAAGACTTGTCAATCGCTCACCCACCCATAGACAAACGAGAGAAAAAAAAACCAAAGCACACTGACCAAGGATTCGTAACCATCGCGCTCAACCATAGACACAATCTACTAAAAATACTTTAGAATAATTAATTTGGAAGACTTCGGAAAATCAATTCATTCCGGCAAACCCTAGCTTAGCAAAATTAGATATTAAACATTATACATTTTAACAGACTAAAAACAATTAGCGCCTACGACTGTAAAAATAAAACGCAGCGCACGTAAATGTCAAATGTCAGGTGTCGCTGTCAAACTGACACCGTTCTTATTTGACAAGGTTTTGTTTATTTCGACAACAGAAAAGTGTTACAAAATTCACGAATTTACTAATATAAACCGCTAAAACAGTTTTAACAGCGTCAAAGGAATGAACCAATGGTTGTGGAATGATAAATTGTTAACCCTCTCGCCAACAAATCAGGTAAAAATTAGAATATTACTTCATTCAAGTGACGACCTCTCAATCCAGGAAAACAAACATAGCATAAAATTAGAGACAAACAATACTATAACGACCCCTGCATTCATGACTATCCCTCTCGACCTAAGATCACAGCCGGTCCTATACTGCACCAAGTGATAAAACAGTAAAACTGAAAAAAATGGTGTTACAGTATATAAAAAACCAAAGAAAACTAATAAAAAATAGATATTAAATATGTATAAAGTAAATAGATATATATATTAAAGAAGATATTAAAACTAATAACGTTACGTGTCGCGCCTTAACAGAGATTCCGTAGCCTCATAATCGAGTTGCTTTAAAAAGGAGGTAACCGATTTCTTGCATTTAAAGTAGTCCATATTGTAAAAGTGAAGCATTCTGTTTAGCTTATTATATAAGTACATAGACTGAGAGTTAAATTGTATACAAGCAAATTTGGTTTTTACGGGAGGGTGGTGAACAACAGAATAGGGATTCCGTTTACGTAAGATTTTGGGGTCGGGGATAATAGCTTTATGAGCTCTAAGGATAGATTTTAAAATAAATAATTGTCTGACAGTTAATAAATCACAGTTCTGAAACAGAACAGATGTCCCATAAGTAATGTTTTTAAAAGTCATGACCTTAAGTAACGAACGTTGTGCCCTTTCAATCATAATCATTTTGGTTTTGTGAGTTCCACCCCATAGTGGTAAACAATAAAGAATAATGGACTGCACCAAAGCAATGTAAATACTAATTATAAGTTGTTTATTTGTGACGTGCCTAATGTACTTGAACAACCATAGCAATTTCCTAACTCGGAGTGTACACATTTCAATTTGCATGTGCCAGTTCAGTTGCTGATCAAGATAAACACCGAGATATTTAGTAAAAGTAACCCTTTCTAGAATCTGACAATTACAGTTTGGTGGCGAAAGCGGCTTTTCACAGGAATGGGCGATTAGATGAAGATTTAAATTGGGTTGATTACTATTTTGGATTGCAAATGTCATGTAATTAGTCTTATTAGTATTCAGAGTTAAGAGGTTGTCTTGTAGCCATTTGATGACAATGTGAAGCCCATTTGTGGCTGACTTAAAAACCTCATCCCAGTTCTTCCCGTGAAAAAGAAGAGCCGTATCGTCAGCGTAGGAGAAGATTTTGCCATTAGGTAATTTGGTATCAGTTAGGTCATTGATATAAATTAGAAACAGGGTAGGTCCAAGGACGCTACCCTGTGGTACACCATATTGTGTGCAGAGCTCAACAGAACTGAGGGTGTGATTATCTATTTTTACTTGTTGCGTTCTGTTCATGAGATAATCAGATATCAGCCGAAGAAATTGACCACGAACCCCAATCCCCTCTAGTTTCCTGATAAGAATGGGGATAGAGACGGTGTCAAATGCTTTTTTAAGGTCCAAAAATATACACAAAGCCTTTTTTCTGTTATCAAGCAGGTCAACAACATTATTTGAAAGTGCTAGAATGGCATCTTCCGTGCTTCTTTTTTCTCGGAACCCATATTGGGCTTCCGATAAGATATTATATTTGTTAAGAAAATTTAAAAGCCGCTTGTTGATTATTTTCTCTAATATCTTTGAAACTGAAGGTAAAACCGATATAGGCCTGTAGTTATTGATATCGTCTCTAGCCCCACCCTTATGTATAGGATGGACGATTGCCCTTTTCAAGGACTGAGGAAATACGCCTTTATCTAAACACAATAAGCAAAGACGATGTATAATAGGAACCAAATCGGCACGAGCAAATTTAATAAATTTAGTTGGAATATTGTCCCAACCAGCGGCAGAATCACATTTCATGTTAGTGATTATAGTTTCAATTTCATTTAAATCAGGTTCTATAACACCAATTGAATTAAGTTGAGGAGAAGGGAGTAGCTGTACAGTGTTATGGGATTGCTGCTGAGTATTAATAACTTCAGCTAGAGTTTTTCCAACATTTAAGAAATGGTTATTAATTAAACTAGCAGACAGATTTGGTGTATCAGCCAACTTTTTAAGATCTTGATTATTGGTTTTTTTATTGTTGAGATGAGTAATATCCTTTATGGCAGTCCAGAGTAATTTATTGTTATTTTTAGCTTTTTGAAGTAGATCATGTTCATATTTTCGTTTTATTTTTTTTAATAAATTATTGCAAAAATTGCGATATCTTTTGTAAATTAACACTAAAGTTTCATTTTCCTTATTTTGTTGTGATTGTTTTTGTAACATGTTTCTATTTTTAATGCATTTCAATAAACCGGGGGTCATCCAGGGTTTAATGATACGTTTATTACTTATCTATATATAAATTTAAATGTATTTGTCGGATAAATAGCCCGATGGGTGCTTCCGACTCAGTTGTCCCATTGTATATATTTACTGTACCTACTAGTAAGTTTTATGTACGCAGTTATTGTGCTGCATATCAGAACGGTTCCTTCATATGTATTTTGTTATCATTAGCAAAAATATATATTTTTTGGCTGTACTTATTAAATAAATTAACTTATATAAATAAATAGATTTGGAAAATGACAATAACAGAGTGCATATAAAGAAGAAAAAACGTACATTTAAAACAAGTTGAAGGAAAGTGGAAGGTAATTATTATTTTCTAATGGAAATTATAGAACTATGAGAGATTCTAGTGAATGCTCTGACAATCGTGATGTAGACGATTAGTTATGCTATCTTTATCATAGATATATTTATGTCAATCTATATTGTTGATTTATATAGTTATAGTATATATAGTTGATCTGTGTAAATTATTTAAGGAAACTTGGTAGTGTCAGATACAATGATGTACTTGGGAAATAACTAATAGAGTTTTGTTTTATTTTATTGTAAAAGGTAGATGTGATGTATAGCTAATAAATATAGTGGACACGCTTGCTGGCGCGGCGTGCGGTGGTGGGGGCGCGGAGAGCGGGAGCTCGCCGCGCACTCTTGTACCGGCCGCCGGGCGAGCAGGAGCGTCTACCGTTGCATACATACCTTGTGTTTTATTACCACACTACAACTGTACAAACCCTACCACACACTCACACGGTCGATAACTAATATCTTAAAAAGTGATAATGTATGTATTCAAGCAAGTTTATGAATATATATATTTTTGCCGTCAATACTACGTGAATAGGCAAAGCACCTAGTACGCGTTGTTCCAGAAATTTCGACGAGAAATTTCACCTTTGATGTTCCGACGTTACAACGGACACGTGTCTCGAACACGTATTGAATTTAAATAATAATTCCGAAGCGCCTGAGGCCTTCATCTTTGCAGGTTTATGAAAGTCCTCCATCTCGCCAAGTATTGCGGAAGAGGTAGTCCACTATGAGCTCCCAATTATTTGGCACCCGCGATTTGAACAGTTGGCCGAGACCGCTTTGAGCACCCATTGATATTTTAGCAGGCCTATTGACAAGCCAAACATATGTATGAATGGGAGCTCAAAGTGGACTAGGTATTATTTTATGTTATAGGGAGGCAAATGAACAAGAGGTCACCTGATGGTAAGTGATCACCGCTGCCCGCCCATGGAGCGTCAACAACCGCACAAGGGCCGCAGATGCGATACCTGCCGTTAAGACCCCATACCCTCCCCAATCAAGCTCTGGCGACCTCACTCACCAGCAGGACCAGAACACAACAGTTACGAAGTGCTACTTCACTGTATGACCAGGTGCTTAGCTTGCGGCTAATCTATTTAATCAAATGTTAGGTGCTCAAAGTGGACTACCTTTTGCGAAGGGAGGATTGACAATTATTCGTCGAGCGTTATCTAATCTTTTATCATTTATCCGCTGGAATTGTCGAGTAGGACGATCGAGAGATATTTTGCGAAGAAAGTTATTTTCTATAGGTAACGATTGAAGAAGTATCATCTCATTTAAATAGATGAAAATAGGCAAAATTTGTCAATTCTATGTATTCCATCCATTAATTTACTACATGTTTCAGGAGGGACTTTCTGGATCTGTGCGAGAACATAGACAAAACATAGCTTGTGCTCAGGTCTGTATGTTGTTTGGTGATGTTTTTGTACATTTTTGTACGTCGTTGATAATATTTTATTTTTCCTTCTAATAATTATTACAATACTTTTACAATTTTGAAATAAAAACTGTCTTGAAATAGCTCAATCCCGTGCTAGCGAAGTCACGAGCACAGTTTGTTAGAAATAAAAACTTTTTCTATTTTATTTACAGCCGTTCTTCACAAAGGTTCCCTGACATCCACCGCACAAAGCGCGCGAAAAGCAAAAATATTGTTGATGTTTACCCAACATTCTTTAAGCGAAAAACTGTCCCAAAATATTAAGTGCCCACTTTAATGTACAGCAATGCTTTTCATTTAAAACTTTTTCACGTCAAAGCGAGACAAAAACTCATTTTCGCTGGAAAAAAAGAGTAGCGGGCCTGTCCCTAGTGAAAAATTATAACTGGGTCTTGTAACGGACGGGCACTTTTGTTGTCGACAGGGTGACCAAGTTGAGCTTTCGTTTTTTAAGAAGCCTCGTAGGCAGGTGGTTCTTGAATGCGACGAATATTTGATCCTAGCCTGAAAGGATAATGGGGATTTGGATGTTTTCATAATCTCATTGATTAATAAATACTTAGTTTTAATAGGAGCGAGTTTCTGATAAGTTATTGGTATACTCTTATTTGAAATAATAAATACCTACACGTTTCGGTTTCTTTGGATCAAAAATTAGAAAGCAATAATATGGATTCTAACATTGTAGTATGAAAAGTAAAGTGAATCTCAAATGGTAAAAGAGAGATGGCGTACATTATTTATTTGACTGATAAATTGCGAGAAAATCATGATAACCTACCCTAGAAAAATGTCCTGAAATTATTTCCCAAAGCACAGCCACTTTACCATCAAGAAAGAAAAAATATGTTCTCTCTTTATGTTTGAAACGCAATATTTCAGAGCAGCTCGCGATGTCGTCGCGGCTCTGGAAGCGAATTTGCGTCTAATTTTTCTTGTAAACACCTTTTTTTTTTTTTTTTTTTTTTTTTTTTTTTTTTTTTTTTTTTTGTCGCAGGAGAACGCTTTGACGCGCCATAGCGTACAGGTTAGCAAAACCTGCAGCCGTGTGTGGGGCTCAGGACTTTCTGTCCCACTACCCACTAAACTCCTGCGGTTTCCTTCATACCCGAGCAGGGAGAGACCGGTACCCGCCTTGTGAGGCGATTGACCGGTCCATCCCCGGGTTCTGCCTGGTCTTTTTCGTAGACCAGGGGGCGCCTAGGATGGATCACCCAGGAAACAAAGTGATCCACAGACATGGCTCGGGCAACCTATGCAACGCACGCGGGAGCAACTCCGCGCGCAGGCTGCCCAATATCGAGCTAAAGAGGGCGCAAATGGTATTAAGGTATTATAACATCATTTTATTTGTCTATTGTGTTAGTGAGCTTTGGAAATGAAATCCAATTATTCTTGTGTGCACATGTTCTTTTAGGTCTGGCAAAAAAATCTGAATCAAACAGCGTGGTACTCAAGTGGTGAACTAGATAGTTCTCCTGTTCTGATGAAAAAGTTTGATAAAGCAATGAATAAAAACATTTCATACATAGGTAATAAGACCTTTTATCCTAAAATTAAATTTTGAATCCATTGGGCAGCGTTAGATTAGGATTGATTTGCATTCTTTGAGGAGCCCTATTAACACCAAAACGTATAAGTATTTTAGTCAAAAAACTGACAACCGCATTTAGAATTTGTAAGCAGACAAACTGAAAGGTTGAATCAAAGGATCAAAGGGTCACCATTAAGGCTTTCCCCTGTGGAAGGTATTATTATTAAATACATAAATATTCATATCTCTTTTTTCGAAAAGTTCAGCTGATTTCTTATTCATTATGACATAATTTATTGTCGTCCTGGAAAAAAAAATAGGTAAAGTTGATTTTTTTTTTAATTTGCTAAGTCGGGCGCCGTAATTTGTATTAACAACTTTATTATAATGTACATTTTCGAATAGACACCACGATTAGATGATTGTAGTTATCAGAAAAGTTATTAAATGGTAGCTTAAATAGGTTTAATGCAATAACAATATTGAGATATGGGTATAATTAAATAAAATACCAATTGACAAAAAATAATAAATCAAAGCCTCAACAACAACGACATTTAACAAAATTGCCCACTCCTTCACATTCAGCTTCAAAATGAGTAACATCGGTACTCAGTACAAAAAAATCTGGCATTTCCCCCGGAAAATTTCGCTATAAATCCGGCAATTTTCCCAGCGGTGACTTTTTAAATTCATCACAAATCTAATAAGGCGCGCGGCGGGTACAATGCCTCATTAATGAAATTAACCGATCTAATTATTCTTTTGCGGGAAAAGTAGATTCGTCGCCAGATGCCTGTGAGCCGCTGTAATTTTCTATGGCGGACTCGTTAGATGTTGCTTTCTTTTTGACGTTGATTGGTGTACGGTGTTTATGTTTGCATAAAAAGATTGAGGAATTAGGAATGCTTTTCTTCTACTTGGGTTATAGGATTTAAATTGGTACCAATATTGGAAGAGAAAAGGCTGCTGTTGTACACATACTAGGGTTTGCGCCGTTGGTGTTACAAAAACACAATCTTATAAAGAAAAAATAAAATCTGATCAGGAGTAAGTTCGATTCCTATGGAAACCAATGTTAGATTATAAATCACGTTAGTTCTTTTTTTAATTATTTAATATTTTTTTATATTTTTCACAACTTATTGTTCGGCACGATTACAATGATATTCAGAAAAATACAACAGCCTTCTGAACAACGGGACAATGCAAATGTTCCCCTGACAGTGCAAAACGTTCCGTTACACGTTTTATTATTTTCGCCGGGACATTTTTGCGCGCATGATTTGCAAGCGACGGAACACACCCTTGGGATATGCTGGAAAACAACAACAGTTCTCGACCTTGTGTCGTTGTAATAAGGACTATAAATATCGAGCGTGAAACGAACAAATAAAATAAAAGTTTAATAGTTGTGTCTGTAATGGAATATTAATGGCGGTGGTTAATTGGAGTGACTGATATATATCGGTGATATTTTTTAAAAGTGCGTTCGGTTCAGGTGTTTTGGGCGGTCGGGGTGGTATATTTTATTAAAAGTAACTCAATAACTGTTGTTTAAATTGGACACTGTCAACTTTGTTTGGATCGGGCCGCATTATTTATTATACACTCGTCCATCCATTATTGTTTGAGTTTTGTAAACAGATGGACATACGCAGGGTATAAAATGGAATGGGATTTTTCGTTGTAAGTTTATAGCAAAATTATGGGAAAATTACAATTAGTATCTCGTTGCTCCCACTTCAATGTGAACAAATGGTGGTGATGTTTTTCAATTTTCGAAGAAACGATAATAATAATAAATAATAAATGCCTTGGACTAACACACCAATTGCCTAGCCCCAAACTAAGCTCGAAGCTTGTACTATGGAAGCTAGGGAACGGATAGACATACTTAAATACTTTTATAAACATCCATGACTCGAGTACAAATGCCGATGTTCATCACACAAACATTTGCCCCTAGCGGGATTCGAACCCGCGACCCTTGGTTTTGTAGCCAGGGTCTCTAGCCACTCGACCAACGGGCCTGTCTAATATAATGTCTGTCTGCATAACATAACGAGACAAAATACAAAATGAACAAACATCGATAGCATTTCGAACATTGAACTGATGTAGTTCTAATTAAAATCCCCGATAAAATAATACAAAGAGACTTGTTGTCAACAGGTAAAAAGCATGTTTCGTTGGAATTCATTTTAATTATTAGTTGCATTATTGTATCTATATCTATAAAACTCAAACGTGACTGACTGACATAGTGATCTATCAACGCACAGCCCAAACCACTGGACGGATCGGGCTGAAATTTGGTATGCAGGTAGATGTTATGACGTAGGCATCCGCTAAGAAAGGATTTTGATTAATTCAACCCCCAAGGGGGTAAAATAGGGGATGAACGGTAGTATGAAACTTTGTCGATTTTAAACCTATGGGGCTGATATTTTGCATACATAAAGCTACTATGACGTAGGCATCGCCTAAGCAATCATATTGAATAATTCTAACCCCCAAGGGGGTAAAATAGGGGATAAACTTTAGTATGAAACTTTGTCAATTTTAAACCAATCGGGCTGAGACTTTGCATACATAAAGCTACTAAGACGTAGGCATCCCCTTTTAAAGAATATTTGAAAAATCCACCCCTAACGGTAAAAATAGGTGATAAAAGAAACCTAAATCCACGCGGACGAAGTCGCGGGCGCCCGCTAGTTTATAATAAAACGTTAACGTGATAGATTTTTATTTATAATTTCAAATATAAAAATAATTTGAGTACCATATTTCAACTAATGTACTAAAAGTTTTAGGGTTAAATGTATGTATCAGAAATATTCAATGTAAAATTGAGTAAATCATGCTTACTGGCTGAAGGTATTCTTTACAATAATTAAACAACACAAACACAACATGGTCGTGAATACGCAGCCTTTATCAATTCTTCGATACACTTATAACAAAGGAGCGTCTCTCAAACTGTACTCTTCCTCAAACTATCAAGAAGTAACCTACTTAAACTAGAACAAAGAAAACATCCTCCGTATACTAAAACTATAACATGCAACAGCAGTTAAAACACCAACAACAAATCAGCGCTGTCTTAACGCACATAACCTATCCTTTCATTACTATTATGGGCCGTTTGCAGAGTATTTTATTACTGCAAAGATTGCTATCATGTTTTGTGTTAAACGAAAAGTTGCGCTATCAAAACCCACCCTTATCCCAGTTGGTAGTTCCCGCTATCTATTAGTAATGGATGTGGCTCGTTCGACCAACTTTTGATTAAGTTGGATCCGCGGGGCTTTTTGTACCATCTACGTGTTAATTCGATTTGTTGGGTTTTGCTAATTGATACGTTTTTGGTGGGTGTTCTGTAATATTTTGTATGGATTTGTTTCTTGACGTCATCAGTTTGGTTTTTAGACATTTGTTTTCAAAAAGCATCTGTAACCGTAAAAAGGTTTAGGCCACCTGTTGGATGAGCAACTACTAAAATTCCTATTTAATTCTCCTTTATTACCCTCGATCAAATCTTAAAGAATGTTTACAGGAATAATTCTAATAAAGCGGAGTTTTTCGTTCTAGGAGGTTAGCATCCTTTTAAGGAAGGTAGCAGAAGTAAAAGAGGCACCTGTGTTTTTGGAAGTAACTTTCAGAGATGTGAAAAATTCTATAAATGTTTTTTTCAACTTATTAAATCTGAGGGTATGGTGGATTCCAAAGTAGTAAACACTTACTAAAAATCTGAGAGAAATTCTTTCATAGCTCATTACTTTTCATGATCAACTCTAAATAGTACAAGGAAGCAGCTAACTTGCTCGGTCGAAGCCAACTTGTAATGAAAACTGTTTTGAACTGAGTTCAGTAGTAGTTTGTGACCGATCATCGGCCATTGGGGTCCAGCTTTGCAGAACTTTATCCAGAGAATGCAGAGTATTAATAATGATGCAGCCACAAGAGCAATATTAGAATGGCTGAAAACGGATATTATTTCATCGGCATTTTAATCCAGTTGATGTTAATATTGGTTCTTGGTTTTTCATATCTATTTCCATTCCGATGCAATACTGTTTATTGAAGTATCTTAATAGCAAACGAGTAACGGAACTTTAACCGAAATCTAATAAAAAAGATTACTTATGTACGAGTACCAATTATCATTAGTATGACTAATTGACTATGCTTGTAGTTTAGTTAAAAATAAGAAGATAAGTAAAATTTTTCTGGTTTAACTACTTACTATTCATACAAAAACATAAATGATTTTTAATAATTATGCGCACCAACTTCTACATACTTGTTTATCTCAGGTTGACAGAATACCTCGCAAACGGTGTGAAAAGGATCGCATTCACGCGTACCAAAAGGTACTACATACTTTCAAATTAGATTGAACGACGATGAGGAATCTCTGTTCAAATAAAGTTTAAACAGAGAGTATTAATTACAAAAATAACTTTATTATTCCTTTTTCAAACAATGAACTATTTCTGGCGTCGAAGTTCAGATTTTTTCGCATATATACAATCAGAAGATTTCATATTTCGCCGTCCGATTATGTAGATCATAGACGGCATTTGTTAAAAAGAAAATAAGAAACCATCGTTAAACTTTTACAATCCAAGAATCAATCAAAAATGCTGCACTTTATTAAATTGAAAGTTGAGATGGTCGAAAGCTTTCGTTCTTATACATATTATTATGTTATTTATATTTATTAAGGCCAAATTGACTCAAGGTAAATGGATAGGTGCGAAAACACTGATATGTTAATACAGTTCTCGCTTCACCGTCCCCGCTACACTGTGCCATAGCCGTGGGCTATCACTCCGACAAATGTTTCGGCTCACCGCCCGCCGCCGAACTCGCCAACTCAACTCCACCAATTAGACAGCCCCATAACAGATGTTCCTACAATCAATTTCGGTTTTGGAAATTAAAGTTGGAATATTGGTGTTTTTGCTATCTAAACTTCAAGTCTCTAAATTGGAATGGATGGTGAATTTGAGGATGGTTCGGTGATTGATTGGTTCTGTTGAAAGTTGAATTTGGGTCGTTGCACCGTTGTGTTGGTTTTTCATTTTGAGACAAAATTATTTTATTGTTCGGTAAGTCTAAAGAAACTAGGAATAAAATAGTGAAATGTTCTTATTTGAATTTTCTCGCATCTTTGTACGATATCTACATTAAGCTGGTGCTTATCGTTACGAAGCGGAAAGAAAATTGACTCACTCTTTACTTTAAAAAAGTAGCATACGCCAAGCTAGCACAATGGTCTGAAAGGGTAAGCCACAGTACTTATAACAAGATCTTTTGCCTCTCGTTGACATAAAAGATTTATTCAGTTCAAGGTTAAACGCTGAATAGTGAAGCTGCGCCATTAGACACAATAGGACGACGTGGGAATCCTATTATCCCACAGGAAATCGTGTAATCTGAGCAATTGTGCTATCTCGACCACCCTGGCTCGCGTGACGCCGAAGATGATGCGCGATAAGATGGCCGCCGGTCGCCATCTTGGCTTAATTGGACGCTCGGACGCCATTGTCCGGGCCCTTTGTTTCACAGATTAGCGGAGATTTAGCCTGACTTACTAGCTTGTGCGGTCATTAAAGTGTTGGGTGGATTTCTTAAAAGGAGATTTGGATGCGATTGGTCGCTCGTGATGAGCCTGATAGGATTGAACAAACGAAAGTAATACCTCTCGTGCTTAGGTAATTAGCAGTGGATAAAAGATGAGATGCCCTCCTGATATTCAGCTAAGAATGTGGGTGTTTGAAAAGATTAAGTAAGGCTAAAAATATCGTATTATGGAAAAAAGTAGCTAGTTGTTCGTGAGAGTGTCAAACATGAATAAATAGAGTCATCAAAGTCATCAGTCGTCCGAAGATCGAAAACTGAGCCGAGCGAGCGCACATTACGTTAACGATAATAAAGCGATCAAGTCTCTAAAAAGGAAAAGAATTTGCCAGAAGGCGCCCAGGGCCCGTTCCCTGTCGCGCCTGAATTATTGCCCATAAGCAGGGGCGTCAGTGAGTAATGACGCGCGCGGCGTGACGTATGACGCATGACGCGCAAACTCTGACGTATGACGCATGACGCCTGACGGGCGACGCGCGTAGCCGCTTGACCGGGGAAATGGGACACAGCTGATATTCGCGTTAGAGGGATCGTCATTTGTCTTTGATGCGGAAGATATCGTTTCATGAGCTCGTAGATGAAATTGATTTTTGGATGTTGTTTTAGGATTTTTAAATGGAATGTTCTTTGTTAGCTGCGTGAGATTTTTTTTAAGTACTCTACCTTCTTTAGAAAAAGACGACACTTTGCACAGTAGACAGAAATCGTACTGCACTTTTGACAAAGAGACTTAAATAACTAGCTTGCAAAACGCACCATCAGAAATAATTAATTTTATGCGCTGTTGTTTTAGGAAATCATGTATCTGTTTTTTTATCCCACACTTGCGTAGACAAAGCTCCGGCTTTCCCACGATGAAATTAACCGAAAATCGTTATTTAATTTACATTATCGATAAATATCTGTTACTCGTTCATTTATAATTAGTGGTGTACCTTATCGGGCGGGAATTTCAGATTTTTTTACCCTCGTGAAATAATTCGCAGTTTGCGTGCAACCACGGCAATCCACACTCACCGCTCAAAGTGACCGGGTTTAACTTCTTTTTAACCGTTTGCGAGTGTCGCGTCACGTCGATATTTCCAATTAAACTCTGCAAACGTGACGGGCCCGTGCCACTTCAATTTGAACTTTAACGTGAGAGCGCGAAGGTTGTCGCGGTTGTGCGACGAGAATTGGATTTTTATCCGTCATACATTGACTATGAATACTAGAAGGCTTGTAAAGAAATTGATAACGGTATTATGATAACTTTTTTGATTCCTCTTTTACAAGTTTTGATATCTTGGACGAAAAGTTAAGGTACATCTAGTTACAAAAAAAGATATAGGTACTCGAAGTTGTCGCCTAACCAGATGAAAATGGCCAAATTGTTTACTTCGCGGCTAAAATTCACCTCGAACGAAATCAGAGTAAAGTTACTGTTAACTTTACAGTTTTATCTTCTTTTTTTTGTAGAAGTTACTTTGACCTATAGGTATTGTTAGCAGCATTGGATGAAACAAATTAGTTTAAACCAATCCAGTGAAGCTTTAGTTCCTTGATCTAGGTACTGAAAGTTACTTTTCACGCGAACCAATTAGGGGAAAGAATTGATGGCCAATGAGTGGTTAGGGCTCTCGTTGAAACCCGCCGATGTGTTTCCATTTCAGATGCCTTTCAAATGAAAACCAGAAAATTGCTTGGTCCAAAATTATTTCACAATAACCATTCTATAGGAACTTCAATCAAATGTATGTTGGCTTAAATATGCATAGACAGAAGCAAAAAATATTGTCAAAAAATTTAAAAGTGCCTTGTGTTTATTTTTGACGCCATTTTGCATTTAATGTTCGTCTAGTTCACTTAGCTTCAAAGGAGTGAATTTTTTTGGCACATATGGCCCAAAGCCATAACTGAAAAAAACAAAGCTTTTAGGTACCAACCAAAAGTAAAAACACTAAGTGAATGTCCGAACGACGAAAACAAAAAGCATGGCTTCAGAAAGGAATGGCGATGAATCTAGTTTACGAGACTTATTTAGAGTTCGGAGGCGGTCTGGTTGCTCCTTATTTTTGGCTTGGCACCATTGATTTAAATCAGTGGCTGCTGGCACGTTTTCAAAAGACATTTGGTAAGTAGTTTTAAGGCTGTGGTTGAGATGGTGTCTTGTTTTCACAAAAAAACTGGTACAAGTATGTGCGTTATGCGGATTGCGAGCTAGGAGAAGTGAGCAGACATAAAATTCGGATCAAAACTAGGAAAAGAAGCTTTTGATGTATTTACCTTCTCTATCTTTTATAGTGTTCTTATTAAAGAAATTTCCGACACGCTTGGTGTAGTGGTCATAAAGTTGACTAATACACCTAGAGGTCGCGGGTTCGAACCCCGCAGAGGACAAACATTTGTGTGCATGAGCGAACATGTCTGTTTGTCTTGGTCAATGTGTTATATTCACTTTGAGTATATTGGTATAAATAAAAAAGAATTTAAGTATGTCTATTATTTCCATAGAATCCATAGTATGTACAAGCGTAGAGCTTAGTTTGGAGCTAGGCAATAGATGTGTGAGTCCAATGATTAAAATAATAATGAATTAACAATGGTTTTTTTATTCATTCAGTAACGCAGACAACAGCAGTGGCGAACAAAATCTTCTGAAACGCCACGTCATTGTAAATGAGTAGGTATTTCTTATTAAGTAAAAATAGCCACTGTGTAAGTTTAACATCTTTTCTTTTCTATTATTACAACAAAGAAAAAATAATATTAACACATCTGTTTCATATAAAATTCTTACGAATTTCCTCCGATTTTTCCTAAGCGGTGTCGTAAGTTAGAAGGGGGGTTAGCAGTAAGCGCGTATTTATGCAAACAGTGGCCGCCGCTTGAGACGAATTATGACCTCCAGGGGTTGTTTACATTATAAGACATCCCCATGTACTGAAAAAGAGGCTTTAGATTCTAAGGTGTTTGGTTTCAAATGAAAAAAAACGGATTGTCTCTGGCTGACCTAAGAAGTTGTTTTAAATATTACACTATTCATAAAAAGTAAACAGTGGTCTATCTAACAGCTAAAATCATTGGGATTGACGAATGCTGCCTAAATTAATCTACACGTATTTTCATCGTATATCGTAGTATGCTAAAGGGTCTCGCAAAAATTTTAAAAAGAAGATTATTTATATTTCAGTGTAATATTTTATTCTGTAGAAGTTTCATAATATGTATATAAAACATCTACATATTTTTAGCTTTTAATTAATGTATTTCTAAACGCAAAATTAAAAGCAAGTTCAATTACTGATACTTATAAATTAATGACTCAAAAATCTTACAGGGTGAAAACGAAAAAACTCACTTCATTAATTATAAAAATATCGTCTTAAAAGTTACTAATTAACAACTCCGCTTCCAGCTAGCAGATTTATCTTTGATTTAACTTTGTAAAACTTTGGTTTTCCCTGCCTTGTGCCAATTTTTCAAGCTGTAATAATAAGGTTAGGTGTGTAATGAAGATGAAGTAAGGCTAGTATAAATAAATATATTTATACTAGACAGTACAGTTGATTAACTGTACTGTCTAGTATAGTACAGTTAATAAACTGTACTGTCTGCTCTACCAAGAAGATCATAATAGTTTATTGCCATCGATGACACATTATGCAAGAAACTGTTAGTTGATGTATAATAACATAATCGATACTTATATAATTAAGCTCAAGAGTTTGTTTATTGTACGCTTATCTCAGGAACTACTGATTCGATTTGAATAAATATCTTTGTGTCTGATAGTACATTTGTCAAGGAAGGCTTTAAGTTAATATGTGTGCCGGAACCGAAATCCACGGGGACGAAGTCGCGTGCGGCTGCATGTTATGAATAATATGTAAGGTATGCCAGAGTAAAGACTTCATTAAATGGGCTTTTTTTTTTTTATTAAGAACTAAGCTAGCACTTGACCACAAAGTTGCCTGATGTTAAACAACTATGTGGTCTACGATGGAGCGTGCTTGCTCAGGAAAAGCCCGTTTATTCCGGCCTTGAAGAGCCCCAAGTTGTAATGTGCAGGAAATACAGATCTCGGCAGAGAATTCCACTCCCGCGCAGTCCGTATCAAGAAGGATGAAGCAAATCGCTTCGTTCGTACGCGCAGAATCTCCACTGTATACGGATGAAGTCCCTGACCGAGTCTAGTAGTTCGATGATGGAACGGAGCTGGCGGAACCAAATCGTGCAGCTGAGCAGCACACTCACCAAAGTGGAGTCTGTAAAATACGGAGAGGCAAGCAATCTTTCTACGATGATCGAGGCTCTGCAAGCTCTCGATCAAAGTATCATCACCGATAAGCCTCATCGCACGCCGCTCAATAGAGTCCAAAGCAGCCAGCTGGTATCGAGCAGAACCATCCCAAAGATGGCAGCAATACTCCATGCAAGACCGAATTTGAGCTTTGTACAGGTTTAGAAGCTGTTCCGCAGTGAAGTAGCGCCTGACTCTGGGAAGGATCCCGAGCTTTTTAGAGGCAGAGGAGGGGCAGAGGAGGGGCTGGACATAGGATGGGTCATCCACGTCCAATGTGGAATTGTCAATATCCAGTGGTGGTGATTACTTTCCCTACACCTACAGGGGATTAAGGTTTCTTCAGATACCTCAATCGTGTCATTCCTATGCCTCCACCTTACCCTTAAAAAAAACTACAAACAAAAATCAAAAGTTGTAAGTGACGACCTAAATCTTCTTAGAACTTATCAGCACCCTTTGAAGTGCGAAGTGACATTTATAAAGGTCCATACAAATTTCGATCAGGGTTATAAAGGCAGCGCTATCGCCGAGGCATTGTATTTCACTTTGCCGGCAAGGCTTCAGCCGGCAGTGACAAAACCCCGTCTTCACGGACCTTCCTTCGGTTAACGAATAACCATGTCAACCACAGTGAGGGAAGAGACAGAAAGGTGGCTATTAAAGTACTATGGACGTTGGACGAAGGTTATACGATGATTGACAGACGTGCTATTGGTCACGTGGCCCGTGGCTGAAGTTGGCAGTTTATACTGTTGTTTTTCATAAAAATAATAATAATAAAGTCATTCATTAATTGCCTGAACATTTCACAAAAAAAAATTAAAGTAAAATTATAGAGATGTCTTAGTGAGTCCACACAGCATTTGTATTACAAATAACTGTATAAATATTTTTTATATTGGACTGTAAAGGCACACTATGCGATTTCACAGTAAAAAAAACTAAACTAAAAAAAAATACTTTTGTTTTAACTCATATCTTTTACTTAAGCTTAAGTAACTAAACTACTCGTTCACACTGTTCGTATCACACTGTTTAGATAACTATCCTGCCGTTTTTGCAACGATGGAATATGATGACGATATTAGGATATCCATAAGCCAAAACTGTTCAATCCTTACTGGTTGTACCGATATGGCTCTGTGTCAGTCCCTCGCAGAATATACCTCCACATACATATACATTAGCGTTTCCGTACCTCTGTCACGCACTCCGGCTCATTTCCTCGCCCATCTCACACCTGCTGCCTGTTTACACCAATATTTTCATATCAAAGCTTCATCCCACCTCCTACAATGAAATATCAACTGTAACTCTTCGAGGCAAGACCCAATACTGACTGCGTGATGAGGAAAAAACTTCCGTCAACTTGTTATGGTGCCGCCTTAGGCTTTGTGGACAAATCTTGGCGGCGCAATTGGGAAAGTTATTATGTTCATTATTTGTACTGTTTGTACCTACCTTAATTTATGTTAGTAGGTCAGTCAGACTGAAGATGTTTTGTAATTAACCATGCTCTCATGGATTTCAGCAGTTTAAAATATCTATGTAGGACGTCAAATATTATAAATTTTTCCTATAATTTTGGATTTTATTCAATCAAATGAACCAAGATTGTTCATGATCGAGCTTTTTTGTTAATCTATTTTCAGATCACTTATCTGCATTCAGTAAGAGGTTCCACTAAATTAAAATGACAATTAAACTTTTTGCCGTGGAACGTTAAAAGCTTAAATACCAAACTAATCGAAAGTAATTTATCTAAAGGAATCATTTCACGTACAATCGAATATTTGATCAATCAGACGCAACGGGGAACATATCGAATCGAACCAAATTACATTATTACGGCCGATTGTTTCTTTATGACGAGGAAAATCGCCGAAATATACTGCCGTGTCATTCCACTTGGGGAAACATGACAGACCTATTTCAAATTGTTTTTGTTTTCTTATTAATGAGACAACCTTGACGAATGATTTGGGAAACTCTTGCTAGACAAGTACGGCCGAGGAAGTCTATGGGTTATTTCCCTGCATAGTATATAGTTCTCCTTTTCGTGTCTGACAGTAGGTACTATACCTGCATAGTACAAATCGTACAGACAAAAACGCACATCAAGCGTAATAATTTTGACTTTGATCGCGCTTAATGTCTGGGATATAAGCGCTATTCCCTTCAAGTTTTTACCATGATTGAACTGTTGAATTAAAAAAACGTATAAAGGGGCTCGACAATCTTAACGACGTATGAGAAGTATGGTAGATAATAATGGTGATTTTAATACGCAAAAAGTCCGAGAAGTCTTATTTAAATACTTTAATTAATCTGCAAAGAACAAATCGCAAGCGCATTCTTTACCAATTGTTAAAGCTTTCCGCGACGTTGCACCTCTAACAACTCAATAGAGGTAATAATCGCCTGTCAATATGTCACCGTCGGCAATACAAAGTGAGTGCGTTAGCGCCGCTCGGCGTCGCGCTATTTTCGCTCTAAAGTGCTGAGCATTAGACTAATGCCCGCGTTCCATCCACGTCCACTGCGAATTGTAGAGTTGACTGCACTAACTGATGCAGTGGTGCAACACCGCTGGCACTTCTTCTATAACCTCTTTAGGAGAACCGCAAATATTTGATGATCCGTTTGGTATAGTGGTCAAGAAGTGGATTATTAGAGCAAGAGGTCGCAGTTTGGATCCTCGTAGAGGACAAACATTTATATGCATTAACATGTCTTTTTATCCTTGTATGGGTCCATGTGTATGTATATAATTATATTTGTATAAATAAAAAGTATTTAAATACTACCCGTTCCCAGCCTCCATAGTGTACTATAGTAAGTGTATTATGGTTGATCAGGTGGTACTTGCAGTACTTACTGCTTGACGTTTCGGCTGCGATGCTACAACTGATGATGCTAGCTTACCAAGTAGGTACTTATAAAAAATTGTATCGCGTTTGGTCCCGTTCTGATGTTGTCTAACGAGTCATTTAGTTTGTTTTCTTACTTGAGTTACATTTTATTGTAAGAAAACATCAACACAGACACACAGAACACTGACTGGTGAAATCGAGAAAATATGCATAGTTTATGTTATATGTTTTGGGAATGCCACCCATGTATATTATGTCCTTGCAGCATAATATGTGATCTTTGGGGTGCGGCAGTAGTGCAAATAAGACTCTGGTAATGAAATGGCGTGTCATGCAGTTTGCATGCAAATCTACCCTTTTTCATCACAAAATAGAAACGGTGGTAGGTTAAGATTGCTTTTGTTGAGGGAGTGAGTGTTTGGGTAATATTTGTTTTTCTTTCACATGTATGTGGTTGTAAAGTTGACCCCATTTGTTTTTTTTGGGTTAAGAAAGATTCAACGCTTGTTTGTCTCTTTGTAAAATATCACTACGTCGTTGGTTAATGTTGTGTTGTAGAAACGCTAAAGGGAAATTGTGGTAAGAGCGTTCTATAAGACGTGATTTTTTAATATACGGTGGCCACCAAACCTCCTGAGTTGAGTGGTGAAAATGAGCGAAACCCGTCACGGCAGATTGGGCAGCCAAAGCCAACACCGCAACTCAGGATGCTGTGAAGACATCAACATCAGCCCGGGGGAGGAGGAGGAGTGAGGAGTAGACTCAGTGAACATGCCGATATTCTTCTCAGACGATGTTAATCAACATCAATGTAGGACAAATATATCTGCCTCCGTGGCGCAGTGGCAAGTAGGACGCACTTTAATGCGGTGACGCCGGAGGTCCTGGGTTCGAGTCCCTCGTCGGACCGATGAAATTGTGTCTATGTTTTCCTGTTATAATATCACAGATACAGTCGGTTTAGAACTTGGCGGTGTAATTAATTACTCAAGCCTCGGAAAGCACGTAAAGCCATTGTTCAGCGCCTAATCTCTACGGTCGGTTCAGATGCTGTCCAGTGTTAGCGCACGCGCTTGTTCACTATAATACATCCTGCGTACTTGGCTAATCGTAGGATTGGCCGCCTGAATTAGGCTAGAAGGGCTGGCCTATTATTAGGATAAATAGTAAAAATGTTCGCGACCCCCGCCCGGCTAGTTTTGTATGCAGTGCAGTATTCGAGGCGCGTCGTACGTAACAGTCCAGCATTCACTTGCACCTTCTTATTGCACGCGAAATGAAACTCGCTACAGATGTTATTTATTAATTTAATGAACTAAATCCCAGGCTAGAGCCGGGAGATTGCGCAAAAAGTATTTACTAAGACGGAATTTAAACGTTTTCTACGGGAAATGTTAATCTTGTCACAGTTCTTAAGAGTGCATAGCTTTAATCTGGGCTTTTGCAGTTTTTTTTTTATTTATACTCTTCACTATTCTTAGTCAGTTAGATTATTAATTCTATACTAGTACTTGACTAAGATAAAATTAAATAGTTACAACAGATTATACTTTGGATTGTGCATGAGAACTTATAGCATGAGCACTAGAGCAGCTCCCTGTGAAGCGACAGATATCAATACATGACACAAAAGTTAATTACATAGCCAGACAAAAAAACCTGAAGTCTTATTTGTTGTACACACAACACGGTAGACTGCTTGAATAACAACACAAAAGAAAGTTGATTTTTGTTTTATCAGCTATTTAGAACAATTCTTGAGAGTAATAGTCAATTTCTCTTATTACTCCCAATTGTCTGGGTTAAAGGCTCTTAAATAAATAAGGTACGGGGCGAGAACCCCACGTCATAGTAAAAAGCTCTTGGTCCAGATTAAAAATAAGTCATTGTGTGGAAATTGACAATACGGAGTCACCTGTCCAAAAAACGCGGGAAACTTCAGGGGATAACCACAAAAGATCTAAATGCATCAAACAGATTGCGGAGGAGTTTTAACACTCGCTGGGGTGCCGTAGAAAACGCGGGGCTCCTAAGCGACCAGTTGCACGAGACCTTTCATGACAACCACAGCCTTCACCCCCAGGGGTCGAGCTGGCCGGTCAACGAGAACCCTCAAGGTCTCTCGGACCCTTCAAGTTCATTATTCTAATTGCTTTTTCATACGGAACTCGAACGGTTTACTCTTTCGAGTGTCATCCACTTCGCAGTGAAAACGTGGAAATTAAATTATTTCGCCGTCCTCAGCGGATGTTTTTGACGAGATTAATCCGAGATAATGGTCCGTTTCGCCTTCACGTTCTCTAAAATTTTGAGTTTTTAAGAGTGCTTTATCTTTTAAATTTTTCCAAAGCGCCGGCCGCTCGGAACAAAGCAGATAAATTAATTTTATTTCCAAGTTTGACCCAATTCCGTTTTCTGCTCCATTTCCCGGAGCAGACTCGGAATGATAATTTTGTCTATTTGCGACCAGGTAATGGGTGAATGTCAGCGGCATTGGCTTTCTCTTTTATAATCATATCGGAAGTAAGTTGTTGTTATAGGCAACCAGAACATTGTATATAAATTAGTCATAACTAAACCGTGCCGTCAACTATGTTTCATTCCAATTACACGTTCGAAGTTTATGTATAGCCCTCCCAAGAGACTTATTTGTCATGTTCACCAGCAACTTCTACCAATAAATCCGTCATACTATCAGTTACCTTATAGCTTGATTATATCTGACCGACTTGGATTAGATGAATGAACCTACACGCGATCGTGCACGGTAATACACACTGACTAAAAGCTTTCATCGCAGGCCGGTGTCTTCGAGAGCCGGCTATTAAATTACAGTGCACCCTGCTGCGTACAATTTACATGCGTGGGGTGCCTCGCTGGGACCGGACAACGTTTGTTTAAGGACATGGACACATGAGAATAGGTAATGATGGATCGGGACATACCCTGGCTTTGACTAGGGAGGGCCTAGATAATAGAGGCTATGGGAAAGTTCTACAAGGGTCTTGTTTAAGAGACATGTGGTTTGGAGTGGATGAGTTCATTGTGTAGGTAATGTGTCTCTAATACTTGAATAGCTTATAATAATTGTTACAACCTTTATTGAGTACCACACTTGATGGTGAAACTAATCTATACTAATATATAAAGCTGAAGAGTTTGTTTGTTTGTTTGTTTGTTTGTTTGTTTGAACGCGCTAATCTCAGGAACTACTGGTCCGATTTGAAAAATTCTTTTTGTGTTGGATAGTGTATTTGGCGAGGAAGGTTATAGGCTATAGTATATATCTATTATTTTATCCCAAGGGGATGAAAAAGGGGATTAATGTTTGTATGAAACTTTGTCAATTTTAAACCGATTGGGCTGGGACTTTGCATGCATAAAGCTACTATGTCATAAAGATCCCCTTAGAAAGGATTTTTATATATTCCACCCCAAGGGGATGAAAAAGGGGATTAATGTTTGTATGAAACTTTGTCAATTTTAAACCGATCGGGCTGGGACTTGGCATGCATAAAGCTACTATGACATAAAGATCCCTTTAGAAAGGATTTTTATATGTTCCACCCCAAGGGGATGAAAAAGGGGATTAATGTTTGTATGAATCTTTGTCAATTTTAAACCGATAGGGCTGGGACTTGGCATGCATGAAGCTACTATGACATAAATATCCCCTTAGAAAGGATTTTTATATGTTCCACCCCAAGGGGATGAAAAAGGGGATTAATGTTTGTATGAAACTTTGTCAATTTTAAACCGATCGGGCTGGGACTTGGCATGCATGAAGCTACTATGACATAAAGATCCCCTTAGAAAGGATTTTTATATGTTCCACCCCAAGGGGATGAAAAAGGGGATTAATGTTTGTATGAAACTTTGTCAATTTTAAACCGATAGGGCTGGGACTTGGCATGCATGAAGCTACTATGACATAAATATCCCCTTAGAAAGGATTTTTATATGTTCCACCCCAAGAGGATGAAAAAGGGGATTAATGTTTGTATGAAACTTTGTCAATTTTAAACCGATCGGGCTGGGACTTGGCATGCATGAAGCTACTATGACATAAAGATCCCTTTAGAAAGGATTTTTATATGTTCCACCCCAAGGGGATGAAAAAGGGGATTAATGTTTGTATGAATCTTTGTCAATTTTAAACCGATAGGGCTGGGACTTGGCATGCATGAAGCTACTATGACATAAATATCCCCTTAGAAAGGATTTTTATATGTTCCACCCCAAGGGGATGAAAAAGGGGATTAATGTTTGTATGAAACTTTGTCAATTTTAAACCGATCGGGCTGGGACTTGGCATGCATGAAGCTACTATGACATAAAGATCCCTTTAGAAAGGATTTTTATATGTTCCACCCCAAGGGGATGAAAAAGGGGATTAATGTTTGTATTAAACTTTGTCAATTTTAAACCGATAGGGCTGGGACTTGGCATGCATGAAGCTACTATGACATAAATATCCCCTTAGAAAGGATTTTTATATGTTCCACCCCAAGGGGATGAAAAAGGGGATTAATGTTTGTATGAAACTTTGTCAATTTTAAACCGATCGGGCTGGGACTTGGCATGCATAAAGCTACTATGACATAAAGATCCCCTTAGAAAGGATTTTTATGTGTTCCACCCCAAGGGGATGAAAAAGGGGATTAATGTTTGTATGAAACTTTGTCAATTTTAAACCGATCGGGCTGGGACTTGGCATGCATGAAGCTACTATGACATAAGGATCCCTTTAGAAAGGATTTTTATATGTTCCACCCCTAGGGGATGAAAAAGGGGATTAATGTTTGTATGAAACTTTGTCAATTTTAAACCAATAGGGCTGGGACTTGGCATGCATGAAGCTACTATGACATAAATATCCCCTTAGAAAGGATTTTTATATGTTCCACCCCAAGGGGATGAAAAAGGGGATTAATGTTTGTATGAAACTTTGTCAATTTTAAACCGATCGGGCTGGGACTTGGCATGCATGAAGCTACTATGACATAAAGATCCCTTTAGAAAGGATTTTTATATGTTCCACCCCAAGGGGATGAAAAAGGGGATTAATGTTTGTATTAAACTTTGTCAATTTTAAACCGATAGGGCTGGGACTTGGCATGCATGAAGCTACTATGACATAAATATCCCCTTAGAAAGGATTTTTATATGTTCCACCCCAAGTGGATGAAAAAGGGGATTAATGTTTGTATGAAACTTTGTCAATTTTAAACCGATCGGGCTGGGACTTGGCATGCATAAAGCTACTATGACATAAAGATCCCCTTAGAAAGGATTTTTATGTGTTCCACCCCAAGGGGATGAAAAAGGGGATTAATGTTTGTATGAAACTTTGTCAATTTTAAACCGATAGGGCTGGGACTTGGCATGCATGAAGCTACTATGACATAAATATCCCCTTAGAAAGGATTTTTATATGTTCCACCCCAAGGGGATGAAAAAGGAGATTAATATTTGTATGAAACTTTGTCAATTTTAAACCGATCGGGCTGGGACTTGGCATGCATGAAGCTACTATGACATAAGGATCCCTTTAGAAAGGATTTTTATATGTTCCACCCCTAGGGGATGAAAAAGGGGATTAATGTTTGTATGAAACTTTGTCAATTTTAAACCGATAGGGCTGGGACTTGGCATGCATGAAGCTACTATGACATAGATATCCCCTTAGAAAGGATTTTTATATGTTCCACCCCAAGGGGATGAAAAAGGGGATTAATGTTTGTATGAAACTTTGTCAATTTTAAACCGATTGGGCTGGGACTTGGCATGCATAAAGCTACTATGACATAAAGATCCCCTTAGAAAGGATTTTTGTATGTTCCACCCCAAGGGGATGAAAAAGGGGATTAATGTTTGTATGGAACTTTATAGGTATAGTATATACCTACGTTTGCGGAAACCGGAAACCACGCGGACGGAGTCGCGGGCGGCCGCTAGTCAACAAATAAAGTTTTTAATGCTGGTGGCGGGGTATTGTATGATTACATTACATAGAGCATTAACAACGGTTACAGCATCGTAGCAGTTTCATTTTAGCTAGATGTAATAGCTAGTAGGAAGTGCTCAAACAACTAGTTCCATGAACCATCTTTGATGTGGCATTATTATTTACTTTGATTGTGCGATGTAAGATTCCATTCTTCATTTTTTAGCGCCGTCCGCCATAAAATTACCGAACTGTTTGTAACGATTAGGTATTTATTATTAAGTCTCTACAGTACCTACAGAGGGGGAAATTGAACTAATATTTACAAAAGCAAGCCACAGACAATTCTGCGTTATCAGATTACGAAACTTTGTTAAAATGTTGTAGGTTATTAACCCCATGTGGTGCTCAACGAGGACTCCAATATCATATTCCTCACCATGAGCTCTAATGGAGATTAAAGGCGCGATCGTCCAGACACGTGCAGCTGAATAGATGATACTCGTAACATTAAATAAATTGTTGTAAACATTAACGAGTTTATTGTTGTTTGTCCCACGTTGGGGGGACTTAATTGATATGCTTGTTGGAAATTAACAACGCCCTCTACTGTTAATGAGAATTTTTAATTTTTTAACGCCTTCTACTGTTTACATTACATTGAAGTTGTGCCAGAATGGGGTGGGAAAGAAGACGCGGACGAATTTTAATTTTCTATCAATACTTAAATTACAGAAAAGTGATTTCTTGAGTTTGACCATTTTGGTACTTATGAGTAAAACACATCAGAAACCGTTTAGTACTTTTGCATTTCATCATTATTCATCACAATATTTTATCATCTTACACCCTACCGCGCACATTTTTTTTATCATAGCAGACTGCAATTTCCCCTTGCAACGAAAACAAGGATATCATTTATTTATCAAAGCTTCCACCAAAGGTTAGAGGCAGCGTGATAAATTACAAGTACATCTGACAACGCGGTTCCGGCTCTTGTTTTCGTATGCTAAACAATTTATATCACTTACGAACTTGCGACCGTTGTGTGCATCCCCTAAGTAACGACTTGATGATTTGTTATGATCACCTCGAATGCGCTCAGCGGGCGGTCAAAAACTGCATTAACTCGCCCGGCAAAACACTCAAGCGAAATCCGACTTTAATAACACCGCGCAAGTTGAAAATTCGAATAAAATTACCAACTTCCGAAATCGCAAAACAAACGAAACTAAACGATATTGCTGTAACAATTAAGGAAGAGATAATGAAAAGGGTACCTCAGTTGAATTTGGGACGTATTTTGTGAGGGATTAAGTTCGGATTCGGGGTGGGTGGGTGATGCAGAATTAAACACCGCGTAGTAACATCTCTTTCCCGTACGTAATAATTTGAGTTGGTAAGACAAGTGTTAATAATTTATTCTATTTCTGGCCGCGTCTCCGCACCCCGGAGACGCTGTTAAATGCTTGTGTACTTCGTAGATCGCAGATAATTTTAATAGACCCCATTTCAGAGGTTTTGTTTCGCTATAAAAGTTTTTAGATTTATGCTTTACCGAAAGATCGTCTTTGTTTGGGAAAGTGGTTTTAGAATTGAATTTTATTGCCCAAGTTTTGAATAATGGCAGGGAGATTTTAGCAACTTGTTTGGAATGGTTGCTTTTCGACTCAGATTTTGTGAAGGTATTATACGAGTAGGGAGTATTACGCCCGGTTGCAAGTGATCCACCATGAATCCAGGAGGTTTTGTTACAAGTCAATATTTACATATTACATACAACATAAAAACATGAAGTTGATATTGGTTGTTATAAATAAACGTACGAAATAGGATTTGCGATGGACAGATTTCACCCGTAGTTAGGAAAAATCTATAATACGGACATACTCGTAAGAAAATTCTGTCGACTCTTAGTTTTTGTGTATGGATGTTGAGCCATCTCCTTTTTCGAATACACATCATTGTCATCACTCTGACAGTCTCTCCGCTGTGCCTACACAAGCCAAATATAATCTGCGGATGGTATTTTAAGCAAAACGAATCACAACACGGAATTCTATGTACCGTGTTCAGGCGAAGATTAATGTTCCCCGATTGTCTAATATTTCGTGTGCGCGCAGCGAGCGGGATTTATTACTGTCATATCTATTTTATTGGAATGTTGTGCGCTGGAATGGAACGGTATGATTATTTAAGGAGCACTAAGTTTTGCCTAAAGTTAGCTTGGGTGCTCATTAAGATTGTATGGTGCTAGCTTTATATTGGCATGCGAGAACACCAACGACAAAATCGGAGCCGGACACAATCGCCGTGATCTAATAATATCGTATCATGATCATCATTATTATACGCAATACAAATTAGTGTATGTACGCTCATCTACTGTCAATGTAAGTTTAATAATTCAATGTTACCACGGCTTTTATAATGTGCTATCGGATTCATTGGGCTCTTGCTACCACAACAGTAAGTGTGTAAAGTTATATCGAACCAATGAAAATAAAATAAAATCTACAACATACCTTATTTTTGTACCGGGTACGCGCTGCTCACCATTCCCCTCTTCTGTGGGTCGGACAGGATCGTATCCTTAGGGGTTCCTGAAAACAAAATATCGTATAACGTTGGTACCTGTTTAAACTCAACTTTGAACCTTTAGTGCGGTTTCAAGTCATTAACTAGGAGGGGGGATTATGATAATTCGTCAGTTCGGAGGTGAAGGGCTAAGGGCTGAATCAATAGGTGCACCCTGCGTCACGGCCTTTCGCTTGATAAATTGATTCCTTTGCCTTGCCTTTGGGCGAGTTGTAGTGTGCAATGCGAGGATTGGCCCATGCATTTAATCTACATATAACATTTATATAATGAAGGGGAAAGATTTGTATTTTGGTATGTAACGAATAAACTTAAAAACTGCTGGACCTGGGGATATTTGAAAACATAAATTACGCGCGAGTGACACCGCAAGCGGAAGGCCAGTATTATTATATAGCATCAGTATATTAATATCCCACTGCAGGGCAAAGGCTTCCATCGTTTGAAATCATGTTTTCGTTAGTAAGGTGGGTTTTTGGCTTTATTATCACGCTTGCCAAATGCTGGTTGGTGATCACAAACCCGGGCTGTGTTCGGAAAAACCGAAACCCAGGGCCTCGAGTCCACATCCGGTATTTACCATGGAGGCGTTATTACACAATATTACTTTGCTCAAAGTAAATGGATTAAAATAAAGAGTTTTCTATGAATTTATTAGCAAAATGATTGCAAATAAATTCATAGAAAACTCTTTCCCACGTTGAAATTGTTGATCGCATTAAAGTAATTGTAATTTCAACGCAATCGGTAACTGATTAATAAGTAAATTCGTTGATTCCATTAAGGCTCATGTAATTTAATGTTGTTTAAGTGAATGTCAGTTAGTGAAATATTTATTAATAAATACTCAGAATGGGTGGTTATTATATTTCTTTTTCAATTTAATTAGAGGGTAATTAATGTAAAGTTCAGTTATTTTACATATTTTTTATGAAAAAGAGCCGAGACTTCGGGTGTCCATGTAAATGTACTATTAATTTAACCGCAATTTTATCCGTTAAGTAGTAGTTTTATTAAATTAGTTTAAAAACTCAATAAAATTTATAATCTTTCAGTCAAGTAAAAACTCTGCTGAATACCGTTTTGGAAATAAAACAGTTTTAAACTTTATGGGTAAAAATCCACGAGGCCAATATCCCACAGCGTCAGTGATCGATCGGCGCAAGACATTCGGCTGGCAACACTCGGTCGCTGATTATTTTATAAAGCCGGCACAATGCCGAAGCGACGTTCCTCAAGAAAGGTCTCCTCAATCATTAATATACCGCCATTGTTATCGCTGTGACGTCACACGACTTGCGATATACCCCTTCCTTGCAGTTGTCAGCTTTTGAACCGACGAAAATGGGGTCTTGTGTAAGGAAAATGTCGAATGCGTTGATAATAACAGTAGTGGCTACAGTGCTGAGCGTGAAGGACGCGAGATCAAATTCCGTGGGGAAACCTTTCACTTTGTGAGGTTTTCCATGAATATGATCCTAAATTTATCAGGATTCCCTTTTAAGGGTTACAGATGTGGGTCGCCGAGGATCGGGCCGAATGGAGAGCCCTAGGAGAGGCCTATGTCCAGCAGTGGACTGCGATAGGCTGATGATGATGATGATAGAGTTTGGAAGGCATCTTTGAAGTATTCGTTAACTATGTAAATAGGAATGATTTTCTCCAAGAAATCCGTACTTGGTTAATATTTACAAAATCTCCTACATTTGACGAGCCGTTTGGTGCAATGGTCGAGAAGTCGGCTGTTACGCCAAAGGTCGCGGGTTCCATCCCCGCACGGTACAAACATTTGTGTGCATGAACATGTCTGTTTGTATCGGTCTGGGTGTTTCTATGTATAATATGTATGTATTTACAAAAAAAAAAGTATATGAGTAATGTTTATCCGTTGTCTGGCACCCATAGCACAAGCTAATGCTTAGTTTGGGGCTGGATGGCGCTGTGTGAATAATGTCCAGAGGTATTTATTTATTGTCCAGAGGTATTTATAAATGACAAATACAAAATGACTCGTAAATAATATTAAATCGGGACAACGCGATATAATAGTTGCTTGTATACAAGCTTACCCATGTCAAATGTTGTAGCCATGGTCTTGTGACCATGGCTGCAGCATCGCAACCGAAATGTCAAGTACGTTTAGTCCCAGTTTAATATTATTTGTTTGTAATGCAATGCAAAAGTTTTATGTAACAAAATGACTAGTGTTTAGCACATTCTGATTTCCTCTACCTTCCCAACTCAATGGCTGATGCACCGCCCCCAAGGTCCTGTTAAACCTCCTAACTCCAGTTAACAGTGTGGGCAGTTAATTTATTTTTATTGCGAGCACGAACCGTGTTTATCACCACTAAACCTGAAGGCGAATTTATTTAGACGGGCTCAACCTTCGCTTCGCTAACTATAAATAAAGCTTTCAGGATCTTTCGTGTATTGATTCGGGTCTAAATAAGGGAGGAAGTTCCCTTAAGTGGGTAATCTCGTTAAGCATTTATTGCAACGTTTGCAGCCAGTTTTTTAGGGTTCGCTTCGGCTGAAAGGTAATTTAGTGTAGTGGGCAGGGTGTGAGAGTGTTATGTGTATAACTATAGATTTATGAAACAAACTACACCCTTAAAGATCGTAAGTTTGCAGTCCGGTGAACTATGTATGTAAAACACAACAAGCCAGGAAAGAAAATGTAACAAATACAATTTTGTCACGGCATTTTAAATAACATTTAAATTTACAAGATTTATTTTCACACTGATCAAAGGTTAACAATGGTTCAAATGTTCCAAAATAATAAGTTGAATTTTGACAATTGCCTGTAATTTAATATTATTGTTTATTAACAAATTTACCCACAACAAGATCGATCTATAATAACTTTATAAGAACTCAGAGTTCTGTTCAGAATAAACAGGAAGTTAGAATAAATAAATAGGTATTCAAATTGGCAAAATCATCAATAAAAAAGTCTAAATTATAAGGCCTGCCTTTCATACTTCTTCATAACGGTAAGTATTCTTCCTTCTTCGTCAATGGACCAAATGAAAGATCTCATTCCATTCAGAGAAACGTCGGATCAACTGATGTTTTGATTGATCGGAATCAGAAAAAAAATGTTTTCCTTCAAAATTATAGGAAGGCGTATCCAAATACGTGAAGAGAAAGTCTCATTAGAAAAATATTTGGTTCATTGTGATAATAACGGGTCGAGAACTCGTTAGGTGGTATTGAATAACATGCATTAAGTATACGTGAATCAATGGTGGATTGGACATACCAAATTAGGACTACCGCGCCGTCCCTATGTTGCAGGCATAACGAGAAAACTTTTAATTGGTTTTATTATAAGTTGTAATATTTATTTACTTCATTTATTTTCATCACAAACAAAAAAAAATGATGTACGTGTTTTGGAATTTAAATAGGAAAAAAGTATAGAGATACTAGAAAGCTATACCTACCTAGTTTTAAACTTGTGAAAATGAAAATGACCTAAGAGTACAAGAAAATATACAAGCATCTAACTAAGGCATGCTAAAGCGCCAGATCTAATTGGACCATGTTAAAGGCAAAAAGTAATATTTTTTTTTTCAATATTCTTCTTTTCGCTTAAAGTAAAAACCACCACAACCTACACAAACTCGAAACACTTTCAAACCACAAACTTTTTAGAAATGGCTAATTCAGCCATTACCGAAATCCCCCTAATCCTTACCAACTCGACCACACAGGCATAGAGAAAGTCCCTTCCTTTTACGGTGTGTCGACTTTCACGGCGTAATTTGCCCCATAATAGGACTGTGTAAGAGGATCGAATTATCAATACGCGGTTTGATTGGACCGCTCCGTCTGCTACGTGAAACCGTATTAGGGTCAGTACAAAGAGGATTTAAAAGCTTTTAGTATTATTAAGATTAGGTCAGTTTCTTGAGCATTACGTCAAAAGAAATCAGCAAACGGTAAACTCAGTAAATGAATATAAAGAATTTAGCGTTGCTATAAATGATGAATAAATAATGCCCTTTACAAGCTACTCTCATTGTTTTCAATCCCTGGAATAAACGAATTTGTTTAATGGCTGCAAAATTACTCAATGACAAACCATAATATGAAGATCTTGAGGTTTACATTATCTAATTTAGAATGAATAATTAATCTCCTGTGTTTTATTAGACAACTGGTTTTATTCGACGAACCTAAATACTTGAAAACTTAGTAACTTTCTTAGGAAATTAAAAACTTAGAAAGTCGTAAAAACCTAAAAAGAAACCTGCAATAGTACCTCAACCTTATTACAGTGTCCATGAGCCTTTTGCCTCCAGGGTTTTGTCGGTTCGTCAAACATCTATCGGAAATGTTGACTAATACGTGCCTATCATTACCGCAGTCATTTGTGTAATGGTACGCCTTTTCGGGTGTAATTATACCGTTAATATACCTTTGTTACTTTTGTTATTCATTTAATCGATATCATCGTTCAGGTGTGCATGTTCGAATGATTTTACTGTTACATTCGGTCAGTTAGACTTTATGCGTTGAAGTACTTGAACGGGTTTAGTGGGCCTTTCAAGCTGTCAAAAAGTAAATGCATAGAGTTTAGATTCTTTCTTAGACCTAACTTAACAAGAGTTTTTTCAAAATCGTATTCTAGTAGAACATAGTTGAAAGCAGTAAAATTCAACAGAGTTAATGTTTTTCTACTCTCTCTAACTCTACAGATTAAATATTTTTATACCAATAAATCTTATTCAAAGTAAATTATTGCTTCATACTGCTCTCAACGAAACTACAAACACAAGATGCCAAATTATGTAAATGTAAACCAAACACAGTAAAACATCATGCACAAAAACCAGAAGTCCAACGTTCAACCGGGCCATTGTTAACAAATCCAATCAAGACGAACAATCGAAAGTCGGTAATAAAATTACGCTATTACAACCTCAATTTCCGCGGAATCATCGAACTTTTTCAAACTTAATCTATACAAGCAACAAGCTGTTGCCTCCGAGAAATTCAATTTATAAACAAGTTTGCATCTCGTTAAAATTCTTCCGATGTAATAAGGCAAGTTGGCTCGTTGGCAGGCATTTGTTGAATTTAGATCTTTCGGGCTTGAGCGGGCGGCATTCTTGGGGCCGGGGCGCTGGTGGATAGACGGGCTTCACCAAGGTACTGAAATTTCACCCAATTTATTTAATCCTTTGTTCATAATTTAATAATATAGCGGCTCCGCCCATGTGCGCCCTATATTAAACAGTGGGTTCGTTAAGCGCCGCTCAGGCTTATGACCAAAAATCATGTAAAAAAGTCAGTTTTCTTTAAGTGATAGGGAGGCAAACAAACAAGCGTTTCACCTGTTGGTTACTGATCACCGCTGACCATGGACAACAACAACCGTACAAGGGTCGCAGATGCGTTGCTTGCCTTTATGACCCCATACCATCTCATGAAGTACCCTTTAAATTGTGATTATCATCATTAGCCTTCCACATATTAGTATTTTTAACCTGATTAACATAAGAATACCTTGTGCGCAAAATAAGCAGCACAAAAAAGTCTTACAAAATTCTTAAACTACAGACGCTAACATCTTATCGTTGCCAAGGCTTAAAGTTCACGTTGTTATCCACCCCCCTCATTTTAACTCAGCAACAATTTACCTAGAGAGTTTACCGTGTTCCCCGTTCCCCATTAAGAAGCCCTCAAGATCAAGGTTCGAAGTTGATTGATAGGCGATCCCTCCAGCCCAGATGTACTGTGAATACAAGTAATGCTCTCAACACTAACACTAGATTAGACGAGGGATCGCCAAGGGTAAATAGGACGATGTATGTTTTTTTTGAGCAACTCAAACTGGGAGTGACTTTTAAAGAAAGGTAGAAAGTGCTTTTGCATAAGTATGTTAACTAAGCAGATGCTTAAAACATCATAATATTCGTAGTTTTATGTATCTGAAACATATTAATAACTTGCACGAAATAAGAAAAGTTGTACTCTTGTATCGGAATGCGCAACGTTACGTTATTTTTAATGAGAAGAATCATCAGTTAAAATATCTGGAGTTGTTCTGTGGCACAAGTTCACCAGTATTTTTTTTTCATTTCTAAAACAGACAAATATGATGTTGACTAAAGACACCGCACCAAACTTTACGAAGGCACCTTATTTCTCATTCTGCGCAAACTTTACCTTGATGCTTCTGAAAACACATCCTCTTTTGCCGTTGCTGACCTCCCACATAACCTCACTTTCTACAAAATAGCATCGTGCACCGACGATAGGTCCCGCAAGAAGTCTTAATCACTACACTTCTTTACCGCGGAGATTAATGACGTTTTGATAAATTGCCCGGTCGGGTTAATGGGGTGAATCCGCCAGATAAAGATGCACCGGGTTATTATAGTGCGGGAGCTCGCGACTCATTAGAGTTCGTGTCTGGGAAGTTTTGATTATGGGTTGTGTTCTGTTAAAACACAAAGAAATATGAGTTCTTCTCAAAAGAAAGTTGCGTTTGAATATAATAGTTGTTGGTGTTTTGAAATTAAAGAAGTCTCAGTCATGCCCTTTTTTAACCGACTTAAAAAAAAGAAGGTTCTGTGTTCGATTGTTTGTATGTATGAATGTATGTACATATGTTGACATTGTCATTTTACACACACATAAGATTCTACATTGTAGTAACTGGCCATACTAAACAGACTACACCTTTCAATATCTGGGTGTCACAAATGTTGCGGCCTTTAGGGATTAGGTTATCCGGTAGCTCAACTGACGTAGCGAAATGTATTCCAAAATGCTATATCATGTCGATTTTCTGGAAGGTCGTGGTGTCCTTCTGATTAAGCAAATCAGCCCAAACCTGACCTCTGAATTTATTGTCCAGTCAGTCTATTCTTATTTGCAGTTTCAGTTCACAGTTAGATTATTATCCCATTCTTATTATTCAATTTATTAATATTCTTATAATTAATAATTATAATTAAATCATTGAGATTTCTTTTACTGATAATAATCTTACACATATATAAATTTAAACACAAATAAATACACTTGTTTACATTAATAAATGTATGCCAATTCTAAAGTGTGTTCTCTTTTTAATTTTACACCGTTCCACATTAAAAAAATATTTCGTGACCACCCACACTATTACGCGAATGCAATCAACTGCTAGCTTTTCAAGCTGCATTACATTGCAGCGAACGTTCTTACGTGATATCTGACGCCCTGAGATATGCCATCATAAATCAGTATGACGTGAATGTAGGGATGTATGGAAATTAACTTGGATGAAAATGCTTTTTGCATTGAGCGACGTACTCGTATTAATAGACATCGGAGTAATTAAGACTGCACTATGAATGTATTTTGATGGATTATTGAGAATGTAAGGACGGCTAGAAACGTGTTGTCATTAGGTCAGGAGATATTATTTTATTGTATGTCAGAAATTGGTTTTCGTATGGAGAAATTATTGCGAACTTTTAAAAATTAAACCGTTTGCATATGTGCCTGTTGGTTGTGGTCAGAGATCCAGAGAGGCTAAAAAGCCAAAGGTCACGGGTTCGAATCCCGCTAAGGGCAAATATTTTTGTGATTAACATTGTCATTTGTACTCGAGTCATAGATGTTTAAGAAAGAATTTAAGTATGTCTATCCGTTCCCTAGCTTCCATAGTACAAGCTTCGAGCTTAGTATGGGGCTAGGCAGTTGGTGTGTTTGTCCGAACAATTAAGAATTTATTTATTTATTTTATGAAAGCGGATAGCAATAAAGATCTACTGATAAAGCCGCCGTACAAATAATAAGTACTCGTTCAATCATTAGGCTTGTAACTCCATTGAACCGAGCTACAATACAATCGGAAAATTTATTTCAAATTACCCTAATCGAATTGTTATTGTGATTATTATTATCTTGAAGACAGATTAGCAGTTGAAAATAATGTAGTTTTAACTACTTATTAGTAAAATCCACAATTAAAGTAAAAAATTTATTGCAAAAAATATTCTTAGTCTTGTTTCTTTAAGTCGATTCGACAAAAATCTAGTCATTTAATAAAAATCAACAAGCTTAAATCAGCACAGGTGGCCGATAAAAAATAAAAGCCGACTTAATCCTTTCCATTCATATTTTTTAGAAAATCATCTTCAAAATAAACAATGCAAAAAATAAAATACAGTCCTTAAGTGGTTCACGTCATTACCGCGGGGTTGTTGCCGAAATTAAAAACCATAATTTATTTTTATTGCAGATTTTCCTTTGCGCTGAAAAATAAAACTGGAAGGGCCCGCTTGATCTCGTTTTAATTGGCGAAGGGCACCAGAGTTTCGACTTTAATTTAATTCCGGGAATCACTTGTTCGCCTTAACCGCCATTCAACCCGTTGGTTGCTGACAAAAACTGAGCTGAGGCTTTGTAATCTCTGATGAATGTATTAAGGTTGGGCTTAAGGTGAGGTTGTAACTTTCGTGCAAGCTGAAAAGTCGTTTAAGCGGGTTTGTTTTTGCTTTGATTTTATATTCTTACTGGATTATTTCAACCTCTTGTTTGACATTTTTTATTGATTTTTTTTTGTGGTAATGTAAAATTAGGTAAGTTATCTTATCCTTACAATTTGGTATAAAACAAAATTTGATGATACGCTTGGTGTAATGGTCAAAAATTTGTCTATTAGTTCTCTTACACAATTAAGCTACTTAACATGGAATCAGATCAATGTATGAGATGTTGTGAAAATGTGCATTATGTAGTAGAGAAACACTGATTTATTTTAGTTGCACCCATGCGAAGCCAGGGCAGGTCGGCAGTGAAATATAATATATTTTAAAAGTCATATGAACAGAAGCCCGGATTGCTTTTCCCCCGTCAAAAAAGGATCTAACATTAATTTTACTGAATGTTAATAGAGGTTTAAATGTTGTTTCAAGCCCAGGACCGTGTTTATTGTAACAAAATTAGAAAAGATTTACACATAAAATGTATCTACGTAGATCCAGCATAAACTCAATTATGAATGTTCATCCTTATTGATATTCAAATTTCCTGCCATACTTGTGAGAAAGGATCCCTACGAAATACATCACACAGTGAGTGAATGTATTCATAACGTTGTGCATAATTTTCTGCATGACTCATTCCGATTTTAAATTAAATTAACTAAGTACATGACTCACAAAGGTTAAAGAACTCATTTGGAAATCGAAAAATGTCCTGATAGTATCATTTCTCGCTATGCAAGGGTGGAGGCAACCAAATCGCAATTTGCACCACTTAGGGCCACACACCCTTTGCATGTGTTTAATTTGTCTCATGAATCATAGTACCTTTACTGAGCCCCTTTTAATTTGCAGAGATTTTTTAATGTCTGCATGTGCGTAATGTTAATAAAAGTAGCAGTACAGGTTTTGTAGATTTACTTTATGCATAAAAGCTTTGTTAAGTAAGGTAAGGTTTATAGCATAGACTATACATATAAACAGAGACTTTCAAATTGTATGATAAATGTACAATATATGAAAGTAACATGGAACCGTGCAAAGCTTGGGTGGGCTACTCGTAAAATAAAAATATGTTTATGCTAAGGTCGTATGAGTGCCTGACAGGCTACCCGACAGCATGAGTTATAATTTACTAGCGGCCGCCCGCGACTCCCGTCCGCGTGGATTTCGATTTCAAATATCCTATGTGTTATTCTGATGTATAAGCTATATTGTGGTAATGTTTCATTCAAATCCATTCAGTAGTTTTTACGTGAAAGAGTAACAAACATCCATACATCCATACATCCACACATCCACACATACAAACTTTCGCCTTTATAATAGTAGTAGGATAAAATACACTAATTGAAAATACCTATATGAGTGTGGAGAAACCAACTCTAAAACTTGTAAGCACATCACTCTGGTACCAACTGTCAAAATTATTCAATTAATAGTAAACCACAGCTTTCAGGCATACCTAAAGCTTATAACTGATAGCGGATTTGTATGGCGTCATGTACTGGTTGTACGTACAAAGTGGCAACTTCCATGATGCCATCAATGTTGCAATGCTCTGATTTATTCTTCTTAGAGCCATATATCACACAGTTCCCAGTTTCTCTGAGTGCGACGTATTTCCCGGGCTCATCCGTCAGCGCGCACATCTTCATGCAAATGTTAGTGATAAAATACACGACTGCACCCGATCGTCTGTGTTTTGACCAGTTTTCTTGAGGAATCGGTGAGGGAATCGAAATATGAAATGATGGCCTCTCATCTTTTTCAAGACTTTTGAAAAAGAAGTCTGCAATCTTATATAGTGAGTTGTAATCTTAATAAAATAGTTTAATTTTAACTCAAGCGAGCTATTAGCACAGCATTACGATTATCATAACAATGGCAAAACAGGACCTTAATTTCAACATTTTGACCAAGTAACTGCTCATTGGAACAGCAGAGAAAGATGGATCGAATGCAGTTCGAAAAAAAAGTGTGACATCCTATAACATTCACATGCCTTCAGTTGTGGTAAGAGGAAACTGTATTTCTACTAATTGATTGTCAAAATGAGTTTGTCTGTTGTTAAACTCGCTAATCTCAGGAACTACTGGTTTGAGTTGAAAAAATCTTATGAGATGGATTTTAATTTTTTTGAGGAAGGCTCTAAGCTAAGCGGACGGAGTCGCAGGCATTCGCTAGTTTATTTAATTTTATAAAGATGATAAAGAAAATATTGCAGAAGCACCGTCATAACTTAACGAGATTCTTCTCCTGCTGTAGTAACCAACACCCTTTATTTTATAGCGGAAAATAAAATAATCAATATTAATAAGAAAGATTCCGGACGTTTTTCTGCGCAGGTTTTTCGTATCTCTATGTAAATGGCGCCGCGGCAATAAACCACATGGCCGCACCCGGCCGTCTTGACATAAGTTTACATGAAGACCACAGTGAAGGAGGAACAGTGAAAACTTGGGCTCGTATTTATAAATCGCACTTAACTCTGAGCTCGATCTTGAGTGCGAACTAGATATGTCATTCTCATACACAGCACCTCAAGTTCGCGCTCAAGATCGAGCTCAGAGTTGAGGGCGATTTATTAATACGACCCTTAGTGTTTCGAAAATAAATAATATAGATCTTTCGACGAGCGGCCGCCTGCGACTTCGTCTACGTGGATTTCGGTTTCGGCACTTTTTTTTTGGAATTTTCATACTGTCATACTGTTTCATACTGTCGTATAACCATATGTTATACGACAGTATGAAAATTCCAAAAAAAAACAATTCCGACCAGTTTGCTCTTGTTTTTGGTTCTTGAGACTTATTTTGAAAGCAGACAATATCAAAATCAAAATATACTTTACTCATGTAAGCCTCAGTTAGGCACTTAAAAATCGTCAATGATACCACAATATAATTAATTTACTACCGACTTCGGAACACAGTCATCTACCGAGAAGAAGCGGCAAGAAAATCGATATCATAATTTATATTTAAATATTGTAATGGCTAAAATCACATAAACAGATTTACTTTGTAAGACAGGTGTGGGGATACGGCAAGCTATATTGTCTTGTACTATGTAAAGACTTTAAGTTTGACGAATATAGCAAAAGGTGCTTCCTCACTGATATTTTTCCTTATTGTTTTTAACACGAGTTTTACATCTCGGGGCACCCTTATGCGTGTGCGCCGAAAAGTCGTAAAATTTACGGACTGTGATGATATTCACGCGTTTTTTATATTCCGGTTTATGGGAAGATTCCGCGGATGTCTAAGTGATAAGACGATAAAGAACATACGGGGCGCGAGATGAGGAATTATTATTAATACTTACATGAAGCGTCTCTTGATTGAGTGACTTAAAAATATTATAATAATATGTATAAAAAAAGTGTGTCTTAACTTCTGAAACGAGAGACTTCCGACTTACCGTCGTGTATGGGTATATACTTACAAGCTCGATGGCGCAGTGGTAAGCGCACTCGGCCTGCGGTTGCTAAAGTTAAGCAACGTTCGCAGATGCCAGTCATCGGATGGGTGACCGAAAAATTTCATCTCGAGCTCCTCCGTGCTTCGGAAGGCACGTTAAGCCGTTGGTCCTGCGCCTGATCTCTCTACGGTCGTGTCAGATTGCTGTCCCACCGAATTATGAGAGTGAAGGAATAGGGAGTGCACCTGTGCTTGCGCACTCACTTGTGCACTATAATATATCCTGCGTACCTGGCTGATCGTAAGATCGGCCGCCATGACCGAATACGGTCGGAGGGTATTATTTTTATTATACTTACAAATCTTCTTTTTCTTTAAAGTAAGAATGCAGGCTTTAAAAAAATAAAGCTGTAGTTTGTAGATTTATCCGGCAATGGGATTTAAATATACAGTCTTATACAGTCAGTAAATTTGTCACTAGTGATCATAACTGATTTATTTTAATTTTCTAGACGAATGAAGTTAATGATATCATGATTTATTTTGAATGACACAATACCATTGTGTCATTAAAAATTTAATTATTTTAAATTAAACTTCAACCTCATCTAAATTGAGCAGTTTTATACACACCTTTCATTTGAAGGAATTTTATAAAAAAAAACAATTCCACTTATTGCCAATGCTTTACCAATGTTGTTATTCTCTTCAATCTTACTAATCGCTCGCATCTTACTCTTGTACCACAAAACACATTGTTTTAGTTCACAGAACAGATGTTGATTGACGAATCAAGTTAGCAGTCGTCATCGTCTCGGCGCGTGTACGATGCATAAAGTTTGCATGAAATATTAAATGCCGTGTCGTTAAAATTGTAAGGACACTTTGTTGGGATTGCTTCTCGGATGATTGAAATTTTATTACAATGTTGACAACGTTTGCCTATAATGATATAGTAATGTTCGAAAGTGCTTGTTTGTATGCCTATTTGAATAAAGATATTTTTGATTTTGATTTTGATTTTGAATGAAAATGGAATTGTCATAATACTGTGTACATTTCGTTGAAATTATTTGGAATTTGAAATTCTGTCGCAATTGGGGAACCCCACGTTGGGCGCCACTTTAACGATATGGGAATAGTTAAATAGTTTAAATCTAATATACTCCTAAACGTCCTTTCACAAATACGGTCGTATAACTAACATATGAATGTTAAAAAAAATGGTTTCTATACCTGTGATGAGACGCCACTGACTCAATAAAATTCGAATCTGTTGCACACTGGTAAAATTATGTCCGATTGTTTATAAACACACTGATACGAAAAATACATAAATTTTAACTGCGAATATCAGTTCAAAGTGGGTTATATCGCGCCATATATCAAAAAATAACACACCGAGAAAAATTGCAGTCAATTATCATACAAAAGCCTTTGTTTATCTCACTTATTGAGCCATTAACGCCGCGCGGCAATTATTTACTGTCGCGATTGTCAACAAACAATGCTTATTAGCATTTATTAACACTTACGAAGCCATCGCTTTGTACTCCGGACGAAAAACGACTTTTTTTTCTATAAAAATGAATAAAAATGACTGTTGCATTGTGACTGACCGTTTTGCTGAATGGCAGTACCTATTTATTTTATTTCGACCACTTCCGTGAAACAACAGTCCACTCGGGTGGAAACTATAAAAAGAGGACGAAGTGACAATTTGGGATGGAAACTTGTTGTAAAACATTTTATTTCAGGTGATATAAGACAATATCACCATTCCACAATTAAATATTTTAATGTGAATTTACTCACAATGTGACTCCCCCCAAGTAGACCCCAACCTACACTAGTCTACCTAACTAACCTGATGCTAATTTAAGCTAATTGAAGACCTAAATGAGACCTAAATGACCTAACCTGTCTAACCCTAAGTAGACTACCTAAGTTGATTAAATAATAATGATAATAATAATTGGCTCGTGATGTAATCCTACTTTGGCACATGATCGTCTAGTTACCCTTCGCTGTTCCTATAGTAACTCAGTTTCTTTTAGGAATTGGAATAAAGTTATGGTATATTGGAGTAAGTATTTGAATAATGATAATATTAACATACAACCTTTCATACATCAAACTTAATCTAGATAATGATAAGTACCTAAATCATACACTGAAGAACCTGAAACATAACACATGGAGAAAAGTTGGATAGATATTTATATATAGGTATGTTTACTTTATGAGGGAGGACATAATGGGATTGCGGCCCTCCTTAAAGGAGGGGGGCGAGCCTCCGGCGCTCCGAACTCGCCCTGTGGCCTCGTCCAATGACTTGGTCGGCTTCCCACCGCAAGACACAATGCAAATGTCATATATACAGTAAGAGGATGCAACCTGTGACTCTATGTGTGTCCAGCTCACACTCAAATCAATAGAGTACAGTCTTGTGCTCAAGAATTGGTCACTCTAACATAGATGAGTTTAATGGGAAACAACATTATAAAAGTTGCTGGTAAAATATAGTTATTGCATACATAACCAATATAATATAGTATGTACGTATAGTTGTACAGATTCGTCAACTGAACCACATTCTTTAGTTAACTTATTCTGATCTAGAATAAGACTAAGTTTATATTACAATAAACTGGTATGCTGAATAAGTTAGTATGGCCAAAGAATCCTCCTGCTCCGTCAGGCAGACAGAAGAGACTCGTGCCGCTTAGCATTACACAAGCCAACCAACAGATCAACAACCCTATTCCCTCTAGGAATAACACTTTAAATCAAATTCACTCAAAATGGTTCAAATCGACCAAACCAATACAAGTATGGCGACTAATATTGAAATAATGTTTAGGTAGAACACTTGAACAACATGAAATCGTTAACGTAAAACAAACTAGACTTTCTAGCCTGATAACCACTTAGCTTTTACACCATTCTCGTCCCTCAGCACAATGAACCGCCTTACTTCTCGAGGATCAGCTATACTCCAACCACTTTTGCACGACTATCCAGCAGGTACCCTGTCCTGTCACCACTCCTGAGCCCATCCTCCATCATCCTCCTCGGTCCGCCCTCCCCCCCGCAACTCTCGACCGCCATCGCTATTCCCTTTTTCCCGCCTTCGCTCCAACACTGTCCGAACTCTATTATATGAAACTCTTGTATAAAATTAATTCTCCTTCTTTCTAGTTTATGATGTTCTGAGGCTTAGATATTTCATTAAAATATTATTCTCTCTTATCTTGACATAACACATACTTTTATATATTATCCTTTCTTTTAATTAATTTAATCGTCTTTAAAATCATAAAAATAATATGTCAAATATTGCATTATCTGCTTACGGATCCGCCTTCGGACCAGTCTCATTTTCCCACGATATGTCATCTGTCAAGGGAATGTCATCCGTTTGTTTACATATTAATTATTTACTTTAAATAGTAAATTAAGGTGATGAAACCTATTAAACTGGAGTTCTCACTTTATAAATCACTTAACCAAAGAGGATATTCTAAGGTTAGCTACTCTTTGTGTAACTATTCTATTAGAAACTTCGATATTTCCAATACATCATTTCATTGATTTCATAACTAATTTGTCGTTATTTCTTTTCCAGAAATCAGTTGTTTGGACGTATAAATACTGAAGATATGTTAAAGAAACATCCCGTCTCAACTGTAATAAATGAGAACCTGCTCCATCCTCAAAGTTTCATCTTCATGAACAAGAATGAAGTCTCCAGCTTCAATTGCATCCTGCAATCTCCATATGTATATAGAACCCAGCAATGTGATAAACTGATGTGATAATGTTTATTATTCCTTAAGGTGACTGATTCAGTGTTTTGATTCTAACATGAAGTAAGTTTGATTAATAAACCTTTACCTCAAAGTACTTCTTATGTGTAGAATCATTGAACTTTCATAATTCAATAACTTAATTATCTCATATACTAACTTAATTTATTGTGTTTACAATATTCCAATGAACATAATTATGATTCATTAAATATCTCAAGTTTTGTGGTTGATGATGATTATATTACCAACCGATGGATACCAAATGTTACTTATATATACCAACAATACTTTAAAATAATTACTATTTTCTAGACTTAATAATCTAGGTTAGCTTTGTATCAATTTATTGATATTTAAGTATACTTTCAGTATATTTGTTTGTTTATTTGGGACGTTACCCTAGCGGTACGTCACAACAACATAATGTTCGCTTTACGGACGGTCAGAATGACCGAAACCAAAGAAACATTTTTTGAGAATATCTTTAAACGAAATCGTGGTAGTTCTCGCACTTACAAGCCAGTGGAGAAAGTATTAAAAATGCGTATTTTAAACATTTTGAATACACCAACAACTAAAAACGTAGACCGGGAGCCGGCAGAAGTCCCCTTCAATAAAACAGAGGACGCTAAACGACAAACGAGTGAAATAAAAATGGCCGCTTTCCACCGAATAAGCGTTACCATAAAAAAGGTTTTCAGTGAGCAAGTGAATCATAATTTATGAATTCCGGTGTCCGACGAGGGACGGGAGATTTACGCGGGGTCATTGTGTCGGCGCTCCTGGCCTAGGATGTGGGCATAGAGTTAAGAATGGTAAGATACTCTCATTTAAAGTTTCTTTCTATACATTATAAAAACAAACAAAAAAAATAATTAAGTAACAGCCTTTAAGTTCTGCTACTAAATATTTGTTCCAGAGTTTTAAAGAGTCCTGTCCGTCCTGGAGGTGTATTAAATAGATTCATGTGAAACTTTTATGCTTTGCTTTCTTAATTGGGAATTCGGTGTAATATTGTTAAAACAATGTTTCACATGAAATCATGAAATTTGTTTCTGATTTTACGACATATATTAATTTGTGCTTAAGAAAAATATTGTCTAAATGATTCTATGTGTATGCACTGGCTGGCAAAAGCTAGAAATCAAATAAAACACTCACCGCCAAGTCTTCCATTCGAGTATCTCTACAGCAAACCGTCGTTAATGAAACATAAGGGGTGTGCGTCCCTATCCCCCGTATATCTGTACTCTCGCGGATGTTTTAGATACAGATATAACACGGGTATAACCTACACTAATCGCTGGAAACATACGACCAACCAATCTAGCCCTTACTACCTTCACATAAGCTGCATTTTAACAGGCACGAACGCTTGATTGAAAGAAACAGGGCTTTTATTGAAATAGTAAGGGTATAAAGTGACTTTTAAATATTTTACGACGTAGTTATATTATTTGTAATTCTCGAAGATATAAAAGTCATGAACATAGCTTTTTTTTACGAGCAATGAGCAAGCATATTCGGTGATAAGTCTTTATTACGGATTCCGTTAAACTAAATTCAAATATTTTTTTTATTCAAAAACTCGTGACGAATCGCAAAGTGAAAACTACTCTAAAGTGAAAAACCTAAAAACGATTTGAAGGACTGCTCCTGTATTTTTAATTGTTTCTCAATCTGCCTAAATCTTTATTAATAGTGGTCTCTCTAATGAGATAAAATCGATTAAACTATGTCATTCCTTTTCTCACTCCCTTGAGGAAATACACAGAGCATTAAGTCTGAGCTTTAATGCCGAGCTTTACTCGTTACTTTACCTTTAACTGAATTGTCTAGTAACAGAACTCGTTCAATAAACAGTGTCGCAAACAACTATGCTTTAAATGGTAGATTTTAAATTTTTGTTCGGTTGTTATTTGGTAGCCATAGCAAAGTTTTGAAAAGTAAAATAATAAGCACGAAAGGAAACACATTCAATCTTGCTAATTTCTCATTTTCCTTGAACCTTCCCCGTCCGTTCCAACAGTTTTCACTTTGAGTGCATTCAGTGTATTGCTCCCTTTTTTGTGTCACGAGTCACACATCCATGTGTGTATGTACATTCATACACACACACGCACACACACACACATCGTGTGTGCAGTGAGGACAATGGCCCGTTTGAAATGACAGGCCATTTCGCCACATCACAACTCTTGGGTTTCCTATACGAATGTGTACACGGTACTTGTACTTCTAAAAATGTATTTATTTTTGGAACTGGTACACCGACTAAGTTTTTGTATCTTTTTGTTAAATGGAAAAACGAGGTTGGAGTACAAAGATCAAATCGGGTTTTATGACATAGCTATATAGTAACCAAAAAAAACCGTAAGAAGACAATAAAATGGGAAGAAGTGTATTGATCGGTTAGAATATATATGTTTTTATGATAATCGGTTAGGAATAAAAAATATTGAAATGATTGTAACATGGGCCTTTTCGGCTTAAATTGTGATATTCGCTCAACATTACACCATATGAGCTACCATTCAAACACATTCTTACAATAACTTCACACCGTCTGACAAGGACGGAAATTGAAAAATATCATAAATAGACATTAAAAGTCGACGGCTCGGAAGCTACTAGCATGCGACGTCTGAACACTGCGTTCCTTGGAAGAGCACTTGTGCTACAATGCGGACAAAGAGCCCCCGCTTCCGTCGACAGCTGATATGCGTCGTAACTACGCAATATTAGAACGCTCACGTAGCGAAATACCATGTAATGTAAGTGAGTATGTATCCTCCTTAGTACCATATTGCAACCTCCTTGGTACATAGGATTATTACTTTTTATTTTGCGAAACGAAATCGTAGGACTTTGTAGATGTTTAAAATACTGCCCGAAAATTCTGTGTCTTAAAAAAAAACAGATTATAGTCAAGCGCGTTGTCTACGGTTTGCATGCGGCCAGTATAATGCCGTTGACGGACCCTTCACTGGAAGTATGGGTTACTTTTTTTTTGCTAATATTTTAAAACCAGTACCACTACCAAATAGTCAAAGGGTATTTTGAAGATTGCGTTCCTTGAAAGAGCCCTTGTACAATGCGAACAAAGAGCCCGTCGCTTCCGACAACAGTTGATATGCGGCATAACTACCCAATATTAGAATGCTCATGGAGCGAAATAGCAGCATATTGCATCCTTAGAAACAGCACTAAAACCTCTTTGCGAAACGGATTTTTGGATGGTTAAAGTACTGGCCGAAAATTCAGTTTCGTTTTTATGAAGTTGGTAGACAACACTTGCGGTTTGTCTGCAGTAACTACTAAGTACATTACACACTATTTCGCAATGAAAGCTTCCGATTGCAAGTAATCATCGCTCATGGCCATCACCAAAAACAAAAGGGTTGTATATGCCAGAACTTAAACACGACCTTACAGCTCGGTAGCCTGAATCCGGTCAGGCACGAACCTCTGGATTATCAAAAATCTATGTGCGTTATTTCATACCACCTGAGCAGAAAAACCATTGTGAAGACACCTATACACTACGTAGTAAGTGTGTGAAATGGAGGAGGCAATGGCAAACCACTCCATAAAAATTGCCAAGAGATTTTTTTTTTATGTCAGAGGCTGCAAACGAGCTATCGGGTCGCCTGATGGTAAGCAATCACCGCTGCCCATGGACATCCGAGACACCAGAGGTATCGTTGATGTGTTGCTGGCCTTAACCCAATACCCTCCCCAACTGAGCGCTGGCAACCTTACTCACCAGCAGAAACATAGCACAACAGTTACGAAGTGCTACTTCACTGCGGTCTTCTGTAAGGTGGAGGTACTTCCCCAGACGAGCGGCTCATTGGAGTGGAATTCCCACAAAGCTCTACCTCTCTTAAAAAGATGTTATTGTGTTTTATTTCATGTAATGATCACGACCCTCAGTAATGAGGAATACGACTCAAGGAGGAAGCACGACCTATCAGATTAAACTCAAAGCAAGAACTGGTTAACATCTTAAAGGACAACTCCGGAGTCATACCTAGCATAGGTACAAAAACATGTGTACCGGGTTTCCCTGAGAAGCACTTGTGGGACAATACACGCGGCGACAAAGCCCGCGCTTCCGACGGCACGAGGCCGTGACACACTTGCCAGATAACACAGTGACATATTGACGATTTTATGTTACCAGTTTTTAGTTAGTCTGCTTAAAACTCGAGAAAGACTGAAACGATTAGGCTCATTCTGGATTTAAAAATAATTGACGCACTCACTTGTGCACTATAATATATCCTGCATACCCGGCTGATACGGCCGAAGGGTTTGTTGTTGATGTCCATGGACAGCGGTGATCACTTACCATCAGGGACCCCCTTGTTTGTTTCCTTTCTATAAGATATTTTATGAAAAAGGGTTGTTGATGTCAGTATTTAATCACGAGCTATCAGAATAAACTCAGAACAAGAACTTGTTAACATCTTAACACGACGACTCCGGTCATACCTAGCACAGGTACAAGAACATGTGTACCGGGTTTCCCTGAGAAGCACTTGTGGGACAATACAAGCGGCGACAAAGCCCGCGCTTCCGACGGCACGAGGCCGTGACACACTTGCCAGATAACATAGTGACATATTGACGATTTTACGTTACCAGTTTTTCTTTGCACCCTGCGAAGAAAGGGTTCATTGAAAAAATCGAAGAAGGTATGGACCTTGAAATGTTTTCGTGGAATTTTTATGTATCGCAGGCGTGTCTATTTTCCACCAAAAAGAGCGCATTTCGGTTGACTCCTGCTTTTTGTGGCGTATCTGTTTCTCTATCTGACCGACTACAGCTCCTTGGTATGGATTTATCTTCCATGCTAAACTTTGGGAGCTACATAGAGTCTATGGCAGCATCTGCCTCTAAAAAGCTCGGGATCCTTTCCAGAGTCAGGCGCTACTTCTCTGCGGAACAGCTTCTAAACCTCTACAAAGCTCAAGTTCGTTCCTGCATGGAGTATTGCTGCCATCTTTGGGATGGTTCCGCTCGATACCAGCTGGCTGCTTTGGACTCTATTGAGCGACGTGCGATGAGGCATACCCTATGGCATAAACCCTACAGACTTATCTTAGGAAGAGTGCGCTTTTTCAAATAAAATCAAACAGAAACAAAATAACAATAGCCAACTCTAAGCCAACAACGTAATGGTGATTAAAGTCTCAGCATTTATATTCCACGGGTTCATATTTTAACTCCGGAGTCTAGTGAAAATAAAAACCGGACGTGACGTCACCGCGAAAAAGCGGGGTAAATATTTTTCGGCACAGATTTAAAGCCTTAGATATGCTCCGAGAACAGAAAACCGTGGCGTACTCTTTTTTTTCATGACGTGACTTTAGTTCGCCGTCAACATGCTGCAACTGCGATAAGAAGGGACCATCGCTTCATATTTAAGTGCCAATTTAAGACAGGGTCAAGTATGGCCAAGGCATATCCAACATTTTAAATCTACGTTTTTCGGGGTTTCTTTGTATCCGAAAGGAAAAATGGAAAGTAAAAATATTGCCTTCTCAACTTAAAATGGCCGACTCAGGAACCAAGGAGTAATAAAAATTCAACTCAAATCTCATTCCAACATAAAAGACACAATGGCACCTTGCCTAGACAATCTTTTGTAGACTGTGATTTTACTTTCTTTGTGTTTTTGTGTATATTTTCTTAATTCCCTTTAGTTTTAGTAATTTTTGGTTGTCAATGTATAAAGGTTGTTACGTATCAAAAGCAAGAGGAATATTATTTGTTATTAGCTTAAGGATGTTCTAAGCATGATATGAGAAATTGTTATACTTCTTGAAATATGTTACCATAAGATATGACGTCGTAGCATAATATTTCAGCTGTTTTAGTGAAATATATTGTCTTGTTATAAATTTTATGCCATTCATCAGCATTGATATCGACAAATGCAGCAATTGACCCTCGGGTCGTGGACAATAATAGTGTCTAAAGAAAAGTGCCAAAATTCCATTCTTGACCCAAAGTGCCGTGAATATCTGGAGGTTTTTGGTGCGGAAACACACGGGGTGGCGTTGCGCACAGGCACGACAATGCTTATATCATTTTAAGCAGGTTATACTCGTTAATTACGCAATCGACTAATCTTGGGATTTGAACAATGTCTCATCCTGAATACTGATAAGCAAAAATTTGTCATTGGCATAGCAAATATTATTTATTTAAGGAGCAGAACCAGTACAGGTGCTACATAGACTACAGGCCCATGTACAAAATGGATGGGTCATAAGAACCACCAGGTGACGTATATAGGGCGATATAAGAGCATAAAATAATAATATTCAGCTCTATACCGTCACTTGTAAGCTGTCCAACTGAGTGCTGGTGAGAATTCAAAAGCGCAGGTAGAGTTAGTACCTTTTGGGTCGTATAAAATTGTACAGTGTCTGTAGTCTAACAATGTCACAAACCCCTCCATTATATTAGATAGCTACAATTTCTTTATTGTTTATGATAACGCTTCGATGGTCTAGTGGTTTTAGTACCGGGTCGAGGTTTCGGGGTAGTGGGTTCGTTTCCTGGGTCGGGAAAAAATTGTGTCGATGTTTCTGGACACGGCCCAGGTTTGTGATCACCAACCCGCATTTGGAAAGCGTGGTGATTAAGCCAATAGCAATCTTTGTCACTAAAACATGATTTCAAATGATGGAGATTTTTATCCTGCAGTGGGACATTAATAGGCTGATATTACTTTACTACTTATGAAATTAGCAGGCTTGTGACTTCTAACTAGCCCGCCTGATCCAGTATAGACATTACAAGTATTTATAATCAAATTAAAACAAAACAGGCGTAGCGTTCACGCCTCGAATAGTTCTCTGTACGTATCACCCCGTCACAGACCGCGCCCCGGGCAGGAATCCGTTTGTCACGGGCCCTTTGATGAAACGTATTTAGGACAAAAAACCCTTGCCGAGGAATTGAGTCCTATCTTCATCTTGTTTTGTGTTTGCCCTCGGACTTAGTAAATAAGGGCGGCCGTTTCAGGCCTCACTGGACTTGGAGATGTTTTTGTTGTCGTGTATTCGTGAGAATCGATGGAATGGCGAGTTTTTCTCAAGAGTCCAAAAGAAGTTAACAACATTAGCACAATGAACGAAGCTACGAATATATTGATTTGCAAAAGAGATCGAATACACATTGTAAAATAAATATGAAAATGAAAAAGCTACCCGGCAGCCACAGCGTTTAATGGTCAGTCAGCATTTAAATTTAAACTGAATACGGAAATCAAAAGGTAATCATTCCATCTGGAGGCTGTAGAGAATCGTGAAACATAAGATCTATCATTGGCTTGGTTTGGAATTATTTTTGATGACGAGTTCTTTGTCAACAAAGAACTACTATTTTCCGGTTTATCGAAAATCATATTGTCTTCGTACAATTGATTGTAACCGTAAATAGTAAAATATTTCGATGTTTTATTTTTCGTGCTTTTATTTAGCTATAGCGGCCCGTCACGCGGTTTCATCCGCGTCCCGGGGGAACTACTTCCCGTACCGGGATAAAATATAGCCTATGTTACTCTGGGTGAATGTAGCTTTCCAACAGTGAAAGAATTTTTCAAATCTGCCAAGTAGTTTCGGAGCCTATTCAATTCATAAAAACAAACAAACAAAAAATCAAACCTTTCCTCTTTATAATATTTGTATAGATAAGCTTAATAGGACTCGTTATTTCTTAAATAATGTTATTTATTAAGAAAAATGCACAGACCCATTCGAGAAATCTAAGTCGAGAATCTAACCCCAATAGACTATCATAGAGTACTTAACCACTAGACGAGCGAGGCGTTTCACCATCATCAATTTGTCTGATTGCGCTCGAGTTTCAAATGGTAGGTCTGGTTACGTTATGGCGGTCGAGGTACTTAGTGAGGTTTTATTACGCACTTGTGACTTAATTTGCAGTAATTGAAGCTAGTGTTTTCGGCATAATGTGTTCTGGGATATGCCAATAACATTATTGCAAAAAAATATAATGATACCATTGATTGAATAGTAGATTTATCTAGAAAATGAGAAAACGTCGATGATTTTCTTCATGTAAATTTTTAAACCAGGATTTAAAAAAAACTGATTACACTATCTTGACTAGTACTTTTTTCTAATTTACTTTAGTAGAGTTTAATTTCTTTGATAAGGCTATGAATAGTCCCTGTTATAAAAAAAAAGTTTCACTTAATATTAAATTGAAACGTTTATCTATAACCGAAATGAAAACGTCGACATTAAATTGTCATCTCCAGACGCAAAGACTTTAAATTGTCGTCTCGAAAATTCTTATCGCTTCCGAGACAATTTGTGGGAAGTTTTAAAATTCATGAAAACTTATGACAAAATACGTTGTTACACTTGAGCGGACGTGACGGATGTAATGTATTCATAGACGGGCTCTGATGCGGAAGTGTTTCCGTGTCGAACTTGGAACTCGTCCAAATACCTACGACTTACCTACCGGTATTGTTCAAAGGCGATACTTTTGAGTTTGAGTGCGGTATCAGGTATCAGTATTCAATTTATCAATTGATTTTGGAGGCAAATACCGCTGAATGACATGAAGTCGGAAGTGTATTCTTAATGAGATGTAAATAAAAATTGAATTTCTCGCACGCTTCAAGCCACGGGTCTGTCACCATGTAAGTCCAGTAATTTTAGCAATTTTGATCAACGATCTGCGGAATAATTCCTAGTGAGCTGAATTTTTGTATACACCTTTATTATGATATTGTAATGATGATGTGAAAAATCGACATTGATATTGTGCCGGCTAAAAAAGTTATAGGGGTCCAAACGTCACAAAAATCAGTTTTTCGCAAATATCTCGCGATCTATTGCTCAGAGGTCAATAATGGTTTCACAAAAGTTGTTCGTCGTAAAATTGTCTACAAAAAAGTTCTCATGCATTTTTCTGTAGAATTAACCGTTTTTGAAATAGAGACTAGAATGCACTCACATATGGTATTGTATACCGTACGGCGCCTACCAAGGCATAAACCCTATTGTTTGTTTTTTTCCCTTTTTTGTTTGTGTGTTTTTTGTTAGTATGATGTTCTACATTTAGAAATATAAAAAACTTTAAATACTAGTACAGTCAGGAAAATAGGAATATCAGCTATAAAAAACTAAGTGGCAATTTTTTTTGTCACTTTATAACTCAAGAACGTGCTCACCGATCCAAACCAATTTTCAGGGTTCGTACAGACTTTTTAGTAGATGGTTAATGTTGTAGTGTGTGCGTCACCTTACTCTCACATATGTACGTATCGATGATAGGTATATAAGGCTTCGCGTCCCGTTATTCAATGCATTAAACGTCTATCATAGAGAACCTGTGTTTCTTTGAAGCGTCCACTAAGTCCCATCCTTACATGGCGATCCTGCCAGTGCTGCCTGAGGGCAGTGCTGCGCATTAAAAGTAAATAAATAGAACGAACTTTGTGCAAATTATGGACAAACTATTTTGTGAAAGTGATTTATTATCGAACGTGAACATGGGGAACGACTAAACCCAAAAATCATAGCAGCAGTTTGTGGTTCCTGAAGCCTGCTCTTTGCCGGAAGCCATTCACAAGATTTACTGAAGGCTATGGAGTGTTTGCTGCTGGGCGCGCCTACGGGCTGGCGCCAAATAGAAGAAAATGCTGTAAGTAGATGGCTGCCGCGCGATGATGGTGCCAGAATGAAGCAAGGATGGAAGATGGCGGAAGAAGACTTTTTTTTTTTGTCTTTTTTTTTGTGTATTTAAAAGGGCTCATCTATATTTTTTTTTAATTTTTTGGACAGGCGGACTGTCAATATAACCAATTTATGTTAGTTTTTAAATAAGTAAAATTATGCGTAGACGGGTTAGTTGTTAATTACTTTAAATAACGTAGAGGTACCTTTTATTCAATATTGTTTGATCTTTCTGATATTCTAATTGTAAAACAGTCAAACTTAGAATACTAGCAATTATAATATATCGTTACCTTTTTCGCTAAAAATCAATGAAGATACACTTTTAAATTGTGAGAATGTAAAGATATAAATGTATGACTTATATTAATATTCTTATCGAAAACAATTTTAACGGTATTTAAATTTTCAACAGAATTTGACATTTACAAACAAAATTGCTAACTACCGCTAGTCTAGTTGTTTAGATATCTGTCATCAAGATTTATTATCTTCTTAACTTAAATCACATTATTATGTATTATCGCCGCATCAGCACGATCAGACTAATTGTGAAGTAAAGTTTTTTTTTTTTATTAAAATCCATTAAGTAAATGTTTTCCATAGATATTTTTCTTTTTACGAATCAATAAACTGGTAATAGAGTTAAATTTCCTATCGTAATTATTCAACATTATGGATTGTACAAACTAATGTTCATAATTTTGTAAAGCATAATTAATTCAAGTAGAACATGAATAGTTTACACTATGTAATTTAAAACAAACATGCAACAAGTAGGTGAATAGTAGGTCTCAAATAGCTAGAGACACGTTCCTGCGCATCAGCAGTACGTATTTGGTACCGCGTCGGGTTCGTTACTTGAAATTTAGATCACGAGAATATAATTTCATTTTGAGCCATGCACAATTGCACATTCCTATGTTTGCAATTTGAATCCTCGACTTATCATAACATGATTATCGAATCACTTATTAGGTATGTGATGTTATTATTTAAGAATGAAATAAGATTATTGATAGAAGAATAGATAAGAGAGAATTATTAAAAAGTTTAAGGATTTAAAAATGTGAATGCCTAATAAGCTAAAAAGTAAGAAGAGTATATCACGATAAGATATTGGGAAAAACGATTGAGAAATACGGGTAACTGAGTTAAAATGAATTGGGATGAATGTATTGGAATGTATTAAAATAGCTGTTGTTTCCTTCGAGTGCAAGTAGTTACATTTCAAATTACATTTAAACAAATAGAATGACGTGAGCGAAAAGTTTGATTAAAGTGTATGGATGCTTAGGATGGATGTTTAGATGGAGTATGTACTAAGTATGTTGGGAATACTTTGATAAAAATATTTTGCTGACGCGATTGGCCAGTACACCCAAGAGCGTGTGATTTATTTTTGATTAAAGGATTCATTCGAAAGTTAGTTGGTTTGAGGATTGGTTGGTAATGTATGAAATAATAGAAATTGTTTGTTAATCTCGGATGTGACTAAGAAGAAGAAAAACTCGGCTTCAAATCCTTCAGTTTGATCATGGTGTAAACAAAGATTTCTCTGTGAAAACGGTTGGAGATCTGTAGGGTCTTAAAACATTGAACCGTAGTTGTAGTGGTGATAATAAAAGAAGATTAAAGAAAGATAGGTACGAGGTACAGTTTAGGGAACAGGTCCTTTATTTGATCATGGCGTAGACGAGTTTCTCTCCGTGAAAATATTTGGAGGCTAATGGCCTTAAATCATGACCCTAACAATAAAAGTAATGTTGCGCAACGCATAATTATTAATAAATAGGTAATAATTATGGAAGAGACTTAATGTCTAAATAATTTAGTCGACTTTAAATAAATAAAAGTATATTGTACCTCAATAATATAAATAAATGATAAAAATGGGGTGGCCACCCATAATCTTATATGATGTACCTATATGAGGATGAGTACCGACGAGTCTCATGAGAAATACAACGAGTCATTTTAAGACCATATTTGTGTGAGATGAATGAAGAAGATATAATGTATGAGGAATATAATTAATATTGATAGCTAGATGTCAAAAAGTGAATGAATAAATAATTTTAATAAAAATTGATTTATATGGAAGTGATAAAAATGAAGAGTGATAGAAGAGAATGACATGAAAGAATAGCTCTATTAAGTTTTAAAAAAAAGATCGGCTCGACATAAGCAAGGATTCCCGTATATATAGATTTTTTTGTCTTTTCTGTACACGTTGCATAATCAAAATTTGAAAATTGTTATACTATCCCGTCTCGTATAAAAACTAGAAATTAAGTAAAAATATCAGATTTCTTGGGAAAGATGCATCTTATATACCCATTTTTAACTATATGAATAATAATTATAATGGAACTTAATTTTGTATAATGTTTTTGACATAACAGACGCAAGACTTATTTCTATTTTTAAAAGAAAACTGTACAAAAATAATTATGATTGTTAACTCACTTTAATTTATTACCTAAATGAAAAATGTTTAATCGTATATTTATAATTTAAATGGATTTCATTAGTTACAAAATTCTATAATTTAAGTTTGAAGTAATTGATTCTTTAAAGTACTCTGGTAACTATAAAAATAAATTTCGCAAATTACAATTTAAGTCGTGACGATTCAATGCGTACTCTGTATAATTATTTACTATGTTTTTAACGCTTTGTATTTTTTTAAATTGTTATTTTTTTTATTGTGTTCATTCCTCATTGTACCGACAGTGTTTAAGTAACTATATATATATTTTTAAACCGTATGAATGAATGTTAAGCAGATATTCAAAATTATAGCTCATCTAAGTTCTGGATCATTTCAGTCATTCAAGTTCAGATTAAATATAGGTAATATTTTTGCAGTAATGTTTGATATCGACTGTTTTATTTTGCAGTAAATATTTTAATCAATCATGTAAAAAAATGTATCTTAAATAAAACATTTTTTTTCCAATAAAAGGGGAGGTGTAGTGTGTGCGTCACCTTACTCTCACATATGTACGTATCGATGATAGGTATATAAGGCTTCGCGTCCCGTTATTCAATGCATTAAACGTCTATCATAGAGAACCTGTGTTTCTTTGAAGCGTCCACTAAGTCCCATCCTTACAATGTGACGTTTGAACAAAATCGGTCGCTTCACTTTATACGTAGCGAAGCACGTACCGGGCCGCTAGTAATGATATAGATATGCTATGTCCAGTGACGTTTGGACCCTATAACTTTTTTAGCCGGCACGATATCAATGTCAATTTTTCACAACTTCATCACAATATCATACTAAAGGCGTATACAAAAATTCAGCCCACTAGGATTTTTTTCGCAGATCGTGGATCAAAATTGCTAAAATTCACATTGCATATCTATATCATTACTAGCGGCCCGGTACGTGCTTCGCTACGTATAAAGTGAAGCGACCGATTTTGTTCAAACTTCACATAAATCATCTACTAAATAGTCTGTACAAACCCTGAAAATTTGGTTTGGATCGGTGAACCCGTTCTTGAGTTTTGAAGTGACAAAAAAAATTGCCACTTAGTTTTTTAAAGTTGATATTCCTATTTTCCTGACTGTACTCGTATTACAAGTCCTTTATATTTCTATATGTAGAACATCATACTAACAAAAAACACACAAACAAAAAAGGGAAAAAAAACAAACAATAGGGTTTATGCCTTGGTATGCGCCGTACGGTATACAATACCATATGTGAGTGCATTCTAGTCTCTATTTTAAAAACGGTTAATTCTACAGAAAAATGCAAGAGACTTTTTTTGTAGACAATTTTACGACGAACAACTTTTGTGAAACCATTATTGACCTCTCAGCAATAGATCGCGAGATATTTGCGAAAAACTGATTTTTGTGACGTTTGGACCCCTATAACTTTTTTAGCCGGCACGATATCAATGTCGATTTTTCACATCATCATTACAATCCCAACTAATATTATAAATGCGAAAGTAACTCTGTCTGTCTGTCTGTCTGTCTGTCTGTCTGTCTGTCTGTCTGTCTGTCTGTCTGTCTGTTACGCTTTCCCGCTTAAACCTCGCAACCGATTTAGATGAAATTTGGTACAGACAATCTTTAGACCCTGAGACAGAACATAGGCTACTTTTTGACTCATTCCAACCCCCCACTTCCCCGAAATGAGGGGGTGGAAGTTTGTATGGAAAATCTAAACTACTTGAGTTAGACGCTTGAAATTTGGCATGCAGGTCCCTTAGTAAACTTGATGCTTAGTTGCAAAAGGATATTGCAAAATTCCCACGGGAACGGGAGTTAGCGGGAAAAAACATTTGTATAATGAAAACCGACATCCACGCGGACGAAGTCGCGGGCGGCCGCTAGTATCATAATAAAGGTGTATACAAAAATTCAGCTCACTAGGAATTATTCCGCAGATAAAATCTAAAATTCCTGGACTATGTGTAAAATTGATCCAGGATTATCCTTAATAGTGTTGAGGGAATGGGTGGAGCGCCGGCACGGCTGCCTCACCTACCGTCTTGTGCAGGTACTGACCGGACACGGGTGCTTCGGTCACTACCTGCACCGTGTCGCCCGTCGGGAGGAGACGCCACAGTGCCACCACTGCGACGACTCTGACGACACGGCCGAGCACACACTGTTAGTGTGCCCGGCCTGGCGATACGAACGCCGTACAGGCGTGAGGCATGACCTCTCGCTGGCAACCATGGTGAGAGCCATGGTTGCTAACAGGAGGTCATGGGAGGCGGCCGCCTCCTTCTGCGAGACCGTTATCTCGCAGAAGGAGGCAAGGGAGAGGGAACGTGAGGATGATCCTCTATCCGCCCCTCTCCGGCGCAGACGGCCGGGTCGGAGAAGGCGTGCTCACTTACGCCCTCTCTAACCCGAAGGGTATGCCTGCACGCGGGAACAGCTCTCCTGCGTGCACTGCATAGGCTACCATGTCATGTCTGGGGATGACGTCGTTTCCTGCGTCATCCTCCCAAGGCGCCCCCCTGGCCTGATCTTCTAGGTCAGGGAATACCCGGGAACGGACTGGGCATTCGCCAGGCACCCGCCGAGCACGAGAACCAGTCCCTCCCACCACGGGTGATAAGGAAACCGCAGGGTTTTAGTAGGTAGTGGGACGAAGTCCTGAGCCCTACACACGACTGCAGGTGTAGCTAGCCTGCAGTTACGGCACGTCAAAGTGTTTCCCTGCGCAAAAAAAAAAAAAAAAAAAAAAAAAAAAAAAAAAAAAAAAAAAAAAAAAAAAAAAAAAAAAAGGATTATCCTTAATAGATACATAAGAAAATTTACTACTGCACTTTTGAACAACTACTGAACGGATTTTGATGACATCCCAACTAATATTATAAATGCGAAAGTAACTCTGTCTGTCTGTCTGTCTGTCTGTTACGCTTTCCCGCTTAAACCTCGCAACCGATTTTGATGAAATTTGGTACAGACAATCTTTAGACCCTGAGACAGAACATAGGCTACTTTTTGACCCATTCCAACCCCCCACTTCCCCGAAATGAGGGGGTGGAAGTTTGTATGGAAAATCTAAACTACTTGAGTTAGACGCTTGAAATTTGGCATGCAGGTCCCTTAGTAAATTTGATGCTTAGTTGCAAAAGGATATTGCTAAATTCCCACGGGAACGGGAGTTAGCGGGAAAAAACATTCGTATAATGAAAACCGACATCCACGCGGACGAAGTCGCGGGCGGCCGCTAGTTTGTTATACAGGCAGGATACGGAATAACTAATGTGTTGGGTTACTTTTAATCCCAATCAAATGCTCCCATGGGATAAAACAGAAATCTTGACAACGCGGGCACAGGCTTGGGCAAAAACTAGAAATAAATAAACCCAGTAAGTTCTTATGGGAGACTCTTTTACACTCACAGCATTAAATCTTTTGTTCTAAAGACCCGCCATTTTCTCTCCTCTACATGTCGCAATTTAGACTCTAAACCTCTAATACACCCTTGAGTTAGAGTGTAAAACGCGAGTAGTGAAAGCCATCGAAACAATCCGCATTAACCCTCACGCGACAGATGTTCGAGCGCTCTCGACTCGAGCGCCCTCTGCGCGCACTCGACGCGCCGCGAAATGCGCGCGATCGCGAGGGGGTTATTTAGTTACGATTCGACACCTTGGTTACTGTAGGTACCGCATATATATATCTATATGTACATATATGCAAATAAGACGGCTAGTTTGAAGATAGGTTTCATGTGTTAAAAATACTGTAAAGGACTGACGCGCCGCGAAATATGGGGGTTATTTCGTTACGATTCGACGCCTTGGTTACTGTACCGCATACATAATATGATGTATAGGTACGCTAATAAGAAAAAAATGTAAAGACCTACAGTCACTTCTCCTCGAAAGGTGCTCTCATCTACCCTTGCAGGGCACCGCATACACACAGCTAGAAATAATCTGTGTGTCCAACAAGATTAAATACAATTATAAACGTGCTGGTAATGCCGGGGATCGGCTAAAAAGAAAGGTCTATGACCTGCATTGGACTGCGATAGGCTAAGGAAGAAAAGTGATGGTCACCGTCACCAAATCCAAAACCTCTACGTGACAGATGTTCGAGTAATCTTTGCACGCAACCGACGCGCTGCGAAATGCGTGCGATCGCGAGCTGGTTATTTCTTTACTATCAAAGAAGAAGAAGAAGCACGGGGGAGCTTGTTATGTCATTTTCGGTCACCAATCCGCTGACTTGTCTTTGCGAAAGTTGATTTACCTTGCAATCGCAGGACGAGCAGGCTAGCAGGCCATCGAGCTCGATCGATAAGATTACTGAATTGCATACGCATTCACACAACCTGAAGATTATTTTGGCGTACAGCCACAATAATCCAACAATACAGTTACTGGTTACTGTTGACCAAATCACGAATGTAAAGCTCCGCTCGAGTCTAATTTGAATCCATATATTTACAAGTACATTATATCTGATGAAAAACAAACAAACCAGACCTTGTCTTGGTGTTTGTTTGTTAAGATAATCTTTCAAGACAAAACGACATAGATGACGACAGGAAGAGCTAGGAAGTCATAATTACTCGAGCCATGAAATGCGACACCAATGCACAATACTTTGAATGACAGTGAGACGCCTACAAATTTTATTTATTGAGAACATTGTATCTTATCTTAAGACTTGATATATTGACTTATTAGGACATATTTAAGTTGAGAAATTGCTAGACTAGGGAACACATTTTCACTGTTCCTACTTGTTTATCTTAGCAACTAAGGTAGTTATGTAGGTTTTATATTTGTTTTCTGGGCAGTTTGTTGTATCGAATAAATGTGTTTATTTATTATTTATTTATGAAGTGAAGCAAAAGGCTGTGTTATCACAACACTAGCCACAAACATTTATAATACATTAATATTATTTAATTGTTTTGACGACATCTAAGCAAAAAGATTTATGCGCTTTAGTAGTTATTTGCTTTTTGTATATTTTATTTTAGCATTTTTAAATGCTAGGTATTATTATACCTTTCAACTATAATGTTAAAAAAAGAAACAAAGAAAATTTCATCGGATCTCGTGGCTCAGGCGGGAATCAAACCCAGCGCCTCTTGCAATCCGGGCAAGCCACGAGATCCGATGAAATTTTCTTTGTTTTTAATTTTAGTTATTTGCTATTTATTTTAAAGTACTTTAAGATTTGATTCTATGGCATTTTAACATCTGCATGCCTTGTTTTTGTTGAATAAACTTACTGGGGCTCGTATTACATTGTGCCGTCAGATTCCCGAGTTCAATATTGAAAATGCTGAGTTCTTTGCGCTTCCTGTGCTTTGAGTGGAAACTCAATCAATAGTATTCGGTTTCACCGAAACTGTTCAAAGACGGCTGTCATGGAGTCGTTAATCATTTCCCTTTACACTTTATTCGGAGTTTAGAACGCAGTTTTGTTGTAAATGATATTTAGCTCGTAAATTGCGAAGCTGGGATAATAAAATAAGATGTTTTTTTTATTTTATAGGGAGAATTTTTGTATAGTTTTTCTTTATTATTTGATAGGGAGGCAAACGTAAGTAATGACCGCTGCCCATAGACATCAACAACTAAACCAAACCCCATAATCTCCCCAACTGAACCCTAGCGACCTTACTCACCAGCTGAAACAAACACTACAGTAACGAAGTGCTATTTCACTGTGATTTTCTGTAAGGCGGTGGTACTTCCACGGACGAACGGCTCTCGGCGACGTCTCGCGGCGACTCATTTGAGTAGAAGTTCCACTAACTCTACCTCTCTTAAATCACTAAGCATTATTATACGCCCGAGCAGACGACGCCCCGCATCACCAGTCCGCCGGAACGTCACACAGAATAATATGTGTCAATATAGTAATGCAACGCGAAAGTCTAAAAACTTGTGTATACTAATTACGAGTATACGCGTGTTTGGTTAACCGTACCAAATAAATGCAACACTTACCTAGCTTGTTACTTTTATACTGGCAATCATAAGTGACTCCTATAAAATAACATTATGAGACGAGCATTACCAGGTCAGTTTCATTTATGAACTGTTATGTGATTTTACTGTACCGTTCCTTACTGCTGTAATGAATTAAGTTTTACTGTCGCGATCATACTCATATTTATAGCTCTAATTTCATCATAGTGGTATATTATGTGGGCGTCTTATTACGAGTGGATTTTATTGTACCGGCAATGCGTTGCCAATCAATGTTTTCAGGGTTTGTAATTATCGTATAACTTCGTAGTAACCTTTTAGGGGTTATTTGAATATGCTATTTATAGGTGCTGGTATGACCTTTTGGGTTAAATTCTTGTACACACAACGCATAATAAAGGAACCGATTATCGACTTTTTAGAAGAAGTAGAAGTTTGTTCAAAGAAAAGAACAACTATCGAGATTTCTGCCGCTTCTTCTCGGTAGATGACTGCATTCCGAAATCGGTGGTTCAATCTGTTGTTTTTATTATTAAAGACGATTCATAAGTGCTTTTCTCAGGGCTATTTGAATTAAGTACATTTTGATTTTGATTTTGAATAGAAATAGAAAATAGATACGAAGAAAACTTCTAAGTATTATTGTTTTTTTGTCCATTTGTATATTTACTTGTACTACAAAAAGATCTAACGTAATCTTTATTTTCTCTAACTCTATTATTTCTACGTAATTGGACACAAATTCCTAATGTGAGGAATCCATTCATTTTCCGCGGGACAAAGCTCAAGATCGCTCGTTGCGAGCCATTGTCCCGTCGAATGCTGATTTATGCCCGCTGAGCCGTGCTACCTCTTCAAATCTGTGAAGTTACAGCGAAAATGTGAAGAGCGTTTTTTTATATAAAAGGATTCTTCAACAATGAATACTGTATTGATCGGATTCCGAGGCATTGAATGACTGAATGGCAGAGCTTGCAATTTTTAAATAATTTAATGTACATTGGTGTCAAAATGTCAAAATTATTTCAATACAGGATTTGATTAAATTCTTAAAAACTTCCGAACCTTCGGCTTATGTTCAGTATGTTATGGTAAATGTAGATCATCCATTTTAATTGTAATTTCTTGCTCTATGCTCTATGGCTTTGTCCGCGTTGTCAAGATTACTGTTTTATCCCATGGGAGCATTTAATCGGTCTAAAAAGTATCCTATCACCTTAGCCAGCCCATACCCTGCCCAATTTCATCGAAATCCATTCAGTAGTGTCCGTGTGATTGACAGAAGAACATCCAAAAAGTGTTATTGTGAACATAGCTCGGAGATTTTGATATATAAACAAATGTGGATCAGACCACAATAACTCGACATTTTTATGAAAAATATAATGTGTATATCGTCTCATCTTAAAACGGGATAAACCACCGGTCAATACGATAGAAGAAAACTAAATCAGCGGCATTCATTCCAAATTGGCGATTACGTCTTCTCACTGGCCGCGTGCAGAATCCATTCATTTGTCGGAAAACAAAGCGACTCACGATCGGTCTCGCTGCACCGCCATTGTCCCGAATACTGATTTATGTTCGCTTAACCGTGTTACGACCAGGGATTTAGATTCGAAGATGTGTTATGTACAGGCCATTTTTAATAATTAGCACATTAGTCATAGTCTTTTGCGTTCATTTGAGAACGATATTATATTGTCTCACAATGTGTTATTATCCGATGGTAACGTAGGTACATTAGGCAATAACATAGATAGAAGTAAGTGACTTAGAAAATTAAGTGGAAACTAAAATTTTAAATTAAGTTACAATAATCTCAGCTCATGCTGACTAACTACTATAGTTTTTTTATAATAAAGCTTGTCTATAGTTATGATTAATCCTATGATTTTCTGCGTATAGGTGATTGCTACCAAATAATATTATGCCTACCAGCCATCCAAAAAGATGAAAGAAAGAATTTATATTTAGGTATATTATGAATGTGCAAGTTTCTTTGTTTGGATGTTTAACTCTAGCCACCGCAATGTTTACACACACTGAAGTGTGACTGACGTCCGTTCAGTAGTTTCAACTACTGATCGGATTTTCTGATTCGGTTGCCTGACAGTAGCGACCCGTCTACGGTACTTTTTCCTGAAACTGACTTTCGCCACCGCCACGTAAAACTCGCGAGTGCACAAAGGCTCCCGATCTCGCGCCACTCACGGCGACCATTGTTTCGCCGAACGCTGATTTATGTTCGTTTAACCGTGCTACGCCCTCCTGACAAATGACTGCGCAATGACTGATAAACGTGTGTTTGACACTATTGTTGGGCAGGTATTAATGAACGGAGCGTGCAGAACGGAGATTCGATTTCATTAAGAATTACCGAATATCAATTGCGTTCGGAGGGCTGAGGTCACTGCTCAATTAAGCATTTGAACCTGTACTTAATTAGTTGGTGAAGTGATAAATGAATGGAGAGTAGATGTCACAACCATGGCATGGTGGCATAATCCCTGCAGGAACATTTTATGCAGTTATATGCTTTCGGGAAAGTATTTGCAAATATAATTCCAAACCAAAATATTTTTATTGTTAAGTAAATAAACAAATCATCTTGTACAATGCTACTAATATTATTTCACAAGCTAAGTATAGCGTGGCTTTCACAGCCGTTACTAAACTTACATAATAACAATAACTCATATTAATAACTCTCGCGTTTAACACAATGTTCACATGGTCAACTTTAACGTTTATTCAAGCTAACTCTATTAAAACGTCCGACCGGCCCATCAAGCCCGTAAATCAAGTAGATCATAGAACTGAAAATCAAAATAGATTTATGTCGTCCAAAGGTTAAATCAATCTAAGAGCCCGCGCCGTAAACGTCACTAAAAAGCCGTAAAGCAAATAAAGCGCGCACTAAAACTATTCCCTAGTAACAAGCACTAAAAACGTATATATCAAAAGTGGGTCCAGTTCTAGCTGCCTGGGTTGGAACACTATAAATCTGGGCCGGCATTTGTCACCCGGCGCATAGCGCCTCAGACTTTTATGCTAACAACACTCGTTCCATTCAATGATTTTACGTTTCGCAATTGAGTACCTGCTGAAAGCTGAAAAACGTAGTAAAAGTCACTACTAGGTATTGGCCAATGAGTTATAGTACTTGATCTCTCCATGATCATGTTAAATATTGCTATGAGCGACAGGAACTAGCGCAAATATGTTTGCGTGCTTTGTTTACTTTTATGTTAACTATAAAATATATTTTACGTAATTAATCAAAAATAAATAAAACATTATTATTTGGGCCCAGACATATGATATCCAAATAATTATTTTATTTCCAAACTACTGAAATAAATTCTTATTTGAATTAGTATTAGTAGTTCATTATTTACTGTATCCACTGAAACCTAGTAGGTATAATTAAGTTCTGTCAACGAAGAGCTAGTAAATCTAGACTCCTACAGTACACGTACCAATCCGATGTAATTTGTACCGGTCGAGTGGTTGCAAGATTGCCTCCGCGCAACATGCCGACTTCAATTTTACGACGCTGTAAATGATGGAGTGCGTTCCTGTGACGAAGATTCTAAGCCCGGTTTATTTTTACATATCGTCTCTTTGCTTATAATATCACATAAGTACTTTTTAGTAATTTTTCAGGACACGAAATAAATATAATACGGCAAAAAAAACTTAGCGCGATGCAATTTTTCTTGAGCGTTGTCGACGCGGCTCTATCATGCGCGGTGACTTTTGAATTGAGACTATTAATGGGCTGAAATCTATAACAATGTTTCTTTAGGTTTACGCGACTGTTACTCATTAAATGGAGGCGATGGAGGCAGCTGGTTGAAAAAATCAAACGGAGTCACGACTCACGATCCTCAACAGTGAGGGAATCGACTAGAGAGAGAGACTCATTAAATAATACTACTTTTAAACGGATCAAAACGTGGTTTAACTAATACTACACATTTTTTGACAGGTTATTTTTCGTTCCGCGATTTTTATCCGTTTAAAAGTAACTTTATTATATAAAAAATCTATAAAATTTGACCAATGGTTTGACGCGCAATGAGTTGATATATCGAATGACATCTAAAAGTCAGAACCGCCAATTTTCGACTTGAGCGGTGTTGTAAGCTAAGGAACGATATATCAAAATGTATTCAGATTCCTTGAACTGTGTAATGTTGTAACAATCGCGGAATGTGCAGTTGACACCCATATTTTTACTGTGTAAAAAAGCCTTTGTTGATTTCTCGTAAATTTTAAGCTTGCTATTGTTGTCAAGTTCCATCTAAGAAGGAAGTAAGAAGACACTCTGATGAGGAACTCAAGAGCCCTGCAATATGTATGCTTCATTTCTTAGTTCTTAAATCCTCTTTACATGAAGGTATTCTTACGAGACCCACTAATTCGTATTAATTTCATAATTTGATTCGACAAATAATAACTTTTCAACAAGAAACTAAACAGTTGGCCGTCAACCTAAGAATTCTTAATAAATTTTGTGTTTCAATCAGAAGATTCACATTAATTTATATTCCCTTTGCTTAAGAAACTAAAAAGTAAGCCTCCCTTAAGATTCTGAATAAATATAAACTTCCAATTAAAATACTCAAAGTTATTTGACAAAACTAAACAGTCTGACTTCTAAAGAATAACCGAAAGAATTCTGAATAAATATAAAACTCCAATCTGAAGGCGTAACAGAACCCGTAATAGCGTCGGCATCGGATGACGTCACCGCAATCCGACTTACACCCCGATGTTGCTGCAATCTTACCCTGCGAGTAATCTGATTACTTTAAGATGAAGTACGGTGCAGTGGTTGAATTAACATGCCTTGATTCAAATGGTCAAATTGTATGTAAATCAAGACTTCATAAACATAAGAATTCTCAGAGAGATTGAAGAGAGGTAGAGCTTAGTAGAACTTTACATGTGTAATTGTATGTTCAACATAATAATTTCCCAATGAAATTAAGTAAATTATCAAGAAAATAACTAGGTTTAAGCAAAATCTCAGTGCTAATATGATAAACGTTCAAATGTTTGATGTAAACTAACACCGTAACAGAATTACAAAAGGGTCCATAATACGATTAGTTCGACTCATTTCCGTAATTCGGGTATCATTTCTAGATTTGGGATTTAGAATCGAACGAGGCGGGGTGGTAAGTGAATTAAGATGGATCGTGGGGGGACGGTTCCCTCACTACGTCCCCATTTGGGTACTAGATAAAGACAGATGAGAAGAGCTAATGTATTTGCCTAGCTTTTGTGAAGGACGTGTTTGGAAGTTTCCACTGATTGTATTATAAAGTTTATAGGATAGGATCGCTAAGACGTTAATATTCAAGTGAGCGTATAAATAAGTAGCAGGTATATATTGAAATTCAGAATATCTGAATTTGTTTGTTACGACTAAGTTTCAAAATCGTAGAGCTGATTGTAATTAAATTTGTTATAAGTATCGTAATCCTAAGGGACAAAGATTACCTTTACCCCAGTAAATTAACAACATTAAGATCATCTCAAACTTATTAAGTATGCGACATTTCATAACTTTTAACTGCTCTCAGATTTCATACCTTCCATAATATGACTCCCGGGAAATTTCCGCGTCAATACCACAGTTTAATCACTCAATAACCTCGGTAATGGTCAGTGGGTCGTAAACAAGAGGTGCGTTGTTTAGGACACTCGGCTTGATGACGAAGGAGATTTATACCGTCGTAAGGTGGACAGAAATGATTCCGAGATATGAAGGCAGCAGTAAAACTGGCCTTCAACGGCCCTAACTTTATTAATATTGTTACATTTATTCACGAAAGTTACGTAAAGTTTTGGAAAATTTATGATAACAACAATGTCGGAGGCAGCGTTTATCGTTCTAGTTACATTTTTATTTGTTCACGATAACAATAGTAAAATGTTTATAACATAATTGCTGACGATTTGTATTTCAATATAAAAAGTGTGATATTTAACGGTATGTTTGTAATAAAAAAAATAGTAATAAAAATTAAATGTATTTTCTTAAAAGTATACTTATAACTTCAAATGAGCCACTATATGACAAATATTAATACATATAAGACACCATAATACAATTTTGATTAAGACACTATTGTTCTTCAGCCACCGTCGGTCCAACTTGTACCCTCTCCCTCATGGAACTATACAGTGGATTCCTAAACGCTGTGCCCATGGTAGCAGTGCTTGCATTCGAGTCTCTCCTGGCAAGAGACAGGACGCTCTCCGTACGCCTTTGCAAACGGGACAACATCCCATGCGGCTGTCTTATATCACGCAGTCCCAACAGTGAAGGCTTGTAGTAATAAGAAAACATCGCACCCATCACAGCAACCACTAAGAAGAACACAGCTACCACAATCTTCCCGCCCTCACCAGACTTCGATGAAGGATTACCGCTATAAAGCAAAACGTTGCCTTTTACCCAATCTTCGGATATCATGTAATTAATATTAGATACTACATCTTTACATTCTCCAGTATATTCTCCTTTATCGAGCACTATAACTTGAACTCTCTCATTTTGCTCATTCTCATGGAATTGATGTGCCAACAATCCGACGTGGTAATCAAATTTGTCGACTCCGTAGCTCACAACGAGTTCATTTACCGATTTTACAAAAGCTTTCATATCAAAGTGGTCTGTTATGTTGATGATTAAGGATGCACCACAGAGTTCGCAGCAGTGACCTTCTGGCTTGATTGGATGGGAGCACTGAGGAGGAGGGCAATACTTCATCTTGCAATCAATTTGCAAAGCAATATATTGACAGGGACACCCATAGGAAAAAGATTCGCACCGTTCATAGTATCTTAATTTTTTAGAACTTCTTACCATGCCTGGTCGGGACAAGATAAACTGCTGGCTTAAATCATTGGTTTGATGTGTTATCAAATCTTCTATATCGTCTGGTCTTTCCGATTTAACTCCGTTTATCGTAATTGCTTGTATCACTTGGGGCTGATCTGGTAGCTGTACTGAGTATTGACCCTTCTTGGGGAATATAACGGTATCGTTGTAGCAAGGTATTTTTTCAGCATCAGGAGTCGCTTTGTTGAATCTTGGAGAGCTCCAGACGTCAGGTTGCGCCCACGATCCGACTTGATCGTCCTTATAAACGGAGTCACCGGTTCTCGTGCAGTTATCATTTGGGTCAGCCCCGAAGACAATTTCTCCATCATCTAGTAGAATTTCACCATCAATCGGAAGTATTAATCCACTTATAGTTAAGCTGGATACAAGAACGCCTTCTTCCACAGTTTCGGGGAAAACAATATTCTGTCCTGAACAAGGAAGTTTCCCGTCTTCAAAGTTGGAGGCCAAGTTGATGCTTTTGTTGGGTAACCAAATCACATCGTCAGCGTATGACAGTGTATGGAAATGATAAAGTAAAACTAGGAGCAAACTTAGGTTCGGCATTTCGAGTGCACTGATTACCCGTATGTAGCGAACGTTTGATGGCAACTGATGTACTCATAACAAAATTCAGTAACACGATACTCGATGTCTGGTCAACATGTGGGCACTGTGGAGTGACGCATACGCTATCATAGTATTGAGTTACATAATTGCATTCATGATTGTTGTAGTTATAAATAGGTATATACTAGATTTAATGTATTCACGTTAATAAAAGATTTAATGAATTGAAAAAAAAATATGATTTGCAAAAACTATGAGAAGTCTGATTATTGAAGTACTGAATGCGTAACTGTATCGTAAGCTTAATCCTCAAGCCCTAAGGGCTTTTTTTTGCCATCTCTATTTGAGCAGATAAGATCAATAAGGGCAAACTCAAGCTCTCAAATCTTAATGAATGTTATCTGAATTAAGAATAATTCTACCCAAAATATTGCGTGTCTTTGAAAATTGCTCCTATGCGATGTATCAGAAACGTGATCATATTCACTTGGTGCAAGCAATGTAACGGATTTGCTTTTTTATGAAAAAAACGCAACCTTCAGCAACATAGCGTGTAAGCATCAACAAAAACATAATCCGTTTATGTCGGAACACAAAGTCCCGTTTATTTTCATATCGCCATCTGTTTATTCTACCCTTTCCTTAAAAACCGTAACCGCAACACGTTCGCAATAAGGGCTCACTAGGAGGGCTCAGCGGAACGCGAAGTCCTCATAGCGATTTTATATCGCACCGTAAAACCAGAACACTTACCGACCGCTGTTATCTACCCATCTACCATATTGTGCGTTTCGTCGGTCTTTACAAAGCTGCGGTGGAGGAAACACACGAGGTGATTTTGTGCGCGTCTGCTGCGACAATTAGGTGAGTAGAAAAAGAGTACGCTAAAACCGTTGTCGTCGTCTACCAAACCGTAATTACATGTTAGCATTAATAGATATTAAAATTTAATAACATACAACTTGATTTGGAATGTGGTGACGTACATATTGGTCGTAATTAGCTCTTCTACAATATTTGGCACTGTTATTACAATACAAGACAATATAATGTTACGTGTCTATTTACTGTCAGGCTGCTGCTGCCTACTAACTGAAATTACTTATAAAATATGTTTATCCCTAAGCTTGTGGGCCCAAAATAGCAACGTACCAGTATCACAGTCACAGCCAAGAAAAAAGTGAAACAAAAGCGAAAATGATCTTTTCTTCATCTTCTGATCTTTCAGCTAAACGTCAGAAGGTTTCAGGTCCGCCCGCAAAACCAGTCCGTACATTCCATTGAGGCTTTCCCAGCAATAAAATTTGCATAACTACGCTCCTTGGCACGGGCGCAGCTTCTTATTAAATTTCCACCCCTCCGAAACTCATTAATGGTTTGTACTTAACCACCTAGCGGTGTTATTCGTGATAAATCATAAGGAATCACGTTATAGAACCGTGCGTGGTTGAGTATGACTTTTATTGCCGTCTCGAGATGAGCGTAAGCCGGGGATCAGTGGAAGAACGGACTCAAGGATTTGGGATAATCTTTTGTTTATACGCTTTTTTTTTGGAGAAATTCTAAAATACGGCAGCTGTTACTGCGGCTAATAATTCGTGCTGGATTTAGGCTAGGTCTGGTCGGGGTCTAAGTAATGTGTCTTACGAAATACGCCTCACTTTTGTTTTATTATTTTTTTGACCCAATCTCTATTTTTTGTATGCCACTACACTTCTAAAAGTAAAAATTTACAAGAACTACAAATCCATTGCCTTAAAGTTTGTTTTGGGCGAGACTAGTAATGCTAGAATCATAAAATATGCTGTGAGTTTATTAAATGCAAAACTGGATAATTCTGATTATTGTCATTTATTTCACAATAGTTTTATAAGTATTTTCTAATTGTGTTTTTGAAAACTTTTACTCTTCGGTGTTCTGATTATGGAAAGTGCCAAAGGTTCCAACTCATACAAAATCATAGGTACATCTAGGGAGTAGCTATCTTCATTCCGTCACATGACCCTGTTAAACATACTCCTGTCGACAACTTTAATCGTTCCACCGCGACAAACAAACGACCGTCTTCGCCCATTGTGATAAGGGTTATTTCAGTTCAACTTGGGATTTCGGGGTGGCGTCAAATACACATTATTCTTACAAAACACGGGTTGTCCAGGGGATGTCCCGCAAAGCGTTTCGGGAACACTCGAGTTTGAATAATGGGCGCGAGGTATTTGTTTAAGCCTTTGAGAAAATGGAAAATTAAGTGTGGTCTGTCGGTAGAGCAAATATTCTAGTGCGACCGTGTTATTTCGTGAATTATATAAATGCTTATGTGGATTGCGTCTTTGGCTGTGTTTACGCCTGAACACGTGAATAGTTATGCGTCTATTGAGGTTGGACGTTCTGTAATCCTGATTATAGAGGCTTTATTGTCCTGGAATACAAAGCTTCATTATATTTGTACCCTTATTTTGTTCAGGCACTCAAATTGTTCCTATTTGGGTGTCCAGTGTCCACTGTTGGATGAGCAATATTTCTTCCAATGGGATTAAATAAGTATGTGAATTTTGTTTACATACACTGAGAAATAACTTTAGCTTAATAAATAGACGTAGCAAAAAACATTATAGATGTAGTAGTAAATAAAAGTAAAAATAATACTTAAACGCATCATTAGAAATCTTCAACCATTTTGTTTCACATGACCAAGATATCGTACGTAAATAATTGTCGAGTGAGATTAAAATCGAACCACTACAAAGTCCTACAAAGTATTCCACTAAACACTCACACTCTAAATCTTTAAGTAGCAAAAGCAAATCTTAACAGCAGACATAAAGAGTCGAAACCAACAAATACATCAAAAGATTTATCACTTCCATTATACTCCATATCAATAATTTGAATCGTCGACGGAAAGCAATTCTATCTAATCGCCAATTAAATCATAAACATAAGAATAACAGAAGCCATAAACGAACAGAGTATCTCGGCATACGATCGGTAAGCCTTTTAGCGTGACAATTAATTTTAACAACAGATAAATTCTATTATTACCGTTTGGTAATATTATCGGTACGGAATTTGGGTAATAGGTTAGCTATAAATATTACGAACTTATCGTATGTTAGAGTTCGGTTCCTATCGGAAAAAGGTATAGGTACTTTTGGATATAAAAATTTAGTCCAGAAATTTTGAATTTGCGTGAATTTCGGTTTTTGCACACATTGTGGTATAATATGGACTGTTTCGATGGACAAAAAAAATCGAACCAGTAGTTCCTGAGATACGAGCTTCAAACAAACAACCAAACTCTTCAGTTTTATTATATTAGTATTTTTGATATGAGAACATTTATTAATTCCAGTAAAATACATAATCCATATTTCTAACATTACTTTGTCTCATAAACTGTAGGCAAGACTATAATAAAATACACAATATGTTTTTGACCTTTTCAAAGATCAAGAAAGAGATAGGTTTCACTCGTAGCCTTTCACTCGAGCAAGTTTATTTTTTGCTCTTTCATGACAATAAATTAAGAATTGATATAACTTTTGAGTGTGACTGTTCTTAGCTGAAACGAGAACTTGTGCAAACTCTTTGTAGACGAAAGTTAGTTTTCAAACTGACGTTTAGTTCCGTGGTTTCCGTGGTCAGACGCTGTAGATACGGACCGTTTTGAACTTTATTAGATTTTCACAAGAACAACGTATGTATGTTTGGGACAGACATATATTCGTCTGTCCCAAGCCATATATTATTTTAGAAAAGCAAATACTTTTAAATTCGTGGTACTTTTATTAGAGTCTTTCAGATTAAGAAGGTCATGATGAGGCCTATCGATAGTTACAGGTGTATCCATTGTATCTATAATATATAAAGCTCGATTATTAGGGACACCCTGTATATAAAGTCTTGCAGACATATAAGGAGATTGACTCAGTTATTTATTTATAGCTATTTTAATTTCTTGAGGTTTTTAAAAACCTTCGCGGAGCTTGGGCCTACTATAATCACCAAGATGCGATCGTTACAATCGAGTGTTTTAAGAATAGTCAGGTTACGTTCACGTAAACAGGCACAGTAACCTTTATGTTTCAAACACCGAGAATCGGGCTGAGTGAAGAGCCCTAGGAGAGGCCTATGTCCAGCAGTAGACTGCGATAGGTTGATGACAAGCAAGAAAATGATTTAAAAATTAAATATTTAAAACCTCGATTTAACTCGCAAGGATTCCAAAAGCACATAGCAGCCATTCTAATGAACTACACTCTCACCAAATTTGAGATCGCGCTTTAAACGTCCCCGAAATAGACCATGTCTCGGGAAGCTACCTAAAATTCATAATTCAAGCACGAATTCCTTATACACTACACTGTTAATTTTCAAACAGGTCGACGCGACAGCAAAAGATCCCTTGGGCGTACCGTATTCCTTTATCCCTGAAATCATAAAGCTTAAACCCAAATCCAGCTTACTCCCACATAATGAAACTGTAAAATTTAAAACCTTTCCCAAGCGCTACAGCAGCCGTATTTCAGTAATAATTAAACCAGTGCCTCCGAAGGAAAGAATGAGGGCCATTGTAGAGGGTTTCAAAGGATTTCAGACGTTCAGGAATGATATATGGGCTTCATCGAACCGCAGGGTTTCAACTTATAAATAAGTTATGGGCCGGATTTACACTGAGGTGATATTAAATTCCTATAAGATTTAGAGCGAGAGTTTCAGTTTGGGATGGAGTTGAATCTCGGGAGTTGAGTGGGATTAAATTACTTATGTACTTGCGAAGTTGTTATCGAGATAACTTGATACCTATTCATTATAAGAAGAAATGCAGTTTTATTGTTGGATTCAGTTTTTACAATTCATACAGATTCTCTATCTGTGAAAATTTCCAGAAGATATTTAAAACAGTTTTTATTAAAAAGATTAAATTTGCAAAAAAGAAAATACATTTTCGTTCAGAATACTTTAGCATATTAACGTTTAGAACAGACCTATGTGGAATGTGCATAGATTAGATTAGAAACTCAGAATAACGTATGCATTCTCAAAATTACTAAATTCGCGTTACCCAACGTTCCCTCGCTTAGTTGGCAAGTCCACATATCTTACACAGTATACGTGAGAAAACAAACTTACTTCATATTTCATTTCGCTGCTCCATTTCACGTAGCAAACAGGGGCATGTTCGCTGCAACGATACTACCCCAGTTCCGAACTGGCTAAGTAAGTTAAAACGCTAGGAAACTTAATAAAAAGACATTAGTGTTTATTGTGCGAACAAGGCGCCACCTGGCGGCCGTTTAATTAAACGTAACTCCTCCTTGGTGCACTATAAAAGTCGGGTGGGATGCGACGCTACGTAATTCTGCCGCTTTTTCTCTGTTTTGTTAAAAAAGGACCGTTCGGGCTGATTAAACACGAGCTATGAAATACCTTAAGTCAGGTAACTGCAAACAACTATTTTAGTTTAATGCCTTTATTGTTTTATCTCTTCAACAAAGAAAGTCGTGAAGATGAGAACGGAATATTGTTAGTAAACTATGAATTGATAAGATTATTATCGAAAAGTTTAATACCATCCTCTTATGTGCAAATATAAAAAAGGCTATAACGGCTTAGCAAATACATCCATTATTTAAATATCATCATCCTTAAAAGTTATATTTGGTTTTGGTTTAATCACGTTTGTGAAGTACCTACGTATTCAAACAATGATCAGAAACTTAAGCAGTAATATTAAAACCGACAGACGGAATTGAACCTAAAGCCTCGCCATTACGTAAAGTTCTTACCACAAGGCCAACGAATACGTTTAGTACTATTTAGTAGATAAAACCATCATCGTTCGTATTTTTTTATATTTTCAACTTTATCGTCAGTAACCGCTGAGTCAGCGCATCGAATGGGCACAAGTCGGCGGGGTAAAGTAAGGTTAATTATGCGTGGACGAGACGTCACTGCCGGGTTGTCTTTCAGTCTTCACTTCGTAGAGGGAGGCCTCTTTGACCGCGCAGAAAAAAGGGAGTAAGTAAAGAATGCAAATCATTATATATACAATCTGAAACTTATCATGATTTTCCTTTACGCAATCCTCAAGAATCCTCCTGATTTTTTTACATTCAAAGTATTTTATGATGAATTTAGATATGGTAAAGTTGTGGTATCTCTGCTTTATTTTGTATTTAGTTCAATTCTTGTGCAGTAATATCTAAACCGCCCAAAATTTCAGGATTAAGCCCGAAACCCCGTCATCACATTAAGCTATTACCACACGACCAACGAATACGTTTATTGCTAGTTCATCATCGTCCGTATTTTTTGATTTTCAACTTTATCGACAGTAACCGCTGAGTCAGCGCATCGAATGAGCACAAGTCGGCGGGGTAAAGTAAGGTTAATTATGCGTGGACGAGACGTCACTGCCGGGTTGTCTTTCAGTCTTCACTTCGTAAGGGAAGCCTCTTCGACCGAGCAAAAAAAGGGAGTAAGTAAAAAATGCGAATCATCATCATATTTTTTTAAATTCTGAAACTTATCGGGGTTTTCCTTAACGCGTTCCTAGAGAATCCTACTGTTTTTTTTTAATTCAAAGTATTTTATGATGAATTTCGAGATGGTAAAGTTGTGGTCTTTCTGCATTATTTTGTATTTGGTTCAATTCTTGTTCAGTTATATCCAAACCGAGCAAAATTTCAGGAATAAGCCCGAAACCCCGTCATCACGTTAAGCTATTACCACACGACCAACGAATACGTTAAATGCTAGTCTATCATCGTTAGTATTTTTTATTTATTTTCAACTTTATCGACAATAACCGCTGAGTCACAGCGCATCGAATGAGCACAAGTCGGCGGGGTAAAGTAAGGTTAATTATGCGTGGACGAGACGTCACTGCCGGGTTGTCTTTCAGTCTTCACGTCGTAGAGGGAAGCTTCTTTGACCGAGCAGAAAAAGGGAGTAAGTAAAGAATGCAAATCATTATCATAATTTTTTTAGAATCTGTAACTTATCAGGATTTTCCTTTACGCGATCTTCAAGAATACTCCTGTTTTTTTACATTCAAAGTATTTTATGATGAATTTAGATATGGTAAAGTTGTGGTATCTCTGCTTTATTTTGAATTTGGTTCAACTCTTGTTCAGCCAGCAATATCCAAACCGCCCAAAATTTCAGGATTAAGCCCGAAACCCCGTCATCACATTTAGTTCTTACCACACGACCAACAAATACGTTTAGTCAATCATCGTTCGTATTTTTATTATTTTCAACTTTATCGACAATAACCGCTGAGTCAGCGCATCGAATGAGCACAAGTCGGCGGGGTAAAGTAAGGTTAATTATGCGTGGACGAGACGTCACTGCCGGGTTGTCTTTCAGTCTTCACTTCGTAGAGGGAAGCCTCTTTGACCGAGCAGAAAAAGGGAGTAAGTAAAGAATGCAATGTTTAATAAAAAAAATAAGATTCCGAAACAAATCGGGATTTTCATTTCGGGATCCACGAGAATCCTTCTCAAAAAATTATACATTAAAAGTATTTGATGTTGAGTTGCGAATTGTTAATTTTTTTTTAGTGCCGGCCATTATTTTTCCAAGAAGATTGTCGTGTACTGCCTAATCATTTGTTTTGTGGTATTATGTTTATGATTTGTGGTCTCTCTGGTTTATCTTGTATTTGATTAAATTATTGTTTAGCATACGTGCTTTATGTTTATTTCGGGATTTAATGCATGCTTTGTCCAATGATTATTCATTACATAATTATACTAAAAACTGTTAAGTGTTCCCCAATAAATCCCAATGATCGAGAAAGTCAAAAATATTAACATACACCATTATTTACAGTTTTTCCAATTTACCTCACTCTTCACGACGGAGCATCGAACCCCGATGATTTACTCCCTCCGTCGGAATGCCAGCACTCAGCGTGGATATTAAACTCAAATCATGCAAAGGGCGAGGGCGGTTAGTGCAGGGGTCCTGTGAAAAGTATAGGAGACAGGAGCTAAATGTGAAGGATTTTATAGCTTTTTTGGTGACAAGTTGTCATTTTACGATACGATCGCTTAGATAATTAAAAATATTGTTATTTCATAGTAAGCGTTTCAAGAGCAAGGTTTAAACGTAAAGGTAACACAAAACTTTAGTATTAAAAGAACATCTACTATTTACACGCAAAGTCAGGACGGATCGTAGTAAACGAAAAAAAGCACTGTAAATATAGGCATATTTGGCTCAAAATTAAGCGAAGCCTAGTAGTTTTGGAGCCTATTCAATTCAAACCGCAGAAACAGAAAATCTTTCCCATTTAAAACAGTAAATTTGAAGTACTTTATTTTAAGTTACATATATTTATTAATGGCATATTCTATTGGACGTGCATTCCGTCCTCTGGACTAGTGAGTGCATCTCTCGGTGTCCAGCGGCCGGTGAGTGCAGCTAATGACCGTCAGCGAGATGAGCATGCGACTGACGGAGTAATGGACCGGAGCGTGGTGTTGCTTGGATGGGGTTGCAACTTAAGAAGTGACTACTGAGGCGTTGAGAATCAGTAAGAAACAAATGATTTAGGAATTTATTTTACCCATCTCTAACTAGCGGTGGTTAGGGTTTCCGCGCACATAAGTATATTTATACCTACTTTAGCCTAAAGCCTTCCTTGTCAAATGGACTATCAAACACAAAAAGATTTTTTCTAATCGGACCAGTAGTTCCTGAGATAAGCGAGTTCAAACAAACAAACAAACTCTTCAGTTTTGTATATTAGTATAGATATCATTAAAGAACACGATATTCATCCAAACTTTGTAACATATCATAACGATATTCCAAACCCGAGATTCAGGACGTTACGCGGCAGACGACTTTCGCGGGAAGTGACGTCGCCCGCCGGTCTAATGGCGCGTGACGTCATAAATTGCAGCAGCGATGAGCCAACGACATCTCGGAAACGCTGGGAATAAATTCCGAACTGACAAATAACTACGGTGGGTTGCTTTTATGTAGGGATATTCTGTGGATATTGCAGCGATACCATCTACGAGTGGAATGAAAACGCGTAGAGTTACTATTTTACTTATGGGGTCTTATAAGCAGGAGGATATTCTGTGATAAAGAATTTGTTGTTTTTCCTGGAAGTATTTACTCTAAAAACTATTTAGCGATTTGAAGTGATTTGACTCATACGACGCTGTTTGCATCTATAATTATTACTTATTTACTCATAATATTTTAATACATAATTAGATAGTAATATAATTTAAGCTGAAGAGTTTGTTTGTTTGAACGCGCTAATCTCAGAAAATACTGGTTCAAATTAATTTTATGCGTTTGATAGCCCATTACTCGAGGAAGGCTTTAAGTTTATTGCAAAAACGGAATTCTTTGTTTATTAACAATGATTTAAGTACCAGATTGTAAGAACGTATGATTACAAACGAAAGTTACAACGATTAGTACAAAATTAACAATTTATTTCAATAAACAACAGGCATCTTGTTGTTATGATATGAGCTTCCGAACCGAGCCAGCGGAGTAAAGCTATAAAAGATAAAAAAGTAATTTTAAATAAGTAACAACTCAACTTGTCCCGAAATGCCGAGTGCATGGGGCGGTAAATCCGAGCCCTTGTTTATAAAAATCTTTATGACGTCACATACCGTCCCTAGCGTCAATTTATGACGTCACGGGCTATTAGTGAAATGAGCCGCCCGGTGCTAATAGGTTTACTATGGGGCCCTGGTTCTGAATGCCAGGGAATTTATGGATCCACTAATACCGTATCGAATTGGTGTGTCTTCTGACTTCCCTCGAGGAGTGATTTGCACATTCACATTTGTTTCGTGATTGAGTACTTTGTTTATGGAGTTTTGGGTCTGGTTTCGGCGTGCAACGTTTTGTGAGTCGTTAAATAATAGTGACTTTTTCTGGGCGAGTCACGGAGGCAAAGTATCACATTTATTGGCTACACTGTTCATTGAACTTAATGATACTACAGAAATGGCATCACTGATGACATCATCAATGGTTGTAGCTAAACATCTCAAATGATAATATAATTTTTATTCCGATTCCGGATTTGAACCCCAAATAATTAGTGCAGCAGTAACTTTAAAAGTATCCTTTAAGCCTGCGTTACGAGTTGTAGAGCTGTGGTGTAGTAAATAAAATATACTAAGGTGTGTTTTAAAATATCAGGAAAGTTAAAACAAACAAAAGAAACGTGTGTAGGAAAGAAACTTTTATTAAAAAATATAACTTTACTACACTGACGTCTGTGGACAACAACATTATTCGGGGTCGCAAGGATAAAAACACAATGTAAGTCGCATACTCCCAGCCATCACCGTCCTCAATAAAAACTGCTGCATTCTCTGCACTGCAGTGAAGTAAGCGCTATTCACCCGCGGACTGCATTTAGACATTCTATGTTTTTCGACTGAGATTTGGTTTGAATATAAATGTGGAGTGTTCGTTGACCCTCCTCAGGGGTCGTTGCTGGATTGTAGTTTATACAAACACTGGCATGTAAAATGCTAGTTTTTATTTTAATTCTGTGAAACATGTTTTGCACAAGAGTTTTTTTTGCACTTTTAATTGATCTAAGCCCACAAAGATAAATATTTTGAGTGTGAATTTTAGCTCATTTCTTTTTACCGTTATAAAGTAGCATTTGTCACTAAGTTTTGTTCCAAAATGTTATTCTCTTTTTATTTAAAGGATGTTCTATACATACATAGCTATGTATGGCTATACAGCTGTAGTAAAAATGGCACCACCACTGACAATATCATACTTCAATCCTACTAAACAAGTTCACTGGCCTATGTACCTACATTATGTTTTTGTGTGGCTAAGACGCTACTAGGACGACTCACCGGGTTCTAGCTGACGGTAATGCTACTGGTGTAACAAAAAATAAGATCTCAATCCAGGAACAACGTAGGATTGGAACGTGGAACGTTCGTGGAATACTGGATCCAGGTAAACTGGACATCGTGGAGAATGAGGCGCAATCCCACAGGTTGACAATCCTAGGAATAACGGAAACCCACAAGAGAGGACAAGGTCACTTTAAAACTCCCAACGGAAACACCTTATACTTTTCGGGCCCGGAAGACGCTAGCCGCAATGGAGTCGCGATATGGGTACCACACTATTTAAACAACTATGTGATGGGATATAATCCAGTCTCCGATAGGATAATTACCCTAAGACTCAGCACGCGTCCCTGTATCTTGAATGTCATTGTAGTGTATGCCCCTACTTCATGCGCTAAGGATGAGATTATAGACGAGTTTTATAACGTTCTCGAGTCGGTGCTCTCGAAAATCCCGAACCGTGAAATCACTTTGTTGATAGGAGATTGGAATGCTAAAGTGGGCAGTACATTACACGATGACCACATCAGAAGCTCAGTTGGGAGATATGGTCTGGGTGTCAGAAACGAGAGAGGCACAAGACTGCTGGAATTCTGTATTGAAAGAAAACTTACAATCATGAACACCTGTTTTCAGCATCACCCAAGACGGCTGTACACGTGGACATCGCCAGGCGACCGTTACCGGAACCAAATTGACTATGTTATAGTGAACAGTCGCTGGAGGTCATCGATTACTAACGTAAAGACCTACCCAGGTGCAGACTGTGGAACAGATCACTGCCTTCTTGTAGCCAGATTCGCCTTGCGACTGAAGGTCGTGAAAAGGGGTTCCGCACGGAGATTATGTACTCTAACACCACCAGAACAGGCAGCATTCCGGGATGCTCTCAGCGAAGCTATCGCAGACCAACCACCACCCAAATCTGCTGGAGTTAACGAAGAATGGAACCACCTGAAGGAACTGATAGGGAAGATGGCTGTCAGGGTCTCTACTCATCATAAACCACCCGATCGCAGACAAACCTGGCTATCCACTTACACATGGCTTTTAATTAAACAACGTAAAGAGCTTAAAATGCAAGGACTGACCAGTCAAGAAGATCGCGAAAAATACTCTGAACTAAGCACAGAGATCCAACGACGCTGTCGCCATGACAAGGATAGTTATGTTAAGGGGATCTGCCATGAAATCGAACACCATGCTTTAAAAATTCAAAGCTCAGACCTTTTTAAAAAAGTCAAACTTCTATCCAAACAATTTAAACCCAAAACATGGCTGATCGAAGACGAAGATGGTGCCCAGCTTCAGAACCTTGATGCAATAACGGAGAGATGGCGAAAGTATTGTAAAGACCTCTACAAAAGCCCTCATGCCTGTACTTTATATCCTGTGCTGCCGGCGTGGAAAGATATAGAATTTGAACCTCCCATTTTGCTATCAGAAGTCACTGCCGCCATAGCCACGCTTAAAACCAAAAAAGCACCTGGTGCAGACCAGATAACGGCAGAAATTCTCAAAGCCATGGGAAGCGCGGGAGTAAGTGCTTTGCACGGTATTTGCAACAGCATTTGGCAAACGGGGGTATGGCCGAGGGACTGGGTTGAATCAATTATTCTACCACTGCACAAAAAAGGCTCCACTGCAAAATGCGATAACTACAGGACTCTGGCACTCATATCCCATGCTAGTAAAGTGATGCTGCATATAATTAACAACAGAATCCGTCACTTTCTGGAATGGCAGATTCCGCAGGAGCAGGCAGGCTTTGTTAAAGGAAAAGGGACTCGCGAACAAATTCTAAACATTCGCCAACTAATCGAAAAGTCCTATGAATTCAACACACCGATCATCTTGTGCTTCATAGACTACAGTAAAGCCTTTGCCTGTGTCGTCTGGTCTGATCTGTGGAACATACTTAAAGAACTAGGAGTGCCTTACCATCTGATCGCATTAATTCAATCGCTTTACGTGAACAACCAAGGAGTAGTTAGAGTGGAGAACGCGATTTCGGGACCTTTTGAGTTCGGGAAAGGGGTCAGACAGGGGTGTATACTCTCACCGATACTGTTCAACGCATATGGGGAATACATCATCAGACGTGCCTGTGAAAACTGGGAGGGTGGGGTCACTATAGGTGGCACCAAAATCACTAATCTCCGTTATGCTGATGATACGACACTGTTGGCGACTAGCGAGGCTGAGATGGCTGAATTCCTTCGGAGAATTGAAACCGTCAGTGCAGAACTTGGTCTCAAGATAAACCACTCCAAGACCAAGCTGATGGTTGTCGACCGTACCAACAAGTTGCAGCTCACAAATGCTCTGGATTTGGACAGGGTAGATGACTTCATATATTTGGGCACCAACATCAGCAACACTGGTTCCTGTGAGAAGGAAATCAGAAGACGCATAGGGATGGCCAAGTCTGCTATGACTCAACTTCATTGCATATGGAAGGACCGGAACATCTCAAGAAAAACCAAAGTGAGATTGGTAAAATCACTTGTGTTCTCCATATTTGGCTACGGGGCAGAAACTTGGACATTGAGAAAAGCAGATCGTGACCGTATTGATGCCTTCGAAATGTGGTGTTGGAGGAGACTGTTGCAGATTCCGTGGACCGCATTCCGAACTAACGTGTCTATTTTGAGGGAACTCAATATAAAAACCAGGCTCTCTACCGTCTGCCTCAAAAGAGTTTTAGACTTCTTCGGACACATTGCGAGGAAAAACGGTAATAATCTGGAACAGCTCATCGTTACCGGAAAGATTGACGGCAAAAGACCGAGAGGCCGAAGTCCAATTAGATGGTCAGACCAGATCCGCTCCAATCTAAACACCAACTTCCACGATGCTCTCCACTTCGCCAAAGATCGTCACAGATGGCGAACCATTGTCAGAGACAAAATAATTCCTCACGTGGGGAATCACGACCCTCAGTAATGAGGAATGCGACGCGAGGAGGAGGAGGTGGCTAAGACCCACTTCAGCTGGGCCAGCAAAGTAACAACCCCAAACCTAACACAACGTCCTACCAGGTGTCCCAGTTTCAAGTTCCAACCGTTCCAATTTCTCAAACCCAGCTCGCACAAGTAATTGCTCAGCGAAGGAACCACCCAATCAATGTTGACAATTTTTATTCTAGATTTTTTTCAAAAATACTTGGTCACATTAAAGAGTATCAATTCTTTCAAAATCCTACTAATATTATAATAACTAAATGTGAAAGTTTGTTTGTTTGGATATGTGTCCGTCAATCACGCTAAAAAGACTGAACGGATTTTGATGTAATTTGGTAAACAGGCAGGGTACGGGCTGACTTAGGTGATAGGATACTTTTTATCCCTATTAAATGCTCCCATGGAATAAAACAGAAATCTTGATAACGCGGGCAAAGCCGCGGGTAAAAACTAGTAATGTATAAGTAATGTACTTAATAATATATTTTAGTTAATTTGAGTAAGGCGAACTGGAGTATGTACTGATACTTAAACTCAGGGAGTGTATTTGTGTGGTAAAGGCCCAATTCGGATAAGTCTGACAAACCTTATAAAACAGTCCTATCAGGTGTCCCAGTTTCAAGTTCCAACCGTTCCAATTTCTCAAATCCAGCGCACAAGTAATTGCTCAGCAAAGAAACCTCTCAATCAATGTTAATAATTTTCATTCTAGAAATTTTTCAAAAAAACATGACTACATTAAAGAGTTTCAATCATCCCTTTCAAAATCCTACTAATATTATAAATGTGAAATTTTGTTTGTTTGGATGTTTGTCCGTTAATCAATGATGTAATTTGGTAAGCAGGCTTGGTATAAGCTATACTTAGGGAGGGTGTTTCTGTGGTAAAGGCCCACTCGGGTGAGTCTGACAAACCTAACAAAACAGTCCTTTCAGGTGTCCCAGTTTCAAGTTCCAACCGTTCCAATTTCTCAAATCCAGCGCGCACAAGTAATTGCTCAGCAAAGGAACCTCTTAATTAATGTTAACAAACTCATTAGAGCCGGCGGGTTGGCGCGTTATTGTGCAAGATGTATCGCGGCTGGGCGTGGCTGACGACTGACGACTTTAATTGCCATAGTATTGAGAAGTACGTTTAGCTGCCTCCGTGGTGTAGTGGTTAGTCTGGGCACAAAAACCGCGGCGGTCGTGGGTTCGAATCCCGCGGGGAACACCACCAATTTGTGTGGGATTTCTCAGTTTGGTATTGCAGGCTTGAATAACCTGATTGTCCTATAAAGATGATTCCGTGCATCGGAAGGCACGTTAAGTCATTGGTCCTGACTATGATAAAAAATGTCTGGTGTGCCTTGTGTTGGTTGCAGAGGTCAGTCGACAGTCGTTCCATTGTAAAAAATAACCTTGTCAATTCAGGATCATAGCCGAAGCGTACCTTGGGCTATAAGGCAATGACAATAAAGTTTTTTGGATACGATATAGAATTATGTTTTAAAATGATTATATGCCTGTGCATGCCTTAAAAACAGACTTTGTCCAAATGTTGTAAGTACGGGGAACGGTCTCACTATTTTACTTCGAATTGCAAACTCCCTCAAACTCCAAACCTAAAGTTTCCACACAAAACTCTAAAACCTAAACTTAATAACAAAGTCCGCCTCCGAAATCTATAAGAATTGGAACAATTTACTTTTAAAATTGTCAAGTCGAGTTGCCAGCTTTGTCCTCTACAAGTTAAGACGTCGAGCGCACTCCTTCTTCCACTTTTAAATTGTTCCCGGAACTTACCTTTCGAATTCTATCGGGAACTTAGCGGGATTAACTCGATGATTTTTAGTGGCCATTTTCATTGAATGGCCGGACTTATAGGGAATTCTTTTCTTGCTAGCGCGAGTTCCTTTCTGTGTTAGACGAAAATTGGAATGTTAGAGGACGGCGAAGATAGTGTTGTTACCGTCATTTGGAATTAAGTTGGTGTTCGATGAACGCTGTAATTGATGAAATGAGATATTTTGCGATAGAATATATGAGTAATAAATTTTTTATCCCGTCTTATTTTCAATGGATGATTAAAATGATTTGATTAAATACAAAATCCGTGACATATGTAGATACAATAAGTAAAACATAACTAAAAGTTATGTTGCACAACTTTGGCGTATTTGTGCCACCTGATGACTATTAGTCTTTTGCATTTTAAGGACTATGTAAGTGTAAGTTTGCTCAAACATTACTTATTTTTAATAAAAGTGACAATATTTTTCGTAGATAACTGATAGCTGATTCTTGACTCCGAGGCAATGGAGGAAGCGACTGGGACGACCGCTAGGAAGATAATGCTGACTAAAACTAAACTAAACTGTTCAGGCGTGATTTCTCTAATACAACCAAAAAGGGGATAAAAAACCTTTGACAAAGACGATGTCTACATTGAACCAACGACCTAAAGTTACCCTTATTAGCTTCTGAACAATTACCCTACATCGAATAACTAGACCAACTCACAGTATGTACACAAAATCATGTTATAGGAACAAACTTTGCCCGAACGCCTATTCGTGCCTGAGTAGTCCTTTGGGACAAACTCCCGAACTAAGTTGTTTCTGTTTGTTGTTTAATATACTATACATTATAATCTCCGTCGTGATATGGCCTTGCGTTGATATATTGCCCGGATTAATATGTATTCATAGCGATTTAATAACAGGTGTCTCTCGGGATCGGTATAAATAATTTTGTGTTGAATTTTTCGAACGCGAATATATATTTTATCACCAATTGGTGTGATGCTCTATGTTATATATTTTATCACCAATTGGTGTGATGTGATAAATGTGTCATTATGTAATTTTTTTTTCAATGTAATAATTTGAAGTTATATCAGAATACAAGTTCCTATGTATACTTGGTGGAATATTGATAAATGTGGTGCAGTGGTAAACTGGATTCGTAAAACATCTGATTCGTAAAAGTACTAGTCAAATTTATTTTCTTTTAATAACGTCACGTGATCATATTTATCTTATGTACATTTTGGAACCTGATTTCCGGTACGAAAGTACATTTATCATAGATTGTTGTTTTTTCAGCTACCGTCAATATCGTTGACCTTTAAAACTTTACCGAACGACGAAATATGCGCTGACTTTCGACCTATGTCTGATATGCCGACCTTCGGGTTCATACACATTTTTATTACTAATCCACTTACCTTATAAAATTTTCTACGAGTACGTAAAACAGGGCCTCCTCTTACTAAAGGATACCTATACATATGAGGCGAACAGAGATATACCACCGCTTCAATATAAATGTGTGTGTAGTATTATTAATACTTAGTAATCTCATCAGGTCTCATAAGGAAAGTTTTGTGGAACAATCTCACTGCTGCAGTATTCCATGACGGTTACGACATGAGGATTATCAAGAAACGAACGTACTCACTTTTGAAAGGCCGGCAACGCATCGGTAGTACCTCTGGTCTCGCGGATGTCCATGGGCGGCGGTGATTGCTTGCCAGTTTGTTTGCCGCATCTGCCAGAAAAAATATCTTATATTAAAAACATCATCATCATTACTCTCGCAGTCCACTGCTGGACATAGGCCTCTCCTAGGGGGATTTAAACTCAGCTGATCATCAGCGACTCGCATCCAGTTTCTGCCAGCCGTCTTGTGAAAATCGTCACTCCACCTATAAAATCTATACTTATGTATATAATAAAGCTGAAGAATTTGTTTGTTTGTTTGAACGTGCTAATCTCAGGAGTTACTGTTTCGAATAGTTTTTTGTTTTGGATAGCCCATTTATCGAGGGAGGCTTTAAGCTATAATATATAAGACTTTGTAAGCGGAAACAGAAATCCACGCGGACGGAGTCCCTGGCGGCCACTTGTATAAAAATGAATTAATATTAAAGTGGTAGCATACATTTCTAATTCAATTTATTCATCCTGACGTTAGAAATGTAACCTGTGTTCGTAGTAAAGGAACATGTTCATGTAAAGTTTTCCTCTTATTAACACAACCCGGGCTCCATACATACATAGGTGCAGGATGTTTAATATTATAACTGGGAGTCGTGATGTCGCATGAGATCGCGGCTAGGTCCACCGCTAGCCTACATACAGGTTACAGGTACAGGAGTTCCCTGGAAGAGCCTAGAATACAAACATTACCGTCAGAAGTAATTGAAGATTTAATCATACGTTCGAATTCACTGTAGTTATTGTTAAAGTGTAGTCAGATGTTGAAGCATTTTAGGGCACCTACTTCTTCTTCCTAAAAATTTGCGAGTATGGGAGTAACAAACATATTATGCTTCTTACAGACTTTACGTATGCAGATTATGTAAAAGTAACAAATACATTAAAAAAAAAACACTTTATCTCAGACTGGGTTCAAACCAAGCACCGCTTGCCAATTAAGCTATCGAGCCTGTTACTGGACCTGACGAATATCTCCTGGTTATTTGCGTAACTAAATGCTGCGTCACCTCTTCAATGTTGTATTCTACAACACTCGTTAGCTCTCAGCAATAGTAATAAAATCTGACTTATTCTTCAACTGGCGCGCGTAACTCGATGTCTTAGTCTAAGAGTCCAAGGGCGTCAGTTGACACATTATAATTTTATTTTAAAAGGCACTTCTAGTACAATCTAAGTTCGCTATAGCAACCCTTATATGTATGAAACTCTTCCCACCTGACCTAGATTTTTTATTTCACTACAGAGAGAATGAAATTGCTCGTAGTGTGCTCGCTGTATTTTTTATTTTTACACAGATACAGTTTTTCCTTTCATGTTACCGGCCATTGTTGCGATATAATATGAACTTTTATAATCATAGTAATGAACATGCATTAACGAGATGTGGATGCAATGAACCCTTTTTAGCAAATTAATACATATTTTAGTGAAGAAATACATACAAAGTTAGAGTTTATTATATGACAAGACTTAAAAGTATTATAACGTGGGTAGGGATACTAAGTCGGTAGACTAAACTGCTTTTCAGGTTAGAAGCTTGTGCCTACTGCAGAGAGAACATTGAAAGAGTAATAGAATGATGATTCCGTGCTTCGGAAGGCACATTAAGCCGTTGGTTCCGACTTGTCTGGTTTCCCTTGTAAGAGTTAGGAGGTCAGACAGCAGTCGCCGATATATATTCAGGATCACAGTCGTAGCGTACCCTGGGATCCGTAGCAATTGCCAAGGATCCATCACACAAACATTTGCCTCTAGCGGGATTCGAACCCAAGGTGCTAGGTTTTGTAGCCAGGGTCACTAGATCAACGGGCCTGTAAAATTCGTTTCAGAATATACCGTGTAAGATTTCTAACCTATATGTATCTAACCTATACGTATACAAGTAGCGACTGCATATGATGCATATGCATATGCAGTCATATGTGGTCTGCTACGTGCATCTGGCCAGGAAATCCGTAGGGGACGGCGGAGCATACGATCCGTCAAAATTGCAGTCTGTCGCCCGCCAATATTGCAGCGGAATGCACATTGCACTGCTCTGCAGGTTTTGCATTTGAAATACGCCGACGCGAGAGACGTGTCAAGTTACTTTGGTGATGTCATTCTTAATTTACGTTTTTAGGAGTATGTAGGTACTCCAACAACTAATACTTAAAGAGTTTATTCAAAGCTTTGGATAAAGTTGTTAGACTAGTTTATAAGATAGATTATTTGGTGCGCGGGAGATGCATTGAAACAAGTATTTAGTTAGGACGTCCAGACTAAAAGAGACCAGTGCTGTTCCCTATGGCTAACGCCAAGTAAATAGCCTAGTTCTCTAAGCCTAGGTCCTGGGTTTGACTCCCGGGTCGGGCAAAACTTGTGTAGGTTTTTCCAAACAAAGGCTGTGTTGGCCATCGACGACCAATCCGCATTTGGCAAGCGTGGTGACTAATTAGACAACATAAGAAAGGGGACTAAACGCGATATAATTTTTTTATAACTACTTGCGTACCTACTTACTTGGGAAGTTATGCCGTGGATGTGCAAATATTTGAGATAATACTACAATTGTCCGGATATTAGGCAGACATAACAATTTTTTTTGTAATTATGTTGAGTTGAGCCTATATGTATGATTATGGAAGGGTAGAAGGATTGATATAAGAATGATTAAATATGCTATTTGTATCCAAACTGAATTGAGATTAAGGTAGTAAACAAAACGTATACATTTGCCGGTAAAATCACTTAGTCGTATTTTTAAGCAAGGTCACAATAGAAATCGATAAGTTTTTTTTTTACCAGGAAACATAATTCAATTCTTCAAAGACTCGGAACTAGTAAAGTTATATCTTATGTGCGAGTCAATCGTCTAAATCGAAGGTCATCTCAAATATCCCGGTCCCTAGATCCCAGGCCACAGTATAGAGCATATAATAACGGTAAAGAAAAGCTTTACTCCTAGTGGTTAACATCAGATTAATATCCAGAATCTTTCAAGTAAATTAAATAACACAGAAAAGAAGAAGACGTAAATGTAGGGTTTACAATTGTCAGGAATTCAAGAATTCCACGTTTTTTTGGAGGTTTTGTTTTAGATTAAGCATTTTGCGGCTAGTCATTATGTATATCTATTTGAAGTAAAAATGCAAAAGAAAAGAAAACCATGCCATCTTTCTTTCAGGCTGGCCGTAGAATTTTGTTCACAAATATTTTTTACCAAACATCCAAAAGAGATTTTTCCAAAAAAGATGCCACACTGATCTTTATTCCATCCTACATAAGAACTTATATTGAGAAGCAGCCCCCTCGGAATTCGTGGCATCCCCGCGGACGCAACTTATTCCGCTCAAATATCTACCAGTCGGGTCGGGGCATGCTCGGTTCAAATGCTCCTTCGTTTGTGACATACTTTTGATGAAAAGAAATTATGTTGCAACAGAAAATAAATATAAGTAGTAAAGATAATGAAGAGTGTAATAACTGGGGTACTTTAAAGGGAAATCAAAGGCTTAAAATTATCTTTTGATCAATATCATTTTCTTCAGACCCCAAGTCATTTGACTAAGGTTACATAGGAAAGACAATAAAAAAAACTCAATCAAATTTTGGATTGCTGAGCCACAGGAGTAAGTAAGAAACGTAAGGCGTGTCCAAAGATATATAAAATCTTTTGTTGAACACAAAAGATTTTATATTTATAAACTGCTAAATTTCATGGAGAAGGATAAGTTGTATAAAATAAACTAAAATGTTTTATTTTACTAAATTAATAAATTATTTTATTTTACTTTTGTAAGTCAAGAACGGGCGCTTAATTATGGAGCGTCAAAATTAAAAATATCGACAGCTCGCGCCTTAATTTCAGCCGAAGATACATAACGAAATAGAATTTAAAATTAAAAAGGCGTTTTCGTCAATTAATTAAACAAGGAAAGGGCTCGTCCTAAATAATATAAAGGTCGTTAGGGACGAGTGCAGTCGAACCGTCATTATCTACCGGTCTTATGGGGCTTCGGTGAGAGCGGGGAGGAGACGTACCTTGGGGCAATACGTTTTAGCAAAGGAATTCTGCTGTAAAGCCAAGGGTTTTAACAAACGTTTGAAATATAGCCAATGTACAATTAATATATTCAAGGCTTCTTACACAACAATATTGTATTATCGATACCTTAAATCTCAAATGGCGTAAGCGCCAAATTGGTCAAAATGACTTTTGAATGCAGTTTTATTCAGTTTTTTTTTCTCTATCGATCTGTATATTTAAAGTCCGGAAATTCGCAAAAAAATGGTCATTACGACCCGATGTTTTTTATAGATTTGAACACTTTTTATAAGGTAAAGAGGTCGTAAGCAGCTATAAATTTAATGCATGAACAACGTCAGGGCGTAACGGGATATTTTAATACATTAATATGGCGTATCACACATAGCCAACTTTATTTGGTGGTTATGCCCTTAGAAATTATTGTAAAGTGAAAAAAAATGTAAAAACACACGGGGGTAAGGGACATCATTTTTCGGTTTCGGCGTTTACACCACACACAATTTTTATTATTGAAAGGCGTTTACACCCTATAAAAAACACGATTTTTTTAGATTAAGGTCGTATCTCCCATAAATTCATAAAAAAAATACAAAATAAGGGGTATTTTCTTCATCTTTTATTGAATTTGGTACATTAAACGAGAAAGAGTATTTTAGGAAACAAAATAAAATCTAAAAAAAGCCAAGGCCGAGAGAATAAGAAGGCCTTATTCGATTAAGCAGTGTAGTGGTAGAAAAACGACCCTTATTCTTAGCAACAATGATTTCTACTTATATTAATATAATATTTACGTAATAATCAACTTTAAAATTCAATTAAAGTCCTAATGGAGTTAGAAAAGATTACAAAAATTGTATTCATTTAGGAATCAATGAATCAAGTAGCTACGTTCAAAAAGTAAGAGATTTTAGAAAGCCTTAATTTAAAATAATCAGTCAAAAAATTTAAATTGAAACTATCAAAAACAATCAAACATAAAAAAACAGTATTTTTCTGTGTCTGTAACTCCGTCTTCTATATCAGTGCCTGGTAATACATCTGGCACATCTTCTGCTGTTGGTAATCGCGGGTAATATTCTTCATGATATGTTTTTGGGATAATGCCGTCTGTGCACAATTTTAATAATAATTTAGGAAATCAGAGTGAGCTGATACGATGACATTATAACGATACCTTAAATCTCAAATGGCGTAAGCGCCAAATTGGTCAAAATGACTTTTGAATGCAGTTTTATTCAGTTTTTTTTTCTCTATCGATCTGTATATTTAAAATCCTGAAATTCGCAAAAAAATGGTCATTACGACCCGGTGTTTTTTATAGATTTGAACACTTTTTATAAGGTAAAGAGGTCGTAAGCAGCTATAAATTTAATGCATGAACAACGTTAGGGCGTAACGAGATATTTTAATACATTAATATGGCGTATCACACATAGCCAACTTTATTTGGTGGTTACGCCCTTAGAAATTATTGTAAAGTGAAAAAAAAAGTAAAAACACACGGGGGTAAGGGACATCATTTTTCGGTTTCGGCGTTTACACCACACACAATTTTTATTATTGAAAGGCGTTTACACCCTATAAAAAACACGATTTTTTTGAGATTAAGGTCGTATCTCCCATAAATTCATAAAAAAAAATACAAAATAAGGGGTATTTTCTACATCTTTTATTGAATTTGGTACATTAAACGAGTAAGAGTATTTTAGGAAACAAAATAAAATGTAAAAAAAGCCAAGGCCGAGAGAATAAGAAGGCCTAATTCGATTAAGCAGTGTAGTGGTAGAAAAACGGCCCTTATTCTTAGCAACAATGATTTCTACTTATATTAATATAATATTTACGTAATAATCAACTTTAAAATTCAATTAAAGAAAGTCCTAATCGAGTTAGAAAAGATTACAAAAATTGTATTAATTTAAGAATCAATGAATCAAGTAGCTACGTTCAAAAAGTAAGAGATTTTAGAAAGCCTTAATTTAAAATAAACAGTCAAAAAAATTAAATTGGAACTATGAAAAACAATCGAACATACAAAAACAGTATTTTTCAGTGTCTGTAACTCCGTCCTCTATATCAGTGCCTGGTAATACATCTGGCACATCTTCTGCTGTTGGTAATCGCGGGTGATGATATTCTTCATGATATGTTTTTGGGATAATGCCGTCTGTGCACAATTTTAATAATAATTTAGGAAATCAGAGTGAGCTGATACGATGACATTATAAGGTCGTGGTGTCTTTCTTGCTGATTAAAAGTATGTCGGCCATTGCGATGGGAGGTAAGAGCCCATCGCAATGGTCGTGGCGTAGCTACTTGATTCATTAATTCTTAAATTAATACAATTTTTGTAATCCTTTCTCACTCCATTAGGACTTTAATTGAATTTTAAAGTTGATTATTACGTAAATATTATATTAATATAAGTAGAGTTGCTAAGAATAAGGGTCGTTTTTCTACAACTACACTGCTTAATCGAATTAGGCCTTCTTATTATCTCGGCCTTGGCTTTTTTTAGATTTTATTTTGTTTCCTAAAATCCTCTTACCCGTTTAATGTACCTAATTCAATAAAAGAAGTAGAAAATACCCCTTATTTTGTATTTTTTTATGAATTTAATGGGAGATACGACCTTAATCTCAAAAAAATCGTGTTTTTTATAGGGTGTAAACGCCTTTGTGTCATATTTTCAGAAGTCGTAACCGACTTCTATTTTTTAAAATATAAGATTTAGGTGCAAATAGTTCTAACTGAAGCCTTCATCTCAAAATTCTAAGAAATTTGATGTATAAAACATTTTTATAGTATTAAAATATATAAAGTTATGATTTAAACAAATATTTTTTTTTTGTTTTTTTGCTCTCCTGAAAAGTTGTGTTTTGGTGGTTACGCCATTTGAGATTTAAGGTATCGATAAGGTCGTGGTGTCTTTCTTGCTGATTAAAAGTATGTCGGCCATTGCGATGGGAGGTAAGAGCCCATCGCAATGGTCGTGGCGTAGCTACTTGATTCATTGATTCTTAAATTAATACAATTTTTGTAATCTTTTCTAACTCCATTAGGACTTATTATAAGTAGATTTGCTAAGGATAATGGTCGTTTTTCTACAACTACACTGCTTAATCGAATTAGGCCTTCTTATTATCTCGGCCTTGGCTTTTTTTAGATTTTATTTTGTTTCCTAAAATCCTCTTACCCGTTTAATGTACCTAATTCAATAAAAGAAGTAGAAAATACCCCTTATTTTGTATTTTTTTATGAATTAAATGGCAGATACGACCTTAATCTCAAAAAAAACGTGTTTTTTATAGGGTGTAAACGCCTTTTTGTCATATTTTCAGAAGTCGTAACCGACTTCTATTTTTTAAAATATAAGATTTAGGTGCAAATAGTTCTAACTGAAGCCTTCATCTCAAAATTCTAAGAAATTTGATGTATAAAACATTTTTATAGTATTAAAATATATGAAGTTATGATTTAAACAAATATTTTTTTTTTGTTTTTTTGCTCTCCTGAAAAGTTGTGTTTTGGTGGTTACGCCATTTGAGATTTAAGGTATCGTTATATACATATTTATATGCAATTTTATCCATACGTGATGTAATATAATATGACGGATTGATAGAAGACAATAAAACCTTGTATAAGCGTTTAGGACAGAAGATAAGAATGACATTAATAATGATGATATTTTGGACTTATATTGCACTACAAATCGAACGTTTAAATTTAAGTGCATAAGTAGCAATATAGTGAAGTAGCACTTCGTAACTTTGGTGCTGTGTTTCTGCTGTATGGTCGCTAGAGCTCAGTTTGGGACGGTACGCGGTTTTAAAGGCAGGCAACGCATCTGCAACCCTTGTACGGTTGTTGATGTCCGTGGGCAGCGGTGATAACTATCAGTTGACCATCTTGTTCGTTTGCGTCCCTATCACATCAAAAACCCACAAATCTTCAACTTCTACGCTAGAAGTAAAGCCGCAGCCTTAATACAAACGGATATTCCTTTTATTTTTTAGACGAAGCAATTAGAAAAGAAGACCTCTCCAAAGGGTGGGTAAAGGGCCCTGCACGAAAATAAAATACGGTATCGAGACAAAGAAATAATTATAAGGACGTAATGAGGCTCGCTGACTCTTGATTTATTTTCTCAAGATTTGAGGAAAATCCTTTTATTTATATTTTCCTATTTATAAAGGCAGGGTTATTGTTATTTATTTTTAAAAGTTACGTAACACAACGTTTTCATATTTTGTTTATAATTGCTTCAAACCGAAACTGACTTGATGTACAATATTTTATAATTTTTACCATTTAACTATCTTAATTATGAAATAATGTACGTACATATTGTGCCTACATAATTGCCCGGCAAAGTGCGATATGGCATAATAACTGCTGTATTTTATTTTTCATTTTTACTCATATAATAAATCATAACGCATAAATGCGCACTTAATTGCCTTTGACAGAGGAGAACATATTATGTTCTTTTCTACCTAATAATAAATGAAAAATAACATTGTTGTATAACAAAATATTACAAAATACTACCAGGCAGTTTTGAATAGACAATGCTCAGAATTTATGGAGAAAATCTGTTTTAACTATGAATTTTATTTTAACAATCATTCGTTTCAAATACACTCCCGACCTTACTCAAACATTAATACACTCACACGCCACAGTTTGACTCGAGACTTGACAAGAAACACGTATAAGCCTCAGACGACAAGAGGTGGTCGGGACAACCTCCCAACTTACCCACTAATATTATGCTAATCGGTTTACCCAACTTAGAGTTGAGGTCGTTACTTAGCGTCCCGAACCGGCGGACTTAAGTAACAGTTTGAATATGTCCGTGTAATTGTTAAATAGACGTATTTTTTAATAATGAAGTTAAGTAATTCTTGCTTTCAAAGTGCCGCTAATATTGAATTAAATGATGTTCTTTTTTTTGTAATAAAATAACGGTGGTTGTAGCTTTCTCCAGAAAGATTCCTCTGTTACATGATTCCTGCATAGTCTACTTTTACTAAATTATCATCACATTTCATGTAAAGGACGGCCTCTGTAGTGTAGTGGTTAGAACGCTGTGCTATAAAACTACGAACTCGGAGGTCGTGGGTTCGAATCCCGCGGGGAACACTTTCACTTTGTGTTAGTTTTCCCAGTGTGGTTAGGACATTGCAGGCTTGAATCACCTGATTGTCCGATAAGAATGATGATTCCGTGCTTCGGAAGGCACGTTAAGCCGTTGGTCCCGACTATGATCCAACTGGTCTGGTTTCCTTTGTGGTTACGGAGGTCAGACGACAGTCGCTCCATTGTAATAACCAGGCATGTCAATTCAGGATAATAGTCGCAGCGTACCCTGGGCTCCAAGGCAATGCACGAGGATGCAACCGGGAGAGGCGCTAGAATGATGATGATGATGATGATTTCATGTAAAGGTTTGCTAAATTTTGAAGACTACTAGAACAGACGTAACTGCATTGCACAATATACAGCGTATATTTTACAATGTGATTATTCATTGTTATTTCTTTTGTACAAGTTTAGAAAATGGGTTTGTCTGATTGCTTCAGGCCACCAAAAAGAAACTAAAGCATTTTGCCGTCATTAAAAGATAGTTATTTTTTTTTTAACAAAATGTAACCAAGAAGAAACAAAGTATCAGGAAGTTTACAAGTGCTATTTGTTTTGCATTTTGATAGTTAATAACGGAATCCTTAAGCTAATTTAAGTCGCTTATATTCTCAACATACATTTAGGTGCTTTAGTTATATCGCGAGGAGCTGCACCCGATAAATTAACTTAGTGAGTTTTAAGGATACCAGTAATCTTCCTAATCTAAAAGGATCCAGGCCTATTGAGATCTAATCGGCCTGTTTCATCCATGCAAGCTACAAAGATGTCATGTTTGATGTTTGAGATACAGTAAAGAAAGTTATAATTAACACCAATGAATGCGAAAAAGTGACTTGATGATTTAAAAGTGTTATATTGTACTTTCACTATTAATAATGTAATAAGATTAAAGGTGACTTAGGTATTTCGCTCTGAGCTGCAACGGCGATGAATGGCCTAGTCGTAGACGCGGTCTGCGTCAAAGGTGCAATATCACACTCGAGCGCTGACGTATTACCAAGCGCGCTCGCCTGACAAATTGATACAATCAGCTGTTGCCTTCTTGATAGCTTCTACGCAAATACTGGATTAACTTACTGGGCTTTCGGGATACCAGAAATCTTTCTAAATCTGTTTCATCAATGCAAGCTACAAAAATGTCGTTGTTTGATGTCTGAGGTACAGTAAAGAAAGTGGTTATTAACAAAAATTAGGCTGCATGTTGGAAAAGTGACTTTATATTTAAAAAAAAATATTGTGTTTCCAATATTTATATTTTAGTTTCAATATGTATAGGCAATGTATTAAGATTATAAGCGCCTTAGTTATTCGCTCTGAACTGCATCGGCGATGAATGGCCTAGTCGTAGACGCGCGGTCTGCGTCAAAGGTGCAATATCACACTCGAGCGCTGACGTATTACCAAGCGCGCTCGCCTGACAAATTGATACACTCCGCTGTTGCCTTCTTGATAGCTTCTACGCAAATACTGGATTAACTTACTAGGTTACCGTGCATAGCTGAAGTTACATTGAGGATTTTACTGAATGAATTTCCTGGCTATAGTAGGTAGCGTCAAATGAACATGTGGTCCAAGTAAGGCTATCATTGATGGTTCTTTGACGTTCTTAAGTAGTGAAATTAATCAGTATACAGTTGGGCCTTAATGTTTACGCTATTTAGGGGAACTAACATTCAGAACTACCCTTTTGAGCGTGACCTACACCACCTACAGTCACTGTGACTCAAACGTAATTGAATATTTCATTAAGTAGCCATTTGTTCCTCGACAACAAAATGGCAATTTAATGAAATATTCAATTACGTTTGATTCTAATTTGATCATTAGGTATAACAAGATAACTGCAAGTAGCTATTTTTATTGCATGCAACTTTATTTTATCTGTATCTGCCCAACCGTCGCTAACGGATGTGCACAACAAAAGCAGGCGCGTGTCTCTGACATTAGCTGTCAGCGGCCATCTTCTTTTATTTCGCGGTAATGCTACGTGACGTCACGGGGGGAGGGATGCATTGGACAGGTTTTCTCCTCATAGAAAAGTTTCTTGAATGAAATAAGTAAGCAATGATATTTGTGCTTCTTTTTTCTTTGTTGCCAGTACAAAAGGTTTACGTTTGGAGAATTTTCGGTTGAACTTTTTAACGAAAGTTTCTTTCAATATCGAATATTCAATTCTGGAGCTGAAGACAGTTGCCGTGGCCGATATCAGGCGTGATAGCACCATTAAGACAAATCAAAATACAGATAAATGGGTCTCTAAAAATAACCAGCTTTATTCCTTTAAAAAAAGACATTGAATAAAGATGCAGTGACATGTGACATTATAGAAGAAAATGTATACAAAGATTAAGAATTTTATTTTCAAATACTCTTGCTCATAATCATAATAGTAATTAACGTGGAAAATTCAAGTAGGTACCTATAATGCAACGCCGTTTTGCAACCATTACAGCAGAAAAGGGTCAGTTACAATATCAGTCATTAACATGAAATATAATGTCGAGGGTTGAAAATAAAAAAGTTTGAACACAAACTAATTGATTTTCACCGTTCCTTTTGGCACCATTCCAAACGAAGTGCGATGGCGTGGTGATTAATAAATTAAAAAAAGGAGAAAAATATTATCCATTGAAAATATTTATGAGGAAATGTTGAACATTTTCCCACATCGTCCAATATATTAAGGACGAAAATTAAATTATTGGTCATACATTATTCAAGTAGAGTGGTGCAGCAAGCCAATTTTAATATTTAATTTACAATTGTGTATTAATTAACAGAATTATAAGGAGGGAAAATACGATCAATATAAAAGTTGTAAAGTGGCTTATTTCTAAAATAGTGGTTACAATATTCAAAAAGTTAATTTTCAAAGTTAAAACGACTCCTATTATAATCAATCTTGTTATTCTTAACAGTCAGATTTGTTATTGCAAGGATGGCTGTTATGTTCTTACTATTCTAATGTGATAAGTGATAATGATTTCATAGTCTCTTTTACACTAACTAAGTACTTCAATCTCAGAAATGAGTACTTATTCAAACTTGTTAAGTTCTCCTTGAAAATTCCGCAAGCTCTCATACTTTGTAACTTCGATTAATTTTCCATAAGAACAATATTTCTTCAGTTATATTTCAACATAAGAAAGCACTCAGTGTTACCATTAACATATTAATGGATGAATTTATTAACTTGACTGATGATGTGCCGTCCTCATTCTCGTCATTTAGACTTTAAAATGAAGTTGGGAGGTTTGTTAACAATTTGTCATGTCAGACAAAACAAATTGAAAGAATTATTGTTCATCATGTGATAGTCGTAAGACCAATATGCTTGCTGGAACGAAATGTTTGAAAAACCAAAAGCCTTAAATTAAATAAGAAGTAAATAAGTTTCAACCAATAACAACGCCAAAGTGATGGCGCTAATGTGAAAACCGATGTACAATTTAATGACAGCAACCTAGAAAACATAACATGACATTTGCAAAACTCTAAAGGTCCCAAAAACAAAATAGAATCCTGTTTTCCCAAATTGTTAACCCGACAGCAATCCCAACGAGCTACAAACTAGAAAACGAGGCGATACCGAAAAGCCCGCTTTTCATTTTTGACGAATACCAAAAGCAGTTTAAAATTTCGAATTATTTAGGCTCAGTGGGTGCTTTCCTTTGCCTGCCTCGCACGCCGCCCGCCGCGCCGCCGCCCGGTATGCGTCTATAGCCAACCGTTATAATATTAAATTCCAAATTTAATTTCGTAATTCGAATGCTGAGGAGGTATTTTACGGTGTCTCGGCTCGTTGATTATTTTAAAGGAGTCAATCGTTTTTGTATGGAGAGTTAGGCCCACATAAAACTTATTCCTTATAATCTCCAGATTATAGTGGTAACATTACTTTTTCATATTTTAACCGGAATCGTTAGAAATCAGATGTGAAAATATGTATTAACCTCATAAACTAATCTGTCATTTTACTTTCCTGACGTTCAACGCCTGAACCGTAATTACTTGCACATAAGGGCGATTTTCCATTATGTTTTTCCTATGTATCTGAAGTAAAAGCAATTTATTATGACTAGTGGCCGCCTGTGGCTCTGTCTGCGTGGAATAAGTTTTTCGCACAACAATCTTAAACTATAGCTTAACATTTTTTAGTTCAAGCCTGCCTCGACTAATGGATAATCCAACGCAAAAATATTTTTTCAATTCGAACCAGCTGTTCCTGATAGTAGCGTGTTCAAACAAACAAACAAACTACAGCTTTTTTATATTATATAGTAAAACCATTCATGACAGTTGACAGACGGAAGGTTTCTGACATTTGTATGCAGTTTTTAAATAAAATCAAAATCCGGCAATAGACTAGCACTTGCGTTCCGTTATACGGATTTTTTTGTTTTGTTTATTCGAATTATTTTATTTAATTATTTAAATGATTAAAAATCACTAAGAATCACCGCCTAAGATAAAAATAGGCATGAAAACCGTTCCAGGAGTAAATTGCGTCTCCTTTATGTTCGATTTCAAGTGTTTTATTTTAATTCTATTGATAAAAACCTTTTTTCTTCAGTTATCTGTATGTCAGCCATTGTTTACTAATCTTTTGACAGATAGTTTACGGATATAATCAAAATAAGGCTTTTTATTTTGGTTTTCTGACTCCGGTTTCGTTTGAAATTCACTTCAATTGCAAAATTCATTAAAAAAATATACATTTTTAACGTAGTTCTCTTTCTCTTAAACGTTACCGATTGTTGGTGGGCCCAAAAAAAATGGTCTCCTTTATGTCCTTTCGAGATATGCTTGCTATGATTATTGTAACGATGGGAGGAAAACGCAAAGAGAGAAATAAAAGCGTTGATATTGAACGTTTAAGATGTATTATTTGGAGTGCCGGTTTCAGAGGATAGATACTGATGATGAAATAATGCTTTTTGAAAATATAATACAGACGTAATAGTTATAAAAACGTATATTTATCTACATTATTTGTATTAAATAAAAGTGCCATGAAGTTGAAATGATGATATCTAGTACTTATAGATTTTTACAGACCAAGACTTGTTATGCTTTGCATATACATAAACTTAGTTAAATGGGATGGAATGGAACTGGAATACATTAGAAATGGGTTCAAAATAAATAGTAGGGTTTGCATAGCTCAAGAAGACCAAAATAAGAATTCAGAAAACGTGGACAAGTCTTAGACTTATTGTTAACAAGTTAGTAAGTATTATGCAGCGGAGATGAGTCAAAACTTGAACGTAAACTATGTATTTAAATATTTACTTACATGATTAAATTTCCGTCCAGATTACTGCTTCAATACAACACGAAATTTTGGCTATAAAATGACCACCTCGACACAATAGAATCCAATCTACCAGCGGCATAATATCATTGGCAGTGCTGTAGTCAACGGCCGTGTTTGCAAAATACACTCACATCGATTCGAAACGTAATCACTGGCTGTCGACAACGCTTAACAGTCGAAAAATGAAAAACAATTCCAATTTGTTACGTCAACCGTTTGAATTTGGAAAAGGCGACGCGCCGTATAAAGTAGGGATGTGCTGGGTTTCTGCATCGAATACCAGTGCAATCGAGATTTAATGAATTTAATGTCAGACAGGATACTATTTTTTTTTCAGATACCAATTAATTTATGTTCAGATTAATTTTTAAATAACACGCTAGGCCGCAAAAACTCCAGACGAATTGCGGCGTGACAACGCTTGCAATGTATTTTAAATGAATCTTACATCTTACAGAATAAGTGTTTCCACACTCAGCTTCTAATGTCGCCTGATTCTTGATGTAAAATGTTTTATTTGTTGGATAAAAATGATCTATAACTATAGATCAGAATCTGATTTTTTTTTGAAGTCATCATTCGTTTTTTCGCTGACATAAGCAAAATACTTAGATGTACGTGCCAATTAAACAACGAAAGTTTTCATTATTTAAATTACCTATTATAAGTAATTACTATTAATTGTATAATTATTCCAGGAAATTAAAATAAAAACACAACAGTCTATCAAGCAATGCGATGGCATTTATTACTATTTCATGATTCAATCAGAGTCAATCGAATGAGGTCAACCCTAACTGGACTCTGCAATGCGTTGTGGAACGCACGCACCCGGCACGCAGGGTTGGGCCGCGCGGTATTCGAAAATGGAATTTGGTGCCTGTTCTTTATTTAAAAATGTATTGTGGTTCGCTTTCCGAACCTCCTGAGTTAAGTTCTGGCACGAAAGGTGACATTTTGAACACGATTTTTTTGTACGCCAATTATTATTTTTTGCTGCGGTGATGAATTTATATTGTTAACTTAACGGTTCCTTTGTGAAAGCTAATTATATTATTTTGAAGCATTGTGTGGACGGTAGTTCGACTAAAATAAATAGTCATAGACAGTTTTTTAAGCGATCTTCCTTCTTTAAACCGATTTCTTCATTCTGTGATGTAACCTTGACCGGACTGATCCTTCTTGACTTTGACTGTAGAAACGATTGACTAGTAAAGAATCCTTTGAGGCATTAAGTCCGCCATTTGTAATTTTTTTATGGTGCAATAATTCTCAGACCAATTTCGGTCATGACGACAACATCGACCCCTAGTCGGATCTGCGTTGATGCGCTGTAAGATGACTTCCATAGCTAATATTTGCTGCAATTTCCCCTTAATTATAACTATGGTGCCATACAGCTTAAGTAAATAATTAAAATAAATAATCTTCGCTTTAGTATTTATTCCTGGATCTTTCATGACGTTTTCACTATCTGAACATTATTTTGAGTTTACCCAATGTTAAAACGTATACTCGTATACTGTTGCAATTTCTAGTGGTAGTATAACCATAGTCCTAAATGTCCGTGTATCACATTACGTGGCTTGTCGTGGCTCGCAACATTTACCTCCGAGAAAGTCGGCTCGTGTTGCACTCTCATTGTTGCTCTTTTAAGACGTTATTAAATTTTATATTTGTTGAGATAATATCTGATTTCATTGTACATTGTTACGGAAGATATTTGTGTGCTATTATTATAAATTATTAGATATTAGTTGAGCACACAAAATAATATCTTACACAAATTACTGCTAATATACTACTAATATAGATATGAATAGATATTTGTAAAAAATATTGAATAGATAACTTTCGCATAATAAAGCATAGTCCTTTCGTAACTATGTATGTTTGACTAAACATTTAAATCTGCACCATTGAATTTGATATAACTTTTTTAAAAGATAGAATATAAAAAAATAATGGTGAACAAACGTAATTCCCTCGACTGCTGTGTTTCTTACAATAATTCTGTCAATAAAACATTCGGACCACTACTTTATTGTGCTGAAGAGTTTTTTTTTGTTTGAACACGCTTAAATCAGGAACTACTGGTTGGAATTAAAAAAATATTGTAGTATTGGATAGTCTATTTGTTGAGTATTTAAGCTATGTGAGCGGTACCTAAAATCCTCGGGTACGAAGTCGCAGTCGACCGCTAGTTGGTTGATATTTTTGTATTGTTGTACACAACCGGCAATCCTCTTAGGATCGATATCGCTCATATCCTCTGTTCAATTATTGACCGGTCGAGGAATCCTGTGCGGTGTGCATTATTAATATCACTGTGGCGCGGCTTTGTAACATTGTGCGCGGGAATGTAATATTAGCTCAGTGATCTTGGAACCATTACGGTATAATAGGAGCGGCGTATGTACTGGAGTCATTGAGTTCGTTGTCAATGGGTAATTACTATGTCGATTTTGTTGGAAGCACAATTGGACTAGCTGTAAACTCAACCGGATGAATATTCGTAGTAAAAATACATAATATTATTATCTCCAAGGATTCGCGACTGTATATCACAATTCATTTGGGTATCCCTAATGCTCCGTTTTCTAATGAAAATAAGATTACCGGAGAATAATAAGGCCCCCCCTAGTTTTGCAGGTGACATCATATGCAGTTGTCGGTTACCATCAGTAAACAGTCTATTCGTGTGCAATTTTGTCTTAAAATATCTAATAATCTGTATGAAACGTAAAGGAAAAGTCAAACATTTACAAAATGGAAAAGATCTCAAAAAAGTTAATAAATTCATTAATGTATTTAAGATAATCCCATATAATATACTGTAATAAAAGTACTAAACTGACTGTCCTTTGTAGGTCAACAGACGCCAAAGACTTCAAATAAAGCTAGTAACTTCTGCAATGCACATGCGCTAGGATATTTCTTTACAAACACGCTCAGCTTCCGTACAAACATGAAAGAAGGAGGACTGTAAACATCGTTTGAGACGACGGCAAACTACCGGGCAACTGTACTGGCTACTGTGTGACAGATAATACTTGCATTTGTTACTAAGAATGCGTATGGGACTGTACCACATCAACTAAAACAGTATTTTATTTAAATGAAAATAAAATAGCTTGCAAGATATTGCAATAGCTAATGAGTAGCACAGAGCAATACATCAGAAACTTACCTGAATAGATATTTTCTGATGTATCTTGTTCGTCGCTCGTATATTGAAGCACAAAGTGCCTAATTCAACGAACCCGTGAAAATACCGCTTTTTTCTTATTATTTAATTTATTGTTTTCAACAAGAAAACTCAATAAATGTACATAACAACATGAGACAGCCGTTTGTTCTGATAGATGTAATAGATGTGAAATTAATTTCTACCAACTGACACAAATCATGGGGTAAATATTATTTTTTCCTGGATAATTTTTTTCTGAGGCTTGTACCGAATGAACAGGAACTGACAGATGTACACCCAAGCCCAGGCAGATACTATTAGATTGTCAAGGCAATTTGAATTAATATAAACACATTTATAATTTAATTAAAACAAATACTGTAAAAACCCTGGATATCTCCTAAAGTACTTTCCATTAATCTTCATAACTCCAACAACAGGCATTGGTTTCTTGGTATTATTCTCCATTTCCTCATCATCGGATAGATTGGATTTTTCGAAATCGTCACCATCCGGAGAAGGTTCTTCCATTAACGTGAGTGCTTCTTCTTCATCTAAAACATGTTCTTGAAGGTCAGATTTATCTATCATTGGTGTCCATTGCCGATTGACGTTGTAGACTTTCAGTATAGGTTTTCTAGAACCAATAGATGGAGTGTTATTGCATGAATGATAACGACAAAACGACAAAAGGCCGAAGATGATGATGACAATGAAATAAAATCCAACAATATCTGTACGTTCGTTAATAAATAACTAACTGTTTCATAGGTATAAGCAGCCGATTTCTATAGTTTGCAGTCACGTTGACTTAATGTGTAACTACCAACGAGGAACATACAAGAAAGTTTATACATAACATCCATCAAATAAACCCCTTTACTTAAATAAAGAAATTCAAACTATTCGTAAAACTCACTCTTTATCGTTTGCTTTTTCCTTCTCTTTCAGTAATTGTTTCCCCTTTTTCCTCATTTCCTGCACCAAACGTACCGCTGCCTTTGACGCGAATTCATTAGCCAACTGATTCAAAAACCCTGACTTCACGACAGCTTGGAATGAATTGATCACTTCATCAGGGCTTAAGCTCACTACTACTGAACTATCATCATCTTTTGCTTTTGAAAAATGTACATTAACAAGATAAAAAATTATACAAAATATTCCTTTCATCAACATTTTACAAGTACGTCATACTCCATTGTTGAAACTCTCAAACTGACATTGAAATTGAATGCAGGGTTTTCCATTTCAATTAAAAAGTGATCAATCAAATTCGTAAAGCTTAATCAAGCGAGTTATTGATTTCTGTTACGTTTTTCTCTTCGATAAGAAACTAACTGGCAGTTCAAGGTACATTAAATGTGCGCTATCATTGCAAAAACCATTTAAAATTTATTTGATAAAGGACTCATTTTGATAATTATTTTATGTGATAGTCAGACACGTATCTATTTCTTTGAGTTAGCAGTTGCTGTGACCAACGCCTTCTATTGCACGCCATCCTTCAAATATAATTGCATTTCCCAGCACTTGCAGTATGTGTATGTGAAAAATTTTATTTCACCGTCTTACATGTTACATGGCTTAATATGAAGGAAAGTCGCCCTTGAAAGCGAGAGGGAGCAGCGTGCCGCCATAACTCACGGCTGCATGAATTATTGATGCCAGACGTCGCCCGAGACCGCGGCGTCTGGAGAATATAGCCTCTCTACGTTGTATTGTGTAATGCTAATGCTAATTAATAAAGTCTTTGCTAATCTCAATAGCCCAATGGCTAACATGAGCTTTCTCTATTTTTGCAAATTCAAAATTCTAATTAAATTTTTTTTTCTGCAAGTTGATTTACAGCGAAATTCATTTGCACGAAGAAGTGCCGAAGCAATGAACCTGACATGAGTAACTTAACGTTATACTTATGCAATTTTGGAATTGTTAAACTTACAAGATAATTATGCTGGCAAATGTCATAAAAAGAAGGAGTGGAGGTTTTTGTAAATGAAAAATCCGCTAGATGGCAGTAGGTAGGCGTAGTGGTATGTGATTGGTGAATTTTGATATACAGGGTAAGCATAACCACCATGGGCAAGCGCATTGCTGAACGCAGTAAAATTAAAGGTACATATTTACGTACGGAAATTCGTTCAATCGGACAATTAAAACGTAGGACCTTTTCAAATCTCCTCGCCGAACTTGTTCCAAACAGTCATTCAAAGAGGATACTCTGGTGGGTACCAATTATCGTGTCCGCAAAACATATCACTTTATGATACCACATTCGGACTGAGTTGTCCCTCGTCGATTGGATCATCCTATGTCCAGTTGGTGGATGCTATTAATCCAATGAACTAATGAACCCGGTGCAGGCTTGTTCAGGCGCGTAAATTATGGAACAAACGCGTCGGCCGCAGATACATCCGCGCGATAATTAGCGAGTGGATCCGCGCTGTGACGTTATCAATACGCTGCTTCGTTGATATGGGGATGGACGAGTGGGTAGATACGGCAGTTCTAGAATTTAAAAGTATAATCTGGAATTATCAGTTCGCGGCAGGATTGCGAGGACAACAAGTGACGCAAAGCTGGGAGTTGTGCAACTGTAAACCGCGAACTTTATTGTGGGTGTGGGTGGCGGATGTAAAGACAAACTAAAGTTCAAAAAATTGTATTGCAACTGTGACAGTTCATGCTACGCGGTAAACACAATATCCCATTTTAAACATTTTTGTAATATTAATATCATTATTATAATATACTAGCGGCCGCCCGCGACTCCGTCCGCGTGGATTTCGATTTCCAATATCCTATGTGTTATTCTGATGTATAAGCTATATTGTGTTAAAGTTTCATTCAAATCCATTTAGTAGTTTTTACGTGAAAGAGTAACAAACATCCATACATCCTTACATCCATACATCCACACATCCATACATCCACACATCCACACATACAAACTTTCGCCTTTATAATAGTAAGTAGGAGGAGTAAGGTTTACTAGTTTGAATTCATTAAAATCGTTACGTTAACATTTCAAATAGTGACAAATTGTAAAATGAGGAACCTGGGTAAACCAAATTATCTCTGTATGTCTGTCTGTTACACTTTCCCGGTTAAACTTCTCTACCGATTTTGATAAAATTTGGTACAATATCCTCCTACAATAGCCTCTTGTCTCAGGGTCCAAACCCTGAGACAAGAGGCTACCTTTTACCGAAATCCACGCGGACGAAGTCGGCCGTTTCTGGCTAAATAAATACAAATTTTCAGAAATATTTTCGCTTGAACCATGCAATGCCTCATCCATCCATCAAGCTTTCTGTCGGTCCGTTGGTGTCAACGTGATGAATCCAGCCCATTGTAATCGCCCCTATGCATCCACCTGGCTTTGTGTGCTATTGGCGTATCTATCGATTACACTTTTGTGGACGGACTGACAGACCGATTGCGATCGGAAATATTATTGCGGGATACTGCTTTGTTTTGTGGGTAATTAATGATTTTTATCATAAAAGGTTCATGGATTAACTAAGTATCTCCATCACGAAGACCTTCCACGTTTTTTTTGGGTTATAGGGAAGCAAACAAACAAGAATGTCACATCATAGTAAGGGATCACCGCTGTGCATGGACGTCGACAACCGCACAAGGGGTGCAGATGCGTTGACCGCCTATAATACCCCATACTCTCCCTAACTGAGCTATGACGACCTTACTCACAAGCAGATAGCACAACAGTTACGAAGTTCTTCATCACTGTGGTCTTCTGTAAGTTGAAGGTACTTACCCAGACGATCGGCTAATTCGAGTGGAAGTTCCACTAAGCTCTACCTCATTCTACGTGATGAAGATGTTCGTTTAATAACTGTTGTGTGATAAATAAGGTGCATAATCAAATGTAAGACTACGCCATAGGACATTTTATGAACCCAGAAAATGAACCAATGTTTGATGATAAAACACACAGAAAGGCTGTTGCCTTTACACGTGATTATATCCACGTGAAGAAATGTGGCAGTTCTATTCTAGGCACTACATGGCACTAACATGTACATAGATAAAATTCAATGTATTAAACTCAATATATCATAATGTAGACATCCTTAACAGTTCAACTTCTTAAAGAAAAGAAAAAGAAAACAAATCAATATTCTTCACGCAACGTCTCATTCTACGTAGATCGTCAGTTCGACGTCGCACTAATCCCCATCACTCATACTTACCGGCGCACTAAGTGGATTATACGGCATTAGCGCGGCTCAACGGGAGCCGTTCAGTTCCACTCACATTTGTTACTTTTCTCCTCTAGCATTTGTTCGGCGATTCGTTAAGGATTGACAGCTTTGTTTGATTGTTTCGTTTAAACTGCGTTCGAAATTTGAAATAAAAGTTTCGAGTGCGTTTGTTTCTTAATTTTTTGCGTGTTGTCAAAATTCAATACTTTGAAAAGTATTGCTATGTTGAATTTGGACATTAGTGGAGTCAATGAAGCATTTGACTCGAAAGTCCTCAAGAACAGCTCCGATTTCGATGATTTTTTTTTTGTTTATTTTGTTTTTTTATATTATTTAAAATCAGAAACCTCTTAGAGCGGGGACGGAACTATTTATATTGTTTAAACAATATCAACGATATGGATATAAAAAATTAAGTTTGGTCTATATTTTTTTGTAGAAAAATCTCTATAATAATCTTATTGTAACAAATAGTTGTTACAAAAAGGTTTTTAACAATAATTTAATATTATTTTCGTCCGCGTTTATTTGGGTTTCATACAAACTTTCATCCCCCGTTTAATTCCTCTATGAGTGGAATTTACCAAAATCGTTCATGGGGAATACCTACGTCATAATAACTTGATGCATACAAAGTTTCAGCCCGATCGGCTCAAAATTGACAAAGTTTCATACAAACTTTCATCCCCTATTTTATCCCCTTAGGGGTGGAATTTATCAAAATGATTTCTCAGGCGATGCTCATATCAGAATAACTTTATGTATGCAAAGTTTCAGCTCGATTGGTTTAAAATTGACAAAGTTTCATACAAACGTTCATCCCCTATTTCACCCCCTGGGGGGTTGAATTGCTCACAATCCTTTCTTAGCGGATGCCTACGTCAAAATATCTACTTGCATACCAAATTTCAGCCCGATCCGTCCTGTGGTTTGGGCTGTGCGTTGATAGATCACTATGTCAGTCAGTCACCTTTGAGTTTTGTATATAGAAGATCGAGCTTTATTTTATATATATAGATTTGAGTTTTATATATTTAGATTGTTTATAACATTAATTAATATATTTACAAGTTTTTAATGGATATTGTGCAGGAAAATTTTTTTTTGTGCATAAACTATATCGTAGATATTGTTTAAACAATATAAATAGTTCCGTCCCCGCTCTAAGAGGTTTCTGATTTTGAATAGTATAAAAAAACCAATTTAACAAAAGAAAAATCATCGAAATCGGAGCTGTTCTTGAGGACTTTCGAATATTGCCTGTTTTATGTATTCATTGACTCCACTACATTGTCCTTTCGCTCAGTTAATCAGTTACATCATCAAAGTCGTTTGATTTAGGAAGGAATTGATTTATAAAATACCAAAATGTTTCTTTGTATGATTTTGTGATGATTCTTCACTTCACATTGTACGCATAATTATTCCGACATTTTGAATACCCATGAAAATCATAAGGATGCAATGCTATTCACTCATACCTATACCACTAAAACATTTTTGTCCTCTTTCTGAACTGACGAAGTTCATTAAAACTCTCTCATATTTACCAAATGGTAAATAAACAAGAAAACTCGCGGTTGGGAATAAAAATGAACTCTAATGCGAAAGAACGAAAATGTGGCGGATATCTGAGGAGGACGGGAGGAAGGGAACGTGAGACAACCGGGAGGGACAAAAAGCTATAAGAGGATGCGGTATATAAGAATTGAAAAAAAAAAACAATAAAAAAAGAGTGACTTTCTTGGACCTTATTTAAATATCTTGGAGATTGTTGAGTCCAAAACACCAATCATGAGTGTCGTTTAAATAAAGTGTGAAAATATACATTTTGATAAATAACAAAAAAAATTGTTTGCCAGTTACTATTGAACCCGTTTTCATTTTACCTGTAACAGAAAATAACTAAAACTTATACATTGCATCAGTGTCCAGCCTCAACAGCTAAGGAGTTGAGAACCTGGTTCTTATCTTTTACTCACCACCATTTACATGCAATATTTTTAATTTAATTTAATTGAATCTTGCAGAGAATCAGTTTCATTAGCGCAACAACAGTAATTTCCTATTAAGTGATCGAACCCACCGCGATGGTCAGCACAATATGCCAATATTGTCTATCCTGCGACAATACGCAGCAATCCGCAGTCACGCAGCGATTTACTGCGTAATTGTTAATTCAGCTTGACCGGCTCCTGCGAGTTGATTAGTCAATTACGAGACATTATAGATGTCCTATATTACACGCAGTGTTAAGCGGAATAATGATTGCTTGAGCAGGTTGCATTATCGGTCCGAATAGACTAGTGTGACATTAATATACCGGTTGATATGATGGGCTTTATATACTATTTCTAGCAGTATAGTTTTAATTTGTGTAAGAACAAATGTTTATTAAGCCACGCATTTCTCTATGCATAAAGTCTTACACGTAATCAGTTACCTACTGTTATTAGCTCAAGCAGGGCAATCAACAGTAATTTCCTATTAAGTGATCAAACCCACCGTGATACTCAGCACAATATGCCAATATTGTCTATCCTGCGACAATACGCAGCAATCCGCAGTCACGCAGCGATTTACTGCGTAATTTTTAATTCAGCTTGCCCGGCTCCTGCGAGTTGATTAGTCAATTACGAGACATTATAGATGTCCTATATTACACGCAGTGTTTAGCGGAATAATTATTGCTTGAGCAGGTAGCATTATCGGTTTGAATAGACTAGTGTGGCATTAATATACATACTTGTCGATATTGTTTGTACTTCATATCTGCAGCCTATTTCTAGCAGTATTGTAGTTTTAATTGAAGTTAGATCGAATGTTAATTAAGCCACGCATTTATCTATGCATTAAGTCTTACACTGAACCAGTAACTGGAATTAGCTCGATCAGCGCATCAACAGTAATTTCCTATTAAGTGATCGAACCCACCGTGATACTCAGCACAATATGCCAATATTGTCTATCCTGCGACAATACGCAGCAATCCGCAGTCACGCAGCGATTTACTGCGTAATTGTTAATTCAGCTTGCCCGGCTCCTGCGAGTTGATTAGTCAATTACGAGACATTATAGATGTCCTATATTACACGCAGTGTTAAGCGGAATTATGATTGCTTGAGCAGGTTGCATTATCGGTCTAAATATACTAGTGTGACATTAATATACCGGTTGATATGATGGGCTTTATATACTATTTCTAGCAGTATAGTTTTAATTTGTGTAAGAACAAATGTTTATTAAGCCACGCATTTATGTATTCGTTATGTACTACAGAGAATCAGTAACTGGAATTAGCTCAATCAGGGCATCAACGGTAATTCCCTATTAAGTGATCGAACCCACCCTGATACTCAGCACAATATGCCAATATTGTCTTTCCTGCGACAATACGCAGCAATCCGCAGTCACGCAGCGATTTACTGCGTAATTGTTAATTCAGCTTGCCCGGCTCCTGCGAGTTGATTAGTCAATTACGAGACATTATAGATGTCCTATATTACACGCAGTGTTAAGCGGAATAATGATTGCTTGAGCAGGTTGCATAATGTATCTGGATATACTAATTGGACATTAATATACTGGTTGATATTGTATGTAGGTACTTTATAACTGCAATATGTTTATAGGAGTATTGTTTTAATTTGTGTTAAGTAGCGCATTTCTGTATGAATTAAGTCTTACACTGAATCAGTTACTGTAATAAGCTTAATCAGCGCATCAACAGTAATTTCCTATGAAGTGATCGAACCCACTGTGATACTCAGCATAATATGCCAATATTGTCTATCCTGCGACAATACGCAGCAATCCGCAGTCACGCAGCGATTTACTGCGTAATTGTTAATTCAGCTTGCCCGGCTCCTGCGAGTTGATTAGTCAATTACGAGACATTATAGATGTCCTATATTACACGCAGTGTTAAGCGGAATAATTATTGCTTGAGCAGGTTGCATTATCGGTCTGAATAGACTAGTGTGACATTAATATACCGGTTGATATTATGGACTTTATATCTGCAGTCTATTCCTAGCAGTATAGATTTAATTTATTAAAAACTACTGTTTAATAAACCACGCATTGGTTGTAGAGGCATAGAATACAATAATTCTAACACATACTCAATTACATAAGCTCATGAACAGTAATTTCCTATTAAGTGATCGAACCCACCGTGATACTCAGCACAATATGCCAATATTGTCTATCCTGCGACAATACGCAGCAATCCGCAGTCACGCAGCGATTTACTGCGTAATTGTTAATTCAGCTAGCCCGGCTCCTGCGAGTTGATTAGTCAATTACGAGACATTATAGATGTCCTATATTACACGCAGTGTTAAGCGGAATAATCATTGCTTGAGCAGGTTGCATTATCGGTTTGTAACTACTGAATAGGCTGGAGACATCAATATATTCGGGGATAATACAGAGACGGTCTCATGTATACGCAAGTCAATTCATGAGTGTTATTTTCATGAAACATGATATTTATTCTCTTTTTATGACAACTTTATCACCAGGTATTGTTTTCTCTATAACCGCTAACAATTCTATAAGGTGGATTTGAGTGCTTCTATACAAGTAAAAGTCAACAAATATGTACATTACAGTTACTAAAAAGCCAAAGATGGGTGCAAAAGATACCTACATTTTATTTTTATATTCATTTAAAATTACGAGTAATTGTGTTCAGTGATCCTAGGCCATGGGCTAATTTCTCATGTGTCGGATTTTATGACCAGGTTAATAAATTAACTCATAGCAAGAAAACCATTGTTACAGCTGTGTTCACGACTAAAATAAAATAACCGTCATATATTATTGGGGGACTAAAATTCTTTTCACCTTATAATATCTAGTTCTTGTAGTTATAAAGACCGTTGTTAATTTCCAAGACTATGTAGATTGTGTTGTGTCTAGGAAAGGTAAACTTGGTGCAGGACGAAGCCTTAGGAAATCCCAAAGTCTAGACACAACTTAGATTTATATCCCTTCCTGGTAAATCATTATTCAAGTTTCCGGAACTATGGCTTCAGAGACCAATATAAAAGAATAACATATAGTATTTTAAGCAAAAACATGGAAAAGAAATACTATCAGCCCGTTTTTAGGGTTCCGTAGCCAAAATGGCAAAAAAACGGAACCCTTATAGATTCGTCATGTCTGTCTGTCTGTCTGTCTGTCTGTCTGTCTGTCTGTCCGCCAGTCTGTCACAGCCACTTTATTCCGAAACTATAAATACTATACTGTTGAAAGTTAGTGAGTGGATGTATTCTGTGAACCGCAACAAGGTTTCATACGAAAATAGAAAAAAAATAAAAAAAAGTGGGGGGTCCCCATAGTCAGAACTGAAACTCGAAATATTTTTTTTCATTGAACATATACGTGTGGGGTATCTATGGATAGGTCTTTAAAAATGATATTGAGGTTTCTCATATCACTTTTTTCTAAAGTGAATACTTTGCGTGTCAGACCCTTCCAAAGTGGAAAAAAGTGTGTCCCCCCCCCTCTAACTTCTAAAATAAGAGGACGATAAAATTGAAATAATTATATAATGTACATTACCATAAAAACTACCAACGAAAATTAGTTCGAACGAAATCTAGTCAGTAGTTTTTTAATACGTCAAAAATAGAATTTGTACGGAACCCTCAGTGCGGGACTCCGACTCGCACTTGGCCAATTTTTGTTCTCTTATTTTCAAGCTCTACCTAACTGTTAATTTTAATTTTTGAAGGTAATTTTTTTTTAAGGGAAGTTTTCCTGTACTAAAATAATCAAGCTGAAGAGTTTGTTTGTTTTTTGGTTTGAACGTGCTAATCTCAGGAATTGCTGGTTCGAACTGAAAAGTTATTTTTGTGTTGGATAGTCCATTTGACGAAAGCTTTACGCTATAGTATAACAATATGTGTGCGGAAACCGAAATCCTCGTAGACGCGAATTTATTTACATTGGTCAACGGCGTAGATCACCTTTTTTACCTCGCTTTAACATAATATAAATAAAATGTAAAGAACATTACAGCTAAAAGTACCTCCACCAATATTAGCAGCTCTATGAAAGTACATCGTCCGCCGCGGGGGATGAAACTGTAGTAGAAACGACCTATTTTAAATTTTCCCCGATGTAAAAACTATAACGTGTATTTTTATAGAGCTGCGATTTCCAATAACGGAGCTCTGAGTCTTGTTTGCCGTACCGACTATATGAGCTTTGGTTTGCGAAGATGGAAATGTTACTTGTTTATTCTGTTATGAATATTGTGTGTATATAACCTTGTGTGTAAACCTATTGTGTATACTTGTTTGTTAAAATTATTACATTGTGTTTACTATTACGATTATTTAGTAGAAGATTTTAAAAATAAATGGTGTCTATGGGTATGATAGCCTCGTTGGGGCTATTTACTGCGTCATCAATGCCTTGATGGTTTAGTGGTTAAAGCACCGGTTTAAAGCGATCAAGTTGACGAATAATTTGGTCTTTTCCAGAAACACAGGCCGGTTTGGTGATGATCAGGAAACCGTATTTGGCAAGCGTGGTGATTAAGTTAATAAATATCCACATCTTTGCGGAAATGATAGAGCCCTTTCCTTTACATCATTCGCTTGCCCTGTTCCCAGTTAATTTGGAGTCAGCGCAATACGTTGACTTTCTCCATACATGCTCTACAGTGAAACATTAATAGGTTGACACTTTTTTGTCGGATCCGACAAATCCAAACAAGACAGCTTGTATCCTAAACAAAGCCCCATTATCCACCAACTATCCGTCGTTTCTAATTACCGATTACTTTCACTGCCGAACTGTTTGTAATCGCAAATGTGCCAATTTCTGGAACCGGAGGTTTATACCGGAATCGGAATGGCCTAATTTCTGTCCGTCGCGCCATCTGTCGGCCTGTCCTTATGTACGTGCGCCGAATTCCAGCGATTGGCTTTTAACACAATAAAGACTTGTGTATAAAATGGAATGTCTTGTCTTGTAAGAGACGGTTTTTTAACGACTTGCTGGTCAATAAATTGCCTATTAGAGGTCGCGGGTTCGCTTTTCGCACAGGACAAACATTTGTGTGCATGAACATTTTATGTTATATGTATCTATTTAAGTACACTTGTACCACTGTTGATTCTGATATCTGTAACACATGTGCTCTTCTAGCTACTTAACGCGGAGTCAGATCAAGGTATGTAATTTTGTGAAATATTAAGTGTTTATTTATTTATTTAAAAACTTAGCTTTCTTAAAAATGCGAATAAAGATAGTTTGAGCCATTTTCGTGCAACACTTCGTCGGAAAGAATTTTTACTGTCAGGGCTTACAATTAACTACAATGAAAATAATATTATAACAAAATACAATTACATTTGTTTGTAGCTGATAATAAATGCTGCTTACAATAAGTATAAAATTGTGTAGTACTAATTACCATTATCATTATCAATATCATCATCGTCATCATCCTTTTTCAGTCAGTTTATACATGGATGATACATATTATGCCCTAGTCACTACGCTGCGCTGGGCAGGCAGGTTGGTCATCGCAATGTATTGAACGATGAAACAGTGGAACGTTTTTGTCAACTACCCATCCCCTGGAATGTCCCTTTATAAGACGTATACGAGAAGAGATGGTAGGTTGGTAGTACTAGTCTAGGCCGGCACTACACAAGTCTAATATACTCGTAAAAAATTGGCCAAGTGCGAGACGGAGTCGCGCACTGAGGGTTCCGTACAAATTCTATTTTTGACGTATTAAAAAAACTACTGAATGGATTTCGTCCAAACCAATTTTCTTTGGTAGTTTCTATGGTTATGTACATTATATAATCATTTCAGTTTTATCGTCCTCTTATTTTAGAAGTTAGAGGGGGGGGACACACATTTTTTCACTTTGGAAGGGTCTGTCACGCAAAGTATTGTCTTTAGAAAAAAATGATATTAGAAACTTTAATATAATTTTTAAATACCTATCCATAGATACCCCACACGTATATGTTCAATGAAAAAAAATATTTCGAGTTTCAGTTCTGACTATGGGGACCCCCCATTTATTTTATTTTTTTCTATTTTCATGTAAAAACCTTGTTGCGGTTTACAGAATACATCCACTCACTAAGTTTTAACAGTATAGTACTTAAAGTTTCGGAAAAAAGTGGCTGTGACAGACTGGCGGACAGACAGACAGACAGACAGACAGACAGACATCACGAATCTATAAGGGTTCCGTTTTTTTGCCATTTGGCTACGGAACCCTAAAAATCAATCAAGGTCGCCCTATCACACATCAATGGAATCAGACAACTGAGCATCGCAAACCCAGCCTTATTAGAAATCGGAATGGCCTCATTCCAGCGTCTGAACACAGCTTCCCAGAAGACGTTAGGTGAATGATTCGCCATTGGCTTATTGTGTTACAGGCGGCTGGTGAGAATTGTCTGGTTTATCGTATATCGTGCAATTTCCAGATGGGCGTTAAGCCCATAATCACCATTCTGGGCAGGAGTGTTGGTGACATCTGAATGGTGAAAGGGAAAGGAACTTCCTTTTCCCTAGAATGTCCCTCCGAATGTAGCTCACAACATCTGTGGTAAAGACATGATGTTGTACTCGTAGATTCAATTCCAGGCAAGCTACTAATTCATAGAATCGATTAATATACGAATCGATAAAGGACAACCTATATACCCCAATAGATTCAGACAGCTGAGCATCGCAAGCCTTATTAGAAATCGGAATGGCCTAATTCCAGCGCCGGAACACAGCTTCCCAGTAGACGTGAGGTGAATGGTTGGCGATTGGCTTATTGTGTTACAGACGGCTTGAATTGTCTGGTTTGTGATCGTGTGTTATATAAGGGTAAGGATGGAAAAGCTGTGTTATTTGTTGAAGAATATTGATTTGAAGTTTCTCTACAGTCGATGTTTATTTCTTTGGGCGGTTTTAAACATGAGTGGACATAATATGACATGAGTCGACTTTTTGGTGCTGAACAAATGAAATGGTATTATTTTAACTCATGTATTCTGTCTGTTGTATTCTGGGCCAAATAAAAACTTTTTATTTCTTTAGTTTCTTTATATGGTGTTCATATTGTAATTATTGTATTGTTTGCTGTGCTTGCGCACTAAATTGCAATTGGAACATAACAAACCTACGGCGTAGAAAAATTTTAGAGGACTTTGTTAAGACATCGCATTAGCTGCAGTGTGTGTGGCATAATATTTCAGCCGACAATCGGGTGATTGCAGCAGTGAACACTATTCATAAATGAACCGAAGTATGTAAGTGCAAGTATAGGAAAAAGAAAACGGGCATTTTCAAAACCACAATCTTCTCATAAAGCTAATATTTTATATCCAATTTGAACTCCAAAGTAAAAGGAATATGGCATTGTGTCACATATTCCAGTTACGTTGTATGGCCTAATTTCAGCCACTGGGGTCTAGTGGGACGTGAAGCGAATACGTCACGATTGGCTTATTGTGTTACAGGCGGCCGGCCGGCACTACCAGTGTAATTGAATCAGTTGGCACTGCTTCATATGTGGTCATATATAATTTTTTATAATATAGGGTGTCAAACGAAGAAGTGGATCATGATGGGAAGTGATCACCGCTGCCCATGGAATGGTCGTACAACTACAATGTTCGAATATGAGTTGCCTGCCTTTAAAAACCCCATACCCTCCCCAACTGAGCTCTGGCGACCTTACTCACCAGCAGAAACATAGCACAACAGTTATGAAGTACTAATTCATTGTGATCTTCTGTAAGGTAGAGGTACTTCCCCAGACAAGTGGCTCATTTGAGTGGAAATTCTACTAAGGTCTATCCCTCCTAAACTTATAAGTCGCAATAACTTTTTAAGCCGACAACATTTCACTTTTTCCATGTTTTGACTAAGAATGAAGCATTTACGCGCTAACAATTTTATTTCGCCACAATAAACAGCAGTCGAAGCCGCAAGCGCTAACTAGTTAAACTAATATAAGGTTACAACTTGTGCTGCTAGTTTGAGTTTGAGAGATTAATTACTAGGTGTCGACGCTTTGAGAAGCTGCGAGCTTCGCGAAGGACCAGTTATTTTGAAGAGTTGAAAAAAGAGTAATACGCGTTGAATTACCTCTGGTTAGCTTTGTAGTTTATTCGTAGTTAAGGTTAGATTAGTTTATTTTTGATAAGTAACAGTTTTGATATGCTTGCTGACACAGAAAATTCTTTATTCGAGCAGAATCTTACGATTTTGCTTCTTTGTTTATTTTTCAAACTTATTACGGTAATAAATAATTTGATGACAGTAAGCGGTTTTTAATTACCACGGTTCGAACCTCTTGCGGTGCGAAACGCCTAAAGACCCAAATAAATAAAATTAAAAAAAAACCTATCACTAACACACCAATGCCAAGCCCCAAACTAAGCTCGAAGCTTGTGAAGCTTGTGCTATGGAGGCTAGAGAACGGATAGACACACAACCACTAATACAACAGTTAGTACACAATCGCTGAACGTGCCAATAGCCTCACTGCATATAAATAAATAATATAAATGCCTTAGACTAAACTAGAAAAACTTAGCTCGAAGCTTGATCTTTTTTTTTATCGCAGGAGAACGTTTTTACGCGCCTTAGCATACAGGCTAGTTAGGCTTTTTTTTTTTTTGAGGGGAATGCTTTGACGCACCATGTCGCCGCGGGCTAGCTAAGCCCGCGACCGTGTGTGGGGCTCGGGCGCACAAAATAAGCGCCCACTACCCACTAAACCCCTCCAGTTTCCCCTTTTGCTCGCATCAGGACGGGTCGCTGCCAGCCGCCAAGGCTAGTTAGGTCTGCAGCCGTGTGTGGGGCTCAGGACTAAAGACGTTCGTCCCAAGCTCGAAGCTTGACCTATCGATGCTACAGAACGGATAGACATACAACAACCACTTACACACAACCACAAATACAAGTACAACAGTAAGTACACAATCGCTGAACGTGCCAATAGCCCACTCACTGCATATGAAGCAATAAACACAAACACGAACGCGAACTAATCACAAGCCCGGAACGTTTGCTGCAATTCTAATAAACATTACAATGCACATATCACAATAACATTAATATTGGAATTAATTACTAAAGTTCCATTGCATCCGGGCTAGGATTAATAGAGGAATGTTACTGTGTTGGTGTAGTGATGTTACGGATATCCGTAGCCGTAACCGGAGATAATCGCCGATAAAAAATATTTCGCATTTATATCCGTATCCGTTACTTTTCACACCGATCTATTACGGATATTTTCTTTACAAATTCTATAGTTATAGAATGAAATGATGTATTTCAGGGATGAGAAAGCATTTTAAAACAATCTAATAAAAACTTCTTAGTAAACATTTTTTAGCACATAATATTATTATGTTATTTTCTCAACAAAAGCAACACCCGCGCGACGCAAGTCGAAACATGTGATGCGGGTCGTTCCAGGAGAGAGGTGTCACCAATCGTTTCTAGGTCACTCGCGCCTATACCGATTGCATAAGAAGATAACTATTCGTATCCGCGGATACGGATACACATTAAAAGCGATCCGGCATCACTAACTGCTAGGATCCTGGCGGGTGGAACAAAGAACATTTGTTGCGGGAAGAAGTAATGCGGAATGTGGAAATTTAAATGGAGGCTGTGATTTACTAACAATCTGAAGTTAGGAGTCTGTTAACAGGAAGACCTTGTCATGTTTATCATGATTTTTTTGAGGAATTTTGCACGCGTACCAGCCGCCTAGAGAGACGCCTCGCTACTCTGCTCTCTAGAAATGCAACATCAGAAACAGGTATGTAATTCTGGTGATGGCAGTGATACGGACTAGAGGTAAATAGGTAAATGCGATTTTTGAGTCATTTAGCAATTAAATATAAAAATTACTCGAAAATATACTTTTTGCTTTGACTTACACTCGATATCGATGAAAACATATGCATGTAAATCTGTTGTATGTACCAAACTGTAAGTAATCGTACATACTCACAGCTACAGTTATTACCCCACCTCAATACTGGGGGGTACTAACCATACTTAAAGAGGGTTCTGTGAGTAACACGGGCGTGTCGACTAGGGAAGTTTTAATCTGTCGTGTGTTTCGAGAGGCATAAATCTGCGGAATGAATCCCATGGCCGCGCCCGCTTCGTATTAGCATACACTCACTGCCGAGGAAATCCACTTTGAGCACCCAATTTTTGATCACCCGTAACTGGAGCTCCTAGCTCAGTTTACTTTAGCACCTTTTTTTTTATAGAGGGGAATGCATTGACGCACCATGTCGCCGCGGGCTAGCTAAGCCCGCGACCGTGTGTGGGGCTCGGGCGCACAAAATAAGCGCCCACTACCCACTAAACCCCTCCAGTTTCCCCTTTTGCTCGCATCAGGACGGGTCGCTGCCAGCCGCCAAATGGGCGGCTTATGTTCGACCCGTCCTTCGAGCGCCCCGACCTGATGCCGGGGCTGGCGCCTAGGAGTCTACTTTAGCACCTGTTCATACTGCTGGGATGCTAAAAATATCAAATAGGCCTTCCTAAAATATTAAACGAACTTGATCTTGACGAGAATCATAACAATCACTGAAAAATAATGATAAATGTTTTTGTGAGAGTTCAGCACACACAATTGTAATTGACGCATAAAATTATACCGAAGCATTCGGAATTAAACGAATTACAGAAAACTATACTGAAGTAACTACCATAATGATGTAGCGTATGTTTCTGTCGGTGAGTAGTCTCTAGAGCACACTATATGGAATTAGATTTCAAACCCAAGCACCTAAATTAGTCCACTAAATTATGTAGGTGTTTAAAAATTAGATGCTCAAAGCGGACAACCTTTCCCTGTCGGCTAAGATCTATACGAGGGGAGGGGTGTTCGATGCTCGTTTTGATGAGAGGTGCCGTAGGTGGTTTAAGTCGCTGATTTTGAAGAAGTTTTTTGATATATTATATGTTTTTTTTGTATACCAGAGGGAGGCAGAGCAAGAGGGTCACCTGATGATAAGTGTTTACCGCCCTGTCTATACGTCAACAACTCCACAAGTGTAGCAAATGCGGTGCTTGGCTTTGAAACCCTATTTACTATTATCATTGAGTGCTCTGGAGACTATGTACCGACAAAAACATAGCGCAACTTTTATAATGATAGTTACTGGTTTCTGTATTTCCGAATGCCTCGGTATAACTTTGAACGGTAATTTCTATTGTACATGCTGAAATCCCACAAACACGTCTATCGTTATTTTTTTTTGATGTGGTCTCATCAAGGTCAAGTACCGTACATTTAAACCATTAAAAAAAACTAGCAAGTAAAGTATTCACTCTAACACTCTACCACACACTTCCCAATGCATATGCATTATTTTATAGGTACAGTCAGCTTCAGATAGATAGTGACACTCAGGGATAGTGACACTAAAATAAATAGACGCAACCAAACAGTCAATAATATCGGTATAAACAAAGTTCCCATATTTTTGTCAAAATTCCAATTGTTCCTAAAGTGGACACATCCAAAACGTCTAGAAATCGGTTCAGATAAACTAGCATATATAAAATCATCGCGCCAATGGTATCGAACGAACCATTCTGAGTGTTAAAAATTTTGATAGGTGATAATCCGTAATAACAAATCCGTAACCATTATTATGGCGTTTTTGACTGAACCGATCATTATGACGACATTTTGAATGTGTGTTGACTTTTTGAACGAATAATAATGTTGTCAACAATATGGAAACTTGGTACAGTTTTTGAGCCAATTGAACTGACGATTTGGTTGCGTCTGCCGTCTATACATATATTTAAGTACCCTGAGTGTCATTATCTCTGACGCAGACTATACTTAGGTACGAAGGCATGCAACAAAAGAAAGCTAGACGCAGCAGTTTGTCACCTTTTTGTCGTCACAAGATCTGTCTGAAGGCGCCTTTTATGAATAATGAGAGATCGCATTTAAATCCAGAGTTGTTGATTTATAAGCGTGGCACAGCAAGCCGTGTTAGGCCTTGGGCACATACATTATTTATATATCGATGGGTGTTCCTAGTTGTGATGTATAGGTTTCACTTGGTGGTCTAAGGAATGGAAATTACTGTGAGTTGATGAAGATTAATGTTAATAAACTTTCTGCTTATTTGGAAGCCGTCGTGGGATGGTGATATAAATCATAATGATGAAAAAAACTGGCGATTCATATCATGCATCATCGTGATTTATAATTTGTGGTTTTTATATATAACTACAAATATAACTAAAACAATATACAGAAAAATAAATAAAATAATAATCATTTGGACCGTGAACTTGAAACATCCTTTTTGTTCTATTTACAAACAAGATTAGGCTATGACAAAGTGTAAAAAAGTTTGTTTTATTTAAACGTCTATCAATTTTCAAAGTTTTTGCAGAGACGATGATAATGAACCTATTCGCAAATTACTAATCTTTTTAAATATATTGCACACAAAATCTTTGCCTTGTTTTTCTTACAAAGTAGTGACTACGAAGTTCCTTAAAATTGCATCCTTCAGGCTACAATGTACACAAATCCTTACATCAGTACTCGTCCGTGCCGTCCATTTTTTCAGTCTCCTTATTCGTTTAATTTAATCCCTTTGTTAGGACAGCTGTTTCTTAATAAGGCTTGTTGTTACAAAGAAAAATGTCACTCGTTTTGCACGGTGTAAGAAAGCTTAAAAGATTGCACTTTTTTTCCTGCGCAGTCAGTACTGGCATAGAGTAGGTAGATTGAGATGGTTAATGTGGTTGTACTTGACTGTTAATACCTAATTTGACACATTGTAGAGGTGTAGAGCTTAGTGGGACTTCCACTCGAATGAGCCGATCACCTGTACCTCCACCTTACAGAAAACCTCAGTGCAGTAGCACTTCGTAACTGTTGTGCTATATTTCTTCTGGTAAGTAAGGTCGCCAGAGCTTATTTGGGGAGGATATGGGTTTTTTAAGGCAGGCAACGCATTTTCGATGTTCGTGTCCATGGGCAGAGGTGACAAATAAAGATTCTTGTGAAAAATATAATCTTTTGAATTTTTAACTTAAGTTCCTCTGTAAATAAATTATAACTTCAGTTCTCAATCATGGTCTTTTACATGTACAATCGCACGAACGTGAAAGGTAAAAGGTTAAAGCAAGTATTACAAAACTTCACGTTCTACGAAGATAATGGTTCTGCTTGTATTTTTTTTTTTCCAAGAAGTACACTATTAGACTCTGCGGCATATTCAATAATAAGAAAAGATATTTAAAAAAATCATAGATAGGTATATTAATAACATCAAGCAGTAATATTTTCCCTAAAAATCGAATATGCCTTACACATCGCTCAAACATTGTTTTAATACTTACAAAATAATTTATTATACTTTTGAGCTTCTGTAGTTTTTACTCTAAGGCACTACGACGCTATGTTTTATTCCTTCGCTAAATGGATTAAGCTAAGAAGTATTAACTAAATCGAGTTAGTTTCCCTTACAAAGTTTGCATTTGTTATAATAAACAGGTCTTCTTAATTTATTTACATATAGTTATTTTTGTGTATTTGTGAAATATTATTATTCAGAGGTACTTTTTGATAAGAGTGAAGATATTTTCCAGTTGTGCGGTCTATATTTACGTATAGCAGTGGACTCGATAACGCACTGGTAAGCACGCTCAGCCTGCGATTGCTAAAGTTAAGCAACTTTCGCTAAGGCCGGTCATCGGATGGGTGACCGGAGAGCTTCTCCGTGCTTAGGAAGGCACGCTTAGCCGATGGTCCTGCGCCTGATCTCTCTACGGTCGTGTCAGATTAATGTCCCGTCGAATTGTGAGAGTGAGGGAGGGAGGGAGGCACTAGCGCAATCACTCCTGTACTATAAATATTCTGCATACACATACGCCGAAAAACGGCCGTAAGCTTTTTAATTTGGTTTTATTTATGAGCAAGTTTTGATGAGACAATCTAACCTATATGTCTAAGACTACAGGAAACAACAAACTTTAGAAGAAATACGAGATACTCATACATTTACTCTCGTGACAATTTTCTTAACATCTTTCTGATGGCCATAACCTTAGTACCAAATTAGATTTGTATATTTTTTTTTATACATTTTAGACTTTTGAATACTTAACCTTATTTTTCTTTTTAGTTTGAAATTTTTTTTGAGAGCACTATACAATTAAAAGATACGTTTAACACAACACTACTTCAACTTCTCACCACATGTCTAATGGCGTGAATGACTGGCGAGTTTCGAGATCTCAAGACGGGAGCCGAAGAAAGGCTTCAAACAGCTTCATCAGAGCGGCCCCACCGGTCTGCAAATAAGCCGCCCACCCGGGTTAGGGAGAGGTTATATTAGAAGAGGTAAGATCGTTTTGACTGGTAGTTTACACGTGATAATAAGAGCATAGCGGATAAAACCTATTGTAAAAAAATCTACTGATCCACTATAATGATAATAATAATGCCTTGGACAAACACACCAAATGCCTAGCCCCAAACTACGCTCGAAGCTTGTCAATAAATGCTAGTGAACGGATAGACATACTAAAATACTTTTATAAACATCGATGACTTGAGTATAAGTGTCGATGTTTATCACACCAAAATTTTCCCTAGTGGGATCGAACCAGCGACCCTTGGTTTTGTGGCCAGGGTTACTGACCATTAGAACAAATGGCCCGTCAAAACTTAGCTCCAGTATTATATTCCCTACTTTTTTATCCGTCAAGCAAGCTTACTGGGCCTTACTCTTATCCGCTCCGCCTCAGAACAATACCGGCCTTCATATCCACGTCATGATTGCACACAATACTGGGTGGGTCGCATTATTATGCTAATACCAGCAATAGGCGTTACTGATAAATATGAAGACTTCATATTGTTCCACGTGAAATTGGGACCGGACGATTTATCAGATTATGCGGACCTTAAGCTTTTGCCGGCCTTGTTTTAACAAAGCCAGTCAATATTGACGATGTGATTTGTTTAGGGGAAGGGCTTAGTTTTGTTCGTAGAGCTCATTTTGAGGATAATATGCAAATATTTGTTGACGAACTAAATATTTTTGTGTCATCATCAGAAGCCTCTCTTTATAGTCACTCGTTTGCGTATATAAATACCTACAACAAAATTAAATTAGGAATTCAGCGTACAAAAAATTACGGATAAATTTTAAGTACCTAATGGAAAACTTTTTTAGGAATTACAAAACCTCAAACATTTTCAGGAAAATTCTCGATTCAGCCAAAAATATTCTCATGTATAACATCGATTGGGATAGCCACTATAAAAAGGTTTTGCAACAGTATTTCTGTTAAAAATAAAAGTTTAGATAGGGGCCAACGGAATAATAACACGGCCATGTCGAGCACACGAACCGATTCGATCAGCAACCGATAGCATTTCGATCTTTTATTTTTAGTTTCGTTCACAACTTTAAATTACTATTGCAAACAGGCAGCTCGTTCTATGCAAGTTTAATAGCTTCCAACATAGTGCGACTATCGGTTAACATCGTCTCCTGTACTATGTTACTCGTAACTGAGATTTATGGCAAAAATGTTAACATTTTGTCAGCAACCTAATGCTCGCTTTGTGTGGACTGCCATTTTCAAACTCCATTTATAGCATGCGATGGAATGGAATGTGTTCGAAAGTGAAGTCGATTTTCGTAGCGTAGTAAAAGGGATGTATTTGTTCTACGCAGTTCATTCAATCAACCGCCCCAGTGGATGCTGATTGGTAAATAAGGTGCGTGTTTCACGTTATATTTTTTTAGTATCGCAACGCTGTTTCGCAGCTTAACAATGTGTCAACAGCAGTAGGCCGGGATTTTATTTTGTACAGATAATTTATGAGAGGTTTTCGTGTAGTTTTTAATTTGTTACGTGGACATGGATAAATTGATTGATCATTTCATCGCGGATTCCGGCGGTGTAGCGACTTTTTCGGTTGATTAACGGCCTTGTTTGGTGGATAAAAACTTTGTTGATGGCTTTTTCATGTAAATTTTACAACTTTCCCTATACAGGCATAGCAATGAACTGAGTTGCTGACCGAAAAGGAAGGGCTGGATTTGTGATATTATTTGAGTTGTTAAATCGAATCCTACTCAGTGAAAACTTTTTCTCGTTGATCATTATTATCTTTATAAGCATGAAAACCAAAGAACTACACATTTGGCTCTTTGGTCTGAACTTAAGCAGTATAAATACATTTTATTCTGAGCATTCGAACTAAATGTCGCTAACATTATATGATTTTCCTAAGAACAAAATTTTGATTATGTATAAATTTCAATTTCTTGCATGGATTACTTAAAGTATAAGCGTTACATAGGCGTATTCAATATTTTACTTCAAAATATCTTTTATATTTTATCCAGTAATATAAATTCATACGCATTTTTCATTTCCGCTTGTTTAGTGCGCTTCCAAGATGTATTGAAGCGCGGGAAAATAATGATATCGGCGGATAAATCCGAGTTTAAATCGGCAAGTTAAGCCCCAGCAGAGATATGACGAACGCATCATCCCCGTATAATACTGTATACGCCATTAAAATATAGAACTGTATAGTGTAAGAGCCATGGTAAGACTGACTTTTGAGATTGGGACTCTGGCGGTCAAAAGACTATCGTTATGTAACGGAAAGGAAAGAAATGTCCCAGCGCAGGGCGCATCATTTGAAAGACTACCCGAGAAAACATGTCATTATGTAATAGAAACAAAATCATAATAACATTTCTTCGAGAATAAGAGACGTAAAACATAAAAATCTGCACAATGATAAGAGTATTTTTATGTTCATAGATTAATCTTAGGTAAATATTGTTTGTTTTATTAGTTTTATTATGTTGAAATAACTGATTGTTTTGAATACCAATAGCCTAAACTACAAAATTTGTATACTGCAAGTTTATTTGACGCACACCATCATATTCAAATATGGCGTTGTGTCTCTTCGACTAGAATAGAAAATCTTCAAAGAGCTGAGAACCGTTTGATCTTATATAGAGAGATTTTCAATTTTCATCGTATTCCTTAAAAGGTTTCGGTAGGGACGGCTCTGCCTGACAAAGATATTACATGGTTAACGTATAAACCCTTTATATGAGATCTTTAGTCCTGTATTAAAACTATGGGTATGTAGGATTTAGTAAACATTTCTGCTAGACCAGTGTAACGAATTAACAATACAAGTATTTTTTCAATTATAATTGGTTGACATAATGATTTTGCAGTAAACAGTATGTTTGAAACTTTAATATTTTACCCACACATTTGTCACTTTTTTGCAAATTGTACCTATATTAAGTAAGGGACTAATAATTATGATGCTTTCATTGTTGAACTGTATTTGATTGTTGAACTGAATTAATTATAAGGGAAATATTTTTTCTTATGTGAAAATTATCACTCTTTATTAAGGAAACTGAATACATAGCAAGATTAATAATAATAATAATAAAAACAATCTATAATTAATGTCTGTAATTTAATTTAAATTTTACTTTTGTAATGAAATTGTATTGCATGATTTGATTTTATTTTGTGTTATTTTATTTAATATCATGTACGCATCACATTTATAAATACACTAGTCATAGGAAGAGCGGGACTACCTGACACAAGTATCTACGTATACTTAATAGGCGGTCTCAATCACTTAAGGCAAAATGTAACCAATGTGATGAAATAAAACATTTTTCATTTTCATTTTTTTTTCATTTTCATTTTCATTTTGCAACCTTATACTCGTTATTAATGGACGTGAATGATATTTATACTCGTAGATTAAATGGATGTGAAACAATATGACTATGGCTTACAACATCATCATTGGCTTTGACGTCTATTTCAAACGATTTAATCATTGTCATGTAGAAGACGAGGCCCTGCATTTTTCAATATTTGTATGTATACTTATTTGCGTTCTAGCCAATATCGAAGAAAATATACAGATTCTAGAAAGAAAGGAAAATCAATATCATCTAAGAGTTTAGTTATAAGATATTCTATCAAAATAATTGGTCCCAGTTTCAGGTAAAACATTTGGGAATTAATAAAAAACATTTCCAAGAACCTACTTATAGGCCTGTCCTACCTTTTTTCGCTTAATATTATCGGCGTATTTTGTTCTAACCTTGTTATTGGCTTTGTAGTGATTTACATAACGAAATATTGCAAGAATTCTCTCGGGAATACTAAGTGGAACAAGTATGTTCATATAAAATATTGGCAAAGATAAAAAACGGTAAACATTTTATTGTAATGTATGTTGGAAATGATATCCATTCGATCCATCGAGCAAGTATTCGCAGGAGAGTTATTTTTTCGTCAATATGTCGCATCAAGCTTTTTGTCTGTCAACTGAAATGTCAATTATTGCAATATCTTTCTCGCTACACCTCTATCTCAAGCTTTTGTTTTGACATGTCTGTTATCTTTTAGATTAGTTAAAATCGTTGGAATGCGCATCACTATCACCCTAGCGCTTCTTCCGGTTGCATCCTCGGCCATTAACTGCTAAGACCATGGTGCGTTATGTCAACTATGATCCTGATTCGACAAACCTGGTAATTACATTGGACAGTCGTCTGATCTTCGCAACCCACACAAGGAAAACTAGACAATTCGGATCATACGGGTAAACGGCTTAACGGGCTTTCTGCTGCCCGGAATCGTCAATACTATCGGACAAGCAGGTGATTCAAGCCTGCAATGTACTAACCAAACTGAGAAACCCCACACAAAGTGGTGGTGTTCCCCGCGGGACTCGTTCCTACGGCCTCCGCTGTTTTTGAGCTCAGCGCTCTAACAGTTTTGTTGAAGTCGTTGGTAAGAGCATCAAAATTAGCTTGTCGTAGTCCAAAGCTAGCACAGATGGTGCAGTTATGTTTATAGTCACCATGCTGGTTAGACGGCTCTGTGAAAACAGGAAAACGCTGCTATCTCTTAGAATATTGTCCACTCACTGAAAGATGTGGTAGTGCTATTCTAGGCCTACACGACAAAAGCAACTAGCAACTGGACGACAAGTCACAATCTACTAAACTCCTGACCTAGTTCGGACCCAGACCGCAAAGTTGAATTCAGAACAAACGTGTAGTAGAATAATAAAACACAAGCTTCAACTGAGCGAGCAAAGCCTAGCTCACGGTCGCTGGGCGGAAAATCCGTTTGCAGTCGAGAGAAAGTGAATGCGGCGTTTTCCTTGAGGTGATAAAAAGAAAGATGGATCTGGATTGTAACAAGGCTTATTACAGCATTTACAGCAAGCATTGCTTTTGTAAAATATACAGCTTCGTGTATGACTGTATCCATGGTGTAGTTGTTAGAGCGCTGTGCTCAAAAACCTCGGAGGTCGAGGGTTCAAAACAGCGGGGAGCACTTCTTTGAGTTGATTTTTCCAGTTTGGTTAGGAAATTGCAGGCTTGAATCACCTGATATCCGATAAGAATGCCGATTTCGTTACGGCATTTTCGTTTCGTTAGGCACGTTAGCCATTGACCCTGTCAATAGGTGATTCAAGCCTAACCAAACTGACAATTACTGAGAAAGCCTAAATAAAGAGGTGGTGTTCCCCGCAGAATTTGAACTCCATGGTTTTTTAACCCCAGCACTCTAACCACTACACCATAGAGGCTGTCAGAAAATTATCAATTTAACTAATTTTATGTTAAAGGAAAGGTTTTTTTTTTATATTTCTAAGACGCGAACAGGAAAATCACACTATATCGCCTCTTTAGTTTGTAGCACTTTAGCTCAATTTAATTTGTGACTTAGTGTGGTTAATTGTAGCAATTCATCTCAAGAGTATCTCTACAACACGACTCGCTCAAGTTACGTATTTCACAGCTGCACATTTAAGTTTACCGCTCAGATTGCAGGTATCACTCTTCAAAGGCTCGAACCAACTCAATATCTAGGAAAGTTTTGTTACGCGTCGGGAACTTCCTCGCTAATGGGAAGACAGTTTCCGTGACGCAACAGTTGCTGTTTGGAACATCAAGTTTACAACTGTTGTAAGTGCTAGTCTGGAATCGAGACGATATTTTGTAATATGAAACTGTAATGATATTTGTCAACCGGACTAAACGCGATTTTAATTATGTAGTACATATATACTACTTACTGCTTGACGTTTCGGCTGCGTTACAACAACCGTGGTCGCAAGCGGACTGGTGATGCGGGGCGTCGTCTGCTCGAGCGCGGTGGAGAATGTTCTTCCTCTACCCCCAAATTGGCATTTATTAAATTGTCTCCCACACTTTCTCGGCACACAACACTGACAGTATCAGGGTTCATTCTAGACGATGAAAGTGAGTCCCGTTTTTAGGTCCCGTTAACAAATATCATTATAGTAATGCAACGCGAAAGTCTAAAATCTCATATGAAACTGTGTTTACGAGAGATGTATAAACGAGGAAGAAGAAAATGCATGCATTAGTGTCTTCAGCTCAATAACTGCATAGGCAAATGTCTTGATGTAGATTGCTTACAATGCAAGGGTTGTTTGACTTTGTTTGTGAAGAAAGAAAAAGTTGATTCTATATACTTACATATACCAGTAATTTTTAAGTGCTTGTTTTCTTTCACCTATCTTGAACAGTATGGTCGCTGAACGACTCATAATGTTTTTTATCCCTTATTTTATAGATCGTCATTTTATCCTTAGTAAAAATATCGTAGATATATAAAGTTTGAAATAGTCTATCTTGGCGTATTAATAAGGAATTTTTTATTTTTCTTGATTGTTGCATTTTAGTTTTAAGTTTATTTTATGTCAAAATTACGTTACGCTCCCTTAACCTAAGGTTCGTATTAAAAAATCACTCTCAACTCTGAGATCGATCTTGAGATGTTGCTCTATATGAGAATGACATTATCAAATTCGCTCTCAAGATCGATCTCAGAGTTGAGTGCGATTTATTAATACGAGTCTTAGAGCACATTCAAACGCAGTACAAACTAAACGTATTTCACAGTAAATCTGACAGGGAACACTTGACATAATGGCCAGGGTTCCGGACCGTCTAGCGTATGAAGCATCATTCTCCCAAATTAACATTTAGCTCGCAGATAACGCTCATCAAAAGCGTTAACCCTCAAAGTTAACTGAATACCACTTGATGAAGTTCTGTAGTGTTATGAGATTCTCGCAAGTTTGTCAGTAATAGGTATATAGGTAAGTAAAGTATAGTATAGTAGTCACATAGTAATCGTGAAATGTCATAGTAATAGCGAAAATGTGCTTGAAGAAAATTATTTATTTTATTTTGTTTAACTGAGTAGGTGATAAACTGCTGTTTGTGGAGAAAGTGCAGAACATGCACAGAACATGCGTCCATGCGTGGAAACCTGCACATTACGAGTGATGTGTAAGCTTGAGAAAGCAATGGCAAACCTTATTCTTAGGGTGTGACCCCGAGTTTGTGTCTCCAGAGACTGTGAGCGGAGCGGAGATGTGTCGTAAGCAGCCTATAGCATTTTGGCCTTAACAGGTGACTATCTGAGCATAAAATCCTATTGGCTACTTACGCCACATCTCCCCTCCACTTTACGCATCTCCGCTATGGTAGTCTCGGCCTTATTCATTCTTGGAAAACCTTCCTTTATAATTGTCAAAAGAGAAATAATAAGCTTTTTTTCATACAATGATTGCCACTCTCAATATTAAGGAATACGACTTATGGAGGTAGAATTAACTTTTTTCCACATTTCGTAGACATGAAGAGCAGAATAGAAACGCAACATTAAACATTGAAACTCGCATAGAATGTGGTATAAACAGAATTTGGAAATGTATGGTATTTCATCGAAAATATTTCGTGTGCATAACCAGCATGAATTTGGCAATCTGCCTTCATGAAGATAGGTATTTGAATATTTTGGTCTGTATTTCTATTTCGGTATTCAATGCAAATGCATTGAAAAACGAATGTTGTAACTGGCATCTTTTTTTGGAAAATTTCAAATATTAATGCTCAATAAACGAATGAATATGAAAAATGTGCCACCGTTCCTATCGGTTCAAATTGTGCTACGTTTCTTTTCAGTTCCTACCGATTCAAATCCCATGTTTCGTGTCACTATTAAACTTTACAATATGAATCATTATTTAATGATGTTTAGTGAGATTGACAATCATTAAAACACGTAACAATTTCAATCAATAAAGACTTTCGGTAAGCAAACGATGCAGATGTTCTTGATCCGTGTATTTACTCATATACTCATAGATAGGTAGAGCTTTAAATAACACGATTTCCTAAAGGATTTTCTTTTCCCAATCGAGTCACTTAACATCAGCTTAACCAACTGCCCGCCATAAAAGTTTCAAAAAGAAAATCAAGACCGGAAAACTTCAATACCGATCAAAACTGAACCAAATCCCATTGATCTTGTGGAATTTTATTTCTAAAACCCATTGTTGACGTGCGTAGGGTATTTTTAATACCATGCGTCGTCACGTTTACTCCTTTCACAGGGACAATGTCCCTGCGATATATCGAACAATCCATCCCCCGCCATTGAAAAATCTGACGTCGTGATTTTGACTTCGGAATTTCGCAATAACTGAACCAGGATTTTTGATGTAAAATTTTTCATATTATTAAAAAATCGAGTGAATGTATAATAGCTATAGCTATAGGAAAATACTGCTGCTGAATTTTTTGCGTATATTATCTAAAGGATTTGAGACTTTTAAGATTATTGTAAAGAAACTTGCTATGGGACACTTCTTATTTTTGGATAGTTATTGCACAAAGGTATTTTCAAATATAGTAAAAAATCTAATAAAACGATAGTGTTAAAGTAATCATAAACTGAAAACTTCTTCGGGTAGTAGAACTTCTTTCCAGCCTGACACAAATATTGACTAAATGGTCAGGCAAGACTTATCTTCATGTAGAGTCGGCTTATTTCAGGGTGTACTATATTTAAAGGATACATAGGTAGGTACACTTCATGTCTACGAAAATTTCCCACATAATGCTACTGAAAGCTTTACCGCGGTAAAAATAACGTGTGTTACAAAGCAGAACATTAAAAGGCAATTTTAATACCATCTAACTAAAAATAATTTGTAAAACTCTACCTCATGCGGGTATCAAAACTCGATATGGACGAACATCATATCATATACTTAAGTGACTTTTCACCAGATCAATATCGAACATAACTCATCGTAATATAAAACAAGTCCACTCGAGAGCATCATCGGTAATCAAACGACTATAAAAATGAACACAAAACAATTTTACGGCAGGATTCCGGTTTTATGGAGTTTTTGAAACGACTTATCATTTTCCCCATAAAGTTTTAATAGTGCCATGAAGGGAGTCTGTGGCCCAGAGACAAGAGATTTTTTATTGCCTATTTGACTGGTTATAAAGTTGAGGAATAAATAAAAATCGTACTTACCGTTTGAACGACAAATATTCATCAGGCCGTTTCGTTTCCGTGCATAATTTTATTTTTAATATTCAGTAATTTCTGTATTTTATTGGTATAAAATGTTTATTAAGTTTTGGTCTCGTCGAAAAATATACTCTAGTATCAGTTTCAATCAGTTTCTTTTTAAAATGTCAAACTTTCTTTGATGTTTTAAAAACAATTTGCGGAATGTCACGGTAATAGTGGTAAATTGGTAGTAATGATAAAGGCTTTAGCCCTACAAAATAATGTAAAAGGTTGATTTTCTAGTTAATTTTACGAACGCCGAAGATAAGTTGACCGCCTAATGTCAAGCTTAAGTTAAAGTAAGTATTCATTTAATACAATACCTTTTTAAAGGTACATCAAAGAAAATAAAGGCTTTATTGGCTTGCAAACAATATTTTCCAATAACGATAATGATATATCAAAAAATCAATAGCCGCATTCAGGCGTCCCGAGATTTCAGTGATTTGTCATTAGCCCCAGCGCACAATAGTTGTATTGACGACGGGAATGCCAATATCTGAGCCATTGTGCGACCCTCCGGATGTGGGGACGATGGTACAATAACCATTTAATGTGGATGTACGTATGTATACCGCCTATGTTGTTGGTGAACGAAGTAATTGTACTTTTGACGAAAGTTCTGGGTTTATACAACAAAAACGCGACCATGTATCTAAATACATAGACAATGCCACTTTTGATGCAAATTCTGGGTAGTGACAGAAGCTTGAACATGTTCTACAACGTAGAAAGTCCTTGTTGCCGATATTCAACTGCTAGGTATTCGTAAGGAATATCCAAATGCTGCAATATCCACTACGAGGCAAATATCAGATCTTTACACTTTATTCATTGTTCAGACTGTATTAAACACAACCAAAGGCAGATTTGTGATCATAAAGTCGGGCAAGGAAAACAGAAACAGATTCTGCCGAACCCGGGAATCGAACTTAGAACCTCGAAACCACGGCCCAGTACTTAAACCATTAGAATGGTCTTTTAATTTAAGTTTAATTTAATTGAGGCGAAAAATAAGGAGAAAAAAATGGCTAAGCAATACATTATACACTAACAATTAAATATTGCATTTAGGGCCGTTAATCCTTAGTTCACTCTATAGCCTAACCTCTATATATGTAACAGATATATTCTTATCTAAGCGATTCTACAATCTCACTGCGACTTGTAACTAAAGAGCTAAGAGGGAGAGGATTTGTAAGACGGGAAATCGTTTCAAAGCGTGGGCGGATAGAAACTTACGTTATGTTGCAATTAACGAAGACGTTCGCAGACATTAATTTCGGTATTAGATTTTATGTCCGTGGGACGTCCATTTTGTGAGCCGTTTGGTATCTTTGGCTAGTTGCTTGTGTTCTTGACCAAACTAGAACTGTACATGTACATACTATAACGTTGAAGAATAATATGTTGTTGTTGTTATACCAAATTAAATAAATAAATAAATATGCATCTTGTGAATACAAAACAAGGAGAGTGTTTCTTGATAAAATAATCACAAAAGTAGTTTAGGAGACTTAAAATTTAAGGTTTATAATTTGATTAGTAATGCAGAGAAATGAAAATGGCAGATACCTTGACTTGATTTTGTTTGGTTGATTTTTAGTACAATACATAATATTGAATCAAATTAGAGTGCCTATTTCGATTATCCCTAAATGGTTTTTTAAGCTAGTGGGTAAGGGTGTGTTCAAGTGTTATGAAATGAATTTACATGTTTCAATGTTTAAATTGTAACTAACTTTATGTTTATATATTTTTAATTTTGAAATAACTGTTTTTGTAATCTTAGTCGATTGACGGATTGTCAAAACTATAATTATACGATTTTTTTTAGGTTATCGCGACTGTTACTCATGATATAAAACATCTAGATGAGGTTGAAGTTGAGAAGATGTCGACTACTTTGAGGCGGTTATCCCTTTAGCATGTAGTTTTTCAAAATTATACCACGATTCTATTCGTTTAAAAGTAGTTTTATATAATAGGAGTACAAAATAAGTATTTACTTATTTTGTACTCCTATAATATAAAACATTTAGCATTTGCTAAAGAACGCATTTCCGGTCAGCTATTAATGAAATAAACATCATCTTTTTCTATCTAATAGTCTCTCTAATACCATTCATTTGTCATATTTAAGAGTTCATCAAATAATCGTACAACACACTAAGATAAAACGATGGCCATTTTTTATCAATTCAATGGAAACAAATATGGGCTATTCGATCAACGAGGATTAATGATGTTTTCATTTGATTAACACGATCCCTTATAATAATGATACGTCCTGATAACCATCTCAATAATGTTATTTTCTATTTACTTAATTAATGATACTTTGATAGACAGTTATTTAATTATGAATGTTAGTTATGGAAAGAAAATTGTTGTAGGTACCTATTAGAGATTTTTCCATATTATTCTGGTTGTCGATCAGACTTTTAAACTAAGAAAACTTTTAACTTATTGTAAATATATAAAACAATAATTTTATACTGTTTTTTCTGTGCTAAGATTCAGGTTAAGTTTTTAAATATTTTTTGTAAAGATTTTAAAAATAATGAGCAGTGTCATTCTGTTTCATTTTATTTTTTTGTATTTTTGCAATGCCTGACAAAGGACCATAATTGTATACCTACTTCATGTTATTATTATGTAAGTGTGTGTCATTATTACGGAGCAATAAAGAATTTGAATTTGAATAAAAAAAATATGACGTGAATTCTGTACAAGAATTGAACTGTGAGCAAGCTAGAAAAAAATATGCGTAAACTTTACGAGAATTCTGTTAAGCTTGGTCAACATTGTATTGAAATAATCATTGCTCAAGTTTCCAATATTATATTTGCGCTATATTGTAATATCAATTTTTCCCGTGGGGGTGCGCAACGATTCGAATAAGAATCACTTCGTCCCACAGGGAAAAATCCGGCGGCAGAGCATGAGAGGGTCTCGGGTTCGGTGGCCTAGTCGTTCCTGGATCAATCCAATTTAATAAAATGTTGGGCGCCTTGAAAGGGGACGGAGTAACAATAGGTGACTCCGTACCAAAGTAAAAAAAAAATATATTAAATCCTGCTAGAGGAAAAAAGTTAAATACGAAGCAAAAATAAATGAATGATCCATGAACCGTAGCAAGTGGAGAATAGTAAATCAAACAAAATTTCATTTAAAAGTAGACTGGTTTAATACTAAGTATTTCGATACACATTAGATTCAGTTGAAAAACAGGAGCAGTTACATACAGTAAAAAAAATTACATGATACCGAGACTGTAATTAACATTCGTCTGGCGAACTACACCTTATCACACATGGTACTACACCTTATCAGTAAATCGGGATTAGCTTAAGCATGCCCGTTATGGTGGGGTGGCATCTGACCAACTATATTGGGCGGTCAGCTGTACATTCAGTACCGATGGGAGGACCGTGTTGGGAAAGTCTGATACCACCTACTCAAACCACCAGCCCTGAAGGTCAGCCCACCGCTCAACATAGAGAGTCAGCCAAGTCAGTACGCATGCACACCCCACAAATCATGTCTAATAAAAACTATTTGAAATTCACTACTAACTATTCACTAATAACAAACACTATTTGAAATTTTTGTTCAGTTATCAAAGTTAAGTTGAGATAAAGTCACTGCGCTTCCTCCATCGGCCTCGACCGAGAAGTCAACACGGGGAAGTTGAACACTTGTTAAATTGAAATAAATACGGCCCTAAATGATTAAATCCATTGCCATCAGTACCTTGACTCCGAGCCAATGCAAAATCGGTTCTGGGATCAGCTCACCGTCGACATTTTGACAGGCGGGAGGTACCACGTGTCCACGCCACGTCTACGGCACACCGAGCTGCCGACATTCACACCCAAAAGGCTTTTTAGCCGGTCTATGGAGCCCTGCAATCACCACAATGACCAAATTAAGTCGACATTCCAAGCACTTCACAACGTGACATATTTGGCTATGCCGAACAATAAAATTTTCATTAATATTCTTACCAGAACACTGGGATTTGCAGCTCACAAAGAGACTCTTTGGCCGGAGCACAGGTAAATCAAATGATCTAAAACAATAAGACAAAAAATTACAAGCACGTGACTATGGCTGATACATCCGCGAGGAACATTTACACATCATCGGCTTGAAATACTCACCATTTTATTGGGCGTACGGTGCACAATGCATCTCGGAAGACGCGGAACGAAACTTCACCGCATTTGGTGGATATAAAAAGGCTCCTCAGGGAGACAGCCCAGGATTACTCCTCCTCTTTTCTGATCTCCATGAAAAAGACTTGTCAATCGCTCACCCACCCATAGACAAACGAGAGAAAAAAAAAACCAAAGCACACTGACCAAGGATTCGTAACCATCGCGCTCAACCATAGACACAATCTACTAAAAATACTTTAGAATAATTAATTTGGAAGACTTCGGAAAATCAATTCATTCCGGCAAACCCTAGCTTAGCAAAATTAGATATTAAACATTATACATTTTAACAGACTAAAAACAATTAGCGCCTACGACTGTAAAAATAAAACGCAGCGCACGTAAATGTCAAATGTCAGGTGTCGCTGTCAAACTGACACCGTTCTTATTTGACAAGGTTTTGTTTATTTCGACAACAGAAAAGTGTTACAAAATTCACGAATTTACTAATATAAACCGCTAAAACAGTTTTAACAGCGTCAAAGGAATGAACCAATGGTTGTGGAATGATAAATTGTTAACCCTCTCGCCAACAAATCAGGTAAAAATTAGAATATTACTTCATTCAAGTGACGACCCCTCAATCCAGGAAAACAAACATAGCATAAAATTAGAGACAAACAATACTATAACGACCCCTGCATTCATGACTATCCCTCTCGACCTAAGATCACAGCCGGTCCTATACTGCACCAAGTGATAAAACAGTAAAACTGAAAAAATGGTGTTACAGTACCGCCTTAGTTGGGAAAGAAAAATTTTATTCAAAATGAAAATTTTATTGAAATTTTGAATAAAATTTTTCGTCGAGTGAAACGACAAAAGGTAACACTACCACATCTCAACAACAATACAAACATTTGAACAATACAAAAACAACACCTCAAGACTCCAAACTCATTCACCAGGAGTTTGAATCATATAAGGGAAAACCTAATAACTTAAAAGTTAATAGAAAGTCAGGTAGAACCATTCTGAGAGCTCGCTGATACAGACAAAACTACACCAGGTTCAAACCCGTAACCAGTGATAAACACTAAAGGTTACACAAAGTGAGAAGTGGAACATCCAACTTATCTCAAGCCAATGGCTGGATAAACCAAGACCATAGTGTAATTTACCACACCACGAATCGGGGTAAATTACACGCAAAAATGAAGTATGACAACAGGGACTTCACAAAAACACAGTGTATGGATTAGAAAATCCAACATACCTCAGACACTATAAGGAGTACAAGGTAAGATACACAACGGACTTACCTGATACAAAAAAAACTAAATGTTTAAATCCTTAATTTAGTTGTGGTTCACACAAACCCAGATTAAACACTAACAACATTACTAAAATTATGTCCAGGTCCTTGGCATCAATCACGAAGTATGCGAATGCTACAAGGCCTACAGATTGGACACACAACAGAAACCTTAATTACTAAAATACCGTCGATCCTCGACCATAATGGTAAGCGACAGCAAACTAAAAGGAAACAAACAAAACTCATGCTAAACATTGAATATATCAAAGGCTGATCACAATCAAAGAGAGCTCCATCGATAACCATCTCCCTACCATGATTTAAGAAACAATGGAGTGAACTTAGTCCCGTCGTGAACAGACGAATTGAGAGCACATTGGAATTCTTGAATGTTCTGATCCCATAATAATAATCGATGATCAGAACGCACATAAGAAGCAATGGCCCGAACAATATCCCGATTAACACTTCGGTTTGGTTACATGGAGAATGGTAACGAGGATTGTATAAGATATGAGGTACACCAGCTCCCTTCAATAAATCCCTAAATTCCTTAGAAGTGAATTGGGGACCATTATCTGTATATAGGATGCGGCACACAACTCCTCCAACCTCGATATAAACGCCCGAACACAAGTATCACCGCTAAATATTAAATTCAAAGAACCTAGATTACATGAAATGTTAGCTAACTCGTGTTCAAGTTCGTCCGTAAGCAAGTCATTTATGTTATTATTAAGTTCCGACATGTCAAACAAAACAAAAAAATTGTACTATATAAAAATTCATAACTCCATAAAAATAACAATTATAATTATATTATCATATTATCACTTTGTTCCGACATGACAGTTAAAATATTAAAAAAAAATTGTACTACATAAAAATTCACAATTCCATAAAAATTAAAATTATATTATATTATCATAATATCACATTTAAAACACTATGTTGAAGTACTAAACTCACTTTCTAGGCCACACGTTGGGTACGCCACTGTAATATCAATTTTTCCCGTGGGGGTGCGCAACGATTCGAATAAGAATCACTTCGTCCCACAGGGAAAAATCCGGCGGCAGAGCATGAGAGGGTCTCGGGTTCGGTGGCCTAGTCGTTCCTGGATCAATCCAATTTAATAAAATGTTGGGCGCCTTGAAAGGGGACGGAGTAACAATAGGTGACTCCGTACCAAAGTAAAAAAAAAATATATTAAATCCTGCTAGAGGAAAAAAGTTAAATACGAAGCAAAAATAAATGAATGATCCATGAACCGTAGCAAGTGGAGAATAGTAAATCAAACAAAATTTCATTTAAAAGTAGACTGGTTTAATACTAAGTATTTCGATACACATTAGATTCAGTTGAAAAACAGGAGCAGTTACATACAGTAAAAAAAATTACATGATACCGAGACTGTAATTAACATTCGTCTGGCGAACTACACCTTATCACACATGGTACTACACCTTATCAGTAAATCGGGATTAGCTTAAGCATGCCCGTTATGGTGGGGTGGCATCTGACCAACTATATTGGGCGGTCAGCTGTACATTCAGTACCGATGGGAGGACCGTGTTGGGAAAGTCTGATACCACCTACTCAAACCACCAGCCCTGAAGGTCAGCCCACCGCTCAACATAGAGAGTCAGCCAAGTCAGTACGCATGCACACCCCACAAATCATGTCTAATAAAAACTATTTGAAATTCACTACTAACTATTCACTAATAACAAACACTATTTGAAATTTTTGTTCAGTTATCAAAGTTAAGTTGAGATAAAGTCACTGCGCTTCCTCCATCGGCCTCGACCGAGAAGTCAACACGGGGAAGTTGAACACTTGTTAAATTGAAATAAATACGGCCCTAAATGATTAAATCCATTGCCATCAGTACCTTGACTCCGAGCCAATGCAAAATCGGTTCTGGGATCAGCTCACCGTCGACATTTTGACAGGCGGGAGGTACCACGTGTCCACGCCACGTCTACGGCACACCGAGCTGCCGACATTCACACCCAAAAGGCTTTTTAGCCGGTCTATGGAGCCCTGCAATCACCACAATGACCAAATTAAGTCGACATTCCAAGCACTTCACAACGTGACATATTTGGCTATGCCGAACAATAAAATTTTCATTAATATTCTTACCAGAACACTGGGATTTGCAGCTCACAAAGAGACTCTTTGGCCGGAGCACAGGTAAATCAAATGATCTAAAACAATAAGACAAAAAATTACAAGCACGTGACTATGGCTGATACATCCGCGAGGAACATTTACACATCATCGGCTTGAAATACTCACCATTTTATTGGGCGTACGGTGCACAATGCATCTCGGAAGACGCGGAACGAAACTTCACCGCATTTGGTGGATATAAAAAGGCTCCTCAGGGAGACAGCCCAGGATTACTCCTCCTCTTTTCTGATCTCCATGAAAAAGACTTGTCAATCGCTCACCCACCCATAGACAAACGAGAGAAAAAAAAAACCAAAGCACACTGACCAAGGATTCGTAACCATCGCGCTCAACCATAGACACAATCTACTAAAAATACTTTAGAATAATTAATTTGGAAGACTTCGGAAAATCAATTCATTCCGGCAAACCCTAGCTTAGCAAAATTAGATATTAAACATTATACATTTTAACAGACTAAAAACAATTAGCGCCTACGACTGTAAAAATAAAACGCAGCGCACGTAAATGTCAAATGTCAGGTGTCGCTGTCAAACTGACACCGTTCTTATTTGACAAGGTTTTGTTTATTTCGACAACAGAAAAGTGTTACAAAATTCACGAATTTACTAATATAAACCGCTAAAACAGTTTTAACAGCGTCAAAAGAATGAACCAATGGTTGTGGAATGATAAATTGTTAACCCTCTCGCCAACAAATCAGGTAAAAATTAGAATATTACTTCATTCAAGTGACGACCCCTCAATCCAGGAAAACAAACATAGCATAAAATTAGAGACAAACAATACTATAACGACCCCTGCATTCATGACTATCCCTCTCGACCTAAGATCACAGCCGGTCCTATACTGCACCAAGTGATAAAACAGTAAAACTGAAAAAATGGTGTTACAATATAAGCACGAAATCTCTCAGCCAAACTCGTCACCAAAGAAATAAAAGAAACTGTATAACTCACTCACGTTCCACTCCAATGCGGCCAGAAACCTCCTTTTTGCAATACAATGTTACCTGTAAGAAAGACAGTCATTGCTAAAACGGAAACATTGCCAGGTTCCGACTTCTTTATACCAAATAAAAAGGTGGGGGTGCATAAAATAACAATAAGTGAAGTCATCGGCAAGAACTTACGTCTGGGGCACGTACGCACTTTAGCTACGTAGGTGAAAATACGGGTAATCATTTTGTTCCCCACTTTTAGATACAGGGAACGAATCTTTTATTCTCAAACGACCTGCTGAGATTGTGGCTGTAATCAGATAGGGAGGCAGTCGAATGTGGAATACGATTGCTTTAATCGACGTGGGTTTTCAATCTATAAAAAATAAGTACTTGGGTAACTTGTTTGCATTCTAGTTCTTAGGCCTCGATTAAGGCCCAATTATTTTAATATGTGTTTTATGGTCACAAACCTGAGAAAGTTTTAAAAAAACCTGCACACTAATTATTTTTAACCCTGAAACATACATAATATTATATAGAAACATATATTTTTTTCAAATTGTGCTCGTTAGAGATAAAAAAATATAAATTGTCGCAGTGTCGGTCCCCGAATATACTGCAAATTTTAATATTATGGAGGGAAACTTAAACCAAAACACCCTTGAATTTGCGTGAAGGGTGTACGGTAATCCATAGGATTTCCTACTGAAATGTTACCCTTAGACTCCCTTTGAAACTATAACTTCATTATGGGTAGACAAATATATTAAAATTAAGTGTAATCGAATACTCGTTTATTAGATCGCAAGCAATTTGTCCGAGCTCAGGTTTGTGGCAAAAATTGGAATTAATAAGTCGATTATGAAAAAGGTTTACATTATGGATTGGAGAAGAATATACAGTAAAAATTATTTTAGCTGAAGCTTTTTTCTAGGATTGTTATCGCAGTGGTGATTGCTTGCCAATTGATTTTATAAAGTGCTAAGGAACCAGACCTTAAGATTATAATTATTTGACGTCCGCGTATAAACATTGTTCCCTGTTTATAAAAAAACTAGTGGCCACCCGCGACTCCGTCCCCGTGCGCTTCGCTTTCCGCACACAATAATATAGTGTAAAACTATAGCTTGATGCCTTCCTTGAGTAATGGACTCTCCAACGCAAAATTAAGTTTCCAATTCGAACCAGTTCCTGAGATAAGCGCGTTCAGACAAACGAACAAACCCCTCAGCTTTACTTGAATGGATTAAACTGAATCATCATTGGCCTGACAGGTGATTGAACCGATAATTCTCAAAGTACACAAACGACAGATTCACAAACGAGGCGTGAAATTCGAATGAAAGTGCTAAAAAATCACGTGAAAGGCCAGTGAAACCTGTGGCGCGGATTAGCAATGTAAATGCGGGAGATAACCGACAATCCATTAGAGCAATGGACGTCAAAGCACCAGGGACTGATACGCAAAAATACTGATGAATCTGAATAGGTATGTATAAGCACTTCACAGGTACTTTTTACGTTGAAAGCGAACCGGCGACTTCGATTGCGTTTTTCCACCTAGTGCGTGTTTATACTTAAGATAACCACAAGTTAAGTCCGTGCAAAAAAATTGAAAATTTGTTTTACACTAAAAGTGTCAAACAATCATTGTTTTCTAGAAAAGGTTGTCAAATAAAAATTCAATGACACTCGTCAGTAGTAGCAGAATATTATGTTGCACTCGCAAGCGTAACGGTGGACAAAAAATGCATTAAAGAAAAAAAAAGATTTTCGAAACCAAACGCGGTATTCATTTATGCATTAGTATATGGTTAGAAATCAAGCAAGAATTGTCAAGGTGTAACTAGCACGCATGTATAACAAAAATCTTTATACGTGTGTGTATAAGAAAAATCTATTTTAAATACACCCTTCAATTAAATTACGAACTCGACCGTCCGCAATCAGTTTAAAATTCGCAAAGGGTCGGTCCGCTGCCGTCAGCAACATTCTATCGGCGTCTTAATATCGTAAACCTCTTATAAGGATGGCTAAATCGGCAACGAATGCCAGATGCACAGATGCAATCCCCCGCTTTGAGGCGCCGTATCGAAAATTTAATATAACCTAACACGGGATGCGATTCTGGTGCGCTACGAAGTCGGAGAATCTCGTTTCGATATTCAATTATGTTTTGAAGCTAGTAAGGACGAGTAATGCTGGTTCTTTTTTCAAATCTTTAAATAGATACTCGAAGATCAGGCTTAGATAAGTGTCTGGTAGACTATTTGTCAGATACAAGTTATTACCTAAGGTAGTTCCAGATGAGAACTAGCTAAGTCACAAAGCTTATTGTTCGTTCTTATTCTAAAGTAAGAGAAGAAATAAAATGTTTATTATTTAGGTTATTCTTAAATTGATTGTATGATGTTAATTAATCCTACATACCTAGATTTATTTTATGTTGAAGTTTACGACCAAGAAAAAAAATGTTGCCTCTCATTTTATACTAAACTAGTAGGCGCCTGCGACTCCGACCGCGTGGAATTAAGTTTCCACACACATAGTGTTTTACTATAGTCCATTAGTCGAGGAAGAGGACTATCCAATGAATAAAGAAATTTTCATTCGAACCAGTAGGTAGTTCTTAAAATAAGCGCGTTAAACAAACAAACAAACTATTGAGCTTTATTATAATAGTACCTATAGATTTTGCATCAAATAATGTAAATATGCTACATTAAACTAAATTAGATACCAGAATTAGCCCCCACTTGATCATGTAGGTACTATAACGCCCGTGCGCCTATCCACCGGCCGGCTTGCCAGAATCAGAGCCCAGATTGAGGTCCAGATTCGATTCCCGCGTAATCTTGTTTCACGGTGTCCGCTTGCGTACTTGCGTGACGTCATACGATTTGCTACGTAATTCTGTATGTCCGAACTTTTGGAGACCGTCCAACCGGATAAGGGTGCAGGGGGAAATAATTTTCATATTAAATCTTCTTTAGGCTTGATTTGGAGCAAAATTATTAAAAAAAACTATTTCATTTCAAGAAAATTCCAATTTTTTATTGCCGTAAATCAGTTATTTCATAAATTAAATAATATTTGTGAAATCAAAAAGCTTATTCTATCGTATATTTTTCACTAAACTTAAAGTTTTACTTTTTTAATCCACGGATTAGTTGCTGTTTACCCGTGTTATACGAGTACAGATACATCAATTTGCAGAAAGAAATAGTTTTAACCATGGGAAAGATTAGTAGAAATAAGAGGATTAATTTATTATTGAATACAAACATAATGTTTGAAATTGGGCAACTATATTTGAATTAGGGAAGTGGGATTTGGTATTTCATCTTCTTACGTTGATTGTGCTGACTATGACTTAACTCTGTCTTTCGACAATTAATTGTTGGGTTACTTATTTTGAGATCCAACGGTTCAATTCCCGAGTCGGCTGAATACATTTTGCGTCAATGGCACAATTCAGGGCAAACATATTGACAAATCTGCACAAGATAAATATCTCACAACATCATCACATACATTGTACATATCTTAAGCACTTGTGTTACAGACATCAGAATCAAAAGTGGTATATAAATACATATAACACCCAGACCAGGACAAACAGACATGTTCATGCACACAATTTTTTGTCCAGTGCGAGGATCGAACCCGCGTCCTTTTGGTGTAATATTTAACTTCTTGACCACTACACTAAGCGGCTCGTCACATAAGCTCCCCTCACATGGTTTCAGACAAATATTTCAAAATAAACAATAGTGTTGATAAAAACAAACTATAAAATTCACCCAAAGCGTTAAATGGAAAAATATTTTGCGATAACTTAGTTCAGGCGAATTCAGCACAACGCGCTCTTTTTCGTTCAGTTGGAAAATGAGCAATTGTTCAAACTTTTGTTTTATTTTGCTTTTCAGCTTTTTTCATAAAAGTTTATTTCAATGCTTGGGAGAGATAATAAAATAGAGTAAATAGTTTTCAGGATAAACATCGTTTTTCCAAATTAAAAAAAAAAACAATTTTTACTTTTTGTATGTACGTATTGCTAATTGCAAAACATATGTCTATATTCAATTCATTTTCATTCATTGTTTAATTTTTTTAAATTGTTTTGTGTGCAGGCTGACTGATTTACAAAATACATTTATTTAAAGTCACCTTGTATTGTCCTTTTTATCTGTAAATTACAATAATCGTATCATCTCTATCTCCCTATATGTAGTTAGAAATTCCAATACTATGAATCACACTCATAGCTGCTCAGAAATAATTCAAGCACCCATCAGCTTCTACAGATGCATTGCAATAATTTATCTGCAATAATAACAACTGCAGCTCGCTCAAATAATGAGATCATTCGTTCAAAGCTACGACACTGAGCACATGGCCTCACAAACATTGCTCCTTACTCCTTATTATTTCTACTCTCCTGGTATCTGGCGGTCATAATTTATACAGGAGCCGTATTTATAAGGTATTGTTTTGGAACATAAGTGTAATTTAAAGGCGTGAGTAGTAAGTTCGCTTTACAAAGAAAACATTCAATGTTTTGTACACTTTTGAAAACATGTATAACATAAGGAAATTGAACATTTTGTGCATAATGTTAGTAAAGTTTAATTCCAGGCAATGAAAAAAAATCCCGTTTAATTAATCGACCAAAAAAGTCGGTATCAGATAATATTGTTTCTGTTTTTACTTAAGTTTTTCCCCTGGTTTGACAAACAAAATCAATATGTTTTTTTTTTCTGAAATCGTAGCTCTTCAATAAATTGACGTCTTCTGATTTGGGATTTCCAATGCCAAATAATTATAAAACTTAATAAAAAGTATGCAAGCTCACCCACCAATTTAACCCACTGGTAGGTGAAGAATGTAAGTATTTCCTCCAACCAATCACCACCAAACGTTCCTCTTCAATTGAAACTGGCAACAGATTAATGTTTAATCTCGAGTGTGACTCAGGCAATCCGATCCTGCGGCTGCCGCAAACATGTACAAATCAGAGTTCGGTAACAAGCGCGTCTTCGCTAATAAGCAGCCATTAGACAAATTAAAGCATCCGTCTTGCCGCGTACACAGTCGAACTCCGCGCGTGTCTGCTGGGTTTGCCACAGAATATGCTAATGCAGTGAGTTAGTCCAAAGAACGGTCTAAAACAAAGGAACGCAGAAATTTTCTTATGAGTATTTTTGGGGAGTAAATGTTTTCAAACGAACAACATTTAAAGTGTTGCAAGGTCGACTAGAATTGATACCCAAAACAGTCCCTATTAGTTAGATTGATCATTACTTGTAAATTAAACAATAATCAAACGTATTTTATTGGAACATTTTGTATCAACTCAAACAAGTTTCTGGTCGTTGTCAGGTATTACCGATTTTTAGATTTACTTTTTTCTTTTTACACAACAAAAATCCCATTAGTCACATATGCGAGGATGGTAAAAACACAATACATATACTCAAAGCTTAAATGCTTAATATAACACAATTTCGTAAAGAATACTCAAAAAAAAAAAAACTACAACCACGTCATAATTTAAAAGAAAAACAACTACGAGTATCAATGAACTAAATCAATAAGGCGTTACCTACACACAATCGAATTCAGACCAGGCTTAGAACTAGGTTATGCAATCAAACCAACCATACTGCATGCTCTATTCTATCCCAGGTGAAAGTACACCAGGCCACAACATAAATTACCAGCCCAGAGCAATAACGCCATTGTTGCGGGCTTGCAAGGGACCGCGGCCCGAAAGCGCCGAAATTGTTTCAGCCTCCCATTTTCCCGGGAAATTGATTTAGTAATGTAATAATAATCAGCGATTATTGCGCGGAATAGCCAATAACGGCGGCCATTACGCTGCTCTCTTGAAGGAAAACGTCTTAATGAAAGGTCTTTAAGGCCTTTTGTGAGGTGTAGATGAATGAAGTTAAGGAATGTTGCGGAAAGATTTTTAATAATCTCAAGCGTTTGTCACTGCAGCGGGTGGTGCTATCATTGAAAATGGCAAAACTTAGACATTTACTCATTAAATAAATTCAACTAAAAAAAATAAAAGCAACGTTTTATCCGATAGACTAATTTTACGTTGTTATTTTTTTTCCTTTGTTTACAAAACTACTACTTGGCTCTTTTACAATAAAATTTGAAGTAGAAAGAATGAAAACTATCTATTCAGAAGATTAAAATAATCCTCAGCGAGAAAGTGTTTGCAAGGTTATGTTGAGATAAAGGACAACGGCAGAATCCCATGTATTTCCAGTACCACATAAAGACTTAGCGTTCCAAGAAGTGAATACTAGAAAATCAATCCTCTACTGATGCTTATCAAAAAATGTAATGGTAACATATTTTTTAAAGCTGGGGATAAAAAGATGATTTCAAACATAACCTCCAATGCAACTTTTACATTATCCACAGAATTGCCATTTCCCCAAATGTTACTAAGGCTTTGACCATCTGACTGTCACTTTGAAATGTAAGCAAAAATTGACCTTATTGCCATGGAGTATATTAAATATACGAGCACCGACATCTATTGGTCTAAAATGTCAATAGTTCTGTCCCAAATAATGCCAACGTCAAATTCGTTCTCCAGATGGCGTTATAAACAGTTTTTAAACCTGTCAAATTGAAGTGTACTAAATATGAGCCTCAATGATATTTTTTTAAATATCATTGATGACCCTCCATTGTTATTGCTTATTATTTTGTATAACATTGCGCAAACTAATATAAACCTGTAGGGTGGAGGAACACCTTACTGGTGGTTAAGCATTTTTATGATAGATCAACGTACAGTCACTGCTTTTTCAAAACAAATAAAACAAGGAGGAAAATAAAGACCAACATCATTATGTAATAATTATTATTTATTTCTCTAAAATAATATTATGCTTCTCTTCTTTGTAAGATAAGATAAATCCAGCGCTGAACAATATTGAGAAGATTTTCATTCGAGTCTTATTGGACATGACGATGTATGCGTGATAGGCGCGCATATTTCAATAATCACCGCATTAGCAAGTTCCCACACTAAATACTAAAACATTCTGGTATATATTAGAAAGTCCTCACAAATAATCACACAAATCACACTCGAAGAGTCCCTTTTCGCAGAATAGCTGACAGCGCAGGAGCAAAGGTGCTCAACCTACACACATCTATTGTAATATTATTATATGTATTACATTTTTATTATTGTATACAACATATTTATTATTGTATGTATCTGCGTGCTCAACTGAAGGCAAATCATTTAAAAAATCATAACACGGCAAATATTGTGAACAAGAATGCAATAAAGATTATGAAAATGAATATTAATTGACCGATGTCTTTCCGATCAATTTTGACACATTATCAAACATAAACTAAAGAGTCGCTGTTCAGATAACGTCAAATGCGTTCAGTTTTTCCATGTTCGATGACCGGCGTTTTGTTTCAGGGATTTTATAAGATAATACAATCAAGGATTTCCGGCTATTCTCAGCTTCTAAAAATCTACTTCAAATTGAAAAATGTTCGTCTCATGATTACCTTTAAATCCTATATAGTTAGTTCTGGGAACGCTTAGTTTTACGAGTGGTACTCAGTTTGCCGTTCTCCTTTGTGACAGACACAAAAGAGACGATAGTTTGAAATGAAAAAGAAACCTCGAGTACCAAAATCGTTTGGTTCATTCTATTCAAAACTTAAAATAATAAAAATCGCGCACTCAGAAGTCTCAAATCGTACGAGTATATTTTATCAGTGCTTCAAAAGTGAATAACAAACAATGCCGAATTATCTATCGAGTTGACATTCCCGCCTTTTGTGCCATCATCAGCATAAAGTTAAATGGAAGCCGTGTTGAATGACGTTATCTGCTCTGCTTTGTCTATGGCCTGTCAAAATTTGGCGGGAGAAATTCAACATGGCTGGTGTGAAAAGGTTAGCATTTGCAGGCCTCGGATATAATACAATAATATTTGTGTAAAGTCAAATTTCAGTGAGCAACAAATATACATAATTTACAATGTTTCTATTTTAAATTAATATGTTTTTATATGTTTTTTTTTAAGTTCTGCTAAGAAAACCAATCAAATCAATACGCGTGTTGTCTCATAATTTAACCCCAAAGTGACTTTATTTACCAAAGAAATAAAATAACCTATTCGATAACAAAATGAAATAAAGGATTTTATACGTTTTTTTTTAGTTAAAAATAAATTAAACACTTTCAGTTGGAATCCAACGGCGAAATCCGTCAAGTCCAAAGCCAGCAAACAATTTAATAATGCCAAACCAGATGAGACGGAATCGATGCAACCGTAACTTTTTGTCCGGATTTCATTGTTCAGATTAAATCGGATTCCGGACAATGCGACACGCCGGACGCCCGGACGCCCGTATCCATGTCCGATTGTACGAATTTATTTATATCATGTTATTGTTATTGAAATGAGATATTTAATTTCGTATTTCTGTTTCGGCGGGCGGTTTGTTAATGAATTCGTATTGAAAGTTGATCAAGTACGGATCTGGCAAGGGAATGTTTTGTGTTTTAATACCGACAATGATATTGATATTTTAAACAATAGTTTTGAATAACTGGATGCTGGACGGCTCGTGAATGATCGATGGGTTTTTAAAGCAAGCTAACATGAAAAACTTTGAGCAGCTATTGTTCTCTGGTCACAATTTCTTTAATTCAGTGTGGTGAAGTGGACAGACTATGAAAAAGTTGTCAATTAAAAATGTATGAGTCATGCACCGCAGTAATTAGGCGCGCATATTAAAGTATGAGGTATTAATTACCTATTTAAAACACGAGGCTATTTTACTACAAATTTATATTGATTGAGGTCCATGTCTGATGAGTTTTAAAAATTGAAGAATTGCTTTGTACTTTGTCTCATGATAGTGGAGTTGCTTTGAAAATGTGTAATTTCTTGTTAGAAGCAGAAACTTGTAATTGGCCTTGTTTTGTTAAACTTAGTAATAGTAAGTTCCTAGCTATCAGATTCCCTAAAATTGCTAAATAAAATAAAATAATGTTATGCCTGTATGTATATTACATTTCTTATATAGATAACAGTATACAATGTTTGATTGCAGCTAACGTGCAGCTGAAGATCGGAAGTCAGGAAAAAGGAATACATGCCTTTAATGGTAAAAGTTTTATACAGAAAATATTTGACAGAGTCGGGTAAAAATATTCTCGAGATCTGGCATCCTTGGCGTGTTGTCGGTGCAAATAAAACTCTAGAGTCGCGGTTGAAATTGTACGAGTCAGCCGTTGGCTCGTCGCACAAACTGTTTTCGCGAGTTTGTTAGCTTTCCAGTTTTTCGGCGATACCAGTATCGTTGGTTTTGGCTAGAACGTTCTGTTTTCCTTTTTAATTTTCTCCCTCGTCGTGCTAGCTATGTGCTGTAAATAATTGGAACTCGCTTGGATAAGATTCGAGAACATACACATAACAAAGTAGTGCCGTTTAGAGCCTACAAGAGACCACATTTCTTCTGTTGATAGTGTAAGAAGCGACTAAGGTATGTAAGTTTCCCTGTATTTTTTGTTTACTAACCCGCCAAAGTGGTTACTATTGACATAACTCCCAATCTGTTCACACGAACGAATAGATCAAGAACATTAAAATATATGGACGTCCAGCTCCGAATGTAGGTTGATAAAAGAAGTCCTTCCTTCCCTGGACGGTCGACTATCGCGCCGCCTACTGCGACTTCGGAAGGAGAACCTACGTAATTCAATAAGTATAATTGGAGGCCACTGCATGCTAATAAAAAGCACCTCCACAACATCGGCCTCACCGATAGCAGACACCACTATACAGGGGCTGCGTGGACGCTAAAGAGACATCTGCCCACGTGCTGCTTCAATGCAGCAAAGTCGCCAAATAACGGGCTTGACTACTTTCAGACTGCAAGACTCTACGGGCGGCTTTCAGCGACGCCGCGAGGATTCTGGACCTCTTGTTGGAGTTTTAATGGTTTGAATAAGGGTATCAGGTAAAATTTCCTATCATGCACATTGCCCACCTTGGAGAAAATTGACCGGCATCAACCTAAACCTAAATCTAACCCTAATCTGGGGGAGACCCGGACCGCATCCGGCATATTATAATATAATGTTTTTAACTCTTCTTAAGGCAGGCGCGGATCTAGCCCTCAAAAAAGGTTGTGGGCACAGCCACCAAAAATTTGCAAAGTGAGAGTTGGATTGGAGTACAAACGCACTTATGAACAATCATGGACTTACCTATGTTTTGAACAATTTTTTAATTTGATATTTTCCACATCATCAAATGATAAAATTGCTTGCAAAATTAGCAAATCTGCTTCACACGAGTGAAGATTTATGTTTATACCTTATTCTACTTACAATCAGTAAAAATCGGCCAAGTGCGAGTCGGACTTGCGCACTGAAAAATAATTACTAACTTTCGTTCAACCCAATTTTCAATGGTAGTTTTTATGGTAATGTTCATTATATATTTAATTTAGTTTAGTGTTATCATCCTTTTACTTTAGAAGTTGGAGGGGGAGGGGGAGGGGAGACACATTTTTCCACTTTGGAAGGGTCTCTTACGAAAAGTATTTACTTTATTTACTTTAAAAAAAATATTTTAGAAACCTCAATATAATTTTAAAGACCTATTCATAGATACCCCACACGTAATGTTCGACTAGCGGCCGCCAGCGACTCCGTCCGCGTGGGTTACGATTTCCGCACACAGTCTTACTTAAAATAGCCGAATAAAACAACGGTCTATAACTATATGCAGGCAGTCAACTTGCACACTTTTAGGGGAATAATGACTCAAGATAGAAAAATAGACAAATTTTGACAATATTTACAATAATCTGGAGACCTTATACATTTGAGAAATCATCTGTTCACCGCGATTCAGATCCGCGGCCGCGCCTCTAGCGGGGTGCGCCATCTATCGGTACATTTTAGAACTAAATAGTTCGGTAGCACAATTTACAATGATAAAATAAAGGAATATACAATAGCTTAAAGCCTACCTCGACAAATGGTAAGTGGTAAGTGGACTATCCAACACAAAATGTTTTGTCAATTCGAACCAGTAGTTCCTGAGCTTAGCGCGTTCAAAACAATTTGGATCTTGAGTTGCACGTGTTATTGTGAGTCAACCATAAAAGATAGACATATTATGCTGTTGGGGGATATTTTTTAGGCAATTTTATGTAGAATATTTCCGTCGTACATGATTTCTATGTGACTTTAACCATTAAGGCTGCACACGCGACTGAAGCTTAAGAAATGGAGTAAATTCTCCCGTTTTCCCCACATTTCCCTTCACTACGCTACTCCTGTTGATTGTAGCGTGATGAAAAGTATCCTATAATATGCCCAGGAGTATGAAGAATAATGGTACCAAGTTTCGTCAAAATCCGTCTAGTAGTTTTTGTTTCTATAAGGAACATACAGACAGACAGACAGACAGACAAAAATTTTACTGATTGCATTTTTGGTATCAGTATCGATCACTAAACACCCCCTGATAGTTATTTTGGAAAAATATTTAATGTACAGAATTGACCTCTCTACAGATTTATTATAAGTATAGATGAAAAAAAATATTTCGAGTTTCAGTTCTAACTATGGGGACCCCAAAGTTTTTTGTTTTTTTTTTTTGTCGCGGTTAACAATTTACATCTACTCTCCAAGTTTCAACAGTATAGTACTTATAGTTTCGGAAAAAAAGTGGCTGTGACAGACTGGCGGACAGACAGATAGACATGACGAATCTATAGGGGTTCCGTTTTTTGCCATTTGGCTACGGACCCTAAAAATGTAGTACCTATTCTAACGATGAAAAAAAAATATTTCAAATTTTATTGTAGTATAATTAAATGACACAACTTCCTACTATTTTACTTAACATTACGAGTAAAAGTGCGAAAATTTAGATGTTTGAATGTTTGTTACTCAATCACGCCTAAACCGTTGAGCAGATTATAAAAAAATTTGGTATATAGATAGATAAGCAAATTAGGGTTGTGGGCATGCCCACAGTGCCCACAACGGTGGATCCGCGCCTGTCTTAAGGGACTATTAGAAATTCAATTCGTCAGCAATTTAAAAATACCCGGCCTCGAAAAAGCAAGTAACATTGAGGAAAAACCGTGATTTTACACAAATTATAAACTTTACGAGTACACTTGAAGAATTCATAAGTTTAATAAAGTATCGCAAAAAATCTCAAATGATTTGGCTATGAAAGCTTCGCAAAATTGGAATTCGGATGAATAATAAAATGTATTTCCCTAACAAAGAACTTCGTTAATTGACACTCAGAACTTCACCATTATGAAATTATTCTAGTGTTCAGCTGAATTCAGGTCCTATCATAGCTGCATTCAGCGGGTAAGAAAATTTAATCCTTAAAATCCAGCGTCTCTGCTGAAAACATTCAGTTGCGAAGTGGAATGTTACATCTAATAATATTCTTAAGTACAGTAGAAAATAATAGGAAAAAAATATCGTTTGTTTTTCTATATTTTCAAGTTTATTACTTAATTTTGTTACATATGTTTAAACAAATAAAGCGTCAGCTGTTTTGTTTGTATTACTAAAACCGTTTTCAATTGTACGATTGTACGAAAGTATTCAAGTCTCACTAAAGACTATCCGGCTCGGAGGACCTATAATATTCAGCTCGAAGGACCAAAAATGCTTCCAACACTGCCACATCTTATTTTCTCAGTTCATGTTAATGGCTAAATCTAGCATTTTAGTTTCATTATCACAGGAGCGCAGGTGGCTCTGTTGTTCCCGCGACTCCGCCTGTCTTCGCCAGCTTTATTAGCTCAGCTCTTTGGTGCTCAAGTTTTAAGTTATCCCCGGATTAGTTGCCCGCCCCGTGCGGTGATGTTGATTCGTTTAAGTTAAATAGCTTTTATTTTGAAGTTGTGGTGCTTAATTTAATTACTTTGTTTGCTCTTATTTTCGGACAGGTGCTGACTTTGAGGTTTTAATTGGAGATTTATTCGCAGCTTTCATAGATTTCAAGAACAGGGAGAAGCTAGTTTTAATGTTACGTTCTGTTCAGTTTTGAATAACAACCAGAGTTACAGCTAGGATTTTAAAACTCTTCGTTGCAAGTAAGCTTCTCTTTGAGACTTTTGTAGCAATTATGTCATTGTAACAGATGTTACATAAGTGATACGTGTCATTGTAACATTTGTTAGTTGTATGTGGTAGGTACATTTATTCTATTACATATTTCAAAAGCCATTTAGTTTATGCTAATACAACACCTAAATTCACAAAACAGTTGCAAATAATCTCCGAGCTAAATCTAATTCACAAAACCGCACCTAAATGCACGGTTACCGAAATTAAACACCTACTATGCGAATTAATCAAACAAACCCAAGTGCATGTATTACACCAGCATTAAATCTAAATGGTCATACAAAACGCTGGTTCAAGCGTGCTTAATTAACGGTGGGTATATTTTAAATTAATTTTGGCACAAAAACCCTACAGTATTATCAGGTAGCTAGATGAGAGGTGCGATTTATCAGCGCACACTTGAATGCTCTCGTGTTAAATTAAACGACAATTTATGGATGGCACAAGTTGTAGGTGAAAGCGGTTAAAGTTTAGGTAAAGTTTTTATATAGATAAAAACGTGAAGAAAGCGTATTTTTTGTTAGATAAATTTAAAGTTAAGGATACATGTTAACTTACAGTTTCCCAAATCGTCAACATGTTTTCTTAATTATTATACTACAAGTGATTAAGATATAAAAAATAAGATACAAATGACTCAAAACAAAGATAAGTCTATAAAATTCATGAGATAAATTAAATTTCCGTCTTAATATAAAGATACAAACGAAGAAGAAACCTTTATATCTGTGCTATGTTTAATCGCTGTAGCAACTCCGTAGCACGGTCGTAGCACGTAGTAGCTGTATCTCGATTAGGTACATTACTCCTATTTTTTAATAGGTAAACACTGTTAGTGGCAAATATAGTTTTTGTTTCTTAAATGTTTTCACATTTTATTATGCATTATTAAAAACACAAACTCTGTGTCCCAAATTGTGCGTTAGTATAACCTCGTATTGCGACAAAACGTTTTTTCTTATTACGGACCTAACGAAACAAACATTGATAAATAAGATGTGATGTAAAATAAATAAATAAGTTCCTTGGACTAAACTACCAATTGCCTAGCCCTAAAAGAAATGGATAGGCCTAAATTCTTTTATTAGCAACCATGACTCTTGTACATATGCCGATGAACATTTGCCCCTTGCGGGATACGAAACCGCGACCCTTGGTTTTGTAGCCGGGGTCTTTGACCACTGCAACAGGCCTGTAAAAATATTGATGATATGATGATAAATCATATTGCTATGACTATAAACGACTACCACTATTCCTAAGAGATACATGGTACACTTTTAACATAAAAGCGCCATTATGCTACTCATAATATCATGAGCGCTCTTGTCGTCTGTAACTTGATCGTCGACGCGGTGTACAAACAAAATTAAATGCAATACGAACTCGACAATAGCGATATAATTAGACGTCATAACTCACCTCGACGCGTTAAAAGGGCCGCGGGAACGTCTCATTTTGAATTTTACACTTTTTGTTATCTTTCAAGATATATTTTCTCGACTGTAAATTATATGCCCCGACACCCGAGAACTGTAGCGTTATTTGGTTTGACATGACGAACGTTTCAACATGCTCCCACTGCGTTATGAAGCGGTCGTCGCTTCAAAATGTTAGTGCCAATTTCAGAGCGGCTCAAATTATGGCGAGGGCTAATATATATCTTAATATTTTAATATTTGTTTGAAGACTTGTAAGATATATTTCTTCGACCGTAAATAATACAGCCATTTGCAGTAAAAAGTTTTATTGGCCCTCCTTGAATCGACTCCGTGTGGTGTCCTAAAATTTTGTAATACCCAGAGAGATATATTTATTTTTGTATAAATTAAATTTTAGTGCCATTTAGGGCTGCGGTAACTCGCTGAGAATTATTTAATGGTCTGCGAACTGACATTTTTCAAAGGTGATTCCGCTCTTATATGGTTTCTATATGGGCTTTGTAAGGATAGTGTTTGTGGTTGTTATTTTATATATATTATGACAGTCCCGTTGGTTGAGTGGCTAGAGACCCTGGCTACAAAACCAAGGGTCGCGGGTTCGAATCCCGCTAGGGGCAAATGTTTGTGGGATGAACTCATTGCATTTGTACTCGAGTACAAATGCCGATGTTTATGAAAGTATTTAAGTATGTCTACCCGTTCCCTAGCTTCCATAGTACAAGCTTCGAGCTTAGTTTGGGGCTAGGCAATTGGTGTGTTTGTCCAAGGCATTTATTTATTTATTTTAGTGCGACCAATAAACGCCTCGTTGGACTAGTTCTTAGTACGGGTAGTCACCAATTCAACGAATGCAATGATTTTTGATTCTATAGATTAATTCACGAGTAAGGTAAATGTGTAAGCTGTCGCTCATGTCATAATCGAGAAGTCATAATCGAGTAGGCTTCTATTATAACTAAAACAGAATAAATTAACGAAGAACGTGTCACTTGGGTTATGTATTTTGCAGGTCTTTAACAAAATACTCTGTTACTATTATGCTTTCTTAAACTTTGGTGCTAAAATTGTAGTTAGTATATTAAGCCTCTCACACTCAAAGATCTCCATTAAAATATTACCGGCCATTTTCAGTGACCAAGCTGCATGGACCGACTTAAATTCTCAAATAGATACTCCAGTAACAAGCTGACTGGGCACAAAGAGACTGCTCAAACAATCAGCGAATTTTCGGCACGAATAAATGGTATCCGGCGCAGTCCGGAATCGGGCGGAGTCTTAATTTGGATTACCGTACAAAAGGACGATCAAAGTAGCGGATATATCCTTCTCCTCGTCCGTTCTTTGCGGGCTGGCAGATGCGACGGCGCGCGAAATACCAATATCAATTTTGGATATTTGGGCTCTATAACTGATTGGGAACGGGAGAAGGCTGGAGGGAGTTTTAATTTTCTTTACTTCGTGCGTTATCATGAAGATGAGCTACTAGAGTGCCTAGAAGCCTTGAAGTGAAGCGTGCTGTTGAAACTTTGGGTGAGGTCTGTGGCACGACTTTTCTAGATCTCGAAAGACTCCATGACATTAAGTCTTTCACTACAATAAATATATACTATGGGTACAAAGAGGCTGCTCACTCTCAGACAATAAGCGAATTTTCGGCACAAATGGTATCCGGCGCAGTCCGGAATCGGGCGGAGTCTTAATTTGGATTACCGTACAAAAGGACGATCAAAGTAGCGGATATATCCTTCTCCTCGTCCGTTCTTTGCGGACTGGCAGATGCGACGGCGCGCGAAATACCAATATCAATTTTGGATATTTGGGCTCTATAACTGATTGGAATTGCGAGAAAGCTGGAGTTATTATTTTGAGTACTAGCGCGAGAAACCTGAAGGTCGAGCGTGCAATCAATATTGGTGTGGTTGGTGGAACTATACCATCACAACAATAACTCTGCCTACACCATGGTTACAATATGCACGATATTTATGCATGAATACAAAGTAGGAATAATTATCCTAAGCCTAAGCTCCAAAGTTAGCTAACCTGCAGAAGTATACATTGTCATATATCCAAATATGACAATGTGTTTTTCTGCAGGTTTGGGAAGAATGGCATGTTACCAAGAGAGTGACGAACATGAATGTTGATGGAAGAAAGAGCAGAGGAAGACCAAGAGAGATGGATTGCGTGAAGTGTGATATAGATGTGAAAGGAGTGAATGAGGAGTTGACGGCTGATTTGAGTGTGTGGAACAAGAAAACATGGTGTGCCGACCCCGCTTAGTGCGAGATAAGGGCAGGAGAATGATGATGATGTGTAAGTAGACACAATATTGCCTTCAATGTTTCAGAATGAATCCGTTCTATTCATACTCGTCAGGACTAAGCAGTTTGGAAAAAATATGCTACCTTGTTCGATAAACATTTTCTATTTACACGAAATACAAGCATTTTTCCAAGCCTTTTTACATTACCTGCACGCTATCCTCGGGAAATATAAATTTACCCAACCGCCAAGGCTAGTTTAGGCAAATATGTGAAGTAATTTTTGGTACGGGCAAACCGTAAAGTGTTGTGAGTAAAGATGCCTAATTGTAACAAAAGACCCAGTGCGTTAACGTAACAAAGAAATAATGCGACCGCATTAAAACCTGAGTACTACACGTGTATTTTTGCCAAAACCATGTTTGCGGGAATGTTATGTGGTTTTCAGCTTTATTTTTCTCGTGGTACGGTTGGAATTTGATTAGAGTGTTTGCGGTGAGAGTAGGTTTTGTGGACGCAGGTTAGATCACTCCTTTGCGCGAGATTCACGCGTGGATAGGTTGGAAAGTATCTTCGCTTTTCCCATGAAATAAGTCCATACTTAACTCTATTAATCACATACCACGCCTGCAGGCGTGGTATGTGGTGGCAGGTTATCCCCCAAAATGCCCCTTAACCGCATCTTACGACAAAACCACGAAGAAACTGGGTAGTTACAATATTGAGGGCAACAGCTCATTCCGCAGGTGCTGCAAAATTACTAAATTACAGAAAAAAATTACTACGCCGCGCACTTCTGGTACGAAACGTCAAGGCCGACACTATACATCACAAATGCCGCGGAATTTCTGCATGTTCAGAAAAAGAACAAATGTTGACACTGCGCACATCTGGTTCGAAACGCCAAGAAGTAGATACATACATAAGCTGCGTTAAACACGTTTAGTAATTGTTAGTGTTTAATAATCAAGCAGTTCTATCAGTCCGTATGTCCGAGCGTAGGCTATCCTAATTTGGTTTTACGAGGACGTCTTAAGGCTCGCGGAACGTATGGGCGCGGCAACCTTGCTGTCTGGCACACCAGTAATAATGCATGTTTACGCGGTTTCATTCTGGAAACTTCGCCGGCGGTTGTCCATTAGTGATTGCATTCTTCCGATTGAAATATAACTGCTTGAAGTTAAACTTTTTTTATCCTTTACAAAGAAGCCACCTTAAGTTAAGCAGAACACCTATTCCAAAAAAAACTGCTTTGGCACATACAACGCCGGGCAGGCGTGCTGGTTACCACAGTACCGTATACGATTAAACACAAGGAAATGCTGCTAGCTCTGAAATGCTGCTTAGAGAATGCTGCTTTGTAAATTCTTGCATCTTACAACACAATCGAGAAAAAACGCGGCAGCTACTATTTCATTCGACATTCGACTTTACACATGCTGCGGAATTAATTACTTAATTTTCTGAAAAAAAAAACTAAATGATAAACGCCATGAAGTAAATATTTTAGTCGCGATAAGACACGTTTAGCTATAGTAGTGTTTAAAAATCAAGCAGTCCGTATATCCGAGCGTAGGCTATCCTAATTTGGTTTTACGAGGACGTCTTAAGAGGGGGTGTAAGAAATATCGCGTATTTTCAAACACATTTTAAACCTTGAAAATGAACTTCAAATGACCCGAAAAAAAAATCGTAGATATTCAAGCATCGTTCCTAAATAGTTATCACAGAAAATATTGAAAAAATTGCAATTTTCATTGATAAAAAAAATCTTGAAGTTGCGTCTGACTTGATTTTTGGTTACATTTATTTCCGAGACGATGCATTTTGGTGAACCAATATTTTGGCATATAATATCAAATTATATTATCTAAATATTTATCACAGAACATTTTGAAAAAATATCATATTTTACGAGTAATTCAAAGAAAACTAGTTTGGCGCTTACTACGTTCATATTCCGCGCAGTAAGCTATCGTCTGTCGCACCTGGCGCGTGCTCACAGGCATGTTTTGTTTCATCGGTTAGTCGCAACCTCTCCGTTGAGACGAGAAGACTATGATTCAGTACTCTCCCGGCTCGAAAAAATATTTCGTAAAATTATTATATGGATTGACGTGAATGACGGATCGGCCGAGAGCAGTATATGCAAGAAAGAACGATGCTTTCAAATAGTCGCTTGTTGGAAGACTTAGTAGCAATTTGAAATTGAAAGTTTACAATTCTAGCCTAAACTATTAAAACTTATTTTTCATAATCAGTCTTTTACTGTGTACAATAAATGGACGAATAAATTAGGTTCATAGTAAATGATAATATTATAGGTAAGGGAAACGTTAATTTCACCGAATTGCGGTACATGCAACTGCAAAAAAATTACACTGTATTTTAAAATAAAAAATTTTGTATTTCACAAATATGTTTACCTACGTTTTTTAAACTAGTATAAATATTTTGTAGAATTAAGAAATTTAGGAGTACTACCCATTCCCTAAAAGTAAGAAATAGTTCTGCCGAGCGGTCGATCTAGCTCGGGTACCGAGCTCCTAACCACACTGTGTTGGTGTAGTAACGGAACTATATATTGTGGCGATGCAGATGGGGCCTTATTTCAAAACACATTAAAATTAACCAGGCCGTAATTATTTTTATGCAATAATTGTAAATATAGCACATTGTAAATTAATTAATGTTCATTAATTCTTACAAGTTGATTAACAACGATTAAACACGTCTTTTTTTAAACCTACTAGCACTTAGGTAAACGGGCCTGGCCGTTCTCTGGAAATGGAAAATACAAAAAAATCTTTTTTTAAAGATTATTTTGTATTGCCATTGGTTTTCAGATACGTCAGTTAAATAATTAAAAATCTAGAATAATAAGAATGACATGGTTCTCATTCTTATTCATGTGCACAGCGACAAGAATTTGATAAATTTACAAATTATTGTCGACGTTATTTAAAAAATCTTGTATCTTATAATGTCCTTTTCTCTTTGAGCAATTCTTTATTTTAAGTCTAATTAGATGTAAAGGTGCCAAATTACGGTTTACGGTTTAAGACATTTATTTCTCAATTACAGAATACATGTTATTCACTTTCACTGAGAAACACTGGATAACAATTAGTAATTATTCTGTACGTTTAACACAAGCACTAGTAGTAACTAAGTAAATTATTTATTAGTAGATCTGAATTTATGTTAGTATTTCCTTAAGTATTATGTCCATTTTTCTCAATTTTAATGAGGGTATTTGTCTTAATACACACAACAATACTGCGAGAATGACGAGTCAGTCACAGTTCTATTACGTATCGAAAAACAGTTGCTATCATAGATGCCATTTGCTGCCATGTGTGAGGAATCATGCAGATTTAAAACATTTAAAGTAAAATCAAAAATTAAAAGACAAAATTAAAATTTAAAGATTAAATTAAAATTCACAAAGATTTTGTAGTTAAAAAAACATATTCTACGATTATTAATTAAATAACTTGCGCGTACCTTTGCGTATTAATAACTACCAGAAAAAAGTACAATACAAGTCACTCAAAGCATAAACAAAATAAATCATTATGATACTAACATTTATGTATTACTAGCTTTCCACCGCTTAGTTACGTCATCCTGCTTCCAATACTCTCTTTGACAATTTTTATCTGATTTACTTTGAATACTGTGCGGAATCGCCCGAAACAAATTGAAGTGGCGACCTCTGTCTCATTGCGTTGAAGTCATAGGACGAGAGGGGGCCGAGGAAGCGCGCGGGTGCGATCCGATGGGTGTCGAAATTGATGCGCCCTCTTAAGGCTCGCGGAACGTATGGGCGCGGCAACCTTGCTGTCTGGCGCGCCAGTAGTAATGCATGTTTACGCGGTTTCATTCTGGAAACTTCGCCGGCGGTCGTCCATTAGTGATTGCATTTTTCGTTTATAACTGGAAAAGTGGTCTCGTCTTCCGATTGCACTATGAGTTATTGTAAATTTCAGTCTTCTACATTTATGGAACTGACAAGCTTTTAGCAATACGGGACACAATTCTGAAAAGTTCATCATGTTTCTTCTGAATTTATGAAATAAATAATAATTAATAAACTGGCTTCCCAAATAGATGACATGTATGAAATGAATAAATGTGTTGAAAATTTATCTTTAAAGACACAGCATTAAATACATTGGAACAAAAGTTTGAGAGCAGAATATTAGGGTAATTGGATGCGTCTGATTAATGTGCTATTTGCCTTATGTCATACCAGCTGTACGGTGAAGGAAAAAATCGTGAGGAAACCTACACAATACGAGTTAGTGTGTGAAATGGAGAAGGCAATGGCAAACCACTCCTTCGAAATTGCCAAGAGAGTGGTTCTATGTTTCATTTCATACAATGTTCACGAACCTCAGTAATGAGGAATACGACTCAAGGAGGAGTAATTTAATGCAACGTTTTCACTATAATTTTTTTTTTCATAATTTGCGTAAGTTCTCAAAATACTTGATAAGTTTCATTTAAAATAAGTACGAGAGAACTGTATATTTGTGAAATTATTAATATAATAAATAATTAAACGAATAGTTATTATAAGATGTTAAGTGCATTACAAAACGTCACTTCAACTAACGTATTCTATCTCATTAGCTTCATAACTGCAGCCTTTCAGGCACCAGAACAAAGGCTTAATTGCTAAAATATTAGCCCACTTTGCCACCGTCTTCCTTAGACGCCCCTTTATCATTTGCCAGCCTCTTTCCTAGTAGCAATTACAAAGGTCCATTAACATGCAAATTAAAACTGCATCGGTACTCGGTTGATTGTCAGTGTATTTTGTGAGAGAGAGTTGTGATAGATAGGAGGTTTCAAATGGTTTGGAAATACTCATTAATTAAGGCTACTGATATCTAATATACTAAGTTTATTTTAGCAAGTAGCGTAAATTTTTATTATTGCTATGGATATGTTTTGTGTTTCATGAAATAAAAGGAAACGGAATTTATTTTCAATAATAAGCAAAAACACAGTTTTTTATTGCAGAAGCTTTTATTTTTTTCAGAAATCTAGAATGCCCTTTATTCTTTTCCATAATTTTTCGTTTTCTTAAATCATAGAGAAATATGCACGGTACTTGCAAGATTTTGAGTCTAAAATAATAATAAATGTTTATCCTGATCATGATCACAAAGTTGTATTATGTATATGTCGCAGGCAAATGCCTGCGACGCATGAATGCCTGTTTTACAATTTTGTAAGAATGGTCTTTTTACATATGGCGTCGTCATTTTGCAAACGGGAAGCCCTTTGTAAATTGCCTAAGGCATTTTGTTGTTGAACTGAATGATGTCAATGAGTATGCAGAAGTACTACTCTGACGGAAGTAGGTTAGAAGAGCATTCGTGGTTATTTTTTTTTAAACCCTTAAAGAATATTCTTATTTCTCGAGTATGTTTGTTGCGCGTCGCCAAGGTTGCAAGGTATTTTATAAAATTACGACATTTTACGATATGCCTTAGGCAATTTACAAAGCGCTTCCCGTTTGCAAAATGACGACGCCATATGTAAAAAGACCATTCTTACAAAATGCCTGCGACATATACAATAACATATATCTGTGAGCCAATTTAAACGATTCGATCTACAAGTACGTATAGACTGCGTTGTAGTCTTAATAATACATTGACTGACTTCGACTCTTCCATCGCCCCAATCACGAATGAAAACTGGAATTCCCAATTTGCCGCCGACCTATTAAAATATAGCGTCGGAAAATCCTTTTCAAACACAGCCTACGTGGCAAAACTCAAAATCTATTTCGGCAAATAACTGCAGTTTTGCCCGTAAAAATTCTGATATACCGACTGCGGGCGACGGGATCAAATCGCACGATGGAATCTGGGCGTTGAAAAACAAACATGATGGCCCGTGTCGCGTTGTTCTTGTTGGGAAAAATATAGGTTTCGATTAATTAATGACATCCTGGCACATTGGAAATAATAAGGGAGTCATAGAGAATCGATGTGTGGTTTATTACACGGTCTAGTAAAAAAAGTGAGGACTCACATACCTACTTAACAAGTGATGTGTACCTAAAAGCAAGTCCAGCTGCGTGTAAATGCGCACATAGACGCCCTCACTATTAATATTAAAAATAAAATAAAAAAACATGTCGCTATGACAACCTGCCATTAAGCTATCTGACATCCTGTGTGACAGTTCTTCATTTCAAAACGTCACGTGGTTTATCACTAGTTTGTAGAGTATGGAGAGTATACATTGAGGTACGAGTAATTAGTTATCACCGCCGCTGGTCTTAGTTAAAACGGCATTGTCTTACAGAAATATAATAAGTCAGTATAATAAGGACAGTTAGCTCATAGCAGTTAAGGTCGGTTTTTTCTATAAAAATGTGACATAGATCATTGACTTAACAAGCTTGTCTGAAACCACTCGGCCACCACAGCTCATTGTATGAAACTTTCCCAAAGTTCCGAACTAGGTAAATGATGCCAGAACTTGCGCAGAATGTTCTAACAATGTATGTATGTAGACTTGAGTTTAACTTTAACTTAGGAGTAAGTTTAAAGGTAAGCAAGCCTCGGTGGTGTTCCCATTACTGAGTATTAGAAATATGTAGGATATTGTTGATATATTCTGCTCGTAAACATGGTATTTGCTCACCAGTAAATGACATGTTATTTTCTAGTGAGTAAATAACATTTTTACAAGGATTTAATAATACTTTACTGGAGAGTTACGACCTGTTGAAAGTGCTTAGAAGTCCCGAGTTTGTGTTCCACAGAATATATTTTTAATTTTGTTTTGCTTGTAACGGTCTGGGCTTTAATGTATTTATCTGTAGGTACTAATATAATTTATCTGTACAAAAGCTCAAGAGTTTGTTTTTTTGAAAACGCTAAGCTCAGGAACTTCTGGTTCGAAATGAAACAAATGTTTTTGTGTTTTGGATAGTCTATTTATCGGGGAAGGCTTCACGCTATAATATAATATAAACTGAGATCTACAGGGACGAAGTCGCGGCAGCCCGCTTGTCTAAGAATATTTGGGCAGGAACAATAAAAGTAACTGATGACACAAGTGCTGCAGCTACTTATTTCCAATGTAAATAATTATGTTAAAAGTAAATTACTATAAGTATAAGATTTTAGACTTTCGCGTTGCATTATATCACTAATATTATTTAACGGGGCTAAACGCGATATCAATTATGTAGTACATATGTATATGTAAACGTCAAGCAGTAAGTAGTATACATACTACTTACTGCTTGACGTTTCGGCTGCGTTACAACAACCCTGGTCGCAAGCGGACTCAGATCAATACATAGTATAAAACAAAGTCGCTTTCGCTGTATGTCCGTATGTATGCTTAGATCTTTAAAATTACGCAACGGATTTGGACGCGGTTTTTTTTAATAGATAGAGTGATTCTTAAGGAAGGTTTGTATGTATAATACATGTAAGTAAGTACCACGGGCGAAGCCGGGGCGGGCAGCTAGTACTACATAATTAATATCGCGTTTAGCCCCGTTAAATAATATAAGTAAGTTATTATGCAAAAATTTTCAGCAATTTATATAATGAAAAGTTTTTATTCGTTTAAGCTTAAATAAACAAAAGATAAAAGACATTTTATTGATCGAACATGTTTTTAAGTAGATGGAAATGATCGAGAAATGCATACTTCCAACATTCCGTACCATTGCAGTGTACAAAATATACATAGGTTAACAAAATTAAAAAAAAACAATCTGACAATGTGAACACAATAATTATACAATGTCCATGCAATACGGTATTGGACTGACAAGTCAAATCACCTACTTTTTTAAATGTCAAAAACGTAACCTTGTAGGAAAAAATGTATGATATATTGAATCGTGACGTCACGAAGCAATAGTGTCAAATCAATACCCTTTTAACTTCAATTAGCTGTAATAACTTGTTAAAAGCTCAATAATAACTGTGAGATAAAAAAAATTGTGCCTAATTTTTGATTTCGTCTTTAATCTTAGAATGTCATAATTTATTTCGTATGCAGTCAAATACCCAATTGAAATTAATTTAGTGAAATGTACCCCTAAAATGTTCCCCAAGCAATGTATCGCAACCATCACAATAAAATAGAGCTAGGCAAAGAGTTCTCGTAATTGTATCTATATCTAACTTCAGACCCAGAGATACGAAGTTCGATCTGAGATGTGGGCTTGGCTGCGGCTTAACTTTCAATTTTCCCAACCGAAGGATCCACTTGTATTGTGCAGAATCATTTTGTTGAACCTTCTTTGATCCTAGACTCTTATAAGGTTCACTGAATTTCTGGAAGGAATAACCTTAATGATATTTTTGCAGACCTTATCTCAGTTTAGAAGAATTAGTTTAGAGTTGATGTATTTCATTTAAATTGTTTAAATATTTATAAGCTGACATATGTACAGCTGTTTTGCCATATTACATTGGTAAAGTAGGACTTTAAAAAAAATAACTTGGGGAAGTTTCAAAATAAATATGTTGTTTGTTTAAGAACGAACAATATATGTTTCAAACTAAATTGCTTAGCTGTTTTTTACATGTATTCTTCGGTATTTCATTATTTCTTGGTTGTTTAATACTGCAGAAACTACTTTTAGATCCATATATGTAAAGATAAGAACACCAAAATCTCTTTTGATGCACTTAAAAATTAATCACTCTGGTGCCTACAGTGAAATTATTTGGTCAAATGGAGAGCATCAAATATTCCCTCAATATCATTATACTCGCGGCTCTAAACTTTCGACCTATTTACTTTAAAAGTATTAAACATAAAGTCCGGTTGTAAAAATTTAATTTCCTTTCAAGCGGCTCGTAACTTTTTAACAGGACACCGTGTTCAATATATTTTTAATCAAATAAGCCGGCCATATTGCCACGGGCGGGCGCGGGCCGAATTAGGATTCTAATTGGACACGATAAACTGTTTGTTTTATACTTCTGAGATGGGGGATCTCTTTTTTTAGATAACTTTTTCAGTCCTTTTTATGTTTCGGTTTAATTTAAACGAAAGTTCATCTGTGCATTTAATATTACAGCGCTAAGAAATCAATCTAAAAAATAAGAAATAATGCTCAATCTCAAAATGAATAGTTGTGATTGAACTGATGTTTCCACTTCATTGCGTGATTTATAGGTATCTATATCTACTACTATATAAAGCTGAAGAGTTTGTTATTTTGTTTCTTGTTTGTTTGAACGCGCTAATCTCAGGAAATACTGGACCGATTTAAAAAAAAATGTTGTGTTGGATAGTCTATTTGACGAGCAAAGCTGTAGGCTATTAGGGCGGCCGCTAGTGTTTTAATATTTCTTGACGTCTTGTGAAATTAATATTTGAAGTATTACTGATACTTGTGGATAAAATCTTTTAGATTACACGAATCTGGTTGGCTGAGCTCTTCCCAAAAAGGCAAGTTCGTAAACAAACATAAATATAACAAACAATTGTCACACTTACTGCGACAGATAAACCAAACAATTATTCAGTCTAAACGGCAGATACCATTCTTCTTTAAAAAGTCTTGCAAATTTCAAAACGAGCCCGGCAAGTTATGTTTTCAGGGTCCCAATACTCGCACGCCGCAGGCGAACCCGCGGGCGCAGGTTAGTGAGTAATAAAACCTTTTTATTTCCCCGTTAATGAGTTCCCGGCCCGACCGCGGGCTGACTGGGGATTAAGTTGAGAATACTGTGTATTCTCGAATGTGAAGAGGCTTTTGTTTGAGTGAAATATGTTCGAGTTTATTGACTTGTTATGCATTATGAATTATTGAAGTCAGCCGTAGAGTTAATGTGTAAATTGGATATGATAAAGGCATTTTCGATGCCATGCTTACGTCAGTGTATTTTTACATTTCAAAATGTGGCTGTGTATGCGTCACTAAATGGTGACACATGACAGGCAGTTAGTTAACTTTAACTGACAATGATGTCAAAAAAAAGAAATTTCAGAAATGGACTTATGAATGGTTCCGTAATAAGAAGCATTTTTTTAATTGGTTGACATATAATTTTTATTTTACCTTAATAACAAAAATAAAAACCTTAAAGAGAAGGTTTCCGAAATAAATAAATATTCCAATACCAATAGTAGTGGTCTGCAAAAACTGCAACGTTGCTTGATGGGCTAAATCTTTTTGCTCCTGTTGTAAAGGTGATTTAGCGGAGGAATTAATAAGAAACCGCTTCGAGATTGATTAGATGTGAAAATTATAAGTATTTACCCATCTTAACGAGGAGAAGACGCCGTCGACTTTCTTCGAGGTTTTTGCTTGACAAGCAATTTTTATGAAATTATAAACGGATGAGGTTTTAATTTCCTTGCGTCTTTGCTTTTATCTTTTTCTTTGGTAGTGTGTGTTTTGATGAGTTGAGTTATGTACCAGTGGTTACGGTGAAAGAATATCAGTTATTTTGATACTTTTTTTTTGGCTTATTATTTATTGTTATGTTCATAATACAGGTATTTGAGCTTATGAGTTCGAAAGGGCATCAATTATTATTATTATTACTTTAGGTTATATTCTGGTACAAATTAACGTGAAGTTATTTCTTTCAAAGTATGACCCACGGCCGTTTTCGAGAAAATACCAACCCAATTGACTTAAAACGACCACTCCACTCAAATTGGCTTACAATCTCCGCGATACACACTAGTTGTCCATAGTCAAATTAATATCAACTAAAAGGCCGACCCCTTCACCATAATTGCAGGACTTCATAATACTCCGTCAGTAGCCAGGGAAATTTTACTATATAGGGTGTAGCAAAATATACTGCAAATATTAGAAGGGCGAATTATTCAGTGGATTTAAAAAAGACGTAATTGAAAAAAGTAAAAATTGTGTCTTATACGATACAACTGGTCGTTTCTCATAAGTATAAAACAGTTACTATGTTCGTCCTGCCCCATAAGCAACGCGGTGGAGGGGATGCGAAGCTGACAGGACGAACATAGCAAGTTGGCCAATGCAGGATATGACAAATATGGTAGGCATTAAAATTGACTTTTTAATATCTGATATTTATTACATTGCCACTAAACAATTCACCCTTAAAATATTTGCTGTATATTTTGTTACACCTTATATTTTGGTACAGTCTTGGTAACTTCGGTCGTAATTCGTTCCCGACCCCTTTTAGGTCACGTACGGAGTCCTAAATTTAAAGCAAAACACTTGCCGTAACTCGTCGGGCCGAATTTAAGGAAAACACTCGGCAGAGTTGCCCAATAAGTTTGAAACAGGTCGAGTGCTGGTTGCTAAAGACGGGTGAACGAATTAGTGTGTTTAGGAGGAGATTGTGTTTTTGGGAGATTTCGGGTGTTGTTTGTTTGGTTGTAGTTGTTTTAAAAGATTGAGTGCAAAGAAGTTCACAGGGCTAGTTGTAGCTTAGATGTCACGACTATAATGAATAATTATTATTTATATGTAATAAGACATACACACATCAACTTTATCTAGGGATATCTACATATTGTCAAATATCTTAAATACTCTTAGGAATTCGGTAATACTGTGAATGAAAAAAATATAGAGAATTTTATAGTTTTTAATAAGAAATTAAAAAAAAACGTGATTTAAATTATACTTTTATTAATAATTAATTTTTTATCGCCGTAGGTAAATTAGTGTGGTAGAAAATCTGCGTTTTTAGGGTTCCGTAGCCAAAATGGCAAAAAAACGGAACCCTTATAGATTCGTCATGTCTGTCTGTCTGTCTGTCCGCCAGTCTGTCACAGCCACTTTTTTCCGAAACTATAAGTACTATACTGCTGAAACTTAGTGAGTGGATGTATTCTGTGAACCGCAACAAGGTTTTTACACGAAAATAGAAAAAAAATAAAAATACTGGTGGGTCCCCATAGTCAGAACTTAAACTGAAAATATTTTTTTTCATTAAACATATACGTGTGGGGTATCTATAGATAGGTCTTTAAAAATTATATTAAGGTTTCTAATATCACTTTTTTCTAAAGTGAATACTTTGCGTGACAGACCCTCCCAAAGTGGAAAAAAGTGTGTCCCCCCCCCCTCTAACTTCTTAAATAAGAGGATGATAAAACTGAAATAATTATATAATGTACATTACCATAAAAACTACCAACGAAAATTATTTCAAACGAAATCTATTCAGTAGTTTTTTTAATAAAAAATCGAATTTGTACGGAACCCTCAGTGCGGGAGTCCGACTCGCACTTGGCCAATTTTTTTAAAATAAAATGATCAAATTTAATTCAAATAAACAATTTTATTGATTTAATCAGTGTTGCCATCTCTCACGTTTATTATAACATCAGTATCAATTGTTCATGCTTAAAATTAAGTTTGTTAAGGTCTTGTTGCGTTATGAGACCCGATGCTCTTTCAAAGTGACGGTGAAGTTGTTGTACTGTCTTGTAATTTGGTGGGAAATGTCTTAAAAATCATTGATGTAACATGCCGCACGCATGCTTGATAGGATTTAAGCCGGACGACTGAGCAGGGCAATAAAAAACATGGATATCGTAGTCTCGTAGAGCGGCCGGCACCTACCGCGCCGCATGGGAATTGGCACTGTCGTTCATGGTTATAAATTCCTGGATGATTTGGACTTGGCTTAGAGCAATGACAGATTCTACTACCTTTTTGTGATGTTTTTGATTAGTCATGATGCTTTGGATACAAACGGGCTGGGTTCGTTCACCCAGACGAAATCCTCCTAAAACCATGACTGTCCCGCCATGGTAAAAGTTGACCGCTTTAGAGTGCCACAGATGGCTAATACTGTCAGGAGTTCTCAAAACGCATGTTCTTCTTGAATCTGGATAAAATCTGTAGCGGGAGTCATCGTTTTACAGCATCACAGACCATGCGTCGTCACTCCATGGAAAATTTTCCTAAGCCCAAGAAAGACGCCTACCGCGTTTGCCCCATCACAATGCTGGTACACGTAACGGTTGTCCAACATAAAGTCCCACTTCATGCAAACTCTTTTGCACGGTTTGGTCGCTTTCCAGCAGCTGATGGTCCTCCTGGAGCCTTTTTACTAGTCGCATCGCTGTGATGTTTGGCCGTCCTCTAGCAGTCTTTTGGAGAAAATGATTCTGTCTCTGGGAAGTAATGCGATTTCTGTTTTAGTGCCGTTCAACCACGTTCCCAAGACTGCGATAATTGCTCCAAAACCTTGGTAACATGTTTTGGTTGGTGGTTGGGGCCTCAGCAACGACGCGTTCGAAGGAAACACTTTCTTACAAGACCACGGATCGTAACATTTCATTTGAACTCAAATGATGCTGTTACATTACTCTTCAAAGAACACTCAACAAGTTTCATAAAAAATAATTTATAAAAACATCACTTTTCTTTAGTAAAATATCAAAAAAATAATCATAATTTTCATGCACTTTTCCCGTGCGGAAGGAACTACCAACAATTTTTTGCCATTCTTTTGTTCTTCTATAAAAAAAATATTTTTTATAAAACTAGAATAAAATACCTTTCAATCAATATATAAACTTCATATTAATATAATAAAGAATTAACAATATAACGTAGTTTATAATATACAATTAAGATATCCCTAGATTTTGTTGATGTGTGTATACTACAGGTAAGGTAACGCATACACCCACACTACGTAGCAGAAGGATTCGATTCAGTTAAAATAAATCATAATTATAATAACTATCTCGCAACATCACATGAATTGATCTGACTCCTTGATAAATAACATAAGAACTTGTGTTGCAGATATCAGTTCCTATCAACAGTGGTATAAGAAATAAACTTAAATGGAAACATAATATCACCCAGACCAAGACAAACAGACATGTTCGTTCATGCACACAAAATGTTTTTTTCTGTACGGGGATCGAACTCGCGACCTCTTGGTTTTATAGTCGGCTCGTCAAAGTCAAAGTGAAAACACAAATCAAAGCTAGCAAAACTAAAAATGTAGGCTAAAATATAACTTTACTTGTATATTATGTTTTGATTCTATAAATTAGCTCTCAATTCAATTCGAAAAAAGAAAACTGGTGGTTATTGAGTTTTAGAGCAGAAAAGTCTACATTATTGTATTACTTGAAATACTCGTATAGTGATTAAATGGATATGTTAATTAACCAACTGAACTAACTGTCGGCAAACACGATAGTTTTTACCGCTAGCATTTCTCTGTTTTGTATATTTTTTAATTATCTTCAATTTTTTCATGCTCACACTGCCATTTACTGTTTATTACACTTTTAAAATACATTCCTTTTATACAACGTTTAATTAAAATACTGAGAATTCAAAACACGAGGAGAATGGGTAAAATGACGTTAATATAAAATGAAACTATATGTATTTCAAGTTAAATTATGAACTAAATTTTTCACAACGGTCCCACAAATCACTCTTATTTGAAAAGTTTTCCAGTAAATAATGTGAGTTTAGTATGTTAGTATAGCATGCATGCATGTGAAGGGCGATATTCTTAAATTGACATAAATTTTAAATGAAGAAAAATAGTTTGTAGTTTGTATTTATTCTTTTGTACACAAATAAATTTTTGTTTCAAACTTGAACTATGTAACAAACAGACCACTTATCGTAAGTTACTAAGAATTTACGTTAAGAATATACCTACAGATAATTCATATTTAGATACATATAGATACCTACACCAGTACCAACAGCCATTTCTTTTCACAAAAAATATTTCACTGTGCTAGTAGAACTCTTTGTAAAATAGTCAACTTTATTTCCTTATTTAGGTACAGTTCCCTAAACTCTCTATAAAGTTATAGCATTAACTTCTACTACTCCTGGTTGCTTTCGCTGCGACAGGTTCATACCTGAATGGACCAGCAGGCTGGTTATAACAATGAAGCGACTATCGTCAGACCTTCGTAACCCCCACAAGAAAACCAGACCATTTGGATCATAATCGGGAACAACGGGGCTTAGCCTGCCTTCATCATTCTTATCGGACAATCAGATGAATCAAGCCTACATTGTCATAGTCAATGAGGAAAACTCACACAAAGCGGTGGTGTTCTCCGTAAGATTCGAACCCACGACCTCCGACGTTTTTTGAGCACAGCGCTCCAACCACTACACCACGGAGGCAGTTAACTAACAACATAATGTTTACCATTTAAACACCAAACAATAACAAACGCAAGCTAATCATGAATTATCGCTTTACAAACCTGTACAAGATTACAACGTTATAAAAACAGCTGAAACAAACCTCACGAACGGAACTATGAAACAAAAAAGGCTTAACTTGTGTTCAAAGGGCAATAGGAAATAAAGTGGGCTATAAATTTTGAATAATTCCGCCCTTTTATTGTGGTTGCCACCACAAGCCTTTGATACTGGTATTCAGGTCAACGGCAACCCGACTGAAATACGGTCGTGTTTTTGTGAGGTCGCTTTCATGTTATTGAGAAGATTTTGACGGGTTTTTGGTGTTTTCGACATGGAATTGGGGAATAAGGTTGCCTAATTGTATTTTATAATAACCTATTTTTAAATATACATTTAAAAATTTCGGTGCAATTAACGTTATGTTTACTGATTTATTGTAATTAGACTAACATTTGTTTTTGTTTCTATTGAGTTACTTGCTGCGATTTGCTCCGTAAGTTACGTCAAAAGGCATAAAACCTTGACATATCAAAGAAGTTAAATTATAAATAGTTTGACTTTCATAAACTTTGTTAGGAATCTGAATGTCATCAGGCAAAAGCGACCATTAAACAACAACAGTGAAATCAACATAATAATAATAAACACAGTAGTCTAACGAATAAATTATGTTACAATAAAATAACAATAATATCATAATCTTCCCAATATAAACGTTGTATAGTTTACAATTTCTAGCTAATTGTATTTAACCATTTGCATCACACAAGTAGATACAACCACAGACGATCTAAATACTTCAGTATTCAGTAACTTCCAGCCGCTGTGAAGTTATTAAAGCAAACAATAGGTAGTTCTGTTAGCTGAAGCGTTCCAGCGTTTGTTATCAATGCAGACGCCAGACTGAGCCGCGGATAAACTGAGATGTTGGTGCATTATTCACGGGCCATTAATGCCACAGTGCAGAGGTTAGATTAATTGTAACTGAGAAATTAAGGAATGAAAATGATAAAAAAAGAAATACCTTGGACAAAAAATACCAATTGCCTCGCCCCAAACTAAGCTCAAAGCTGCTACTGAATGCTAAGGAACGGATAGACATACTTAAATATGTAAAAATCCTTGATTCGAGTACAAATTCCGATGTTCATCACACAAACATGCATCCCTAGCGGGATTTTAACCGGCGACTCTTTGTTTTGTAGCCAGCCAGGGTCTCTGACCACAAGACCAAATGGCCCATCAAATATAAACATATAAGAAGTTTTACAAGTTCTGGCTAGCTGTATTTGACTATGCACATTACACTATTAGCAAATGTTCAACCTCAGACGATCTAAATACTTCAGTATTCAGTAACTTCCAGCCTCAGTGAAGTTATTAAAGCAAACAATAGGTAGTTCTGTTAGCTGAAGCGTTCCAGCGTTTGTTATCAATGCAGACGCCAGACTGAGCCGCGGATAAACTGAGATGTTGGTGCATTATTCACGGGCCATTAATGCCACAGTGCAGGGATGTTAGATTAATTGTAACTGAGAAATTAACTAATAAATAAATAAAAACCTTTTACAAACACTACCAATAGCGTCCCAAACCAAGCTCAAAGATTATACTATGCTAGGGAACGGATAGACAAACTTAAACACTTTTAACTGAGTTAGACAGCTTGAACTTCTTGTGTCATAATTTTTTCTATGGGAGTGTAAAAGCTCTAGCCTGTCTCACTCAAAATGGACTGAGTTGACAGGTGTACTGACTTAGCAAATATTGTTTGTGACGCCCTCAAGAATATACCATATTACCATTTTTGGTTAACGGACGCGATTATAGAAGAAAGACGTGACCTCGTCTAAAATCGTCATTGTATTTTATTTTGAGCACAACCTTTCATGGTGAATGCGTGTTATTAAATGATATGGCGGAAACAAAACATACGTCCAGTTTCCATACTGGACTGATAACACATAGTTTAAACCGAATTTAGCTTAAAAAAATGCAAATATTTGGCACTTGTTTCTTGTGTATGAAGTAATTTATATGTGGAGTTTCTTACTGTAATCTGTTTTATTATAACAGTGCAACGTTGCAGTTTCGCAGCGCAGTCAAGTCCTGGATCTATGATTTATAGAACCTACCGCCGACGCTACGGAAGGCACCGACGTAGAAACTATAAATAAATCAAAGTATACTAAATAATCAAACTGAAGAGTTTGTTTGTTTAAACGCACAAAGGTGACAATCGTTTTTGTATGGAGAGTTAGGCCCACATAAAATTTAAGCGTTTATTTACGAAATGGGTATCAATTTATTCCTTATAATCTCCAGATTATAGTGGTGATATTACTTTTTCATATTTTAACCGGAATCGTTAGAAATAAGATGGGAAAATATATATTAACCTCATAAACTAATCTGTCTATTTGCTTTCCTGACTTTCAACGCCTGAACCGTAAATACTTACACATAAGGGCGATTTTCCATTATGTTTTTCCTACGTATCTGAAGTAAAAGCAATTTATTATGACTAGTGTCCGCCTGTGACTCTGTCCCCGTAGAATAAGCTTTTTGCAAAAATATGTAGTCTTAAACTATAGCTTAACATTTTTTAGTTTAAGCCTGGCTCGACTAATAGATAATCCAACGCAAAAATATTTTTTCAAATCGAACCAGCTGTTTCTGATAGTAGCGTGTTCAAACAAACAAACTACAGCTTTTTTAAATTATATAGTAAAACCATTAATGACAGTTGACAGACTGAAGGTTTCTGACATTTGTATTCAGTTTTTAAATAAAATCAAAATCCGGCAATAGACTAGCACTTGCGTTCCGTTATACGGATTTTTTTGTATTGTTTATTCGTATTATTTTATTTCATTAATTAAATGATTAAAAGTCACTATCAATCACCGCCTTAGATAAAAATAGGCATGAAAACCGTTCCAAAAGTAAATAGCGTCTCCTTTATGTTCGATTTCAAGTGTTTTATTTTAATTTTATTGATATAACCTTTTTTCCTTCACTTATCTGTATGTCAGCCATTGTTTACTGATCTTTGGACAGATAGTTCGCGGATATAATCAAAATAAGGCTTTTTATTTTGGTTTTATGACTCCGGTTTCGTTTGAAATTCACTTCAATTGCAAAACTCATAAAAAATCATTTAAATTTTTAACGTAGTTCTCTTTCTCTTAAACGTTACCGATTGTTGGTGGGCCCAAAAAAAACTGTGTCCTTTCGGGAACTACTGATTAAAATTTAGAAATTATTTTTGCTTTATTAGTCAATTTGTCCGGAGAGGCTTTGGGGCTATAGTAGAACACTGTGTGTGCGGGAACCGAATTCCACGCGGACAGAGTCGCGGGCGGTCGCTTGTAAATAATAAATATTTTACAACATCACATTACATTGTTAATCAACTAAAGCACTTGTGCTTAGCTTAACCGGTGTTATAAATGTTATTAAATATATGTACATATAAGGTGTAACAAAATATACTGCAAATATTTTAAGGGCGAATTGTTTAGTGGAAATGTAATAAATTTGTTAATTTGTTTAGTATTTTTTTTGTTAATACCCTAGTTTCCGAGAGAGTAAACGAAATAAATTGAGTGAATAATTGGGAAAAGTACAAAATTTGTCATATGCAAGACAGCTGGTCGTGTCTTATCAGTGTAATACAATTACTACACTTGTCCTGCCCCAAAAGCAAAGTGGTGGGGAGTGGGCAAAGCTTACAGGACGAAAAGAGTGATTTTTATTTCGTGTACAACCCATGACAAACCCAACATAATTTTAACCCATGCATATCGGTGAAACGTAGTTTTTACTCGTAAATAACCCTTTTTTAAACACCTGAAGCTTTGAGTCAATAGATCCGGAAAATCAAAAACAAAAAGTCCTTAATTAACGTCAGGAGACGAACAAAACGAAAGTTTCTGAAGAGAAGTTACTGTCGAGTTTGAGAGTTGTGAGATCTTTCGAAAGGAAGTTTCTGGAACAATGCCTGGGATGATTGATGGGCTAAACGAGGAACCCTTTGGCCTGCTAATAAAAAGGTGTTGGCTGTTCAAAATTAATAACTGTCGAGTTTAAATCAGTTTGTGGGAAATTGCCGGATGTGGAAATTAGGTAACCATTATCGTTTGTTGCGTGATGAGGTTACATTTTGGTCTTAAAAAGGAGAAAGCTCACGTAATCGCAACAGTAATTAAGCAAAATTTATTTATAATGTCGTTTCTGATTTCAATTTCAGTCATCTTCATTATCTAAGCAGTTCACCTGGTTGTATCTTCGACCATTGCCTCTGAGCCCAGGGTACGCTTCGACTATGATCCTGAGTTACAATATCAGTGAAGAAAGATTTATAATTCAAATGCATTAAAATTCAGGACGAACACTAGTGACTATGTAACCCAAAAAATCCTTCCCCAATGTTATGTATATAAATAACATTCACCAAAATTGGCCATTGTATTAGAATTCACTAGCAAAAATATGTCAGTTTTAATGGACTCAAAACAGAATAATTTTCCCCACAGGAACACCGACACCAATGCCAACACAATTTGTTTGCAAATGGAAAATTTCTCAAACACAAAAACTCTTTACATTTGAGGCAGTAAACTTGACTATAGTTTTAATGAAACGTTCGCCGAGTTTCATCTTAGTTTGAGAGCAAAGTAAAGCCTTAACAATTTCCTTTGGAGTTTTATTTTTCGATTGTCTAACTTTTTAATTAGGACAGACTCACGGACGTTAACTAAGCTAATTTATAGCCCCAGGAGCCGACCGTGTTACTGCGATGAGATATTGGAGTATGTGTGAGTCTGCGGATGTGCAGGGCATGATAAAAAAATCAGACTTTTCCTATGTGCAAAATTACAGATTTCAGTGGACGAAGTCCTAGTTGGAGTATTTCGTTGTTAGTTTTACATTTAAAGAGTTTTTTTTATAGATATAACTAGCGGCCGCCCGCGACTCCGTCCGCGTGGATTTCGGTTATACTATAGCCTAAAGCCTTCCTCGTCATATAGAGTATCCAACACAAAAATAATTTTTCAAATCGGACCAGAAGATCCTGAGATAAGAGCGTTCTAACAAACGAACAAACAAATTCTTCAGCTTTATATATTAGTATATAGATTGTAACTTTGGTTTCAAGGTAAAGCGCTGGGTTACAAATCAGTTGCATATTTCTACTATGTGTGTAGTGTTAATATACACAAAAGTAGACGAATTCAAAAATCCGACATATTAATATCCAAACGGGGAACTAAAAATATTCCACGCTAGTACCTCCATACTAAAAGTAACTTAACTACGGACATTGTAGTTTCTCTCTGTTTTGCCCTAAGGTTGACTGGTAGAGAATGCCATGAGGCATTAAGTCCGCCTTTTGTACTAATTTTATTTGTGCAATAAAGTTTAAATAAATAATAAATAAATAAGACATTGCGCTCTAAACTCACCAAGTTTATCACTTAGTGCAAGTCGCGATAAAAATGCGCAGTGTCCTACTTGGAACTGATCCAAAAAATGCCTGCGAGAGATCTATTCGGAGGACGATATTAGATTTTCTATTAGGTCAACAGTACGATTCTCGAAGATGGCCAAAAATGGCGCATGTGGTGGGGAGAAACTAGAGCTGAAAATTATTTTAAGTTCATTTAGAGTTTTTAGTTTATTGTTAGGTAATTTTATGTTAATAATAGTCCAAGCTTGACATATCCCACTGCACGTTTCTCCGCACCTCAAACGAAACCCAAAATTTTCTTCTCCCAAATCTATGTGTTATTGAGTCTTAGTTAGAAATACATAGACCGTAAAAACGCGACTGAAGTTCGGCAGGATTACGCTCGCAATGAAATTTGAATGCATGATGACACAATGTGCTGCAATAACGTCGCGTAACGTAATATTACATCAAAATTAACTTCAGCCGAACTTTGGTCGCGCTTTTTCCGCTTAGTGTGATTCTACACGTAACTATTATCATTGCTGTAGTGGAAAATAGATGGGCGATTAATGATAATATGCTGCCTCAATAATGATTAAAATAATGTCGCAAATGTACGTATGTATTCAGATTGGAACTGAATATTATATTGTAAATAATAAATAAACAATATCTTTAAATTAAAAAAATATGAGCATATATGAAATAAATACCATTTGTAAGTGCTTAAATATATATATAACTACATTTCTTTTTGTTGTAGTATGTATTGTACTACCTACATACAATTTACAAAAGGAATTAATGCCTCATGGCAATTAGACTGCATAAGTAAATTCATACTCCGTAGTAGGTACACACATAGAAATCACCATGTTTAGAGAATTCAATTTTGTTACGTATTTCGGATCACACATGTAATCCCGTATAGTCGGATTCTCGACTACCGCTCAAAATCGGTCGCCAAACCGTGTAGGACCACCTGTAGCTGTAAATGTACCTGACAGCGAAGTAATATCCCAACTGATCCGTACGTTCTAGCAAAATTTCCGAAGTGCTCCACTTTGAGCACCTAATATTTGAGCGTCCGGAACTTGTGCACCACAGCACTACTCCTTACAGAAGAGCACAATTAAGTAGCACTTAGTAACCGACAGACACATCCAATATGTCCAAAATCAATTTATTTCATATCTGCTTAAAATGTTTTCTCTGTGAGTCATTCTAGAAAAACATAATATATAAGATTAAAAAAAACTATTGGACTATGTTTCTGTCTGCTTGAGCTCAGTTTGGGAGGGTATGGGGTTTTGATTTGTGACCACGGGCAGCAGTAATAACTTACCATTAATTGACCCTCTTGTTCTTTCGACTTCCTGTAAGATAAAAAAACAGGTCTTGTTCGCTTTGAGCTCCGGCTACTACTTATTTTTGGCAGGCCCATTTTATGTTTATGAAAAGTCAATATATACACAAATAAATAAAATGTATTGAAAACACAAAGTACCCCAAGTATACATAGAATTAATAAATAATACATACATTCTTAACTAGGTAAAATTGACATTGTCTGAACTAGGTGATCCTGTGTTTCAGGCGAAAAAGACTTACAATGCTCTATCAATATTCACATCTATCAATAGTATGAATAGGCGCTAAAAGTATGTATGTAAATACGGCAAGGGTATCATGTTATGGGTGATGGGTGCTCAACGTCGGGTGTGCAAAGTGGACTACCTCAAATCTCCCGGGGGACGATCCATACCATTATAATATCGCCCTGCCCGATCCGGCCGCGTAACGCGAACCCGAAATCAATTAAAAATTAATTAAGAGCTCTAGCGTACAGATCGCTCATTGGGTATTCCTGGCACACTTAGTTTTCTTGTAGGTATCGATTCCTGTTGCATGTTAAATTAAGGGAGTTGAGGTTTAATTATACCTATTAAGAAGTTTGAAGGGTAGTATGTAGGTTGGGTTACGATTCCCTTTTAACCGAGCGACAGGCATTTTACTTGATGTTTCAACTCCAGTTCATTAAACGTTTTTATTTATCGTGAGTAGCATATTGAGCTTAATATCCGCATTGTCAAACGTCACTCGTAGGAAAGTTAGTTGTCTGGGTTGTCAAATGTTATCTATTTGAGAAGGTGTATTTGTAATACCACTGTTGATTCTGATGTCTGTTTCACAAGTGCTTAAGCTACTCAACACGGAGTCAGATCAATGTACATAATTACGTGATGTTCAGAAATACGAGATATTCCACATTGGAGAAAACAACGGTGCGATTTCCAGAACAACTAACATGCAGCTTAAATTGTATAAGTACCGGGCCGTGGCCACGCGTGGTCTCGAGATCCTGGGTTCAATTTCCAGGTCGGGCAAAATTTGTATCGGTTTTTCTGAAAACAGCCCGGGATTACCAGTTTAAATTTGTCAAAGGTGGTGATCAAGCCAAAACCCATGTTTGTAACGATAACATGATGAGGCTTTTGCCCTGCAGTGGGATATAAACAGGGTGATACTTTACGAAATCATTCTTATTTCCATCAATATTTTCTAGAATATCGTTTGCCAAGTTACTAGTGCGACATTATACTATATTCTACACTGGAGAAAACAACGTAAACGACAGTTTTACTTGCACATACATCAGTGGGGCGCGGACGCGTGGTCGCTTTAAATGGCCGCGCTGTGTGTAACGGTGCGATTTCCAGAACTACAAGTACTAACAGGCAGCTTAGATTTTTAAGTACCTGGTCTCGAGATCCCGGGTTCGATTTCCAGGTCGGGCAAAATTTGTGTCGGTTTTTCTGAAAAAAGCCCGAGTACCTACGTGATCACCAATCCGAATTTGGCAAGCGTGGTGATTAAGCCAACTTTGTAACTCTAACATGATTTCGAATGATGGAGGACTTTGCTTGCAATGGGATATAAATAGGTTGATACTTTAAAAAAATCATTCTTATTTCCATTGTTTGCCTAGTTACTAGTGCAACATTACACTTTATTTCACACTAGAGAAAACAAAGTAAACGACAGTTTTACTTGCGCATACATCAGTGGGGCGCGGACGCGTGGCCGCTTTAAATGACCACGCTGTGTAACGGTGCGATTTCCAGAACCACGAGTACTAACAGGCAGCTTAGATTTTCCACGAAATTCTGTTGGGCATAGTGATGTGGCAAACTTGGAATCTGCGACACGTTAAAAGTAAAATTTTTAGTAAATTGGAACGTGTGATGCTTTTTTTGTTTTTTTTTCGGATTGGATTTTGCTGTTGGCTGCGGCAAAGGCTACCTCCACTAAGCTTAGCCGGACTATTGTGGGAGCTCATGGCTCACACCTCAATGGAACGTATGAGTCAAAAGGTAGGAATTATACGAGAGATGTTACGGCCTACGTGGTATAGTGGATAGAGCGCTGTGCTCAAAAACTCGGAGGTCGTGAGTTCAAATCCTGCCGGGAACACTTTAAACTTTGAACTCCGGGGCAATGGTCAAGGATGCAACCGACGTTGGGGCTAGGTTGTTGATGACGATGATAGATTGGACCTGGAGATTTTTACCGAATTCCTACTTCTGATTATAATGTACTTCAAACATTTTTGTTTGAGTCTGGTTAGAATGTACTTTAAACATTTCTGAAGCAGCGCCTTTGTCATGTACGGAAAGTGTTATTTATTTACGTTTTAAACAGTTAATTGAAAAAAGAAATGACATTCAATGCCTTTTTAAGGTATCAAACCCTTGACTACCCCACATCCCCATGGATGCAACTCAAGTGCACTGAAAATGAACAGTTATCCTCATCGTGCTTCTAAAGCGAGGTTTCAAATCACTGCTGCTATGGAGATAATAATAGGTATATTACACACTAGAGGAAACAAGGTAGTTGACAGTTTTACATCGGTTTACGAACGTCATTTGCACAAGAGTGTGTACTCGGGGTAGTAAATGGCACCACTATTCCGTATAATGGCACGTTCTAAGCGCAAAGACTCTCGTTGTCCGAGATTTTATATACAAAAATTTAAACATGATACCTAAAAATGAGGTTGGAGCTGCGGAATTGTTTGCATTAAACGATTTAAAGTTTGAAACAACCCTTATCTAAAAATAAATAAAAGATTTGCTAAAAAAACATTTAGACAAATTATAGATCAGTTTTAGTGTACTGTTAAACCAATAATAAGAGGTGGTTATTGCCCGTATGTCATCAAAATAAACTTTATATTAATCGATTTCAAAATACACTTATCATTAATTTATAGCTTTGACCATTACATTTTAGACCACACCAAATATCTGAAGCACGACACTAAATTGTTAGACATAGACTTTATTTACGTTTTAGAAAATGCATATTCTAACGTCAACCAGCCGAATTTCACACGAGATTATTAACTAAAAGCAAAACTGTGTAACTCGGCGGGGTCGCGCCATGCATAAAATAAGCACACGCCAAGAATTTTCGAGTGTTTTCTTACGAAAATCGGAACATATTTTCCAAGCCACAGTCTAGCGAATTCCTTACATATTTTTAAACCACTGGTAATAGTCCTTACTTTTTAATACTTGCGTGTTTGGTCTGCGCCGTAAGTTGTATTATGGTTTTAATCTCCTCATGTTTGCGAGTGTACACAGAAACAGTTTGTTTATGTGGTCTTAAAGCATTTCTGCGCGATAAAATGTATGAACGAGTACTCCTACTCAAGGCATCTTGTTTTGGAAATCACTAATGCAAACAATTGCTTTGTTAAATGATGTATGATTGTAGTGCCCGTAATATGTACTATACTAAAACTTGGTGACTGTTTTTTTTTTTGCCCTTTGAGATTTTTACGAATGCCTGGAAACTATTATACCACTAAACTACAACTATTATAATACAACAATATGCCTAAAAGTAAACTTTATTAAAAGTTACTAGAAGAATCACATCATATAGATACTCATAAAGCTTAAGTTTTAGAGAATAAGACGGACCCATTTAATTATCACATAGGTAAATTATTAATCTTACGAAACTTTACAATTAAAACACATTTTAATTAGGATAATTTATGGCTGTCAAATTTCCACGGCCCACTTCGAAAATCGATAATTTCGTATATCCCGCTTAAAAGTGAGTTTGATTATAATTAACTTTTGAACTGCGCACCTGCGTTGGGAAAATCGTGTGAAGGGAAAACTTGGACCACAGGTGTTCAATATCGTTACATCGAATTTAAGTCGTCACCCGCTTATACTCGTTTTATATAAAATTAGTTCAGTAGGTAGGTCAAAACTTTATTTAAATTCAAGAGGTTTAGGGTTTTTATTATTTTGTTTTCCACTTTAGTAGGAACGAATACTGAATAAGAGCGCGACCTTTGCACCCTAAGCTTTTAAAATAAATTATTTGGGAGCGGTTTACCAAACACTGGCTATCATATTAATAATTTTGTAACACTATTACATGAAAAACTGCAGATAAATTTGAAGAAATATCGGCATTATTTACTGTATAAATAGGCATGCTTTATTATTTAGCTACAGAGAAACTAGAACCCCTCCAGAGCATTCCACTAAAATACATCATTAAGCTTTGATGTAAAATGTTGCTACCATATTTATTATTACCGATACACATGCAGAGCTATAATGATTTAACCACCATAACAATGATTCAGGTTGTATACCACTATATCGCATAAATAGGACAAGGGTAAATAAATCATCTTTGTTTTCAATACCCCCCAAGAATAAAGAAAGAGCGTAAACCAATATAAGACCTTTCTTCTATAGCACTAACTCATACGTTATGGCACATATACTTAAGTCTAGTGGAAACTAGCTATTTTCCACTACCAACGGCCATTACCCTGCTGTATTCACATTTCGGGAACAGGGCTGGATTGGGGATTAACGTACGTAACGTAAAGTACACGTTACAATACAAGCTTCCTCACAAACGAGTAAGCCTCTGAATCAATCTGATTCTGATATTGTATAAATCCGCTGCGATTTGGTAAGCGAAGTACAATTCGATATTTATTGATTGATTTTCGACAATTTTGTTATCACCGTGTGAGAGTATCTGTGTATGTAGATGTCAAAAAAATACTTAATGATGAGTTTTGGCATGTTTATCGGAATTTTGGCATCATTTTCAGGTTTACTTTACTACAATTTATAATACGACGACCGCAAAGAAAGATAATGACCGTAGTATGGTGAAGGATCATGTCATCTTTAATGTTATTTATGATACGACCAAATTGAAAAGTCATGTCAATATAATATATCTGTACGACGACTTAAGAAAAACGAAAAGTGTCAAAATTCTGAAAAGTACTTCCACTGTCGAATTTTAGAAAAAGTTTATTGCCTCCCCTTCTTTGTTTCCTAAATTTCTAATGCTTAAAACTCAGAATTTACATAAACATAAATAATAAAGAAAGATATAATTTTCTTTCATATTAATCTTATTAAATTTATTTACTTTGACATAAAACCTCTCTATAATATCTCGCGCTAGTTGTCATTTTTTACGTGTCAATAAAATTGACATTTAGTTTTGTTAAATTAAATCAGAACGATAATAATTAATTTTATTGTGAATTTGTGACGGAACAAACATTGTAATTAGAAGCATTAAATGTCATTTCTTTTACTTACAGGTATGTTTAATCTTTAAACTTTCTATGTAGATATCTTTTACCTGCATAAATGTACCTATCCGCCCCTGTCTTCTCGGAATCTAAGCTAGCGCACAGTTCGGGGGCGCCATTACGCAGACTTGCGGCGCCGTTCACGCGGCTTGATGTATGCCGCGCTTATTCCATCTCGCTTACAACCTACATGCTAGCTAATACCTAATCTGAGGACTAGAAGACAAAGTATTGTCAATTTATGTCAAACTAGTTTTTAACAGCGGCCGATTCCTTAGAAAAGTTCAAATGATAAATAAAAATAAACTACTTGGACTAACACACCTGCTGCCTACCCTCAAACTAAGCTCGAAGCTTGTACTATGGGCGCTAGGATCGATATACTTAAATATAAATACTTTTATAAACCTCCATGACTCGAGTACAAATGCCGATGTTCATCACACAAACATTTGCCCCTAGCGGGATTCGAACCCGCAACCCTTGGTTTTGTAGCCAGGGTCTCTAGCCATTAGACCAACGGGTCGTCAAATAAGTTGATACGACCAAAAAGAAAAGTCATGTCAATATATTTGCAAAAACAGACTATACACAAAAATAATACACGTCATAATAATCCGCCCCTGTCTTCTCGGAATCTAAGCTAGCGCACAGTTCGGGGCGCCATTACGCAGACTTGCGGCGCCGTTCACGCGGCTTGATGTATGCCGCGCTTGTTCTATCTCGCTTACGACCTACATGCTAGCTAATACCTAATCTGAGGATTAAAAGTCTTTTAAAATATTTTAACAAGTGGACTATCTAAACCAAAAAATATTTCAATTTGAACCAGTGGTTTCTGAGATTAGCGCGTTCAACCAAACAAACTCTTTAGCTTTATTATATAAGTACTAGCTAGCGGCCGCCCGCGACACCGTTTGCGTGGATTTTGGTTATATCATAATGACTAAAGCCTTCCTCGTCACGTGGACTATCCAAACAATTTTTTTATCTCAATTCGAACCAGTGCAGTGGTTCTTGAGATTAGCGCGTTCAAACAAACAAATAATCAAACTAAGTCTTCAGATTTAGAGTAAGTATAGTATACAGGGGGGAATCTAGAAATGGATTTGGAAAGCAGGTACATTAACTGTTACAGTTACAACAAAACGGTTATAGGCAGCCATCATTATTTCTGACATATCACGTGGCATGGCACGTTTTTGAAGACAAAATTTATCTTATTGAATTCACCTTCGTTCGAAAGAGGAATGATTAAAACCAATTATGCGATCTGGGCCCGATTTGCACTGACTGACGATGGCTAAAACTTTTAACGTGTGGTCAAATAATATCCATTTGTGAAATAGCGCCCTCGCCCCTGTCCGCCCTGCTTAGTCCATTCTTTGAATTCTTTCATTTGGTACCAAGCATGAGCGTAAGCGTAAAATTTAAATAATTTTAAAACTTGTAATTGGACGACCATTCTTCACCAATACACATAATAGCACATCTCCCGACGAGTTTACGACAATAGAGTCTTCTTCTTCGTCATAGCGTTTTCCCAGCCTAGTGCAGGGGTCCGCTTTCTTGCTTAACTTCCACCAATAGAGTGTTTTTTTTAATTTAATTTTAAGCTTTTACATTCTGTATCATTTACCTACCAAACTTATGCCTATTCTTAGAGTACCCGACTTCATATAATACCTATTCTTAGCTTACCCAACTTCATATCATGCAACTGCCGTGAAAATAGCAAAAATATAGAAATACTTGGGGGAGAAAGTGTTTATTAAATCCCATACTAAGTCATATTACATTTGGTGCACGTATACAGAACAAACAAAAATGGATTAGATGTTTCGCTCGGCGCTTCTAAATTGCGTCTTCAAATTTAAACAGGCAACTTTTCCAATAAGCGGTACGTACATACGGAGTGTCGTTGCGGCCGGCACGTGCATTGTTGTCCGCCCTCATTGATTTAGAGGCGGTTTCGCCGGGTCTAACCGGTTTTAATCTTTCCAACCCGTAGGTGCTTTGTTGGGATCGGTTTTCCGACCCAGTCAGCTCTGCGGTCGCCTTGCAAACTTTTGTGTTTGATTGGAAAAGTGTTGGGCAGAGGTAATTGTTTCTGAAAGGTGGTCTAATCTCGTTCTGTTGATACCCGATGAAAGGAAGGTTTGCTTGTAAACTGTTCTTTTTGTTTAGTGATATCAGGCAGGCATTGTTAATTCCGACCGCGGTTGTTTCTATTGTTTCGTGACCGAACAACGGTGTAACCGAGGGCGTGATGTTTTTCACGCAACAATTATTTTGGAGCACGAAAATATATTTTTTGTTTATTTTATTCGGTATTAATTGGATGGAACTAGAGAAAGTGGTGGAAATATATTTCATAGGCTTCCAGATTTTGGTTCCGAATAAAAAGCAGCTTTACATAATTTTTTCATAGAGGGATACCGCGAATTTTGCTCGAATTGCTTTTATATCGTAAACACATCTTTGATTTAACTATTTTATTGTTCTGTTTCCTATTATATATTTTGTTTGACGCGGCTTTTTTAGAGGTGTAATTATTTAGCGGTAAATAATAATCTAATATAATTTCAATGGACTTTTAATTTTCCCTTAATAAGTTTAACACAAACATTTTGTAATTGTTACAACACAACATTAGCTTAAATTAAGTCATTATGATAACAAAAAAATATTCAATAACCCAAAAACGATACAGCCAACTGCGTGTTATAATTCGATTGGAACCATAAAATTACTTTCAAAGTTGTGATTGTCACTTGAGGCTTTAGAAAAAATAAATAAGAAAGAGTTATAGGAATCGAATTAGGTAGTAAAACTCATCAGCCACTTGATACCGTGTCAAACTGCACTCGTAGAAAAAACAATGAGGAAGCGATGTAAGAGATAAGCGGATAGCGAGTATGTACAGCGGATTGCACAGATAAACTAGAGGCCCGATGGTCTGTTAGTCAGAGGCCCTGGCTACAAAACCAAGGGTCGTGGGTTCGAATCCTTCTAGGGGCAAATGTTTATGTGATGAGTAAAACAGAGGAATTTGTTTACTCATAATAATAATATAGCATGAACATAAACAAAAGGTTCACTTTTCTTCGAGGAAAACACATTGGGACATAATGAGGTTCTTCTATTTTGCGACAATCTACAATCTAATATACTCGACGATCTTAGATTTCTTTGATTGATTGGTTCTCATTTGATCATTTAATTTAATGGTTTTCTAAAATAAAATCTTTAAAAAAGATGAAATATTAACTGTCAAAATTATCCCTAGTATGGTAACCACTTAATTAGTACATACATTAGTTGTCATGTTGAAAGATTGGGACTGAACAGGACTGTATGAAAAAATTTCATAATTATGAAATAAATACAAAAACGCCGTTGCGCAACACTGATTAAAACATAACTAATAAAGTTTTGTAGTAAATTATACGATACTGTGGTTGGTATTTGACTTGCACCAAACCCCAGTATAGATAACCGAATACGAATTTTTTATAATCCCCGTCACGTGACACCTGTTGGGAGTGTCGAATATTATTTTCCTCGTTAGTTAGGTACTACGCAACTCGATACTAATATCGGCCCGCGTATCGGTTACGGAAACCGTAGAAAGTCTTGGAGTATATTAAAATTTATTTGACTCTTTGACAGCTGGTTTTGGTAACTATCAAGTGATGTGTGCGGTTGGAAACGTGAATGAAAGTAACGGAACTGAGTGATAGTTTATGGAAATTAAATTATTGATTTAGATATGTTATGTTCATATGGGCATTAAATTAAGTTCGCTAAATTACCTTATTTATTTAATTTGACTAGCCAAAGGAATCAGAATTAAGACTCTAAAACAAGTTAGAAAAGACTCACTCTGGCATATTTTTAAATAAACCTGGGTGTTTTAAGGCAAGATTGAAAAGGTTACTTACTAGGCAGACGTCATTTGATAGTGATGAAATACGAGTCCATCCACAATACAAAATAGGCGTCTGGGAAAGTACCTACACCTACAGAAGACCACAGTGAAGTAGCACTTCATAATTGTTGTGATATGTGTTTGCTGGTGAGTAATGTCGCCAGAGCTCAGTTGGGGAGCATATGGGGATTTTAGAGGCAGGCAACGCATCTGCGACCCTTGTTGTGTTGATGTCTATGGGCAGCCGTGACCACTAACCCTCAGGTAACTCACTTGTTAGTTTGCCACCCTAAATGTTCTATCACATAAAAAATATATAAAGAAAAGCCAAAAATTTTAATGAATCATTAACTAGCCGGAATCATTATTAAATTCGAAACCAATAAGGTATCATTGTAAAAAAAACAATATGTTGCAATTGAAAACTCTACAAATTCAGAACCTCTAGTATATTGAATATTTAACTAACACCGTTTACCCGTTACCATGCTTCTAGGAACATTCCTAAGTTCTATCTGTGACGAATCCTGCGTTTCTATTCCGGCCGGCGCGTTGCAAATCGCTTATTTTGTATTTGTTCAGAGCAGTGTTCGTTCAATAAGATGTATTCTGCGGTTAAGTTGTAAAGCTGGACGGGGAAGTAGGACGCTTTGCGGTCACAACTTACTCGTAAATGTGCTACATGAACCATTATGATTACGTGAATAGTCCTGAACACGGTGTTTTGAATCTACATAATTTGAATAAAGCGTTTGAATATTCGAGAATATGTACGATAAAAAAATAAAGGAGTTTGGGTTTTTTGCTACTCTCTTTAATTAATTCTAATTCTCTACCTTAGTAAATGGAAAAAAGTAAATAAATCAACTGCTTTGCCTTTCCTGTTTCGTAAAGTGTAATCGTAGTAGCAGATCGCTTTTTACAGTTAAGTGTGACTTCACGGGGACCATAAAATATACTAAATCTAAAGACAAAAACAAATAATTATGGTGGTCTCTGTTATGTAGTGGTGATCACATGCTTCATTATTCTCATCACCAGTTTTTAAAAGACTACAATAATGATTAATTTATGAAATTGTGTTTTTTAATATGCTTTAACCCTAACCTGCCTATTGACACTATAAAATATATTTTTATTTATTTATTTATTTATTTATTTATGTATTTGCACATGTAATCACAAAAATGGCCTTAACCTAATGATGACATGGACCCTGCTAGGGTATCGCAAATGATGAGGAACATGGCGTACTTTCTTACAGTAAATTACAACATTTAGGTTAAACAATCATACATACTAATAGTTAATTCACACTATAATTCTACATTAAACAATATCAAAAAATAAAAATAAAACAGAACAGAAAATTTAACTTTAAACTATTTTACTTAAGACTTCATAAATATATCACACTATTCACACTTTGCTTAAATTAAACATCTTTGTCTAAAATAAAATCTCTTACAGAATAATAACATTTATCTAACAATAATGTTTTTAATTGTTTTTTAAATAAATGTATTTTAGGTATTGACTTCAGAGTGGTGGGAATTTTATTGTAAATAATTATTGCTCTGTAATATGGGCTTTGTTTGTATATTTCGAGTTTTGGTTCTGGGAGAGCTAATTTATGTTTTCGGCGGATGCTTTTATTAAATTGAAAATAGGATATGTGTTCCTGAACAAATGTTGCTATTTCTAGAATGTAGATGCAAGGCAGTGTGAGGAATTTTTCTTTTTTAAATATTGGTTTGCAGCTATCTGTTTGTTTGATATTTGCTATTACGCGTAGGCACTTTTTCTGGGCTACGAACAAGTCGTGGGAGTCTGTACTCTCGCCCCACAGGATGATGCCGTACCTGAGCCAAGAGTAAGCGTACGCGTAATATGCTGTCACCGCACATTCTGTGTATGAGTTACGTTTTAATACGCTTAGGGCGTAAGCGAAACGGGATAATTTTAATTTAATTTTTGATATATGTGCCTTCCAATTAATATGAGTGTCCAAGTTCCAATTAATTTTGCGAAGCACGCAGTTATTATCGAATCAATTTTTTTTTGTTTTATGTTAAATGACAAAAATATTTGGAGATTCGTCCACATACAGTTGTTTACAATTCTTCCAACATCAGTAAACACAACCTAATCCCAATGTTTTTAAAGCAACTCCTCACATCCGCTTGATCGCAACTTATTACCGCAGCAAATTGATCGGATAATTTCTCGTATTTCGCTTTATTGGCCCGCGGATAAGCGGCATTACGGATATTACGGTTTGTGATAAATCCTATTATGGGGATGTTTGGGTGTACGGCAATATGCGGATTAGATCGGTGTTGGGCGGGTTGATGGAAAGGTACAAGGTTCTAACTTCCAAAACTAACCCATTATACATATTACATTATGTTACAATAGTGAACCAGTCTAATTCCCTTTCAGGTTCTTGATTTATATGACGACAATAACATCATATGTATCTATCTATACTAATTTAGTTAAGCTGAATAGTTTGGTCTGAGGAGGCTTACAAGCTTACAACCTGCAGTGGAATAAGTCAAGACGCTAAGAATGATGATGGTAATCAGAAGAAGAACCACGAGATATACATTACATTGATATACAATTGTAGGACCACGGGGACATCGAATTATTCGTGGTTCTACTCGTATGTGACGTTTAACAATAATAGAACCACGAGGAAACAGCCGTTTAGGAACGTTTTTGGTGAAAAAGAATGTGTTGAAATTTTTAAACTTAAGAAGTCTGTATAGCGGCACGGTGAGAGATATTTATTATTATTTCTATAAAGCTTTTTATTTATAAAATATAATATAATATTGATGATGTTAAGCATGAATGCCTGTTTACCAATTGAACTGGATTGCACTGGATTTAATCAACTTAAGTTATTTCTACTATATACTTTACAAAACGTATTCTAGGGCGATGTAAAAACATGGAGCAGGCCAGAAACTCTACGCAAACACTGTTTGAAAACGAATTTTAAAGTTTATCTTGTAGCTTCAACGGCTGGAAACTTTTTTACTTTTATATGCCTAGACTTACAAATATCTGGCAAAGAAACTAAAGTAAATTCAGTAGTATTTTGATTTGAAATACTCTGTATCTGAGGCCAACTGTATTTATTTCAAGATTGAATTAATCCATTATAATTTTCAAATACTTTTGCTTGATATCAATATAAAATAAATATAGATTTTATTTTAATATTGACAGAAGACTATGAGTGGCTCATTGACAGCAATTACTGATCTATTATTGTAAAAATTATGACATTCGAAAAGAAAAACTGCCGAGTTTCTTGCCGTTTTTTTTCCGGCAGAAATTGCGTTCCGACTCGGTGGGTACAGTCAGGATTATTATAATTTTCTTTTTAATGATTTATAAATGCTTTATGAAGCCCAATCGTATCAGTATTATTTTGAGTTTGAAATATTCTGTACCTGAGGCCAACTGTATTTATATACATATATACAGTTATATATATTAAGTATATAGGATATACTTAGTTGATATCTTTCTTATGGTTTTGTTTTTAAAGCGTTAGCTGATATATAACAGCTTACGCTTTAAAAACAAAACCATTGGACTAACTCCAGTGGTTCAAGTACCGAACCGTGAACTCAAGTCCCTGGGCTCGTTGTCTTGTTTGGTTAAAATTGTTTCTAATTATTTGAGCATGAGTTAAGACAATTTTGCTCGTTGCACATAATCTAAAATCGCAAACACCCACTCAACTTCCTACTAGAGACCTAACTAAAAATGTAATCTCACTCTTCAACAATACTCCAGAGCCAACATTACCATTCCGTTTTATGCTTACACTGGCACATAATCTCCTAAACTGCATTCGCATGAAGACTTCGCGAGTTCTTATGCACACGTGATAAGGTTGAAAGTCCCTTGCAGATTCAAACTGGCTGCGTTACACACAGCTGTTTTCTCTCAGAGCGATATAATTTTCCGTGTTATTGGGCTGCAACTCGCAATGTCTGTGTTGACAAGACGGAATGTACGGAAGACTGTTTTGACGAGCAGAGAGCTTTTAGAGAATCTTTAAGAAATCATAGGTTAAAATGTGAGTAAAACATTTCATTTAGAAATCGTTCAATGGTACTCCTAACATTAATATATTTAACGGGACTAAACGCGATATAAATTATGTATGTATGTATGTATAAAGTGGACATTTTCTTTCTATCAGAGCATTTTGTTATCAGATGTGTACATAAGCGATGTGTTTTATATTATTATGCAATAAACATATGTATCTTATTGTGCATAACGTATACGACTAGTTTATATAAAAAAACTTTAGTTATGATTGTTTTTTACCACCTTTAATGTTGCAATGCAAACTCATCCATATTAAAAGACTAGCGACCCGATACGTGCTCCGCTACGTGTGGTAAATAAAAAAACACTCGACTCGATCGATTTCGTGCAAACTTCCCACAAACCATCTTTTAATAAGTCCGAACAAACCCTTATTTGGTTTGGATAAGTGAGCCTGTTTTTGAGTTTTCAAGTGGCAACGAAATATACCACTTATTTTTATATATTACAAGACAAGACAAGAAGAAGAAGAACATAGAACAGATTAGACTTCGTATAATGATAATAAGGTTCCAGATTTCATTCCATAACCGCAGAAAAGTGTTTCATACCTGTAGTCAGAATGCAACCCTGTATATTCCCAAAGCCTCAACCAGTGCTATTCTGGGATTTATTCCTGTTATTTCCGACGTTTCCGGAAATGCCGCGCCTGACACGATGTCCGGAATTACCGCTGTTCCGATACAGTCTTGAAATGCCGCGAATATCCCCAATGTCCCCAATTGAATTAATAACGGGACACCGATCGAATTCGATCTGGCTCAGATTGAAATTGTTGACGGCAGGCGGCTAAGTCAATTATGTATGTACGTCAGCCAACAGCCCGGATGAAAGTCTGAAAAAATATCTCGCCAAGTTTCGGACTGTAACTGGTCCAGACTTCAAACTGATTTAACGGGATTCGAACTTAGGACCTCGGGCCCTGAGTTCGAATCCCGTTAATTCACCAACTATCGTTAATCTGCGATACATGGAGATAAAACGTGAAAAACATTGTTATTGACGAGATTCCAAAATGACTGTCATCAAAGCAATGCTATTTTAAGGGTTCCATAGTTACTGAATTTAGGCATTAATAAGCCGTAATTTAGCATACTTCAAAATGATCCAGTCCATCTTATGCAAATTATCAAAAAAAAATGCCATAGTCCAACGAACAGAGACAAAGCACACACAATACCAAGCCAATGCCTCGATATTGACATATCGACAATATTACGAGCCAGTTACATCGATAACTCGTTTATACGGACACGTTTCGTCCATTCACAATAACATTTGCTTAATGGAGTCTCGTCCGGACAAAAATACGAAACATTTTCGCCTTTTGACGGGATTATTGGAGAGCTGCCGTGGGAAATGGCTGATTTTGTCCCTTTTTTGGCGGTAATTTCAGATAAGTAGTAATTTAAAATGTGGTTTTAAAAAAGTATGGATATCTACTTTCATCAGATCAGCCCTGAAATACAGGAAGTATAGTTAATACTTCTTCATTTTTATTTCTTAATCTGAAAAATGGCTACAACAATTAAAATATGTTAGATTAATTAGAATAATATAAGATAAAAATAAAACACTGATGAAATAACGCTTAAAACATCATTGCCTTCGTCACTATGAATAGGGCTTCGATTAAAGCTTCATTTTATTAGGGATGGTAATGATGAACCTATCTTAAATAATATAATATGAATAAACTATTGACAAAACTTTAAGCTTTAATCTTTTACAAGGCGAACAAAATCATATTTTCAAATTATTTTAAATCTAGAAAATTAACACCGAATGACACAAAAAAAGCATATTTTCGAAAAACGTGCAAAAAAAGTCAATTTGAATACACTATTGCACTTATATTACCTTTATTATTGAAGATAGCAGCGTAAGCTCGGAATGTAGAGTCGATGACGAGACCAGCGATCCGTGACGTGATAGCTTGATAGCGGTCGGCGCAGTTAATGCAATTGATAACACTTACAGATTTTGCAGTTACGCGAGCTCTGACACGCTTCAATAACTCTTCGTTTACTACGAGTATGTTTGTGACCGCAAACATAAACGTTTTTATACTTTACTAGCCTTCCACCTGCGGTAATTGATTGATTTTAATGGTGTAGACGGTTTTAGTTGCGTAAGATGTTAATGTAGGGTCGATGACGTGAACAGCGATCCGTGACGTGATAGCCTGATGGCGGCGGGCGCATTTAATACAATTAATTTTGCAGTGACGCACGATCTGTCAAGTTTCCATAGCTCTATCATATCAGTTAACATTTACTTTTACATATGAGAATGCAAACAAATGGTTGATACATAAGCAAACCCACCCAACAATATGTTTTAAGAAAAAATAATTTGTGTTTGAATTAAGTATATGGTATTAGGCGTGTAAGATGTAGGGTCGATGACGTGACTAGCGATCCGTGACGTGATAGCCTGATGGCGGCGGGCGCAGTAAACAAAGTTGATAACACTAATAGATTTTGCAGCGACGCGCACTCTATCACGCTTCAATAGCTCTATCAAATCGGTTATAATTTACCAGTCTCAAAAATAAGCTTGCACCATAAATCGTCTGATATAGACGTAGAGACCCGATTAATTGATTAAGTACATAGTTTTGTAAGACGTATTAATAATTAATATTGTAGTTAGTGATGAAGATACTGATATTCCCGTATCACAAGCCCTGTGGTACCTTCAACACTAAATACTTATAAGACGCATCATAATTATTTTAAGATAAATTTATTAATTGGAGTTATCTTCTATGTAGAAGATTGGCTATGAATTAGGCGCCACATTATGAAAAACGTAAAAGCGGAATTAAGAAACCAGCTGTGCTTGCGTGACCAGCTATCCGTGATGTGATAGCCTTAAGCGGTCACTGCAGTTAATACAGTCGATAACACCAACAGATTTAGTCCTGACGCGCGTTCTATCACGCTGCAATAGCACTATCATACCATAATACGTGATGAATTTAAAAACCACTTCTACACAAATACAGAGAGAAAATAGGACGTAAGAGAGAATGTAGAGTCGATGACGTGACTAGCGATCCGTGACGTGATAGTCTGAAAGCGGACGGCGCAGTTAATACAAGTGATAATACTAACAGATTTTGCAGTTACGCGCGCTCTGCCGTGCTTCAGTAGCTATATCATACCTACCATTATAATTGATGAATTTGAATACACTTCTACACAAATACTGGGAAAGGTTCGGTTATTGTATAGGCGTCACGCTATGAGTCACGTCAGAGTGGAATCTAGAGTCGATGACGTGCCCAGCGATCCGTGACGTGATAGCTAAGCGGTCGGCGCAGATAATGCAGTCGATAACACTAACAGATTTAGCCCTCTGACGTGCGCTCGAACGCGTTCGAATAGAGCTTGAACTCTATCATATCTGGATAGTTGTTCACTAGTATCAAAATACTTAAATGAGTAAGTTTTCTTGAATCAGATTTTTAGATTAACGCGACTACTACTCATAATGTAAAAAAAACTAAACAGGATTTAAAGATTTAATCATTACTGGGATTGCTAATTGTTTTTAAGGAGTTCTTCCTCGATTTAAGGGCATGATTGTACCCCTCCTGGCAATTTTTGCCGTAGCGGCCGATCTGACGATCAGCCAGGTACGCAGGATATACCTATGGTGCACAAATGAGTGCGCAAGCACAGGTGCACTCCCTATTCCCTCAATCTCATAGTTCGGTGGGACAGCAAACTGACACGACCGTAGAGAGACCAACGGTTTAAAGTGCCTTCCTAATCATGAAGGAGGTCGAGATAAAAAAATTTGGTCACCCATCCGATGACGGACCTCTGCGAAAGTTGCTAAACATTAGCAAACAAAGGCCGAGCGGTCTTACCAATATGCCATCGAGCTCCTCAAGGTCATGATAAGCAATAACTTGAAATATTCTTTTGAGTTACACAGTCTATTTGATTCTCAAGAATAAAATCAAGTACGTATGCATCAAGAGCTTGCAGTTGAGAGATCATAGCCCTTTACAGGGAGTGAAATGAGCCGTCTTCAATCGGTTCTCGTTTAACCACAGCGCAGTAATGTGCAGTGTACTTGTAAATATAGACACAGACTTTAAATGCTTACGGAACTTGACATGACTACAATATATGTAAAGCCTTTGGATCTGTCGCAGATGTTTCAATTGTCAAGTAATAATCAATCATTAATATTATAATTTATACCTTCAGGCACGATAAAAAAACACTATAGTCATTGCTAGAAATATTTTATCATGCATTCTACCGCAATGTTAATTTTATTTTAATTATGGCGCAAATTTTAGTCTTACTCGACCAAAAGTTGACTTTTAGTAAAATAAGTATTATTACTACTTTTTATACCGGAGAAAACTCATGATATTCCCGATAAATACTGTCATGTTGTCCACGCGGGAGAAGACACTAGCGGAAAGCTAGTAAAAATATTAATAAAATACAAAACCATGTACAAGTAAATCATAATGATATCATGATTATGATACCGGCTTTTGTACCGGCAACAACTGGCTAACTTACATATGTCATCAAGAAGGTACGAAGAGATAGTAAAAAATAATTATTTTTCATATACGCTGCAGGAAAGGTGGAGAACGAGCCAGGACTGACAGACAGACATGACGAAACTATAAGGGTTCCTAGTAGACTACGGAACCCTAGAAACAAACTTAATGAAGCGCGGAATTCAAAATTACAACATCTTCCGCGCTTCCTTATTTTCTTTTAAACGCGGCCAATCTGCGGAGGATATTCTACTCAACGACTTCACTGTCATTTGTTCTGTCGTGTTATGCCTTCGCTTATCTTCCCTACATGCATCTAGATAGATAGATATATACACGATAAGTCGTCATTGTCGAAAAGGCACCGGAACACTTTGACTACCTCCTCCATTGTTGCCGGGTTCGCTCGACGGAATTTACACTACAAAGGAATATGTTCAGCTATGTTTATAGATAGTTGTGTAATGTAGAAGTTGTTTGGTAAATTGTATGATAAAGAAAATGGCTTGGATTATGTACGTGGTGAACCGTTTAGTATACTAACGGATTAATTAATTTATTCAACAGGAATAGACACAAAGAGCTCCGAACATTTTTGTATGGACGCTAGCATACCTAAAAAAACCGCCATTTTGAAAAATCGAGTTTCGGCAGCCTGTCATGACACTCCAGTGATGAGTAAGTGATCACAAACAGTTTTAAGTAATCAAAGCTCTAAGTGATACGGTTTCCGAGATGTAAAAGCCCAAAAACTGAAAATATGTAGTGATTTCAAATGACAAAAAGTATTTTTCAACTTAAATATCTCAAAACCGTATCATTTAGAGCTTCGATCACTAAACACTTTTTGTTTGTAATAACTTACTCTATCGATTGACATGAGTTTCATGTCTGGCCCCCGCAACAGATAATTAACTTCACAACTTTGATTTGTTAAAAGTCGCTTAGGATTGATAAAAATGGATGATGTAAATTGTTTAACAAATTCAATCAATACCGGTAAAACGCTTGTATTCCCTGTAATGCGCCAAGCCTGAATTTTGAGTTGTGACGACTGGCACTATCTCACCGATAGCCAAGCTCGCGCCAGTCATATTTACTGCGAGGACCGACTCGGCGACAGCTACTGATACCCAGTAGCGCAGTGACTCAGATAATTTAGCTTCGCTTGTTTTGTTTAGGGTCAAGACGGCCTGAGATCGCAAGATGGATGACGTGAATGGTTTATTTTGCTTTTGAGTAAGGTACGTGTGTCGCTAGTGTTATCGAAATATTGATCGTGTCTAATAAATTGTTTGACTGCGAGTTTTATCCCTGCTACTACTTACCTAATGCGTAAGTAACTTTGTCTGTCTGTCTGTCTGTTCTACTTTTTCTAAACCGGTTTTGATGAAGTTTGGCGCAGAAAATATACAAAAATATATTTTTGGATGTAAAGACATTTTTTTAATAAGACATTTAGTTAAATAATAGCTCTCCACGCCTATTTTGTATGCTCAAAAAGTACATAAACTCAAAATAAAATAAACATGCATATTTATTCTAAGTGGCTTCTTCTTTTCCATTTATCCATCACCAGGAAGCATGACACATATTTTAATAATACATCTTTTGAAAGTGCCGTGACAAAGATAATGTATTTAAAGTTATCGTATTTTATTCAGCAGTGTCCCAGGTGAAAACTATCCAGTGCGGATAAAATTGCATATTCAAATAACTTTTCACCTCGAGCGTTATTCCCACAGTTAAAATTTCAAACCCCGAAGGCAAAGTTCATTCATAAACTTAATTAAGTCCGCATTAAGAACGTCAGGGTGGATTAAGCGAACGTCACTTAAACGAATTAATAGGAATTTGGTGAGATTAGAGGGAACACCTTTGGCAATACGGGCGAATGTTGCGTGCGGTGCCGTGAAGGGATGCGTGGATTGCGATGAATGTTTTGATTGTTCTGAAATCACAGATGTATTGTATTCTGAGGAAGGGAGCCGACGATCATGCAATTACCCTAATTAATGATGATCTGCACCCTTAGGTAGGTTTAAAGATAATCTAGAACAACAGGTAGAAAAACAAAATCATATTTTAATGTTACAAAAATTAATTGCATTAATGAATACCAATAAGCTTTTGCAACATCACGTGAATGTAATCAAATCTTCTCCCAAGCGTTTATCCCGTTTCTCTGCGGGGTCTGCTTTGAACATGATCCAGGATTTGGCGATTCCGGTTATTACAGTGAAACGACTGCCATCAAACCTTCACAACCCATAAAGGGGAAATAATTAGTACATGTAACAAGTTTTTAAAAATCCGTTACATATAATATTTATCTTCAGTCAACATAATAAGTATGGTCGAATATATGAACAATGTTCATATCTGCCTAGTAATTTCATTAGGTCAATCAAAATCATAAACACAGCTTATTTATTATTCGATATGACATCTCGTGTGTTTACAAATCCAGGCTAACTTGCCTTTGACCCCGTCTTGGGTATATCGTTGACCTAAATTTTGTTGCTAAATTCATACATGTACTTAATAAACTTGATTATAAGTTCCAGGGTACTTTGTTATTCGACTTCAATGTGGCTTTGCATACGTTAACTTACAAATAACTTGTGTAAAAGCTGTTGTGGGACATGGAGTTATAACTTTACTTATTATGTTTACATCCTTAACGAACACACAAGTATCGATTTTAGCCTTTGATTTTGTTAGTAGTACAATCCTTTATTTTGGATAATCATATAAAATAATGGAAAAAAGTTAAGAAATGTTGAAAAAATATTTCAATATTGGAAACATTGTATGCACGATGTGCTTTTCGAAAAATGGGAACAAAATAACACAACTTAACTGTCAGAACATAAAAATGCGCCAAAAGTTTTGTCGATAATAATTTAATTATTAAGAATTATTATCTTTCCGAACAAGTATTTCAAATCCAGTGCTTGTGCCATGAAAATAATTTCTGCAATAGGTACACAAAAAGGGTTTAAACAAATGCGTAGGAACCGGTGACCTCGTCGATGTTCTAAGACGACTAAACTTCACTTATAATAATATTATGTATAAGAAACCATTCGTCTTCAGGCAAACGGTATATTGATGCCATACCGCGCAATGACACACGACATACTCAAATAAATAAAATACTCGTATGTTATATTTTATCAAGTCATCGTTTCAATAAAACATCAATAAGAAATAAATAGAATTCATCTCTCGGAATGATATATTGATATTCATAGAATATCAATGAGGTCCTACTTCTCAGAATGATTGACTTATAATATTTAACAGCTTTTGAAGTTAGTTTGTAGAAATTAAACTGTAAGTGCTTCTACCACTAGTCATCATATATTATACTACTAAAATGGTTATCCAATTTTCTAATTAAATTTCGAAAGAACATTTTAATAGAGATTAAAGTGAATGGGAACGATTAAAGTTTATCAAATGTATATTTGTATGTGTAAGGTGTATTCGTATACCAATTTTACCATATTTTTTATGTTATAGGTAAACAAATAAGAGGGGTCATCTGATGGTAAGTGAACACCGCTGCCCATGGACATCAACAACCGCACAAGGGTCACAGATACGTTGCCTGCCTTTAAAACAGGGGTTTTAGTAGTCGGGGAGGGTAAGAGTACCCTTCCCGACAGAGCTCTGGTGTCCTTACCAGTAGAAACATAGCATGACAGTAACGAAGTGCTACTTTACTGTGGTCTTCTGTAAGGTGAAGATACTTCCACAAACGAGTGGCTCATTCGTGCGGAGGTACCACTAAACTCTACCTGCCTTTAATTTATTGTGGAATTTTATACAAATGTTTCATAAAATTTCCCAGATATATTTTCATCTACGAAGTCACTTTTGTGATAGATTTGTGTAAAATTCCATTACAAAATTTGTATTTTGTGCTGGTTATATGTATAACACTTATACAATAAAATATCCTTCTATCAATGATTCTTGCTCTACATTATTCATAGCAGAAAATTTACGTTGCAAGCCTGAATGCCTCAAGGCGTATTCTATCACCACACAAAGTTACAGGCAGGATTTGCTAGTTCTCGTAACCCAAGTACAGTCGACTTCAAACATTAGTGGAGGAAGCTTGCGCGTGCATTTCACAGGAAAGCGTTAACGGGCAAATTAAAAGCGGCCATTAGAGCTAGTCTAGTGAAGTTCTAGCCGTAAGTCACGGCACGGCGAGCGCAGTTCTAGCAGCAAATGACACGGTCGCCACATCCGTAGTTGCGTATGGTATCGTTAGTTACTCTAATGCTTCTTTTATAAGCTGTAAACTTATTGCAGCAGCGTTTATTGTACAGTTGCAAGAATTTATTTTGACTAATAAGATAATTCAGTTAGCACCGGATTATTTAGCAAACTCGGATTTGCGGATATTTTCTTTATGAAACTTACCAAAAATAAACATCATTTATGAAAACATAAAGTGCCTCAAAGTAAATGGAAAATGTTATTGCGTAATAAAATCTAAAAATTAATATAATTTTATATTACGAATTTATTAATTGTGTAGGTTTTAGTTGCAATATTCGTGTAGTCCAGTAATTTTAGCAAATTTGAACCACGATCTGCGGAATAATTCCTAGTGAGCTGAATTTTTGTATACACCTTTATTATGATATTGTTATGATGATGATAAAAATCGACATTGATATCGTGCCGGCTAAAAAAGTTATAGGGGTCCAAACGTCACGAAAATCAGTTTTTCGCAAATATCTCGCGATCTATTGCTTAGAGGTCAATAATGGTTTCATAAAAGTTGTTCGTCGTAAAATTGTCCACAAAAAAGGTCTCTTGCATTATTCTGTAGAATTAACCGTTTTTGAAATAGAGACTAGAATGCACTCACATATGGCATTGTATACCGTACGGCGCATACCAAGGCATAAACCCTATTGTTTGTTTTTTCCCTTTTTTGTTTGTGTGTTTTTTGTTAGTATGATGCTCTACATACAGAAATATAAAGGACTTGAAATACTAGTACAGTCAGGAAAATAGGAATATCAACTAAAAAAACCTAAGTGGCAATTTTTTTTGTCACTTTATAACTCAAGAACGGGCTCACTGATCCAAACCAAATTTTCAGGGTTTGTACAGGCTATTTAGTATATGTTTTATGTGAAGTTTGAACAAAATCGGTCGCTTCACTTTATACGTAGCGAAGCACGTACCGGGCCGCTAGTAATGATATAGATATGCAATGTGAATTTAAGCAATTTTGATCCACGATCTGCGAAAAAAATCATAGTGGGCTGAATTTTTGTATACGGCTTTATTATAATATTGTGATGAAGATGTGAAAAATCGACATTGATATCGTGCCGGCTAAAAAAGTTATAGGGGTCCAAACGTCACTGGACATAGCATATCTATATCATTGCTAGCAGCCCGTTACGTGCTTCGCTACGTATAAAGAGAAGCGACCGATTTTGTTCAAACTTCACATAAAACATATACTAAATAGTCTGTACAAACCCTGAAAATTTGGTTTGGATCAGTGAGCCCGTTCTTGAGTTATAAAGTGACAAAAAAAATTGCCACTTAGTTTTTTATAGTTGATATTCCTATTTTCCTGACTGTACAAGTATTTCAAGTCCTTTATATTTCTGTATATAGAGCATCATACTAACAAAAAACATACAAACAAAAAAGGGAAAAAAACAAACAATAGGGTTTATGCCTTGGTATGTGCCGTACGGTATACAATACCATATGTGAGTGCATTCTAGTCTCTATTTCAAAAACGGTTAATTCTACAGAAAAATGCAAGAGACCTTTTTTGTAGGCAATTTTACGACAAACAACTTTTATGAAACCATTATTGACCTCTGAGCAATAGATTTCGAGATATTTGCGAAAAACTGATTTTCGTGACGTTTGGACCCCTATAACTTTTTTAGCCGGCACGATATCAATGTCGATTTTTCACATCATCATGACAATATCATAACAAAGGTGTATGCAAAAATTCAGCTCACTAGGAATTATTCCGCAGATAAAATCTAAAATTCCTGGACTAGTGATAGTTTAAAATAATTATCTAAACTAGATCTCCAAAATATGATCTGTGTAAGCTCAAACATTTTCCATTTTCTAAATAATATTGATTATATTATTAACTAGCGGCCCGCCCCGGCTTCGCCCGTGGTACTTGTCCACTATTTAATGGATGATATTATACATAAAAACCTTCCTCATGAGTTACTCTATCTATTAAAAAAAACCGCATCAAAATCCGTTGCGTAGTTTTAAAAATTTAAGCGTTCATAGGGACATACAACATACAACATGACAGAAAAAGCGACTTTGTTTTATTTATACTATGTAGTGATTATGTACCTACTGGAGTCTGTCCGCGTGGGTTTCGTTTCCCGCACACATATATTATACTACAGACTACAGATTAGAGCCTTCCTCGACTAATGGACTACCCAACCTTTTTTCAATTCAATTCGAACCTGTAGTTTCAGAGATTAGCACCTTTAAATCAAGCTATCTCCTCACCTTTAATATATTTCTATAGATTCCTTGGATAAAAATCTCCAACTCTTACATAGCCAACTGTACTCAAATGTGGCACAATTTGCTCCGCAAGTGAGCCGCGTGTCAAAACTGGACCGCCGTTGATTTACGACAGCGATTTACGATTCCGCTCAGTTTCCCATCGATTATTAGATTTATTATAAATTACTTGTGCAACTTTTATAATGTTTATATCACGGCAGCGTTTATTGATTTTTTTATTCGTCTGGAAGTTGAGCGGTTACCGGTAGTAAAGGGAAGGACTGGAGTTTTCTTACTTATAATTTGAAGGAGACAAATTATCGAGCTTGCAACATTCTGACTTGTTACTTTCTGTATTTATTTGTAAGCATCTGCACGATACATTATCAAGATTTTTTGACACAATAGTGAACTCTCTCTTTCTTTCATATTCGAATAAGTATAAAAAAATAAATAAAAAAATAATTATCTTCTTACAGTAAGATGACCAAGCTGTTAGATATGTACAATTAAGTCAAGTAATAAGTAGCTAAGAGAATATTTTCAAGTTTCCTAAAAACCCTCAGCAAATGACTGTCCCCTAAATTGAATTATGACCAGTCAAAACGTGCAATCTATATTATACCAGGAGTATTAAAATCGAACGTAATCACACAACCCCAAAAGAAACACTCATACTCGCATTATAATCTGCAAGACCTTTGAATAATAGCAGAATTCATTTCGGCTTATGAATGCCGACAAAAGTCCAATCCCTCTGATAGCAAAAGTAATTCCGGCCGCCAGTGTACCGGCCGATCACACGAGAAACTGGTGGAAAAAAAAGAGCCAAGTTATGGCGCTTCTCTGTCACTGTGGCAAACTACTCGGGTGAAAAATACGGAGGTTATCGATGCAATTTGCCATGGCACTGTTCTGGTGATAAAAGTTTTTTAGTGGGAGAACTTTTTCTGAGCCGGAGAAGCTGAACTTTTTGACAACATAATCTGCGTTATCAGTTCATGTTAATTTAAAGATGCTCGTTAATGAAGTCTGAGATAAAACGAAACTATTGATTTTTTGCTATATTTTCTTTTAAATATTTTTGGAGTAAAATAATACATTACCATCTCTGTTTAGATCATATTTATAGCTAACAATCCGGTATTTGACTGACAGGTCAAATCATTCATTTTTATTAAATGTCAAAAACATAAGCGTGTATAGAAAACTGTATTTAATTGTAAGCTATGACGTCACATGTTATTATTTTGAATGCAGTAAAATTCCCAATTGCAACTACGCAATTATATACAATCAATGAATCTAGAGAGTATGTGTAGATCTTAGCTTCTAACCGTAAACATGTGAATTTCTTGGCTTAAGCACTGTTGTGCAAAAATGTGCTCCCCTCAAAAGAAAACTATTAAAAAGAAATCCGCTTAAGGGCATAACCTCGCACAAGCCATAATCAGTTCTCAAGTGCCCTTCAAATATTTGGGGTCGATTCTGACATCTGTTACTGCACTATTCTGCAGGTTAGCTGGTTGCTTATCAAAATGAACCTAACTGCTATAGGAATTAGGGCTAAGAGAGTTTGTTGTATAACTGTTTAATAAAACACGCCGGCCACATGCCGCTGGATCGAAATGATTGAGATTTCAATTGAGATTGAGAAGCTTAAAGATAATTGCTGTATAAGTGGGGCCTGGCAACTTTAGTTTTCTATTACCGGAATAAAGACATCATGGTGTATTGTGGTAGAGTGTTTGATGCAACTATTGCATAGTTATTTTATCATTAGCGTAGTTTAGATGATAAGATAGATAGCTCCATTTACCCAATTTTTACGGTGAGTCTTTAAACTGATATAACATCCCTATGTTAAATCAGATCATAAATTATGAATAGATGAAATTGAAGCTGGTAGCTGCATAAATTTCATTGCCTTTATTGGGCATTAGCCTGTTTAGAATTGAACCTGGATTTTAAATTGGTAGGTACTTCTAACCGCTCTTTAGTGCTAATATTAATAGCCACATACCATTTAGCCACAATATAACACATAAAGTTCCTTCTAATCAACATCCCCAAGTTAGTTGCAAACTACTCATTCTCAATGAAGGTAATATGTCTAATCTATGATAGTAAATAACTTATCCCTCAGCAACAAATAGATCAAAGTCACTGGAGGGGGAAGTTCCTTTTGATAAGGCTTTCTTGTTGGAAAGTTTGCGTCGTTCCGACTGTATGGATTCATGGTATTTATCATATTCGATGCGCGAGTCAAAGGACTTGTGTCGAATTTCTTTTCTGTGTATTCCACTGTTGATATCTTTTTTATTACTGGATAATCTGAGTTCGATATTCGAGCAGACAAACAATGACCCTTATGAACGCGACAACGGCTGGGCAACTAAATGTTAATAAAAAACTTTATTTTAATTTTTAGTAAAAGGAAATAGAAAAAATTGGCCAATTGCGAGTCGGACTCCCGCACTGAGGGTTCCGTACAAATTCTATTTTTGACGTATTAAAAAAACTACTTAATAGATTTCGTTCGAACCAATTTTCATTGGTAGTTTTATATAATTATTTCACTTTTATCATCCTCTTATTTTAGAAGTTAGAGGGGGGGGACACACTTTTTTCCACTTTGGAAGGGTCTGTCACGCAAAGTATTCACTTTAGAAAAAAGTGATATTAGAAACCCTAATATAATTTTTAAAGACCTATCCATAAATACCCCACACGTATATGTTTAATGAAAAAAAATATTTCGAGTTTCAGTTCTGACTATGGGGACCCCCCACTTTTTTATATTTTTTTCTATTTTCGTGTGAAAACCTTGTTGCGGTTCACAGAATACATCCACCTACTAAGTTTCAACAGTATAGTACTTATAGTTTCGGAAAAAAGTGGCTGTGACAGACTGGTGGACAGACAGACAGACATGACGAATCTATAAGGGTTCCATTTTTTGCCATTTTGGCTACGGAACCCTAAAAATAACATTATAAGAAAAAATCTTTTATTTTTCGTTCATATTCACAATGTTTTGAATTCATTTTATATCAAAAGTACAATTATTTGTAAGATTGATTATCAGTAGCACCCATGGATTGTATTATTGGTCCGAAATAAAAATATTTATTAATTCCATTTTTTTTTTATTTGTACATCTAATTTTGACAAAAAAGGATAACAATAATGGCACTAAAATAAAAAGGCTATCTATCTCTTAACTTCACTCCTATGACATTAACTCAAACCTAATAAAAGCCACTTACACTGCAAGATGAATTCCAAACAGTCAACTGTGATAAAAGTTTTAATATAAACGATCCCCGTAATAAGACCTTCGAATAAAAGGCATGGAAGTCTAGAAGCACCTCAGAGGTGGCCGTTTCGCTACCCCTTACTGTAATCCCCGAAATATTGAGCTAGTAAATCTGGAAAACTTCGCCCTTTCCATATTTCTGTAATGCCCGCGATGGGGCCTTTATACCGCACGATTGTATCTAAGCGCTATCGCTTGTGGAAGTTTATGTCTCCAGCGAAATCCGGCCGAGAGGTAGTTTTAGCGTTTAAAGTCGCTCGCGCTCGCGCTCGAAATTAAAGTTGCGAATAAGGCTTGTTAACTTGAACAATCACTACATAGTATAAAACAAAGTCGCTTTTTCTGTCCCTATGTGTGTTGTATGTCCCTATGAACGCTTAAATCTTTAAAACTACGCAACGGATTTTGATGCGGTTTTTTTTAATAGATAGAGTAACTCATGAGGAAGGTTTTTATGTATAATATCATCCATTAAATAGTGGACAAGTACCACGGGCGAAGCCGGGGCGGGCCGCTAGTGGTAAAATAAAAGGAATTGAGAATGCTAGTAATTGTATATTATTGATCTTTCGAATTTCGTATCAGAATCAGACAAGTTCTTAATTACACAATAGGTCGTCTTGAAATCTAAACTAATATGTACCTGGTCTATAATAAAGCCGAAAAGTTTGTTTGTTTGTTTGAACGCTAATCTTAGGAAACACTGGTTCGCTTAGAAAAAATATTTTTGTGTTGGATAGTCCATTTGACGAGGAAGGCTTTAGGCGACAATATAATCATATGTGAGCAGAAACCCGTAACCATACGGACGGAGTAGCGGGCGGCCGCTAATAAAATTAATAGAATCCAAAGCATTCTAATGCCATTTATCGTACAAAAGAATACAGCCTCATAAACGAGATATCTCTAAAACATCGTGTCGGCCACGTCTCGTGGTATCTCCCTCCGCCCTGATACATACCACTCACATTTGCATAAAGCCGTCCTCTCGACGCCCTCTTATTAAATTTCTCGTGACCTTTCAGAGGTCTTGCATTTATCCTTGTAGCAAACTTCCAAGCTGGGATTAGCTAGGATATTTTGTAATCAACATCTCTCCCTGTTGCCCCAATATTAAAGTTGATAATGGTGTATCTAGGTTTAGGGTTTAATAAGTCAAGATTGAAGCCTATATTTTTGATGTGAATGTTTTTGATCAAATTAAATCTTTACTAATTTTATTAATAAGAAAGTGAGTTTGTTTATTTGTTTGTTTGTTCCGCTTTCACGCCGTAACTACGGAACCGATTGCTTGGAAATTTTGCAGACAGAAAGTTAGTAATAGTCCGGATTAAATTATAGGATACTTATTATCGCGAAAAAAAGCTTATTCCCGAGGGAAAACAAAAATGTTGTTTCCAATATAACTGCATTCAACGCAGGCGAAGCTGCGGGCGCAAAGCAAGTCAAATAATTTATTGATCGCCATATTCCTTAGTTAGAAATTTGTGTGTCAAGAAATCTACCAATATTGAAACACATTCTTCACCCAGAGCATTATCTTTCATAAACAAAAATGTTATATTAATAAAAAAACTATAATACCTACTATAAATATTATGTTCGTCCTGGGAAAGAGGTCCTTTGCAAGAAGAAAATAAGATAACAAAACGTTTTGTTTAAAAAATCCCTTTTGAAACACTGCTACTATAAAAACCAATGTACACTTTAAGTATCTATTACTTTTAATTACATGTTCAGATTCACATAATATTCGGTTTAACGAGAGTCCAATACCGGCGGTTTACGGTTCAAAATGGTATCATAATAATAAATATTCATAACAGAACGGACCACTAAGCTTTTATAAAAAGTTTTAAAACCACAGAGAAGTAACTAATCCCTGCTTGATACAGGTAAATGGTACTCGAGTATGCTCCTATTAAAGATAATCATACAAGTCGTTATTTTGAAATGCGAGAATAAAACGATATCGACAGGAAAACCTTTTCGCAAATGCTATCAATAAGACACTATGGTATGAGGGTGTCTGCGATTGAAAAATCCGCTGGATGGCAATACGTAGGCATCAGTTCTAACTGCTATGTCATTGGTGAATTTGTCAATGTCATGTCAAAATTCACCAAACACATACTAATTAGACCCTACGCCTACCTACTGCCATCTAGCGGATTTTTCATTTGCGAAAACCCTCGTTTAGTAATTAATAATAATAATAATAAGCTGTTGGCTTCGGCCCCACGCATGCTTCAAAGGACCGGGTCCCTGTGGACCCGTGATCTCGACAGAGTACCTACATAATAATAATAAAAATGCTTTATTTCAAACTCACATCACTGATACATTTAAACATATTCGGAAGCGATAATACATGAATTAGATGTGAGAATCTGGTGTCTGAAGTAGACAAATGTCTGTGATACAGATCACCAGGTCCCCACCCCTCGGCAGTGGATACAATTAAAATCACTTCGATCTAAAAGACTATTCTTACTAGCTAAACTAAGCGTAAAGTGTCTGAGGGATGTAAATGGTTGTATGTGAGTATGTGTGTGTGTGTGTGTGTGTGTGTGTGTGTGTGTGTGTGTGTGTGTGTGTGTGTGTGTGTGAGTGTGTGTGTGTGTGTGTGTGTGTGTGTGGGCGCGGCATGTATTGCGTAATAGTATATGAACTAAGTAATTAAAAGTTCAGTATCTGAGTAGTTTAATGTACATAACCAATCTCTCACTTTCATTTTGGTGTTAATTTTATGCAGTTGATATATTGATAGCACTCTATTTACTTTATTGTACAATTTGGCACCAAGAAAGCCAAAGAAACGATGTGCAAAGGAGGTTTTAGTGGCTTTAATTGTGCATACAATATCGCTTCTACGCTTCTGGCTATGTATGTTAGGGTTGTACTTTAGCATACAATGTTTTTTCATTATTGTTTGTAGAATAAACAGCTGACGTACGGTAAGAACACCACAATTTTTATAAAGATCAGCTGTAGGGTAACGGTACGGAAGGGAAAGACTGACCTTCAGGATCGCCCTTTGTGCTCTCTCCAGTCTCAGAAGGGTTGATTTGTCGGAACCTCCCCATGAGGTTATGCAGTATGTGATTAATGACTGGCAGAGTGCATAGTAAACCATTCGGATAACCCTTTCATCAGCAACTTGTCTCAAAGTTTTGAAGATGACAATTAGCTTACGCACCCGGGCAGCCAACATGTTAATGTGCTGATGGAAATTGAGTCTATAGTCTATCAATATCCCCAAATATTTGGTTTGCAGTGATTTTTGTATAATCGGGCACGAACAGCCTGGAACCTGATTTTCACACATGTGAGATACTAGGCAATGGTTTATGTCATCACTATTACCCCTTAGATAAAAAGGCATGTACGTGGTCTTATCAACGTTAAGCGTCAGTACATTAGTCTTAAGCCATTGAGTAACAGTGTTGAACCCCTCCTGTGCATACATAAAAACCTCATCCCACGTGGTCCCGCTAAAAAGCAACGCTGTATCATCAGCAAAGGTGATGATTTTTGCATTACGGAGTTTAAGCTGACAAAGGTCATTTATGTATACAAGGAAGAGGGTTGGGCCCAAGATGCTCCCCTGCGGGACCCCGAAAATCACAGAGGCATCGTCGCTAGTGTGCTCATTAATTTTGACACACTGAGTCCGATCCGACAGGTAATCACCAAAAAGTTTCAACTGGAGATCTCGGATACCGAGGCTTTCGAGCTTTTTCAACAAGATAGGGACAGAGACCGTGTCAAACGCTTTAGCAAGATCCAGGAAGACCGCAATAACTTTTTTTTTGTTATCGAGGTTATCAACGATATATTCAGTCACTTCGTGAACTGCATCAGCTGTGGATCTTCCAGCTCTAAATCCATATTGAGAATTAGCAAGGATATTTTTTTGCTCCAGATACGAAACAAGTCTCTTATTAATGATGCGTTCAAGAATTTTAGATACTGTAGGCAAGATGGAAATCGGTCTGTAATTGTTGACACGGTCTCTCTCGCCATTCTTGTGAATTGGCTGTATGCGTGAGCGTTTAAGAACCTTCGGGAAGACTCCAGTTGAAAGCGCAAGGTTACAAATATGCGTTATTGGGCTAGTAACTACATCCTTATTGTCCTTCAGTATGTTTGCAGAAATCATGTCAAGGCCCACCGCACAATCAGATTTAAGATTATTGATCAACCCTGAAACCTCATCACAGTCTGTTGGCAGGAGTAAGAACGAATGAGGGACCGATTTCAAACCTGAGAGTCGATTATTATCATTCGGGATATTAATAATTTTTTCTGCTAAGTTTCTTCCAATGTTGGCAAAAAAATTGTTTACGTCGTTAATTGACTTTGCAGGATTATTTTGACACAAAAGAGCAGCAGCATTATCATGACTTTTTGTGGTGTACGTTATGTCCTTTATTACCCTCCAAAGGTCCTTATTATTATTTTTAGCTTTTTGTAATTCTAGCTTCTGATAATCATTTTTTACTTTTTTAATAATAATTGAGCAAAAATTTCTATACCTCTTAAATGTTACTCGTAAAATGTCATTGTTAGGATATTTTTTTGTTTTTTTAAAAAGTTTGTCTCTGTTTCTAATACATTTTAGTAAACCTGGGGTTATCCACGGCTTAAGAATTATTTTGCGTTTGGGTGGTTTAACTTGTTTGTTGTTCGAAATTATAAGTTTGGTGAGAGTGCCGATAAAGAACTCTGCGGCTTTATTAGCGTCTTCCACGTCAAAGATTGGATTAAAATCCGTAAGTAATAACTCTTTTTTTAAGTTCACCTTATCCAGTCGAAACCTTGATAATACTTGCTTTGATTTGGGGTTTGTGGCTAAGTACAGACCTAGACTGTGATGATCCGTAAGAAAAGTCCGCAATACAAAACACCTTGCCAAAAGTTTTGTCTTTATCATGATGTGATCTAGGCAGGCTTTTTCGCGGGTAGACAACGTGTGTGCCGGTAATATGCCATGATATGCAAGCATGTCTAAGTAGGCGCTCATATTAGAGTCAGTACTTTCTAGGCTAATGTCAATATTTATATCCCCCACAATGATCACATTTGACTTTGACGAAAACTTCGCAAGGGAATCACTCAAAGACTGGATAAACTTATCGACATTTCTATAACCTGGTGGTCTATAGATAGCGAAAGCAACCGTATTTTCGTTAAAGTTAATAAGTAAACAATTAGAATCCGAAAGGTTTTCCTCTTCCACACTAACATTCAGGTCAACCTTAGTAAAAACAACAACACCCTCGTTTTGTGTTCTGTTCAGAGTTGTTGCCGTAAGTTTGTAACCATCAATGCTCGGAATTTGGTGAGTAGATGGAAGCCAACATTCCGTAAGTATAATGCAATCCCATTCAATTTTTGAGTTGTGCAAAATTGGCAACAAACCATCTATGTTGCATTTAATACTTCTTATGTTCTGGTGAAAGATTTTTAGACTCTTAGCATCATTAGGTAGAAGAGACTGACAATCAGTCACTTCACACAATGAGCTTTCAGAAACAGAGAAACAGTCGAGGTCCTCCTGTACGTCATTCAAGCAGTCCGTCTTTTTAAAATCAAAATATGCATAGTATCAAATGTAGTGTAGGAAAGACCGTGGAATACCAAATTATAGATTACAAACAAGAGGTATACTATTAAATAATTTGCTTGATGAGTGAATTTAATATATCCAATGGAAATGTTAATAAATTTTTGAGGTGTACAGAAACCATGTGTAGTGTAGCTAGAGTACATTGCCGTTAATAAATGAGATAAGAGTGGTTTATGAAAAATAATTAATTGTGTTGAGTACGCTGTTGAGTGATAAATGTGGTTGTTGCAAATTAGAATAAAATTAAAAGCCAAACACAAAAAAAATATGGTACGAGTAAAATAGTATGTTTTTTTTATGTTATCTTTCTCTGATTTCATGATTTGTTACTCGTAAATAATTTCCGTCTGTGTTTTGACTATAAATTATCTAATCATAATTAATTATAATAATTCATCACCATTTCACTGAAATCACTATTTAGCATCAATACAAAAACTAAAAAATCTCGCATAATATTTCACCCATTTCATGCTCACGATAGCTGTAATCGACGCTCGGGTTAATTTTAATCAACGAACTTTTCATCAGGTAATGTACGCTGTATTCAATTAACATGAAATTCAGCCTATTTATATCACACTATAGGACTATGAAATGAAATGAAATAATCCATACTGGCTGAATACAAGGGAAATATGAGTAGAGTAAAAAAAGTATCAGCCTAATAATGTCCTAATGGAGTGCAAAGGCCTCAGTCATTTCTAATAATGTTATTGCTAACAAGTGGCCGCAACTTTGTCCGCGTGGTTTTTGGTTTCCACACACATAGGTACATAATATATCCCTACTATAGCCTAAAGCCTTCTCGTCAAATGGACTATCCAACACAAATATATTTTTCTAAATGGGACAGTAGTACCTGAGATAAGCGCGTTCAAAAAAACAAACAAACAAACTCTTAAGGTTTATTATATTAGTACAGATATGGTAGCAATGGTTTCATGACAATCAACAAGCTTACCAAATTAGTTTTTTTTATTTATCTCTTAGGTACTAATTTAGGCTACTCAGAATTTTGAACCAAAGCATCAAATCAGCGTGCAATGAAAATAAAACACTAGAGCGTATTCAAGTGTCGATAAATTGGGCCTTTAAACATGAAATTGCATGAATGTAAAACCAAAATTAAAGTGTTCGGTATCAGGTGGGGCCATTCGCTTAATCGTTCGGGTCAGACCGATAATGGTTCCGTATAATTGTAAAAGGTTTTGCTTCCGAGTTCACTCGGCAACTTCACTTGTAATCTGTTTCGAATGGTTTTAGTATTGTTTTGTTAATTGCTTCTGAAGCAATTTTAATCTATTCATGTCAGAAGGCTATTGAGTCAGTTATTAATCGAACGTAGTAAATCTTTTCCACAATAGTTCAAGTGCTTCTATTCTTAGATTATGTAAGTTAGCAACTCATCAAGCACGTTTTTGTTTTAAATTTAAATTGTCCAAGTACCATTTGAATTAAAGACTCGTATTGTCCGAACGGCTACATAGATTTGACCAGAAAAAGACAAGCTTAAAAAATTTCCGCCCTAGCATTGAACTGACGTGCCTATAATTTTAAAGCACAAACTTTTAGCCACTCCCTCCGCTTTTTTCCTACAATCACCCTCACAAAACTTTTTAAGAAACAATTCACATTTACCTATACCTATACCGTTGTATTTATAAAAGTATTTAAGTATGCCTATCCGTTCCCCAGCAGCCATAGTACAAGCTTCGAGCTTAATTTGAGGCTAAGCAATTGGTGTGTTATGCCAAAGAATGTATTTATCTTAACAGCTCGGTAGCCAAGTGGTAAGAACGCCGCTTCACATGCGTGAGGTTGGCGGTTCAATTCCGGTCAGGCACGGATTTTCAAAAATCGATGGGTGCAAACCAGCTGTACGGTGAAGGAAAACATCGTGAGGACACCTTCACACTACGATTAGGTGTGTGAAATGGAGAAGGCAATGACAAACCACTCCATTAAAATTGCCAAGAGAGTTGTTGTGTGTTTCATTTCATACAATGATCACAACCCTCAGTAATGATGAATACGACTCAAGGGGGTATTTATCTATGGTGCAGTATTAATTGCACTCCCTGCACATTCCACATTACCCGCCTGACACAACATTGATAGCCGCGGATTAGCGCTAAGCCTTCGCCCTTCGCCAGAAGTCGCCATAATTTCGTCCAGTTGTTTCTTTTAATTAAGCTTTGAAATTAAACGAAGCAAATGGTTCTCATTTTTATTTTATTTCTGTGGCTTATAGGCGTGCCTCAACAAGGCAGCTTCGTTTTGCTGTAACTAACATAAAATTTTGTATAGGTTATTTCAAAAGCCTCAATACTAAAAATGAAAAGTATTGTTCCCTGCACTTAGGGCTTACACGCAGCTGCATCTGCTTAAATATTATAAATAAGAAAGTAACTCTGTCTGCTTGTCTGTCTGTCTGTTACGCTTTTCCGCTAGAACATCTCAAACGATTTTGAAGAAATTTGGCATAGAAAATCTTTAGACCAAGGAAAGAACATTGGCTACCTTTTATTGCAAAAAAAGGATCTGGAATCCACGTGGACGAAGTCACGGGCAGCCGCTAGTTTCTATATGAACCTTTAACTAAGGAACAACTAAATTGCAAATTCAAAGAGTTTTTACTTTAAATCCGACTCAGAAAATTAACACCCCTCCCAATTCTCTTGCGTGTTTAATCAAACTAATAACTTTTATTTCCTATTATTGATTGCTCCATGTACTCCAAACCTTATATTAACAAATCATATTTAAAAATATTGCTCAATTACAATAGAAACAATGTTCTTATTAAATATGACATACTTAAACTTATCTTTACCTATTCAATTTACCATACGACAACTTACATCGCCCGCCTTTTGACCTTCAGATCGGAGATTAAAATGAATTCAACACATAATTATACACCACTATTGTTCGAAAGAACACAAGAGCTCTCGATGGCTGAACGGATAAAGTTAAGAATCTAATTAACATTTTGAACGGGAATCAATTTGGTTACCGCTACCATTGGTTTTTGTTGAAAAATATTTAGTTTAGGTATTTTTGTTGTAAATATATTTAAAACACATATTATGGTAAAAAAATATGATTATTTGTCCAAATTGACAACAAACATTTATGAATTATTATAAATAAAAAATAAAAATAAAATAGAATGTCTAGGATAAGACTACTTGGCTGTTTTTGTCTTGTCTTAGAACAAGATGACTAATATTTTAAACATTTTGTTTAGACGGAAGGATAATTTTAATAAGAAACATCAAAATGAATTATAAAACAATTTGTAGAAAGGCAATTACGATTAAAAATATCAAAGAAAGTTTAAAGTCAATATAAAAAGTTTTTTTTTGGTTAAGAAATATCTACACAATAGTCTCAAAAGTTTAGTTATATTATAAAAAATGAGTAGAAAAATTGAAAGAGTGTGTTCTCATCGAGAACAAGTGGTACGGGAACAGTTTATTCAGTCGATTATGCGAGCGAAGGTGGATTTTAATTTACAGAATAACATAGTCGTGTGTTCGATACCCAAGGGACCGTGTACGCATGATAATATGCAATTCTAATTTGATTTATGTTTTTTATGACGTGAACTTTTCCTATTATTAAGTTCGCTTGTAGAATATCCGATTGTTTTTATTGTCAGTGCAACGACGATGCGACTCATCGATATCTAATTCTACCATAAAATATAATAAAACGAAACCTTCGCATGTAAAAGAACGTTAAGCTTAACGAATTTAAATAAAAAACTACTTCCATTTACAAATCCATCGACGAAGCTTGTATTTCAACTATCTTAAATACAGTCAGCTAAGAGGTAAGTCTTAGTCTATTCAAAATAATAAACCATCAAAATAAGACCAGAAAAGAAGGAGAAATAAAGTTGTGTTTTGCATCTTACAAAGCACAACACACCACATACCCAACATTGAACAGACCCTAATGTTGAACATGTTGAACACAGCCAGTGTAAACGGGTCTCAAGTTCAAACACGTCCGCGTTTGATCGAGTTATGCATTATTAATGAACCGCCATGTAATTACAGGGTACACAGATTTATCGCGTTCGCGACGCGTTTTATAAACACTCGAAGATGGTTCGGTGAACCTGGTGCGTATGGGATCTCATGAGTCCTTATAAGATTTTAGACTTTCGCGTTGCAATACTACACTGATATTAGTAAACAGGACTAAACGCGATATTTAATTACTAGTGGTTCTAGACTTGAAGTCCATAGGGTACAGAGCTTGCCATTCGGTTGAATGACTCTACCACCGACTTCGCAACGCAGAAATCTATCGAGAAGAAGCTGCAAGAAACTCGATAAATAATTGCTATTTTCACAGTAATTGTGTAGACCTAATTGTTACTATTGAAAAAATATACATATCGTCGTTTTTGCATGAGTTTTAACGACGGCGCAAGGAGTGATGTTTTCTGTTTATATATATCTCTAAGTAGTCTTAAGTCACAACTTATACGGAGATCGCTAGTTCCCTACGACAGCTAAATACACAGTTTAACAAGGTTGTAACCATGAGCTTTGTATTTATCCTGGTTAAACTCAGGGCGTATACCTATGTTGAGTAAAAGTATCAATGGCTTCAATCATCATCATTTGCCTGCCCAGTTACCAGTTTAATTAGAATACGTTTGACTTATCCCATACAGGGTTGACATCCACACCCTTTTAACTCATGTCAACCTTTACACTGATTTAATGAGATCACTATTACTTAGTATTAATGGAATTCCAATAACTCCGATATTCAACTGTCAGATTTATTCACCTGGGTGCCAAATAACCCGCTGCCAATATTAATACTCATTTAATTTAATTTCAATATCGCCAGCGCGCCGTATACAGCTTCGGACGAATATTGCATTATCGTGATTAATTAACCTCCAACCAAATTTTATACGAGTGACCGCTTTTAGTGATATTATGGGTAGTGGAAACTGCAAGTTTTTCTTATGAAGATTTTTAACCTATGATTTTTTATGTATACTAATATATAATGTTAAAGAGTTTGTTTGTTTGTTTCAACGCACTAGTCTCAGGAACTACTGATCCGATTTGAAAAAATATATTTGTGATGGATAGTCCATTTGACGAGGAAGGCTATATGGTATATACCAATGGGTGCGAAAACCGGAAACCTCGCTGACGGAGTCGCGGGCGGCCGCTAGTTAAATATAATAAGTTAGAAAAAAATCATTTGATCCGGGCAAGCGCATTTATCAATTAAGCCACCGAGACCGTAAGTGGACCTATAGAATTACCCGTTGTTATTTCATTAACGCCTAATGCGCGTCATCCCTTCAATTTTTTTAGTAATTTCACAAACCACACTCATTATAAACGCTATTTGCAAGCGTCTCCTAAGGAATTTTAAGGAGTCTTAAGGGATAGAATTGACTCATCATCATCATCATCATCACCCTAGCGCCTGGCCCGGCTGCATCGTCGGCCTTGGCTTCAAAGCCCAGGGACGATACGACTATGATCCTGAATTGACCAGTCTGGCTATTACAACCAAGATATAGAATCTGTTTGGTTCTTCTTTATGGGTTGCGAAGGTCTGATGGCAGTCACTTCACTTTAATAACCAGACTCCCGGATTATGGTCAAAGCGGACCCGGCACTAAAAACGGTATAAACACTAGGAGGATGAGATATAATCGACTAACGATGGCTACTAATTCAATGTAAGATTATTAAACAGAATTGGTAGCAGATACTAAGTTCGTACAAAATTCAAGATTTTCTCTATTCTCCTTTTGATTTCACGACTGGTTACGAAACTTAATTGCCATAGAGGCCGAAAGAAACCTTTTCATGACTAAAACTTCCTCAATAGTTGTATAAAAATCAATTAATGCTTTGATGATTAACAACAGGTTTAAGAAAAAAGTACATATAATTAAACTACAACATGAGTTCCACTTTAAAAACCCATCTCTTCAATATTTATTCACATCTTCTTTATCTTAAAAGGCGGCACGACATACATGTTTTAATCTTCAATCTCAAAACCCGAGATCAACAAACAAACTCCTCATTACCGCCAAAACTCGGTTTGTTCACAATAAAAACCTCAAACACGCATCTGATTGCGTTTAAGTCGCATTTAATGCGTTTTATTAAGGCAGAACTCCAGTTAACGTCACCACCTACGTGCAATTAAATATTTAAATAAAGGAAGGTGTCCAATGCTGCGGAGGTACTCCACTTTGAGCACCCAATTTTTGAGCGACCGCAACTTGAGTTCCTTTGCCTAGTCCATTTTAGGTACCGATTGATTTTTGGTTGGCTTTTTTGATACCTTTGGAAACGTTCAGTCGGTCGCCCCAGATATCGCTGAAAGGACATGGTGGAGGTTGGAGGCTGACCTGCGTTAGCTCGGGGTTGAGGACTGGTTGGAGGTGGCGCAAGACCGGTCGAGGTCTCTCGTTTCGGAGGCCTAGACACACTTTGGGTCGTTCAGCCATAAAAGTTGGTAAGTGTGCTCAAAGTCAACTAAACGGAGCCCCACATTCCTCCGTTCAACCATCTAGTGCGGAGAATGCGTAAAGGCGTTTTAAAGTATAAACAAGGATAAAATTATGGGTGCTCATAAATTGGGTGCGCAAATTGGACTATACAACGCGCCGTCGCCGGTGTAACGGGGAATGTTTTGAGAACGAATTTAAAAATGCAACCAAATGCTATTGAGCGCTTGGGATTCTTCTCATGTTTTAGTTCCGATCGGAAAATATTTGCTTGTTTATTTCACATCATTGTCTTGTTATGTTTTTTATTTTAGTTTTGTGTGTATTATAACACATACTCTCGACTAAAGAGTCGTCCAAAGGCGACGAGCCATAATGCGAGATTCTTGTAAGGGTATCTGCCTACAATATTAGAAAGTCTGTTTGAGTTCAATACAAAGTTGTTATTTATGATTTTATACGTTCATGATCAAAAGAATTTTATGAACGTCGCATAATTACTCGGTAAATTATGTGAGTGTGTTATTATGCCTTTGACATTTGACCCGTGATTTGAACATTTACAAAACAAAAGCTCACTTGAATTAGATAGTGACTTATTATTCAAATGAGTTCGATGAATTTCATCCAAACAGTTGATAGTAAATTATAATAATGAAAATATATCAAACTCTGGGAATTAAGCATTCTATTCACCAAATGGATTAAATTATTTTGAATCAACCACTTAAGCATATTGATGATATTTTATGTTCATTTAGCAATCATTTCAGTAAATAAAATGTTTCAAACCTTTCTATTCTAATATAATGGGATAATTGAAGAATTTGTTTATTTGAACGCGCTACTAATCTCAAGAACTACTAGTTCGAATTGAAATCCCGTTTCCGTGTGAGGTCCTTATGACCATGATGTAGGATTTGTCGAGACTGGTTATTACAGTGATGTGACTGCCATCAGACTTTCGTCACCCTTAGAGGGGAACCAGACAGAATGTTGAGACAAATTTTGAAAGTAGAATAATAAAAATCAGCGACCAGTGCGCGCACTGATTGACATTCCCAGCCATCATGGAGGTCTGAACATCCATGAACGCTGATAGGGAAGGGCACTGTTACAAGGCGAAGGACCAAATCATGCTTTAGGCTAGAGGCAGTTGATCAGACTTTACTGTCTGTCTTGGTATGAATATAGATACGCCTATTAATCTATTAGGCGCTGGCTACCTCTGTAATTGAAATCAAGTCATTATTGGTATTACTCCAATTATGCAAATACTGATTGATGATGACAGCTAAATTAGACATTGATTTTAATCCGCTATTGATAATAATTCGTACTAGAACCTTGTGTTGGTTGTGAATGTTGTTATTTACAGGTATCTATACCAATCTAATAAAGCTGAAGAGTTTTTTCTTTTTTCGTTTGTTTAAAATCTCAGAAACTAGTGTTCCGAATAGTTTTTTTTGCGTTGGATAGTCCATTAGGCGAGGAAGGCTTTTAGCTATAGTATGACACTGCTATGTGGGCGGAAACCGAATTCCACGCAGACAGAGTCGCGGGTGGCCGCTAGTAGGTACTAAACGTTTCGAGTACATTTTGATGCTAACTAGAGTTGAAATGTAATTATTTCTATTTTATTATTTATGTTATGTTGTTTATATTATGTTAAAACATTCCTTTGCCTTCATTAAAATATTTATACTTGATTTTGCATTTGGCACTTGTGGTTAAGCAAATAATTATAATATTCATAGAATACTCTGACGGTTTATAAATGGCAAAATTATATAAATGTACGTATGGTCGCTAAACAACATTCAAATTTTCCTCAAGAATGTCTAAAGATTTTACCTTTGAATTAGAATCGCAATGAAAAGAGTAATTAAATAGATAGCTTGTTGTATTTTACTTATAAATAATTTTCCTTATTTAGTTTCAAACAAAGCTCATCACGGAAAGGGTCTCCCAACACGATTGTATAACAAAACTCCGAACAAAAGAACAGAAACAACTAACCGTATAATTAAGACTCAATTTATGGAAATCAAAGACATTATTACCGCAATAAATATAACTTGGGGAGCGTTTAAATCATACGATAGAAAATAAAATGAACGCCTATGGATGACGTATTAAATTTTATTGTTTTAAAACTCTCGTGTAATTGAGTCATGAAAACCAAACTGGTATAATGGCGGGTCGTGGATGTTTTAAATGATCGTAAAAGTATTTTATCGTGGTCACGTGAGCCTTTTGCTTTTTTGGATTATTTCCATTCTCGGAGACTACAGAGCCGGCCTGCATTATTATTTTTATGGTATGCTGACAGGTAAATAAGGTGGCGGAGTATTTGTTTTTTTTATTTCTTTTTCATCAAGCTTTGACAAAACTACCCTAAGGAGAGGTTTTACGCGACTGTGACCATATGGGACCACGGTGCCTGATAACATTTTTGAATTGGTCGACTAGGACAATAAACTAATTGGATTAAATGTACGCTGTACATTGTACACTTGTACAGTTAGATAAAGATAAAGATAAAGATATTTATAAAGCAATTAGATTTACAAGGAAATTCTTTTCTGTTAAGATTTTCCCTTAACTGCAAAAGAATATTACAATAAATTAAATCATTAAATAATGTATAATTTTGTTTTATATTGGACGCTTTCTCTGATAACTGTACAAAATATGGAACTTCGACCATAATCCCATTGGATAGTAGTTAATATTAAGAGTGGTCTCACTCGCCTGATATTCTGGCCTATATTAGCTATGATTGAAAATGATGGAGGCCTTTGCCCTGCAGTGGGACATTCATAGGGCGATACATTTCTTTTACTTTACCTTATATCAAAGGCTAAAAATACGATTCTGACCCCGCTCTCCAAACAAAGCTGGCTTAAAACGGCGAAATTGCTTAAAAAACTATTCAGTTTTTCACTAAAATCACCGCACTGCCCAACGTGGTAACATCATTCCTCGACCATGTTAGTTTTCAGCTATCGTGGAAATATGTGCATATTTTCAAATGCCTCCCCTCTGTTCCCACGTTTTACATTGTTATTTTGACTAACAAAAATTCTTTGGCTGCTGAATTGTTTTAAATATTACATGCCTAAAACAATAAATAAGTTGTGTCGTTATAGATTTGAGGAATACAGTCCACCCATTTTCATTAGAGTATTGACATAATGACAGACTTATTTCATACTAGCTTTCCGCCCGCAGCTTTGCCCGCGTGGAATTCGGCCATCAAGCAAACAATATTGTTGTTTTTTTTTCGGGATAATGTACCATAAGTCTTAAATCCGGACTTTTAACGTTACGTCTGCAAAATTTCAAGGCAATCGACTCAATAGTTCAAAGCGGAACAAACAAAAAAAAACAGACTTCCTTTTCGATTTATAATATTAGTAAGGATCAACATACACAAACAAGTCTAAGTCCTATCATTATGGTGTAAGAACATGAATCCTCTCTCCTTCTAATAGAGAGAGTTAAATCAATTTCAATCATTGTGTCTGATGAGAAGCTATGTTGATACAAAAATAATCCTCATAACCATTAATATCCGTCTTGACGTAAATTGGCAGACAGCAATATCGCCAATACTCCAAAACCTAAATCATAAATTCAAATATGAATCCATCGAGTAATTTGGTCGAGCCACTAACCCCTGTTCAACGGGTTTTATATCTTAAACCGCTGTACATCGCTGGTTTAACAAGAAAAATTAAGGAATTCAAGTTTGAATGAACCGCAATGGACGAGATTAAATGGTATGGGCTCATTCGATCTTCGAAGCATATCCAATAACAACGATTAAGTGGCAGATCGCCGGCGCCGAAGCATGAATAACGTCCGTTTTACTTGTTCTGTCTTTGTACTGATAAAGATCGGGTGGATGACATCGTTCAGATTTTTATAATGATTAAAGATTGGCATGCGTAAAAGATGTTAAGTATACACTTTTATGTTAGTCATTACGTATAATGTTACATTTTAAATGACTGATCACGTGCTCAAGTTAGTACAAAAAGAAACACTACCTACGCCGAAAAAACGAATTTCGGGGTGATTACGCTCGCAATGTATTTAAAACGGAGAATGATAAAATTCGGACCCTTTTTTCCGATAAGTGTGTTTCTACACTTCTTCTCCCATTTCATTCACAATCCAGAATCTGGAAACCGGTGATATAATTTAAAACGCAGTTCTTTTTCTCGGTATATTGACTGCACTCTGCCTGATGATAAGAAAATGAGTAGCCCTAATTGCCATGACAGCGGATGCGATACTAGAGTGGTTTCCTATACGCTGGCATCGCCATACCGGCCCGCGAGGTACTTTTTCACGCTTTTTTTGAAGGAACCATGGTTATAGGATGGCGGAAACACCCATGCTGGTAACGCATTCCATCGCGCAACCATTTACCAACAGATTGGCAAAGAAATGAATTGCCTAACTTCTGTGTTCGCGATGGAATAGTGGTCACGGTGTAAGGATGACACAACGTTGCATTGAAACCAGGGCCCGTACACAAGATGCCACTTTGACGAATTCGCCATACGCTTTCGTCGCGACTTATATTGCCCTCCCGCACACGAACTATTTATGTGAGCAGGATGGAGATATAAGTCGCTACGAAAACGTCTGGCGAATTCGTCAAAGTGGCATCTTGGCTAGCCTACCAGGTAAAATAAAGTACTGTGATGTTATCTCTTCTGCCGAGTCTAATGACAGCTTCTCTGAATTATGAATATTTGCACATCTCCGCTAATCTTGGAAAATGCTTTCGACCGGCAAGTTCACGGCTTATGTGGAATTCCTGCCTAAACGGCTGTGCTTATGCTTTCACTATAATATAAAAAATAATATAAGGCCCAATTTTCGGCTTGAAACAATATTTGCTTACCAACGACAAAATAATAACAAAAAAACTTCAAAGTGACATCAGCCTGTAACACGCTTCAAAAAAGGGACTCGTGCGGAAGAATATTTTTACTACTCTTTTTGTTACAAGCCCGCGTTCCTTTACAAACTGTTTACTTTATATTTTTATTTCAAACTTATCTTTTCAAATAGACGTACAGGAACTATTTCAATCATCCGACTAAGCATCACTGTTGGTGGTCCTATCAGATTGTTACTTGCTTGATTAATTACAACGTCCACGATTATACAGTATGTGGTCAAATTCTTTGTTTTATCACAAACAAGATTGAAATGTGGATAAAGTTGGAGGAGCACTCGTAAAAATGGACATGGACTTGAAAGTACCATCTCGTTTACCCTTTTATAGATAAGATTTGGAGGCGAGAGATGAAGGGTTTGTGGTGATTGTAGGATGTTAAATGTGGTAAAGAGGTAAGTCAAATCAATCTGTCTCGTTGTTTGTAAGTTTCGTTTTGAGAAAGAGCAATGCCTTGTTATGTGAGGGTTGTCAAATTTAACCGATTTAATTTTAAAATCACTATATAATTGTTTACACGAAAATACTAAGAAAATTATACACTCATCGTCTTTGCTTGTAACATTCTAGGTAGGGGAAGATATGGAGTTTAAAAAGCAGGCAAAGCTTCTGAGACTCGTGTGCGGATATTGATATGTCCATGGGCAGCGGTAACTATTTACAATCAGGTGACATTCTTATTTGTTTTCCTCCGTAAAACAGAAGTAAATAAAGAAGTATATTTGTTTGAATTATAACAATAATTATGTTAGTTTCGTAACTTTTTTGTTGAACTATCCTGTTTTAAGGGATATTTTATATCACAATATTTTTTTCAACAATGGACCACATTAAGCTTTTATTTATACAAACGTGGCAACCTTGTTATCCCCACAAACCGTAGTTAAAGCGCATTCAAGTCCATTTTGATTCACGTCACCCGTTAAGATAAGAGACGAGAGTAGTCAGGCCGAGTAACATTTACTTTTTTTTTAGATTTATTGTTTGTATTCACATTTTGAGTAACACTCTTCCATATAACATGAAAACACATGTCTCATTTACGATGCTGAATAAATATCCATAAACACATTGTTAAAACATGGACGCCCGTGTTTTAAATATCTGATTAGATAGATACATACGCAATGGTGGCCTAATAGTACGGACGGCGCCTCACATACGCGGTTAGAATCCGGGCCCACACCTCTGGATTTTTCTTAATCTACATATGTGTGGATTTGTGCCATTAGCTCGGCGGTGAGGGTAAACACCGTGAGGAAACCTGCACATTCAGTGATTTCTGACTTTAGTTCAGTTAGATCTGAATGTCTAACCATGATCCAATCTGTCTGGTTCCCCTCTATGGGTTACGAAGGGTCTGATGGCAGTCGCTTCACTGTAATAACCAGACTTGCCAAATCCTGGATCATGGTCAAAGCGGAGCCCGCATCGAAACGGGATAAACGCTAGGAAGAAGCAGAAGAAGATAGATACACACACATTCGTCCATAAATGTTAACTTGCCTCCCGCCTGCGACTCTAGTCCGCTTGGGTAATTACTTTTTAAACTAATGACCGCCCGCGACTCCGTCCGCGTGGATTTCGATTTCCGCACACTTAGTGTTGTACTAAAGCTTAAAGCTTTCCTCGTCAAATGAATTATCTAACACAGTACTTCTTGTGATTAGCTCGTTCAAACAAACAAAAAAACCAACAAATTATTCAGATTTATAAGACTAGTATAGATTTTTATTCATCTGTATTGAGATAGTGACTATACCCGCGACCACTTTTTGTAAATTGTAATTTCCCAAATCAGTCTTCAGCAAGGGATGATGTTTTATTGCCTACTAAACATATTTTCTTCTTCCACTCAATCCCGTCAGCCATAAACTCTTCATTCACTCCTTACCTTAATACCTATTTAATAAGCTCATGTAAGGCATTGCCAATATCTAAAATAGCGATAAGACGAAGGCAGTATTTCCAAGGAATGTTCTAAGGTCAATAATGGCTTCCCAATCAAGATCGGTATCACTACGCTCATTAAACTCAAATGTAGGGAACCTATTCTTAAATTAAACAATCGTAAAAGCGCTCTCGGTTCAGTGTCGCCCACTCCTTTGTCCGAACCATTTGTCAAGTGGTCTAAGTAAAGAAGTTAGCGTGATATCGTTATATTTTATTTGCTTAATGTCTTTACAATCTTTACTAAATGTAATAATGTTTACTAATATACACATATAATAACAAAGCTGAAGAGTTCGTTTGTTTGAACGCGCTAATTTCGGGAATTACTGGACTGATTTTTAAAAAATATTTTTGTGTTTGATTGTTTATGACACGCTTTCATATAGGTACGTCGTATTCTTCCCGAAATAAGCTATGTTCTATCAGGTTTACCACCAATGGTACAGAAGTTACAACGTTATATCACTTCTTCCAACAAAGTGTGCGCAACACTTATTGGAAAACAATTTCAATGTAATTAATACCTTATACTACTTTTATTGTAAAGCATGAAATTGTATTCTGTAGTTGTGCCATCTCGATAAATAAATAAATATAAATAAATAAAGGATAGGTCAGTTGCATCATACGAGTCAACGGTCCTTTTGCGAAATTAATATGTAATTTAAGTTTTCTCAAAATGAGTTTAGAATTGATCACGTAAGACAAATCAATTGAAACAATTAAACGATTTATATTTCAAAATAAAAATAAGAAGAATCAGAATTCTGTTCTAGCTGTTTTTGTTTTGTGATTGAATGTATAAAACATTATCACTTCCATCAGAAAAAATCTCAACTATTCTACTTTTTTTTTGGATTGGTTTGCTATGTTTCTTCTGGTGAGTATTGTCGCCAGAGCTCAGTTGGGTACGGTATGGGGACTTAAAGGCAGGCAACGCATCTGCGACCCTTTGCGGTTGTTGATGTCCATGGGCATTGGGCAGCGGTTATGACTTACCATCACGCGAGCATCATGTTTTCTTGCCTCCCTATAATAAAGATTTCTTTTGGTTTGCTTCAAAAAATAAATTATTTCATTTTCGGTACTAAATCGCCGCCAAAACCTTATGCCTTGCACGGCACCGAAGCGTGTAAGGTAAGTCACGACCGCCACTGAGCCAAAAGCGACATTTTGATAATATCGTTCCCTTTACCCGGCTGACCCTCGGGACCTCTGCGCCCTATTGGGTCCAGTTTGTCTTCAGCGTATTTAGTGGCCATCGACTGGTACTCGGCCGTTGTTACGTAAACCCGGTTTTGGGTGATAATCCAGTTTAGACACCCAATTTTTGAGCACCCTCATCTTGATAACTTGGCCTAGTCAACTTGGCGACTCCATCATTGCCACAAGGATTAGAATGGAAATACGCCGTAAAATCTAATAATAAAGTGAAGAGTTTGTTTGTTTCTTTCAACGCGTTAATCTCGACTTGAAATACTGGTTCGCCTTAAAATTGTTTTTTGCGTTGCATAGTCCATCAGAAGAAGAAGGCTTTAAGTTGTAGGATAACACTTTGTGTGCGGAAACGCAATTCCACGCAAACGGACTCGCGGGCGGTAGCTAGTACACCAAACAATACAGAAGTATTATTTATTGTTAACTAGCAAAAAGAACAGTTAGTAGTTCTTGCAATAGGTGATTTACTTTAGCTTGAAACAATTATATCAAGTCATTCTAAAATATCAATCGGTGCTCAAAATAGAAGTGCTCAAGTTACAGTTGCTAAAAAATTGGGTGGTCAAAGTGGATTACCACTGGGTTTTGGGTCAGTACGGATATGCTTGATAGACCCGGGTAATGGGCAGTTATTATCTCCGTTGGGTGCTGAGTAATGGCTGTTTATAAGTAATATGTACTGGAAGTTGCGTGTAATACAATGTAGGTAGGTACCTACCCCCACCTACCTATGTGAGGTCTGATGACCTTGTTAAGCGTCAAGCGAATGCTAAACATTCGTAGTTAACGTGACTCTTTTCTAATCCAAAAATAAGTTGAATCGATAATCTTTTAAAAGTGCCTTTGGTCTGATGACCTTTTGAAACGGTAAATATTAATATTCGAAGTTAAAGTGACCGTTTTCTAATCTGGGGGCCTAGCCAAGATGCATTCGTTCCGCGTCGAGAAGAGCGCTTGTCGACGCGAGTTATATCTCCATCTCGCTCACACAAATACTTCGTGAGCGGGACGGAGACAGAAGGCACTACGTCACAAACGAGACTGACGTAGTCTTTCTATTCTTTTCGAAAGTTGGTAGCCAAGATGCACAATAAACAAAACGTTTCGCGCCCGTTGTCGTGCGAGCGCGTATTTTCATACAAATGCGTAGCCAAGACGCACTTTTGACAAGCGTTTCTGAGCGTTTCCTCTAAACAAGCGGTTTCATCTAACGAGAGTTTGGACCTTGTAGAAAAGGATCGCAGGGGTTGGGGGGGGTTGTGATAGTTAAAATTTCTTTTCATTAAAATGCATGCGCTGCTATTATTGTGTGCTGCAAAAAATGAGAATACATTGACGAGACGTCTAAAAAGACTTACGTTACGACAAGCATTAGAAAAGTTGAAGACAAACCGGAAAAAATCTATTCATTAAGCAATTGTGTAAAAGACTACAGTGATTTAAAAGCACATACCGAATTAAAAGGTGTGTAGGTAAAAGGTACGCACGATATTCCTATGGAAGTGAAGGTGAGTATAAGTACTGTGACTGTCCTAATGTTTAGGTTATGTTAGTTAAAGAAAGTGAGAAATTCAATTAGAGAATCACCATTTACGCAGCATCTAACGCAGCGAACTACAAGTCGCTACATGAGGGAGGTGATTGATGCCCTTAACAGCCCGTGGATCAGAAGGTGGATAGCATTTCCACAAACACCACTGGAAAGAGCCCAATTTAAAAAGAAGGCTGACCATTATTATTTAATTAGCATTGCACAATAATTCTCAGTACCTTTATGAATTGATTCATTCATATTGACATAACCTTGAAATTTTTCAGATTTCAATAATAGCATAATTTGCATGGATGGATTGTAAGGGTGCATTGACTGCACTCATATGGCTTTCATAAAACCTAAGGAGGATGAACATCTTTATTTTACAAAAAAAGAAGTGATCTTCTCAAATCTTCAAATGGTAGGTAAGTAGCACAAATCAAATTGCACACACAGAATGAATGTATAGGAGTAGGGGACATTTTATATTATTTGAATACATAAAAAATCAACTGCAACTAATAAACATACTTATACTTGCTCCTTTGTCAGCAAAAAGTCCTTTTGGAAATAAGTATTTTCTATTTATTTCTAATCTAATCATACATACAATACATATGTTTCTGACCAAATTTTATTTGTTTACAGGAGGTTCGAGCTAGCCCCATTGGTATTGGCTCATGACACCAATATTGAATGCTGCTTGTTGAATGATGGTTGAGGATGAAGAAGATATCACTGGTTTTGGTTCACAATCTACTCCCACCACTAATTTGGACAACTAAAGACAGCTATGCTACTTGCTATACTGCGCTAGTGCAATAAGTGATATGACTAGATAACTTAATTATTTTGTAATGTTTGATAGTTAAATAAAATGTGCATAAGTTTCATGTGTTCTTTAATTTAATAAATGACAAGTCTCTGTTAGTAAACTTAAATGAAAAGTAATAGATTTCTTACAATAACTTTTATTGTAAAACAGTAAATCAGTAAACAATGACACTCTTTAAACATTAAATATAATAAAAATAAGTAATAATTTACAAGTAAGTCTGTTTTACTTATGAACTGGGTTAATTATAAATTATAGGTAAAGTAAAAATATTACAGTAATATAAATAAAACATGGTATGATCTTACAGTTACTATAATTTGGTCTCTATTTAAATAATATGTAATGAGCTGGGTTAATAATTACATTTTATATAGTACCAAATGAAAGTAAAATGTTAAGTAATAATTAACTAGAATATAAAATAACTTAAAAGTAAGGTTTACAATATAATAGTTATCTTACTCATAACACAAGTCACCAAAAATGTTATAGGTACTAAGAATTCAATCAGAAATCTTAAATAACTTAAAGCTATGTTGATTGTATGTAAATAGAGCAGTCTCACTATAACATAAATAATAAAAGACAAATTATAAGATAAACAAACCATTCAATCTTACATTTACTTTTAAGCTACTTTTATTTATTATTTATTTATACTCAGGCAACGCAGGCCTTTCGGTACATAACTTACAAATGAACAAATATAACAATATAAAACCGTTTCTGTGAGTAAATTATTATTTTTTTATACTTATTATCTGTATAAGTTAATCACTATTTATCATTTTTTAACACATTGCTTCTGTTATGTAGAATAAAATATATACACAAATAAGTGATCAATACAAAAGTTCTTATGTTAATTGTTCAGAAGATTGGTATTGTCGTTTCTCTGATAGTTGTTAATTCCAGTTCTCTGAATACATTAGGTGTTGGTGCAGTTGCAGGTGGAGCAGGTTCGATGTTTAATGATCTCTGAAAAAGTGAATAAGGATCAGAAATAACATTGACAACATCCAAAAAACTTGTTTAAGTTTTCATAAGATATTATTCGTGAAGTAAAGTTACTTAACTTACAGAAAGTCCAATTCCTTCATTCCCGGCTCTCCTTGCATGGAATGATCAAATTCAAGACTTAATCCTCAAATACCTTCTTGGTTCACCACCAGTCGGCCAAGTGTTGCGTCTTAAAGCTTTTGCTTTTTGTAAATTTTTGCTTTTCTGACTTCCAGTCTTCCAGTCAGCCCATACCTTAAAAGAATAAATATGTTTAATGTGAATTATTAACTCAAAAAGGATGGCAAGAGACATGTGGGACTTATTTTATTCCATTTATGTGGTTTTGCTCACAAGAACACCAATTCTTTAAAACTCTAAATTGAGTTGTAGTCTCAGCCTTCCTTGAGCCCCCGTCTGAGGCCTACTCCACCATGACTGCAAGTTATATACCTATTATCAAACTTTTGCTTTAGTTAATTGCTTTGTGATGATCATATTGTATTTATGCATTAAAACTATAATGATTACGTTGTGACTTCATGAAATAAACTTGATCTTACCTTCCAATATACTCGAATATTGTTCTGCACTTATTTCAATTCGATGATGTTTTACTTAAATAAAAGTAACCATTGGAATTAACACGTAAGTATTTTTGCCGGAACTTGCGTTTGAAATAGGTATGTCGAAATGAAACATTACTTATGTATTCTTTTAAGCTCTCGAGTTATTCAAAACATTATCATTTCCGTGTAATTATCGATATACCTATTAAATTAGAGCACGTTCAATAAAATTTAAGACTTTTATAACCTCAAACCGGTTTTGACAGCTCGTATTTTTGTTTACATTTTAATTTTTTTTTTCGGGATTTATAGGTTATGCAAAGGTATCCGAGCCCATACAGCCATGTTTACGTCACATCCTCGATCGAAACCATAGCCAAATTATCGACAACCGCCTCGACCGAGCGTGCGCGAAAGGAGTGGCACTTTGGCTACCAACTTGAAAGCGATCGCGCTTAAGCGCGAGAAATTTCTAAACGAGCTCGACGCGGAACGAATGCATCTTGGCTAGGCCCCCTGAAAATAACTTCAATCGATAATCTTTTAACAGTACACCTCTGATGGTATGACCGTGTTAAACGGTAAATTTGAACATACGTAGTTAACATGACCTGAAAAAAACTTCAATCGATAATCTTTTAAAAGGATTTATAGTTTGTGTTCAATAAATATGAATAAGGCCTCACTTTGGCAGCACATTACAACTTTACGTTCGACACAAATAAACTGATTCATACTTTCAAAGAAAGCTAAAAGCAGCTGTTCCACAGATTTTTTTTAACAAAAGAATACTTGTGAAAACACTAAATAAATATAGGAAGTTCCTTGCCATAACCTAAATATCAAGTGCCAATAACAAGGCACATAAAACTAAACAGTCAATTTACTCGCCACAGGCTGTGTATTTAATCACGGTCCTCTGATTGTGTTCCTTGAGTACTGGTTTTTCTTGAATAGTTGTTTATGTAATACAGTCTTATTGCACGAAATTACCTGGTTCCCTCACAAAAAGAAGCCTTAGTGAAAGGAAATAGTTGACGGTAGCTCACGTCCCTTGTAGGGAGGTCTCAAGTTGATTTCTCGATAGTAAAATCTATATTTTGAACGATAGACGTTTCGATTTTGATGCGTTATTGTCTGTTTTATATAACAAAGAAGATATAAACAAGAGGATATAATGATGATAATAAGGACGATGCAAATGCTAAATAATAACCTAGTAACCTAGGCTATAATTATATTGTGAGGGAAAATTTATACCTTTCTATACAGCTATCAGCGTCTATTTAAATAAATACTAAATCCCAACTAACAGCAAGCAAATATGTCTGTTGTCTTTAAGCACCGCTTATGGGTTTTCATTTTGATAGATTTGAGCTATTACGCCGATGGACAATATATTTGGCTTAAAATGTATGCACGATCAAAATAAAACGGCTCAGAGTATCAATGACACATCTGACTCAACACGGAAACATTTTATAACATAATAAATAAAAACACAAAACTTCATCGACATTGACCACATCCCTAGCGTCCTCTCTGATGAATTGACGCCCTTCCCTTTGTCGCATTTATAACTAGGGCCTGCCCTTAGCGATTGATTAGCTGGCATTTCAGACCCTTTCAGTGGGGCGTCTTGGAGGAAGCCACAGTAAGGGCCAAGGTGGAATGGGGTTATGGAAACGTGAGGATTCTATGCAGTTTCTGAATGAATCCTTAGTGGGTATAGGTTCAACGGATAATGTAATATTAATTTATCTATTAATAGCATACATTTTAAGCAAAGATACTTTGGATTTCCCCGGACACAAAAATTTGTGGCATTATTTTAATTGTACTTTGGTGGATAAGGTTACATTACAACGCGATGTGAAACGATCGTCATTTCACATATCTAAAAACTGGGTAATGTACACGTGAGTGCAATAAAGACTTCGAATATAAATTTGAATCTAGAAAGTTATACCAAATCCGTTTTTTAATGAACATAATTTTGGTGTTTTGTTATAGGCAATTTTTGAGACAAACAAGTAACACTCATTTCCGTTTCGAAGATTCCACTTTTGTTATTATTTCTTCTCATTATTAATATAAAACTGTTCTCTCTGTTTTATTTATTTTTACGTATTAATTAAATAATAATAAATTAACAAGAAACTTAATATCGTCAAAAGTTTGCCCATTAAAAGACCTAAAGAAGCTGAGTCTAAAAACATAAAACGGAACGTACAAATAATTTGATACGACCAAATAGAAAAGTCAAGTTAAATCGGCCAACTTATAATATGACCGAAAAGTGTCAAATCTCTGAAAAGTTAGTACCACTGTAGATGTTGTTTATTTGTTTCAATAATTTTATAATGCTTAAATGGATTATAATGAATACTATGAAGACTAACCTTTCATCCTGAGCAGTCCACACTCACCGATGTCCAATGTCAAGCAACGACGATGACGATGGGATGTAAATTCAGAACACTACACACACTACACTACACAACACTACAAAAAAACACTACACTACAGTACACTGCACTTTAGAACACTACACTAATTACAGCTGGAGTTTTGAACAGCAAATAAATTCACTCACGCGTCAAATAGCTCGAGAGCGCGTAAAAGCGGGTAGATAGAACTGACATTTCCAACTCAGACAACCATAGATTATCTTCATTCTATATGCTTCGTAAATAAATAAAAAACAAATTTAAAATAAAAATAAATGAATATCAATGTAATTCTATTTATATTTATTTAATAAATAAAAACGAATGAAAATAATATTATCTCGTGGTAAAATAATAGACTTTTTTTTTGTTTCTTTTGTCCTTGTCAGGACTGACAAAGGGAGCAGAGCCCATACAGCCATTAAAATAATAGTTAGGAGTAACATTTGACGACTCCTGTTGCCATTTCATATGTTTGACATTTACGTCTTAAAAGTAGTTGATTTGACTTCTCAGTCTTATCAAATCTGGAAGTGGTTTGAAAAACGAACGTTTGTTTCCTATTACTTATGAATTCGCTTCCATGTTTAAAATTTTGTTGCGCTTATTTATACCTAGATGTAGTAGGTACTACTACTAACTATAATTACGCTGAATTTAGTGCTTCCATGTTAATTAATTCTCGTAGTTGATCTACAAAACGCAGACGCACAAGATTTCGCTTGCACACTCACAGTCGCTAAAGTAATGTCCCATCTTGTATTATCGCGGAAACAATATGTCTCTCTATTTATGTGACTCAAATGCACAATATGGTGTACTCGCAAATTTCTACAAAGAGAGCTATTATCTGTCCGCCTTTTGCCAACTGTCTAGACTTGTATGATATGCTATTAGAGCGTGGAAGTTACTCTTTGTACCTTGAATAGCAACAACACAGGCAGTTATTTTAAGGGAACATTAGGAATATATGAAATGGTTTTTTATTTCTTGATTATACTCCCGATGCATAGATGTAACAGGGCTAAGTTGACTAGTTGCGTGAACAGCATAGCTACATTATTATAGTATTGTAAGTTTGTTTGTTTGTTTGAACGCGCTAATCTCAGGAACTACCGGTCAATTTGAAAAAAATATCTTTGTGTTGGATTGTCCATTTGACGAGGAAGGCTTAAGACTAAAGTATGTATAACCGAAATTCACGCGGACGGAGTCGCGGGCGGTCTCTAGTTTTTTTAGATAAGAGTATTTTTATTCTTCCTTTTATACTCAACCTCTGCTTATACTAGGTTCACTAGTTTAAATAAAATTAATTGATAGGATTTATTGATATGTTTCTGCTGGTGAGTAGGGTTGCCAGAGCTCAGTTGGGGAGGGTATGGGGTTAAGGCCGGCAACACATCAACGATACCACTAGTGTCGCGGATGTCCATGGGCGGAGGTGATTGCTTACCATCAGGCGACCCGATAGCTCGTTTGCCGCCTATGACGTAAAAAAAAAAGGTTTGAGTTTACTATTAACTAAACGACCGACTTTCGTACCCAGCCCCTTTCTTGCATTAACTATGTAAATGTAAAAATAAAGTAGAACCCATCGTGTCGCGATACTATCTCACAAAACCGTGTAACCTAATCAATTACGTCCCCAAACAAATTGATTGAATCCCAAATCAGGCCTGAAATCATCGTAGCGTGACCACGACATTACTTGGAGATGTCACTCATCCAATTAAACATGTCTGCTGTTGACGTTATCTGATCTTCCGACGACAGTTGACAGTCATTCGATCTGGTTTGTGTTAGGAAAGGGTTAGGTCCTGTGTTGCTTCGTTTGAAAATAAACGGGGCATCGTAGAAAGAGAATAAGAGTAGGAACAGCAACCTAATTTGGCATTGTAAATATTATTTTTTTATAAGGGTTTTTTAATACTTTTCATTTCATAGTTTAAGATTAGCCAATTTACTAAAGAATCATTATATTTGCTTTCTTTTGATTTTTTTTTTAATATTTAAACATTGTTGTTTTTCCCATCAGCTACGAAGAGTACATAGTTCTTCAGAGAAATACGCATTAGAAATTTGTCCCATCAATCGATGCGTGAGAGAGGAATTCTGCAATTACATGTACTTACTTATATACCTACTTTTGTTTCGCAAATGATTTTAGGATCGGCCACCTGATACTCAAGTTCTTTGTTAACTTGTATACTGTAAAAATATATGAGGTACCTAGGTATTAGGTAGGTACTTCTATTTTTTTCTGTAACAGTGGACTCCAAGGCAATGGCCGGGGAAGCGACCGTACACACCGCTAGGATGCAAGATGATGAGTGTCTAGATCAATCGGAAATGAAAATTACATCGAAAACATAGAATATTATCGACCCGTCTTATTGAAGACCAGTGACTGGCCCATATAGAATGCCTGCAACAAACATCAACATTTAGCTATAGATACGTCAATCAAGTATGACATAATGCATGTAAGCACACTGACAGGCCAATTAAGATCTCAGCCCGCTGTTAGTTCTGCAGACGTTATCGGAATACGTCATGCTGTGACGTCATGGTACAGGTACAGTCGGCTAAGTAAATATAATGTCTTTAAAATTATAAACTAAAAAAAAATATTAGATCTTGGGTGCCTCAGGCGGAAATCGAACGCAGCGCCTCTTGCAATCAGGGAAAAATGCTTTAAATAAGTAGTGTACCACTCTAAGGCTGATGTTCAATAGTACGTTGTAAAACAATAAGGTAGAAAAAGTAATTAGCCTTTCAGTGTCCCACTGCAGGACATAGGCCTCCGTCATTTGAAATTTTGTTTTAGTTACAAAGATGGCTCTTGGCTTTATCACCGCGCTTGTCAAATGCGGAAAAACCGACACAAATTTTGCCCGACTCGAGAATTGAGTCCAGGACCCCAATACCATGTTCCGGTAATTTAAACACTGGATCAAGTAGACTAACGAAACGTAGGGTAATTTTTTATTTATTTATATGATCAACTGTAAACTAGTTTTCAAAACCTTAGGAACATTTTCTTTTATGCCAATGGGACAGTATGCATCAAGCCCATTTTGTTATGAGGCAGTTGTTGTCAAGACTAGTAGACCATTTACTTGGCCGACCGTACTTGTAACTCAGATACGTGAGGTGCACGGGTAAATATTGAACTTTGGAGGCCATGCATGGGAATATAAGAGCTTGGTGATGCATGGTAGTGGCCTCGTTTACTTGTTGTGGGATCAAATCCAAATCAGTATTCAGTCATTTCTGTGTGACGGACATTTGGTTTGGACGACCGTTTTGGTGTATTGGTTAAAAGTTAATCCTCGTGCAGGATACACATTCCAATGCAGTATATCGGAATGAAGACCCCGGAGGACAGGCTATGCTTAGTGCGGGGTCTGCTGTGTCTTAGATCTTGCACTTGTGCTAACTAACTTAGGCTAGCTTAGCTACATAAAATCGATTTTTTGATTTGCAAAATAAACATGCTTTAAAATGCTCTTATTTTGCTTATTATTCGGATAGTACCGATATTAAATATATTCATATACATGGTGTATTCCAAGAAATTTAGATGAATGGCCGATGTTATATTTTAGCTAACTACGTAAAATCACTTGTCATAAAATATAACATCGGACATCCTTCGTAACGCTGCAAGCTTCCGACGCACATCCACAACATTTAATCATCATCATCATTTTCTAAGAGTATGTAATAAAATAAATAGCCAGTAAGCATTCAAAAAAATATCTATTACAATATTTCATACAAAAAACCGGCCATTGTATGCACAAATGAGCCCTGATAAAGCTGACGGTAGCGGCTGGTAATTTTTATTTTATAGCTGCACCTGCCTATTTACGACCCCTGGACGAAATGGCCTTATAATATATTTAAATGAATTCCCTAAAAATTAAGGCGGGTGTGGTGTCAGTAATGGCGGTTAGAGATGATACGATTGTCTATTTCGTTGTACAAAAAGTGTAGCTATTAATTTTTGTTTTAAACTAAATGGATGGTAATTTGTTCGAGCTGTTTAATTATGCACATACTTACAAAAGAAAAATCCTCAAAGAATTAGCCAAATAAAATATCTTTCTTTATTGTAAATGAATATTTTTTTAACCCTTTCAGTTCTTTTTCTATGACATATTGAAACTGTAGTTTTTTTCCACTCTTTATTTTGTCGATGAAGATCTATTCAGTACGGTTAAGTTTCAAACATGCAATCATTTATTTGTTTACTTCTATAACTAAGCTCTTATTTTCAGAAATTCGCAAGGCACAATCACCTAGTACAAAGTTAATGTAAGCTTATTATTCAACATATTTGTTGATAATATAATGTTGTGTAAACAGCATATTACCAACTAATTGATATCACACACACCGTGAAATCATGGCCATTTTTCCACGGAGCACTTATAATAATGCGTATCCTTATCCATTAAAGTACAGAGAACCACCCTAACATCTCTTCTTCTTCCTAGCGTTTATCCCGTTTCTATGCGGGGTCCGCTTTGACCATGATCCAGGATTTGGCAAGTCTGGTTATTACAGTGAAGCGACTGCCATCAGACCTTCGTAACCCATAGAGGGGAACCAGACAGATTGGAGCATGGTTACACATTCAGATCTAACTGAACTAAAGTCAGAAATCACTGAACGTGCATGTTTCCTCACGGTGTTTTCCCTCACCGCCGAGCTAATGGCACAAATCCACACATAGATTTCGAAAAACCCAGAGGTGTGGGCCCGGATTCGAACCGCCGACCTCACGTATGTGAGGCGCCGTTCGTACCACTAGGCCACCATCGCTCTTTTTAGCTCCTAACATCTCTAATACTATAATTTCGTAGCGTGTCAAGTGTCACCCGAGCGTATCAAACACCTGCCGATGAGTTCACAAAATTAGGGAACATGCCATTTTTCCCTGTCTAATTTGAATGACAACACTGCCCAAACATACTTATTATGTATTTATTCCGAACAATACGTTAGAGGAATATGGTGTGAACTTTTTTCGGTTTTTTGTTTAGGTACATTAAGCGAACGTAAATTGTTTTGATATTAATGTATCTTGATACTGAGTGAAATGGTATTTTGTTTTATTATTGTCATGAGATATTATCACACGACTAAACTTATGGACTTAATCAAATATGATTTTTTATTTCTATTGTGTAATAATAGCTTGATGGAGTAAGCTATCGACTCATGGTAGTGACAGCTTTTAGTGACGTCGCTTATTTCCAATTAACATTCACACATTACATTGTAAAATTGAATATCATAAACGTATTACGCTTGGTAACCAAGGTGTTTTATTAAAAAATGCTCTGAAATCTTTGGCGACAAATTCGACAAATGAAAATTGAAAACTAAAGCAACTAATATACACATATACTGATAATATAATTCAGCTGAAGAATTTATTCTTTGTTTGAATGTCAGAAACAATTGGTTCGATTTTTTTTTTGCTGTATATAGTACTTTTGTCGAGAAAAGCTTTAAGCTATTTAAGACTATGTGTGCAGGAACCAAAATCCACGCGGTCGGACTCGTGGGCGGCCGCTCGTTTGAATATAATATTGTTTTTTCACATACCTGCATTAGATTACCGCTGTAACTCGCACCGCGCCCGCGTGCCATACGCCATCTCCCGTGACGCGTGAAGCGTTAACCAATCGTAAACCACTCTCTCACCTGCCCACAGGCTAACACGCCACATTTACATGCATTACCGTATTCTTTCCGACTGTACTCCATTGTCCATGGATTTAAATCATTAGTTATGCCCTGCCACCAGAAAAATGTGTCATTATTTTGTTTGAAAAGACGACCGTTTCAACATGATATCAATGCGATAAGAAGCGACCGTTACTTTAAACTTTAGTGACAATTTTAGAGCGGGTAGAAGTAAGGCGATGGCTTGTTCTACGATTCAAATCTACACATGTCATCATTCTACATTGTCAGCTACATAATTTTCGGCTGCGACTGTACGCCTGTTTAGTCTATGGGCATTCCAGAGATACACGCTATTGTCCATCTTACTTTTTGTGTTATGGTGGTTATTTTCTTTTATTATAACTAAGCTTACGTTTAAGATAATTTCTTTTTGAATTTGTGTGTGTCTGTGGCATTCCATTCGAATATGTCTTGACAGCCACCGCCGTAGCGAAGTGACTAAGTTATTTGTTTTCAAACTTGACAGCTGTTTTAGGCATTTAAAAATGTTTTTTTATAATTAATATACAAATACATACTACATGTTTTGATACAGTCTGTAGAAAGGTTAAACTTAGGTCGGTAATACACACATACATAGGTCTTGGAAAGCACGTCTAGTCTTTCGGCCTTATCTTTACTTGCCACATACATAAATCTTAAGGCTTGCCAGCTTAGAATAAGCGAAATAGTTAACGGCTATTTAGCTGAGAGAAATTTAGCTAAACCCACGCTTAAAAAGGATCTCTGATCTTTGGTTCAAATATCATGTTATTTTGCTAACACTTTTGCAGCTATATTAAAATAACTATAGGTACTTTAATGCCAGGCTTATACATGTAATATGTAGGGAGGCAAACGAACAAGCGGGTCATCTGATGGTAAGTGATCACCGCTGCCCATGGACATCATCAACCGTAAAAGGGTCGCTGATGCGTTGGCTGCCTTTTGAAACCCCATACCCTCCCCAACTGAGCTGTTTTTTGGCGATTATGCTGCTAATTTGAGGTCATATTATATTGTATCTTTCAACAATCAAGGGAATGAAGATAAAACAAAAGTTCACAGTTAAACATAATTTATTTCATATTATTTTAAGTATCACAGATCCATTTATTTTAATAGTCATCACGTTAACAAAAATATATATAGTCTACGGTGGCGTTGTATATATAGTAAGTCATTTACAAAACCAGGGGTAGGCTGACTACTTGCTGCGAATACATGTATTTACATTCTGTTACATTATATACAGAGTATGAAGTATAAATGGGCTGTGGATTTGTGAAAGTGTGAATTGTGTGATGGTAACTATGAATTAAATTAAAAAAATATATTATTTATACAAAATCGTTCGTATGTGACGTTATAAAATGGTTAGTCGTAATGTATTAATCAAATGCAAATCAAAAAGTATCATTTACAAAAATAGGCAATTAATTTGTATCTAATTAACTTTGCCAAAGTATTTTAAGATAAAGTTATACGAGGAAACAGATGATAATAACATGATTGAGTACTGTTTTTAAACATTAAATAAAGTTTATTTAATGCTGTTTCTTTGTTTACGAATTTCACAGCTTGAAATAACATTATAATAATTAGTTTACCATCACACATTTTTATGAAAGAGTAAATTTACAGTTAGAGTTACGAATATAAATGCAATCGGCAAGTCTTAGGTGCTGTCGTTTCAAACGTAACTCTGGACAACTGTGTTTGATAACGTCATACATTTTAATCACAACACAGAGTCCATTAAGTTATTTTTGAAATAGACCTACAGTATCAAAGTATGAAATTATAAAACATTGATGTTGGATAGAAGAAATATGACACCATTCATTGTTTCTTAGTAATAGTTTAGTAGGTAATCTTCACTAAGCTTGTTATTGAATTAATAAAACAAATTCAAGCTTCACTTGCAGTCCATTGGATTACTTCTATCGAAAGGAACTTCAAAAATAAAGCAAAGCAAATATCGGCCAACGAACAATAAACACTTTAAATGTTATACCGAATTAGATATTCGGTATATCGTTGTGTTACTTAATGTAGTAACATGTGCTTTGAGGGATATTCAACTCAGCGGTAACCTCTTACAGTGCAACGTTTGCTACGTACGAATTAGAAAACCACAAAATGCACCAGCCTTGTGCAATATTCGCTTCATGTAAGCCGGACTGGAGATAACATTTTGCGAATATTTCCACCCTTTCAGCCATGAAAACCGCTTCATGAAGCCGCTTTCAAAGTTTATTTAGTAGTGGCAACACTGGTTACTTTAGGCAAAATTCGACATTCAACTGGGGAATACTCGTAGTAGTTTTTGGTAGATTGTGTTTCTTTTAATAAACATTGAGGTCAGTGTTTTAGAGAAAAGATGTATGATGATACGTACAAAAGTAATATAAACAGACAAGTGTCTTATTTCTTCTTTCCAATACCTTAGTAGAAACACTAGTCCATTAACCAGTAACAATAAGCTCAGATTAATAATTGCGTATAACATTTTTTAGATTATTGCCAAATAGTGCTGTGGCATTCGAGATTTGGCACAAGATCGATATCTAAATAAGCACAAAGAAAATATTCGAAGCAAATAAACGTGAAACTAAGCGATAAAATTTTTCGATATCGTAATGAACACTCAAACACTTATAAAAATTAACAAAATAATCAACCGTGTCCAACTAGCGGTCGGCAGTGATTCTTTAAAAGACAATCGTAGGCACTATTATTGCTACTATAATATAATTTATTTCCCCGTCGCTTATCTACAGCATAGATAGTATTCTATACAAAATATACTACGACGATTTTACAAACTTAGGCGTCGGCCTACGAAACTATACTTTTTCTAACGTAACATTTAGACTACACATTAGTTAGCAACATCGTCCGGTCACAATTCCGCCTTAATGGAAATCGAGGTCGGACTCCCTGATGATTCATAACCACGAAGGTCTGCCTTGGAGGAGGTCAGCGGCGTCGTGGTGGTCCATCTGGCGCAGGGCGGCGGCGAGGGCAGCCGTCGCGCCCGGGCCACGCTCCCGGCACTCCCAGAGCTCGAGGATAGCCTCAGTGGGCGAGCTCTTAGTCGCGAACCACGTCGTGTACCGATCCACCCCGAGCCGAGCGGCGAGAGCACGCCAGTCGTTGCCGCGCGCATTCGGCGGGTCCAGTATGGCGCATAACTGCCGCTTTATTCGAGCACTCAACTTAAACGGGCCCTCGCCGGCGCACTCGTTGACTCCCGCCTCGCTCACCGTCACGCTTCTTTTGACCTCCCCGTCATCGCTTCGGCACATGCGAGCCTCCAGAAGGTTCTCAGTTATGTTGAAGCTGCGCTGCGATTCGGCGCGCGGCGACCGGCCCCGCGGCGATCGGCTCCGGACGTCCTCGAGAGATATTCGGAATGTCTGTTTGTACGATGGATTGGTCCTTTGACATGCGGAAACGCTAAAGTCAATATTGTCGCAGTCGTGCGTCCGCTCGAGGACGAAGCTGCAATGCAGCGCATTGTAATTCGAGCTCCAGACGTGATTGAACGGTATCTCTTGATAACCGATGCCGGGTTTGGCTTTCCAGCCGGGGCTGACGTGTTCCAAATTCAAACATAAATTGGATCCGCCGTCTTGGAAGAGGAGGGTTTTCGGTCGATCGAGCAGGACGCCTCCCAACTTTTTCTCCTGTTCTTGACAGTAGTAGGGGGCGCAAGGTGTGTCCTCGAATACGTACATCCTTATGCTGTATTCCGAGGACGTTTCGTTCAGGGACGCAGGTGCGTAGATGGCTAGTTGGAGCGCTTTAACGGCTTTTCCGTTGAAACTTTCCCCTACGAGTACGAAAGTCGATAGCATGTCTGTTACTAAGTATATTTTGTCGTTGTCCAGCTGTGTGAAGACCGGCGTATTGATTGTTTCCTGGCCGAGACTTACGACTTTCTTCCACTGGGGTTGCGTGTTGTCTGTTTTGGCGTTGTTGTGGTCGATTGCGTACAAGGTCAGGTTCCAAAAGCCGTGCTTGAGGCTGGCACAGTGCGGTATTTGAAGAATGACTGACTTGTTCAATTGGAGACGCGGAGGTCCACATTTAACTACTGGGCTCAGTTGCGTGATACCTGCGGGGCAAAATATGTTCTTAATAAAGTATCTAAGAGAGCAGAACGCGATATGTGCCGGTCGCTTCGGGCGATACGGTTTTTTCACGAGGTAATTATAGCTCTTTGATTTCTTGACGGCGAACTGTTATTTAAATTAAATTTTTAAATAGACTGTGATAATTGCAGTACGTATTGGCTTTGAAAGGTCGTTCGCAGGTTTGTTTCTTTTGCAGGGTGTAATCAAGATTTGCCTAAAGGGACGTTTTATAAAATACCATAATTGGTTCAATGGATAACTAACATAAGCGAAGAAAACCGGTACACCTCTATTATACTAAATATATTTTATTAAAAAGTGTGCAAAGATTGACAGTAATTTGAGAAATTTCATTCTATTTTCTACATTTTTTTATATAAATAATACTCAATAGTCGTTGATTTCAGAAACCATGTAAGTTAGATTAACATGTCGTTCATTAAGAATAATCATATTGCTTCTGCTGGTTATTTAAACCAGAAACAATTTGTATCAATCAGAATCAGCAAAAAAATTCAACACATTCCTTATCTAAACTCGTTAATACGATATACGATAAACAATTTTTAAACAGACTTAAGTAGCAAAACAAAACCCTTACCTTTCCCAAGCCTCGGCCTGTACCTATCATCTCTCACAACAGCAACATACATCTGCTCCCTCCTCCCCCTACTCAATGCTGCTTCAGGCACCGACAAAGCTATGCCAGCAGCAGGCAAGGCCAGTCTAGACCCTGAGCTGGAGACCGAGAGTGACTGAGAAGTTGGCGAGTTGGAAACCAACTCGGCCAGTTGGAGAGTCACTGACTCATTCGCTGCGTCGTACATGGAGCCAGCTGAAAAAGAGGATGTATGTTAGAAAGCTTGTTGAGAATATTTTCTCTTTTTTTTACGAACGGTCTCAAATGCCGTATCAAAATGAATTACAAATATCGAAGGTGGCTTTTGGGCGGTTACGGTCTTAAAAGCCTCCCGACTCCTTATTGCTTGGATCTAACGGGCTACTATCATTTAGGAATTGAGTACAACCGTAGACTTTAATATTGAATTAATTTTATAAACCAAATAGTATAGGCACCAGTTTCTAATATGCTATTTGACCATACACTCCGTTCTAGTTTTAATATGACAATTTTTAAATCTTAACTTTATTTTAGTTTGTACAGTTTAAAGATTAAACGTTATTTTATATTCTTTTAATATTAAAGCATGTGGACTTCATGCTTCAAGATACTAAAAAAACTATGAACTTATTACACAATCCATCTCTGAAACGATTTCATTATGTTGTAAAAATTAAGAAGAGTGCTTCTTGTATACAATCCGGCACTTAACTCTGTTATTTCCAATATTTACGACCAATAAGACTTATAAGCTGCGCTTAGATCATAAACAGAAACAACGGATTAACCAGACTGGTACTAGATTAGTTAATAGCGAACGAAAGTGCAATTTAAGAGATTAGATCTAAATTATGAACTAAGACCGTATTTCGTATTTAAAAGCATTCGACTTTCACAAACTATTGTTATTTAGGACTAGCACGAACGTCGGGGTGAAATTATTACGATATCTAATAGGTAAAATTAAGAGGCCATATGACATTTATGCTCGTTGGTTTCTTCATCCAATAAAAAAAAAACAGATTTCAACGAATATAGAACTTGATTTTTAAAAAGTTGTAAAAGAAAAAATATGTAAAATGTAGTCAACTCAGAAATGTTAACTAAAATAACTTTAATTGAATCTAATAACAGAGTAAGTATGTACATAGCTTAATTTCGTTGATTATAATATCAAATACTTATTTATGTTTATGCTTTGATAAATCACCGCATGTAGAATAATAGGTAGTCATTCAAAGTATGAAGTTTGAATGCTCATAAACGTCTAAGTGATTCATAAAATGTGTTTTAGAAAGTAAATTATTACAAAGAACAGATTGAATAGTACTTACAACTAGTAAAACAGCTTGATACAGAATGTTCCGATTCGCTGTAAGGCTTGCTGTCATAATCATCACTCTGGCCTTTGCTTGATGCACATGGAGTCACTTGATGATCCACCGGTGACGCGTAACTGTGAAAAATAGCATTTGTCACTTACCTAGTATTTGATACATCACCGGTAGAAGGTATGGATTGAATGGCAAAATAACTCAATTGGTTGACGACATAAATTCCTATGGGAGTTATATGACACAATATACTCGTATGTGTACGTCGTATAATTTATATTTAGCTAGCTATGTTGTTGGTGTCCCACAGGGTTATGTGAGTAATTGAATACGAAGTGTATCAATGCCTGCGCTTAGGTATATCTATAACTTGTTCACCTGGTGAATCTAATTTGATAGATGGAAGTATTAAATGTCATTAATTGTAGGTAGGTGTGTCAATCCACCTGTTTCAAACGTTTATGGCGTGATTGATACCGTTAGTTTTAATCTGTTAGTGGTGTCAATTGACATTTCCCAAATAATACTTATTAAAACCAGATTTAATTAAAATGACTTAGTACAATAAATTCGATACAATACATCTTAAAAAAAATTTATGCATAATTTTGGGAGCAAATGTTTTAACCTATGCAATTATTGCTAACATTATAATTAGTTCTATAACGTTTTAATATTTATTTAAACAAAGAAAAAATTATCGTAACTAAGGTGTCTCAGGCGGGAATCAAACCCAGCGCCTCTTGCAATCCGGGCCAGCGCTCTGACCATTAATCTTCTTGCTTTTTGCAAGGCTTGCTTGTTATAATTAATGTTACAAAATATTCACCTGTTGGTAAGATGTGGTACGTCATAATGGTGTTCGGCCCTGGTGTCTGGTGGTGGATGCTCGTATCTTGGAGGCCTGTGCTGCATCAGATCTGGTGCCAGTGAGAGGGACTGCTTCTCCACCGTCGGGTAAATCTCCGGTTGGAAATCTGACGGAAAAACATACTGTTTGAAACATTTTCTCAGGTTTATCTTTTTCGGAGCGGGGAAAAAAGATTTCGCTATCAAAATTTAGGTATGTTTAGTTGGGGTAAACGAGTTCTAGGAAGGATACCGCGTTTCAGCCAGTATCCCAAAAAGCGCAGTTTAGGACGCCCTCAGGCGAGGTTGAGTGACGTTCTGCGCAAGATGGCTGGCAGGTGATGGATCGGGCTGAGTGGAGAGCCCTAAGAGAGGCCTATCTCCAGCAGTGGACTGCGTGAGGCTGATGATGATGATCATATTTCAATATTTACTCATGCGTCGCTAAGTTTCTGATAACAATAAAATACTTTTTGTTCATTAACTTTCGGGAGCATCAACGTAAAACAATAAGTCACGACTTAAAAATGAGACTCTACAATGTTCAAACGCTCTAACATCTATTTCTTTCCAAACTCACCAGTCCTTGTCATAGTATACAGCGAATGGTCCCTCGTCTTCCTCTGAAGCAGTTTGTAGACCACTGCGGCCCCGGCGAGGAATACTACGACAGCTACCGCGATGCCTATGTAGAGAGGCACGTCGTTGTGAGCTGCCACTGTGGAAGAAATTCATGGGTTAATATTTATGTTAAAAGCAAGTTTTCTGGCTATAGTAATATATAAAATTGAAGAGTTTGTTTGAACGAGCTAAACTCAGGAGCGACCTGTTCGAATTGAGAAAAAAAAGTGTGTTAGTCCATTTGTCGAGGAAGGCTTTAAGCTATAATATAAGAGTATGTGCGTGAAAAACAAAATCCACACGAACGAAGTCGCGGGCAGCCGCTAGTTAAGATATTAATGAAAAAAAATATATGAATGATTAACATTATAAATCGAAGATCCCGACTTTTATTTTTATACTCATGAGTGCTTATGAAATTTTATAACTAAAGTGCATAAATCGTTAGTAAAGAAAAAAAGAAACTCGTTATTAAACGTAAACCTTTTCCTCTTACTTCTGAAAATGGAATAAGGTTTAACATACATAACTAAGTCCCAAAAAGTCCTAACTCAGTTTAAAATCACGAAACATTAGTCTCTGTACCAAGAACATTGTTTCTGACATCTGACAAGGTCCAACAAAGCGTCGGCATAACTCCACATCGTCTGTGGCAGGAAGACGTTACCTGCCCATTTGGGGGCAGCCTGGCTAAGAATCGAATGGGGCTGCAACGCTCAAGAAGTCCGTCACCAAAGAAGGAAACTCTTACCTTTAGCCACGAACGTCTTGTCCAGGAGGAAATGTCTGATGTACACCTCGCTGGGAGCTCCCACACTGCGTCTCGTTTTGCGTTAAGTCGCGTATTCAGTTGAAATAGTTCTTGTCCTGGGCTTGGGGATCACTAATATTTGTTCAGACACGTTTTACACACACAAATATTGATAATATTCCTTTTAATACGATTTTATATTACGATCGCACGTGTCGTGCGCCGGAGGATCTTATGCACACACTGCGCCGCCGCCAGAGGGCGCGGGAAGCGCGGCCTAAAAGGCCTCTGATTGGACGGGACGTTTGAGCGCGGTCATAACGCTCTGCTATTGGTTCAAGTTTCCACTCCGAGAACGGAAGACTTGAACGCTGCCCTTCCATTCGATCTTTTTTGGTGAACCGAATTGAAAACGATGTAATTTGAATTTAAACACTAACTCAAATTTAACGATTACGAAACATACCGCCCACCAAAATACACTTGTTTATTTTCTAACTTACTATGAAAAGGGAAATTTGTACTCAGAACTCGAACGCATACGAATATAAGAGCTAAGATAGAGACTAAATTACTCATAAAACTAACTTACCAAAACTAACGAATAACGCATTAATCAATGAGGTTTGGCAACGGACACAGTTTTGCCAACGGTCTTCTTAATCGAGTACCATCAGCCGAACGAACGGTTGCAACGCGCACCACGCCATCCGGGCCAGGGTGAAGGTCCTCAACACGCGCAAGAGGCCAGTGTAATGGAGTAGCGTTATCAGTTTTAAGAATAACAACCGACCCTACGGCTAAGGGTTTTGAATGTTTGGTCCACTTTGCCCGCTGAGTTAGGGTATGGAGGTACTCCCGCCTCCAACGATTCCAAAAATCTTGTTGGAAACGCTGTATTAGCTGCCAACGACCGAGACGGTTTATATTAACGGAAGTTAAGTCCTCGTCAGGAACGGACGTCAACGGTTCCAGTGTTAAGAAATGACCCGGAGTAAGTACATTTAAATCATTGGGGTCAGAACTCAATGGACAGAGGGGCCTCGAATTAAGCATGGACTCGATTTGAACGAAAACAGTATCTAATTCCTCGAAAGTGAGTGCTTGTTCGCCTATGAGACGATACAAGTGAGATTTAACGGATTTGATCTGGATTTCCCACACTCCACCGAAGTGAGGGCTCGAAGGTGGATTGAAACGGAATTCAATATTTTCAGTATGAGCAGCAGATTGCATGAGCGAATGAAGTTGATTCCTCGCGCCAACAAAATTGGTTCCGCAATCGGAATGGATGATGCTAACCCTACCACGGCGACCGACAAACCGACGAAGAGCGGCAAGAAACGCGTCAGTTGATAGGTCCGAAACTGTTTCGAGGTGAAGTGCTTTTGTGCTAAGGCAAACGAATAGACATAGATAGGCTTTGCCGATTTTAGCACCACGATGCTTCCCTAATTTAATACGGAATGGACCCCCGTAGTCCGTACCCACAATAGAGAACGGCTTCACTTGATTCACACGAACGGCAGGTAGATCGCTCATAAACGGTTCGAGAGGAGTGGGATGAGTTTTGTAACACGGCAAACATTTTGACAAGCAATGTCGAATAGCGCGTTTTGGGGAAAGAATCCAGAATTGTTGAGTTAAAAGATATTGCATGGTATTAACGCCAGCGTGGCAGTTCTCGCGATGAAGCGCTTCGATTATCATGTAGGTAAATTTTGACTTACGAGGGAGAAGAGCAGGATGTTTATGTTCAAACTCCAGCCCTGATCTTGACAACCTGCCGCCCACCCTGAGTACTCCCTGTGCATCCAGGAATGGGTTTAACTTACGCATCTGTTTCGATACGAGAGTGCCAGCTTGCAGCTGTTGAATTTCGTTAGAGAAGTAACGAGACTGAATGTGTTTTATAACAATCATAAGCGCGTCATGAAGTTCCTTACGATTTGATGCAGGATTACAGCTGCGTGTACGTTTGCTACGAAGGAAACTAATGAATTTTATCCATACGCACAAAAGGCGTTGGATTTTGCGAATTGACGAATAACGATCTAGTAAGGTATCGATGAATGAAACCGGAGAATCATCACGGGTGACTAAGGAATGTGGACCCTTTTCTTCCATTTCGAGTGCGGTTTGATCAAGCGTTTCGATAGACCTAGGACAAGAGAGAACAGGTTGGGAAAGCCACGAAGGACCCGCCCACCATAAAAGGTTGTTAACTAGAGCTGACGGAAGTTGTCCACGCGAAACTACGTCCGCTGGATTGTCTTCGGAAGCCACGTGATTCCAACGAGCACCTGGAATGACCTCGAGAATATGACCTACACGGTTCGCGACGAAGGCCTTCCATCGTGAAGGGTGAGAGCGAATCCATGCAAGCACGACGGTAGAGTCAGACCAAGCGAAGACACCGGTGCAAGGAAAAACTGGTAAGTACAATTCCTTAACAAACTTCAAAAGATCGGCGAGAAGGACTGCAGCACATAATTCAAGACGAGGCAACGACGCAGACTTGACAGGAGCTACTCGTCCCTTCGAGCAGACGAAGAAGACTTGAATGCTATTATCCACATCAATAGTTCGTAAGTATACTACAGCCCCGTAACCAGTCTCCGAACTATCTGAAAATCCATGTATTTCACAAGAAACAATGTTTTTTACAGATACACAGCGAGGGATTCGCAGCGACTTTAAGAGGGGAAGCTGATCTAGATAACGGTTCCAGAAATTAATGATTTCCTCTGGAGCATCGTCGTCCCATCCCACATTGAGAACCCAAAGACGCTGGACCAACACTTTGGCAACGATTGTCAAGGGCGACAGAAAACCTAGGGGATCAAATACGCGCGCAAGTTCACTCAGTATGTTCCTCTTCGTACAGTTCTTCCGCTGTGGAACAACGGAAAAGAAGAAGCAGTCACTGAGTGGATCCCACCTTAGACCCAAGACCTTGAGGGTAGGATTCTCTTTATCGTCTAGAGTGACCGGAGTGGACAGGCAGTGATCGGGGGGTAAATCAGCAAGCAGCTCAGGAGTATTAGTTGCCCATTTACGCAATTCAAAGTTTCCTTGCCTGAGCAACTTGATAACCTCATCCCGAGCTTGCAGAGCGGTATCAAAGCTATCAAAACCGGTCACAATATCGTCGATATATACATCGGAGGATAAAACCTTACTAGCGATTGGCAGGTCACGACCTTCATCGGAAATCAACTGTTTAATGGTACGGCATGCGAGAAAAGGAGCGGAGGACACGCCGTAGGTTACGGTGTTAAGCTGATATTCCTGAATGGGTTGATCGGTATCAAAGCGCCAAAAAATGCGCTGGTAATCGCAGTCAGATCTGGCCATCCTGATCATGCGATACATCTGCCGCATGTCTGCGGTAAACACAACGAAATGTGTTCGAAATTTGAGAAGAATCTCAACGATATTGGTTTGTAACTTGGGACCGATTAAAAGAGTGTCGTTAAGAGACACGCCGGTTGCATCCTTCGCCGAAGCGTTAAACACCACACGTAATTTAGTAGTAGTGGAATCCGGGCGAAGAACACAATGGTGAGGGATATAATATTTTGCTGTCTTTAGTTCGTCGATCGAAACAACACTCATATGCCCATGGTCTAAATAATCCTTCATAAATTCCTTATATTTTGTTTATATAAATTCGGGTCCTTAACAATTTTCCGTTCTATTGAATGAAAGCAACGCAAAGCGAGGTCGCGAGACCCCGGAAACGACCGATCTGGGTTTTCTTCCTTAAACGGTAAAGTAACAATGTATCGACCCGTGGAATCGCGAGTGTGTTGAGTTAGAAAGATTTCCTCACAACGTTCTTCATTGGCGGTAAGGCGTCGAGTTGTCTCAAATGATTCAAGCTCCCATAAGCGTTTTACTTCTTCATGAAGACAGTCATCTTCATTAACGAAAAATGACTGTACCTGATCTTTGCTAACGGTACCTCCGAGCAAGATCCAACCGAATACAGAATTAAGCGCCGCTGGTTGCTTTGATCCTCCACCTACACTACCAGGACGCAATAATGAGGCGAAGATCTCAGCGCCAAGAAGAAGATCGATGGGCGCTGGCTTGCAACAATCCGGATCAGCCAGTGTAAGACCCTGCAAATGATGCCATGAGGAGCTATCAATGCGAGTAGATGGCATTTTGCCACATATTTTCGGTAACGTAAGCGCGTTGACTTTGAAGAGACACTGGCCGTGGACACCAATTTCAATCTGGACTGTTCCTGAAACAGCAGCAGATGATTGGGCTATACCAATGACACGGCGTGAAGTTTCACTACGAATCGTACCAAGTCGTTCCACTGCACGTTCCGTGATGAAATGAGCCTGGCTTCCCGAATCTATAAGGGCGCGAAAAGATTGAAAATTGCCAGACGAGTCACGAACTTGAACCTTGGCTGTGGAAAGAAGCACCATAGGTTGATCACGGAGACTTGTAAGTGCTTGAACTTGACTGTCGCTAGAAGCACTAGAAGCATGTTGATTTGGTGAAGAAGTAGGTCGAGATGATGAAGCAACAATTTGAGTGGACGACGTGGTTGCGCTGTCAGATTGATCTAGATGAAGGAGAGTGTGATGACGCTGACGACACTTTTGACACCTGAAAATAGATTTGCATTCTGTGATACGATGAGACGGCCTAAGACAGTTGAAACACCAACGGTTAGTTTTCGCGTGCTCCATACGTTCAGCGGCGGGAATCTGTTCAAACTGCTTACAATGACTGATAGAGTGATTTTCTGAACAGAACGAACACTTAACGGTTGGGCTCGAAGATGACGAAGGAGGTGATGAAGATTTCGAACTGACAGATTGAGGCGTCTGAGGAGTCGACTTTGACTTAAATTCTGAGTTGGAAAGGAATACTGTGGTTTTGGGTTTTGACGAATTACTATTTGATTTTGTCTGAATATGGCGCCTCTCTTGACCACGATTACCGGAGGTCTTTGATCGATCTAGAAGGGAGAAGTGTGTGTCTCGAACGAGCGCCTCACACTTAGTGTGCAAGAACGCCAACAACTCTTTGAAGTCTGGTAGCTCTGTACTGATGTGTTTTCGTTCATATGCGCACCGCGTTTGCGAATCGAGTTTGGATAGAAAATGATACGAAAGAACGAAATTCCATTCGTTCGTGGGTAATCCAAGCCCCCTCAAAATATTTAAGTTCTCTGTTGTATAATCAAGAGCACGACGAAGTTCGTCAGGTGATGTAGATTTTAAGTTTATGTCCAATATTTCTTTCCAGCAAGTGAATGCTAATTCACGCTTATCTTGGTATCTTTGAGTCAATGTTTGGTATGCCTCAAGATACAATGTGCCTTCTGGAGGATATGTGCGAATAAGGGAAAGAGCATCCCCCGACAGACTTGAAAAAAGATAGTGCATGCGTTCAGCGTCCGAAAGCGATTTGTTGTTATGGATTAACGAATTGTAAAGACTATAGAATCTCGGCCAATCTTTTATTCTTCCACTAAATGTGGGAATAGTGATTTTAGGCAGCTTCACGTGAGAAATGCAAGACTGGTCGGTAGTGATAGTATTTGATTCAGATTCTCCTGGCACGGTGGGAACTAACTGCCTGTGAATGGTCATGATGTCGAAATATATCTGATCAAATTCTACTCGAATGTCATCTTCTTGTTCCTCGGTTTCGCTATCCACAATGCAGAGAATATCTGAGAGTGCCTCTTCAAAGCTCTCACTCATCCTCTGGAAAACGGAATAATGAGCAAGAAACGCATTCAATTGAGAAGGTTTCTGCTGAGCTAACTCAGCGACTTCCAGCGTCTTCCTTAAACGATTTAATGCGAGCGTACGCTTACGTCGCAAAGCAGGTAAGTCCCGAACGGTAAGTAGCTGGCAAGCAGGTTCGTTATCCACGGTGAAAGACTTGCGTTTCTTTGACGCAAGGTCTAATTTTGACTTTGTTCGAGTAGGGTAAGACATTTTCTTTTACGATTCAACAACTATCGATACAAATAAAAAAATAAAGTGCGGCTTACTTATATTACCTATCACCACATTAGGTAAACAACGGATGAGAACAAAGCGAACACCAAACGAAGAGTGTAGGCAGCAATGTAATCAAACAACGAATAAATGCTACAATACACTGAGGATGCGGTAGGTAGGTGCAGCGCGAGAACCCACGTTTTAAATATTAACTCGGAAACGAAAAGGCACCATACAAGAGAAAGAAAACGAATTGTTGTATAGTACAAGAAGTCCGAGCCTTATAAATAACGTTGAACGAATAGGCACTGTAAGTAGGTACTCACCCACTATCGCGTTGTACCTAATATGAACCACAAGATAAAAGTAATTAGTTATGATAGGAATAAATACTTTGAATTGAGCCTTCTGCAATACCAATGTTACTATGGACTGTTTACAGAAAGGTAGAAAGAACACAGAAGATCGCGATCGTTATAAGTACCTACGGAGATTGGTTTATAAACCTACGTATGCGTAGATACCAACCTACGCGAATAGTTATTCAGCGTTCACCTGTTAGGTCAAGGACCTTTGAGACACCTGCATAATGATTATACAAGCTTATCGATAGGTACTGATGAAACCATAAATCTAACTGGAAGGAACAAACAAGACAGTGAGATTTGCACTTCGGGGAAAATTGCTAAAACGAGTAGCCGATGCAAAGCGCAAGCGAATGTGAGTCTTAGATAACTGACATAAGGTCGATGTTGTAATCGAGGGAAACGTTACCTAAGCACGATACGATGACAGTCTTGTTTGGTATATTCTCAATATTTTGGCGGGTGCGAAATCGAAATACGAATCCGAAAATAAATAAAAAACGTCAAAAAACACTAGCCCGGACAGAGTGTGAAATTATAACCAACAAATATTCCGAGTTCGGACTAATGATACGCGACTAAATTACGTAGTTCTTCTGCGCAAACGTGGAAGTACGGTATAAGGATTAAGAAACAAATCGTATGCACGTGCTAACCAACCTTTTTATTTTTGGCGGGTTACACTAATTACGTTTTTCGTTATGTTGAAAGATAAATGAATTTCTACACGAGGAATACTAACAAAATTCAAAAAATTTATTGATTTAATAATATGGAAATATCCGTTTGCATTCGAGAACTGAATATGGATTTACTTTGAACATGTTTTAACGCAATAGGTAACTTTTACGTAATGGCGGTCGATTGAAGATTGCAAAAAACTACTACTGAGAATAGTTGAACGAATATTGATGAAAATTACAATGTATTATGTAGTTTATATCGCAAAATGTTTCTAAAGCATGTAAAAATAACGCTGTGGGGACATTAGACCGATTTGAATGAGTTAAGTCTAAAGTTCCCGGGTTTCGGCACCATAAAAATGTGGCAGGAAGACGTTACCTGCCCATTTGGGGGCAGCCTGGCTAAGAATCGAATGGGGCTGCAACGCTCAAGAAGTCCGTCACCAAAGAAGGAAACTCTTACCTTTAGCCACGAACGTCTTGTCCAGGAGGAAATGTCTGATGTACACCTCGCTGGGAGCTCCCACACTGCGTCTCGTTTTGCGTTAAGTCGCGTATTCAGTTGAAATAGTTCTTGTCCTGGGCTTGGGGATCACTAATATTTGTTCAGACACGTTTTACACACACAAATATTGATAATATTCCTTTTAATACGATTTTATATTACGATCGCACGTGTCGTGCGCCGGAGGATCTTATGCACACACTGCGCCGCCGCCAGAGGGCGCGGGAAGCGCGGCCTAAAAGGCCTCTGATTGGACGGGACGTTTGAGCGCGGTCATAACGCTCTGCTATTGGTTCAAGTTTCCACTCCGAGAACGGAAGACTTGAACGCTGCCCTTCCATTCGATCTTTTTTGGTGAACCGAATTGAAAACGATGTAATTTGAATTTAAACACTAACTCAAATTTAACGATTACGAAACATCGTCAGTTCGACAGCCTCAGCGGGGTCCCTACGAGAACTACAAAACGACCTTCGTTATGAACTACACCTGTATGTGATAAGCGCTTAGCACTTTACGAGTTTCACCGGGCAAGAGCGCATATCGATTGGACGAACGGTTCTGTACGTGGCTTGGGGTTATTGAAGAGAATCCTCGCAGAATAATTCTTAATGGAGAATTCACAAATCTTTAATTTTACTTAAAGTGAAGGTGCAAATATGAGAAAACTCTAAGAGCGTCTTGGGCGATTTCATCTAGAAACTACGTAGTACGACTAATAGTTAGGGCTTCTGTGATTTTACCAAGCTGGCATACTGTATGTTCCTTGTATTAATTTTACAGGCAATAAGGGTTAGTTCAAGTGTAAAATAGCAGAAAAAATTTACATAAGTAACAGTATTAAAAACCAGATGCGATTTCTATCGAAACCATTAGCACAAAATGTTAATCACATGAATACAATGAGTACGACTTAGACTCGTGACCATTATTCATAATTATACCCGTTATTAAGGTGTCTTAAGATATGACATCCTGTTTTCGCCTACCACCGAAATCACTATGCTGATTTGAATTTGATAATTGAGGCTTGAGCCTTAGCGGTCTTCTCAGTGTTCCGGGCTCATATCATACGTCTTAGCATTTGTTTGTTTGAAATTGAAAACCGTTGTTTTAATAATTCTTATGATTATGAGTGTTCCTACTAACTATAATTTTATTGTCATCGTTTTTTGTCCATTCAACGGGCCTCTAAATTCATCGAACTTATATTTCCGATACTAAAAGATCGAACTTTATTCTCAAACCATAAGGTTCACAATGGCGCATTTTCCGTAAACAACTCTTCCTTACGTTTTTTATAAGTTTCTGGCATGCCGCCTTAATATTATTTATGTCATCGCGTCCCAAAGTTTACGATTGTATTTGCTGCGCATTTTTAACAAGGATCTTTTCTCTTTCACGGCAACAACACTAAAACCGGGGTCGGCTTTTTATGTCGATGTTTTGTGGAAATATTTATGCGGTGTTAGCGAGGGTTTTGACAATGCATTTGACTTTAATTAACTCAGATATGGAGACGTCAAGTTTTACACGTGTGTGGACTTTACGTCTCAGGATTCGGTTTTATAGGTGTGAACGAATTCTTTAAACTTTGGTCAACATCACTGGAATTAAACGGCTTCCAAATTTTAGCGTTATGTTATGGAATTATATGTCAGGCTTGTTGCTTATTTTAATTCAATTCTATGTTCAAAAACAATTGAGAAAACAATCTCAGATATCTCAAGGAAGTTTGTCTTATGAAAAGTAGTTGACAAACGCACCATTTTCAAATAGTAAGTAAAAGCAATAAACCATAAATTGTTGAGTCCAAAAAACTTTTTCAATAAAGAATCAATAAATCCAAAACATCAAAATAAGCCTTGCTACAAAGGTATATTATTATCAGCCTATAAACATAAAGTAACCAAGTTTCGACAACCTTACATAATCCATGTAATCAAATTACTGATCCCGTATTAAAATTCAATGAATTACCAGATCTTTAAAATTACCACAAACAAACACTTTCTTATTACGTTAAAACACCATTAAGATACAGAATTGATCACCGATGCGTTTTCGGATACTTAATCTGACTTATCGGAAGAGAAATCTCAGTTTAATTAAGTTGAAAACGGTTCAGATAAAAATATTGGCTTTTAACTCCATATTGTGCGTTTAAGATGAAGTCATCGCCTTTCGATAAGTCGATAAAGATCGCAAATGTTTCACGCGTAATTAAAAGTTTCGTTTCGCGTCGTGCCTTGTGTTGTGAGGTATGAAGATTGTTGCACTCAAGTGTTGGAATCGGTAAACATACAAATCCTGGTATTGATTGCTCAATGTTGTTAAGCCAGGAATAGGTATGCTTAATTGCTAAGACTTTAAATTCAGAAATAATGAAACTAAACTTATATAGTGTTAATTGTTAGTCACTGTTAAACAAGTTTTTGTTTGGCCCCAAGCTCTTGAATTTACAAATCAGAAGAATTTAATCATTGATTTTTCAAAGCACTCTCTTAACAATTTCCAAACCTTTTAATTACAAATCAAACCATTATCAACATGAACCTTCCCTCATCCAAACCTAAGAATAATTGACAAAAAAACGGTTAAAAAGCAACAGTGTAAACTACACACTCGAAGTAGAATTAACTTTCCAAACATACGTTCTCCGGGGACAAGCTTGCACCTGCTTCTGAACGCATCGAGAATATGATTGCCTTTTAATTTAACTTTGAGCACAACTCCCAGTTAATATCAACAGGACGTATAAACTACCATCGGGATGAAGCAAACGTTTAATTTGAATGCTAAGCGGATGATTATGTTATGTCACTTGGAACCGCGAGAAGGGAATTACAAATAGTGTTTATAAGTTTTAGCGGCAGTAAATTTTATGAGCAAAAGCGCTGGGAAATGCTGAAGTGGGATTGGTTAGTTATAGGCAGTCTTAGTTGGCTTATTTGTGTGTTTTGCAACTTCTCGTTTAGTGGTTATTGACGATGTGATGTTATTAACATTTTTCTTTGCAACATGTCATTATTTTGCGGAACAAAAAACCGTTTGTTACATTTACTCGTATAAAGCTTCCCTTCCATAGTATCTTTATCTGTTTTTTATGACGAGTTTCAAATACAATTTCAAATTAATTTATTTCTGTAAGTTTAATTAATCATTATTTTTTTTACCTACTTCGACGTATGTTTCTTTTAGCAATGCAATAATTGTTTGCTTAACCAAACTCAAACGAAAACAAACAGATATTATTGAAAGATTACGCATAAACTTGCACAATTAGATACCAAGTTTGCTACTGCAAGAATAAAGTAGCTTGCCAGGCCAAGACTTGACAAACTAGGTTACAACATTGTTCTAGTACGAGTAATGTCAAATCTTAGTTCACGATCAAAGCGAACTTTGACTAGTTCGTGACCGAATAACTCATAGGTAGTTAATTAGGTACAGCTTTGTACAATTCGAACCTAATACCAAGTCAAATAAATAAACGACCTGTTTTTGTTACACTTGACATTTCAAGTCACCTTTAACGTCACGAAAATTTTACGACAGGCCCACATGGGACTTATGAATCGATTACACAAGGGACTTAATAATTGAGCCAATTCCGTGAAAGGCACACGGTTCCAACCAGATGCCGTGTGACTAAAAATATACTTCCTTTTCCTTGAGCTCATAACTATGAAATGTTACACGGACAGGGCGCTTTATAACAGCTATCGGTTGTAACTGCGACTAACCGTTATAGAAAGAAACGCCCACCTCCCCCCATCTCAAACAGTGCGGACCACTTGAAAGCAAATGAGAGGAGTAACACAGGTCCAACGTACGTGGTCACCTTTGAAAGATTCGAGAGATACTAAAATCGAGCGGCGTGACCATCTGGGTAGTATCATATCGTCTAAATATAGACGAGGACCTAAAATTTTATGGCCTTCTTACAAAAACGTTGAATTCATTTTCGTATCTCTGGGTTTAGTGCTCGACGAAGTTGTGGGTAGCCCATTGTGTGGTTCCTTTTTAGAAATTAGTTGCTGTTATGGTAATATAATTGTCGATTGTTACCTCATGCACATGGAGTATGACTTCCAGTCCAGTTTAATATATGTAATATTTATTATTACTTTATATGTAAGTACTTAAGTTATCATGTTAAGCTTGTTTGCTTGAGTCAACTCAATTCTATGTTGTTTTTGACCCATGCATATTATGCACAAAAAAAAAATATTAAAATAAAGCAAAAGTACGCTGTTACAATGGAAACATTAATTTTTATTTAAATAGTAAGCGAGGCATATTTACGACATTTACAGCTTACAATATTATACCATGTTAAAATTTTAGGTCTTGCATATAATTACATGAGCGTCGAATAATTCAACACGCTAACAAAGATTAATGTGTATTGTCAATCAATGCATTTAGATTAACGAATATAAATGAGGAAGTGTGTGTTGGAAAGTGTAATAGAATATCTCAAACACGAAGAATTGTCTGACAAACCATGCTCCGTTATAAATCAAAACATCAACCTTTCAACCAGAAAATGAAGCCTCCAGAAACTAGTTCCTGATCAATGATATCCGATAAATAACGATCAATCTCTTTTAAGATAAACAAAACCAATTTATACGCAAATATGTCAGAGGTTGCAGATTTATTTGGCGTGAAAAGCGAATCGTTTGTGGGGTAGAAGAAATTGTTGAGCAAATCAAAACAACTCTGAGCCTGGGGGCTATTTATCAAAATGTTCGATAAACAGAATGGGAAATTGAAACCGAGTCAACAGGGACCACGAAAATGATTTATTGCCATTATAAACAAAATATGGACTGATCATTTTCCATTTGGAGATTGAATTGCGACCGCCTAGGGAGCAGGCACGGAAACATGTCGGGGTTTATTGAAGTGTTATTAATTTTTAAGCCTTTAACAAAAACGTCAGGGTGCATATTCATAGTGAGATGGATGGAGGTAACTCACAAAGAAGTTTGCGTTCGAATATGGACTTGACAAATGAAAAATGTTACAGGTTCCACCTTTCCTTTGTGAACGAATGATTGGAACAATAATTCAATTTATTACTACATACCTTTAACGTTGACTTTAATTTTAAATTTTCACCTAAAAGGACGTGATGAATTTGAAGCTTCCACCTTAAAAATAGCTAATCCCTCTATAAACGGTCCATCGCTTTCAACTGATTCAAGTAACCCATAGAAGGCACCATCAGCAAATTACCCACATGAAAGGTGAATGAATGCCAAGAACGCTGGGCCGAGCCATTCATTCGCGCCGGACTCCACCACTTCATTAGCCTAATTGCCTAGCACAAAGGGGGAATGGCGAATTTTATAGCGCCTTTTCATCTTTGTTGCCTAAACATCCAAATAGAATGTGGACGCCGTTGATTAAACCTCCCACGGGGGAACTAATAAATATAAGACTTTATCATGGAAATAAACCAACAAAAATTGGGATTTGTGTTATAAGACTCTGTAAAATGTACAATTTTATTATTGTTTTTGCGTCTAAAGTGGGCACTTTGTCAGCTACATCTGGTTATATTAACGACTCTTAACCTATTTCTGGGATGTCTAAGTTTAATGGAACTTTCTAATCTTAAACTTTATCTGCCGCATAATGTTGTAGAGATGTGTCAATATTTAAATTCGACGCAATATTTTGGAGAATTTGAATTTCAACGGGATCATAATCTGCTGATTTAAAATATTGTACATCGATATTCGAGGATAAGATTCTAAAATCTGGTTTTTATTTTTACAGCAAAATATTTTCAGCTTATTTCTATAAATAATATGTTTTGTAGCACAATGAATTAGTAATATTATACTAGACTAAAAAAGCAAAATTATTTTCAATTCTGATTGACGCACCGGCAAACCATTGTAAAAATCAATTTATATGCAATGCAAGCATCATTATTGGAGGTGGGCCCGGTAAATGATTTGTTGTGATTCCGTCGAGTGAACGCAGCGGGTGATCGCAAACTGCACTCACATATCCCTCTCCCACTTTCAAAGGGAATTTCGACTTTATCAAAAGATTAGTTAAAGTCCAAATTGGACGTTACTGACGTTGCATGAGAATTTAATTCCGCAAGGCCTCCTACCACGTTATGGGCAGAACGACAAGGGTTTGTAAATTCGGATTGGTTTTCGTATCTGCAATCTCTGCCGTGGACACAAAATACGACTGGCACTGACAAATGTTTACACACGGTACAAATTTCGAAATTAATCCGATAAGTGCCGTACATAAAATAATAAGAGTCTAGCGGTTTAGCATGTGGAAGGGAAGTAACGGATGTATGATTTATTGAATTACAAACCTCGGTCGGAGTGTTTTGGTGGAACTTGTTTAGCCGCAAGATTTATAGGCAGGCGTGTGCTGCAGAGTTACGCTATTGCGTAAAAATGCGTACACGTAAACCGTGTGTAGGTTCATGAAAATGCAGGAATAATAAAGAAACCGATGATTTTTTTGTTCCATTGTATTTAAATGTGTGTCGGTGCACGATCATCGTTCATTCGAAATTGAAACATAGTCGCAAATAAGGTAAATGAAAGTGTTTTAAATTGTTTAAATATGAAATGGAAAACAAAATGTACTGAATAAACCTATTCAAATAGTTGCGAATCATGCAATATTTTAATTGAACAAATATTAATTATGAAGACTTTAACAGCGAACATTTCATTAATTGGAATAAGAGTATCAGTGAATTTAAATTCAATCTATGTTACATATTTTACTTAATATCAGGGACTAACAAAATAATTACCGTTCCACCGCCATTTCTAATGAATGAAAATTAGCAATTCGGTTTGCAATGTTCGCGCGGGTATCCTCAATTTTATTATCATTTAATCGAAGTTTGATATGAGAGCAATTGAATTTCTGTTTTATCAGAATTAATTTGGTAATATTCACTGGCGATGGGCCAAAGCTACGGTGGGTTGTTGACCTATAATGATGCTACGATAAAAATTTGGAGGTGCATCAAAATGTGTAAAATGATAATTAAGACAGTTGCAAGTAGAACACTATGTCGTAAAATATTCTGAACATAACAAAATTTCTCTCTACTCCAAGATAATTGAATAGCAGAAATATTGCGTGACTTTAAAACACGATTATTCCGCTACTGAAGCTTATCTTTTCCCTCTAAAACTACATACATGTATGCCTACCTTTTACATTCATGTATGCCTATCTTTTATTCAGGTACATTTGAAAAATATTCCATACATACATACATGTATTAATAATCCCTTACTTAACGTCTCGGTTACAAAACAAATGCGAGACGTACTTTTGCTATTTTTAAAGTAAAGAAATACGTTATTTAAGAAAAAAAACACATTTCAGATCTAATAAAAAGCCTTTCGTAATACAAATGGTTCATACAGATTAAGGGATTACCTCCAGTCCTCCTACGTTATTATTAGAATTTCTGGGCTAGTGAGAATTCGCTTCTCCACTTTTCCACTTGTCCCATAATTTGGGCCGTGTTGTTATTATAAAGATGAAATATAGCATCAATTAGGTTCCAAAATATGCCACGGAAATGTTTGGCCGAGATAAAAATGACAGCTCATTTCGGAGACATTCTTGCGGTTTAGCTAATCACAATAAAGACTGTTGTTCGGAATGAGTTATGTGAGATTTAAATTAAAATGCTGATTGGGGTTTTTCCTTCAGATTTTGACAGTGACTGAGTTATATATTTAAGCGTTTTGTTGTCATGTTTGCTTGATGAGATTTCTGATGAGTAGACTCGGTTAGAGAAATAGGATGTTCTTATTAACTTTAATAATAACTCATGACTTTTCCCCGCTCAGTTTTTGTTCTATTGTAACACAGAAATAACATTGAATTTTAAATCTAGTTCGTTTGTTTTTTGTGTGAATATTTGCAATGTTTGGAAGATTGTCTGAGTAATTTTGGTTTGTATTTTTTATTTCAGAAACAAGAACGGCAAATCCTATAATAGAAAATACGTTTTTAGAAGCAACTAGGAATTGAAACTGAGATCTTTGTGTCGTTTTTAACCTTAATCTTAGAATCTTATTCTCTTCTGATGTCTGTAACACAAGTGCTTAAGCTACTTAAAACATGGAATCAGATCAATGTATGTGATGTTGTGAAATATTTTATTCCCTGTTCTTAACACTATTTAATCATCACACTTACCACCATGGACACCGCAGTAATCACCAACGCAGTCAGCATACTGGATGTGCTGACCAGAGCACGGAGTGTCTCCAGTACAGGCTCTTCTTCTGCTTTGACGGCAATCGGCTTCGCAAACTGACCATTCGGACCAGGTGCCCCATCGACCAGGTAGCGCTGGAAGAAAATATGAAGTTTAACATAGGATCTTCGGTTGGGCTAGAGAGAACAAATGATTATCTTTAGAAAATTGTTGTAATAGTCGTAGATCCTCCATTGAATTTGCTTTAAGTTAAATTGTTTTACTCTAGGATAGAATGGTAATGCCCCGGTCATTTGTTAAAATCGCCCAATCGGCCCAGTTATTGTCGGGCGAGACGACGAACTACTCAAAATTAGATAAGTAGTTTAAGAAACTGGCTAAACCCAGCCTCCTTATTATTACATCTGATTAAGAAAAACTTAAGTAGAGAAATAATCAGTAGTTACTTGTTTAAGAAAACATGGTTTTCTAGTTAACACAGTTTTTGCTACTGCTTATTCCGAGTAAGGGAATGTATGAATTTAGCAAACGTTGATGAAATGGTGCAGTAATTACTGAATTGATTTCATACGATTTAAATGCTTTAACTGTTTGTTATTGGTTGTCAATATAACGATTGGAAACAAAAAGAATCCAGTAATCCACGGCGTATTTGATGTTAATATTAAATTCTGTGAACGGTGTGAATGGTTAATTCACGCCATTTATTACATTAACAGAATACTGAGAAAAGCTTAATCCCTGGTATAAACCAGAATCGGAACTAACAAATCTCAAATGATTATGAATCCAATACAAAATTGAAAATTATACTGCAAACGAAAATCATAACACCAATTACGGTATCATTTAGCATTATTAATAGCGTAGCTAATACAGTCAGACTGGAATATCGCGCGATAAATTGAAATTAAAATACACCGCGGAGATGGTTCGGCCACAACTGCCCTTACATGCGAGTGGGGAATAAATCACGAGTTTTTTTACAAAAGAAATAATAGAGACCCGGTGTTCATACAGTGGAGGCGCAAGTTAAAGGAGATTAGGATTATGCTGGAGCGGTTATCTGAATCTTTTTAATTTAATAATAAATAGTAAATTCCTGCGACTAACTCACCAATTGCCTAGCCCCAAACAAATTTTGAAGATTGTACTATGGAAGCTAGGTAACGGATAGACATACTTAAAAACTTTTGCACCTGGGAGGTTTTGTAACCACCAGATCACAGGCCCGTCATACGTTTGTCGGAAGAATGCCGTAAAAAAGGCACCATGAGCGGTTCATGACGGAGATCACTTTCCATCAGGTGAACCTACTGTATTTTAGCTTCACTTATTTATTAAAAAAACAATACAAAAAACCGTTACTCTGATACAATTGGATTAATAGAATGTGTTGCTTTTACCAATATGTCATATACGTCAAGTGATAACCTCATAGCAAGAATTGCTAAAAGTAGATAGCTCTCTACTACCTATCAGGGCTCTGTTCAAATTAAACCGGATTTAAGTGTCGTTATGCAACACAAAGTTTAGAGTCTTTGTAAGAAATGTAGTTTCAATTAAATTAAGATTTAATGTGATTCTCAATTTCAAACTACTCTATTCCAAATTATTAGAGATTAATTTGCCGTGTCAAACCCGAACAACTATATTAGTTATTCCTTGCCCCACACAATCCCGTCCCCTCGACCGAGTGGGTGTTGTATATGCATATTTAACTACACTGTAGCATTTCTTATTAATTAATGCGCACACACATAAATCAGTCGAGGTTCGTTAGGAGAGGAACACCGACATAAAGGACTTTCACATTGGATACAGTTTTTTAACCCGCACGTTACGACGCGCCCACGAAAATAAATTTTACGTAATGGCCACCTACTGTCACATCCTTTGGAGAGAATTTTAAAGAAAACACGAGACGGAAGTACTGTGATGAGATAAAGTGGCTAAATTATATTACGATAATGTGCTTGAGTGTACTCGGGGACGTTTATGCGGGAATTTAAAACAATTGCGATGTTCGCGACGCGAGTACAGAAATGTGTTTGGTTAATAAAATGTCGTAGGGCTGGTGGAGTACCTATTTTACTTTGTTTCTAGTGTGTTGTATTATTTTAGGCTGGAGTTATACTTGAGAGTTCACTTTATTTGAGTAACCCTTGAGACATCTTAATGTTTATATTTATAATTGAACTAAATATACATTCAATGGAACGGAATTCCATGAACCAGTTAATTAATAGGTGTCATCCAGAATTTATGTTTTACATAATGTAATTTATTATTAAAGATGTGTTTTTAGATATCCTAAGTTAGTAAAAATATCATAAAATTTATTAGTAAACATCTAACAGTGTCTATACAACGAATAATTATTGTTCTTATTTTAAAGTAAATACACTTATCACAAATAATAACATTCTCCCATTCTGTTTTGTTTATCTTTCAAATTAATTTACCCCATTTCACAACCCTAAGCACGAGCCTATTTATTCGCGTTGTAAAGGACTGTCTTGGTACGTGTATAATGCAAAAAACGAGAAATCGTCAGCTCATTTTCTAGGTCAGGTTGCTCGTTTTGATAATATTTTCTGTTTATATTTGATGTTGTTTCGCAAAGAAATAAAATATAATGAAGTGTCTTTGAATACAATTTTTTAAGCAGTTGAATAGACTTTAAGGGGCGGGAAATACCTTTAAGGTTCATAATTTAATTATTTATAATGGGAAATTACATTTTTACTTTTTAAATGTATGGTCATTATTTTTTTTAACGTTTTCCGTTCAATTTTATAATTCAACTTCTGTGATTGTAATAAAAACATTGAACAAATCTTCTATGGAAATCGGTAATCATGGTAATTGCAACTCACGACTGAGAACCACGTATTGTGTGGGCGATCCGCACCCGTTTCTGCATATACCAATAAGTTTCCCATATAAAAGTGTCTTGTGTCGTGGTTGTCCTTATTAGAGCCGTAATTAGAATACCATTTTGTCTTACAAACCAAACATAGAATCTTATAGTCTTTTTCTAACAGAGCAGTGACATTCTAACAAGAATACCGTTAGACATGCTGCAGTAACTTTAGATTTAAATCGTAGGATTTGCCCTCACTATACTTCGACCCATTCAGATACAGGCCCTGTAATTTGAAGTGACAGTCGCTTCACATCGAGTAATAACTTTAGTAACCAACAATCAAAACATTGCCACAATATTCTGGCGTCAGGGCATTTCTAAAGATTTAAATCTACGGCGGCAGTAGCTAACTTTATCTCGTCAGATGTTAATACTCGTACTCATATGCATTGTTCTTATTAAGCGTAATAAAACTTGCTTTATTTCAAATCTCACTATCTTAGCACCAACTGGCCATAAAGCGGACCGCCAGAGGCGAGCCGACATGTGTTCCCAATTAGCGGTCACAATAATCCAGCGTGCAGTTGAAACAACCGTTCTTGATTGGATTTTATTGTGAGCCCGGCTGGTCTAGTTTATTACAAGGAGTATAAGGTTTTCGAGTTCGCCGGATTCAATGCGTAACTCCTTTGTTAAGTTGTTTCATGGGTTTATATGTAATTAATGATGACTAATGTAGCTTTACGGAGAAAAACAATGTTAACAAGAGTATGTATGTTTTTAGAAACTGTGTAAAAGACATATTACCGTGCCGTATATACCGTGGAAAAAAGCATTCATCAACCACTTCCTAATCTGTTTTCGCTATTTTGGTTTAATATTATGGTCGTATCACTTCGTTAAATGTTTGAACAAGTTTGCCCATAAGATAGCCATTGATGTAGAAATACCAGTACTATGAATTGAGAATTCAATTCTAAAGTTTCATCTTGCCTCAGATCGATGCTAACGAGGCCGGTGACTTCAAGTCCTTTGAAGTGTCTCCAAATTGTTTGCAAGCATGCTTGGGATTCTTCCCTTCCTTATGTATCGCGGGGACGCGGTAAAGTTTGTTGTCTTCACCCGCTTGTAATTTTACTGTCGCTATGAAATACTTAACTCTCTTTGATGTGCCTGCTACTAGCGAGTTTACGTTCTCCGAGAATTATCAGCCACGGTGATTCTGTTCCGCGTGTAAAATTTAATTTAAAATGATTTACAGCGTAAGCATGGAATTTCTTTTTATTCAGATCCGGATAATTGCAGGCTTCCTGTTGTAAGAGAGAATATTGTCGCATTTATCAAAGCGTGAGGGTATAAAAAGTTTCGTAGAATAGATTTAGGTTGATGTTCCCTTTTCTATGTAGGATGAAAAGGATGTATGACGAAATCTTGCATTATACCTTGTTATTAGAATGAATTTTATATTGTTGTAAACGTTTTATCTTCTGGAATTTAAGGATGTCCAGGTGTGTGTTGAGCGGATTTGATAAAAATTCGTCTATCAAATTTGCTAGAAAGCTTATCTACTTTTGCGTTGAAGTGCAAGAAGGGTAAAATAAAATTGACGTGCAAAAGTTTCTCAGTGTAAATCAAGTTGCAAAATAAAGACTTTGACTTTATAACTTACCAAGTTTAATCACAGTGACATATTGATTTGAATTTCATTGAATATACACAAGTGTTTAACAAAACGTAAGAGCTTTTAAGAAGGTATTGTATAAGGATAATATTTATATTGAGAAATGCGAGAAAATTTGGGCCTTCCTTCTTATTATCATTCGAATATGAAAATGATATTGTAACGGCCTTGAATGGTTATATGCCTTACAATCGAGAAGACCGGCACGTGTTCTTTATGCTCGATATAATTCCACGTTCCTAAAGCTGCTATTGACGTTTTTGCTGATCAAAGATTACTTGAGGTTTTTATACGTCGAAGGCGTCGAGTGGTGTTTTGTTTAACTACGACAAAGAGGACTAGTTAATCTTTGTGCTAAGTTTTTTGTGTGAAGCGATTCAACTGATTTATTAGTCGAAGGCAATTTATTAATAGAGGTCGAGGCTCGGTTTAATTCTAAAGCTGTGCTTTTATTATTTTGCTAGACGGCACGTTTGGTAGTAAAAAAGACGTGGGGCATACCAAGTTTTGGCGGATTTTAAAGGAAAAAGAACTTTAAAAGGGTAAAGAGAGACTGTAAACTATGAAATTCAAAAATACTTACCAACTAATAGTTGTTGCGTATTATCCATATACGTTTCTTCAAGAGCAGCAGAAAAAATAGGGGGAAATATTCATCATTCAATAAACATTTACATAACTGTCAATTAAAATGTCTGCACTATAACAATATTACGCAATTTGTACCATTAATAATTATAATAATCGTAATAATGCTCTTTGATTGAAATTACACATCAAATTCTAAAACTGTTAAATCTTTTCATTCGATGTTTCACCATATAAAGTAGGCATAGGCATAGATTTTCGATAAGAAGAGAGATTTGAATGGCTAGCTATTATTCCCATTATTTCTTTTTTTAAATTCTTTATTTATTAAACAGCGCCATCTATCGTCATACAAGGCCAACTCACCACTCTGACACGGCACGCAGTCCGATGTCCTCTGGACGCCTTGCCCCTGGCAGTGAGCTCCTCCGTTCAACGGGTACGGTTCAGTGCAGGTTCTCGTGCGTCGCTGTCCACCCGTGGCTCTGCCGTTGCACCGACAGGGAGACCAGGAGCTCCAAGAACTCCAACCACCGTTTACTGTTGAAGAAGGAATAAATTAATATTTAATTAAATCACTTACATGGAGGAGGAAATGGCACTGGAGATGGCATTGGCCAACCATGTTTTAACCACAGTTACTACCTCGGCCATTTCCTTCAGACCCAAGAACCATTGTCTTACTTTTTCGACTCAACCAACCACTGCAGTATGATTTCCAAAAGAGTTGGGAGTTTTATTTCATAAAAAGATCACGATCCTTAGTTATTAGGAATATTAATTAAGAGAGATATTACATACGTTTATTTGAATCATTTGTAAGGAACGAGCAGCTTAATTACTTGTGTAAAAGATAACCGAATCAACATTTTACTTAAAGTTGTAGGAATTGATAGATAATGCTTGGAGCACTTCCTCAATAATCCAATCCTCCAACATGATTTGTTAAAGTATTTACGTTTAAACCTCAGGAACAGGATTTCATCGTTTACAGTAAACATCATTACGCTTGGTATTCCAATGGGCACTTGTTAAGCAATGGAACGCTCGCAAGTGCACATTTAAACCTCATAGTAAAACGTTGAGCCGACAAGTTTCCTAACACTGGCGATCTTTCTTGAGAATCTAGGTAAAATCTTGTGCATAAGCAGCAGTGTTAATGGAGGCGCACGGTAGTGCAACACTTCAAGTAACACAAAGTTAAGTATCGTCTTATTTAAATTCAATTACAGGGCAAAGGCCTACACTAGTTAAATCAAGTTTGTAAAATAAAGTAGCTGGTTGTATTATCAAACGAAATAATATTTTATACGATAGATGGAGATATTTTATGATCATTTTATGACATCAACTGCTATACATAGACCTCTACAAGTAGCCCTTAACTCAGCAACTTGCATTTTATTTTTTGTAAATGCCAAAACTAGTCCAAATCCTAAACTCTATGCTGAAGTTAGATGAATCACTGACGGTTACTTCAAACAAGGCCAGCAGACGTTATCGCAAAACTGACATAAACAACAAAAGATTGACAGACTCAGAGGACAAAGGTCAGAAACGAAGTCTAACTTTAGATGAGTTTAATTGAAAGATTGACATTTAAATAAGAAAGCTGTAGTAAGTACGTTTTAGGAGGAGCGTTTCACATGACTGAATATGGTTAGTGACTGCTAGCATACTCGTACACAACTGCAAAACGCCATCCTTACATAAGGAGGGACGTCTAGTGGCTTCTCTTACACAGCAAAATGTAGCACGTGACTATTTCACAGCGGTTCTCCTCCAGTGTTATATCTAACTCTGTGCCTATTTAAATATTATAAATCAATAGGCAAAAATAATTAAAACTTTTAAAATGAGTCAGACACTCATAAAATGCAATCGAATTTGCAGAAAACAAATACCGAACGATTTTCTCACTCTTTATAAAGGTTAAAGTGCCGTAAAATACTTAAACGAGTAGTGAGGTAGTCACTTTAAAACACTTTACACAACCAAGACAAGTTTTCACTCGAATATCCGTTGGTAGTAAAAAATACGACCTTACAAAACATGATGATGTTGACACTCTCTGACAGGTATGAAATTCCGTTACGTGTTACGAAATACTTTTATTAAGTTGTAAAGAGTTAATAAACAATTTAGCACAAAAAGAAACGCTTAAAGAAAATGGTGATTCAAGTATGAGATTCTTTATGAATAAAATATACATGATAACATCGAACGAGTTATAATAAAAAGATCTATTAACCTAGTTTCGAGTCAAGACAATTGGGTGAATTTTCATTATTTAAAGAGCGTTTTCATTAAAATTTTAATGTGTGTTCTATTTTCCTGCCCACTCCGCAGACTTCGGAACCTCAATACTACAAAACTAGGCATTTACAAATAGAAAAATCTGTTGTAACAGTAGCTGTTTCATTAGAATATCCATAAGCTGTATCCACGACATTTATGCAAGTAAAATCATAAACTTAACAGAGTAATATATTTAAAAAGCCATTCTAAACATAATTTCAACGCTAAGCAGCAAAATTCATAAACTTGGCCTGTTTCACAATAATGTTTCTGTTGGTATATCTTTTGCCGAGATCGCTTGTTAGAAGGACACGCGAAGTCGCGTGCGTTACCTAGGTTCACTAACTGCCTACCTAGAATTTACTTTTCTATAATTACTACTACAATGCAGGCGGTAGCCCAATAGCTGGAATTCTAGATTTAGTAATTATATATGCTGTGATATAGTTTAATAGGTAATAATGGAAACCGGTATTTGTAAAGGCTTTTATACTTTGTATATTATTTCGTCTGGTATTTTTGTCCGATACATTTGTTTGCAATTCAATAAATTGATTTGTTGTGGTTTAGATTTCGGAAGTAGTCAAACTTTGATATCTTTTAGGGTTGTAAAAATGAAAAGCCTAGAGTTATAATCAAGTTTTCGAAAACAACATCAAAACGGAAATTTCCATCGCCGCTCGATCGATCAAATTTCCGCTCCCATTCTCTTCTTAAACGTCCAAAAAACTCTTCATAGCACCCACTATAATATCCGTAACAGCCCAGTAAGCCCTAAACGTTCAAAATCATATCCATGGCACACACCGGCTGTTCACGAAATTATACCTAATGGCACATCATTACCGTACGTAGGGAGTTATTCCTCAACTCGCTCGATTGAGAGGGATGACACATTTCTATTTTATTATATTTTTGTCGCCAGCTCACTCGACTTTTTTACGTACAGTTGAAACTTCAAACTTTAATTATATTTAGTTGATTAATATTTCTAGCTTTTGCTGTTATACTTGTGAATGTTAAAATTGTTTTAAATAATTTAAATTATGACAATAATCTTTCATCTTCCCTCAAATATAATTTCGCATATACATATTATTATGAGGGGGCTGTTTTTGTTGTTTTTATTTTATTTAATAAACTAAGTCTTAGTTTATGAAAATTTACATGCTTGAAAATATTTTGTGTAGATTGTGATATTGTTTATGTGTCTTGCTCATGTGTAATATACATCATTTTCTTTTATTATTCTTATCATTTTTAAACTGACTATAGATTTATACATCAGATTTCATGATCAAATGAGTTGACGAGAAAAATATTAAATAAAATTGTAATGAGTCTTCTCGCTTCGACAGTTTGAAGCGAGCAATTTGACGAATAACTCCACGTAGGGTGTTATAAAGAATTCACGGGAGTGCCACATGTGGACCACATTAGAAGGACCCGGCCAAAGGACCATGCCACAAAAAGTGATACTAGTTAATTATCCCTTGTTTTTTGTCCATCCGACACCAACGCGGAGATGCAAAGTATTTTGAACGGCAATGGTGGTGGTGGTATATAAATAGCTGCCAAATCAGATAAATAGGTTGAAGGTTAAACTTTTTTGAAGGTTGCCTATTTCGTTATGACAGATTTGTACCAGTCAACGTGACTATGTTGTTTTTTTTAAATTCTATGCAACGATATTATCAAAAAAAGGAAATCGTCGAAAAAGAAGAACACGTAGAGAACATGCAAGTTTTGATAACTAAAAAGTATAAGTTTATATTTTTTCTATTACAAATAAAAATCAAACATAAATCATTGGTATTAAAAGATATCGCAAAGTCGAAACTAGCCTAGTCTTGACAAGTTGATTAACAATCAGACCATTTAGCCGACCGAATCAAAAGTCAAATTCAGTAGTTATCAGTGCAGATAAGTTTATGACTAGACAATATTTTAAATTAAATAACACTACAGAGACCGCGTTCAAACACTTTCAATTTACTCGGAAACGTTATGAAAATTCAATTTTAATAAATGCCAAAGAGTAGGACCACCCGCGGCACCGAATTTTGACCGTTCTTTCTTTCTCAATAAAAATTGATTACCCTATTAGATCTCGTATGTTATTAACCTATTAAACCACTGTTAATATTAATAAAGTGCCTCCATATGCCGATTATGGGGAAAATTGCTTTTAAAGCTTTGTAATTTTGTGGTCGCGGTTGGTCCAAGAATCGATAGTGCGCTATTTGGAGTAAGCACTCATTACCGCATTCTGTATAAGCCACGATACCGTTTTTAATTTAGCTTTAATGGCAACGATTGTCATGTAAGTTGTCTAAGTATGAGTATTGGGACATTTTATAAGTTTAATGTACAAAAATTACAGACTTAACGTAAGACAGTAATGGGATAATTTTTGAGATGAAATATTTATAATATTACCAGCGATTTAACATTTATAAATGAGTGCGAAATATGATGCAATAGCGTAGGCTTCAACCTGAGAGTTCATACAAAATTAAACTACAGAGCCTCGAATCCTAAAATGTTGAACGGATTCAACAAAATTGTAATGACAACGAAACCATACAAACGGTACTTTCCAGACGCGTCCCTATTGTTAAAATGTTCCGTCATCATATTATTGTGTGAAGTAATAAAGAGTGCTGGCGAGACATACGCCCACACAGTCTAAAGTGATAACGACGATATATTGCCCAATTTGCACGTAAGTGCCACAGTTCCTATAGAACAAACACAAAGGGTTTTATGCCCTCCAATAAACGTAATTGGTGTTAGTCCGCAGGAATAACTATACCAATTAGATCTCACTAAATTGTCAGGCTCGAAATTTCGACCCTTTATTTGACTACAATTGGGATGGAATAATGGCTGTGTTAGTTGCGAGATGTGAGGTATGTTGAAAACATGATTGTGGGATTTATAGGAAAATAATATAACGGTTTAATGATAATCTAGTGCTTGAAAACGGTCGATAACAGAATATAATAAATTCATACTGAGATAAGTTAAATTGTGAACAATCCGCAACAAAATAACCGTTGAAAATATTTTTACCAAGATGATAATAGCCTTACAGATTCCCAAGAACTAAGAATGCTTGGAGGGCAAATGCTACGTAGTAGTGTTTGTTAAAGAACTGACACTATTGTTCTACACCAAAAAGGATTTCACATTGAACTCGAATGGCTAAGAAAATTGATCAACCAATTCAGTTTGGACAAAATTGCTGGGACAAATCATATCTCTTCTTTGGTCTGCAACAATAGAATCTGTTCTTAATTACACAACGTATTCTCATGGTTTTGGACGTGTTAAGTCAGAGGTGTTGATTGCAATCAGTTAGCCGGCGCCATATTGCAAGCGTGGGCGCTTCATTCCTAATGATGCGTCTGCGTGTGCGCACGCTATAATTGCAAGCCATCGGCGCATGCCCTTTGATCTTCAAGTAAAGATAGTTATTACTTATAAGTGAGGGTAAAATGAGCGCTAAACAGCACAGAGAATTTGCGGTTGTCTGATAAATTGTATATGAAATAATGAAAGGCCGTTGTATCTTGTTAGGTCTTTAGATGTTATTAAATTGTCTAACGCTTTTTAGAGGTAATCGGTTTGACGTGAATTTGTTTCGGAGCTATTGAATAGTATTAAACGGGAGATTTAATGCCTTGGTATTCCGCAAGCGGTAATTTAAATTTCAGAACGTTGTAAAATGTATTTACAGCGTTGCTTGTAGTTATTGGGAATAAGCTTACAGTCGCAGTGTTGATACAAGACATAAATTTGATTGTAATTGGTGTCATGTTGAAAGTTTGCGTTGACTTGAATTAAATTACGTAAGTTCTCGTGTTTCAGTATATTCCAAGGTATAACTGTTTGTAAAGTTTACACCGGTAATTGAATGGACTATAAACTGCTTCTGTTGAAATCTCAGGCTTATTCTATGGTTTTGACAGTTACTAAATATATTGATATTTAAAATGAAGGTTTTTGGGCCAGCTATAATTTAAGTCATGAATTTATAGTAGGATGTCATAAAAAGACAACATTTTTAATCAAATGTAAAGATATTCCAACTCACCATAGACAGTCAGAAGAGCAGGCTCAGATATTCTTTTACCAGCAATGTTTTCAGCAACACAACTGTAGTTTCCCATATCCTGTCAACAAACACATAAGAAACATTAGATAACATAGTACTAGATCAATTTTTGGTATAGAAACACACGCTACGACTACGCCTGCAATGTATTTTAAATAGAGGATTACACACCGTGCCGAAATTACGTCGCGTAGTTCTATAAAGGAAATTGATTTCAGTCGAACTTCAGTCGCGTTTCTTCCGCTTAGTGTAGTTTCTACACTCAGACCTCATATTTAAAACACAAATTGGCAACTGCCCATGAGCATCATTGCTTTCATGTTCTTAATGCTACAACATTTATTTTAAATTGATGTAATTTGTTCTTGAACCTGTTAATATTTTAAACTTTTTTTTCTCCACCAATATCAAAAAGTTATACAAAATTGTCAGATGAATACCGTGCTTCCAAACTTCAAAACTTATTAGCATTTCAAACAACCGTAATTTCTTTTGAATTATTAGCCACAGTTATACCATTATTCATATTTAAAAACACGGATAATTCAAAGTTGTTATATTTTTGCATAAAAACATTCCTGAGGTTTCACGAAATTGCTTCTCTTTAAGGGTTGACAAGAACAGACATGTTTAAAATCCAAGGATTTTGCTTTGACAAAGATTTATAAATATCCTGATCTTACTCATACTTTGCAGTTTGATTTATTTTCTTGAAATCAACCAATTCCTTTTCTATCACATATTGAACCAAACTATAATGTACTTTATAAGTAGTCTAAGTACCAGCAAAGTAAATTGTACTTTTGACGTACGTACGGAAGTACGAAGTTTTGAAAACATTTTCGGTTTTATTATATAATTTTCTAGTAACTCCTATCGTTGTAAAAACATACATCTATTAGACGATTTACTGAAAGTACTAAATGATATCCTAAATATTTTATTCGCCACCTTTATAAACCCTGTACCTAAACCTTCGCAATTCCGGCTTTAGTTAAAAGTCTGGCAACCCTCGTCCAACATGCATGAGCGTCCCTTTTTCGCCTAAAGAGGAAGTTGCCAAAAAAGTAACGCGCTCAATTATGTATGTAAAATGTACAAACCCACTTCATTACGGTACGCCATGGAAACTCTCGCAATAAAACACGAACTGTCGCTTTTGAAATCACAAAGGACGTGGCCATTAATTTAAATGACTGAAGCGACACATATTACGATTATATTAATTACGAAGAAGCAGCCGACACCTATGCTTGTAAGGATAAAGTTACACACAAGGCAGCCGCAATGAGTGAGCGAGTGACACTAACAGTAATTAATCCATGTCTGCTCGCTGAGGCTAATTAGTGGATGCTGTGTAGCGGAAACCGGAGATGGAATGAGTTATTTGCGATTGTGCAGGGGTGTTTGATGCGGGCAGCGGATGCGGACGGCATAAAGACTGCACGAACACGAGCGCGATGACAACCTATCAAAATGTTTTTAGTTGTGTGTGGTGCTTTCGGATATGTTTAGTTGGAGGTCAGAGTTTAAAAGTGTAATATTGCTATAAAGATTTTTGAAAATGTTAAAAAGTTTCTGTCAAACTATGATCAGAAATGACAAAAGTTGAAATATAAATAATGTTTATGTTACGCAAACATTTCATATGTAATATATTTAGTTTCGCAATGTATGCTTGGCCAACACTATTTTTAAAAATTAATCCGTTAATTTGTTAAAGTATTAAAAGTCGCTATTCTAAATATTTAATCATAAATATTTATTTTGTAGAACTGATTCCTGGGCCTTGTAGACCCTCGTTTCCTGTTTCGAATTCAAACGTATTTCCAAGTAATAAAATCACCATCAATCCCATTCAGTCAATCCCGCTACTTAGGAATTCGATTAAATTTAAATTCATTTGTGTCAACAAGTTGCATTAAGACGTCTGGTGTTAATTCCGTCACATCAGTTTGCATTAGTCGAAACATCTCGGAGAAAACAAATGTTTTCGGTACAAGAACCGATGAAATTAAATTTAAACCCTTTTAAAGTTTTGTCAACAACAGACTGGCTTTGAAAGGGAACACCGGAACGCGACAAAAAGACGACCAGCGGGCGACAGCGACTTGTGTCGCGATTAATAAACGTCTGTCGTATTCGCCTAATTAGTCCAAGTCGCGGCGAGATGTATAATTCTCGATTGTGAGATTGCACGCGCTAACACTACACTAACAACTTGGAGATTCGAAAAGATAGAGTTGGAGAAGTCTTTGCGAAATGTGTTACACGGTTTTGAAGTTGTTTGAGGATAAACATTGTAATGTCATGGGAACTTTGAAATACTTTCACATTATTTTGTATTAAATAACTACTTTTACACCTAGTAACTTTATTTTAACCAGTGAATAAGTACGTACTTTCTTGCAAAATTTACTTCCAACATTGAGAATTAATAGTTGTAATAATGATTTACTGCAGGTTGCAGCATGCTTCAATGGCAATTAAATTTAATTACTCCGAGGTGATGTAGCATCTCAAACACAAGTAACATTTTCAGCAAACAGATTCTCTGAACCCTTCCATAGACGAAACTTGGCCGGCATTCAAACCCCATTCATTAAGTTCAATAGCGCCCATCGGTCTATCGAGTCTTGCTTTTGTTTGGCAGGAGGTATCAATTTCTTCACATTGTCATTAGTGTTTCCTTTTGTCGATGACTCAATCGTCTGGCCTTTACATTTTAAGTCCTGAATGCCAATTGCCTGTGCTTGATTCATGACTCTGCTTTAATGTGTCGTTTTGCTTAGCATGCGAGAAACGCGGCAATTTTTCATTTGTTTGTCTCGAAAATAGCGGGGAGTGAGATTTATACGGCAGTTCGGGATACGAGACTAATGATTTTTGAAAACGAAATGCGCTTTCTTTACATTGTACTTTTAGTGTATAAAAAAGTGGTTTCTGAAAAGCTTATTGCTCTTATAAGATTTTAGACTTTCGCGTTGCATTATTACACTAGTATTATTTAACGGGACTTATTGCTCTTACTAAATATGAAATTGAATTGTACATTAATTAATGTGAATGAAAATGCGATAACTACCTGATTCACTGATGTCTAAAATATTCTATAACATTTTAAAATGTGACACAACTTAAAAAAAAAATAGTTCGTTTAAAATCCTATTGCAATGAAGATTTAAAACAAAAAAATTCAGGTATTAATTCAAATAAATATAAACCCAACATAATTAGCAATGTTTGCAGTAAATGCTTGTGGCAACTTCAACATTAGTTACGCGAATAGGCACCGCATCGCATACTAAACATATCGTACACCCAAGTATTGTCCTTAAATCATTTAAATGACCTTGTTGTTAAGCCACAGCTACATCCCATAACTTTGCATATGTCAAATAATTAGGAGTTACCGCGCCACATGTGATGCATGATTCACTATTAGCTTTGCTTCAACTTAAACGTCATGCGATTATAGGCCATTTCAATTCAGATTTTAGAGTCTAATATCCCCTGCAGCATTGTCTAAGTTTGTGTCGTTAAGATCTGTAACATAGGTAATATGTATGAATGTTTTATTCATGAATTTGACTGGGTAGCACAGTTGCACTATAGCAAATATATTAGATGAATGACAACGATTAACGTCAGTTTACTCGATAGTATTTGAACATTACGATCATGTTAAATATTGGTTATTCTGTTATTGTTTTGAAAATCAGGCGCTATAAATAAAATAGAAACTAGAAATTCTAATCATATCACTCTGCTTAGATTGGTTTAAACTATTTAATTTTATTACAAGCGGCCCGCGACTCCTTCCGCGTGTATTTCGCACACATAGTGTTCAACAGACTATCCAATACAGTCTTTCAATTCGAACCAGTACTTCCTGAGATTAGCGTGTTCAAACAAACAAACAAATAATCAAACAACAACTTCAGTGTGGGTTATTTTTACAACTTATTTAATATTTTTTTTTTATGAATAACACGAGACAATCCAGAACTTTATTGTTACAGACATGTGTTCTAATAGATGTTTATATTTGCGGTTTTAAATGTGGTCGTAACGTAGTAACCCAATCAGAATGGCCATAAAGTTTTTATACCAATTTAATGCAACTCGTAAATTCCATCTTAACTTTGTATATAAAATGTCCAGCCGAAGTTATTTGTTTTGTGAATTTTATGCGTGTTTCTTTATCAACCGCTTTTATTAACAAAACTATTGTTGTACTAAAAATTACATAAAAATACTTAACTCTAATATCTCAAATACTAATATCACTTCATTATAAGTATGAAGACATTTCAATAATTTCAACATGGGACGTTTGAATAATTATACCATAAAGCCTTATTGCTCTAGCAGTTTTGATCTTATACGAGTAAGTGGTATTTACCAATACAGTAAACATCTAGGTCTACACGTCACGTAAATAAGACATAACGTAAGCAATCTGCTTGTTTTGATATCAACATAAAAATATCATCAGTTCTGACTAAATGCATTTATAATAAGAAAAGATTAGCGAAGAGTAGCAAGCACTATTTACCTGCAAAGTTGCTCTAGATATAAGCAGGTTCCCCTCGGCCGATATAAGAACGTTGTGGTCCTGCTGCAATGGGGCTCCATGCTTCAGCCAGGAGATCCTTGGTGTTGGAGCCGCGGGTGGGGGGAGCAGCGAAGAGTGGCAACCACTATTTGCTGCTCCCCCCACGATTATAAGTGACAGTCTTTACTCTCAAGTGTGGCATGCATTGGCTAGTCTAATAATGAAGTAAGCTGTAGAAGTAACCTGTAACGTTGCTCTAGATATAAGCACGTGGGGTCCAGCTGCCGTGTTGGGGCGCCAGTGGGGGGCAACTACTATATACTGATCCTCCCACGATTAAAAATGAAAGTCTTTGCTTTCCAGTGTGACAATAATTGGCTGATCTAATACTGAAGTAAGGTGTAGAAGTTACCTGCAAAGTAGCTCTAGATATGAGTAGGTTCCCCTCTGCCGATATAAGCACGTTGTGATCCTGCTGCAGTGGGGCTCCATGCTTCAGCCAGGAGATCCTCGGTGTTGGAGCCGCGGCAGGGGGGGAGCAGCGAAGAGTGGCAGCCACTCCGGCCTCCACGGATGTGGGCGATGGGGATATGGCGAACTGCTTCTTCAGGTCTGTTGAAGAGATGTTAATTGTTAGAGATTTTTTTTGTAGACAGTTATTTATTTAAATATTTAATATAATCGGCTATGAAGAAAACATTGATTGTAGATATTGTTGAACTTGATAGACCGAGTTGAATCTATATACGTGTTTTTTTTTTAAAGAGGATTATAACGGATTGTTTCAGGATTTTCGTTAAAAAGTACAGTTTCGGATCTTAACATCAAAAATCCTGAACAAGTATTGTTAATATAAATGATCGTACGAGTAGTTAGATCCGTCGGATCCTAAAAGAGACATAGTATGTATATGTAAATTGTGAGCTTTTAATGTGACTTAGAACTGAACGTGTATTAATGACCCATAATGATTCGTAGCTTTTGTATTTGATATTTCAAACTTCCCGAATTGTATGTGCACGATGCAAAAGTTGATTGACACAAAATAGCCAGTGATTGCTACCGATCGTTGCACAATGCAATTTGGGCGTATTGTCAAAATCGAATCGTCCATAATATCAGCCCATATGGGTGTTAAAATAAGCTCGCTCAAGCACAATAAAGTTGTCAGTATCAATTTACGTCCACAAAATAATCTCGAGATCGTGAACTAATTCAATAATTGTCGTATCAGTTGTATTACTTGTTGGGTTTTCTTGCGCAAGTACAGGTTTTGGTGCAAGGGATGAGGTTGTGACGATTTTAATGTGAAATTAAAGTAAACAATAGTCAAAAGCCGCCTTGATTGGTTATATGTAGATTAGAGATTCAGGTTTCACGTATTCATCCTCGGCATAATATAAAACTTTTATATGAATTTTGCCTAGCTGCTTCGAAAACATGAAATCAGTGCATGTTATGCATAAAAATTATCCTAACACCTACAAGTAAGTCAGTCCATACCCTGCCTGAAAACCAAATTCCTTCAAAATCCGTTTAGTCGTTTCAGCGTGATCAATGGACCAACATCCGAACAAACAAACTTTCAACTTTATAATATTGATAATTATTATTTAAAACAACAATTGAAATAAAAATCCAAAACAGATTGTTCTTTTTTAATCGCTCACGCTTAATACCGAAACCATAAAATAGTCCCCATCTTCTCACGTCACTCTTAATAAAAAACTAACGAGACCGTTGATTACATAATTCGGTATCGCGACAAACTCGTCCCACCAACTGCGGACATAATTGCTTTTCATTAAACAATTAACAATGTTTTGGCAGTTCACTAGTTTGTTGAGTAGGTACTCAACTAGATAATAGTGTAAGAGCTGTATGTATAGCACAAGTATCTACACTCATGCTATACATACAGCTCCTAGACGTTGATTGTTTTTGTTTGTTAGAGCATAATGAAAGTATATAGACATGTAAGTATGTCTATCCGTCCCCTAGCTACCATAGTACAAGCTTCGATCTTAGTTTGGTATTAGGCTATTGGTATGTTAGTCCAAAGAATTTGTCATTTATTAATTCATTAATATAGTGAATAGTGAAAAAGATAAAATCAATGCGAAATTATATAAAAGGTATAAGTAGCTAGTTTATTTATTATCCAGCACATATATTCGCCCGTCCCTTTTAAACTGTTTCGTTATGATATTCCCACGCAAAACATGTACGTTTAAAATATGATGTTAATAATGTTGGCTGAGTTGGACATTTGTGTTTATGATATGCAAAATATTTACACTTGCATCAATCAACGGACATTTTGTGAACATGAATGTCCAACTCAGCCAACATTATTAACATCATACATAATGTTTTATCTACATTAAATTTAAAAGCCTGATTTTTGAAACATGAATAAATTCATTATATTAAAAATTTAAGAGCTTATTAAATCTGTAAATTAATTTAAAGGTGCAAAGAGAAAATAAAGCGTACCCCATTAATCAATTCTTAGAAAATCTAAAGAAATCGTAAGCGAGGGCAACAGCTGATTTCAATATAAACCACCATTCCAACCCCAAATACGAAATAACTAGACCGAAGAAAATTCCCGCATATTGCTCCGCGCAAAGTACGAATAAAGTGTCCCCGTTCCGAACTTCGCGCATGCAAATCCCGCGAAACAAACTCCAGTTTTGACGAACCATAATTCCATACAAAAGAAATCACCAACTCAACCATGAGGAAGTTGTGAAAATAAAATTGCGTTTGTGCTTCCCCGTCCGAGTTGCGGAAGTCGACCGAGCTCTCACTCGAGATCTTGGAAGCCTTTTGGACCAGTTTTTCGTTCAAACTAATATTCGCCGAGCTGCAAAATGAACGCTTGGAAGCGGTGGGTTGTGAAGTTTTCTTAAATCGTATTCCGGGAAAACCGTGATAAATAAAAGTGGGAGGGAAATTGAAAGCTTTCATTATCAACTAGAGCATGGTCCTGTTAGGTGGTACAAAGAAAACTAATAATGATAGCCGAAAATATTAAAGGGTTGACAAGAAGTCGACATTTAAGAATTTTATTTCTTTTATGGTTAGTAATCAAGATGTTCAAATCTGGAATCAGAATCAAAATGTTTATGTATATCGGTACATGATAAATGGCGATAATTTAAATCTTAAACTTTTCTACCCTGTCTCGTGTGTAAGTAATGAATTGAACCATTTTTCAAAGACCAAAAAAAGAAGTGGACATGCAGACAAATTATCAGTCGGAAGAAAGACAGGAAGATTAGTTGCGCCACGCTTAAATAGTGTTCGGACTCGCAGAAACTATCAATAAAACAAACACCGCGGTCACCGTCGGTGCAGCAAGGGTAATGGAGCGAGCGAGCAGATTTATGCTCGTACTCAGTCTGAGCACTTATAACAAACTGTGATGGACTGACTGACTGACTGTTGCGGAACGTAAACGTTTTACGAAGCATTCTCGAATCGTTGCGCTACAAATATAAGCAATGAACTAGAACAAACTACGATAACGCACAGTGGGTACATCGATGAACATAAAAGTTTAATACTCCTGTCTTTCTTAACTTAAAAGGTTTTCCAGAAGACAGACGGAAAATTAAAGTTACTCAAAGATGTATTTGATGAAATTGAAGTACGTATTTCGATTTTGGGTCTGACTCCGAGTCAGGTAAAACATCATACTATTTACATTAGATTACATTGTTTAAAAATGAGACGGATTTTTGATTATCATCTCGATTTATTACTCTTAGTTGTAAGGGTGATTGATTGATATTATGAAAACCATCAGAAATATTAATCAAGCTTGTAACGGTTCATAAAAATCATACACGCATGGAAAAAGAAAGTGTGAATTGATAAAATTTAATACTTCGTCACTGTGTTCAAGATTCTTTATCATTCAACCTTCGCGCTATTGAAGCTTGAATGAGCAATAAGTTTTAATGTAACTTTGACGTCTTCCATTCACAATTACGAATACCAAAATGGTAATTCTAAAATCATTAACGAGTGGGTCAAGGTCTTCTCCCATCGATTTTGATACCCATCGCTTCTCGGGTCATCAAAGATCGTTTCTCACATTTTACGTCACTTACCAGTTAAGTTATTTCGGTACTTAAGTCACAACGTGTAAAAGGTTGAACTACGAACTTTTGATAATTTGTGAACTAAACTTGGTAATGTTGAATACGAGTTTAGAATGAAATATTTTATGAGCATCCAATATGTTTTATAAGCCAATAAATTTTATCAGCTTTTAATAGAAACTGTTTCAAAATACCACCGTATTTCAATGTTTTTGGGCTCTTAGAAAATCATTGATCAAAAGAGTGTCAAGAACTTTAAATGTTTATATCTAAAATAAGTCATACCAAGCAAACAGAAATTCGCACTTTCAGTGTAAGCATTTTCACCGCAAATTCCACCAAATAGAGCAAAAATTACAAAGCTTCGAAGGGATAGCGGAATATAAATTGCAATAATATGAAAATAGCGAGATACGAAGCCCGCCGTACTACAGAATAATTCAATGTTAACTGCCAACAAATCCGTGCCTGTATCCGGACTATATTTTTGAGAGCGCGGATATAGCAGAATGGCTGGATGGATTGTTGCGTAGTTTGGATGTGTTTGGAATGTAAATATGGACGTATATTTATTTGGAATGCTGTTGTTATAATGATTGAACCCGAGTATCAGCTTGCATCGAAGAGTGTTCGATTTTTTAATGTGTTTCGTAATGTAATGAGAAAGGCAGTGGATGTAATTTTAGATAGTAATTATCGATATCTGAAATATTAATGATAACATTAGTGATACTTAAAAATTAGAATATTCCAGAATAAGAATCAGTGAACAGTGAAAGTATTTCTGAGTTGTATTCTTAAAGGTGTTAGTTAACAGAATTCTTCTGGGGAAGTTCGTTAAAATGAAAACGGATTAACAATCATATTATGAGACATAGTTTTGAAGATTATTTTTGACCAGCTCATTATTTACAACCATCCCCTTAATTAAGACCTCTCCGAGCATTTCAAAATAGCTAAATAAATAAATGATTCCAAAAATGTCCAAAACCTACTAAATCTCAACGGTCGCATCCCGTATCTTTAACCCAACGTTTCCGGGGTACGAATTTCTTACAGGAAATGAAACGTAGTCTGTAATTTACGGGCACACGAACTCCGCCGGATCTACCTAACACTTATCATTTACGCCCATCAGGCCAGCCGTTTTAAAGTTCCCCCCAAAGTAGGGTTCGTAAAGTACAATTTTTGTGTTGACAAGAGAATTATATCATTGCGAATTACGTGAGTGAGAGGGGCGTGACGTATGTGCTTATGATTGTGATATCAACTCAATGGAATGAAAAATATGATTTAATGTTTTTAAATCAAAACTAAGCAAAAATTCGACTGATCTCAGCTACCGATTCTTCTGTTCCATAGACTGGATGAAACTTAATTAATAAGAGCGCTTGCCTGGATTGCAAGAGATTATTACATAAGATAAACTTGGATAAAATTTTAAATGTAAAAAAATTGCTTGAGTAAAATATGTATAGAAAAACATTAAGTTCCTATGACTTAAGAATATAAAGTGCAATATTAGTTCTGCTACAATTCTTTATTTGATATGAAAAGTATTAGCACATTTACTCAGGCTAAATACTCGGTCTTAATCATCAAGTTGTGTAGTGGGTGGTAGGTATTTACATAAGATATGATAGGAATTGAAGTAGATACAATATCGGCGTTTATCGTGTGCCTACCAAGGGCCTAATCTCTAAACACCGGTCGCACATTTTTAGTCCCCTTTTTGCAGATGTCTATCTGCATATGGCGAACCACGTGCCCCTTTTTTTTAAAAAAATAAACGCAATCGTTAACTAAATGGAATATTCATGTTTCGACTATTTATTACTGTTTCCCTTTTGCAAACTAATCATTTAGAAGAGAACAGAATATAATGCGTACGTTTTTACTCACAACGAACTTTATTGTAATTGAAATATCCTAGCCTGCATGGCTTTTAATCAAAAGTCAAGCTTTTCTGAATTTTAAGCTATTTTAATTTATCAAAACGTGAGTACTAATTGAAAATCACATTTTAGTAAAAATCAAGTAGTGGGAGCTTGCTGCTGCTGCAGTGAATCGTCCATTTAAAACAATCGTTGTTAAATAGTACGTCCCTTTTATAAATAGACAAAGCATTTTACCCATCACAGAGCACAAGGAAGTATTTAAGCGATTGCGCTCTCGGCTAATAAATTCATGTTCAATCTTCATTTCCAATTTAGGAACATAATCAAAATCCCGTCCGAGAAAGACGTATTACGCCATTTACGTTATTGCTCAGAACATTAAGACTCGGGCCCGATTTAATTCAATGGACGCAAGGAGTAAATCTTCTGTACATATTAAATAAACGTCGGTCCGGCCGTTTGTCAGATTTATGTAAGGGTTTTGTGATAACGATTAGGTATAACGGTATTGATGAATATATCCTTAATGAATAATCCTATGATATTCAAATTCATTATTTGAAATGCTGAATGTAATTACTGGATTTCTTTTAAAAATATTATTGGTTCACTGTTTTTTGATTTAGTGATAAGTTTTTGAGCGTTAGTCATGTCAAATACAAATTATTTTCTAGGAATTTTTGCGTGAACCACGTAATTCTTTCTTTAAACATTTACTCTAATTTCCCCTTCCAATAACAAAGACTTCGGAATTATTCTACGTCTCAACATTTCCACGGCTGGAGAGAAATTCCTTCAGAACAAACACACAGTGAAAACTCATAAATGTCTAAAAATACACGAAACAGAAGCGGAGACATACCCACTCGTTCTAATTGCGCGAACCAGCCGTGTGTATTACAAGAGCTCTAAATTTACATCCTGACAGTTTTAATTGTGCTCAGAGAGACTTAAATACAGTATACGCAGCTATTAATGATGCCACCGAAATATGGAGGGGCCAAGTTCTTCGCTTGTTATGATTAGAAAAATTACCATAAAAAGTTGAAAGGTTAACGAAAGGGTGGGAAAAATTCATAAGTTGGGACGAATTTGAAAATATAATTGAACTTAAGCTGCACAATTTAAAGATTTTTGTAATGGGTTTGTTTTAACTTTTAATAATTTTTCTTAAATTTTCGTTTTATTATTTTATAACATAATATAAATAAACGGGTCCCATCATATGTCCCGCAAAACCATTTCGCAAGGTTTGACTGCAGGATCCAGTCTCTTTTATATATTATTTAATTTAATACTCTGAGTCTAAGAATATACATTATTGTTACTTTATTTTGCAATAAATGTAAATTGATTGGAATAATTTAGATAATATTCTTTGTATCATTTCTTTTCACATAACCTAGCTACTTTTTCTAAAATATAACTAAAAGAAAGGCATTAAAATTATGTTACTTCAAAACATCCTTGGCTTAAGCACTACCGTGCACTCCATAATACACGTCTACACAAGGAAACGTAACTGAACGTAAAAACGTCAAGGATAAGACAACTGCTAGATTTACTGGAGCACCGTACCAATGCGATGTTTTCATGTTTACACTCCAAGTTTTAGAGGATAAGTGTTTCCAGGCTAAATATAGAGACCATTGAGTGTTATTTATATCTAAGCTTTTAAGAGTGAGTTGTTAACTTGAGAATTTTAAGAGTGATAGGGGTAATAAATAAATAGTATGGAGTATTCAAATCGTCTTCAAATGTTTTGTGTTCTAATAATAGAATCAGCACATAAGTTATATCGATACAATGTTTAACACACGTCACTTATTAATATTTTAACTCATAAAAATGAATGAAGTTCTATACTGACTATGAGATCTGAAATCTGTTTTGGATACTTTTACATCTTTCTTTCAAACAGCGAAAAGAGATACTTTACGGATGCGGATTTCCGATTCCGCACATAGTGTTACACTATCGATAAATGAAAAACAACATACAGAACACAAAAATATTTTCTCAATTTGCACGTAGCTTCGTAGCAAGGTAGTTTTTGAGATTAGCGCGTTCAACAAACAAACTCTTCAGTTTAATTATAAGTATAGGTAAAGAGGTAAAAATATGTATACATAAAAATATGTACAAGAAAGTTTTTCCAACCACAGAAGGAAAACATACTTCAATCGCAGTTCACAAGTGTTGCATGTTCTTCCGAAGCCCGTTTCGACACCGCAACTCTAGCCGATGATGTGGGTTAGCTAAAAATGTCCACGGAAACTCAAATTATGACTTTTGATGAAACGACGCACACGCTACGGCCGGAAGCGTCGGTTTTTCTTATTTTTTTTCATCCACTTTCATTATAAATTGGTATTCAACGCAATACTTAATGACGCGATGATCGTTCGAATGATTTTATTTATTTAACACCGTTCCCTCCGTCGAATAAACCGAAGCAATAAAATGGTTTAATGACTTCAGCGAACTTTAGTAGTTTATCGATTCGTGATATTGAATGCGGTTTAGAAAATGTTTTAGTATTTATCGTTTATGGCTCGGGGGGTCGGTTCTGGTTCTGGTGAGCTACTAAAGAATTAATACCGATTCAGTTCAAGAATTTCAAACTGTGAAAATTCTCATGAGTTGATTACTGAACGATGAAACTCGAACGTTTTAATGTATTTTGGAAGCAAAACATCTCTATTTACATATTCATCTTTATTTAGAGCCTTTATGCACAATGGTGCATAAAGCTTATACATATTTTTGGGAACACTAGTTCCCAAAAATATGTATAAGCTTGTGTATATGTATATGATTATGTAAATGTTTTTTTAAATTTGTAGCTCGTTTGAATTAAACAAATAGCTGTTCCCGTAACATCAACTTAACTCATACGAGTTATATACGAGTGACAAACAATGTAAAACACGCAAACTGCAAACACGAGTACTTTTCGATTACAAACTAACTCGCAAACCATTCGCGTTAAGATACTCATAACATTTTACCTCGAACCATGTTTAATGAACGAAGTTTTACCGTCTGTCACGTAACGCCGTCACGTCGAAAATTAAACAGATTAATCCAGACTTAATTAAACAGCATTCAAACGGCAACTTCGCGGAATCCGCGCACCTTGAAAAAGTAATTTGAAATTCAAAGGCACTTACATGCTAATTCGACGACAGCTGGCTGACTTCTGATGTCGCCCCTGCTACTCCAAGCGAAACACGTGCACGTGAAACGGTCCTCCCCGAAATACTCCTCGAGTTGGTCCCTGGTTACATTGCATTCCGCTTCGACGATTCTAACACCACTTTGCGGGTCCACAAACTCGAACTGCGTGCTCGCGACTGATCTCACGTCATTACACTTGAAGTACACTTGGAGAGCGTTGGCAGCACGGCACCTTAGTGTTGCGGGCTTGTTCCTGACCACAAAAGCGTGTTGAGGTTCTTGTAGGAACATGGGTAAGTCATCTGTTGAGCTTTGGAGGTGGTCTCCGGTTAGCGAAGGGAGTTCGTCCACGTCATCTCTGTTTTCGTGGTCGTCCTCTTTGTTTGACTCGTGGTCGTAGTCTTCTTCGAGATAGTCTCTGTGGTGGGGCGGTGGGTGGTTCTTCTCCGAGTTGTAAGGGTCTAAGGCCTCTACGCCGGCCGGGTGGGCGTACTCAGGTCGCAGGGGGACCGGCGGTGTCGGCGCCGCCGTCGTCTGGTCCGCCTCTGTCGTGTTCAGTATGTCTGTAACAAATGGAAATCGTTATGAGTCATTGTTGTAAATTACCATAATCCGATTCGGTGCTTTGGATTAGAGGGTTTGATAGTTTTCGTAAATCAATCTTGACATACAACTTTCGAGTGGATGAATGTTTTGTAAATGTGCATTATAAAGGGCTTAGGATTGTAAGCTTCTTAGACAGGTTTCAATGTTTATTCAACGATACTTATGTACTTATTCAATGTTTGCTTCTATACTCAATATCTGTATCTAGCTTTATTCCCTATGTGAGCGATGTAAGGTTTATAATAATTTTACAGATTTGGGTAATGGATGGACACCTTTTTATCATTATTCTTGACTGGAGGACTTGAGAATGAATGTACATGGTAACGTAAAACGTATGACTTTATATTCAAGCTGAATTGTTGATACGTGTTCTGAACTAAATAGTTTACAAAAGCATTCAACTTGATGTTTAATGCCGATTTATAACTTTGTCCCACCAAGAAACATAAGCCCATTACTACATTCTAAAACGATGACGTCACCAAAATTCTAAACGCTCCCAATTAAATTAATAATGCGCGTCCCGCATTAAGAAGCCACACAACGGCAATGAAACACGATACAAACGTTAATAAGACTAATAGCTCTTACTTAAACTCCGTCTAATTGCGGAGGTGAAATATATCGCGTCACTATGAATAACGGCATCTGTCATAATAACATGTACCCCAGTACCGGCATCGATTTCTCTCCAAGTCTGCACCTGGTTTGACGCCTCACTCGTGCCTATTTACACGCAAAACATAGATATTTGGATACCGTACACCCTATTTTACGAAACTTTTCAACTCAAATCAAAAAAAGACCTAAAAGTGCTAAGTTGCAAGGTCGGTTTTTGCGTGCCGCATGAATTTAAAGTTCCCTCGTCAAAATTTCGCTCAGAAATTGCTATCAGCAGATCAGTGTACGTTACTCCTCCAACAGTGTTGACAGTAATACCTCTATGAGTGTTATTATTTGGAGTGAGGGCAACGAAAATAAACCGCGTCTCGCGCGAACCGAGGATAACTTAATTAGTTTCACTTCCGTTCAGTTTATTTCTATTTCCGATTTTGTGGGGACCGCTATTTCCTTCTGGATCTATTTTTCCTTAATAGGATTTGTTCCGAGGGTCGTTTTTCTCGACCGCTGGGATCGGGGCGGAAGGCGGCATATTAAAATCATTAAAATTCCGATTCGAACGGAGTCTCCTCAGGTGTCGCTGACCTATATCTTAACGGCGCAGCTAAATGAATTGTCTTTTATTTTAGACGTTAAAATATTTCTATAAAAATGTCTCTATATGCAAACAAAGTTCTTGAAAGTTGATAATGTACTGGACATTAATAGAACCTACATAAAGACGTCACGCGACATTTTACCAGGTAAGTATTCTCTATTTCAAGCAAAACATAATCCTTTTACCACTTACAATTCGCTCTGAGAATATAAATAAATCTATAAATACCTGTAGGCGAGCCAAAATATGGAAAGTATAAAAATAGAAACAAAGAAACAAATATCTTATAAGAATACTCGTAAAAAATGTATAGTGGAATCGATAACTAGGTGAGTAAACAATGTTATTTTATTTTTACTCAAAATAATATATGGAGGCGCCCAATATCTTCAGAGATATCGTATGTATTATGAAAAAGTCGTCCAGAAGTTGAATTATCTTGTAATCACATTATTATTTAATAAGTCATTAATCTGAACCACGCAGCTTGAATCAAGCTTAAGGTTCAACATGTAGAAGATATAGCTGTTAACTTAAGGTAGTAGTGAGATAAATAATAATTCTTCATTGATTTGAATGTCTATATCTGTCAATCAGTAAGAACAAGTACTAAATGCGTCAATTTCTAAGTTTGTAACAATACAATCATGTTAGAACAATTAAATTTTACAAGACTTTTACTTGTGCCGATATAATCAGATTTCACAATTAATTGTATGACATTGAATAAAAAGAGATCATAGATATAAATGTCAACGTCCACCGGAGTGTTGTGTTTACGGATCGAATCAAAAACGAGCTTCGATTTCTCAATTACGATACGTCGATCAAAAATACAATCTAATTTCATGTCACATACTCATTTATTCTGATGGAGGTAAAGTCAATTAAACATTCAGTTAGATGCCCGTGGCCTGGCAAGCGTTTCATTAAAGCCTGTTTATTCCTACATCCGACTCGTAATACCATTCGATTGTGTAATCGCTTCATTGGTCCCAAGATTTTAATTGGTTTTTAGCACTCACATTTGATTAACAACTGGTTTGTCTCTATCGTCCTCTGGCGCAATCGCTTCTGAAGTTTTAACAGTTCGAATGTTTTATCCGAACTTTAATTAACGCTAACCGATCATTTCTTGTTATCACTGACTGTCGTATTGAGATGTTCTTACTCAGATTCGAGTGTTCCGTAATTTAGGCCGTCTTTTATAACGAGGAGTGCTCACGCTTCTTTAAGTGTTATCTTGGCACATGACGAAACTCCATTTGGAAGTACTGTTACAAGCTAAGACGAGCTCGCTTGTCACGATGCAATTGTAAATTACAACGTTAACTCGGTAGAAAGTTCACTAGATCGATCAATGTAGGTTCCGTACTTTCGAAACGTTATCAAATTGAACGATGACCTTTCAGTCATAATTCAATACAGGCGTTCATTTATCGAGCCGTCTCATTGTACGGTTAGCGCTCCGTGAATTAATAGATGAGAATGTTTTCTTTGTTTTAAAATGCCTGAGATGCGCCAAGGAAATCACAGAATTAATGTAAATGGAGAAATGCCTTATCGCCACGAGACGGAGTGAAATATGTTTGGTCTGATGAATGCTCGGATTCTTGAGGCGACTACTAACGAGGTCTAAAAACAAACTGAAACTCATCGAATTGGCGTCATCCCGTCGTTGGGAGTTTGAAAGGGGCCGCCTTATGTCATTTTGTCCGGTATTCGAATAATTAGGGCTCGGATCGACGCTATTCCAGACGAGAAGGATCTTATTGATGGGCTATGCTTAATCAACGTCCGGGAAACATTCTCGCTTCTCCATGCTGGTGGATAGGCGTTGTTCGTTTTATTGGAAATGTGGCATTGTCGTGTTGTAAGCCAGATTTGTACTGGATTTGTTACGGTTTGCCTTCAAGGATATAAAGGTATCGTTTGCGTTCACAAAAAGCAATAAAATATAGATTTAGCGGTCGCGTCTGCTATTTTATTTTAAATGTTATTTTAGCAGGATAAATTGGACTCTACTGAATATTGTATTCTTTTTAGTTTTTAGGGTTCCGTAGCCAAAATGGCAAAAAAACGGAACCCTTATAGATTCGTCATGTCTGTCTGTCTGTCTGTCTGTCTGTCCGCCAGTCTGTCACAGCCACTTTTTTCCGAAACTATAAGTACTATCCTGTTGAAACTTAGTGAGTGGATGTATTCTGTGAACCGCAACAAGGTTTTCACACGAAAATCGAAAAAAAATAAAAAAGTGGGGGGTCCCCATAGTCAGAACTGAAACTGAAAATATTTTTTTTCTTTGAATATATACGTGTGGGGTATCTATGGATAGGTCTTTAAAAAATATATTAAGGTTTCTAATATCACTTTTTTCTAAAGTGAATACTTTGCGTGACAGACCCTCCCAAAGTGGAAAAAAGTGTGTCCCCCCCTCTAACTTCTAAAATAAGAGGATGATAAAACTGAAATAATTATATAATGTACATTACCATAAAAACTACCAACGAAAATTAGTTCGAACGAAATCTATTCAGTAGTTTTTTTTATAAGTCAAAAATAGAATTTGTACGTAACCCTCAGTGCGGGAGTCCCACTCGCACTTGGCCAATTTTTTAAATAGAGATATGGTCACCAAATGTGCCGTTATTTATCAAAAACATTAATAAAACACTTTAAGTTTTCATTATAATATGAACATTTATTTTCATCTTTAAACTTAAGATTAGGTACCACAACTAAATTTACAACCGATTAACACGTATTCAAATTAACCACACGAATCCAAAATCAAGAATAAAGCAATCCCATTAATTTAAAACGGTGTAACAGCTACACCCGAAACTTTTTGCGCAAAAAACGTTCGACATGAAAAGCAGAACTAAACGCGCCTCGTAATTATGTTGTAAACGAAAAAAAAGCAATAACAATAACCGAAACCGATCACGAAGCACCAGATAAAACGCGAAGAGGCTGCAACGATTTCGTGAACCGACTCACACATTTTATCAGTTAAACATAACATATGCCCAGTAACAGCCGCTAAGTGGCTCTTGAGCGGATGAATAAAACTCACGGAACATCTAATGGTTCGGATATCGGACATTAAACCCGTCTGTTTTTTGAGTGCTCGATAAACCTTCATAAGTTTATAAGGGCGTCGTATAAATAAATCAAGAATACGTGAGCTCTGATAAATCCGCTTCGAGCGTACTCGATGCCCAAAATATGGAGGCATAGCCTTAACTCTTGAACCGTGATATTTATGGAACTGCAATATAATACTATTTTAACCTTCCAGTATCGTTATAAAAATAAATTATATCTATTCCTTTGGTAGCAGGATAAGAAAACCCTATATTCTTGTTAATTGTTCCTGATACAGGTATTGTTTCGAAAGTCAAACTGTGTAGTATCTCTTTTTTTTAATTCATATAATGTCATTACTTTACCAAGCAAACCTCTTCCCATTATAACTATGTATCTTTCTAACTCTTTTGTTGATTCTGATGCTCATTATTGAGCTGATAACCTAAAGCTCTTACTTTGGAATTAACTCAATGCATGTTACAACGATAGTTTTCAATTTCGACTGGAACGACGAGGACAACAAAGCCCAAGTTAAATCCCGTAACCACAATATAAATCAGCTGAATATGAGACCAGATAAATTGTATCGTTGAGTTGGTAATAAAACATTCAGGCGGTGCATTCGCATCCGTTGAAACCGACCTCGTCTTGCAGTTACTCGTGAATGCACTTAACGCTAAGGGAGACATAAAAAGATGCACTCGATCTATTTAATGGGAACGTGGGCGGGTTACAGAAAGTAAATCAAAGGGGAGACCGTCCAAGGTTAGTGGTGGATTATGTTACTTCATCTTTTTGTAGTGTCACTGTGCATGTCACGCTGTGAAAGGGCGCATATGATTGGAGATGATTTGACGTTGTCCGAGATCGTTTAAAATTAATTCTCCTTTTGAGAAAATAAACTACTCTTATTTATGTAGAACGCTTATTTATTTAATAGTAATAGCGAATACTACAAAAAGATATAACGTTTAATAGCAAAAGAGTAACGCTGCAGTTGTTTGATGAAAGATTTTACTATATGACCTGGTACACGTACGAGTATGTTGTTATAAATTGTACAGACAAAAATTGTAAAATTGGCGATTGAAAAGAGCAACTATCGAGTTTCTTGCCGCTTCTTCTCGGTAGATATTATTATCATATTCGTCCGAACGTGTATACGCGCAAGACCGTTTTTGTTTACTCCGTAGTAATTATTTTGTAACTCGCAAATTAGTATAAGTTTTTAACTTTTTTTTTTTTTTTTTTTTTTTTTTTTTTTTTTATAGTAGCACGGTATATTGGCTCCTCCCTGCCTGATGGTAAGCAAAAGAGGAGCCCTAACTGCTATGACAACGGATGCGGTACCAAAAAGGTATCCCATCAGTTGGCATCGCCATACCGGCCCGCAAGATACTTCTTCACGCTTCTCTTGAAGGAATCCATGTTATAGGAAGGAGGAAATACGCATGCTGGCAACGCATTCCATTGCTTAATAGTTCGGCAGAGAAATGAATTGCCGAACTTCTGGGTTCGCGATGGAATAGTGACCACGGTAAAAGGATGGCAACGTTGACCAGCACGCGTGGTTCTTTGACGGAATGGGGAAGGAGGGATAAGGGAAAATAGTTCTTCAGAACACTCACCATGGTAAATACGGTAGAAGACACTCAGGGAACCTATGTCCCTTCGCAACTGAAGAGGTTCAAGGTGCCTGGTGACCTCTTCGTCCCCAATTATACGTACAGCCCGTCGCTGCAATCTGTCGAGCGCGTCCATGTAGTGCATGGCAGATCCATCCCAGAGGTGCGAGCAGTATTCCAAGCAAGACCGAACTTGCGTCTTATAAAGAAGAACAAGCTGGTCCGGCGTGAAAAACCGCCGCACCCTGTTCAAGATCCCCAGCTTTTTTGACGCCGTCAAAAGCAAGCTTTCAACGTATTGGCCCTGATTAAGATTGCAACGTAGATCCATGCCAAGCATGCTTAGGCTAGTACGCAAACTGAGGGGAGTGTCCTGAAGAACAGGAATGGGAAGGAATGGTGATTTTTTTGCTGTGAACGCGCAAACCTGGGTTTTCTTGGCATTAAACTCAACCAAGTTGTTGGAACCCCATTTGCTTATGAGGTCCAAAACCTGGTTCAGTTCAATGACAAGATTCTCTCGTTTCTCAACGGTTGCTGCCCTACCAGCATTAGGCTTACCGAGATATCGCCCATGCACCGTACTGTCGTCAGCATAGCAATGAATGTTGCCAAGCGACAGCAAATCATTGATATGCAGAAGAAAGAGGGTGGGCGATAGGACAGAGCCCTGTGGGACACCGGCATTCACTGATATGAATCGCGAAGCGCATCCGTCAGTCACAACACGGATTCTGCGCTCTTGCAGGAAGCCGGCAATCCAATCACACAGCCGGACGGGCAACCCATATGCCGGAAGCTTGGAGAGAAGAGCTTTGTGCCAGACCCTATCAAAAGCCTTGGCAATGTCCAGGCTGACTGCCATAGACTCGCCGTGCTTGTCGATTGCCTCCCCCCAGAGGTGCGTCACGTACGCTAGGAGATCCCCTGTCGACCGCTTCGGCCTAAAGCCATACTGGCGGTCGTTGATAAGAGAGTGATCTTCTAGGTAGCGGACCAACTGGCTGTTAATGATCCGCTCCATGACTTTGCACAGCACTGAGGTTACGGCAATGGGGCGGTAATTTGAAGGGTCCGATCGATCTCCCTTTTTAGGGACCGGCTGCACATTGGCCTCTCTCCAAGACTCCGGAATAAAACCAGATGAGTAGGAAAGGCGATATAGGCGCGTCAGCACAGGAGACAACTCCGCTGCACAGTTTCTGAGGACAAGCGCTGGAATACCATCCGGACCACTAGCTTTCCGGACATCAAGTGACTGCAGTTCGAAGCGCACATCGCGCTGCCTGATGTGTATATCAGGCATGGCGATTCCACACGACGAGATGATGGGCGGTGAAGGCGCACTACAGTCATTGATTCGGGAGTTAGCCGCGAAGAGCCTCGCCAGAAGATCGGCTTTCTCCTGCGGCTGATGAGCTAGTGACCCATCAGGGCATCTCAGCGGTGGTAGCGAGGGCTGGCAGAAGTTGGCTTGCACGGCTTTGGCTAGTCGCCAGTAACTTCGCGACCCTGTCGGGTGCGAGACTAGATCCATGCCGACACGAGCCACGCGCTGGGCATCTGCTCTTACGTAGGCTCTTTTGCAGACCTTGGTGGCTTTGTTATAGCTTGCTTTAAGGGAGTTTATGTTAGGATCTTGCATGGCGCGACCCCTGATCCAAGCACGGTACGCTGCCTGTTTGTTACAAACAGCATCAGCACACTCTCGGTTGAACCATGAGTGTCCTCGGCTCTTATTGATAACATCGGAGTACGGAATATAATATTCCATAGCTATTCCGATCTCATCAATAATAGCCGCGGCACTCGCCGAAAGATCCTTCCCCTTAAAACAGCGCTGCCCCCATGGGACGGACGCAAAATAATCCCGCATCCCATCCCAATCTGCCGACGAATAGTGCCAAACCCGGCGCTTAACCACCGCAGGAGGCGGAGGAAAAGCGCCTGGCACTGTGCTGGATATCAAGCAGTGATCCGAGGAGCCCAATGGCGCCTGGACCACAACCCGATAGCCGGCTGGATGTGTCGTCAGCAGAAGGTCCAGTAAAGAGGGCGATTGACCCGCCGCATCTGGTATCCTGGTGGGCTGGCTTACCAGCTGCGTCAGGCCATAAGCAAGAGCAAACGCGTGGGCAGATCTTCCTGCATGGTTAGTATTGGGGGAACCCAGCCAGGAGTCGTGGTGGGAGTTGAAGTCCCCCAAAAACACCATTTCCGCAGTTGGATACTGCACCTGCGCATCATCAGCCGCCCGACTCAAGTAATCAAAGAGTCGAGTTGTCTCTACATCACCGGAATGGGAACGGTAAAGGCACACGTAAATACGACTTAGACAGCCAAGATTCACATGTACCCAGAGGACGGAAAAGGATGGATCCTCAAAGGAGCTCAGACGGCGACAACAGACGTCCGAGCGGACAAACAAACAGACTCCGGCTTTCGCGAGAAAGTGTTCCTCAAGCAAGTAACCGGGGTACTGTAGGTAGGACGTGTCCGCCGGACGCTTGATCTGTGTCTCCGTCAGGAAGAGCATGGCGGGCCGTGCCGTCTCGAGGTGTTGGTGGACGGCATTAAGGTTAGAGTGGAGTCCGCGGATGTTAGCGAACTCGACCTTGAACGGGGTTGTGGTGGGGGAGTGCACCGCTGTATAGCCCGACATGTTTTGCTGAGAATCCATTGGAGAGGGAAGCGTGAAGCGGGAGAGATTTATCGCGAGACTAAAGAAAAAAGCGTGATGGTTAGTTTCCCCATTTAGTTGCCTGCAGAGGAGATAGACTACTCCGCCGGACGGAAGGGCCCCCGTACCCCCCCGGAAGTAGCCGCCGGGTCCCCACCATCCGGTCACCAACCGGCACGACGGACTACCCCGAGATTATGCGCGGTATGAAAGGGCAGCCGCTCAAGGTGGTTAGTCCTGATTGGGCCCCTGTACTGTACCGCGGGCGGCCAGCGGAAAAACCGTTTCTACGGGTCTCCCTGCCCGGCGAAACAATCCAGTCCTCCCGACAATGGGTTGACGGAAACCCTCACTGTTTCTCCAGTGTCGCGACAAAGATCCCCCGGAGGGCCTCCGGCGCCCTCACTCACCGAACGAAACACAGTAGCTAGGCTACTATTTCACGTCGGTATTCTGTGAGGAGGTGGTCCTTCCCCGGTCGAGCCGACCCATTCGAACTGTCACCATAAATGGCGATAGCTAGGTAAACTTTTACTGCAGTGCACAATAAGTTAGTTATCTTACACAACTGAAACCCTTTAAATTTGAGCTCAGTGTCTACTAATTAACAGAAAACCAGCAGAAGATGATAGTGAGTGATTGCTATTAATTATTCAAATACCGACATTAGCAGTGATAAAACTTGGTTTGCGCATCCTGATTGAAACGCGTAAGTAACGCGTGTCGCACGGCGCTTACGACCTTCTTCTCGCGGACCGCGTTGTTCTATCGCAGCGAGAGCATTTTGTACTGTGCTCGGTGTATTAATATTTTATCAAGCTGCGACGAGCGGCGCATTTATTGCGGGGCTGCATTTGAACTGGCTGATAACTTTAATATTTTTTGTACCGATATGAACTGCGATTGTTGCTCAGAGCCTATTATGGAGGGAGGTGCAGTGGTGTATTGTTCGCAATGCAAGAAGCCATATCATAGTGTCTGTTATAACACTATTTTGGCAGGCAATTTGCTACCTGATGAGCAGCAAAAGTGGCTGTGCCCAAACTGTAGACCGAAGTCGAGCAATGCGGATCACACGCCAGTACGCAACAAACAGCCCAATGATAGTACGAACATCACGCACAGAAAGAAGGGCACGCCGCTCCCGGCTGTGGATACGGACGAGGGCCCGGTCACGTCAAGAGAAGTCTCCAATATTATTAAAAATGAAATTAATAATCTGACTCGTCACCTCAATCAGACCTTGGCTAGCTATGTAAATAAAGAACTGAAAGTAATAAAAGACGTCGTAGACGAAATCAAGCAAGCAATGGACTTTATGAATGACAAGTATGAGGAATTGAAAACGGAAATAACCTCTAAGAGTTATTTAGTCCATGAGGTTCAAAAGGAGAACGAACAACTCAAGGCTACTGTAGTTGAACTAAACAAGAGATTGACCCAGGTAGAACAACAAGCGCGGTCCTCGAATTTGGAAATCCAGTGTCTACCAGAGTACAAAAGTGAAAATCTTGTCAACACAGTCATGAATATTAGCAAAGTTATCTCGTGCGAACTCTCTGAAAGCAATATCCACCATGTTACGAGAATAGCTAAACAGACCCCCACCAGCAGTCGCCCGAAGTCTATTGTTGTGCAGTTCAGTAGCCCACGTATCCGTGACACCTTTTTGGCCGCAACAATCCAATTCAACAAAAATAAGTCACCAGAAGATAAACTGAATAGCAACCTTCTTGGCATGGCGGGGAAAAAAGAGAACATCTACATTATGGAGCATCTATCTCCAGCCAATAAAAGTCTGCATGCCGCAACAAGGATTAAGGCAAAGAAATTAGGCTATGACTATGTATGGGTACGCGGCGGCAGGATTTTTGTCCGAAAATCCGATGGCGCTGACTATAAATACATAATGGACCGGGACGCTTTAGATAAATTAGAATAGGATACATTTAGGTTTAAGTGATAGTACTTGTTTTTGATTTAAATCTATAAAAGAGGTTGTAAAAATTTATTACCAAAATGTCAGGGGCATGAAAACCAAACTTAATGAAATCTATAGAAACATCGCATGTTGTACTTATGATGTCATTATGCTAACTGAAACATGGCTTAGTAGTGATATTTATGATACGGAAATTTGTGACGGAAACTACGTAATTTACAGGCGAGATAGGGTAGTGAGTTGCATAAATAGCAAAAATAGTGGTGGAGGTGTATTGATCGCGGTATCAAAAAGGTTTAAATCACATAGATTGACTCAGTACGAAAGTTTATGCGACGATATTTGGGTTAGGTTGTCGCTCCCAACGGGTAATAAAACAAATGATATATATCTAAGTACGGCATACTTGCCTTCTCCTATTAATCATATGGTCTTAGAGCATTTTATTGATAACACTAATAAAGTGATGGAAAACATCGAAAATTGTATAATTATTGGAGATTTTAATATAAGTTCAATAAACTGGCTTGATCAGTGTGGTGAAGTAATCAAGGCTCCGCCACACGCTGGATCACGACTGGAAAATACACTATGGGAATTTATTTTGCTGAACAACTTGAACCAACTTAACCGCTTAGTTAACCATAACCACAGAATTCTAGATCTGGTCTTGTCTAACATGGAGCATGTCACTGTAAGAGCGCCACTGGATGTCCTTTCAAAAATCGATCTACACCACCCGCCTTTACTGATTGAACTTTCTTACTCCAAGAGTTGTAACGATAAAAGGGTTGAATCGAGAACCAAGTTCAACTACCACAAGGCAGACTATGAGGTAATTAATCTAGCTTTGAGTAACGTAGATTGGCAAAGAAAATTTAAATCTTGTGATTCGGTTGATGACATGGTAGCTGGCTTTTACACTATTTTATATGATGTGATACAGCGGCACGTTCCTAAAGTCACAGTGGGGAAAAGAAAATATCCGTACTGGTTCACAAGTAATCTTATTAAAGCTCTAAATGAAAAAAATCGTCTTAGATTAAAAGTTAAAAAGTACAAAAACCCGATGGACGTAATCTCCCTAGATTTAGTTAAGAAAAGGTGTGACAAAATGGCCAGTTCTTGCTATAGTGCATATATTTCGGATATTGAGTCTAAAATATCTTCAAATCCAAAGTATTTCTGGAGCTACCTTAAGATGAAGAGAGGTGGAGGCAGTAACTACCCAAGTATTATGACGGACGGTAAGAATAGCTCGGATAATCTCAATGATATTTGCGACTATTTTGCTAATCTGTTTTCTAAAGTATATTCAAATAATAATAATAATGTCACAAATACTTTTGATAGCAAAGATGATTATTTTAGTAACTCAGTTATTGGTCAGTTAACACTGTCTGAGAAGCAGATTAGTAATGCATTAAAAAAACTTGATGTAAATAAGGGTGCAGGCCCAGACAATTTACCTCCACTATTTGTTTCTAGGGTTGCTGAGACGATATCTTGTCCATTAACTGCTATATTTAATGCTTCCTTGAAGCAAGGTGTTTTCCCTACAATATGGAAGGAAACGAGAATTGTTCCCATTTTCAAAAGCGGTGATCATGCTCATGTAGCAAACTATAGACCCATAGCAATACTTTCTGTTCTCGCAAAAACATTTGAAGCTCTAATTTGTCCAATACTGTCTTGGCATCTGTCGCAGTCGTTAATTGATAGTCAGCATGGATTTATTAAAGGCAAATCAACGGCAACCAACTTGGTGACTTATGTTGAAAGTATAGTGGATGCTGTTGATACACGAGTCCAAGTTGATGTAGTCTACACCGACTTCAGCAAGGCATTCGATACTGTTAATCATGATATACTTGTTGACAAACTGCGATTGCATGGAGTGTTGGATCCCTTGCTGAGTTGGTTCAGGTCGTATCTTTCCAAGCGGAGCCTTAAGGTCGTAATGAATGGTTGCACCTCTGTTCCCTATACTGCAACGACGGGCATCCCGCAGGGTTCTCATTTGGGCCCCCACCTTTTTGTTTTATTTATAAATGATATACACAAGTGTTTTAAAAACTCTCATATCTTTTTATTCGCTGATGACCTAAAAGCTGTTAAAAGAATTAGTAATCAAAAGGACGTAGTTTTATTTCAGGATGACTTGGACAGATTGGCAAGATGGTGCGATGATAATAAATTATATTTGAACGTAAAGAAGTGCAAGCATATAAAATTCAGTAGAAATAAGAACATCATAGCATCAAACTACAAATTAAATAACGAAGTGATAGAGGAAGTCGAATGCATTCGTGATCTAGGTGTACAATTTGACAAAAAACTGAGTTTTATAAATCAAATTGATGAAATTGTCATGAAAGCTACAAGAATGTTAGGTTTTATTCTGAGACAATGCAAACACTTCAGAAAGCCCAGTACCAAAAAGGTTATATACAATGCGTTGGTGAGGAGTCATTTAGAATATTGCAGCGTAGTCTGGTCTCCTGGTTACCATGTCCATGTTGCACGAATTGAACGGTTGCAAAAGCGGTTCCTATGGCATCTGACTTTTAGCTGTAATAAGGGCAGGAGTCTTAAGTCATATGAGGAGCGACTCAAGTATTTCGGAATGGCTTCCCTGGAAAAGCGTAGGGAAATGTTGGACTTAGTTTTCCTCAAAAAACTTGTTACAGGTACTATTAAATGTCCGGAGTTGCTTAGTAAAGTCATGTTTAATATTCCATTTAATTTACCAAGAAGATCTAATGGGAAATTATTTCGTTCGCCATTGAGCCGCACAAATTTAAAAAAGCATTGCTCGTTGTCCAGAATGTATGCACTGTACAGGAGATATGAGGCGTATATCGACTTGTATTACACGTCAATAGCAGGCATCAAGAAAGCTACACTGATGTTTTAGATTTTAGATTTTAGTTTTGGTTTTTATTTTAGTTTTAGTTTTGGTTTTAGTTTTATTACTTTAGTTTAAGATATGATAAGATAATGTGGATCTGAACACCTTAAGTGTTTAGATTCATGCTTAATTCATTGTTTAGTTTTAAACATAGGTATTTCACTTGTATTGTATTGATTCTGTTTTAATTTTTACTATAGTTTTACTTAGTGTATACACACTTTTTAGTGCATGTGGTGCTTTTCTATAAGTGGTGAGGCACTTAGATATGTAAGAACATCCTTGTAATTAATAGAGCTTGTAAGAGTGTACTCATTGTTGAGAAGCCAATAAATAATAAATAATAAATAATAAATAGATGACTGCATTTACGAAGTCGGTGGTCGAGTCATTCTATTGCAATATTATTTTATTGACGATTTATAAGTGCCTTGTAGAGACCTATATAAATAAAGAATATTTTGATTGATTGATTGATTGGTTTAATGAATGCATTTTTTAAATAGCAAATGCGGCAAACGAGCAAGCGGGTCGCCTGATGGTAAGCAATCACCGCCGGCCATGGACATCCGCGACACCAGAGGTAACGCCGATGCGTTGCCGGCCTTTAAGACCCCGTACCCTCTCCTGAGCTCTGGCAACCTTACTCACTAGCAGAAACATAGCACAACAGTTACGAAGTGCTATTTCACTGTTGTGGTCTTCTAGAAGGTGGAGAGAATATCGTAATTTCAATCTGCGATAGCTACGATGATAAACAAAATATAAGAGAATATCGGAGCTTTTTGCGAGGATTTGGTGTTTGGTGGAGGAAAGTAAAGAACAAATAAATAACGAATAATTCAATTACAAATTTACTTTGCTTTACTTTTTTTCAGACAGCATCCTTTTGTTACATTTTTTTTACAAATTAAACAAATCTTTCTACAAGTTTCTTTAAGTTAAATTACTTATTGCATCATTGTTTGTAATTATCGCTCATTTTTCACAACTAAGAAACAGATTCGTACTTAGGTACGTTTTATATCTTACAGTATTTTAGTGCTAATGACCATTTAATTAATTCTAATTAAAATGTATAATGATCATACTACAAAGACATTATGTTCCCTGAAAAACAAGTTCGTACATCGTAAACATCTGGGACTAATGTACGCTAGAAACATAAATTAACATAGTGAAACATGTGCATGTCACTTGAAGTCGACGGAATAATGTACCTAACTGTATGTAAGTAATTGCTTGTTTTCTGTTATCTTTTGTTGTAAAAATACTAATTAGTTACCAACTTCCGACTAACGTTTTAGTTAAGGGCTTGGCCGCTACGTACTACGTAATACCTGGGAGTACCATTACCAATAATGAAAACAGATGGTTTATAAAAAAAACGACTAATCAAAACTAATCATCATAGGTAAGTAATTTTTGACTGCATACACTATGCTACTATAACTGCATTTACATACATTATATTCAAAAACACCACCCAAAACAAAAATAGTTTTTAATCCTAAGCTAACAATTGGTACAAATACGTTTCGAAATAATATTTGTAAAAAAATTGTCCGTCTCTGGTATTTATTGCCCTCTAAACCGTCTAGGGCGACGGAATCTGCCTTCGCAAATAAACAAGTTCGAGAACAAAGAAATAATTCCACACAGCATGTTTCGACCTAACAATAAAATTCTGAACCAACAGACTCGTAGCTTGTGATTTTAATTACCACTTTCAACGGAGAACTTCACCTGCCGATGATAAAAAGAGGCAGCAAAAAGAGGGCCCTAAGAGTTTGCACCTAATCTCGAATCAGATAACTGGGAGTGCTTCACAAAAAATATAACTGTCGTCGCCATCCTCAGTACGACCCATCACAATGGAGAAAAAACTTCAAGTCAAGATAAAAAGGGCGATACAAGGCATGCCGGCAAAAAACGTTGTTCGTCACGATCTAAGTGCTGCTTCCGAACACGACAATCCCATTATAACATTCGTCAATACCCATAGAAACTCAGTCACACTTTATAAACACTCACGAAACGATATAGAACATCATTGTCTGTAGAAACTCACGAGTATGAGAAACTGGGGCGAAGCGTTCAGTTCACACTTGCATACACGCGATAATTTAAAAAGTGTTAATAGTTTTACTAGCGTATGCTTTTTCTGGGGCACTGTTTTGTACCATTTCATTTCCTGTTAAAGAGAAATTACCTGCAATTATTTTCTATTATCAAATGAACTAGTGAGCTAAAGTACTTGGAAAGTGTTCTGTTAATGTGGAATGAATTTTAGAAAGAGCTTTTAGAACTATTGGCCGTCGTAAAATCCACCAGATACTTTCAAGAGATATTTGAAAACCTAGTCCGACCCAGTAGCGTTCTTAATGATTAATATTTTTAGAAATGTCTATGAAAAGTAACGTTAACAAGAATGAAATACAAGCAGTTTTAGAGCGGAAACTTCGAGAAGCTACTATATTTTTGTATTATTTTCTTTCAACAACTGCCCCATTTCAAACTAGTTAGGCTACAAGAACTAAGAAGCTGCAAGTTTATAAGCTAGCTTTCTTCAAACAGCTTAAGAATATAGAACGCGCACTTTTTTATGCTAGCTGAGAAGTGTTGAGAATATTTCACTATACACTTCCATGAACAAAACGTAGTCTTTTACAGTCGATAATTAAGTCAGGAATACAGCATATGTTATTTATTAAGGTCTAAATTTCTAATATAAATTCATGGTAATTCTATTATTCTTCCTTATTACAACTAATGTTAGGTTATCTTCTTTAGTTTCCGTTGCTTGCAAATTGTCTTACACTCAAGACTTATTTGACTATCTATAAGTGGTACTCTATAAGTGGAAACAACACGCGTCCAAAAAAAAAAACACACTCAAACGTGACGTTATTAGCAAAAACTTTGCCAATAACTGTTAAAATTCTGATTTCCTTCAAAAATTGAACTTCCATTAAGGTCGAAATAGGAAACGGGCTCTCGAGCACACCTCGCAGCTGCCGTGAATGAAAGAGCAAAATAATAGCCAAGAACTCCCCGGAGACGCCATTATAACTCGACTAACAAAGGGATTATCTTGTTTGGGAACCTCTTGACGGCACTCGACGACTCCTTGTATGTATCGTGTTACATTTCCAGTAAAGGTGGCTATTGAAGCAGTTTTTGTGGGTGTGGTTGGGATTTGTATTTTTCTGCGACGGGGTGAGAATGTAGCGGTCGAGTCAAAGGAACGGCCGGTCTTTCGAATGCTTTTTGCACCTTGTTGTGTGTGTAGTGAGGCGGGGAATATTCTTTAGATATTGAATTAAACTTGCCTCACTTCCTCCTGGGGCTACTTTTTATTAAAAGGGGTTTAAACTTTTTCTCTCACTTCAGCTGCAAGTCTAATACAAATATCATCTGACAGTGGATGGCTACTATTTTATATGTTTGGACTGTATAAGATTTCCAATTGCAAAATACAGGTTAAATTCGACCGTCTTAGATAAATTCCTTGGATCGGTTATTTGTCAGATAGCTCATACTAACTTGTACGGATCTGTAAGATACTGATAGTTCATTAAAGTGAGTATATGTGTAGTTTACACTTTACTATAAAACTGATCGGCGGTAAAGCAGTCCTATAAAGCTACATTACACAATAAGTAACTAGCCTAAGGGTCTAGCCACAGCTACGGCGGCGAGCGGCGCGGCGAGCGGCGCGGCGAAGCCGGCGACGGCCACCCTAGTCGTGGGTATGGCCGCCGCGCGTTCGCACCGCGCATCTCGCCGTCGTAGCTGTGGCATGCTTCATACAATTTCCTTTATTTGATTTTTTCGCTCGCCACTTTCGCTGGCGCAAGACGCATCGCAAGTCGCACCGCTGTGGGCTGTGGCCAGGGTGTAAAACAATCAAACAAACTCACCATGTTTGCTATCAGCGACAGCCACGACCACCCAAAGCACGAGGAGAACGCTCCCCCCTCGCGCCATCTTCACACGCGCGCGCGCATCACCTAAAACAATAACGCTGTTTGAGATCGTGGAAGCAATGTTTGCGCGGCATAGTTGGAATCGCTGGAAGGAAAGTTTTGGGCGATTTTGGACCTTAAATTGAAGGTGGAAAGTGTGATTTGAAGATGACAGCAACTTCCTCGATCTTTCTTTTAGATCAAGGGTCAAGATTAAACTTAACATTTTGATTTTTTATATACTATGGGCTTACTCTTGGTCCCAGGCTAGCCCGTAGGCATAGACGAGGACGTAAAACGCCAGTAAGGGCATCTTTCTTAAAGATAGAGAAAGGCTGGAACAAGAGTAAAACTACGGGTAGGTAAATAGGCATGTCAAAAAAATTAAAAATTGGTCGCTCGTGTATTTAGTTAAATGTATGTTATAAAGTCATTGTAGTCTTAAAAATTTGAATGAGATAAGAATGAGACTACCTCGTCTGTCGGTCACTTTTTATTAGGGAAGTCAAAAATACGCCGCCGTTTTTATTTTAGATTCCACCTTAAATCATATTTAACAGAGATGGATTATTCAATATTTATTCATCCCACGTTAATGAATGAGGAACGCTGCTTATGCATTCAAAACATTTTTTACCTACCAATAAACTCAGACCCATTCCATTATTAGTCGGCCGGTCCCAAAGACCATTGTATAGTGCCAACCGTGACTAATTACAACTGTGAGAGTGTTGGGAAAAAATAAATGTTCATATTATAAGCGTGGGTAACTAGGGTTTGTGGAAACCTGCCCGCGCGACAGAAATATGAAATAATGTCTGGAACTAATACGGAACAGATGGAATGGATATCGGGCCACTAAATTAGAATATACTGCTTAGTTTGTTGACTATTCTAGTGCTATTCGATTTCAAAGGGGCGTATTGGAAATAGTACGAGATAATCAAGAGTTTATGGAGTATGAAGTGAAGTTCCTGGAGTTTGGTATTTATGGCGTTTCTAGCTAATGCACGTTGAATTTGGAGTTAGTTCTATTATCCTCTATGAAGTGTTAGCAGAACAACTTGTTAAAAAAAGTTTACGTTTTTACATTACTTTTTATAACTGTAACAGCTGTTTATTTCTTATCATGGTTAACCGGGCAATTTTATTCGACGTTAATTTCTTTGTCAGAATTTAAAAAGTCACTTGCTATCGTCAAAAAGCTAATGATAATAATGACACAGTAAAGCTTAATACGTACATATTTCTAACATCATGATTTTTTCGTCGTAGAAAATTAAAATATGTATAACCCTAAAGAATCAATTTTAGTACCGTGAAAGTTGCTCGATATAATGAGTGTAAATTCAATAATAAAACTGTAATGCCCTTTGTCGAATCTAATCCGATCCAGTTATTTTCCAACAATACATAAACACATACATCATTCGAGCTCACTTAACCCTAACGCGGCGTACGACCTATTTACATTTTATTATTTCCAGCGATAAATCTCAGTAAAGACTCTTAATCTACAGCTTAAGTAAATCATTTGATAACCGTTTAGATTACCCGCAGTAGCATTGAGCGCTTTTATGAGCGTTAATCCTTCAGATAACGGAACAGATAACATGTGTCAAACATAACGCTACTGAATTTATGGCGGTGTATAAAAGTATGAGTCATTTTGTCACATAGTCCTGATATTGTGTTGGACCTGTTTAGTGTAATGGTTGAATTACTTATATCAAAAGAAACTAAGAATTTAATTTTCTGAAATAAAAATTAATCTTCTTTATTTGTCTAAGTATAAAGTTCGATATACTTTACATTGGTTTGAAAATTCAAAATTGATAAAGATGGCGTAGGCAACTCAGTTTCGAAAAATAATTCAGATACGTCAGTAGAGAGGCAAGCGACGCGGTGAGCGGTGATATAATATCGATTTTAAAACTGTCCAAAATTGCATAAATGTATTGTTCTGCATTATTGCTATTACGAGTACTCCTCAATACCCGCCTATCGTAGACAGCAGTCGTCGAAGCAAACGTAACCCGTATTAGGCCGGCGAGTAGGACAAGCTTCTCTCGTAATTGGCAAAGGCCGTGATGGGACTCGGATACGCTCGATGGTCTAAGTGATTTGATTTAGGGCCAGCCAACACGTTACAAGGACGTTATTGGATAAATATCTGGCGATATTTAGTTTTTCGTTTGTTTTTTTGTGTCACCAGAGTAGGTACAGAATCACTAATTAACCTATTTATTAAATAAATTTGATTTAGGGCTAGCCGAACGTTCAAGTCCTAGTTACGTTATTCGATAAATATCAGAAAAAAAATCACTCGGTTTTGGGGGTTGCCATAGGAGCTACACATCGATTTGCCAATAAGCTATAGTTTTGCTAATGAGTTCAGATAAAACTGATGATACAAGTTTGGAATTATAAGTCCACATCAAAATACGTGATTTGTTAGGCTTCCAATATTAACTGTACCAAATAAAAGCTTTGCCCATGAGAGGGAACAATTACAAAGTATTTGATCCTCAGACCACACATCTCACCTTATCATTAACGTGCAAACACTACAAAACTAAAAGCTAACATATAATTGTATAACCAGACCAGCTAATTAGATCAGCAAACCGCTAAATCAGACGAACAATTAATCAAACAAAAGTCGTTAACCGAATTAACTGTAAACTCGACGAAATTTGTTTAACTTCCATCCCATCATTAGTGGAATGAGCTGGGTACACAATGCACAGTACTGACGATGACAGTGAAGATGGTAACTACATCCTTCATGTGTAAATAATCATCATCATCATTATCGGTTTATGACGACACGCTTAGTGTTAGTGGTCAGGAAGTTGACTAGACCAAGAGGTCGCGTCAATCTTCGCGTCGTGTCAATTTGTGTGCATGAACATCTCTGTTTGGTTCTGGTCTAAGTGTTATTTATGTAATCTATTTAGGTATATTTGTAGAGGTATAAACTTATGTCTATTCATTCCCGAGTGCAAGCTTCGAGCTTCGTTTGGAGCTAAGCGATTGGTTTGTTATTCCAAGGATTTTTTCATCATAATTCTCTTTCTGTTCCAAACCTCGTCAGGACTAAAGCCTCCCCCAAATGAAGACTCCGGCCAGAGTGACGATTTGCACAGGATGACTAGCAGGAGCTGGATGCAAGTTGCAGAGGATCAGACTAAATGGAGATCCCTAGAAGAGGCTCTTGTTCCAGATTTGAACACGATAGTGATGTTTATATTGATGATGATGATAATGGTGAGATTATTGCCTATTTGTTGATTAATAAAACAGGGAAACGCTGCTGCCCAACCTCCCGGAATGTTCTTTAGTCAATTCTACTTTACGTATACCGTTATACTAAGGGCCCACATGAATATTAAAACGAAGTAACCTATTGTATCGAATCGGCGCCGGCGCCACAGAAACGGATATGGTTTAAAACGTCATTTGTCATTGTTTTATAGTCAAAAGGATGAGCTTATAATCATAAAAATGCATCTTGAGTTACGGATACGGCATTTGATATGAACATTAACTGGGCTACGTTGGAATCGTATAAAGTTAGGATAAATATCTGGATAAACGAGTATAATAACAAATGAATGTACTTTAACCAAAATTATGCGAAAGTGTTAAAAACACAGCTTTATTACAAGTCCTATTATAAAATAATAACTATAATAGTTAGCTTCACTACATAGTATAAAACAAAGTCGCTTTCTCTGTCCCTTTGTATGCCTAAATCTTTGAAACTACGCAACGGATTTTGATGCGATTTCTTATAATAGATAGAGTAATTCAAGAGGAAGGTTTTTATGTATAATACATGCATAAATAGGAGAGAAACACTAAGAAACTTAGTTGAACCCGTGCGAAGTCGGGGCGGGTCGCTAGTTACAAATAAGATGAATGATTTCATTCATCTTTGAATGAAGAATGAAGCGTACATTATAATAATTTTATCAAAGTAGTTACTAATGCAAAACAATTAGCAAACTTCGCTCTTCAACACCCTGAAAACTAATCGTCGAAGGTCTGGTTTTCACCAGCCCATAAACTACACCTAATTACAAAGATAAGTTGAAGCTATCCTACTGTTTTTATCAGATTGTGGATCGAGCGCCAGTGAATCGCAAAGTAAATGCGGTGTAGTATTACCCAATACCTTGTAAGGAGCCGTCAGCGAACTAAAAAAAGGACAGCGGGACACTGGCGATTTTTTAATTTTTGTTTTTTTATTATATTTAACCTAAATGGGATTAGAAAATTGGTAAAACGTCACTTAGGTTAAATTTTGTATCAAAACATTGGTATCAGGCTTAGTGTCGTCCAACCAATGTTTAAAAAATTGTTGTTATACAAACAACTAAGTGGGTCACCTGAGTGGTATGGTGGTAGTGGTATGGTAAGTGATAACCGCTGCCCATGGGCATTAACAACCGCACTAGGGTCGCAAATGCTTTGCCTCCCTTTAAGACCCCAAACCCTCCCCTACTAAGCTCTGGCGACTAGAATAGATAAATGACGAATGTACTAATTAATATTCATACTACAAGTAAATAAAGAACTGTTCGAAAAATTGTCTTAACCCATACTTTTATCCTTATTATTCTTCCACTCCTTAGAGTACGAGTACATGTCTTCAACTCAACAAGCAGCCCAACACATAAAACAATTGAAAACATTTCAACCGTATCCTTTATTACAGACACTAAACCCGCATTTCCCGCAAAATCCGCCTCTACGTTTCGCACATACGCTTTACACTCCTTTGAACGTTATTAACCGCGTTATCGCTCGATGCTCGACAGGATGACGTCGCGGCACAATCGCAAGTTTGCAGTGGGCCTTATGCGACGGTGTGGAGTTACGGCGCTTTGTTACGTTTCCGATAAGGTCGGCTTCCGGCGTACTTATCTAGGAGCTTTCATAAACAAACGGATCTTTTGCATGCTTGCTATATCATTTGTGTGACTTTAAATGTATCCAGCACCTTTGTGCAGGTTTATTAAAATAAAAGTTTGCGTCTGATGTTGTAACAATTTTTTATAAATACCGAGTTTGTGCTTATTGTTATCTTTCACTCATATTATTTGGGTAGCCTTTGAGTTCGAGTGCTCCGTCCGTATCAGGTCCAATGCAACAGCTAAGAGATTAAAAACACTCAAAGGAGTAGACAAATTTTATGGTGGTACTGTTATTTTGAAGTCAGAAAGGTTTAATCTTCTTTAGCTGTGTTATAAAATATATAATTATTTTTAAAATACTTTCAGAATTTCGATGCTTATTAGTATGTTAGCGTCCGATAGCACTTCTATTTTGAAGTTGATAAGCATTCCTATGAACTATTTTGCATGGATAACTATGTCTTGTAGCCATTTCTAGGTAAAACAACAGTTAAAAAAACTATCTACTACAAAATACCTAATATTAAATACTTCGCTCCTCATCTTTTAAAGGCTTTCTTAACCATCTCGTCGTTGCATATTTAACGACCACTTACATCGGTCCGAAGGCGCTTCAATGTTTGAGCAGTCTGATGTAAGGCGGTGTTTTAATGTGTCCTGGTCATTGAGTATTTTCATCTGCTTGATGCATAAGGAATACCTAATACGACGTTTTTATGTGCGTGTGCAATGGGTGAGCCCCCTTTAAAAATGAAAAAAAAATGTATTCACCATTTAGTAAAAGTTCTAAAACAATTTGTAAAAACAAACTTGCAATTTGTAAAACGATAGAAACAGAAATATTCGGTAAAATGTTGGCTCACCCAGTCCTCACCATGTGTCAGATGTATCTCCGCATGTGATGACTTTACAAAAAAAAACCAGCAGTGTACCATATTTTAGTAAAAATCTATTATAGTATATCTAAGAAATTTTAGTGCCCCAAGATGTGTAATAAAAAAATTACAAATGATTTACTCGGCTCACCCGATCCACACGTTTCTAAAAGGGCCAATAATTTACCGAACAAGCAATTTAATCAGTTTTATAACTGTTCTTGGTTTAGTAAACATTGAATATGAATTTGTAAAACTTAAAACAAACCATTACAACTATCCGTTCTTGCGTAATCATCGTTTGAAGGTGCTCACCCAATCCTCTCATTTTCGCAAAGTGAAAAACGTTCATATCTTTTTTTAATTATACGTTACAGAGAAAGTAAATATATCAAGTTTTAGTAAAAATTTTTACTAAATGATCACGTAAAAACATTTTGAGATTTTTATGTACTTTAGGAGATATACGTAATTCATTGTTTGTATGAAACTCTATAGAGTAGGGTGTCTACACGTTAGAAAATAATCAAACTCCTATTTCGTTAGAAATATAATATGGACAGAAATAACCATGAAGGAGTTTGTAGTTTTTACCATGTTCAAGTATTTGTTAAATATTGTACAAAAATATCTAAGAATCGTATTATGGGCAATTAATATTAATTCACATGAAGGTGAGGAAGAAGTACGTCGAGTACAACGACGGCAATAGTATAGTTTACTGTTTATCACATTTTAGAATGGCTTTTGATTCAATAGTATCATTTACAGTACCTTGACAGTAACTGTTAATATAATGACAATGATATTCATTCCGTTCTGCTTAAAGTGATATTCATTATAAGAAAAATAATAAAATACTATGTTTAAAATAAGTTTTATGTCATAAATAATACGTTTAAAATACAATTTCAAATATTTTTTTATAGTTAAAGCTATATTTTATTGTATGTCACTGTTTTTCATACAATATTATATTGTGTCTATTGAGAACAAGGGCAGACTATCCATATTTACGATGAAAGGAACGCATTTTTTCAAAAGCAGTGTATAGCGGAAGTTAAATTACTAATTATTTTCTTTTAAATACTGACAAGTTCTACAAGATTCTAAAATATATGAAAATTCATATTTTAATTTAATATATTTTGTGCTTTTGTGTCATTCGTGGCCATCACTAGGCAGGAATGGGCCATGTCTTTTACTTTAATTTCTTTAGTTCTTGATCTTTTTAGTTTGTTACTAGCGGCCGCCAGCGAATCCGTCCGCGTGGGTTACGGTTTCCGCACACAGTGTTACTATATTTTTTAGGCAATTTTATGTAGAATATTTCTGTCATTCATGATTTCTATGTGACTTTAACCATTAAAGCTGCATACGCGACTGAAGCTTAAGAAATGGAGTAAATTCTCCCGTTTTCCCAACATTTCCCTCCACTACGCGGCTCCTGTTGATTGTAGCGTGATGAAAAGTAGGTATCCCATAATAAGTTCAGAAGTATGAAGAATAATTTTACCAAGTTTCGTCAAAATCCGTTCAGTAGTTTTTGTTTCTATAAGGAACACACAGACAGACAGAGAAACAAAAATTTTACTGATTGCATTTTTGGCATCAGTATTGATCACTAATCACCCCCTAATTACTATAAGTTCTTTTAATTTTTAGTTTGTTAGTATTATATTTTTTATAGATTGAGATTAGATGAATAAGCGTATGTTTTATTTGGTTTTTTAAGTGTAAAATTTTCTTTGAGTTCGTTGAATTTTTAATTTGTTATTATTATTATTATTATTTTAATTTCATGTAAACTCAATAAACGTATTTCTCTCTTTCTTTCTTTATTTCTTTAATAACCAATATTGTGTCTTTACTTCCTAACGTGTAGACACCCTACTCTATAGAGTTTCATACAAACAATGAATTACGTATATCTCCTAAAGTACATAAAAATCTCAAAATGTTTTTACGTGATCATTTAGTAAAAATTTTTACTAAAACTTGATATATTTACTTTCTCTGTAACGTATAATTAAAAAAAGATATGAACGTTTTTCACTTTGCGAAAATGAGAGGATTGGGTGAGCACCTTCAAACGATGATTACGCAAGAACGGATAGTTGTAATGGTTTGTTTTAAGTTTTACAAATTCATATTCAATGTTTACTAAACCAAGAACAGTTATAAAACTGATTAAATTGCTTGTTCGGTAAATTATTGGCCCTTTTAGAAACGTGTGGATCGGGTGAGCCGAGTAAATCATTTGTAATTTTTTTATTACACATCTTGGGGCACTAAAATTTCTTAGATATACTATAATAGATTTTTACTAAAATATGGTACACTGCTGGTATTTGTAAAGTCATCACATGCGGAGATACATCTGACACATGGTGAGGACTGGGTGAGCCAACATTTTACCGAATATTTCTGTTTCTATCGTTTTACAAATTGCAAGTTTGTTTTTACAAATTGTTTTAGAACTTTTACTAAATGGTGAATACATTTTTTTTCATTTTTAAAGGGGGCTCACCCATTGCACACGCACATACGTTTTTTACTTGAGCCGGTAAGCTAAAGAGTTAAAGACTTTTGATAGGCGTTTTTGATCTAATTTGTGGAAGTTTAATGACTCAAAACAAAAAAATTGGCCAAGTGCGAGTCGGACTCCCGCACTGAGGGTTCCGTACAAATTCTATTTTTGACGTATTAAAAAAACTACTGAATATATTTCGTTCGAACCAATTTTCGTTGGTAGTTTTTATGGTAATGTACATTATATAATTATTTCAGTTTTATCATCCTCTTATTTTAGAAGTTAGAGGGGGGGGGGGGGGGGGGACACACTTTTTTCCACTTTGGAAGGGTCTGTCACGCAAAGTATTCACTTTAGAAAAAAGTGTTATTAGAAACCTTAATATCATTTTTAAAGACCTATCCATAGATACCCCACACGTGTATGTTCAATGAAAAAAAATATTTCGAGTTTCAGTTCTGACTATGGGGACCCCCCACTTTTTTATTTTTTTTCTATTTTCGTGTAAAAACCTTGTTGCGGTTCACAGAATACATCCACTCACTAATTTTCAACAGTATAGTACTTATAGTTTCGGAATAAAGTGGCTGTGACAGACTGGCGGACAGACAGACAGACAGACAGACAGACAGACAGACATGACGAATCTATAAGGGTTCCGTTTTTTTGCCATTTTGGCTACGGAACCCTAAAAAATCACGTCATGTAAACGCATGTTTTGAAATAAAATAAGTAATTTTCTTTATTAGTGCCGGACCAATTTAGTTTATGAACAAACATATTGCTACGATGTGCATTGTATGGAAAAAGTTTCGTTAGGTAGCAATGCTCGACATTACTTTTACCTTATCTTGAAATTTTTACACACGTATGCCATAATTTAGAATAAAAGTTCTGATTAGATTATTATTAGTAGCAGACTCACTTGCAGACAAATCATACATAGTTACAGAATGGCATACGAGATTTAACTACAAGATAATAATTACTATAATAATACGAGTATAGATTGGCAGATAGATAAATAAAGTGTCTGTTTTCATCACTGAGAAACACGAACACCGTCGCTGGCCACCAAAATAATAACCAGGTATAAAAGATATGTTTCTACCAGTACACAAGAAAAATACTCTATAGTTTCATTCATTCGTACGCCCGAGGGGAATTCATTAGTATGAAAGCACACGTTCGCGTAAGGTATAAAATTCAATTATTGTAACTACCTTGGCCAAGTTAGAAGGGCTCGTTGAGGTAGTCCACTTTGACCACCTAATTTTTGAGCACCCGCAACTTCAGCTTCTTATTTTTATCCTTGGTGAATGTATTTAAAAATTCTTCGCCTTGAGTATGTGGGACTCCAACTGCGACTTCCCTTAACACTAAGTACGGCTCTCGGACCATAGTCAAGTCTTTTAGCGCCGATGGATATTTTTGGCAGGACCATTTGATGTTTTTAGCCAGTCAATAATATGATATTCAAAGTGGACTTAGCTTCAAGTTGTGGGTGCTTAAATATTGGGTGCGTGAAGTGGATTTCGTCGCCTCGTAGCTTTTTGTGAGCGTTAGAGATACAGAATCTGTTGATAGGGCTTGCAACATCAGTTCTAATAGCTTGTGATATCGTTAGAATATAACCTTCGGGACTAAATTAGTTTTCGATTGGTTGCAGTATATTAACATGTTAATGAGGTTGGGGCACATCATTGTGGAGTGTCGTTTTTTACAAGGTAGACACTTGGGCGAACTTCTACATCTTTTCGCTTCTTTCTTGGCCTTGACGTCCTCCCTCTTCTGCGCATTCGTCATTTTAGCTGCCTTGAGACATTCCACGCTGCAGTGTGAGTCCTTTTCGCACCAAATACACGTCACGGCGGTAGGCTTACGGTTCTCCGAGCTCGTTCCGGCGACAAAACAGCAAGTAGGCGATTTCGGATCGGTAGCGCTGGTTCTTGCATAAGCAAGTTGTATCCTTTCTTCCGACTCTACTTCTAATCTTAGAAAGTCGACTAGGTTTGACAGCTCGTTCTTGTTCTTGTCAGTAGCTCTGTACCTGTTCCAAGCGCGGAGTACGTCATCTGGGAGCGCCGACTCAACCATGGGGAATAAGATGGACGCATATTTGTCCTTCGTCACGCCCAGTGTGTCGAGAGCTTCGAGATGTGTTTGCAGGCTGTCGTACAACGTCGACAAATCTTGCGCACTGGACGGTACTTGTCTTTTCTCCTGCATCAAGGCTATCAGACCTCTCACATAGGTTTCTATCAATACATCATCCCGTGCATACCTAGATTTGAGGGCTTCTAGTGCCTTTTTATAATTTTCGCTACAAGGCGGATAGCTTTCTACAAGTTGCCTAGGTTTTGTATTGAGTTCCATCGATTGGAGTAGATATTGGTACTTATCTGAGTCATTGATGTCATCGTCTTCGTCGATCTTTGAAAATTGACCCCAGAACAGCAGCCATCTCTTGATTTCTCCATTGAACTTCGTTATTTCTAACTTAGGCACTTTTACCTTGCGCTGATTTGAAGAAGATTTTGCTGATTCCAGCGAACTCCTTGAATCTTCTTCGAATTTGTTGAAGTTTCTATACCGTGCCTTCAAAACGTGCCATCGACTTTTGTACAGTGCAGCCTTCTCCTGGTCAGCCTCGAACGATTTCTCGTCGAAGTCCTTTAGACTACACCATAAGTCCCGGATGGACACCTCACATGCAAACAGCTCCTCGGCGCAGTCGGAGAGCCGAGAATAGTAGCCCTCCACGGAGGCGACCTCTTCCTGATCGCTCTGGCGGCACTCTTTCAGTGAATATTCCAGAACGTCAGCGGCCTTCGTGAAGTCTTTACGCAATTGCGTTCTCTTCCTCTTAGACTCTTCCATATTATTATTCTACGCCGCAGTTTTATTATCTGTTTCCACGTTATATAAACGATTTTACCACGGTCGCCACTTATGTTGAGAATATAGATTCGTTAGCGTGAAATAAAAGCACACCATTTTTCACAATTCTGTTATATTCTGACATGCATAAAACCCATAGCAACTTACATAGACAATATCTCAAAAAGTATGTAACAGAGTTAGTTTTTGCTTTAAAACGGATAAAGAGACCATCTCATTCTTAACATTTTCTGTCCACATGGCTTTAGTGCTACTTCATTATTGTTATTAAGACTTGATACAAACACACATCACAACATTCTATACTTTTGAAATTAAGCTGAAGAGTATTTTTGTTCATTTCTTTGAACGCGCTTATCCCAGGAACTATTGGTTAGAATTGAAAAAAATATTTTGTTTTGGATAGTCCATTTGACGAGGAGGGCTTTAAGCTTACGTATAACACTATGTGTGCGGCAACCAAAATCTACGCGGACCGAGTAGAGGGCGGCCACTATTATTCATACACATACGAGGTGTTTCTCCACTACACACTAACAATTTCGACACTAGTCTTACAGCTTGAATTCTCTTAGGATATGTTATTATTTGTAAGCTACGGTTGCCAATTAGCCTTATCACTTCTACTGTGTCAATATCAAATAAATACCATTCGTTTTCATCCCATTCTTTATATCCAAGTAACAAAACCCTAAAATCAATGCAATACACGTAATTCCTTCAAGGTTTTCTAATCAATAACTTATAAGGTCATATCAGTCATGAACGTTATACAACTCACTGTTCTCAGCAGTTTTTATATCGAACATAATAATTACATACATACCGCTAATTGAGACTTTTGTATTTCATTTGTCAGATTTTGCTGAGTCACGTTAATTAATTCATAGATCTGTTTTGTAAAAAAATAAGAAATACATGAGAAAGAAGATTTTTTGTGTGCAAATGTAAGGCTTGTTACTTTTAAATCTTATAGTCTTTGATCTATTGATGTCAATTTTAATAAGTTCCTTTTATCATCCTGTACGTAAAAGCACATAGGTACCTACTCGTTTCATTGTGCAAAATCTAAAGTATTATTATACTGGCTGGTATTAGGTAGCTAAAGTTGAAATAGGTAAGATTTAAATGCACGGACTTAAACGATTAAGACAAAATATATTTAGGAGTATAAAAGTCGTAAGCTATATTTAAATACAGCTTTTGTTCTAAAAATATCTCCCCATAGATAAAACCGCAAACACAGCTGCAGCTCGAATGTAAATAAATAAACGATTAACCTACGTATATTCAACAGTGAATTTTAGAAAATACTATTAACTGCTGATACAAGTGCATTTACTCTTAGTGTTAAACATAATAATCAATTCAGAAATAATAAGAGATCTGTTTGTACGGTATAATTGTAAACTGGCTGTGTCTGCGGTTTGTCTAATAACAGACTTTCACATTCACTATATATTTCTCCAACCGCTTTGTTTCGACCTAAGGTACGCCTAGATAGTCTTAGAATTAAGCTAGTGAGGCTTCATAATTATTAATGCTATCACCTCTATTAAATATTATCATGATATTGACAACCCGCGTGGTGTAATAGGCAAGTCGTTGACTTTAGACTAAGGGTCGCGGGTTTGATCCCCACACAGGTCAAACATTTGTGTGAATGAACACGTATAATATATTTCGTTTGATTTATATTTTTATGCAAAAAAAGTATTAAGTATGCCTTTCCGTTTACTACCATCTATAATACCTACCTACGAGCTTTGAGCTTACTTTGGAGCTTGGAAATAATTTTCTACGATTTTAAGATCCAGAAGTTTTGCAACTAGAGTTCGTTTGCAATCCTATTATAGGATGTTATAAATTCGATGTAACAAATTGCTGATACTTAGCAATTTAAGTACATTATTACTTCAAGTTAAACGACTTGTATGCATCAAGTTAATCGTGATTTGACTATTACACCTCGGACTAAAAAGATAATTGCTTAGTTTTGCACCTTGATCGATGAGCAATGTAATGTAATGTCCTGTTCACGATGCAAACACTATTAACGAGTTTTAGTGGACATAGGTAATCATATTTTAGTACGTAGGTATTTGAATATTAGAATAGCAATAATAAACTTCTAGGTGAGTTTCCACTACGGCATATTCTACGATTATACTATCACATAGGATTTAAAGTAAGGCTTAAGTCGATTTACAATTTTTAAAAATATAAACAAAGAAATATCATCTGATCTTATGTGGCTCAGGCGGGAATCGAATCCAGCGCCTCTGCCATCCGGGTGAGGTAGAAATAATACTTTTCCTTTTAAGTGTGAAATGCAAACTTGTCGATCTTTCCTTGCTTAAAACGAAATATACAAAAAGGTAAGGCAATATAATTTGATGGGTCAGTAATTTGACACGACGACAAATCCCAAAGTTTAAATTATTGTGATCGATAAGCTTCTCGTGCTTTCCGAAGCACAACAATTTGTAGCCAAAAATTGTTTAATACAACTATTTAGTAACTGAAAAAAAAAATGGCCTGTATTTGAACTCAAGACCTCAGGCACAGTCGTAGCTTTAAGTACAAAAAGCAGACGTAGTGCGGTTGCTCACGGGTTTCTGAATATTTACATCTTACTTCAGATTTTTACGCTCGAATACCTACCTAGGTATCTTCGCACTATATCCCACTTCTCATAAAGAATTTAGATTGAAAACTATTTGATGTTTTGTACATCACAATATATTTCTTTTTATTCTTTTTGGTCGACGTTTGTAAGCTATTTCTACAGTTTTAAAACACTGGACTGTTTATATTGTATCGGCAGTAGGTACCTATGACAAATTAAACAGCAATTCAAACATTTCTTCAAATTTCAAATTGCGTTATGGATCTGAACCAAAAACTAGGGAGAGATGACCTAAGTAGGTATATTACTTTGTATATAACACACAAAGCTTTACATATCTATATCTCCCAAACAAAACGATTTTATCATCTACGCACCAACTCTTCAAAAGCGTTGCGACATGAAAACAGGACATCACAAAAATCTAATAGGTGCTCTTCCCTAATCTCTAAAACTATCTCTTACACGTGACAAAGCATGGTAATGGGGTTTGTCATTAGCCTATTTTTCGGAGGCGGCTCACTCCTTATCAGATCGAAGAGTTGAAGAGTTTCTCCCAACAATTGCTGCTACCGTCTTTGCTCATAAAAAATACGATTCCACATTGAAGATTAACTTGATACACGGTTAGTTCGTGACTGCGTTCTGTATCGTCACTAAAGCCGCTCATAAATCTTTATTGTATCAGAAAAAAAGCTACCTATAACTGATTGCGAATTGAGAAACAAAAACTCGTGTTAAGAATAGTAAAAAAGGCTGCTATTATGTTCACGTAGAGCGTTTTCAACGGTAGCTTTCAAATTACTGCCTTAGTGCCTACTTCTTATCGCTATGCTAAGATTACAAAACTTCCTACAAATTGTGTTGTAATTCATAAGCGTTAATAAAATAAATAAATACCTTCTCTTGACTTTAACTAGTTAATAAGTATAAATCACACCGAATGCATTAATTATGAAGGTACTAATTGATATCAAAACAAACTAAAAAAACCTAATAAGTCCTACAAAATCAGACTTAACAAAGATTTCTAAAATTAAAAGCTTGAGCTTTCCAAATGAACACGCAAATCGTCGAAGCTTTATAAATGAAAACAAAAAATATAAACAAAAGAATTCCATTGAATAATATACAAAATTACAAATACAGTCAAATTACATGTAACAAAATAGTAATTACCATCCAAGTTAATTCAAGTATGAACAATAATCACCTCAATAACGTCAAAACAATCCACGATATTATTCATAAACAGCACTGAAAACTCATTAATCTGTCACCGGCGTCAGTGTTAATAAATCCTTGCGTCCAACCGATGCAGATTAATCCACATCACACGAGTGTGAAATTGAAAACAAGTCACTTCACGTATGCAAATGACAACGAAAACTGTTTCCACAAATACGAGGTTACGAGGCAAAGCTCGGGTCGCGGGCTACGAAGCGTCCGTAGCCCTCCGGTATCGCGAGTTGACTGCCGACGACTACGCGAACGCTTCAAACGGTGGGGAACAGGGAACGCCGGGGGAAACGAAGCGGGGGGAACCTCTCCAGCCGAGGAGATAACTTTTGATCTTTTTGGAGGCATAGAAGATTTTAATGATGCAGTCACATCTGGTCGTACAGAAAAAGTACCTCTAAGTGTTAATGCATGTCAAGAGCTTAGTGGAAACGATGTGTTAGAAAAAGCCACTCTTAAGTTGCGGGTAACATTTTTAAAAATAACCCTCCGAAGACAAGCGGCTGGATTGATTGGTAATAAAACTTCAGCTCGATCTGACTACAAAACCGTTTTAAGATTTAGATTAGAATCTTCAACGAGACGGGACGAAATTGGAAGAAATACGAGATGCGGAGAGCTGGATATTGCGTTTTATATTCTTCCGTATTATTTTCACATCATCCGAGATGTCTTGGCGCAGACAATATTGCACAAGGCGGTTTTTGTCGATGTCCCGCACATGTCAGGGGTCCTACAAAGGGCCGTGGAGCACAGCAGGTACAAAAGGCCAACCCCGACTCAAGTTACAACGGACTTCTCATAGATTAATGACGGGAACATTGTGGAGTTAAGAACCCAAAAATTTACAACTGCATTGTGTTGGGCGCTCAACAAAAGAGCACAAAAGATAGGATCGGCTTCTGTTATTACCTTATCGTTTAACTGAGATCTTCGTGATTTCTCTCACTTTTAGAGTAATACGAGTTCCATTATCAATGGTAGATTTCTTTTAACACGAAACCCTAATCTGCGTCGTACAGATGTTTGGGAGGCGTACCGTTAACCAGCATACAAATAATCACATTGTATATTTCGAGCATTCCCATATTTTACAATATTGTTTTTTTTGCACAATAGCACCCTACTTATTCCATCAGAAGTTTTAGCGGGTTTCAATTATGTTTCGAGAGTTCTTAGAAGTAGCATATTTGCTACAAAAACATTGTGTATCGGTACTCTAGTTGATGAGTTTAGATTACAAGATTAAAAGCCAATAATAATATGTAATAATAAAAGATCACATATTATTGAAACGAAAATAAACGCAGATTGAGGAATTGCTAAGTACGAAAAAAATACGCATTGCTTCAAAAAATATTAAGGCATTCTAGCAATTTTTTCCATAGTTTTATACCATGGAAATTAATCCAAAATTTTATTTTACACTGTCTAAGTGCATAATTAACATTGCCAGATTGGTTTTGTTACATTAAATTATTGTTCAAAACTTATAAAACACCAAGTTGCAAGAGAAACTAGGCAATAAAACCGCGTTGATCGAAAACCAAGTGCTTCTAAATCGCAACACGACTAAAACATAACAGCGATTTATTATTTGTATTGACCGCACTGATTTATGTTCGTGTCGCGATGCGAAAACAGACTCAAGAGCTGCTATCAATAATAAAAACACTGCATTGGGAGCTGTTGGTGATAAATCATCTGGTGTAGAAATAAAAGCTTCACACGACCAAGTCGAGCGTAATGAGAAGAGGTGTATTGCACAGGCATTGACTTGTCAAGCTAAGTTTACAATGGACTACTTTGTCATTGGCAAAACAATGAAAAACTACTGGGACATGTCATTACTCAAAATAATGTTATGGATTAGTTTTGAACTGACTCAAAGGCGATTTTTGTTTTATCTTACTGTATGTACAGGGTTCTTTTGTTTTAAGGACGAATAAGTAAATACGAGAAGTACTATAAAGTAAAATATGGAAAGAAATGGAAAACACGTTTCTTTTTTATCGTCTCCGTGAAATGTAATCTTTAGGCGATTTTAAAACAAAGCTTTTAAGAGTCTATTTGACACAATAAAATTACGTCCTAAAGTTGTTGTTGTTTTTATATTAATCTGAAATTCCTATTAACCTACTTCCTGCAAGGATATCTGAATACATACCCCGTACCTTATTAATGAACCAGTCGGCACATCTCCAGTAATGAGTAATAGCGAGGTTCATTACTCAGACGCCCCGGAGTTACCCGTCATCTGTCGTCACGTGGCGGTCATGTTGAAGTCTTGTTTACGGGTGGATGGTGCGGGTGCCAACTGATTATGGGAAGGGACAAAATGTTATGAAGCTCCGAATATTTTTCTACGCGATAAACGGGGGACGGACGGCTTTTGTTTTTCGAATGTCAGTTCGATTTTTTGAGTCGTCATTTAATTTTGTACGTGCTGCGTGCGTCAGTGATGGATGGATTCAGGTGGAATTTGTTTAGGTGAAATAGAGTCAACTTTTAAAATGTTGAAATTGTTTTAGTTTGTCATTGTTGAATGTTTTACGAACAAGACTCTTATTCTTTAATGACACGAAAAACATTGTTTGTTTCCAATTAACATTTGCTATTAAGACATCCCTATAACATCTAAATTATGACATATTGCAACATTCCCAACGAAATTGCAAGCAGCCAGAATCAAAGCGAAAGGGAATAGAACGAAGGTTACCTTTTATCAATCCTCTCAGATCTCAGACGAACCTCACCTGAACTCACTATCGAAATAGAGGTCAAAGGTTCGCCATAAAAAAGCAAATCAGAAAGAAACGAAACGTTGAATAAATGATCACGTCTAACGCAACCGCTTGATGATACACCAAGTTTACGATGCAGAAAAATTGTTCCGCACAAAATGAATATTGGAAGAGGTACATCCGTACATGGAGCACGAGTCCGCAAAAAGATGCATTAAAAATCTACAGTTTCGTTTCGATCTCGAAGATAGATTCGCTGGAAGGAACCTCAGATTAATGAATAACAATAGATGCAACAAATTATTTGACAGTTATGCTATCCTTTTCTTACTTATAATGATTCACGTGTGATAGAGCAACATAGCAGAGACTTTCTCCTGCCACCTAAACTGTCAAGCAGGATGAAGTTATTACCACGTGGACCTCGTCTTCTGTTGATGAGGGACTAACAGGAAACCCGACTTAAATGAAAAGTTAAGTGATTTTTTTACGTTTTGATGGAGACACTTAAACCTGACAACGAGCTTCTATGGTATTCATTGCTCTAAGGAAGGAACAATGGTGGTATAATGCGGTGTTGGGGCTGCTAGGCGTGGTCCTGATGCAAATTGCACGGATGGGCCCGTAGGCGCTAGACAAATAGCGTCGTGAGACGACCGCACCGGTAGCCCACGACCGCCATGCCGTCCCGCCGCGGGCCAAGCGTGTTTATAATTCAAACGACGCCCGGCAAAATATGCCGAGCCCGTATGAATAAGTTTGTGCGATTTGCGCGACACATCGGGAGCAGGTTGGGTAAATAAACAATTTAAGTTTGCTGATATCATAACATCAACAATTTTTTATGTAAACATAAAATTTCTGCTTTGGAAATATTAATTACTTGTTTTACCCGCAGCTTTGACCGTGTTATCAAAATTCTCATTTAATCCCATGCAGGGAGCATTTTATCTGAAAACAGTATCCTATCACCTAAGCCAGCCCATACCCTGTAACCCTGTATAAAACAAATAACATCAAAATTGTTTAGTAGTTCAATACAAATAATATCGTGATGACACGTCATTGTCATGATAATGCTTTTAAATCTATTGAAACAAAAGTCAATATAAGCATACTTTTATTTTTTTTAAGTGTAACGTTCCAACCACAAATGGAAACCAAACATCTTCATTAATGAGGGAAAGAATATCTTCTAGGGATAATATAATGAGCTCCTTACTATTCTTTCTCTTACAACCGAAACATTCTGAAACTTGAAAGCCATTAAGTGAGCTTAATTGGAGGTTTAAAATTCATTAAGCGTCTCTTAAGTTCCCCTAATAATACGAGTTTTATACTCTAGAGACATGAGTTCGGAGTTGACATAAAAAACATTGATCTTAAAACATTTAAAACAATATTAAAGAGACATAATTGTGATAATATTTGAAATTATTTTATTATTTGACAGCATTATGTATAACTTATTAAACATATTTTCGAAAACATCTAAGCCCGGTCCCAGAAATACCTCCAAATACGAACTAACTCTACGGTTGACAGTCACTCCAATTAGAATTTGTTCCTAAATAGATTTTACTAAATCTCTCAAAACCTATATATCCCTGCATAACGCGTTTATAATTCAAGCAGCCCCGTATCGAAGCTCAGGAGATTTTATTAGGTACAATAAAACCACAGCAGCGAGTCTCGTGCCACTTTTATTCCCTTCCTGCGTTCCCGAAGGAAAACCTCTTATTTAGTCGGGATTCAGTCTCTATTTGTTTGTAACTAAAGAGATAATGTATCGGGACACTAGGTCTTAGACTAGTTTTATTGGCGACTTCGAGGCAAAAATGAAACGATCGTGTTTTAACTTTGCCGGTAAAGGAGAACGTTAAGGTACTACATTGTTGAATATATTGCAAGTGGTTAGTACAAAAACGAAGAAGACGAAAGATATAACGGAGTAGAGGTTTCTCTCCAACAATGGCCCGACGTAGTACGAACAAACAAAAAAATGAAAAATTTAAACTGGATCTATTATGAAGACGAGTCACGTAGAATATTAGACGCCCTTTGGATATCCGATCCGGAATACGATCTCCGAATCCAAGTGAACGAGTCGGGATGATTGAAAAACAAACAAACTGATGGTAGTTAACGAAGTAAACTGGAATTAATTTTCTCAGTGTTTGAGTTGTGCTATGAGCGATGGACTAGCCCCGAGCAACCGGAGTCAAGCGCCGCGATATAATTTCAAACTTGCAATGTTATTACAGGGAATGTCTGACGCGGTTTTAGAATATATTTTGAGCTCAACTTTTAATATTAATAACACTTAACATAACAATTTTCCAGACTCCCGCTAAAAGCTCTCTCTGAGTAAACATAATCTTCTATTTAACTAGTTTCTGTCAACTAGTGAGTTGTAGCTTTAATGGAAACAAACAATGACTGCTTAGAATTTCTCCAGGGTATTTTTTTAGCATTACCGAGCGAATGTTTGTCGTGTTTGTGAAGAGTCTGGGTTTAGCAAACTAAGCACAGTTTCTTGCTAGTTGCTATCGTATTATTTTATATTATAATAACTTTCGTGTGAAAAGATGAATCTAAGAGATAATATTTATTGTATGTATGTGAGCAAAATTCAAGGTGAAGTTAAAGAATGGCACTTCTTAAAGAGAAATTCGAAGTGTCATGAAATGCTATTGTTTCGTTGCCTACCACATTTTGTAGTTTAAATGTTATTGGTTAACTTTTCCATGTGAATATTATCAAAAAGTATAATTGTGGGGCAAAGTTGAATGTTTAAACATCAAAACCAAAACATATCATCAATTTAATTAATCAGTACTTTACAAAATGAGAGCAGATAATAACAATAATTTATCACAAATCCTCATTCCACTATCAAACGAAATTGAGACTAAAAAGGCCATAAACAATAATAAACCAAACAAACAGACTCAACACAATCAGTTTCGAATTATAGATAGTTGACGCAACCGTTCCCACTTCACACACCGCGTTTATCGCAACAAATTATCTGGAGTCGCGACCTTTTCCACATAACTCGGAAACGTCCTCACAATCCGATAAAACAACTCGCACCGTCCGTAAAACAAAATAGACTTTTCCGTAGCAGACCTCATTTCTGCACATTTCTATCTGAGTCTGGCGTAAATTGCCCATAAAGGCACTAGTACGGTGCATGTGGAGTCGTGGACGTGAGCGTAGAAATTCCCGATAAGAATAAGAAGTGCATCGTATATACGACGGATGGATGAACAAAACCGGACGCGTTTAGAATAACAATGGACGGCGGTGAGCGGTCACAAGCAATCAGTACGGCGGTTAGGCTCCTGCCATTTATTGTGGCTTAATTAGCAAGCGGGGCGGAAGGAGAAACGCTAGCAATCAGGACTTTTAATTATCTCCAAATAATTCACGGAGGACGACGGGGAATTTTTAAAAATGAGGCAATTTGTAAAGACGTATTTTAGCTTATCTCGAGCGTTGACTTTTGAGAATTTCGATGAGGGCGATAAATTGGACAGTGCCATAAGAGACGAGATTGCGATCGCGCCGTGTGGACGCATATGGCTTACAGTTGCGAACGGGATGGTTGTAAAAATTACGTTTTTTAGGTGGAACGGCCGAAAATAAATAACCCTTGTCGTGTGATAAATATATGGAAATTAAAATCAATTGCAACATTTTTGAAGTGCATCAAAACTTGTAATATCGCCTTTTACCCGAGAAAAGTTGTTTTAAATAATATTCTGATAAAAGAAAAAGCAGATAAAAAGTTTACCTCATCACACTTGATTTTTGTGCACTTAAACTATTACTCACTAACTTACTTACTGCGATCTCGCAGCGACCTAAAGTGAGTCTTAACTATTCGAATATTCGAAAGCATATTCAATATAACGAGTGAAACTGCAAATCTGTTTAGCATAAAGGATCCAACAACCCACAATTCCGGTCTTAGTATAAATATTAATCTACTGTATTAATGATAGGTTATTTTAATTGAAAAATTCCCAGCAATATTTTATTATCTATTTAACATATGAAATTCAATTACAGCCTGCGCGCTAAAAGCTAATCAGTGAGATTAGAATTACTCTGTCCCATTCGCCGACTATTATTGTAAAACATAAATTAAATACCCGGAGGAATCCCTCTTAATTTTACATTACCTTGGCGGTTCATTCCGGTAGTATTTCTATACGGCAATAAAACCATCCATGCAGGACATCTCAAAGAGATGGTCAGAGATCAATCGGTTGAAAACATTGTAAATAAAATATAATAGCTTTATAAGAGAGTTCGTAGAAGCCGTTCCTTAACTGTCAAAGTATCGTAGTTTATGACATTAATAATTTATTAATGCATGTCAATTTGTTTTATAAATGTAATAAAAGTATTAAATGAGATTTATTACTGCAAACATTGTTTTTAAATGAAGTATCTGTGTACGAAGATTGTAATGGTCTACATGCTACATTTTGTGCTGATGCATTTTATTCTAGTTTCCAGTGAACCAATTAGAATTCTAAGTTATTCGGCATTAGCGCCTACAAGTTTTATGTTTGATTCATGTTTTAATGTTTTATCTTCTTTGAATTTGATACCGTAGTGCAGTAACAAAAAGTCATGTTATCAATGTGAGTTACTAAAAATTAACATTCATGTGCGGCTACCTATTTATAATTTCGTTATTCTGTGGCATTCATTAAACTTAACGTAATTGAATTAATGTGTTGTTTATTATTTATTCAAATTTATGATTTCCAGTGAGAGGCACGGAATCCACATAGTGGTATGCGATCACTTAATTGATATTCCATTGACAGAATATGTCATACTGTTCGCTTTTCTAAGAAGCATTTCTAAATGTGCTGCCTTATTAAGTTGGTTTTCTTAGAGCCTTTTTATTTAAAGTAGACAAGTTTATTTAATTGATGTCCAAGTTGTTGAGAAAGTCATTTTTAAAATTATTACTATCTTCAACAATATCTTGATAGTACCTATGTTTTTTATTTACAATGATATATATTCATTCAAGGACAATCGTATTTAAAGTAACTTTACAAGTCAAGCTACAATTGGCTAGTTCACACGTTGGTTACACCCCTAGAGTATAAAATGTCTATGATAAGGTGAAATGCATACTAGTCAGTCTACTTAATAAAAAAAGCGTAACTTTAATTAGTCAGACTATTACGTTGCAAGCTTGAATTACACCAGTCTTATGAGTTATTTACATTTCAATTATATTTTATAGCAACACGGCTCAACAACTGCGCTGAGTTTATAGTCCTTAGTATAACATAAAGTGAAATGCGTGGAACTCGACGGAGAACCAACATGTCACCTTCATATTCAAATTAAATTGTACAAGGTATAGTCATCCTGCTCCATATCCGCTGTCTATCTAATAGACTATAAGGTTTAAGATAGTTTGCGACTATCAATAGTTTAAAATCACAGCAGCATAGAAACTTAGTATTTTGTCGAAACATACATTCATAGAGCAATGATGGCCTAGTAGTAAGAACCGCGCCTCACATACGTGAGGTTTTTGCGCAAGTCACACATAGGTGTGGATTTGTGCCTTAGTTCGGCGGTGAGGGAAAACACCGTGAGAAAACCTGCACATTCAGATTCCGACTTTTGTTCAGTTAGATCTGAATGTATAACCATGATCCAATCTGTCTGGTTCCCCTCTAAGAGTTACTCTTACCCCCTCTGTAATAAATAACTAGACTCGCCAAATCCTAGATCATGGTCAAAGCGGAACCTGCACAGAAACGGGACAAACGCTAGGAGAATGATATCATTGCAGTTTAAAAGACTCAAAACGCCATCTCATTCTCAGTGAATTAATGTAAACACATAAAAAAAAAATGAACTGCGTTAAGTAATAAATGCCTGGCTTCGTGTAAGGTGGAGCCCGTGACAATTTAAAAAGTTAAACATACAAAGTTATAAACTTTTTGTAATAAAATGATTCCGAGTGCGCTGCCACATGTTGACCCGACGATAAAATACAAGAAACTATCTGACATTAAAGATATTAAGAAGTTGATGGTAAATAAATGTACGCCGTCAAAAGAGGGTGGGTCGTGTTTTTCATAAGCGCAGTAAAACGGACTCGTAGAAGCAATGAGTTGCAATCAAGTGTTGAGCGCATCTTTGCATTCCGCCATTAAAGTTATTAAGAATTTTAATTACAGTTTTTATTTTTTTATATTACGGTGAAGTGGAAGATTTTGAGCATTGGTCATAATACGTATCGGTAATCGGTTTATTTGGTATCATGGTGACATACGTATGTATTAAACACGCAAATGCTTAAAAGGTATTTAGAGCAACACGTCAATAGTTAATACATATTTGAACATTCCATTTATAACAAATTGGGACACTTGGTGCAAAACTGTAATGGTTTCAAAAAAATATTCCGGAAAACACGCGGATGTAGGTTTGCATTATCATCATCATCATCAGCCTTTAAAAAACATTTAAGGGTGACATACCAATATAATTATTGCTATTAGAGTAAAGTGATATTGTAAAATGATACATATTATATCTTTTAATTTCATTTCATTTTCACTTTCAGGCAGGGATAAAATCAAGTGTCGCTTCCTAGTCAGTCCACGTCGTTTACCCGAATACAAGTGCCGCCATTAAAGTTATTATGAATTTTAATGACATGCTATTTTCTATATTGCTGCTGGGACCAGCGAAGCACGTTGCAACACAACAAATGTACCGAGACATTCAAATAAGACTGACTCCTGGACACAAATAAAATGTCCCCAAGGAAACTTGCCTTTGAATGATTTAGTATGTCTAGCGCATTCTTCGTGTAAAACTTTCCTTCTTAAATTTAAAAGTGTGAGGTTTGCTGCTAAGTGATTACATTGTAGGTATGTACATGCAATGATTATTAGAACGTACTCTAGTATATGTATTTCAGCTAAGATAATCTCTAAAACAGGTAAACTTCTTATAGGAAATCCAACTTTATTTTAAGGCAATAAGCTCCACGAGCTGATTGTGTGATTTTCCATAGTGTTCTTAATGCTTTAGAATAATGTTGATTATCCTTTGGATCGTCAACTGTCACCGAGTTCATCTTAGATGTAATTGACAATAGTAACGTTTGTACAAAGAGGATGAGTGTTTTTAAATAATTAGAACATAAAAATAATATGCGATCATTTTTAGTATAAGAGGAGCGATGAGGACCACTACTTATTGTACAAGAAAAAAAAGGCGTGTCTAACTATGGTAAGCATTTATTCAAATAACGCTCATTCATTCTTACATTGCTTACCAAGCTACAGATAACAATTAATTACATTCATTTAAATACTGTGTTGCGAGTTCTCAGTATCAATTCGTGCGATATTGTTGCCAATGTTTATATTGAGATCGCTATCTTCAATATTAACGAAGTTAATTCACTTGTAAAGATCATGTAATAATGTTTATTTTTAATTCAGAACCACAAATTGGACTTATTGGACCGAATTATTTCCCTTAATATATTTGTTAATGACTTGAACAATATTAAACACAGACAAGTGACATTAAAAATCATATGTTCCGGGAAAAGCGTTTTAAGTTGAGCACGATATTTAAATAAATATGAAATAAATGTTTTCTTAATTAACTGAAGCGTTTGCATTAAAATTTGTTAATTTCAAAGATGCTTATCACTTTTTGCAGCGGCTACTGCAGTTTACGAAAAAGGTTTTGTTGGATATTATCTCGCTACTTTTTATAATGCGGTCGATGATTTCATAACTTATTGTGTATTTTTGGGATATCTTTTAATTTCATCTCTCTGTGTGGGGATTATGCTTCTGTTGTGTTAAGGTTTCAAACTTTTGACTATGTCAGCGAACGGGGTAGTTGGTGTTTTGCACAAACAACAACTGTTTCTTCACCTGGGTTTAATCTCAAGGTAAAATTAGCCTTATAGCCCCCCTGGGGATAGAATAGATTTGATAAAAACTTATTATTGCGATAAAAATACATTTCATTTTGTATCGTAAATCGAAACAAAGCCTAGACCTGCATTGTCATGTCAAATTATTAGACCCAAAGCACTTTTTTCGTATACAATTTTTAACCCAGCACTTTTAGAAACACTTACTATAGTTTTAAACAATTTTAGCATTTAAATAGTCTCAGTCATCATTTCAACTAACTTAAATCGGAACAACATACCACATACTAAATGTATTAAATAATAACTAGGCGTGTTCCGAGGCGGTTTAATAAATCATAATATTTCCAGAGCTTGCGGATCGTCCGTTGGGATTAAGAGTGATGTTTTATTTGACGGGTACACATTCATTTTTCACACAAAAAGGCTAAAGATAAAAAGGGAAAGAGAACATATTACGAGTGTTCAACTAGGCGTTAGGGAATTTCGTTTGTTGATTGTTTTTATGTAGATTCGCGGATGTTTTAGTCATACTCTTGATTATGTATTGCGTATGATTTTGATGGAATATGGAAAGTTTAATCTAGGAAATTACACGAGTCAGTATGCAATGGAATTATATTATTTTTCGTAAGGATTCTAATTGTGTATCGAGTATTATTATTACTTGTTATAAAACTGAGTGTGGAAAATGCTGTCAACATTTTCACTATTGTTTACTTTGGCTATTTGGGTAAGCCTACCAGGAGCTTTCAATCACAATGCAACAAAATAATATGATTTGTGCTGTAATATAAAGACAAAATAAAAATCAATTAAAATGTTACTCCCTTTACTTTCGTTGATTATAAATGTTTTTTTTCCTCACTTAACTGTAGAATCAGAAACATAAAGGCGCGACGTATATTATTTAGAGATGACATACGAATATAATTGAGTGTTTTCCAATAAACATAGTTTTAATAAATTAGGAGCAGGATAAGGCGCCTACTCGTATAACTTCTAACTTTTGATACTTATAAAAATCCAAAACTCGTCCCCGGTTGCCTACATACTTTCCGAATTGTTTCTCAAAATCAGCATTCATGATTCAGCATTATTCATCTTGTTATTACAAAAACCAGTAGATAAGACGGTACTTTCGTCTCTGGCCCGTATCTTGACTGAGTGCCCTATTTCGTTTGGGGACAATTCCCTGTGCCCTGGAGGGACGACCTTAAGTGGGCCGTGTCACGTAGGACCTCCGTTATGTTCCAATTTTTCACTGTACAACAAATTCTTGTTGTTTTTCCCGAAGCCCAATGGCGCTTCAAATTGTGCCTCACATTCAAAGGCCTCTCGTTTTATTGTACAAGTTTCTTTTAAATCGGCTTTGGAATTACTACCTAGTGCCCTTCTTGGGATGGGTTTTTCTCTTAGCTTGTGTCCAATTTTGTTTATTATTGTTGCGATGAGGAACCGTTTTTGTCCGTGTGTTTATGTATAGCTGTTTTAAATGTATGACGGTCAATTTATAGGCGGTTGTGTTATTATTATTCTTTTTAAGGACTGATAGTAAAATTATAGTGGGTAAAATAGGTTATCAAGTTCGTCGAATGATTTTTTAAAATATATTTTGTTCATAGTTGGATTTCAAAAATTACATTTTATTACTGCCTTCACAATTTCTAGCACTGAGAAGAGTTCATTCATTAAAAATGAATTTTTCCTTTAAAAAATGTACCTGTAGGTTTCAATTTTATTTTAACTGTGTAGTTCCCCAGGGGAGTTTTAAAATCTCTCAAAATATAATAAAGAAAATGGAGTTACCTAACCTTTTTGGATATACCAATAATATTCCTTACTTTATCAATGCTGTAACAAGATACTCAATGCAAATTTGCTTTGCAACTCGAATTATCGAATACCTAGATATTTCCCGATAAAACAACTAAGTACAAAACGACAGTAATGTAACAACATATTAGAAACATTACAATCACAGAAATGAGGTCGTCCACATTCTCTCAGCATTGTTTCGTTATTATCCCCATCGGCAGTTAATATCAAAGTGATCAAGTCTTATCTTTATCAAAATCTTTAGCGGTTCATATTTCGATGACCATTATTCTTAAATTTCCCTGAGAATCAACTTAATTAAAACTATTCTCACAAGACTGCGCTTGTACGTTCTGGTCATTAAGCACGTTTAGAATTTGAAGCAGATTGTGCATCTCTATTACTATGTAGTATTTTGAATGCGAAAGTAAAATGTACTCATACGAGTGTGCTAGGATTATTTAAGAGAGGTAGCAGTAGTAGAGTGCTTGGATATTCCATCATCATCATTATCATCCTTGCGCCTCTCCCGATTGCATCCTCGGCTATTGCCTCGGAGCCCAGGATCAGTACGAGTATGATCCTGAGTTGACAAGGCTGGTTATTACCATGAAGCGTTGGAGTATAGTGGTAAGGTATTCCATAAGATGTTTGATCAATTATTTTATCACTCATATTATCGGAACAAAGTTTTAAATCATATACAAAGCGCCAGTGATCAGTTGGGGTGGGTATGGGGTTTTTAAAGGCAGGGAAGTAGACTCACTACGGCTGGTTGTTACTTAAACAATACAACATTTTTTTTGTATAGAATGATTATTTGTTAGACCGAAAAAACATTGAATACGTTTTGTTCCAAAACTTCTCTGATTTTCTGTAAAGCCCCAATTTGATACGAGCAAGGCCACAGACTAGTTCCTTGAATTCTACGGAATTATTAACGACTAAAATACTTGTCTTAATAATTTTGTCTGGGTAACAGCATTAAATTAGAATAATAGAAGTAAGTAGCTACATTGTTGGAATTCAACAAAATTATTGAGTGGAACTAACAAGATCACGTTCTAATTTTGAATGATAAGCGACTCTAAATGTAAGTTAGGATTTATGTGGGAACCCAGTAGGATAAAACTTAATAAGCAGCTTCTACCTGAATGCTCAGGTTTTATTTAAAAAAAAAAACTGCTTACTAATCGCCACACCGTTTTATTGAAATTAAAAATACCTTTGAATAACAAAAACATATCCAACAGCGACGAAAGGTTTTAAATGTGTCTAAATTAAGATGCAATAAATTTGAATCGCTTTCGAAATCAAAATGGCCCTAAAAGGGTCTGCGATGTAAAAAACAATTCCCTGCTAAGTTTCTCATAGATACTCCATAAGTTCAATCAATCAATGTCCTTAAAAATAAAAAAGGTAAGCTCGATCGCGACCCACGTAAACTTGGGATAGAAAAAAGTTTGGCTTGTATATTTTTTGTGACCCGACCATAGAGGAGGATTGTTTTTGGATCTATTAAGGTTAGTCGTTGGATTTTATTTTTGTTTTTAACACGGCTATGGCGCCGATAGGCTTTATAGTTAAGACTACTTTATAGAAAATACACACCCTACAGTAAACATTGGATGTACAACTGTACCTTCATATAACTAGCTTAAAAAAATCTTGACTGTGACGTAAGCGATGCAGCTTACAGTACTAAAATATCATAAATGGAGACACGCTATTATGAAAAGCCTTCTGAATATTCCACAAAGGTTTTCTTACACATAGTTCCATCCGAAAATTGCCGCACAATATATAACGCTCGTTAACCGCCCTAAGATAACTCTCCGCAAACGAAATTCTCCGTATTATTTATCACAAAGTAATCTTCAGCGTTCCCTCACATTCATCAGGTCGTCTGCCATGTAAATACCGACACCATTCCATCCCACACACGCCTAAGAATCCGCATAAAAATTATGATTACCTCTCTCTTTGACAAACCCCATATTTCTAGCACTTACACCCCTCCCCGTGATCCTTCGGGCGAATGAATATTTATAACGGGCGGGATACGTTTTTATCGTTTTACTTTGGATTCTTTACGTTTTTTATGAGACATCGGTTGGTAGACGGCCGCGTAGACACCTTATGGTATGCGGTTACGATCTCCAATGACAGTATTATCGATAACATAGTTCAGTGTTGATTCCTTCAACCCTTTCTATTACCCAATGGGGGTTTTGGATTAATACTTGATAGTTCATTTGACAAAAAACACAATCTAACATATCACTATCGGTCAAATAGTCGGATAGTCTATCAAAAACTTATCAAGGACTAACTACTTGGTCGAGAGATCAATCGGTGACACCAAATTGTATTTTCCTAAATCTCTGCTTGTGTAAACCAATCTAACATTTACGCGTAGAACAACCTACAGTTGAAAGGGGACTTAACTGATGATAACTGACGAAAATTTCTTTAAATTGCTGTTGTCATCGCGCAACCCATGAACTCCTCGGTAGTCGTCGAAACCCGGCCCTGGTAGGGAATTTGATGACTGTACGTAACAAAAAAGGTCATCCATACGCCAGTTTCATTAGAGTTTAAATTACAATTCGCGTGTGGATTCCGATCACCAAATTCGGCAATGTTGAAGAAAGCGACTCGTACTTTACGCATTATACTTTTAAATCGCAAAATTCTGAGGACTGCCGAAGGGCAGTTTTTAAATCGTGATCATTATACTGGCGAGTTCTTATTCGTATTCGTTTCAGATTATCAATTTGGGATCAAAATTTCGCTTCGGTTTGTTAAGTTATTATTTTCTGTTTTTACGTCATTGTAATTCTGAGTTTGTGCAGAAACTCTCCACTTGGTATTCCATACATTTATATAGAAATGCTTTATGAAAGCAGCCGCATGCGTAAGAATTTATATAAATAACGTTATAAATCTTGTTTTAATTCAACAACAATATAAAATGTTTACGGAGAAATTATTGAAAGCTATTATCGTTGTTTTTGTTGCAAATCAATTAAGAATATACAGTATACAGCCACTTCTATAAATGAATTCCGGAAAACCTCACAACCGAAGTAAATAAATGGTAACAACATTTCCATAAAAGTTGACTGTATCCGTATTCCTACTTACAATTTTAATTCAATCATTATACAAACTAGCAAAGAAAAACGCCTCTGTAAGTTGCTTATAACAAATCAGGTATGTAAAGAGCTTTCATCATTTTCAACGCCTGTTCCTATAAAGCAAGATGAAAATAGGAGCTCATTATACAAAGGCCTGCCCATAAAATTACTTGATGCAAAAAGTCGCCTATGGCGTAAGCAACACCGCAACGTATAAGGGAAAATAATTAAGAGACAAAGTCCATATCCATCTTACATCATATTATGGGTGTTTACTATAATAGGGTTCCAACCAGTTTCAGTGCCGCAAAGAGTAAAGGATACAGTACGATACAACCTGAAGTGACACTTTTTTGTCAACTCACCGACTGACTAGTACACTACTATAATAGGAGATAATGTTTTCAGATAAACTTTTTGCTACTTTTCAAGTCAGTATACTTGATAAAAAGAAATTAAAACTTGAGGTAGTTTCTTCATTGTAGGAAACCAAATATTATTATTTTTTTGTAGAAAGTGGTATCTATCAGTGAATCTGAATTGTGTCGTTACATTTTTATTTATATCTAAATGTAACTTGATTGCTTCAATGTTTCATTTTCTAACCATTATAACTTCATTGTGACGCTTATTACCAAAATAAAATAAATTACAAATAAAACGAGTTAAAAATTTTGTTATTCGATCAAATAAAAACTTTATTTCACGTTTGACTCCAACCTTCGCAACTGCACCTTAAGTTAGAAAGAAGTGTAATCTCCTTATAAGTGTGTATGTCCTTCTACTCGTATTCGCTCTGCCCTATAAATTTATTTGATACTAGTTTTTTAACGCGGCTTTGACCGCGATATCAAGATTCATGTTTTATTCCCTGGGAGCATTTAATCGGGATATAAAATCCTATCCTATCCTTTCACCTAAGTCTGCCCATACCCTGCCCTTATACCAAATTACATCAAAGCCCGTCCAGTAGATTCTGCGTGATTGACAGAAAACATCCAAACAAACATACTTACACATTTATTATATTAGATGTTGATAGCCCTTCTGCATTCCTAACTCTGTCCCTTACCTATAAAAGACGAGGACTACGTACTTATAATTTTGTTATCTCCCCATCTCTTTTCTGCGCCGACGAAACTTTTTATCAGCCCCTTTGTTCTATTATTATGGGCACCTTCATTGTTTTCCTTTGAAGGCATCACATAATCCTCATAACCGATTAGAGTATGAACTTCGTGTCTTTTGGATTTGTTATTTTCTTTACATTGTATTTAATGGAAGGTCATGGTATTCCCATGACCTGTTTTACGTAATTAGGTGGAGCTCACGATTTTTTTCCTGTGTGTAGTGCAATATGACAGTCGATTATTTATGAGACTTATGTTGAGCATTTAACCATATGTGTATTATTATTTGACGGGCCCGTTGGTCTAGTGGTCAGAGACCCTGGCTACAAAACCAAGCGTCGCGGGTTCGAATCCTGCTAGGGGCAAAAAAGTTTGTGTGATGAACATCGGCATTTGTACTCGATTTATGGATGTTTATAAAAGTATTTAAGTATGTCTATCCGTTCCCTAGCATCCATAGTACAAGCTTCGAGCTTAGTTTGGGGCTAGGCAATTGGTGTGTTGGTCCAAGACATTTCTTTTTATATGACTTAAGGACGATAGCGTTGTATTATATTAATACTATATTATTATATTATTTATGGCGAATAAACGTCAAACAGTGAGTTGTATTAGCATCAACCTACATATGAAGGTACTTACTACATAATCAAATACCGACTTAAGTCCCGATAAATAGTAAAATAGTTATCAATAATACTTTCTTTCTTGTCTTCCTTTTTCTGAAGTCAAGAATCACACTTTTTGGCGGAGAAAATTGGCGCATGACCCATAGGAAACTACTGCCTACTTATCTACACTAATACATACTATAAAGAGGAAAGATGTGTATTTTCGTATGTGTGTAACGAATAAACTCATAAACTACTGGACCGATTAAAATAATTCTTTTACCATTGGAAAGCTACATTCACCCTGAGTAACATAGGCTATATTTTATCCCGGTACGGGAAGTAGTACCCTCGGAACTCGGGTAAAACCGCGTGTGGCCGCAATATAATTATTATGTTTGTACTTTATTCCTATCATCTCGCAATGTAGCATCTCAACGCCTTATTTTGACCACACAAGGCGGCGTGTCTGGCATAAATACCACTAGATTACGCCACCCGAGATTCATGTAATGGAGGTAAAAATTCTCAAGGGAACCTTTATCTATCCCGCCATCCTGCGCCTAATCAAACATGCTCGCTTATATGAACACAACACTTTTATGAGGTAATTACTTCCTGTGCGCACGGTAGTGGTAGAGCTAAGTTTTTATTGACAGTTATCACAGGATTCTGCCTATTTAATTGACGTAAGTTCGGTTTGTTTTTTTGTTTGTAAAACTTGATATTAAGAAAGCTTTATAGATCATTGACAACTTAAATTGGACTTTGTATCCTTTGATTATGTAAAGCTTTTAGTGCTTTATTAATACTAGAAAAAGTTAACTTAACACCAAATGATGAGTGCAATCACCCGTATTAATCTTGGTTAACAACTATTTTAATTTATTATTGTATTTGCATAAAACGTTCGTAACACAAAAATAAATGAAAAAACATAAACCAATATAAACAAGAAACTCAATTTAATTGAGTTCTTAGCAAAATACTAAACATCAAAATATAATATAAAATAAATACGAAACATGGCGTTCACTTTACTCTGCGTACTCCGTCATAACGTTATTGCAGTAATTGTTTGCGCCTCCCGTTTATCTAGATGATGTATTGGTACATCATTCAATGCGAGGTCAGAGTTCGTGGATCGCATCTCGGTTTTAGGATTGTGATTGATACGTTAAAGTTTTTAAACTGTTTTGACTGCGCCGTCCGAATTGGACGCGATACATCATCATTCGTTTTTACTATTTGACGTCCGTTGATGTTTTTTTAGGGTTCCGTAGCCAAAATGGCAAAAAAACGGAACTCTTATAGATTCGTCATGTCTGTCTGTCTGTCTGTCTGTCTGTCCGCCAGTCTGTCACAGCCACTTTTTTCCGAAACTATAAGTACTATACTGTTGAAACTTGGTGAGTGGATGTCTTCTGTGAACCGCAACAAGGTTTTCACACGAAAATAGAAAAAAACTAAAAAATGTGGGGGGTCCCCATAGTCAGAACTGAAACTCGAAATATTTTTTTTTCATTGAACATATACGTGTGGGGTATCTATGGATAGGTCTTTAAAAAATATATTAAGGTTTCTAATATCACTTTTTTCTAAAGTGAATACCTTGGGTGACAGACCCTTCCAAAGTGGAAAAAAGTGTGTCCCCCCCCCCTCTAACTTCTAAAATAAGAGGATGATAAAACTGAAATAATTATATAATGTACATTACCATAAAAACTACCAACGAAAATTGGTTCGAACGAAATCTATTCAGTAGTTTTTTTAATACGTCCAAAACGTTTGTTTTTAAACAAAGGTAGTATTTTGATGGTTTTAATGCAGATGTTTGTTAGAGAATGTTAATTTATGATTTTAGTCAGATCCAACCTTTTTTGTATCGAGAAATATATCCAATTTATTTATAAATCGATGTAGAAAATGTTTAATCAGCTTTTTAAAATTGAAAAACTACATACTCTGTTGTGATACTTTTAGGATGTGCAAGTTTTTTACATGAATGTTAGCCTTAACATAATCTAATGCAATATGTAGTATTTTTAATTAATACGTGTTTTAATTAGCTTTTACTCGTGTATACATTTTAAGTGTTAAACACGATTAAAAAGAATACTACTTTTACCGCTCACCAAACGACTTTCAACGGCAACTTTAAAAGTCATTACCAAAATGTTAATCGCATTAAAGAACTCACGGCTGCTCCAAAAATCGAGGAGCGTTGCTTTTATGATGCACACCGCTTAATTGAACGCATTCGCGCCGATCGCTTTTAGCTGATAGCGTCAGTTCTGACGCTTCCTTTGATAAGGCACGAACCAGTGAAAGGGTGTTAAAAACAACACAACTCCATTGTGCAAATTTAATTAAATACGCCGCTAAAACATCAGCACGGAATCCAGCATTACCGTTTCGGGAACAACATTTTACACTGAAATGAGGATTTGAGATATCAAATTCAATTTTATACGACACATTCAGCTAACTTTGTTATATATTTCGGTGAAACCAAACACTCCCGACACGGGAGACCCGTTTGTACAACAAATTCAATATTTTTAATAGCGCGGGGAAGGGTGAAGTTGAAATTAATGTTTTGGTAAAACATTGCTGCTTCGTTATTATCTCGTTTCGTGACGTTATTCCGTGTTGAAAATACAGTAATAAACTAAAAGTAGCTTCATATTTTACGGGATCGTTGAGTTCATTGTTTTCTATATCATTTTTGTTGTGTTGAAAATTGTATTGCATTTCTAGAATGAAATTTGAAAAGAAAATAGCTGTTATAGTTTTATGGTATGATGATATTATGGAATTTAGAGTTTTTTGATGTATTTACCCCTTTTTATACCAAATCAGAGCAGTTTTTTTAAAGAAACTGGGTAATTATTTGAGAAAGGAAAAGATTTAGTTTGTCTCTGAGGTTTTTTTTTTATGAAAACAGTTAAATTTATAATAAACATAACACAAAAATATGTACTTTTTAACTATTTATACTTTTAAACTTTGTATATCTAACTAAGCTTACTATGCTGTTAACGATAAAATACTTTAACCAAGACACAGGCATGTGTTGGCGATATTAAAATAAGCATGAAAGACACTGTTTTGAAATATGCAGAAAATACCAAGAAATCTGAAGCATTTCTCGTCTCTTCGACAATCTTGCTCACAGAATATTCCCGTAGACGTTTTATTGGAAATATCTTCCAACACCACAAAAAGAAAACAAAACGAGCTAAGACCAGTTCTTCACTGCCACAAATGCGATTTAGATTTATTCATCTTCGTGTGTCCTTCTATTTTTTGTTCGTCTCAATGCATTGTTGTCTTTGAAACAATAGTGTGGTACTGTCATATCCGGATTTTATCATTCTAACACCATCAACGGAAACGCGAGGCGATATGAGTTTATAATGTGTCGTCATTGCCTTTTTACTCTATAACTGTTTGTATGGCCTATCTGAATGATGTAAGCACCCTCTTCACCTGTACATTTGTTGCATACGTAATTGTGCCAGCAGTCAGAAAGGTGTGGTCTTTAATTAAAACTAAAATAGTTCTAGCATTAGTCACTAACGCAGCAATTTATGGTTGAAAACCAGTTGTTTCTGATACAAATTGACTTATTTGTGAGCTTGATTGAGTACCGGTATTCAATTCTTTATTTTTGTAGTGCTATTGCTCTTCGAAAGCAATTACTTAAAGGAATAAATTGTTCAATTAATACTTTTAATTGCGGTTCTAGAGTAGAAATACTCGTCAAAACTTCTACGATAATTGAGATTTTGTGATATCAATAGTAAAATGTAGTCCACTTTCATTGTAATAACTTCATTTTGACCACACCACACTACAAAAGCAATCTAGATATACCAAATCGTGATTATTAGAATCATTACGGAAACTTTATTATTCGAATTATACTTCATTAATCGATACATATATATTATAAGGCAAAAACTTTAGTTTTGACATCACCATAGCTCCGACTAACCAAAAAAATGCCAGAAAAACGTGAAACGTTCAGTCGTGTCAATATTTTTCTACTACCAGGAGTCAATCCTGACAAAACAGAACTTGCTTATTTAAAAAACAAAGGCGCGTGGGGTGCTAAAACTTGTTGTTTGTTCGGGACAAAACTTTATGATCGGGACGTCCGTCCCTATCCGGAATTTAGGCGCCACTTACATTAGACAATCCGATAGCAGATTCAGCCAGCATTAATGGAACATAAAAATGTTTACCGTCACATAAATTATATTCCAAAGGAGCCGATGAATTCTCAGTTCTAATGTCAATGTTTTATTACTAATGGATGTTTATAGACTATTATAATTTCATTTTTAAATTTATCGACTACCCGAGTCGATTCGTAATTTTGGTCATTCTATAGCTACTAAATCACGCTATGAAATTCTTATTAGGATCCAAATGGGCTAGTGTACCGTAAAATTTGTTTTAATGGTGACACTATGAATGGGGTGGACGGTAAATACGCAGTAAAGTGATATAGAGCGGAATCACCCTCGTGACAATAATTTGGCCCACGCTCGCGTCCAGAGATTCTAAACATAACAATACTTTTACATCGGGAATGATTCGAAGGACGCACAGGAATAATGATATAGGTCCCTCAGGACCTACACAATGCGGCGGGTATAATAATAGTTGTAGATTTGAGAGTGATTTGAATATGAATGGCACCCTCCCGCGCAGTGCTTCTAATAACAAATATGAAGTGTCGCCTTTGTGCGCTCCCCTGATGATTTTGACTTTGGTATAACGAATTGAGTTTAAATTGTTATACTTTTTAGTAATTGTACATGTTATTATAGTTATACTGATGTCGTGTTTATTGTTGAACCCTTTTCAAATGATTATGAATGACCTATTTTTAGAAACCGACGGTTGAGATTGTATCGATTTTTTGTGGTATGCTGTGGACCATATTTATAGCAAACGGTATGTGGCCCTTTTGAAAATCGAACTCCCTGCGATATTTGTTTCATATTTTTTGTGCCCCTACATTTGATTGACAAAAAGACAATAAAGTTTTACTATAATCTTATCGTTATCAATGTTTTTACTGTCAATTCAGGTGGCACCACATTTGATGATAAGCGTCGTAAAATAGGATAATACAAAGAGTTCTTTTTTGTCAGGCTTTTAAGCGTTCGCTTTTCACCAACAGGTCTTTTCAGTAAGTTATAACCCATATGACTAATTTCAAAGAAACAATACTACCGCCGTCTCAATTATGGGAAATCTGAAGAAGATTGTTAAATAAACATCTCAGGCCTTTGAAGTTTATGTCGAAGGTTTATCGTGCTTACTCGCATTTTATTGGCATCGTAAAAATATGGCTGGAACCATAGATACAAATCGTTGGATATGGCCTTTCCATACTTCGACTCGCTTTGAAATTGGCACTAAAATTTAAAGCGACTGTTGCTTCTTATCGCGAAGACAGCATGTGGAAACGTGCGTCATGTCAATCAAAATAATGCCGCAGTTTTCTGGGCACGGCATATCCAGAGATTTAAATCTAAGGCTGGGACGTCAACCGTTTAATATGCAACCCGATGCGTTTGTTCAGTACGTTCTCCCGTATACCTTTAAATATTAACATGCGAAGAATTTATTAAATTATTGGTTTCTTAGTAGTTTTATACCGGAGTTGCGTTTGTCAGTTATTAATATTTTACAACTTTGTTGAAGAACTTTGCTCTAAGTGAGAGGATGACTGTGGCAGATAAGTTGAAAATGAATGCAATAAGAGTGATGAAGGCTTTGTGTAATTTATAAATGATGCCATTTCTTGTTCTTTAGTACGTACAACCGCCATTAAATCTTCCACATTTTAAAAAAGTCTGTATTCGAAAGATTTTTCAGATAGGCAGACTATAATGAATGTAATGTAACTGAATTTGCCAAATTGCAACGCGGACTAAATGAATTCGGGGCTCTCGAGAGATAGCAACATATTCTTTTAAATAAAACAAGAACGAGTTCTAAATGGATTTAAACTTTAATCTAATGGCACTCTGCAAAACAAGCACTACCCTCAAAAACATATAGAAAAATTCCCCATTTGCATTCCAGATTCTGCAACTGAAAAATGAGACATGCTCTTAGCCATCTCTGTAACCCTAAAAAAAGATGTCCACTCATAAATCTAGATGTAGCTACAAACAATCCGACACCCAAAACAAACAGAGCACTTTAAAACTGGGGACAAACTGATTTGCATATGGAAAACAGTCGCACATGTGACAGGGGCGTGCTTGCGAAAATTCATCCGATCGATGCACGTATACTGACCGGAGGCGTCTTGCTTTATTTGTCAAACGCCTTCTCTAATTATGCGTCTGATATTCGGGATCGGTGTAAAAGAGATGGAAATGGACGCGCTGCTTGTTTCCCTTAGTTCAGTTGTCGGTTGCCCGTATGGATCACAAGAAAGTTTACCTGCTTATGTCCATGCGGTAAGACAACAAGTGCCATTAATATACCATTTATGGTTCTTACCATAAATGGTATATCACTTGTTGTGGTGGCCACAACAAGTGGTTAATTGATGCCAGAAAAGCTTTTGCTAATTTATCTTACAATGACAAATCTATACTTAATATAATAAAGCTAAAGAGTTTGTTTGTTTGTTTGATCGCGCTAATCTCAGGAAGTCATGGTTGGAATTAAACAAAACTTTTTGCGTTGGAAAGTCCATGTGTCGAGGAAGACTTTAGGCTATAGTATTATTGAAATCCATGCGGTCGGAGTTGCGGGCGGTCGCTAGTAGCTCATAAATAACATGTATGGATTATCTGCCAGATAAATTATCTTAGATTCAAGTCTGAGAGTGGTAATTCCCTCTATAGGAAAGAATGTCTACTGATATTGTTCTAGTATTAAGCTATAACATAGACAAGAATAAACGACAGCATTGTCACCATTGAATTGAATACGTGTTCCACATCAATTAACTCGTCAAAGAATAAAAATACATAGCATTCTTCTAAACACGGCGCGCTTGGAATGATCTGTCGCCGGCCGTCAAATCTACTGTCACCGTGACGTGACAGAGCAATTTGGTCGTGTCGGCGCGACACGTTGTTCCACGGTACGTGTAAAAATACGACACAAATTAAAAGTTGACGCTCCCAAGCTTCAGTCACATGTGAAAATGAAAGTCTGGTTTTATCTCCCGTGTTTTTGTTAATGGAAAACAAAAGCGGGTGTCGGCAATGTTTGTGACAGTTTTATTTAAAAACTAATAAAACTTTGTGGTGCATTCATTGGTTAAAAAATTAAGGAGTATCATTAATTCATCGTTGATCGAAATCCGTTTCCCATAATTCTAACTATGACCTATTCGACTTTACTCGCATAATAATAATGCATTTAATTTTTATTTGCTCAAACAAAATAAAAAACCCGACCCCTGTTCTCGAGATTATAACCCGTAATATACACACAACAGAATCACTCAAGCATTAAAATAGGTACCCACATCAAAGAACTTTCGGTCACTGAGCCACAAAAGATCCTTTCCTTACGTCACCAACCGTCACGTTACCAAATTGCAGTATCAAATATCTCATTTATGCCGGTTTCATAACGCAATAACGTCACACGCAGGGTAAATTTAACCCTATACGCGGAACAAGGTAGTCCACTTTGATCACCCAATTTTTGAGCACACGCGATTTGAGCACCTGGCCTAATCCATTTCTTTTTGATATATTTTATTTTAAATGAATATAAATTAGCTCTTGTTTTCGCAGGATACCATTTGAACGTACCTTGCTGCTGCCAAAAATGCCAAAAGAAGCTTAAAATTGACTAAGCTACGTAGTTAACTTAAAAATATATAAATAAGTCGGCGAAAAGTCTACATAAGTGCTCGAAATAGACTAGGTCAAGTGTTCAACTTGCGGGTGCTCAAATATAAGGTGCTCAAATTGGATTACCTTCGCAGAACGTTTCAATAACAGAAGTGACGTCAGTGGCAGGTCGAAAAACTCCCGCGGGTTGCGATTTACCCCTTTCCATTAGAGCAGCATTTCCCATTCAGTGGGTCGCCGTAGCGGGACGTCAAAATAAAATACTGTGTTTGCCTTGAATTAACTATACAATAATATCTATAACGATCAATATCAATCAATACTTTTTAAAAAGAGTTGTTTCTTTACGAGGGTCGAGGACGTGAATAAAAATAGGATAACTTATAGGTTTACAGCTAACTAAAAATAGTAGCTAGCTATACTTTATATTTATGCATTTAGTTATTTAACAATTAATCCTCTTTTTAACACTGTATACTAAACATTATTCCGTGGTTTATAGCTTAAACATAAGCTGTGACTTGAGGTTGCAGATTTTATTTAACGAAGGCACTACGGTACAGAGGCTGTCAGAGTATTAAAAAAAAACATCGATTATCACATTTTATCTCTGCAATCCGAACTTCGGTTAATAAGTTACTCGATACTTCAAAGCGTTTCCGAAATTTGTCATATCTCTTTTTTTATTTCACCTCAAACAGAATATTTCCCATTTTAACAACCCTCGTTTCAGACAGCCTGTCTTTCCTGTCAATCTCAGGCGTATCGCGAGATAAAAACTGTTATCAAACGCAAATAATTGACACAGCCACCCCCAGTGCCAAAAAAATGATGCCTCGTTCCAATTGTGTGACGTCAGCCGCGCGTCTGCACGCGCCTTAATAAGTACCTATCTGTCATGTGTGAGTGTAGTTTATAATATAAATTATGGAAATATCAAAACTATATTTTTAGAATGTTTAGTTATAAAAGACTTTTTTTTTACTCAGGCAACAAATGTGGGTTAATAAACTTTTTGCGGCTATTTAGTCATTTTGCGGATGAGTGAAAGCTAAAACTTCTATTGTGTATTTCCATTTTAAAAAGAAGTCTTTATTTATGGGTTTTACTTAAATGTCGGGGAAACTACCTTAGAATGAGACATAAATCAAAATCAAATGCTTAAATAATCGTAAATTAAATTTGAAATCGCGATATAATCGAATACCTAATGTTCCTAATACTGATTTATTTTACAACGAGTAGCTTCGTTTAATAACGAAACAAATCACCGTTCTTAACAATATAAAATCGTATACTCGTACATCGGTAAAATCATTGGGCATCTAATTAAAAAAAAAAACATCGGTTTATACCGATAACCTCCTAAAGCTTACTTTAACTAATCACAAAAAATAAGGACCACAACGCACGCCCGTATCGGCAGTATCAGGCCGGAATTAGCAGAAAAAGAAAAAAGAAAAACAAAACCATCTCAAAACATTCGCGATTCGAATATCAAAAATTGGCCAAGTGCGAGTCGGACTCCCGCACTGAGGGTTCCGTACAAATTCTATTTTTGACGTATTAAAAAAACTACTGAATAGATTTTGTTCGAACCAATTTTCGTTGGTAGTTTTTATGGTAATGTACATTATATATTCATTTCAGATTTATCATCCTCTTACTTTAGAAGTTAGAGGGGGGGGGACACACTTTTTTCCACTTTGGAAGAGTCTGTCACGCAAAGTATTCACTTAAGAAAAAAATGAGCTTAGAAACCTCAATATAATTTTTAAAGACCTATCCATAGATACCCCACACGTATATGTTCAATGAAAAAAAATATTTTCAGTTTCAGTTCTAACTATGGGGAACCCCCATTTTTTTATTTTTTTTTCTATTTTCGCGTAAAAACCTTGTTGCGGTTCACAGAATACATCTACTCACCAAGTTTCAATAGTATAGTACTTATAGTTTCGGAAAAAAGTGGCTGTGACAGACTGGCGGACAGACAGACAGACAGACAGACAGACAGACATGACGAATCTATAAGGGTTCCGTTTTTTCGCCATTTTGGCTACGGAACCCTAAAAATGAGCGCAACAATTTACACCAAGGCTTAAAACAACAAAGCGGGGCTCGCGGAATAAGGGCGGTGTGCACGCGCCGCAGCTTGTTAAGACACGCGCACACGATCTCGGCACGCGTCGAGTAGTCGGACGTGTCGTTTGAGTGCACGGCTTTATGTTTTTTTTTTATATTTTGAGTTAGGAATAGTTGATATCATGCCTGTTGATTGGAATACTGGCTGTTATGAAAATAATGTTGTTTTTATTGACACAGTATGCGGCAACAATAGGGCTACAAAACGCACAAGTGAGTTCAGAAAGAAGATCAAGGCTTCGGCTCTCCAAGGGTGTCCTCGGGCTTTTGTATAAATGTAACTACTTAAGGTTTATTAAGTAGTAGGTATCTGCCAGTTCATACTGAGTCTGAACTTAAGCAAGTTCATTTGATAGGAACCAAAAACGTTTTTAAATTGACAGTAGAATAAATTAAGGCATACAAGTATCGCCTTAAAAGCATCAAAAAATTTCATTTTACCGTGAACACGAAAAAGAACAGCTCATTCACGTCAAGCATTTATGTAGATGAATGTTCACCTGTGACACTTAATAGACCATACAGTCGTCGAATTCGATTCAAACCACATCCATTACTGGTATTAGTCGGTTATCATCAATCAGAGGGAGGTTATCGCTAGTAATCTAATCGCACCTGCCGACTCCTGAACATTTCGTGAATTAATAACCACTGTGTAATGGAGATCTTGTTAACGTGACAAATGGCGTGACGTCATACCCTGTATGGCTAGTCAACGTTTGGATATCAGATCTTACCAGATTGTGTTTTTTGTGGGAAGTTTCAATGCCATTAATTTTAGTACGGTTGGCCCTAGGTGTAGGTTACACAAGACGAATAGGTTTATCACGCACTTGTTAGATTTTATTCACTTTTGTGAGAAAAGAAATTTAACATTCAGCGTAAGTCAAAGAGGGATGCCGTAATTAGGCCCAGAAGTGCACACGATGTTCCATTTTATAAAAATAGCTAAAATATTCGTTCTTAATTATTCGCGCTATTCGTATGTCGCTAAAAGTTGGGGTTAATATAACAAAAATTAAAAGAAATTCAACTATTTATTAACCCCACCGGAATTGCGTCCTTTTGACAGATATGTGTAAACAAATCTATCTACGCCCTATCGGCATTGAAGTAAAGCTCAAATTCGTGTGTATCGAGCCGACCCGCGGCGGGCTCGTATGTGTTAAGAGTTGCCACTACAGAAATATAATTTCAGATAATCGATTATAAGAGAATATCGAATATTATTACGTTGGTGGACCTTAGCTAAAATGGAAATAAAAATACCACTTACAATTTATCTACAGAAATGAGGTGAATAATTGGTTGCAATTTTTAAGATATCCGTACGATCCCGTACGATCGTGACATGAAGGGTAGCATGCCTAAAATAAAATAAAAAAATATATTTCAGTGTCATTATCCTATTTATCTTTTAAATATTTTATAATCTTTGTAAAATATTTTCATGAATCAATCAAACGTATTTTTTAGACTGCATTATTTTATAAAACTATATTAGAATCGAATAGATTTAAAATCGAATATCGATACTTTTTTACGCAATGGAAACACTATATTAACTGCCAATTCAACTGTCAAAGTTCAAAATATCAAAAAGTAATTGTGTTTTTCTTGCATCAACAAAGTGATCGGTTTTATTTCGTGCGTTTAACTAAACAACTTCATCATGAATACTGACTCCGAAGATCCGGGTTCAGCCGTAACAGGTAAACAAATACTTTTTACAACCTTCAACAGCTAGTATGGTGGAAATCGTAGATTGTATTACTGATGGAAAATAATAAATATGCATTTACCCAAAAACACTGACTTTTTTTAAACCCTTTCTTTCGCCAGTTAACTTATGACTATTTACTCTATATTTCCATAGTACTTTCATATGTGTGCACTGTGGGCCTACACTTCTATGGCCAGCCGGCGTCCCCCTTTAGACAACTCAGCAATGATATTTTGTTTTTAAAATATCATTGTAACTCGGTAAACAAAGAAAGAATAAATCACATTTCGCCATATTGCCTTTTAAAGTGTTATTTACTTATTCTATTTTGAACAAGAATTGTCAAAGTCAAATCAATAAATTGCTTTACGTAATTCTGGCGAGTAAATATCAAAAAAGTTACTTACTTTTATATTATAATCCCAGATAAAATAAAATCGGTTTTAAAAGATACTTAACGTCAATCCTAAACTTCGACGGACTTGAATCGAAAATTTCCCAATAGCGTTATCTTCGAAAAGAATGGACCGGAGGCTTAATGAACTCATTATAAAGTTTGTAACAGTGGTTTTGTGGCAGAAGTTACGAATGGAAGCGACTAGGTGAAAGTTTTATGTTTTATTTTAGTATCCTTTTCATGATTCTTTTTTTTTAATTATTACACTAGCGACCGCCCGCGACTTCGTTCGCGCGGATTTTGATTTATCCTGTGGGAGCATTTAATCGGGATAAAAAGTATCCTATCAACTAAGTCAGCCCATACCCTGCCTGTATACCCATCAAAATCCGTCCAGTAGTTTCAGCGTGATTGACGGGCAAACATCCAAACAAACACACTTTCACTTTTATAATATTAACTAGCGGCCGCCCGCGACTCCGTCCGCGTGGTTTCCGGTTTCCGCAAACGTAGGTATAAACTATACCTATAAAGTTCCATACAAACATTAATCCCCTTTTTCATCCCCTTGGGGTGGAACATATAAAATCCTTTCTAAGGGGATCTTTGTGTCATAGTAGCTTTATGCATGCCAAGTCCCAGCCCAATCGGTTTAAAATTGACAAAGTTCCATACAAACATTAATCCCCTTTTTCATCCCCTTGGGGTGGAACATATAAAATCCTTTCTAAGGGGATCTTTATGTCATAGTAGCTTTATGCATGCCAAGTCCCAGCCCAATCGGTTTAAAATTGACAAAGTTTCATATAAAGATTAATCCCCTTTTTCATCCCCTTGGGGTGGAACATATAAAAATCCTTTCTAAGGGGATATTTATGTCATAGTAGCTTCATGCATGCCAAGTCCCAGCCCTATCGGTTTAAAATTGACAAAGTTTCATACAAACATTAATCCCCTTTTTCATCCCCTTGGGGTGGAACACATAAAAATCCTTTCTAAGGGTATCTTTATGTAATTAGCTTCATACATGCCAAGTCCCAGCCCGATCGGTTTAAAATTGACAAAGTTTCATACAAACATTAATCCCCTTTTTCATCCCCTTAGGGTGGAACACATAAAAATCCTTTCTAAGGGGATCTTTATGTCATAGTAGCTTCATGCATGCCAAGTCCCAGCCCGATCGGTTTAAAATTGACAAAGTTTCATACAAACATTAATCCCCTTTTTCATCCCCTTGGGGTGGAACACATAAAAATCCTTTCTAAGGGTATCTTTATGTAAGTAGCTTCATACATGCCAAGTCCCAGCCCGATCGGTTTAAAATTGACAAAGTTTCATACAAACATTGAAACATTAATCCCCTTTTTAATCCCCTTAGGGTGGAACACATAAAAATCCTTTCTAAGGGGATCTTTATGTCATAGTTGCTTCATGCATGCCAAGTCCCAGCCCGATCGGTTTAAAATTGACAAAGTTTCATACAAACATTAATCCCCTTTTTCATCCCCTTGGGATAAAATAATAGATATATACTATAGCCTATAACCTTCCTCGCCAAATACACTATCCAACACAAAAAGAATTTTTCAAATCGGACCAGTAGTTCCTGAGATTAGCGCGTTCAAACAAACAAACAAACAAACAAACAAACAAACTCTTCAGCTTTATATATTAGTATAGATAAGATTTTGTTTCTTGGAGTAGAGCACTTTTTGTAACAGGCGTAAATGTATCTAGTCAAAAATAATTAAACTTACTTAATTTGGTGGGTAAGCAATCTGATATGAACGCGACGAGATCAAAGGTGTCATTATTGTGCAATAAATATTATCATTAACTTAATTTTAATAATAGCTTTCTTATCTCTAGTCAGAATCCTGTATAATGTAAAGCGAAAATGTGGCTTGTATTAGCAAATGATTAATAAGGCGGTAGCTTGGCCTTTAAAATAATTGTGCAGCTGTGCAACTGTTTATTTTTAGCTTAGTTTGTCTGGAAATGAATTTTGCTATGAAACAAACATAATTACTAGATTATTTAGTTAAGGATAAGCCAATTAGTTAGTACCGTTCTTATCATACTCGAAATGAATGAGAAAGTTTTATTTGTTTGGATGTTTGTCTGTCACTCACGCTAAAACTACTGAACGGATTTCGATGAAATTTAGTACGAAGTGATAGGATATTTAACCTCATTAAATGCTCCATGGGATAAAACAGGAATCTTGATAACGCCGGCAAAGTCGCATGTAAAAACTAGTAACTCTTATTTCTTTAAAAATAAGTTCTGATTACGTCTGCTCAGGATTATTATTTTTTTCGCTTATTTACTAAAACCTCTATCTAGTGACAGAATTCAAGCTTAAATTCAAATTGCCAATTAGAAATTTTCACCACGTGGGTCAAAACTACCAATTAACCTTTACCAACATTAACAAGGATCCAAATCAAAATGGACTCGGCAGTAAACGTCCAAATTACCGCATTACAAATCTACAAGCGATGCAGTATGCAATATGAATTAGTCATGCGTCAAGCCCGCTATGTGCATAGAGTTATTGGCAATTAGGGGTCCTCTGTACCGTAGTGTACAATCGGAGTCAGATAGGTAATAGAAGAAAAATATGTTTGTCTATGGTGTTCTAAATTTTGAACATTTAAGTGTTGAACCATTGATATACAAAAACCCAAGATACACAATCAACGTCTCAAAAACGTCCTCAAAAAATAAGTGCTGAATGCACTTATTTCAAACAGTCTTGCGTCACCCGCGTCAACGCAATTTTGAACACTCCCATGTGAAAACAATCTTAACTAATCTGCATTTGGTTTAATTTGCAAATAATAAATTCATAGTTTGACTTTGAGTTTTTGGTGACAGTATTGACTGTTATTTTCGTTCGAGACTGTGCATCTATGGTTTTTGTATATCAATGTGTTGAACACTTAGAATGCCTAGATACCATTGGCGCTGAGTTTGAAGTTTGTATCCATATTATAACCATAATTATTAATGGCAGTTTGACCGATGTATATGATATTTTGAGTGTGTCGATTTTTGATCGATTAAAGTGGTGTCACCAATATGATATATTTATTTGTACCGATATTAAAGACTATTTGGTTGCTCTTTTTATTTGAGTATCCGGAGTGTAACTACCCGTCTGACGCTGACTGTACAACCAGTTCTCACGGTACATCGGCGGGGTGCCGTTAATTAATTGAAGGCGACTTTTCATCCGTCGATTGGACCCCAAGTGAGATGATTACACCGGTAGGGTTGTAATTTGAGGGTTTTTCGGGACAGTTTGGGTGCTTCCCGTCTCATTATGGAGGTTAAGTGAGCTCGTGTTTACGTGAATGTTTTTGAAATTTGACCCCCGTTTTAATTGGGTTCATAATACTCGAGCGGAAGAAAGTACATAATCAAGTATGAAAATATTGACCGGCTCCGCTCCCGTGACACAATTAAACCGGCTTTATTTTGGGTTTAAACTTTTGTCGAGGAGAAAAACCTCTGTGGACTGGCCCCAATTGAAAAACAAATCTGCAAACCGCCGGGCGCATTCTGAATTCAAATGTCGCACGTCGTATTTGTTGGTAATATTTAGAATAATATGCTCGCTGTATGCAACTATTAGGTACTCTGAGTTAAGTCACTGTCAAACAACAAATATCTGTTTGGTCTCGGTAAAACAACAAAACTCCGTCACTACGAAATAATAATAAAACTCACCTTTCTTCTTCAGCGGTCGGGCTCCTATAAAAATAACACCATTCACCATCGGATAACAGAATCTTGATCAGTTTTTAGAAATATCACGATATATGCAAAGCGAATTGATTTTTTACTTAATAATTTTATGAGACACGCACGCCTTATCAACATTGTTCGCACGCCATTTTCTTTTTGTTTTTTTTTATTATGTCATAATGTGCAGCGCGCGGCAGCGTGCGTATGCAGCCAGACACATTAAAAACAAAAGACGTATTTTTTTACACGAAACATTAAAAAAATATTGTGTCACCTATAAAACGTGGCCATCTTAAAATATTTTTAGAAATCATTAAGAACTGAACACTAATTAATATTTTTTGGAGCATACACATAGTTTTTTATAAACTGCCAAGTCAATTGTATAGGTATTAATCACTATTATAGTTGTTTGACCTCGTTGGTATATTCTTAATAGGCTAGTTGCCTCATATCACCATTTATAAAATCACTTTTAATTCGAATATAACTCCGTACAAGGGTCCGAAATATGTAAACTTCATCTTCATCTATCTATCTATATATATCTATAAAACTCAAAGGTGACTGACTGATTGACTGACTGACTGACTGATTGCATAGTGATCTATCAACGCACAGCCCAAACCACTGGACGGATCGGGCTGAAATTTTGTATGCAGGTAGATGTTATGACGTAGGCATCCGCTAAGAAAGGATTTTGATTAATTCAACCCCCAAGGGGGTAAAATAGGGGATGATCGGTAGTATGAAACTTTGTCAATTTTAAACCTATCGGGCTGATATTTTGCATACATAAAGCTACTATGACGTAGGCATCGCTTAATTAATGAGATTGATAAATTCTAACCCCCAAGGGGGTAAAATAGGGGATGAACGGTAGTATGAAACTTTGTCAATTTTAAACCTATCGGGCTGATATTTTGCATATATAAAGCTACTATGACGTAGGCATCGCTTAATTAATGAGATTGATAAATTCTAACCCCAAAGGGGGTAAAATAGGGGATGAACGGTAGTATGAAACTTTGTCATTTTTTAACCGATCGGTTTGAGACTTTGCATTCATAAAGCTACTATGACGTAGGCATCGCCTAATTAATGAGATTAATAAATTCCAACCCCCAAGCGGGTAAAATAGCGGATGAACTTTAGTATGAAACTTTGTCATTTTTAACCGATCGGGCTGAGACTTTGCATTCATAAAGATAATATGACGTCTTTCAAATATTATTTCAAGAATCCACCCCTAACGGGACAAAAAGTTGATATAGAAACCAAAATCCACGCGGACGAAGTCGCGGGCGCCCGCTAGTTAAATATAAATATGGGATTGCTGCAAAAATTCAACTTAAACCCGATACATTTTTACGTTTTTTCCTCTTGATTGAAAACACCGTCCGCCATGATTCTACGTCACCAATATTGTAAACAACACAAATTCAAACGACAGTTTCGACAGGTTATTCGTGGTCTTTTATTTAAACGCGTTGATTGTTGTTTATTTCACTATTAAAATATTATACACTTCACACTTATTGAAAACAAACCTGCCCAAAATAGATACTTTGATGGTTGCAAAATGTTTTGCTTCAAATTCTGATTCGCAAATTCTCATCACTGGGTACTTTAATCCACAACTTCTTATTGATGTATTCTTACATTCACGCACGATACGATAATGGTAATTCATAAATGTATCATGTAATCTCTACGAAGACATGGTTTTAATTCCGATAAACACTTTTTGGTTATGTCACGCGTATTGTTGACAAGAACAGTGACGCCACAGCACAGACCATCATGGCGGACGGCGTTTACGGTAGTATAGTGAAATTAATAATTTAAAATTCAAAATACAGTTGGATAGGTGCTTAAAAAAATTTTCATATTTTTTTATGTTGTAATATAATCGTAATGAACCGTTCTATCAAATAATAAAAATAGTGGCAACTAGCCTATTGCAGCGTTCTGACAGCAAAGCTTCTATGTAATACCAGGATTTGCCATAATTATGCCAAGCATGTAATAAATTAGGGACGAAGACTACCCCTATCAATCGGACAAAGCCCTCAGGGAATGATAATATTATTTTAAAAGGCTTACTTTTAGAGGACGTTGTATCCTCTTAGCAAATACATAGGTAAGTCATTATAATAAATATTCTAGCAAACACACTAAGCATTTACAGGTCTCTCGCAAACCGCTTAACCTCACTTAGCATTTAAATAATACAGACTGTTTGCTCATACAACATACTCGTACATAAAAACCGTTTGTGTTAACGTACCCAAAATGAGAACGTGCAAATATGTCCTTTACATTATGCTGACTAGGTACATATTTGAAAGTATGTTGAACTAGCGAATCCAAGAATAAGGAATTTGAAATTCTAAAACGATAGAATCGGTTAAGATAAATTGTTTTTTTATAATCGAATGTCATCGATTCGTGTTTGGATTGTGCAATGTGTTAAAATAACACTTGTAGATTGTCCTTTGAATAACAATCTGGTAGGTAAGTACTTGCTTAAATGTTTAAGGTATCTTATGCGACTTTAATTGTAAACGTTTGAACCAGGATGTAGATTTTGTTAACTAAATTCAAATACTGGAGTACAGAAACTGTTTACGCAACCGAAAAAATAAATCGTATTTTCAAATAAGTAGTTACATGAAATCTAAGTGACAAGTTATTGAATTTATTGTTTATTGTCCGCAGAGTTATTATAAAATAATACAAATTCAGTACTATAAGATATTGACTACTAGTATTAATATATTTAACTGAGTGTAACACAGTTAAATGAAGGTAAGTACACGTTTTTCATTATACAATTGAAAACAGCTAGGCAATACGCTAATAATAGAAATGTCACCTTGATTGAAGTAAAATGATATGCAAAGTTTACTTCCTAATCATTATCAACAATACCCTGTTACTGTATATTCTTAGTGAAGAGAAGAGACTCCACCAAAGCTAAGATGTGTGCTATAGGATTTCAAGCTGTGATTGATCATGTTAAGGCCAAAATACTATTGGCTGCTCAGGACACATCTCCGCTCCCCAGCACACATCTTAGCTTCGGTGGAGTCTCAACTTTGTTGGAAAAATAATAAAATCAAATGACGTATCGAACATTAAAATCCCAACGCAACCCATTGACATGACTCCGCCGTGCATCCACAACTTTTGAATGGCCATTTACAGTGGATCGTAGTTTTTGAAACGCTAAATGAATTAAGCCTGGCACATTCCACAGCTGAGAATATCCGCCGGCCTCTGCATAAAGTAAGCATAAATATCACGCGCTCTATCGGGTAGGGTGGGCACATGTTGCTTGGACCCGCGGTTTTCTATTGTAAATGTAAATTAGTGTGAGTGTTATGATATTTATTTTAGGTTTATGGTAATGCAAGTGTAATGTGGAAGATTTAAAAATAGTAATGGGTGGGAGATTGCATTTGCATTTGAAACCATTCTGGATTTACTAGAACTACAAACCACACGTTTTGCTAGCTTATTTAATGTTTTAACAGACTTCTTGTTACATTGAAATTAGGTTTTTTTTTTAAATCGAGAACGAATCACAGAGACCTTACTAACATTATCGGTTCCCTAATGCCTTTTCTATATTGGTGCTAGCCAAATCGACACTAAGGAATGACCTAAGTGAGCTATCCATGATCGAAAGTGTATCCAGCGCATCTCGAAAAGATTCGTGCAAAAATATCTGGTTATTTTCAGTCTATAACAATTAATAACGCGTTAGCTCCAGTCTATAAACTTGGGTATACAACCCGCTTATTTTTACAATGTAACCCCTCCCCATCCACCACGTTAGCGCTAGGGGCCTGTCCGTATATTTCACGGACGGTCTGCATTTAATAGCCTGGCGGTTCCCCGATAATTTTATTATCGGCGGATTTTTTTTCTGCCGATGACGTGCAGCCATTTTATTGAAATAAAAATAATAGCGCTAGTTTCACATTAAAGACACCGCGGGGGTCTTGGCTTGCGGTTTTTTTTAATGACTGCAGTTAATTATTGGTGCTTTGAATCTGTTTCGGACACTTCTAATTGTTGGAAAGGAATTAGGGTTTCCATTGTGTTTGCTGTTTGTAATTACTTTTGGAGATGATGATTTATTTGTTGCATATTTGGGTTGGGGTGATAAATTGGACTACATTTGTAGTTTTTTAGTAGTGTTATGTACAGTAGTTTTGTATTACTGTTACAATGTACATACTTGCATATGTTTTACAAAACTCTTGCACTTACTTTTGCCCTGCAATGGAACTTACTAAGTGAATAAAATTTCTTCATACATTAATTAATTAAATTGTATTCCGTTTATTTCATTTCATATCATGTTTTTAATTTTAAACACAAGATGATCATTTTTTTATTTTGACCAGGTTATCAGATTTCTACTTTACCGCGTCCGCATTCGAATTTAATATTCAAAATAAAATGAAATTTGAACATAATTTGCAAAGTTCATCTGCCGACAAATTCAGGTATACTTGACATTATCAGGACACGCTCAATATCAGAGACCCGGTGTAATGTCAGACGCCGCACTAGTGCAGCATGTATTTGGCTTCCAACCGATCGAAAGGTCGCATCTATTATGCATACGCGATGCTGGAGAATCTGGTTTGTTTACTTAAACCACGCAGGCCAAGCTTTTACTTTCAGTATAATGTTAGGTTAGGTTTATAATTAAAAGAAAGAGAAAAAGGCTTGTCACAATAGTTGACAGAACAATATTGTTTTGTTTAGAAGAAAAAAACGGAGACTACGTCACAAAAACCTTTCATAAAATAAATTGTCGCGATTACAAGTTTTGATTTACAAACCCTCGCGCGGTTCCTTCTCCGCGTATAAAGACGATCTAAAAGTATTAAATCAAAGAGTCATCAATTAAAAACTTACATCAATTACGAAAAACAACAAGGAATACATTGATATCTTATCTTACATTGTTCTTGCTTCTTGTACGTTTACAAAACTAGTTCGAAGCCAACATTATTTTCCTTCCAAGATTACCAACTATAAGTATCTCAAGCCCAAACATCTCTGATCCAAAGGTCGCATGTTTTATGCATACAGTCCAGACTGGGAATCAATCCCTGCATGTCCGCATAATGCGGGGTGAAACAAAAACTGCCTCCATAATAATCGGCCTGGATCTTTCTTTTTGAAGTCGGGTAATTGAAAACGGTTTCATGAGATCGGATTCCCTTTTTTGTTTTGACTGTTGCGAATAAATCAGCGTTTGATCGCGAGGTCGCGTCTAGCTCAAACTGGTATAAGTAAGATTACAAAAACAATAGCTAGATGGGTCAAGTATATTTTTACTAACTTCGTAAGCTTGACAACTTTAGTTTTATTTTCTACTTATCTACTAATTTTGCCCTTCAAGAGTATTTTATCTTTTGTCTTTACTTCTGTGAGATTACTCGGTAAGGTGAAATTATTAAAAAAGTAAGGTTATTAATAAGTAAGACCAAGAAATGGGCGATAACATGTATACAAATATAAGAACCTCCCACCACGTAAATATAAGCAAAAATATTTCTTAACACAGGACAGGACTTTCATTCCATCTGGTTGAATAGATAAAGTCTTCTGAAAGAGTCTAGATACTAAATCAATGATTCACTTCATTGATTTTCGATGAAATCATTTCTGCAATCTCTCAAACTGATCAGCCAATCCCCTACAATGATTCCAATTTACCTTAATCCAGCCTCTCTTAAATATCAACCCCCTATCTTATTTAGGCAGCGGAGCAAATTGCGTCTAATGTACATCTCCCTTCAGCGAATGCGAGGGTTCGCGATATTATCGGTGTATCGGCGATTAGCGATGCGCCCGCGGCCGCGTATGCCGCGATAACGGAGATACCACCTAATGCAGGCGAATAGGGCTGCTGTTGGTTAATAAAGAACATACGTCGCTAAGGAATGTTGGTTAAGAGCATTTTAGATATTTCTAGTGCGAATAATTTGTGTCTTTTGTAAGTGTGAATCCGAGGATGCCCGAATTTATCGGAGAATCGGTCATTAAGCGTTGCGCTCGTGGAACAGAGTTAGCTCTAAATACTACCTAAGGCAGGAATTATACATCCCCTGCTTTAAGAAATTAAAGCTTTGTAATAAACCAAGAGACAGTAAGTGTGCGGTGTACATCTCCTTTTAGCGACTGCGAGGGTTCGCGATATTTTCAGTGTATCGGCGATTAGCGATGCGCCCGCGGCCGCGTATGCCGCGATAACGGAGATACCACCTAATGCAGGCGGGTAGGGTTGCTATATGTGCTAGTTATAAAGGGAATATTTTTAACTAGCGGCCGCCCGCGACTCCGTCCGCGTGGATTTCGATTTCCTATATCCTATGAATTATTCTGATGTATAAGCTATATTGTGGTAAAGTTTCATTCAAATCCATTTACGTGAAAGAGTAACAAATATCCATACATCCATACATCCATACTTACAAACTTTCGCCTTTATAGTTGTCAACGCAAGAATACGGCGCACCACTAAAACCACAACGCATCACTAAAAACCAGTCCGCTGACCGCGCCCCCCACCGTCACTGTTCTCGTTCGGACGCCGCGCGCAACGCACGTACTCATTGCCTTGTAAATTAACCTTAAAATCATTATACGCATATCCAACAAGTCGGCGTCCTATCTTTATTTCTACATCCCTGGAACAACGCTAAGAAGATCTCCACCATTTTGGACCTTCCCACCGGATTTATCAGCGAGGCACGTTTGAAAATCGCAACGGCCAACCGAGCGACCTTTGGACTTCGGAGAAGTTACTCGACGCGTACCCAGTTCCAGGCGATCGAAGAAACGTGCAGCCACATACAACACGAGAATCATCATCGTCGTCGTGATTTCTCCACATTTATCGCAAGCATCGGAGCATCCTGGTATCCTGTGTTTCACGCTTTAGAGGCGCAGCGTTATATTACCAGCGTTACATGCCCCCGACTGCTGCGAACAACGCCTCGGTCACCTTAAACGGCTGAGAATCGGAGAATATACACCAAGACGAACAGGGCCATACGTCGTGGACTGAACATCATCCTGGATAAGGCATTATTTGTGAGTTCGTTCCATAACGTTTCTTTATTCTGTCCCTAGCACATTTCATAATATTTTTTAAAGTTCCATTACAAACCATTCATTATAAATTCAGCGATTCAATTTCTTAAATTTCCGTTAAGGTTATTTCTTTTTATTAAAATCTACCCCCTTCTTTATTTAACTGATCCGTCCTTACATATCTACACGGATTACTTGTAACTCAAGTTACCTATTTCAATTCAATACATTCAAGTGAGTTCATTATCGCATTCCAGTACCTGCGGACGGCGCGTGCGCATGTATAGGCCGTCCCGTTATTTGCCTACGCATCATCAGCTGCTCGCTTGCTTTCTGCCTAACTACTACCTGCGCTTGCGGCCCATCAGCTGGTCGTTTCTCACGCCTATCTTCACTGCACATACGCCTTTAAGTATTCTTCTTTTTCGTTACATTTTGTGATCTTTAATTTGGAAAGCTATAATCATTAAAACTTACAGGTACCCTACCTACGGGTAAAAAGTTAAGTTCTTTTAATTTTCATCGCCTAGTCCACTCATAACATTTGCTAATAATGGCTAAATTACCTGAATTAAAAAGAAAACGTGGTTCATACAAATCTAAGCTTACCCAATTTAAATCATACCTATCACTCCTTTCTTCATGCGAAAAACCTAGTCCAGCGCAGCTTAATGATTTAAATCTTAGATTAACTAACATTGAAGAGTGGTATGGTGAATATGATGCATTACAGATTGAAATCGAAAGTTGTATGGACATTTCAGAAAGTGATCTCGAGAAGGAGTTCCTGCATCGCGAGGAGTTCGAGACCGAATACTTCGCGACCGTCGGGGTTGCTCGCGAGTTGGTAAGCAGGTTCAGCTCTGCGCAGCCCGGCAAGGACAACGCGTCCACTTCATCGGCGCCAGGTACTGTCCTTACAGCAGGCACACCAACTTTAAATTTACCTGTCATCCAATTACCTACCTTTTCTGGAGACTTTGAGGATTGGCTTAGATTTCATGATACCTTCACGTCACTTATACATTCCATCATCATCATCCTAGCGTTTGTCCCGGTCGCATCCTCGGCCTTTGCCTCGGAGTCCAGGGTCCGCTTTCCTGCTGCACCTACTCCACTTCGCACGGTCTTGGGCATCCAGGGTGGAAAGACCATTGGCACGCATGTCATCTTCAACGACGCCAAGCCAGCACTTCTTGGGCCTGCCCCTTCTTCCGGGACCCGGCGGTGGTGGCATGGTGAGACATTTGTTTCCCACGTAGCTGGCCGGTTTCCGTAAAACATGGCCGTACCAACGTAGGCGACACTCCTGCAGTTTATCTGCAATATCACGGACATGAAGGCTACCCCGAATGCGTGAGTTCTTAATGCGGTCTTTCCGCGTCACTCCACACATCCAGCGCAGCATCTTCATCTCCGTGACACGCAGCATCTGCTTGTGTCGCTCAAGTACAGGCCACGTTTCACTGCCGTACAAAAGGACCGGCCTAATGATGGTCTTATAGACCTGTCCCTTCAACTTAACCGGCATTTTGGGGTCACAAATGACACCAGTCACCTCACGCCACTTGGCCCAGGCTGCTGAAATGCGGGCTTTGACGTCGCAATCGATGTCGCTAGACGCATGAAGTACAGATCCCAGGTATTTAAACTGGTCCGTACGCTCGACTAAGTCACCGTCTATGCGTACGGGTGGGGGATCTGTGTTGCAGGCCATGTATTCAGTCTTCGCCACGTTTAGTTTTAGACCGCCGTTCTCAAGTGCCACCTTCCACTTACCCGCTCGTCGCACCAGTCGTCCCCTGTCCGAATCCGTCAGCGCGATATCATCAGCATACATGAGCAGCCACGGGGGTTGCTCATGTGCGTCTATGATGCTGGTTGACAGTTCGTCTAATATCACGCTAAACAGGAAGGGACTAAGGACGGATCCTTGGTGGACTCCGACGGTAACGGGGAAAGGGTTGGTGTCACCAACAGCAGTCCTAACTATTGAATCGGAATCGTGGTACATGTCTCGGATGACGTCAATATAAGTTTCAGGCGCCCTCTTGGACCTCAGTGCCCACCAGATCATCATGCGAGGAACACAGTCGAAGGCCTTCTGCATGTCCAGGAACAGGAAATGCAGAGGCGTGTTCTTCGTTCTGTATTTCTCCATGATCATCCTTAGGGCAAAAACAGGGTCCATGGTACCAAGACCAGGTCGAAACCCGAACTGACAGTCCGAGACAGTACACTCCTGTCGTAGCCGAGAGTCAACTATCCGCTCAAATAGCTTCATAGTGTGGGACATTACCTTTATACCGCGATAGCTTCCGCACTCCTGCACCGATCCCTTCCCTTTGAAGACTGGAGTTATGATACTCCGTCTCCACTGGCAAGGGATCCGCCCGGTGTAGAGTATGCGGTTATAAAGGTCGGTTAAGATGCCCACACCACGAGAACCCATCGCCTTCCAGGCTTCAATGGGGACTCCATCGGCACCGACTGCTTTCCGATTCTTCATGTGGCGAAGAGCTCTGAGGACTTCATCAGGCGTTATGGGTGGCACTAGTCCTTGATTCGGAGGGAGGTCCGGTGGCTGCACCTCCTTATGCTGCTCGTTGAGCAGCTCGTGGAAATACGAGCGCCATCTCTCCTTCACCGCGAGGTCCTCGCATAATAGGTTGCCACTAGGGTCCTTTACACAGCGGCACTTGGAAATATCCAGTGCAGCTTTGACCCTAGAACGAGCTACTCTGTACACAAGCTTCTGCCCCTCAGACGAGTCCAGCTTATCGTAGAGCGGTTGTAAGTGTTCTCGTCTGGCTCTGGCTACAGCTTGTTTAGCAGCGCGTTTTGCAGCCCCATATGCGTCGCGGTCTTCAGGAGATCTGGTCGCTTGCCACTTTAAGAAGGAGGCTTTCTTCTCCTTGATCTCCCTCTGGACTTCCGCGTTCCACCACCAAGTCTCCTTGTCACATTTGCGTCCACCCTTTGAGATCCCGAGCACCGCCTTTGCCGCAGTGGTGATTGCATCCTGAATCCCATCCCAGTGGTCTTGGACCGGTTTGCCATCAGCATCAGCACAGGTAACGCTTGTAGCCGAGGCAAACTCTTGAGACGTAGATTCGTTCAGCCGCCACCACCTGATCTGGCGTCGGCAACGCTCAAGGGGCTTCTCCTTGGGTCTTACGCAGAGATCCATGACAAGGAGTCGGTGTTGTGCAGTGAGACTCTCACCGGGTATGACCTTGCAGTTGGCTACTTTGCTGATGTGGTGCCTCCTAGTGAGCAGGTAATCGATTTGGGTAGCATGCCGCCCGCTCCTGTAGGTGATTAGGTGTTCGGTCTTCTTTTGGAAGAACGTGTTCACGATCGCAAGATCCGCAGCCGCACACGTTCTGAGGACGTCCTCCCCTCCCGCGTTGCGACCGCCGTATCCAAAACCACCGTGAACACGATCAAACTCCTCACACCTGTCACCCACATGGCCGTTCAGGTCGCCTCCCAAAACGATCCCCTGTGACAACGGGATGCCACTCAGCACATCTCCGAGTTGGTTCCAGAACCTCATCCTTTCAGCATCGCTACAGCCAGCCTGCGGCGCATAAGCGCTCATCAAGTGGGTCGTTACTCCATCAATGAGCAGCTTAACCACCATAAGCCGATCACTGCAACGATTCACCTCCAGAACGCTGTCCTGAAACTCCTCAGAGAGCACCACAGCCACCCCGTTCTCCCCCCCAGGCGCACCGGTATAGATCAGCTTGTAGCCATTCCCAATGGACCGGGATCTGCTGCCTTTCCATCGAGTCTCCTGCAGGAACGCCACGTCCACCCTCCGCCTGATGAGTACGTCGGCCAGCTCCCTCACGCGTCCAGTAAGCGTGCCAATGTTCCACGTTGCGAAGCGGAGTTTCCTAATACGGTTCGGTTCTCGCGTCTTCAGCCGTGCCCGCCCAGTGCACGGTAGCCCTTGCCCACTTGGTCACTTATACATTCCAATGATAGCATTCCTAAAATCAATAAGTTTCATTATTTGCAGTCATCATTGAAGGATAAAGCTGCAAACGTTATCGGTTCAATGGACCTTTCTGCAAAATACTATGACATTGCGTGGCAATTATTGTGTGAACGTTATCACAATAATAAGGTTCTGATAAACAATCACATTCAGGCTTTATTTGATATAGAACCAATTACAAAAGAATCGTCTGGTGCATTAAGAAACTTAATTGATTCTTTGAATAAAAATCTCAGAGCTCTTGAAAGTCTTAATATCAATACGCATAACTGGGATACACTCATAATCCATATGGTATCTAGCAAACTTGATAATACAACAAATAGACATTGGAAAGAATACATGAATAAATTTGAAACATGGCCTGATTTAAATAAATTTATTAAATTCATTAAGGACCGTGCAGGTTTGCTTGAAACCATAAATATGACCCAGGTCAAACGTAGGCATAGTGAACCAGCAACCCCACGATCTCGCGCCTTTATTGCAACAAGTAACACACAGACACAACACACTTTATATTCGTGTCCCTTGTGCAAACAAAACCATGCTATTTACCAATGCCCAAAGTTCAAGGCGTTGTCAGTTCTCAATAAAATAAGCAGGGCAAAACAACTTAAACTTTGCCTTAACTGCTTGCGTCACGGGCATGAGGCAAATAACTGTAGGTTAGGACCATGTAAAATCTGTGGCAACCGGCACAATACACTTTTGCATACGGATAGGACATTCAATGTTGTGCCCAAAGGGTCAACTCCTGTTGACGCGTCTTGTAAAGACGAAAAGTGCGTAACTCTAACAACGCAGGAGGTCATTGACGAGACACAGTCTTTGGATGACAACACCACAGAACAAACCGAGGTTGTCCTGTCATCCACTCACAACAGCTGCGTACTACTATCCACAGCACTTATCGACGTGGTCGGCAGCGATGGCATTCATCACACCGTCCGTGCTTTATTAGATAACGGTAGTACTTCTTGTTTTATTTCCGAGAAATTAAGCAAAAAATTAAAGTTGCCTCTGTACACAACTTCAACAGCAGTCGAAGGGATAGGTCGCGAGTCTATTCGCATCAACACGCGTTCTAGGGTTACGATATCTTCGAAAACTGAAAGATACACATCTACTATTGATTGCCTCATTATGCCACACATTACTAAAATGTTGCCTGTCACTTACTTTGATATAGCACAGTTAAATATTCCAAAGAACATACGGTTAGCTGATCCAACATTCAACATACCTTCCGACATTGACATATTACTTAACGCTGACGTCTTCTGGAATGTACTGGGTGACGAGCGCATTCCTTTGGGAAAAAATATGCCGACACTTAGCAACACTAAATTTGGCTGGTTAGTGTCAGGTTTAATGCAATCCCAAACTACAAATGGTAAACATTCTAATAATAATACAGTCCACTGTAATTTTTTGAACGATGCTATTTTCTGTTGACAATAACTCATCATCTCAAAATAAAATCACTAAGCGATCGATTTTGTCCACAATAGGGCAGGTATTTGACCCATTAGGCTTCATCAATCCATGTATATTACAAGGCAAAATTATATTACAAAGGCTCTGGGCTTCCAAAGTTTCATGGGATGACACATTACCTCACGAAATAGAGAAGGAATGGTTAACATTTTTAAGAACCCTTCCACAACTTAATAAAATTGTAATTCCGCGACGCACAGTGTGCGATTCGCCTACACTAATAGACATTCATGCCTTCAGTGACGCATCACTGCATGCTTACAGCGCATGTGTTTACCTCCGGTCTATATCCACAGATGGCAATGTTACCGTTCAGCTAGTCATAGCTAAAAGTAAGGTGGCCCCATTGGAAGGTATGACTGTACCTAGGCTTGAATTATCGGGAGCATCCTGGTATCCTGTGCTTCACACTTTAGAGGCGCAGCGTTATATTACCAGCGTTACATGCCCCCGATGTCACTAAACCACAACCATCGGAGCATCCTGGTATCCTGTGCTTCACGCTTTAGAGGCGCAGCGTTACATGCCCCCGAATACTAGCAAACGGTTTGGTTATCTAAAAATTAAAGAGTTAAATTCTGCTACCTACACATTATGTAAAATGGTACAGATGGATACATTTGAAAATGAATATTCTTGTCTACATAAAAATAAGCAAGTACCAGTCAAATCAAAATTGTTAAATTTAAACCCCTTTATGTCAAAGGAAAACTTAATTCGTGTTGGCGGCAGACTATCCAATTCCAACTTAGATTACGACACAAAGCACCCAATACTACTTCATTCATCACATCACATCACTAAACTATTGGTTAGACATTATCATGTTCTACTTATGCATGCAGGCCTCCAGCTAATGTTGTCTATTTTAAGACACAAATTTTGGATAATAGGCGGTCGCAATCTAGCCAGAAAGATAACGCACGAATGTCATGCATGTTGCTGGTTTGCGGGAAGGTCTATTCAACCTATAATGGCGAACCTGCCGCAAGAACGACTACATAGCCAATTTCCTTTCTTTAATACGGCTGTAGATTATGCTGGTCCCATTTTGATAGCCGATAGGAAAGGTAGAGGATGTCGATTAATAAAATCTTACATTTGTGTATTTGTCTGCTTAGCTGTAAGGGCAGTACATTTGGAACTGGTCACAGATCTCAGTACTGAGACGTTTTTAGCTGCTCTAAACAGATTTGTGGCTCGCAGAGGTAAGCCTGCTTTCATTTACTCCGACAACGGCACTAATTTTGTAGGTGCCGCTAATGAACTTTCCAAATTTTTGAGAACAGAATGTGATGATATTAGTTCGAAATCGGCGGAGCAGTCTATAAATTTTAAATTCTCTCCTGCCTATAGCCCACACTTCAATGGTCTAGCTGAAGGCTCTGTAAAATCAGTTAAGCACCATTTAAAAAGAGTTCTATCCCTAGCCAACTTAACGTATGAAGAAATGAACACTACTCTCATTTGTATCGAAGGAATTCTGAACTCACGTCCATTGACTCCTCTTTCATCGGATCCCAATGATCTTACTCCTTTAACCCCATCTCATTTTCTTATAGGACGAACACTCACAATGTTGCCTAATTCGCAGGTCGATGTGGAGGAAACAGCCCGGATCTGCACTTTACCTCGTTATGAAAGGGCACGGGTCTTGACTAAGCATTTCTGGAATCGTTATTACAGAGAATACATTTCAGATTTACAGAAACGAACAAAATGGAAGCGCACCACTGGTGAAGAATTGCGCATTGGAGACCTGGTCGTGATCAAAGATGACCGACTTCCGCCCAACCGTTGGCTGCTCGGCCGTGTCTCCCGCCTGCACCCGGGCTGCGATGGCATCACCCGCGTCGCAGACGTCACCACTGCAACAGGAATGCTACGAAGAGCGTACAATAGGCTCTGTCGATTGCCCAAGGAAGAAGACTTCTTGGAACGAGGCGTTCCAACCCGGGGAGCCTGTCAACGCAAGAATACGGCGCACCACTAAAACCACAACGCATCACTAAAAACCAGTCCGCTGACCGCGCCCCCCACCGTCACTGTTCTCGTTCGGACGCCGCGCGCAACGCACGTACTCATTGCCTTGTAAATTAACCTTAAAATCATTATACGCATATCCAACAAGTCGGCGTCCTATCTTTATTTCTACATCCCTGGAACAACGCTAAGAAGATCTCCACCAATAGTAGTAGTAGGATATAATAATCTTTTTGTAGAGTGCAATATGGTGAACGATAACACACAAGACAGCATCTGCCCAGCCCTGGAATGTCCCTAATTGACTGTATTATCCAAGAACAGGATAGCTACGAGTAAGACTAAATAGTGTTTAAAAATCCTGAAGTTATTTGCTTAAATTGGAAGCCGATTCCAAACTACATATTTGTCCATTGAGTACCTAGAGTTTTGCTGGAAAATAAATACCAAAGCACATTTTTCTTCAAAAAACAAAAGTGACCCTCCATTGTAAAACGATTTTGAACAAGAGGACATTAGGTCTGCAAACACTTAATTTCAATAATTCATATTCCGAACAAACATTTTACCAACTCATTACACAGGATTATTTGAACAAGTCCCTTTTTTAGTCGAGACAACCCTAGTTCTTGTATTTACAATTTTCACCTTAAAACAATCGAACCGGCTTGCACGCCGTACATTGCCGTTTCTTCGCGATAAGACGTTAAGGGAAGCGAGTAAAAACATTAATGTACTTCCTTTCTAAGCGATTGTTGTATGGCTAGAACGTGTGTTTCGCGTGTTTCTACCGGCCGTCCTTATGCAAATGTTAGTGCTTCGAATAATAATTATTTGCCCGCTTTTATTGCTTTTGACCCACAGATAGTTCGCAACTGGTAAGATTTGCATGTAAGCGCCTTTAAAACATTAAGTTCTCTATGGAAATGCATTCTTATGGAATGTAAATGGGTTGCTATAAATAGGAGTGAACAGTGGTCAGATAAAACGCCTCCATTAAGGTAATAAATTGATCAAAGCATGCGTTTTTCTTTTATTAAAAACAACAGCTTATCGTAACTTTATAAAGATGGGTTCGGGCTTGCAAATTATGATTTCAAATTATTGCGGCGTTTGCTTACTATAAAGGGGCCCCTTAAACCTTCACGCGCTGGGTCGAAAGTCCCAGGCGCCGACTGACGTTCCTATCTGTTCCACGCGATGGACCCGGCACCCGCACGGAGAATCCATGGATAGCTAAGAAGTTCGTCTCAGGACGACACTTACAATAATTTACTCTTAAGACATAATTCGTAGTTTTATTTCTCTCATTAAGACAAGTTGAACGGTAAACAACCAACCAGACCAAGATTATTATCTTAACAAACTAATTTTCTCCGTAAATCATAAAACATGGCAAACAGTTGTGCGTTTGTATTTGTTAAGACAAAAAGCCGCTAATACTCGTCGTTTGTTCGTGAAAGTCAATGTGGGTAATGTTTATAACATTCCATCTGGAAAAGTGGTTTTAGCAGACATGTATTTATCTTGCGTAATCTTAAGATGTGAAGAGATTTTGGCATTCATCTTTTTTGTTATTTTAATATTTGGCAGCAATTTATTACGAGTAGCTTGCGTTAATTTGCTACGCTCGACAAGGGTATATTATTTTAGGTTTTTTCATAGATTAAAATCGTAAGATTTACCCTCTCCATTCTTCAAAGCTGGCAATAACATAGGAGCGACGGTTGCTTTTTAGATATCACATTTAAATCTATGCCAACGTGCTATCTCGCTCTTATTTTAGTGCCAATGTCGAATTATAGTAAGTATATAATTTAAATCTTAGGATTTATTATTTAATGACTATGTTTTTGCTTATTCCTGAAGCCAGTGGTAATTAAGATAAAGACACATCATTGGGTCGTACAAGGTTCTGGATTACATTCACAAAATCACTGGCCATTCAGGGTGTCAGGAACCGAACATTCTAGGACATGGGATATGCACTTTGGCTATGCAGCCGGACAACAAAATTGAAAGCTTTGGAAGTGTAATCATAATATAAACTACACGCAGAACTTTCGGTACCTATGTATATTGTAATAGTTTCATCATTCATCAGCTTGCAAATTAACAAAACAGTTTAAATCTATATCCAACTATTATTATCCAACTTTTGTACACATGTTTGAACAATTAAATATCTTTATCTTTATATTTTTTTCTTTATCTTTAAATGTACTCGACAAAAACTTAAATGTAGTCGACATTTTGTATCTGACGAGCTGTGTTGCATTGGCACGAATTTTAATATTTTTTTACGGAGTCAACCCTGCGGCTACCGCGGTACGTTGCAATTATGTCAACACTTAATTTTATTCATGTTGGCTGAATGATGAGACTTTATTATGTTTCTAGTTTTTACCAGCGGTTTTGCCTGCGTTATCAAAAATTGTTGTTTTAACCCTGTTCTGTAGTTACAGCGTTATTAACGGACAAACGTCATAACAAATAAACTTTCACATTTATATATAATATTAGTATATTTTTTACTCAAATATTTTCTGAGTGTGTCCAGTAACAAAATTATGATTAACTTTTTCCCTTATGGGAAAAATAAAACCACAAAAATCTTAGTCTGTGAACTTTCCCTTTGCGATATTGAACAGTAGCAACAACATACACTGAATATAAGAAAAATACTACAAATCATTGTATGGGAAACAAAGACCCCAATTATAAGGCATGGCGATTAAAATGTCACCTCTTTATTTGCGAACCGATTCAAGGCGTAAAACAATGCTTAAAATTATTATTGTGTTGGATCGCAATCCATTTATTTTTAGTGGTCAAAGGCGGACTCATTGTTATGGCAATTCTCTTATGTTTGATGCAAGTGAAATGCGGTCGGCGGGTTATTAAACATGACTTATAAATTATAATGCGAGTTCGAGATGAACAAACATGTATTTCTAACAATGATTATTTAAAGTTGTTATTATTATGCTATGTAGTACCCCAAGCTGCCTCTGCGGTGTAGTGGTCATGTACTGTGCTCTAAAACCTAGGAGGTAGTGGTTTCGAATCCTGCGGGGTACACTTTCACTTTGTATTGGTTTTCCCAGTTTGGTTAGGACATCGCAGGGTTGAATCACCTAAATCTCCAATAAGAATGATGATTCCGTGCTTTAAAATGCACGTCTGGTCCCAACTATGATCCAAATGGTCTGGTTTCCCTTGTAGGAGCTACGGAGTTCAGACGACAGTCACTCCATTGTAATTACCAGGCTGGTCAATTTAGAAACATAGTCGTAGCGTACCCTGGGGGCCAAGGCAATGACCAAAGGATGAAAGGGAAAAGGATGATGGTAGAAGCGCTAGGATGATGGTGATCATAAACTATGTTTGTAATAGGTAGAAACACCTTCGTTAATGTTATTACAGATATTTATCACCAACTCCATTCTCCCCTCGCCTTTAAACATCCTATTTTTTATCGAAGGCATACATTAAGGATACCTTGCTTCTCGGATTTATGTGACACTCCAAAAAGAGTGCAGAAAAAGCCATTAAATACAACAGTACCCCTCTGATGCGACACATATTTATGCATACATGGCCTTTCCTATATATGATACTAACATGAAGTAAAATAGGACTAACACTTTTTGGTTTAAATTAATGCCCAACGCACGGTACACGAAAGTTTTCTTCGGATGTACTTTTTGAAAGTGGATTTCTAGAATATACGTTTTGATTCGAGTAAGAACGGAAATCTAGAAAGGTGCTTCCATAGCGAAGCTCACGAATAGAAACTATGTCTTTTCTCTCCATTATATAAAAGGTTATTGGTTTAGGACGAGTCATTTAGTTTCTATTGCCACGAGTTAATTAAAATAACCCTGTTCTCAATAGGACTTAAAGACTTGACTCGTGGTCTAAAGGCGGCGTCACATCATTAACTGAATGTAAATCACAGATTCATGTTCGTTGATAATAAATGAACATGAAAATAACTAAACAACATTGATGACTAGCAACTTTCCTCTCGATTTGGAATGAAACGTTGCTTTTTTATATTCTTTGCCGCATTTAACTTAAACCGTGGCAACCGGACGCATTGTTATAGCGATTTTCATTGTCGGCAATTCAATGAGCGTAGTTTTTTGAAACGATTCGTTTGGAAGTGTTGGATGTTATGAATGATTTATTTTTACTTTCTATGCGAGTGCGTTCACTTAACAGTTGTCGGGAACTGTCAAAATGTTTTAAAGAATGATTGATTAGGTATTTATATGTAGTTGTATATTAATTTAAAGTTACCTTAACTGAAACTTAACATTAAAAGTCTATTTTATTTTTGCGGAGGATTATTATCTTTTTTGTTTTTCTCATACCGTTTAGCCAAAAAAAAACTATTTTGTTGCAATCTAGCCTATTATTATGGATGTTTTTCTGCCAATCAAGCAGAAACTACTGAACAGGTTTTGATGCAGGGTATGCGCTGACTTAGGTAAGATAATACTTTATTTCTGATTAAAATATGTTACCATGGGATAAATGGAATCTTGATAAACTACAGGTAAAAGCTAGTTTCTGAAAATAATATTCCAAAATGTAGTAAAAGAAATTAACAATGTTATTTTAGTGAAAACCACAAAAAACTCTTTTCAAACTGTTACTTTTAATCCTTTACTCGCATCAAATTAATCCATCTTATTTAAGCCTCCCCTTTTCCAAAATAACGATCGTCCTAAGTACATTATCACGGTACTAATCGATTTGAACCCTACAATTGTAAGGGCCAAAATCGACCGACCATATCATTTTATTGTCCGCACCCACACGACCATGTGCAACCCAAAGCTGGGCGCATGGTAGAGCAAACCCCAAGTTCTCAAATGCAAATGGCATATTTTTGACTATTAAAAATGTTAATGTTTTGTTGCAGGATGTATAAAAATCAAATCGTTATTCAAATTCAAATTTTCTTGATTTCAGAGTATTTGATCCATGGGTTGGTACAAATTACCTAAAAATATTGTGTTGGTAATTGACATATTGTCAAGTTCCTCAGCAGTGTTTTACAAAGGTGCACTTTATTAAAACTTTTATGCCTAGCGCCTTGTTTAACATCATAACCATTCATAGTGAATAGTAAATATAGATAAAACATCTTTAACTTGACATATTTTTTACTATAAATGCCCTCTATTATGCGTTTACTTCTTCTTTTCCAATACAGGGGCTTATATAAAATTGCCTCAACATGCTAAATTACGAAAACGTTACGCTATCCATGTGCTTTATTCTTATAATAATAAAGAATATAATCGTAAATCTTATGATCACGATGAAAATAATTGTTCAAAAGCTATTGATGACGTCATGTTTGTTAATTTATAACTATAACATGGATCCACCGTTTCTTATTATGATTGAAAATTATGGGTTCCTTTACTAGGAGCTTATTCATATTGGTTGTTTAATCAATATTGGAGTTTCTTATAATACTGACTAGAGTACGCAAAAAGTAATATATTTGACTTCAGAACGGCGATGAAAGCGTTTCAAGTTGTTAGTTTGTTAGTTTATTCTCTATTAATTTCGTCTCATATTCCCAAATATTCTTCGCTTTTCCCACCTCACCAATAAAGTTGTGAATCACCACAAAAATAAATACTGTTATAGTTACGTCGTAACCCAAGATTACTATGTAGTTGTACCAATTTACAATCCGACTCCAACCATACATGCGATGGAAAGTTGTTTGCATTAATTAACTGCATATAGTAATGTTAATTTAAAAGCTGCGCAAAACAACACGTGTAATTAAAGTTGAAAGATGGACGGTATTAACTTTATAGGCTTTCTGACAGGTCGTTACCTGTGTCTTGTTCCATTATTGTATTGGGTTATATGTCGATTATGTTCGATAAATTAATAATAAGCATCTCATGTATAATATTTATCATATATTTCTCTCATATATAAGGAAAAAAGAAATTCTAGATATTGCTTAAGAAGAATTCATTAGAAAATTGTATAATAATATTAATTATTTGTACACACAGTCGTCTCCAGCATGTTATGTAGGACAATATGTTGTAGTGTATTATCTAGGGCTTTTGGCCAAGGCAAAAAAAAAAAACTGTTACGAAACCATGATCTGTAAGGGCTGGGAATTCAACGACTTATTTAGCTATAATCATTTTTGAGAAAAATATCATTGTTAGGAATGATAAAAACTTGTAAATATTACAAGTGTAAGCATATTTTCATATCTTTATATCTGTATATTCAATTCAATACATGAAACTTAAATACCTTTTTGTGTATTCAAAAATAATTGATACCAATAATGTGCTTCATGATATATCAAAACTTGTTCAGTTATAAACGAGTTTACAAATTGAAAAGGAAATTCGATCGTCCGCATCAACTGTTTACAAACTAAACATCTCAATACAGCAGTCACAATAGGATGTTTTAAATCGACCGCGATGTTGTTTTGACTACAACCATTTTTAATACGGCTCCGACGAACGTTGCTTTTGGTGTTGATTGGATTCGATTTGATTTATGGTTGCATGTGGTCTGTTAAGAAATGTATTTGTAAATGTAATGTTATATGACGTGAGGAGAGAGAAAGTAACAATACGATACTTTAAAAGTAGTTGGTGACTGGTGATATCGAGGGCATTACCTTAAATTGGCTTCTTTTTCTGGCGTCTACCAACCAAACATGGTAATATTCTTGAGGTCATTACAAACGATATTTGCAAATGCAATATATCTATAAACTCAGTCCGAGATAAGTAAGATAGCCTATTTCTTCTTGCATCATACACTTTTCTATGGGCTGTTAAAGTTTTAGCCTGTCTCACTCAGTTCGGACTGAGTTTCTAGCTATACTGCCTAAGCAAATATCATTGGATATGTCCTCAAAAATATATAAATCTATACTAATATATAAAGCTGAAGAATTTGTTTGTTTGTTTGTTTGTTTGTTTGTTTGTTTGTTTGAACGCGCTAATCTCAGGAACTACTGGTCCGATTTGAAAAATTCTTTTTGTGTTGGATAGTGTATTTGGCGAGGACGGTTATAGGCTATAGTATATATATATTATTTTATCCCAAGGGGATGAAAAAGGGGATTAATATTTGTATGAAACTTTGTCAATTTTAAACCGATTGAGCTGGGACTTTGCATGCATAAAGCTACTATGTCCTAAAGATCCCCTTAAAAAGGATTTTTATATATTCCACCCCAAGGGGATGAAAAAGGGGATTAATATTTGTATGAAACTTTGTCAATTTTAAACCGATAGGGCTAGGACTTGGCATGCATGAAGCTACTATGACATAAAGATCCTTTTAGAAAGGATTTTTATATGTTCCACCCCAAGGGGATGAAAAAGGGGATTAATGTTTGTATGAAACTTTGTCAATTTTAAACCGATCGGGCTGGGACTTGGCATGCATGAAGCTACTATGACATAAAGATCCCTTTAGAAAGGATTTTTATATGTTCCACCCCAAGGGGATGAAAAAGGGGATTAATGTTTGTATGAATCTTTGTCAATTTTAAACCGATAGGGCTGGGACTTGGCATGCATGAAGCTACTATGACATAAATATCCCCTTAGAAAGGATTTTTATATGTTCCACCCCAAGGGGATGAAAAAGGGGATTAATGTTTGTATGAAACTTTGTCAATTTTAAACCTATCGGGCTGGGACTTGGCATGCATGAAGCTACTATGACATAAAGATCCCTTTAGAAAGGATTTTTATATGTTCCACCCCAAGGGGATGAAAAAGGGGATTAATGTTTGTATTAAACTTTGTCAATTTTAAACCGATAGGGCTGGGACTTGGCATGCATGAAGCTACTATGACATAAATATCCCCTTAGAAAGGATTTTTATATGTTCCACCCCAAGGGGATGAAAAAGGGGATTAATGTTTGTATGAAACTTTGTCAATTTTAAACCGATCGGGCTGGGACTTGGCATGCATAAAGCTACTATGACATAAAGATCCCCTTAGAAAGGATTTTTATGTGTTCCACCCCAAGGGGATGAAAAAGGGGATTAATGTTTGTATGGAACTTTATAGGTATAGTATATACCTACGTTTGCGGAAACCGGAAACCACGCGGACGGAGTCGCGGGCGGCCGCTAGTTTTATAATATGTTAGATACGTAGATGGACGGGAGAAAAAAACACCACCTCCCCTTAAAAAGTCGGCATTGTCTTTTGGCTAATTCTAAACTAACAACCCCCGACATGATTAAAATTATTACACATTTTTATAAATGTTCCGATTTGCACATAACAACTTTTATAAAAACGATTACGCAAGTGTTAAAATTTTCTGATTATTTATTTGGAAATTACCTATTTAACATTTACTGTTAAATTCTGTAAGCAATCACAAATGGTATAAATATTCAAATTTGTAATCTCCAAATCCTATTCAGGACATGCAAGTCAACAAACTGCTCTGCTCAACGCAAATGATAACTGACATGAAGGAATTAAGTTGACGAGTTTATTTAGAGTTCAAGCAATTGTTAATTTCCTCCAATGAGCTAATGGACCAAATCCTCCGCTGAGTTTTGTAATTGGTTGATTGGGCACCTCCCTGAAGAGTTTAAATGGTCTATGGGGTCATTCACGAAGTCAGTAATAGGATAACTGTTGGGAACATAGTCCGTTGACTGATCATCACTGAGATAAGTTAGCGCAATTTAGGCCAATTTTATACCAACTCATAGTGATCTTTTTAACACATTACATTAACTTATAATTTTGTACGTTAATACTGTAAATATTAATCTGCATAACGCTTATAATTAATAGTAGCTTGTAAATGTAGTATTTATATTGTTGTTGATTATTAAGAAAGGTCGAAAAGCACTTACAACGGTTCTGATTCTGATGTTGCTTTATTAATAATAATAATTGTAGATATGTAATAGTTTGTTTGTTTGGATGTTTGTCCGTCAATAATGCTGAAACTACTGAACGGATTTTGATGCAATTTGGTATACAGGCAGGGTATGGGCTGTCTTACGTGATTATGTCTCGATTAAATGCTTCCATGGGATAAACCAAAATCCACATGAACAAAGTCGCGGTTGGCCGCTAGCAAATAATACAATCTAAATACTTATAACTTACATGTTTTCGAAGAGAAAGAGCCCAACAAGCAGAAAAGTAGAAGCATAGAATGTCACAAGTTAGTATATAAGTGTTTATCTTAATAAGCGTAAATGATACAACTTTGTTGCTTAAATAAGAACTGAGGTTAAGAGGTAACAAAATTTCATTTCTGCAGTCGTGATACCTAGAGTAGAAGTCGTTAAAGTCGACGTTAGTAAATACTATAGCTGCAACAATTTACTTTTATTGACTTTTATTGACAAAGTTATCTTATTGCAAATTACTAGCATTCTCTCCTGATGTTGCTCCCATAACTTTTAATTCATAATAGTGTTATATTTTTCCGGCAACGACAGTATTCTTTATTTGACTAGCTATATAAACAAGTATAATATGCAACATTGTTACTTTAGACTGTATTGTGCTATATTTATCTGTACTTAAAAAGTTCACCAATCGACCTACCTCTTTATGTCTTTGAGATTTGCTTGCACAAACAAGGGTGTTTTAAATCGAATCGGTGTTGAAATTCAGTTGATTTTTTTGAGGTTTTTAGTATTGCTTATAGATAGGTACCTACATAACCTAAGTTATAAAACATTACAACTATTATTTAGTATATTTTTATTAAAAAATGTTTATTTTCGTAATAAAACATCCTGTTATTAAAAAAAACCTATGTTGAAATCAGTCAGACCAGAATACAGTTGCAATGAAAAACAATATCTATACTAATATACGAGTATAAAGCTGAAGAGTTTGTTTGTATGTTTGTTTGTTTGTTTGTATGTTTGTTTGTTTGAACGCGCTAATCTCAGGAACTACTGAACCGATTTGAAAAATTATTTTTGTGTTGGATAGTCCATTTGATGAGGAAGGCTTTAGGCTATTGGAAATCGAAATCCACGCGGACGGAGTCGCGGGCGGCCGCTAGTAGTAAAATAAAAGCTGTTGTGCCCAATAAGACTTTCAACTGAAAAAAATTTTATAACCATTTAATCAGAATCAATAACAAAGTAACGACACGGTTTATGATTGAAAATAACTAACTAGATAGGAACCGGGTTGAGCGAACAAATTGGTTGAGTGCTCTTGAGACAATCTATGGCCTAATAAATATACTATACGAGTATGAAAGAGAATTTAATTAAAAAGGTATTATATCTTTTGTCACGCTTCGTTGTTCGGCAAAAGAATCAGGACCTTTTAATAAAAAATTAATTTAACTTTTGTTTGTGTGAATTAATTTTGATTTTGGAATCCAGTCCATAACAGGATATTTATAGAGCAATATTATTGATGTTTTCGAAAGTTATTTTTTATAGCGGCCGCCCGCGACTTCGTCCGCGTGGATTTCTTTTTTTCGAAATAAAAAGTAGCCTATGTTCTGTCACAGGGTCTAAAGATTGTCTGTACCAAATTTCATCAAAATCGGTTGCGAGGTTTAAGCGGGAAAGCGTAACAGACAGACAGACAGACAGACAGACAGACCGACAGACAGACAGAGTTACTTTCGCATTTATAATATTAGTTAGGATTAAATTGATAATTTGTCATTCTCAGATACAAGAGTATGAATCTCATTTTAATCTGACGTTTAGTAATTCCAGGAAGATTCTAAAAATTTATAAAAGTAAAATAGAAAAATATGTTAAAATTTGAATAAAAACAACAACTCCAGATCCCAAAGTCACCTGAAAGACAAAGCCTATTGTGAATCTTCAAGTGGGCAATGTAGCACGCCCTTGCTTAAAATTACGCAATTGAGTGTTAAAACGTACCTCTGGAAACTTACTAATGGAGTAATCGTCATCCCGCCACTTAGCTGACGAAACTCCAATTATACTGTTTAGCAGCTAGAAGACGCTGGGACTTACAATGATTCCTTTAAGGATTTCCCGTGGGAATCATTTTGTCTTCTTCATCACTATAGTGGCGATCTGGGCAATTACTTTGACACAAAGTCGAAAAGAAAGTTTAAAATCAAAACTTTTTAAATTCATTTTCAGATTTATGTTTGGTCGTAGATTCACTGCCATATACTTATTATCATAAGCTGTTTTCACTCTTACTTCTTTTCGAACTTTTTGGAAACTTAGTTTTTTAAATACATCTCAAAAGGGGTCTACATGAATAAAGAATTTTAATCTTCATTAATTTTTACAATGTACCTTTTAATTTTGATATGTCTTTTACCGTGTCTAGTTACAAGAAAATGAAAAGTTCACCTTTGTTTATTTCAACTACGATCCTTCCAAGTTACGTGTTAGTGGTTATTTATTTAAACGTCATGTTTGCTTGATGTTTCTTTCAATCAACCTCACTGTTCGGTGTTTGCTGTTGCCGCTACTTAGAATCTGTATCAAATACTTAGAACTGCTACCCTTTTGAACTTTCCTGCACCTGGGTTTTGCTGTTAAATATTGATAAACAACACGTCAAGTGTTTGATATTTCACGTAAGCTAGCCAGTTCAAGATCAATGCAACAATAATAATATGTGTGTAAATTATCTTATTATAATAAACTGATAGTCAGGCAGGTACAATACAGGGTTTTTAGAGCCACTGGAAAATAAGAACTAATAAAATTGTTTTATTATGACAAAAAATTAAGGCCACTTGTTCCAAACAGATCCCACCGTGGATCAGCTTAGATTGCTGACAAAAAATTTCATAGTTAAACAATTGGCGGTAAACGGACCCACCAGATGTATAACATTAAACAGTTTTTTTGGCAAGATAACCCTGGCAGAAATTGACAACAGTAATGGCGGATCTACATCTAAACCCATACTGGTCCACGGAAGCGTCACTTCCTCGAATCTTATAAACAAACTCAGCTAGACACAAGCGGAAAGAAAAATCCACCACCTGCACTTTGATCGTGATGCAAAGCATAACAATCAACTCTGTTTGCATTTCGCTTACGTTCAAACAAGCCGGGAATCCGGGCAACATTGTAAAGTTACAATTATTTCGATCGTTACGCGGACCAACAATGCGGCATATTGAATTCATTCAATGTCCGTTTGATTCCATTACTGTGTTTGAACTTGCGTAGACTTGTTGGTTGAACTGATGGAATTATGCAAAGTAATTTATTTTACTATGTTGTAATAAGTATTTTCAGATTTATTTATAGAATTACGAAGTCATGAGTAAATGTATTGAAGATTGCATTGAAAATATTTAAAAAGTATATAAGCACGTGCATTGGCTCCTGTCTGCCATATGTTATCCTATCCGTTGGCATCGCCATACCAGCCCTCAAACGTTTACGTTTTCCTTGCAGAGTTTCAGCTACAGTCAAATTTTACTTCTACGACAGTCACACCACTTCCAATACATCAGACATTGTAGGTGCATAAAACATAAAATCATAAATTAAACAATTAGTGTGACTACGTACATCAAAAATGACCTAAAAGAGAGTTATTGGAACAGCACTATTAATAGAAATAACCGAAACATGTATTGAAAACACGTGCTCTCAATCCATTACTTTCGATTCGGTCCATGGTTTAATAACACAGTGCATTTACATTCACGCTCAGTACAAACGATTTGAAGTTACCAATACGGGTTCCGAGATATCTCAGCAACAAATCAGATTCGAACTTCTGATAAAACTTCTCTATTCGGAACGCAACAATGTTTATTCAAATCACATCCTAGTAAGCGCCTCTTTTTAAGACTTTTAAGGTACCTCTGGATGAATTCTTTGTCTGCATTTAGTATGTTTTTTTATTAGTACAACGGAAGGCAAACGAACAAGGAGGTCACTTGATGGTTTATAATCATCGCTGCCCATGGAAATCAGCAATGGTCGCTGATGCGTTGCCTGCCTCTTAATCTCCATACCCTCGAAAACTCAGCACCGGAAATCTGGTATTGTGTTTAACGAGATAATAACATAATGGATAAGTTTTCGGATCCTAGAGCTTTTATAGAAAAAAATATACATCTTATGTTTCGTTTTGTTCACTAAAAGGAGCATTTTTTAATAGAATTAACATAGCATAAGTTTAATAAACTCATCTCAAATTATAGTCATTCTACGGAACCGAGTGTGAACTGTCACTTGACCGGTTTTTTTAAGACTATTTCATACTGTCAAATATTGGTTTTGGTCAAAGAAACGAGTATTTGATCTCCACTCGATCGGTCGGAAGTGGATTTCTAAGAAATGTACCAGTTGAACGCCGAACAAATACACTGATTCAAAATTAATTCCCATTCATGTTGGTCAAAGTTGAAAATACATTGTTTGCTTGAGAAAGAAGGTATTCCTTTGGAACTAATTTAATCATTCCTTACGACGGAATTTCTGAATTCTTGCGGACTTCTATAGTCATGGTAAGTATTTCGAAAACAAGAAATGTTGTTTAATAAAATTAACAAAATGATTTTGTTCTACTCTGGCACGCACATTTAAATTTGGCAAGAATGCTAGTTGTTATTAAACGAGTAATTATTTTAAGAACCTAACAAACTGAAACTGTTATAGCATTAATAATCACCAAAGCGTCTTTTTTAAACTGGTTACATTGATTGTCGAAATAGGAGCCTAATTTGTTCAGGGTCCTATCTTCCGGGGCATATTGATGTAAAATTTCCACAACACTGGACATGACTTCAATATTTTTTATCTAAATTCAATCTTGGCGTCTTACCTTTTAACCGACAGGACTTTATAAAACACGGCTCAAGTTTTGGATTTAATCATAATTTTCTAGATTTCTCACTTAAGTTTCTTATTATGAATTCAAACTTCATAATTAAAATCTTGCAAAGTAGGTCGTCCCCTTAAAATGTGTAAATTTCTTGCCTCAACGGAGCACCTGAGCAGACATTAATTTGATGTTAAAGCGTGTGGATAGATATTATAAAATCATCTTCGTTATACGAGTATGTACATTAAATTGTTTATTTTAACGTTTATGACATTCTTAATTGCGTCTATAAAACGGTGTATTAAATTGGGTTATTATGGACTTGTGTATTTCGGGAAGTGCACAGTAGCTAGTGTGATTCATGTGTATGTAGTTACCTCACATATTTTAATACAAATTGGTGCCTTCTAAAGGTTTTACTCGATTAAATAATACCAGTATCCATGTAAGTCATAATGACAATTTTATCTTGATTATGATATAAAACTTCCATTAGACAAATGATGAACTAATTTGTGCCATCAAAAATATGAAACGATTTCATCCGGAAAATTTTTCTTTGTCAATTCCGTCGGATTAGCTTTACCAACTCACTAATTACATATATCAAGCCCATCTTACTCTTGTACTGCTACTGTGCGCACTTTTCCATTTATTTCGGATCCATCGACAGTTTCATGCGAAGCATCATCTTTATTGCATTGTCTAAGGGAGCAATGGACGAAGTAAGCTGGAAGATTTCCTCCGGTTGAGGGATCCTTTGCGGTTTTTGTTCCAAGGCTGGTTCTAATTGAAAGTTACCCAGCAAAGTGACAGGGGCGCGTTAATAAGTCCGGTATCCTCGCTGTTTTGTGCTTTGTTGGTTGTCAGATTAAGGCGTCCCATGGCGCCTTAACTATGTAACAAGTAACGTCTAAAAGTCGGATTTCTGCCTCCATTGTTCTGGCGGTGGTATAATGAGCGGAATTTGTTAGTTTCTTAGTTCCGACCGCTGAATAAGGAAATGGGAGGGTTGTTAGTTTTTAACTATTGATGTGTTTTTAGCTTTGTGATCACGGGTTCAATTCTCGTTTCGAAAATGGTGGTTTGTGACTACATGATGTGTCTTCAGCGTTGTGATCGCGGGTTCAGTTCTCGTTTAGAAAATGGTGGTTTGTACACATCTAATACATTTTGAAGTCTCATTGCCAAGCTGCTGGCAATATTTTAGTTAATAATTAAAGTTTAAGAAATTTAAAAAATCTTCATAGTTATAAATGAATCTAAATGAGTCCTGATGCACCAGCTCCAGTAGTGCACCGAGAAATGAGTATCTATCATCGTAAAAGGATACTCCACTTTTATAGACCACGAAGGCTACAGCATAATTAGACTACGCAACATTCCTTTAATTCCATAGCGTATCACAGCGGTTGCATTACTACCAACAGTAACAATTAGTTCAGCAACTACAGTAATTATCATACGTTAGCGTCGCTTAGAATGCTTAGGTCTGTGCTTATTGATCTGAGTTCGATGCCTGCCAACAATATGGCATGCATGCTAATGGTCTCTTTGTTTTTCAAGCCTTTTGTTTTGAAGCGAGCATGGTTTTTGTTGGTCGTGTGATGTCATTCAAAGGAAATGAGGAGCGAAATGCTGGAATGCCTTTATCTGGTCAAACCTGGCCGGTTGGATAGCAGAGGTTTTGCCCGCTTGGTTTCTATGTATGGGTTGATTACTTGGTCTATTCTGATGCGGTGTGTTTTGTTATACTTTAAATTCTTGAGTTATATGCAAAAGGCATTGAAATACTTAGGTTGGTCATTCGCCTTCTTCCTACTCTGGTTGTATATTGGTAATAATAGTGTATGAAATGATGGACAATATAAAGGTGTAATATAAATGCTTTTACAATGGATAAAACTATAAGTTGTACAGCAAATTGTTCAGGTGTTATCTTAGTCTAGAGAAGTTTGTTATATTTGTGTTTCCTTTGTACATTTATTGCAGTGTTATTGGCTTATAAACATTTTATTTTATCTTTTCAGAGTTTCTGTTAGCAATAAGACGACAATGTTTTCACGTCCGGTATGTAACGTGCTAGCCAACTGAAGCAATTTATAAAATAAAGAATAAATAAGGAAAATAATAAATCATTAATGGTAGACTCTTATATACAGCTATTTAGTTATTTATTATTTACCCCTGGCAGTTTTTCGGAACAAAAATTGCTGTATCTGATTGTATATTTTTACCTTTGTTTATTCTGAAACATATAACACTATTGCTTACAGTAATACATAGTATCACCCTATTTATGTTCCACTGCGGGGCAAAGGCCGCCACCGTTTGAAATCATGATTTCGTTACAAACATGGGTTTAAGTGGTTTACTTGGAGGGGGCTCTCAATTAGACCCGTTTGTTTTTTTTTAATAGTATGTAGTGCTTGCACCGGACCTTCGTGCATGGCGTTCCTTGGAGGAGGCCTATATCCTGCAGTGGGATCATTTTTAAAGGCCGATGATGATGTAGTGCGTAGGACATACTGGTTATAACTGATGTTCATAATGTTTTTAGACATTTAATCTTCTACTCGCTCCATAAGTCTTTCATATTTTCTGTTTACAACAAATCATTAAAAACGTTCCATAGATATGATTATATTACTTTTGCGAAGGTGATACCTTTGTATTGTATCGCTTTGAGGTGATTTCAAAGAAGGCAGTCTACCGTAACGACTGCTGTGGTATATCGGATAAGATATTCTATCTGCCAAAATTCCCAGTACAAAGGGCTTGCTCAAATAACATAGATGAAAACGTCAAAAGATTTATGATGATTTCTTTTACCGTGTACAGAAAAACAGGATACTAAGATAATAAACAAATATGTTTCAAATATTGTTTCGCTAGTTAATCATATACAAATTTCAAGAATCACTTTCACTTGCATACGAAATAGAGTAACGTAGTGTATCAAGCTTAAATTGTAGAAAAAAGTAAAATAAACAAATAACAGGCACTCACTACTACTATCGTCGATATTAAAAGGGTAGCCAATACACTGATATTATCAAAACCTGGATAACGGAAAGTAGTATGAAGATATAAACCTATACAAGTATCTATTCCATTCAATTTCAATATCGACTATGCCATCGAGTTTTGTTAGTGTTCTGTATTTATTCACTTCCAATAATGCCTATGGCCGCTCTCCAATATTGCCGTGAATATACTGAATAATACTCACTGCAAAATGTTTAATTTAGAATATTAACATACTGTGAAATAACAGATTTGATGATCAGAGGTTTTTGCGCATACTCCCAAAATTAAGATGGATGGATTGTGTGAAGGATGATATGAGTGAAATAGGTGTGAATGACGTGATGACGAATGATAGGCCGGTATGGAAGAATTCAACGTATTGCGCCGACCTCAGATAAACAGGGAAGGCAAATGATGATGATGATGATCCGTATCCATATCCGAGGATCATGACATGAGTATGATACCGAATATCCGTTTTTGGAACCGTATCCGCGGATCTAAATTTTTGGTGATCGGGTACTAAATCACTAATCCAAATCTCTTGAAATTGCTTAATCCTAGTAAACTGTACAGTATCCGTAAGCATTTCAACAGCAAACTACTTGATATGACACGCAAACTGTTGTGAAAAGCTGAACTTGGGTTGAGCTAGCGTGTTGATTTATGTCCGAGTTTGCAGCCATTCGTAGTCTTGAGTTGTACGAGCCTTGAGGACTCTCAGTCATTGTGTTTCAATACAATTGGTTTGCATAAATAACTGCGACGCTTAGACTTTATGGCTGCATATTCATGTTTGATTTGTAGCTGATTTAATCAACTTTTATTTGTGAACTAGCGGCCGCCCGCAATTTCGTCCCCGTGGATTTAAGTTTGCGAACGCCAGGTGTTTTGTTATAGCTTCAAGCTTTCCTCAAATGGACTATCTTACACAAAAATAATATTATTTGTGTTAGATGGTCCATATGTGTTTAATTTCATAAACAGACAGCTACAATCGTAAAATGAAAGAATACGGCTAAAGAAAAGAAAATCACATCAGCACCTTATGCATACTATGAGTACGTCATCTATCTCTAGAATTGTCTAGCTATAATATAGCTAGCTATTGTTTTGACTGTACATAAATAACACTGAAAACAAAAATCACTTGACCACAGATAGACAACTTGCATGTTTAATCCGCATTATAACATTTATCACAAGAAACCTGACACTAAAATACTCCGATTCGCTTCGTGCGTCCTCGTAAGGACCCCTACAAGATTGTTGCATCGGAAACTGAATCACCAATATGACTCAATAACACACTTGCAAATGGGGTTACAAGATATTTTCTATACAAACCTATATCACCAGTAGAGGGCGCTGACCTCAACGACAGACGTGCGTTTAATAACTATGCAGAACGCAAACCAAACAACGATATATTAGCCATTGGGGCTTGCTGGTTGTCCAGTGTAATTTGATCTCTCAATAATCCGTTGTACTTGAATCTGGATGAAGTGGATCGGTTTCAAGTCCAGTCAAAGATTGCATGAAATAGACATCATTACAAAATATGGTTTGGTGATAACAGACCTGATGTTACGTCGAGTTTGTTAATATTGTGTTTAAGAACTATGAAATATTAGCCCGAATTGTAGTCAAACCCAGGACCACTACCAAGAATTCATAATTATGCCTAATTGACTAACCAACGTGGCTCTCGGTAGCTCTGATGTGCTTGGTGACGACGGGCAATGGAGTATACTTATTTAGTTAGAATAATAAAAGTCAAACTAATCGGTAATACCTGATATCTTTACAAATCTGAACGCATTTTACGAGTGCTCAGAAAGTGGTATTATCTTATAAATTCTGATCATAATAATATGCACTTGTATACAGGTCTAAGTAAAATGGTGAGAAAGAATGCCTAGCGTAGATTTATAACGTTTCTGAACGACCATTCTAAGAAAGTAAATAGTATTGAAATGTGTAGGAGTTACTGCCCGTTGGAATTTGTGTTGTAATAAATAATTTTCTAGGAAATATCACCTGCCAATAGTCAAGTAGGTACACACGATCATAGCAATAAAAGAATTTAGTTGGAAAGGAGCTTTTGTCCCTGATGTTTTATTCGAACTATTTATGTACATTAAATTATAATACCTACATACTACAAACTGAATTAGATATCAAAATATTTTTCTTCGTATTCAAATAAAATTGTCTTTTTGACTGTATCCGCTACAATACAACGATTTCTGGTTAGTGACAGACGATGACTAACCAGAAATCACAGAAGTTACAGGAATTTATATCGAGTTTTATTTTCAAATCTAACTTTTTCTAAACTCTTTTTTTCTTTTGAGCTTAACCAGCTAGACGTAAAAATTACTTGTTGTGAACTACTTTTGACAGTTATAATGGCAAAATCATACAAAAAATAAGATATTGGAGAGAAGAAAGGAACGTGATCTAGGGCCAAGCCAAGCCGTAAGACAAACGAAAACTTCTTTCTTACCTATAGAATTTCCTGTACAAATTAGCCCTTTATATCCCAGGAACAATAACACGACACCGGACAGAGATACCGTATCTTTATCTAGAAAATGACTTATGAACTTCACTATCTCTTCAAGTGTCATACATGCCGTTACTCTTTGTTATCACGCAGGAGAAATGGCAATTACTGCTTGTTCACTTTGAATGGTGTATGTACTTACTCACCGACGTGGATTCGCACGATCGGTTTTTAAACTCGTTATTTCTTTGTTTTAATTACATTTTTTTTAATATTTACAGTACACTACGCAAATAATACTCGTAATATTCACTAATGCTATCGGTGAAGGTGATCGTTAGTATAGTATAAAGGGGTCCCTTAAACCTACACTAAGTAATGGACCCGCCACCCGCACGGAGAATCCATGGATAGCTAGGAAGTTCGTCTCTCTTGCATTATTAATTCCCTTTTTTTTAGGTTAGCCACTTCTTATCCGTTTTAACTTTAACAGCTCGCAAGCCATCATGTCACAAAAAAATAATTGCGAACAATATTAAATTTATATTATTACATTTTCGAATAGGTAGAAACTTGGTGCCTACAAAGGCACAATAGAGTAAGATCCCAGAGCCCCCAGACCTACGTCATTTTAGCAAAGCTGAAATTTTGAGGATTGTTAGTATAATGTGTTATTAAGAAGGTATGCGCACCCACTACCTTGAAAGCGGGGCCGTTTCTCAGGTAGCTTCGTGCTGCGTGCATATAATGCAAACCGTAAGTAACGCCTGCCTCAATGTTCACTGCAATGAGTACTGACATCGTCGTCTCGTGAGCGGCGACTGCAGGCATTCCTTCATTAATAATATTCAAGACGTCTGGTTGAAGTAATGGCACACGGAAAGTGTCTGGCAATAGTAAATTTTTAATTCTACATAATATACTCAAAAACATATTTGAAAACGATCTTTGCTACTTTAACGTAGGTTAGCTATTTTTTTTTTGTACCTTTACTTCGTGCTACCTGAGAAACGGCCCCGCTTTCAAGGTAGTGGGTGCTCATACCTTCTTAATAACACATTATACTAACAATCCTCAAAATTTCAGCTTTGCTAAAATGACGTAGGTCTGGGGGCTCTGGGATCTTAGACTACAATACTTTTCTACGAAATGTTTCATCAAACTAAACACATACTTTATCATAATTATATCTCACTAACTATTCTAACCAACTTACTTTCATAACTTATACCATTTTATCTTGACTTCATGCTTATCAATCAAAATTACCGCATCCTTATGCCATTCTAATGGTCCGCAGCCGTTAATGTCCTCTGAATTTTATTACCATACTAGGAATTATACTAGTACTAGCATCCCGCCCTGGTTTCACACGGTTGCAATAATAATTATCATTGTTTCCTTTTTCTAATTTTATGCATGTTTAAGTGTAGAAACACACAAGAACGAAAAAAATACGAACGACGTTCCGCTGAATTGTTTTTTTTATGCAATATTACGCGACGTAATCTTGGTACAGTGTCATACTCCATTTTTTCAAAATAACATTGAGGGCGTAATCCCGCGATTTTTTGATTGGGCGTTATTTCGGCCCAGTCTCTTTTATACTTATACACATAAATATATAATCAGATAAACTGTTTCAAGGGCAAGGGGTAAACCAATTTATCTGATAAAAAAAGTTGAATGAGAATTGGTTGCGTAGTTTGGAATATTTAAGCATAAAAACTACTTTCAGAAACAAAACAACTTTGTTTGATACTATGTAGTGACTATGCGTCCTAGTATAACGTGTTGTTTCCGTGATTTATTCTCGCTCTGTTTACGTCAATACTAATTAAATTATCAAAGGTGATGTATTGCACCAATTACGATTATTGCAATTCGATAACTTACTAATAGCGTTTCATATTTTGTAATGGTTCCACTTACCGGGAGTGGCGGTTTATGCATGAGTCTCAATCGAGTTAAGAAATTAAGTTGCGCACTTGTATTATAATTCGAATCTGTTATGTATCTGGTTTTATGATTTCCGATTTAAGTGGATGTTATTTAATAAGGTGTGGTGTTAATTTGAACAAGATCGTGACATTTACTGGTTGGTGGTAATTTACTTAACACGTCTAATTCACAGCTCCAACAGGAAAATGATTTAATTAAACCTATTATAATACCCTTCCGGCTGTTTTTCGACCATGGCGGCTGATCTTACGATCAGTCAGTATTTGGTATAGTGCATAAGTGATTGTCGCAGAGTTATTCAGCTACTCGGCCGCAAAAAACTCGGCTAAATGGCCGAGCTGCGAAAATATAATTTTACCTATTTTTATGTTCAGCATCTCGGCCGAACCACGCGGCCGAGTTGCGGAGGTATTTTTTTGGGATTTAGTATTCCTCAAGTCTACCGACATAAAAATATAAGGTACTATTTGTACAGTGAAGTTCAAAAGTGGCTCAGTTATAAACCATATTTGTCCTTTAATAGATAAAATAAAAAGCCTTTTGATTTAAAACATGTATATGTACTCGTAATTAAAAAATCAACATCGCAAGCTCAGGTCCACTCTCTTGTCCTCCAATTTCATTGTTCTGTGGGCCTCCAATCGCAAACGACCAAAGAGAGATCAGGCGCAGGACCAACGGCTTATGGTGCCTTCCGAAGAACGAATGAGCTCGAGATGGAATTTTTCGGTCACCCATCCGATGACTGGCCTCTGCGAAAGTTGCTTACTTGCAATCGCAGGCCGAGCGCGTTAACTACTGCGCCAACGAGGACCCCAAACCTCAAAGCTATTACATACATACATACATTATGCATGGACCAATCAAACCAGACATGAACCTTTAATTGTCAAAGAATAAACTAATCAATTCGAAGCGGCCAAACAAATGCTTTTTGCAAAAGCGGTCCCACCGAAGCGTTCCACACTTGCGATTCATAAATTCCAATGAAAAAACTGATAGCTATCAATCTGCCTGATCGCATCGTCTGATTGAACTGTGAGACAACTGTTTTGAATTCATAATGCGTGCGTTCGGAGAAATGGGATGGAATGTTCTTATTTGTTGTGTTGGTGACATCGCCTCATCGAGCATTTTCGGGAAATGGGAGAAGTCGAACATTTTTGGTAATAGGACAAGTCGAACGTTTTTGGAAATAGGACAAGTCAAACATTTTTGGAAATAGGACAAGTCGAACATTTTTGGAAATAGGACACGTCGAACATTTTTCGGAAATGGGAGAGTGATATTTGATTCTGGATAAGTTTCCATTTTAGTTCACAACGAGAAAAATGACGACTCCGAAAATAAGTAGTTTGTCAGCAATCAGAATGAGACTTAAGCTTAAACATTGTGAACACATTCGCTTAAAAATTACAAACATTACAATAAAATAATGTAACTAATTGTAGGTGACATACTAGAAACATTATAATATAACATCATTCGTTTTCTCCAATATATAAAGGCAAAAATTACCGATGTTAACAAAACCTATTAAGACAGGCGAATGGACCATCTTATTTGTCTTTAATCTCAATACACAATAGACAAAACAATTTGATTCATAAGTAAGTGTCTATCAGAAATAAAATAAATCTTTCTGTGGATTACTTCGACATTCTTAATTGCTCAGTAATAAATAAATTGATATAAAGATTTTTACTACCACACTTCGTAAAAGATTTATGAAAGTCAAACGGTTTATTTAAAATACTCGTATGTACACATTGGTGTCTTTGTCAATAAGAAAACAAAAGGTAAAGTAACAGTTAACCGTAAACCATTCAGTGTCATACGTTTCTACGTAATAAAAGTTATTCACATGCATCAAAATATCAAACAAGAAGACCTTTTCATATTGTCACGTATATTGCGGTTGTACATATATTGTCAATGTTAGCATCTAAAAGTACATACATATTTCATGCATAAAATGTTCATAAAGATCAACAAAGAAATACATTGACACACAATTTGTTGGAATTGAAAGTCAGAACAGCGTTTATATTTAAGAATAAATCAAGAAATACATACATGCAATAAAGTTTTACAAATTGATTGATATATCTGAACAAAACCTGCATACTTAAACGATTACTAAATACCAACGTTAATAATTTATTTCTAATTAGAGAATATAAGATTAATGAGCATAAAGACTGATATGTTATTAATATATTCAAAGACACATTTATAAATGAACATTCAGGAATAGAGAATAATGAAACGGAAAATATAATTAATGATGCCATTGATATTGAAAATGAATGGGCTATTGAACACAGTTTGCCGCTTTCTATGAAGTTTATTGGGAAACTTTGTATCGCTAAAACTAATTTATAGCAAAAGGTTTGTTTATAATGTTTTCATTAAAATTGTGTTTTGTTTCCAAAATCACGGAATTGTAACAAAAAATACTTTTAGATTACGCGAAAACTAAATATATCTTTTGTTTTTTAACGCCTCAAATAAGTTTATTATCTTGGTAGTATTTCTAGGCGTACCTCAAAAAGTTTAGAACCTCAGGGAAAGTAATAAAATGCAGGCTCGATTGAGAAAGAGTTTCCATACTGCTAAAGATACTTTTCATCCGACTTATCAAAAGGAAAAAAAGATCTCCCATACTTACAAACACTAAGTTTTTTTTTTAACTCTACGGAAGCTTTTACAATTTGAACATCAATATTTTTTCTTCTTTAAATACTTTTTACCTGTTTCATCAAAACCAAAAGGTTTTTCCATAGTTTTATACATAATGTTTTTTTAACTCCACGGTAGTTTTTTTTTAAATTTTAACGTTTGTGTTGTATTTTTCACTCCAAGCAGACCAAATCGCTAGTCCTTCAACTCTATCCACAGTTCCATGTCCTCATTTTTGTACCTCACGCATGTTTGAGTCACAAATTAGCATTAATGTCGTCATCACAACGGCGCTTTGTTCTAACTCTGTTAATTACAGAGGAACATAATTTAATGGCGGGCATCCGATAACCTCTGGGAGTACTGATTTTGTGGAGATAATTTTGAATACATTGTTTCTGATGCTTAGTTTCTATTGTTAATATTCACTTGTATTTATATTTAGTTAAGTAACTTTATTTTTCAATGTTTTATTTTATTTTACTAATTTTATCTGCTCCAATAAAAATAGAATTTGGTTTTACTGTTACATTAGTTGCAGTCACTCCATGTTTCTATAATAATTAAAATATTTTTATCGACAACATTCAATTTATTAAATCGATATGAGTCGTCATTAAAAACTTAGCCATAAGTTACTATTTAGAGTACCTATTGTGCTTTGCCAAAAGTAGGCATGTATGTACGTATAAATTGAAAAGTCTTAGTCTGAATAAAAATACTTAAATTATGGTCGTGTCAGATTTGTTAATTAATTATGTTCACACTAAAATAAATAGACAGATGTCTGTAACTTTAAATCACCAGAGTAAATATCGAATGCGGTTTCAAGTTTCACAAAGTTTAACTCAACTTCTGTTAAATCCGAGCACAATATCGGAACCGTTCATTAGTACTTTTCTCAAGGGTGATTGTTAGAATTGCTAATTGTTAGAATTCTTACTCATTTAGCTTTATTACATTTATACACTTTGCAAAAACAGCCTGTAGATTATCTAAACATTATTAAAATAAAGACAGATATTATTTTCTTGACTCTTGACTGCTCATTCAATCATTTTAAGAGATGCACAACTAAATACGTTTTTTTTATTTTCTATTTCAACGAAAAGGTCAGCTCCTTGCAGGCATTATCTTTTTAAGAATTAATTTGTTAATCCCTGCCATACTATCTTCTTATGTTCATTTAAACTTTAAAGCTATGCTAAAAGTGGCTCAGAAAAAGAGGTTCCTAACATAAACTAATGAAATGCAAAACTTCATAACGACTGTATGTACCAAGGTATGGCAGTTACGAAGCCATCAAGTGTTGTATTAATTGGTTTTAAATGTAGAAGCAAACTGAACATTTCTAGACTGAAGAATTGTTTTTATTACTTTCATAATTGAATATCGTTTACTATGGTTTCAAACCCATCACATTCAAAAGAGCTTCATGAGACCTAAAGAAGTACTATGAATTTGAAGAGTTTAGGAAGCTCTAAAGAAGTATATTTTATTATGTGACTAGCGGCCGCCCGTGACTCCGTCCGCGTGGATTTCTTTTTTTCGAAATAAAAAGTAGCCTATGTTCTGTCTCAGGGTCTAAAGATTGTCTGTACCAAATTTCATCAAAATCGGTTGCGAGGTTTAAGCGGGAAAGCGTAACAGACAGACAGACAGATAGACAGACAGATAGACAGACAGACAGACAGACAGACAGACAGACAGACAGACAGACAGAGTTACTTTCGCATTTATAATATTAGTTGGGATAGGGAGGCAAACGAATAAGAGGGTCACCTGATAGAAAGTGACCTACTTGAGGTCTACGTGAGATCAACTGTAAGCCTATCTTAAATTAAACAAAAGATCACCTCTGCCCGTGGACATTAACAACCGCACAAGGTCCGCAGATGCGTTGCTTGCCTTCAAAAACGCTATACCCTCCCCAACTGAGCTTTGCCGACCTTACTTACCAGCAGAAACATAGCACAACATTTATGAAGTGCAACTTCACTGTGGGCATTTGATTGCTGGTGTGCCTCCCTGTCTTTTGTATAGAGAAAAATCAGGTTAGTTTTTAATATCAAACCTTAAATCTACATGCAATTCATTCCGTACATCATTATATTATCACGAACACTAAGAGAGAGATTTTAACCTCGAAAACCATATTTCATAGGGAGCAAGAGTTTCCATTCCGCGTCTTGAATAAATTAGTTTGAAAACTTAGATCTATTTTCGGTGTGCCTGCAATATCTTTCGCGACTCTTCTCGTGAACGTTGAATTTCCTCGGGGAATCCATTTCTTTTATTACGTACGAGTACGTTTTGCTTGTTCGTTTTGAAATAGTTCACTGTGGAAATACATATATCATAGTTATTAATAGACGCGTAGTGGGAAATTAAGATGTTCAGATAACGTGTCTAATTGGAGGTGGCTCACAAAGGTATCTTGAATAATAATATTAATTGACAATGTATAATATAATATAAAATTAAGCAATTATTGTGGTAATTATGTTACACCTTAAAGGAATCCTTAAAAACATAATAATATAGATATTTAAGCAATGTACAGCCATTCCGTATTACAACAATAATAACTATTTTGTCAGAAATATCTGTCTGAAACTTGTTTATAACTGTTACTATACTGCGAAATATATGTAATGTTTGAACTCTAAAACAAAAATATTTAATAAGATATTAACGCCTTTGAAACAAATCCCAACTAATATTATAAATGCGAAAGTAACTCTGTCTGTCTGTCTGTCTGTCTGTCTGTTACGCTTTCCCGCTTAAACCTCGCAACGGATTTTGATGAAATTTGGTACAGACAATCTTTAGACCCTGAGACAGAACATAGGCTACTGTTTATTTCGAAAAAAAGAAATCCACGCGGACGGAGTCGCGGGCGGCCGCTAGTTTGTAATAAAATATACCTTTACCCAACATAATTCATCATCAGATCAATGAACTCAATTTATTACCAACAAATTGAGTGGCAAGCAAAAATACTCCTATATTTTTTGCTCCAATCAACATTATCGTAAATTTTCAACTACACCATAATTATAACATCCCAACTAATATTATAAATGCGAAAGTAACTCTGTCTGTCTGTCTGTCTGTCTGTCTGTCTGTCTGTCTGTCTGTCTGTCTGTCTGTCTGTCTGTCTGTCTGTTACGCTTTCCCGCTTAAACCTCGCAACCGATTTTGATGAAATTTGGTACAGACAATCTTTAGACCCTGAGACAGAACATAGGCTACTTTTTGACCCATTCCAACCCCCCACTTCCCCGAAATGAGGGGGTGGAAGTTTGTATGGAAAATCTAAACTACTTGAGTTAGACGCTTGAATTTTGGCATGCAGGTCCCTTAGTAAACTTGATGCTTAGTTGCAAAAGGATATTGCAAAATTCCCACGGGAACGGGAGTTAGCGGGAAAAACCATTCGTATAATGAAAACCGACATCCACGCGGACGAAGTCGCGGGCGGCCGCTAGTATTATTATATTCGCTGATATAATTGGTATACTCGTTCTGATATGATTCGGACGTTGTTTCAATCATGTCTAGCTTGAAGTACTAGCATGTTAACAAAATCAATGATGACCGGCGTTTTTAAATATGGTTAATAATATGGAGATCGGAGTCTGATATTGTTTTGTCGGTCAAGTCGACATCGTCTACGAAGGCAACTATCATTAAACTTGTAGTTAATAATTATTAGAACTAGATCAAGAAATAACTTAAAATTAGGAATTTGCATACCACATTTCCAAGAGTGGTATTCATATTGTCAGCATAACAACTTTTACTTGCCTTTCCATGGTTCGAAAGTTACGATTCTGTTGTTAACGTAAATTTTCCCTAGGCTATTGACGTGCAGAAAACTAAGAACCTAACAATTCAACCAAGCCAATCCGATAACAAACTAAAGTAAACAAAAATTAAAATATATAAACTTACATGAACACCAATCCTTAACAAATCTGCTACCGAATCCGTCACTCCACAAAACTAAACAACTTATTTTGCTATCACAAAAACACGTAAGAATACTCCAGTACAGAAAAAGTACGATCACGGTACGATGACGTAAAAAAAGTTGAAGTACAAAGTACAGTCGGCTAGAAAAGCGTTCGGATTACGCGGCCGCGACGCAGCGACTGCCTTTGCCGGGCTCCTTACTATAACCTGGCTTTTTGTACACTGTGTAGTGCGAGTGACATTGTGTCCCAGTGTGTGGAATAATTAAATGCCTAATATTGTGTTATGTGAGTATATTGGACGACACAATTTGTTTAGGTTTTCCAATTTGGCTTCACTGGAAGTTGTATTGAAAAGTAGATGATTTTATGAATTGCGAGTGAGCTTAAGCACTTCAAGAAAACCATCCTTTATAAAAATTCAGTAAGTAATAAGAATACAAAGAATAAGCTGAAAATACAGTATTTTTCATTATTATTTTGCGGTCATATGGATTCACTGAATAATTACTGTGCTTACCCCTGTGGAACAAAAGTCGAATAAAAGTCCTGAAGGTCGTGAGTTCAATTCTCGTCTTAAATCTGATATAATATAAGATATTTATTTGGTAAAATCTCAGCTTAAAACACTTAAAAATCAAAAGAGCTACAGGTAGACTGCATGACAATCTCTAAACCGAAACAATTAAAATGCATCCACATTTTCCTCAATACAACACACAATATTGAATAACAATATAAAATCAAAATATAATACCAATTCAATTTGACTATCAATAATTGACTTATACTGTACAAAGGCAATTACATCGGCTACGTTAATAACTATAATATTGAAACTCAATTTTGGTAATCTGATAACATACACATAATAATATACAGAACGTATGAATAATATCCAATAATACTCGTTTAATGTAATATTGCCTAATATATTGTGGTAAATTAGTAAACTCTGTGTCTGTAGTAGGAAAACACGAATCGTCTTTGTTTTTGTTATAGTTTGAGCATGCGCAGTTGAAATGTAAGCGAGTGAAACTTAATTTATAAGTTTACAATTTTAAAACAGTTTATTGTACGACTAATTTGCCTATTAGAAACTTGAAAGTAAACAAGAGTGCAAGAATAAAGAATAATCGTTTGCATCAAATAAGTATTGATATAAATTATATTTGTAAAAAAAAAACTTACGTTTGTACCATTTCATGAAAGAAAAATATGAATTCATTAATACAAACTTATTTTTAACAATCGCAAGATATTCAATTATGACTAAATGAATATTTTAAATAGCTGGTGGTAATAGGAAATGGCTTAAAAAAAGAGTTTTAGAAAAAAAGAAAGAATAAAAAATATTTGAAAACTTATTGCAGAGTAAAAGCATAAATTCCTTTTCGTAAAGTTTTATTAAAATTATTTAAACGTTATCGTGCAAAAGCAGACTACCTACAGTAAAATATCAACAAGCCCTAAATAAGGTAGGTAGCACACGTTATTTTACCCGTCGAACATGTACGTTCTCCCAAATTCCATTTAAAATTAGCTCTGTAGGAAGGTGTCCCGATGAGGTAGGGTCCGGGGGTCCGAGTGACTCTGGATCAGTAAGACACGGCGTAGCTGGTACACGTTTATTAGATACGTGCGTACAATGTTACAAGGGTGGACCCGGCAAAGTGTTCCAACTATTGTTAGAAGCGCTAGGCCGTGTGCCAACAATCAGTACTTGAGTACTACATGATAATACTATCTGCTAGTTCGCGGGAGTTCCATATTCATGGAAGCAACCACAAAGCTAGGCAGATGTAATGCCAGGGAGGCATGTTAGTACTGCTCCACACCAATGTATGGAGAGACCTTATATGATCGGAAAATCGAAACGATACCGTTATATAGAGGACTGGGGCTGCCATCTATTGACAAGCGGCGGAACTACGTAAGCGCGTGCTAGTCCTATGGCGGGAGTTGTGACATCTGTCATTTTATAATGTTGTCGTGTTACAGTCTCCCCCTCTGTCTCTGATAGTCGTCCCGACGAAGAGACAGGATAGGAAAGGTTGAGTTTATGCCTATTCTTCCTTGGCCGTACGTTTTCTCTCGTAGAATGTCTTGCAGCATCTTCTTTAGGTTCTCCAACATAAGGTCTAAGGGCTGGGACGTGATACACCCCAAGATCGCCAATGCAACATCTCTCTGCGCTGGCGTACTCCATTGGGTGCTTGATCTCTTCCTCCCCCTGAACATGAACTGCTTCAGAGTGCATACAATAATGCAAGTGTGGACCCGGCAAAGTGTTCCAACCAAAGTGTTAGCACTAAGCCGTGTGCCAACAATATCAGGGAGCACTGTACGTACAATTCTAACTATACTAGTTCGCGAAAGTTCCAATGCTTTGGAAGCAACCACAAAGCTAGCTAGTCAGTGGTGCGTAGTACACCAATTTCACACGTCGTCTTGCCGTCTGCATCTGGTCACCAGGAACTTTAGTCCACTGCTCTTCGAGACTCCAGGTTGTAGGCCGCGAAGTTCTTTCCACGAGGACCGACGTGAAGATCACCGTCGACGAGGAAGCCGCGAGTTGGGCGCCAATTTGTAATAAGGTTTCCCGACGAGGTAGGGCCCGGGTGTCCAGGTGACGCAGAGAGGAGTGAAACACGAAGACGCGTAGGGAGAACACGTGTATTTATTACGTGCGTACAATGTTGCAAGGGTGGACCCGGCAAAGTGTTCCAACCAACCCATGTGGATGCACTAGGCCGTGTGCCTACAGTTACTTGAGTACTACATGATAATACTATCTGCCAGTTCGCGGGAGTTCCATATTCATGGAAGCAACCACAAAGCTAGGCAGATGTAATGCCAGGGAGGCATGTTAGTACTGCTCCACATCAATGTATGGAGAGACCTTATATGATCGGAAAATCGAAACGATACCGTTATATAGAGGACTGGGGCTGCCATCTATTGACAAGCGGCGGAACTGCGTAGGCGCGTGCTAGTCCAATGGCGGCGGTCGTGCTAGCTGTCATTATATTGTTGTTGTGTTACAGTCTCCCCCTCTGTCTCTGATAGTCGTCCCGACGAAGAGACAGGATGAAATAAGTTATTCCTTACGCGTACGCGTCCTCTCTTAGGTAGCATCAACTTCAGAAACCGTCTTCAGGCATGTCCTCTCCTTCTCAAGGGTTGTATCGGGTCAGGAACGGCGACTGGTTCTCCAACGTACGGTATGAGGCCTGAAGCGTGAAACACTCCAAGATCGCCTATGCAACATCTCTGCGCTGGCGTACTCGATTGGGTGCTTGATTTCTTCCTCCCCCTGAACAAGAACTGCTCCGAAATCATAGCGTTTGGTTTGCTCACTATGGTGCATGAATGGACCCGGCAAAGTGTCTCAACCATCTTGAATGCACTAAGCCGTGTGCCTACAATCCCTTGAGTACTTCATGAGAGTATCTGATAGTTCGCGAAAGTTCCATTAGCTTGGAAGCAACCACAAAGCTAGTCAGATCTAGTACGCCAATTCATTCATACTCCGTCTTCCGTCCGTATTTGGCCACGAGGAACTTCGGTCGACTCCTCTTCGGAACTCCAGGTTGTTGGTCGCGAGTTCTTTCCACGAGGACCGACGTGAAGATCACCGTCGACGAGGAAGCCCCACGTTGGGCGCCAATTTGTAGGAAGGTGTCCCGATGAGGTAGGGTCCGGGGGTCCGAGTGACTCTGGATCAGTAAGACACGGCGTAGCTGGTACACGTTTATTAGATACGTGCGTACAATGTTACAAGGGTGGACCCGGCAAAGTGTTCCAACTATTGTTAGAAGCGCTAGGCCGTGTGCCAACAATCAGTACTTGAGTACTACATGATAATACTATCTGCTAGTTCGCGGGAGTTCCATATTCATGGAAGCAACCACAAAGCTAGGCAGATGTAATGCCAGGGAGGCATGTTAGTACTGCTCCACACCAATGTATGGAGAGACCTTATATGATCGGAAAATCGAAACGATACCGTTATATAGAGGACTGGGGCTGCCATCTATTGACAAGCGGCGGAACTACGTAAGCGCGTGCTAGTCCTATGGCGGGAGTTGTGACATCTGTCATTTTATAATGTTGTCGTGTTACAGCTCTAATTATCTTTACTACTCCGTAAATACGCAAAGTATACTCAGCAAACATTCTACTTCGTTGTAATAGTTGGAGCGAATACGGGCCCATTTTAGTTAACATCAGAATCCAAACATTATTTCAGCGGGAACTAGACACCTTTAGACTGAGGCAAGAATAAATAGTGGACTGGGAAATGTGAGAGGTGCACTAACGGCGGTAGTTAAGATGTAAAAGGAGGACTGTTCACTAGGGAATCAAAGTCAGAGTCAAAGTCGAAGCCAAAGTCATAGTCACAGCCTGTGCCAGAGATTCTTTTTTTGTAAGAAATCAATATTCGGTATTCAATATTATACTAATTTCTTCTTTCTCTTACAGCTGAAAAGTCCATCAAAATTGTTTTCAAGCCTAGAATGCATCTATAAATTCTTTTCTTTATCTTTTTAGGTATAAGACAAATATGTATATTACTCCAACAATTTTTTATTGCATTGCGTTTATAAACCATTAAAAATATACCGTCAAAGGACATGGTCAATTCCTGCCTAGTGATGGCCACGAATGGCACAAAAGCACAAAATATATTAAATTAAAATAGGAATTTTCAAATATTTTACAATCTTGTAGAACTTGTCAGTATTTAAAAGAAATTAATTAGTAATTTAACTTCCGCTATACACTGCTTTTGAGAAAATGCGTTCCTTTCAACGTAAATACGGATAGTCTGTTCTTGTCCTCCATAGACACAATATAATATTGTATGAAAAACAGTGACATACAATAAAATATAGCTTTAACTATAAAAAATATTTGAAATTGTATCATTTAAAGTATTATTTATCACAATCAACTTATTTTAAACATAGTATTTTATTATTTTTCCCAAAATGAATATTACTTTAAGCAGAAAGGAATGAATATTATTGTCATTATTTCGACAGTTATTGTCAAATATTTAAATCCGTTGCCATGGAAATAATATACAATGCGTGACAGAGAAAGCGTAAGCAAAATTACGATAAGAGGAAAAGAGAAAACAGTTTTTTCACGGTACACCGTTGCGTAACCTTAGTAACCAATGTATCATGTCATCAATCAAAACAATGCTACAGTAAGGGATTGAAATGTTTTTTGCAATCTTTGTGTGTCTGTATAATTATAACCTCAAGTTCTTGGACTTTAGTTGTTAATGATATTGAATGTTCTGATAGTAACGAGTCTAATGCAGTACGACATGTTTGTGGGAAATGAATTTGGTGTCTAGGCAAACGTTCCGTAGAAAGTTGGCCATGTCTTTTAAAATTTTGCCATAGATTTGATAACACACATTCATTAATGTATGACGTTCGTATTGAGTTACACGATTCTACAAAAAATAAAGGAAAAGTCGTGAGAAAACATATTTAACAAGCCTACTTTTTATCAGAACTGCCACCCTATATAAAGCCATTTCCCGTTGAAATTAAAACCTTTCGGAAGTCGTCAGGTTTAATTCATACGCTCATTGAGACGTCTCTTAATGGCGAATGTCGGCGCATGAATGGGCGCCTTTAGAAGCAGTTATTTAATGCTTCGACGCTCTCAAAAGAGTCCTCCTGTAGGATGCCATTTATGTCGCTAAAAGTAGGGTTGAGAAGATAATACAACCCTCCCTTTCATGCTTTTTGAGTTTTTCATAGAAGGGAAAAGGATGGAGGGATGAATAAAAATTTAAATTGCGGAGGTAAAAGTGTTATCGTGAGTTCATAGGTGATGGTCTTTTGTTTCGAATAATTGTGCGTTGGAAGGCTTATTTAAATTAAAATTTAAAAAAGTAATTTTAAGTAATTATGTATGTGAGCCGCATCTATTTTAAAATGTCTTGTGTTTACTTACTTATATACAAAAGTTGTCAATGGTAGAAGGTTTAAGAAAAACACATTTTTATTATTGACCCTTTATAATCACAAAAGAAAGGGTCCGAAGAATGCCTTTCACTTTTTAAATGACATAAGCATTCTTTATACCATAACAAGTCATTGAAAACGTCACGTTTTCTTTCGTAAAACCAAATCTACTTCGGAATGTCCAATCTTAAACGTGTGTTAGTACTACAAAAAGAGAATTACTTAGTATAATGGAGAAAATATTTCTCAACGCCGAAAAATAAGCAAAGAAAACGCACTTACTAAAGAAACGGAATACGGATACTATGAGTTCTTTAGTAAGAAGCAAAAAATTGGATACGAAACTAATTTATTGAATAATCTTCACTTTTTTCAAGTTTTCTTCATAAAAAACTTATTACTTTAACGGTTTGCGTAAGGTTTTTATTCAATCTATTTTTTTGAGTGGAATTATTTTAGGTGAGAAAAGCAAAATAACGATAATGAGTTAATTTTCTTGCTGATCTGTACGTAAACTTTCCGGTCATGAAAGGTAGGTTTGTTGTCGGCTCCGGAATAACTATAAACTCTCAAACAAGTCATTGTAATCTCTGTTTCCTAAGATTAAGTTTATTTGTTGTATGAATTTGCGCTAATCGCAGGAACTACTGGTCCGAATTGGAAAAAAAAAATTAAAGGGTTTTGCTATATCGAGTTTAATTAAATTCACAGGTGCAGAAGCGAATTACAAAATTAACACACACAGAAACACACTTTCATGAAATAAGCCATTGCATGACGTTCATTTTTAAAGAAAACCGATTGTTAAGGCATATTTATTTTTCTTATATGAGGGTAAACTACAAAATCCCGCGACTCGGCTATGACAAGCGCAGAAAGCGCCGGCCCCAGTCCATCGGTTGATCGCGCACGGTGTTTTACTCGGCGTTGAGATTTATATCATTTCGGCGGAATATCGGTGATAATAAGGACTTTGGACCTTATGTGTTTCGTCTCGGATCAACATCGGTTATTGGTGTGATTTTTCACTTTTGGAACAGTACCAGTGATTTATCAAAGGACTTCTCGGGAGTAGTGGCGATCACGGCGTTTCATCTCAACTTCAGCATAGCAGTCGGCGTCAAAGGTAAGTGGTGTGATTTGCTATGCTTGACTGCCCATCCAAAGAAAATATTTATAGACGAACGAATCAACTTGCGAATTCCAACTGTTCTCGTGAGTTATCGAAGGGTTCTCGTGAACACCGATTATGGCCTTCATATAAAATGTGTGGAATTCTCTCCCCCATAGACCCTAATTAATTCTTCATCAGTTTGTATTAAAAAGCGTAAAATGAAGCATTTTCCCAGGGATATCCACATCACGCCCCACTGCATCGGGCATGCTCGTCTAGTTAATTGTGCTGTACTAATAGTTGATGACAATGGTACAATGTGCCCCTATGCGGGTCGATGGGGTTGCCTATGCTCAAAATTAAGTACAGTATGTGACATTTTAATGAATAATAATGTACAATTATTGTAAATCACATAAAATGTGTTAGGTTCCAATTCAAGTTTATTGCGATAAAAACTAGTTCTAAAACAATTTAGTTTCGCAAACGTTTACTTCGTGATGTTTAGAAATCGTTTTGTTTTTCAGAATAATATAAGTCCTGTATTTAATTACTTATCTGACCTATAAACATTAGTTTACTAAATAATTAAAAAACAAACTTACCCAATATCAGCACTAGGTATGTGAAAGAAGGCCCAATGCTAAACATAATTGTTTTTACAACTGATCAAAAAACAAGCATATTTTTTGGCGAAATCTATATATTTCCTAAAATATAACAATAGGTATAATAATTCTTGTAGGACGAACACTTATGGTTACTGAAGTTGTCTTAGTTATATTTTAGTTAGTTTAGTTATATTTTATTAAATCAGTAGATTTTGTACATTGTTGGTGTGTAAAAAAACACATCAAAAACAGGCAACACCGAGCATGCAGATTTATATCTGTCACACGCGTAACATGTTCATTTTATTATTGCCCTCCTAGCGGGGGTCATCATTAGCACAATAAAAGACACTCGATTACTCTCGCATTGTCATTCGCCGCTCCCTTTTTTATCTATAGATTTATTCATTCCGAGAAACCATGATTGATTGATGTGAATGTGACAGATAATGATGAATACGAAGCGGTATCGATTATTTAAATCGATTCAGGTGACAAATCGATCATGTTCTGTTGGATTAGAGGTTATGTGACTGGAACGTTTTGGTTTATGCATATTTTCGGCAAAGGGGTTTGGGAGAAACCTTTCTTCTTTGACCTTCTTTAATTGCGAAATTAAGTAAAACAGTTTACTCAAATTAAACATTAATAATCGTTTTTTTCGATAAGGTTAATCAGTTTAAATAAAACTAATCTGAGGAAAACTTTACACTATAAATTTCTAGATGTAATTTCCTTATCATCTTTGCTTAGCCCATGTATTATGGCAGTATGACTTTCCCGTAAATGTCTTATTTTTTTTTCAACCAAATCTTTGTGGGGAATCCTATCACGTTTTTGCCTGCCTCAATAATAAATAGTTTGAATTTTCATGTTTGAGAAATGTGCTATTTTAAGCTATTACAAAGTTTTTTTCTACTATCTTTGGGAGTACACACACACACATATTATTTACCTATACACAAGTGTATGGTCTTCTTTTGACTGCATAAAGTATAGGCATCGGCCTAACACAGTTCCTGTAATTACAACAAAATGTATTCACAACCGCTGAATTCGACGCCAGTAACTACACTACACAGTTCCGCAGTGCTGCCAACCTCGGCATAACAGCGCGAGTTATAATAATGTTGTGGAATAAATTGAACGCGATAGTGGTGCCCGTTCGTATCGCGATAAATCTCGATCAATATCCACTGACGTTCCAATTACATCGTCCAGGTACGACTCGTAAAGTCATCCGGCGTCGTAAAGCGGGATACACACGTTTTCGTCTGGATTTAGTTTGGTTAAATATTGAAATGAAATATGAAAAATAATTTTGACTTAATGAAAAGTCGTTATTCGACCATAAAATATGTTCGATATTTTAAAATAATAATAAAAATATTTATGTAGTGCTTCTTCTCTTCGGTTTTTGGGCAGGCACCGACTTCAGTTAGTATGTTTAAGATTACTTTAACATAGTTTAGGAAAATTACAGTATGAGGTAATAGATAATAGGAATTATTTTTTAATTTTTAGTTTATTTTCGACGACCCGCTTGGTGTAATGGTCAAGATGTTGCCTATTACGCAAGAGGTCGCGGGTTCGATCCCCGCACAGGACAAACATTTGTGTGCATGAACATGTCTGTTTGTCCTGGTCTGGGTGTTATATGTATCTATTTAAGGATATTTGTAATACCACTGTTGATTCTGATGTCTGTAACACAAGTGCTTAAGCTACTTAACACGGGGTCAGATCAACGTATGTGATGTTGTGAAATATTTATTTATTTATTTATTTTTGTGTTCACGGTTTTTTTGAAGTCGGTTTAATTTTTTTAAAAAGTCAGTTTATTTCATGATTTTTAGTTGTGTAAAAGCGTTGTGAACTTAATTATTAATAGGAACTTAGTTGTTGTTAAGAGTGAATGAGAGTGTGGATAAATTTCTTGTTCTCGCGTGAAGGCCCAGCGAGACTTCTCGGCGAGATTTCTTGCCGTGAGTCTGGATGTAATATACACAAGTTTCACGTTAGCCCTACATACATTCGATCGACCAATTGCAGTTCGGCCTTCCAACTCCTAACCGTTAAGGAGTACTGTAGCTTCATCATCAGCACAGTAGCATCAGATGTTGATTCAAGCATACCTCACAAGCAACATGTAAGCCCTACATACTACTAAATAGTTTCCATCGACCAAATCGCAGTTCTGCCTTCCAACTCCTAACCGTTAAGGAGTACTGTAGCATCATCATCAGGACAGCAGCTTCAGATGTTGACACCCTGAAGCATATACCTGAGTAAGACATGATTACGTAACAAAAAATCCATACGAGCATACAATTTTCGGTGGTTGCCCTCGATTTCTCCTGGATTCCATCATCAGATCCTGGACTGGTGAAAATGGGACCACCTCAGAACTGAACTCTATACAACAAAAAAAAAATTTTGAAATCCGACTATAATTGACGAAAATATCGGTGAACATACATAAAAAAAAATATTATACATACAGACGAATTGAGAACCTCCTCCTTTTTTGAAGTCGGTTAAAAATAATTTTGACTAAATGAAAAGTCGTTATTCGACCATAAAATATGTTCGATATTTTAAAATAATAATAAAAATATTTATGTAGTAAATGGGCATATTTTGTGCTTTGTGTCTTAGTGATACATAACTCGTGATTTTACGAGAATGCCTGAGTTCGATAAAATTATACTACTTTTTTAGCAAGATGATGTCGCTTGCTATCATAATATTTTGGTAGCAATTAGGCAATGTAGGTGAAATATACACTGAGGCGGGTAATGTACAACAATAGGCTAGTTGCCTCATATCACCATTTATAAAATCACTTTTAATTCGAATATTATTCCGTACAAGGGTCCAAAATATGTTAACTTCATTAAATATAAATAAGGGATCGCTGCAAAAATTCAACTTAAACCCGATACATTTTTACTTTTTTTTCTCTTGATTGAAAACACCGTCCGCCATGATTTTACGTCACCAATACTGTAAACAACACAACGTCAAACGACAGTTTCGACAGGTTATTCGTGATCTTTCATTTAAACACCTCGATTATTGTTTATTTCACTATTAAAATATTATACAGTTCACATTTCGATACCTTAAATCTCAAATGGCGTAACCACCAAAACACAACTTTTCAGGAGAGCAAAAAAACAAAAAAAAAATATTTGTTTAAATCATAACTTTATATATTTTAATACTATAAAAATGTTTTATACATCAAATTTCTTAGAATTTTGAGATGAAGGCTTCAGTTAGAACTATTTGCACCTAAATCTTATATTTTAAAAAATAGAAGTCTGTTACGACTTCTGAAAATATGACAAAAAGGCGTTTACACCCTATAAAAAACACGATTTTTTTGTGATTAAGGTCGTATCTCCCATTAAATTAATAAAAAAATACAAAATAAGGGGTATTTTCTACTTCTTTTATTGAATTAGGTACATTAAACAAACGGGTAAGAGGATTTTAGGAAACAAAATAAAATCTAAAAAAAGCCTAGGCCGAGATAATGAGAAGGCCTAATTCGATTAAGCAGTGTAGTTGTAGAAAAACGACCCTTATTCTTAGCAACTCTACTTATATTAATATAATATTTACGCAATAATCAACTTTAAAATTCAATTAAAGTCCTAATGGAGTTAGAAAAGATTACAAAAATTGTATTAATTTAAGAATCAATGAATGAAGTAGCTACGCCACGACCATTGCTATGGGCTCTTACCTCCCATCGCAATGGCCGACATACTTTTAATCAGCAAGAAAGAAACCACGACCTTATAATGTCATAGTATCAGCTCACTCTGATTTCCTAAATTATTATTAAAATTGTGCACAGACGGCATTACCCCAAAAACATATCATGAAGAATATCACCCGCGATTACCAACAGCAGAAGATGTGCCAGATGTATTACCAGGCACTGATATAGAGGACGGAGTTACAGACACAGAAAAATACTGTTTCTTTATGTTTGATTGTATTTGATAGTTTCAATTTAATTTTTTTGACTGATTATTTTAAATTAAGGCTTTCTAAAATCTCTTACTTTTTGAACGTAGCTACTTGATTCGTTGATTCTTAAATTAATACAATTTTTGTAATCTTTTCTAACTCCATTAGGACTTTAATTGAATTTTAAAGTTGATTATTACGTAAATATTATATTAATATAAGTATAAATCATTGTTGCTAAGAATAAGGGTCGTTTTTATACCACTACACTGCTTAATCGAATAAGGCCTTCTTATTCTCTCGGCCTTGGCTTTTTTTAGATTTTATTTTGTTTCCTAAAATCCTCTTACCCGTTTAATGTACCAAATTCAATAAAAGATGTAGAAAATACCCCTTATTTTGTATTTTTTTTATGAATTTATGGGAGATACGACCTTAATCTCAAAAAAATCGTGTTTTTTATAGGGTGTAAACGCCTTTAAATAATTAAAATTGTGTGTGGTGTAAACGCGGAAACCGAAAAATGATGTCCCTTACCCCCTTGTATTTTTACTTTTTTTTTCACTTTACAATAATTTCTATGGGCGTAACCACCAAATAAAGTTGGCTTTGTGTGATACGCCATATTAATGTATTAAAATATCTCGTTACGCCCTGACGTTGTTCATGCATTAAATTTATAGCTGCTTACGACCTCTTTACCTTATAAAAATTGTTCAAATCTATAAAAAGCATCGGGTCGTAATGACCATTTTTTTGCGAATTTCAGGATTTTAAATATACAGATCGATAGAGAAAAAAAAACTGAATAAAACTGCATTCAAAAGTCATTTTGACCAATTTGGCGCTTACGCCATTTGAGATTTAAGGTATCGATTTATTGAAAACAAATCTGCCCAAAATAGATACTTCGATGGTTCCAAAATGTTTTGCTTCAAATTCTGATTCGCAAATTCACATCACTGGGTACTTTTATCCACAACTTCTTATTGATGTATTCTTACATTCACGCACGATACAACAGTGGTAATTCATAAATGTTTGACGACCCGCTTGGTGTAATGGTCAAGATGTCGCCTATTACGCAAGGGGTCGCGGGTTCGATCCCCGCACAGGACAAACATTTGTGTGCATGAACATGTCTGTTTGTCCTGGTCTGGGTGTTATATGTATATATTTAAGTATATTGTAATACCACTGTTGATTCTGATGTCTGTAACACAAGTGCTTAAGCTACTTAACACGGGGTCAGATCAATGTATGTGATGTTGTGAAATATTATTATTATTATTATGTTGGTACTCTTACGAGATCACGGGTCCAAAGGGACCCGGTCCTTTGAAGCATGCGTGGGGCCAAAGCCAACAGCGCAGAGGCTTTTTTGTACCATTTGATCTAAATGAAATGTGTACATCTGCCAGGTTCTATCTCTGGCTAAATACAGATCTAGTCAAAGACAGCACCTGGCAAATGTAAGAACTATTGCAAAATTAAAAGAAAAACTAAATCCAGGTCTATTATGTGTAGTTGGATGGTTTGGTCAACTGGGCTATTGGTCGAGACAACGGACGTCTGCCATGCAAAATGTCTCAAATTTTTCTCCTGGCAGACGGTGACTCGCCTCCCACTAGATGGGCCCCCCAAAACAGCTACCACTCTAAGCGGCCACAAGGGTCGCGGGCAGCAAGGGAGCAACACCGGCGCGGTTGGCTAAGGGTGCCGAGAGGTGTGCACCGGTTTCTGGATCGCGTTAGGTCGGTCAGCCGTTCCCCGCTATTACGCAGATTGAGCACTTCCACCCATCAAGCATATAGCTCTTGCGCTCCACTCTGGACGGCCAATTAAGGCAAGCCAGAGGTGGGGGAGAAGATGGTAGGTAAAGTTCCCCCGGGAGGTCTCGGGTCCGTGGTGTCGCCACACACCAACAGCTCGCCACAAGCTGCCCTGCGGTATTATTATTATTATTATGTATCATGTAATCCCTACGAAGACATGGTTTTAATTCCGATAAACACTTTTTGGTTATGTCACGCGTATTGTTGACAAGAACAGTGACGCCACGGCACAGATCATCATGGCGGACGGCGTTTACGGTAGTATAGTGAAATTAAGAATTTAAAATTCAAAATACAGTTGGATACGTGCTTCAAAAAAAATTCATATTTATTTTATGTTGTAATATAATCGTAATGAACCGTTCTAGCAAATAATAAAAATAGTGGCAACTAGCCTATTGTATGTTTGATGTTAAGATTTTTCTACCTGTGTCTAGTTAGCAAAAGTCCAGATACTTATCGACATTTGCAACTCAAAAATCTTCATTTACCTACGCTACGATAAACTGTACATCGCCTTTAACGCGACAAGTTTAATTGTAACGCGTACAGATTTACGACGCATTCGAAATCGGTTATCTTGTATCTGTCCGGGCATGATTTGTTTTTGTTCCATTTGTTATGTACGAGTTCGCGAGTGATCTAAGATGTTGAGACGCCGGATTCAATTTCATGGTTTAGATGTTGGTACGTCGTGGAATGTGCTATTGTGACACTTCTATTAAATGGTACAATTGCATATTAATCCTTTGAAGAGCAAATAAGACATTTTTTTTAAATAGGCATTATTGTCTGATAATTACGTGCAAAAATATTTATTTATTGATACGAAACGCAAGTACCATGATTTTGAAATCGGGTTCAGTAGTACCTAGACATTATTAACTGGAATAATGAACACGACAAATGGCGTCATATTGTTAATTTTACACTAAAACCATTTCTCTGATTTGTTTCATTCATATGCCACTTTTAAATGTAATTGAGTTAATGCAACAAAATATTTTCTTACAAATTCCTCCCATTCCCGTTTGGGATTAACTACAGTATCTTGGTTAATCCTCGTATACTAACTAATCATGTAATAATATACAGAATAAACTATTTAATCCCTAAATAAATAGCTACTCGCTACTCCCTACCGAAGTTCAAAGCTGACACCGATACGGGCTAATGGGCAATTGTATTCCAAATTTTGGGAATAAAAAATTAAACGAAACACGATTTTGAATATCAAATTGCCCATAAACTAGAGTCGTGGGGAATTTTCTACGCGCACGCGCCGAGTTGACATCAAAGACTCCGATATGCGTCGGTGATCATATTGGGACAATTAGATAGATTATAGAAATACAGAGGCGACAAGTGATTAGTTTTGGTAAGGTTTATAAGTAACTTTTTTGGGTATTTTGGAAGGTGTTTTAATTGCGAAGATAATTGTTGCTACTTGAAGTTATGACGTTTTACAGAAATCTGATATATTTCGTGTATCTTTCAATTTTATTGCGTTCTTTTATGAATTTAAGTTCACTGCCAGGAAATTTTCTAAAAAAAATTAGCTAAGATTCACCATGAAATTAAACAAAATAGTTAATGAAAAAGTGTCGTCGATTTATAATGATATTAAAAGCCTGTTCATACTGAATACTTGTCGTTATTTAAACTTAAGTATATCTTACTGTTTTTTAAAATGCACGTCAAAACTTTATCCATCGAGTGAAGTCTGTTTTTTTTCTATAAACGAAGTCCTATCTGTATTTTTAGTCTTTGCAGGGCCACCTTAGTCGTGACAGACGTGGCGGAAGCGACTGTCGCCTCATTGAAATGTTAGTCTTTGTTGGCCGTGCTTCAATGGCAGAATATCATTATAGGCGTAGAAAATTACTGGAAACGAAAATATTCTCGACTGTAGAACTCGCGACTCGCCATATCGAATGCTTAACGTTTTGCCTGACTGTCTTTTGTTTAAAGGGCATCAGAAATTAGCGTTCTATTTTTATGCCAGTAACAGAATTAGTTTTTCATAATATTATGTAAATACAAGTTTGTAGTTTAGGAAACTCATAATGTAATTTTTGTATCCTTGGCCTGTGTTTTTGACGACAGTACAAGCATAGAAAATTACTTGAAACGAAAACATTTTTCGTTGTTGTGCAAATTCTATTTCAAACAGCTATTCTCCATCTTAAAAGAATGTCATAACTGATGTCGGAACCAATTCTAAAGTTAGCTTAGACAAACCGTGTTTTATGAAGAGTAGTCAATTATAAAATTAGGTAAGATCCATTTTCTTCGGAATAAAATAAAGTTTATTCAAGAATTTGACTTATTATTATGACAATTCAAGTACACTATTTCCTATGTTATCTTAAGTAATATGTATAATAAATCTGAAGAGTTTGTTTGAATCGCAGGAAATACTTACTGGTTTACTAAAAACAATATTAAGTCCATTTGTAAAGGATGGCCTTAAGCTATAATATAACAGTATATCTGCGAAAACCGAAGTACTGAAATCACATTAATCATTATAAATCAAGTACAGCCTAACTTTCCGTTTGAAATGTATGAACAGAATAACCTGAATAACCTGCAGAAAATTGTAACATTATTTATGATGTACAGTACAGTGTACACAAGTACGTATTCCTGTAACAGGGCACGTGCATAACAAAATAATGTATGAATAAACCAGTTATTGCTAATGTATCATAGGGCGGGCACTCGCGCGCTTGCCGGCCTTCCGTATTCCCCCGCGACTTGGGAAGAAAACGTACCTTCGTAAAATATGGTTTGCGATATTGTAGGTTGTGTTTTATATGATTTATATAGTTCACAATAGTCATACAATGACTAACGTACCTAATGAATTGACAACAGTCATATTTGTATGTCAATGATTAACAGTAAAAAAAATATTAAAATGAATAACTGCCAATCCGGATGATTTGTCAGAGTAAATGAGATGTCCCATCCCAGGCCCGCACCATGTACGTGGTACCAAAATATCGGTAAAATATTGCTATTTCCATTAAAAATACAATAAAACATTTTTGGTCCGTAGTTTAGTGGCTTAAAAATAAAATCAAATTCATAATTGTTCACTTTACTTCGTAAAAATGGCAACTGTAATTTTTTTCTTTTCTTTACTAGGATTTACAGCTTTGGGCCCCACCTTTTTAGGCCGTTTGTAACCTAAAAATATAAATACTTTGTGAAATAAACTCCATACTGTCAAAACAAAAATAAACTGACGGATAAACGACATAAACGTCATTCAAGTTTCAAAGATGCGTCTTGGTATATTTACTTTACTCTATGGATGCGTCCTCCGCCATATTGTACTGAGTTGCAATATTGTGGTATAATTTATTGTTTCAGCCAAAAAACTAAGGTTTTTCATAAGAATTGGAGTGATTAAAACTGTAGTACACTTATTCTCCTATATTTAATTATAGCGTCTACTCGTTATACGTAAAACAGTTGAAATCTTTGAATTGTCATATCAGTTGGCAATTCAAATGATGTAGGAACATCTGTTATAATAAAATAGTCATCTATACAAGAAAAGCCAAAAGTTTTTCTTTTAGTAATAAAAATCAAAGCTAATGAAACATTTTTAATTAAGGGTAGTAATAACTTTAAAAATGTTTCCCAAATTAAAAAACCATTTAAATTTTCCAAACCGTTGACTTTCCTTACAACAATCATGATGTCGGTCAACCCAAATCTCGTGAAGGTTCCCTACCCTCTATTTGTATAGGACGGGGTAAGCAAATAAGGCATTGTCCCAAAACATCCCCAAAACTTATACTGACGTGTGTTTAATGTATTAATGAGTTAAACCGGTGTGGGACGATTTAATTGCTCCAAACTCGATTCTAAGTGAAAACGTTTGGTTTGGTTTGCCTAATTAAATTGACTCCGGTGTTGAATGTTTGATTTAATCGTGATTGATGCAACTGTTGTTGTGACGGTAAACTGTTGTGCTATGTTTCTGTTAGTGACTAAGGACGCAGAGCTCAGTTGAGGACAGTATGGGGTCTTATACAGGCAGGCAACGCATCTGCCACCCTTGTGCGGTTGTTGATGTCCTTGAGCAGCGGTGATCACTAACCGTGAGGTAACCCTCTTGTTCGTTTGCCTCTATATAACACAAAACAAACTAACGTGAAAAGACGTAATTTGAAGTTTGATCTTCCAAAAAGAGCGTTTATTTAATGATCATTCCTTTTGTCAGATGCATTCTCAAGCACAAGTGTTAAATATGTAAAAATTAAGGCTTGAAATCAATGAACAACATGTTATTTAAAACTAAAAATAGAAACAACATTTGCCGGTAGTAGAATATTGGGCAAAGCTTTCTGGTTAAATATCTACCATCAAATTACGATCGCCGCAATGCTATCCTGCGAATTCAAATAAAAACCCCGTACATGTCCCGACCTTTGTACTCAATCGAAGTGAATAACGCATGAAACGTGACACTCAACTTCAATCATTGGACGATTCATTGTACACCATTGTCACCTACTCGCTTATAAGATTCAGGAACAAACAATCGTTAGATACCATTCCAATAAAACAACTAACATTAGATTGCACCTCTTAATCTCTTCTTTAGTCAATAATAATTATAATGAAACATTTCCGACCAATGCAATGAAAATAATAAGGGTCCTATCACCTATTATAATCCTTATAATGTATTTCTTATAATCCAAAGGCTTAACGTAAGAAAATGAATGAAAAGACTTCATAAATGTACGCATTAAAGTAAAATTATCATCGAAGCCCGTAGCTTTTCACAGATGAAATGGATGTATCTATATGTAATTGTATATAGAACTAAGTACAATACTGAATGTCAGAATGGAGCGGTCAATTCGACTTCAGCTAAACGATTTTATATCCCTTTGATAAGTTCAAAGGATTATTTTTGTGGTCCAAGTTAAGAAATTACACAAAGAAGTCGTATTTAGCTTTCAGTCTTCCTTACGAGTGCGAGTTGCCATTTAATTCCTTACAAATAATAAATAAAAATATCATCACCCCCCTTTTTCGGTCTAGTGTGTCAAATCCGAAACGTTTGTATGTTTTAAATAAGATAAACAGAAGTTTTCAAGTTTGTATGACTTTCGCAGCAAAGTCGTACTATTGTGTCAAAACAGAAATTCAAGCAGCAAAGCGTACGTAGAGAAATCATATTTTTTTAATGGTAGCGCAGCCTTTATGATGTTTTTTATTTATTTAAACATTGTGGTTATTATATCAAAATTGTAGCCCAATAAATGTTTGGTATCCAGCCTTACCATCAGCAGAACAGAGCCATACATACATAGGTACAGCTGTATAACGTGCTGCTATAAAAAATAACATATTAAGAATGTCTCTTATTACTCGCACCACCCCTAAGTGGGCGGAAGGCGATTTTATATCACCTTTTGGCGGGTTCTTAAAATCTAATCCCACCATCTTTTATTGCGCACCTTAATGGCCAGATTTTGTTACAATATAATTAAATTTTATATCCTCGTGGGAAATGAGAGGAGATTACAATTATTACACGTTAATCTGAGGATTATAATAATAGAAGTCGTAACTTGAAGTTACGATTACGTTTTACAAGCTACGTTGTTAGGATTTAATAATACCTGCTTTTAGTGAGGTAGTTCCGCTTTTACTAATTTTCGGCAAGATTGTTTTTTGTTTGACTGGCGAGTTTTTGAGTAGGCAATATATTACGTTCAATGGAATTATTATTTCGTATCTTTAATATTATCAATGTGTTACCAACCACATTACCACAAATAGGGGTAGGTAGTTTAGTTATTTTACGCTTTTCCGTCAATTAAATGACACATTTTCATGTTACAACATGTTGTCGAGCGCGCCCTATTTAACAAATTATTTTTGGCGTATAGTTTATTAGAGGTCACCATAACGTCTTTGATCGTCAGCAATTTTAAATTATTTGCAAATATCCATCACATAGTTGCACCACATTTACCCATACACTACCGAAGTCAAAAAAGCGGCACGAGGGACTTGTCCTTGAGTTTGAAAGAGCTAAGTGTAAAGAAAGGAAATAAGCAGTACATGTCGATAACTATGTTTTTTTTTTATTGTTGGCCTTCAAAAGAGTATGGCCTTCCATCGTCCACCCACCTCAGTATACGGCAACATCTCCAGAAAGGGTGACTGGGACAAATAAAAATAAATGTCCCAGTTGTCCCCCTAGTCACTAGTGGACGACTAATGTCAAAGATGTACATATTTGTTAAAAAAATCCATTTGTCCCCCAAGGGACAAGTCTAAAGGTGACCAATGGGACACAAACCAATTAATTAATATCAGATCGCCGTATCTATTTTTTGTCCTCTACCTCAGTGATTCCAATCGGTTCAATATTGATGTTTTATCATAAATCTTACCGATACTTATCGGAATAAATATTTGAAACAAGATCAGAGATACCATCTACTGCTGTACATTTTATTAGCCACTTCACCGACAAAAGCGCATTGGGTTTGAAAAAATTCTTTGTCCCACCGAAATCTATGGCTGTAATCTAGCCACCCAAGACAGACGGATAATGGCAAACTAATAACTAGGCGTGTCGTTGAAATGTGGTAGAAGAATGAAAAAGATCACACCAGCAGCGTTAGAGGAAGTTGGAAGGTTCCGTAGAATTATGGTTATTTTTTTAATTGTAGAAACGTTTTCTGGTTACTTATATAAATCAAATGAAATGGATTTCATTGAAAGGACCTTAATTTTTAACAAAAAAAAAAAATGTTTTTCTCTGTTCAGTTGTAGATACAACAAGTCACTAATGGCGTTTTATTTTGGTTTTATTGATATTAAAATATACATAATGCTTCGGTAAAAAACCTAAAAGAAAACGTCTTGACCTTAGAGACATGCTGCTGCTTCAGCTGCAAAATTATCTAGACATAGTGATATTAGCGTAAACGAGACTTATTTGCCATGTATTTGATCTTTTTAGTGATAAATTTAATTAAAAAGCAATAATTGTAATATCATAACACATTTGGCCTCCTTCATCGTTTTCATCGTTTCGAAAACAATCAACTGAACCCAAAAACAGTAACTATCGCACGGATACCATATTGCAAAACATTTTTTGTTAAACACGACACCGGGTCCTTTGATGTGGCGACGGGAAAGAGACAAAAAACTAACAATAAGAAACAGATAGACCGGGGGCGTGACATGGCGAATATTATTATGCATGTCTAATCAGAACGGACAAATGCTTGGCTTTCTAAAGCTTAATACCGACCGACCTTTTGTTTGATGGGTACTAATAAGTCATAATAATGAATGTAATTTTGGTGCAAGTGTGTGGAAAATGAGGGAATATGGAATATTCTAGATGTCGGCAAGGTCGTTTAAAACTCAACAAAGTGAACCATTGTTTTTTCATACTCACAAAATGCTTATAGCTTAAATTTATTAATTACCTACTGACTTGTTTTTAGAATACGGTAATTTGGAGAAAAACAGTATTTTTGACAATATAAAATTAACTTTTTTGACTGATGGCTATTTCGTTATTTTTACTTCTATGATAATGTTTACGACTGTATTTTTGTTTATAATTAGAAAGTGTCCATGTTTCTTTATTATCAGCAATAAATACAGTCCTCACTTAATTTATTTAAAAACAAAAACTATTCTGCTACATCCAGTCATACTGTTCGTGAGTCACGGTGCGGTCCCTTAATATGTATGAGGGAATTAAAACATACAAGGGGAAATGTTACAGTGAGATATGGGTTAGTCGGGTTATTTAAATAAAACACGTCTTGACCTTCCGTTTGCCTGTACAGTCAGCATCAAATTGAATAACATTTGAAACTGGAAATTCTACAGTTGTTTATTTAACATTAACTGTAAATATGTGTAAAATGTTGATAAAATGTTAAATATATATAATAGTTTAGCTACTCTCTGAAAAAAAAATGTAGTGCTATGACAGACAGGGCCACACGAGTCTGTGTTTTTGTTGTTATAATAATTTAATTATGTTAATAATATTATGATGCGGACAAAATGTATCATCATCATCACCCTCTTGCAGACTACTGCTAAATGTATGTGGTCCCCCATGTGCACACTCTGAAAGCTCGATGGCACGCTCCGACGAAAACACGACAAGCCGTTGGTCTTGCGCCTGATCTCTCTACAGTCTACAGTCTTGTCAGATTGCTTTCCAACCAAACAATGAGAATGAGGGAATAGGGAGTGCACCTGTGCTTGCATACGCACTTGGGCACTATAATATATCTTGTGTTTCTTCGAAAAACGACGCCGACGACACCCATCCCCTGGAATGTCCCTAGTTTGCCGGTCGCCGTGATTCTAAGCCGGCAATACACGCCATGACTGTGTAGCATTAAAAAACAAAGGCAGGACCTTGACGCGCATTGTATTTTTCGTGACCAAGTGTACAAAGATATCACCATAGAACACGGGAACTCGCTTGTTATAGATTATTTCTGTACGCATCGATTTGTCCCGGTAATGGAAATCGTTAGGAAGCTTCTCCTCTCCCGACAAGTATTTTGTAATATGTAAATGAGGTTGGATAAGTTCATTCTGTTTTGAAATTGAGGTTTCGTTGCTGCTTCCTACAATGCTTATTATAATAGACACATTCTTGTTGGGTTTGTTTTAAGTTTTTGTTTTGTCTTCACTGATATGACTTTTTCGGATGCTCAAATGAAAATAAATTTTAATAGCGTTTATTATTCTTAGTTTTCAAGTATCTTTCAATATTTTTAGAATTTTTCTCAAGGCTCTTCATTATAATCTAACTAAGCAGAATCGATAATCATTGGACAACTTATCTGTGTTTTGTTGATTTGAACCTCTGCACAATAGGTAGTCCCAATTCACCCGAGTACTGTTATCGAATTTGTGCATTGCAATAGATGTTACAAACTTGCAGAAGTGGGCGGTGACGTGTTACGCTAATTGGCCGTCCTGTCCGCGAGATGACGCTTCGTGACTAAAATATAGTTAGCTGTTAATAGCTGCAGTTCATGTATGCAGTCAGTGGTCAATTAAATAGTGTCTTGTTGCTAAAGTTGTGTGGTATTGGGAGCCAAATATGGGTCATTTTATTATTCATTTATTAATCGAATAGTAGTTTACAAAAGCATTACAAATACTCACAAAACTATTTCCATAGTTGGTCTGTGGAATCACGAGTCTCTAACTTATAATCTAAGGTATCTAGCAATCTCTTTTAAATGTCTTCTTAATTTACTTCTCTTTTGTTCAGACGTTTTTGTTGTTATCAAAATGTCACAAAGTAAAGATTGAAAATAAACGTGCGTGTACCGAAAGTTTTCATCACCAACCAAAAATAGGTAACCGCTAATAAAAAGGCATTTCAAACGCGTCCAGGCTTCTTTTTGGCCTTCTTTTTAAAGTCTGATTTATGTTTCTTTTCAGTAGTTTCAACATAAAAAAAATTAAAATATTTATTATTTACATTAGTTTGTATTAAACTTCGTTGCCCCTGCTAGTCGGCAACCAACCGGGTGTAATTATGACAAAATATTTTTAACATCAGGCGACCCGCTAGCTCGTTTGCCGCCTATGACATAAAAAAAAAAATTATGAACTACGATTTTCTTTACTTGACTAATTACAACCAAATCTGTAAAAGTGACCATGAGTGTCCCAAACATTACTCAGCAATTTGTTTCCGTAATTCCTGTCCCTAAATAGAAGTGGAACAGATTCGAGAATACAAATGTCTGTTTGTTGATGTGCAGTGACGTGTACGTCTAATTTGCCGACATTGTCCGCGAGATAGCGCCTCGGTCGTGACTGAAATACAGTGGGCCATTGACAGCTGTTGTGGTCCACATGGCTTTAATTGTATTTATTGTGATATATTTCTCAGCGTAACTTCTTATTATACACTAAAATTTTGTATAAATAAATAATGTAATAGCCCAAAATATTCTTATAATATAAGTGTCATATTATGAGTACGAAGAGACACAAATTAAAAACAAACTACTATCAGAGTCTAGTAATAAATGGCTACCTTCAAACATAAATCAAAATATGTTTGGTTATACGAAAAGTTTGGTTGAGATTCTAATGTTTTAAAAGATTAAAATGAGATTACAAGTACAGATTATGATTTGATAGAAAATATTTTACTTGGAAACGAAATTCCGCAGACTTAGCTTTTTAATTAGAACTTCGAACAAAAAGTGAAAAGAAACAGACATTTCACCAAAGATACAAATCCGATTTGAATCTAGACCTTCCCAATCTCATTCCGTCGGCTTTTCATAAATTTCAACGATAGGAATTAGCAAAACATTTTATCGAAACAAAATGAATTAGTTATAACTTGAGACATATTTCAATCACCTTGACATTAGAAGTTTTATCTCCGGGTCTGTTCTGCAAATAAATTATTTGATTAAATCAATGAATTAGTATTTAACTGAATTAGTAAAATCAATAAAGCAAATATTGAAAATAAGTTAATGAAAAGATTATTTACAATTTGACAAAGACACTTTAATGACAATAGTAATAATGTCAAAGTATATAATGATTCTAGCAACGAAAATTCTAATCGTACAAGAAGATGCGACAAGAAACTCGATGTTCCTTTTTTGACTCGCCAAATTTTTACAAAAACATCTAGTAAAATTCAAAAAATGTTTTATAGGTATACCGAGACCCAAACGATCAATCTCCGAAAGAGGCTTATAAACACAAATAAGACGTATGTCATGAAACTATTTGATTAAATCAATCCAATTAGCATTCCATAAAATGATGTTGAAATCAATAAAAAAAACGGCAACCCCTCTCGGACATACCCGTCTAGAACCTTGCGAGCGGACCAAATTGAATGGCCTACCGTTTTTAGGTAATTGGAAAATGGCGAGTTACTTTGCCGAATTAATATCGACTCGCCATCATACAACGTGGGGTATTCCGCAGTGAGTTTTGAAACAGGGTTTTAGCCTTTTTGAGGAATGAATTTGATCATTTCATTAGGGTTTTCTACTGACCCAATACATTTGTGTTTAAATTGACAGTGGATAAAATATTAAAATATTACATGAAAGCAAATAAAAAAGCATTCATTTCGAAATGATTATTTATGTTATCGAAATTATGGAATATGAATTGCAATAAGTTAACAAAGATTTTAGAAAGCTTAATTTCCAGCAGATCTGCCTCATATAAATTGTATTAATATTTTTAAAGAATTTGCAAAGGTACTTCGTATTCAATATCTGAATTCGCACTTTACAAAATCACACTTTATTTATGTATAAAGTCCTCATTGGCCCCTTAAAGCTTTAGATTCCATAAACACCTGTGTTCTTTCACCTCCCACATCGCTATCAGTATTATTACCTTTTTTCATTTTCCTTAACGAGCAAGAGTGTTATTGAAATTTATAACCTTACTGAACCACTGATGTGTAGGATGCACAATGTATAGGAATCTTTAGGATTTTTGATAGGAGAGTTGACGTAACATTTTTCATAGAGTTTGAATTTTTTAGTGTACTGTACAAAAGCAAGATGAAAATATAATGTCTTTTAAACAATCAATGTTTTGTTAATTATTTAAAACTGATCAAGAACAAAATTGTTTGACTTCAGAAGTTTGTATTAGTTAATAAGTATAGTATAATATAATGTTCTACAAAAAATAAGAACCGTGTTTAGTCTCGTTGACAAATATTATTGTTAAAGTGCAAAGCGGATGTCTAAAATATTATGTTGTAATAAAAACAGTGATAGTACTCCAAGAACTAGCAGTGATTACTTCTTAAGCACTAAAAAAACGTCTTCGTTTAAGAAAATTAAGGCTGGAAGCCACGTGACTGCAATATTAAAAAAGTTTTAGTAATCAAAATTACAACGAACCCAGTATCCAGGTTCAAACGTTCTGATGCCGACTTACAAGACTTTTTATAGAGGGGATTAATTCGTTATAAAAATCGAATGAAATATTTTTGATCAGGCCAATAAATTCACTGTATAAAAATTTAACAAGCATTTTGATTGCATCAAATTGATAGAAATTTATTTCCTACAAAAATAAATAAATGGACAACTGCTACAACTATTTCAAAGATTAACGTAATAAATCATATCTTAATTACATAATAATGTCGGCCTATATCCACTAGCTGCAAGTCAAGTACCAAATATAGTTTCAACAAACCATTTAGCGGTAGAGAGGCCATACGTTACTCTAATATACGACTGTTTGGGATGTTTTAACATTCTTCTTTGAGAGAGCTAACGGTAAGTCTCTTAATTACGCGTTAAGAGTGCTACTAATAAATCAATGTAAGAAAAAATTAACTCGCACAAAAGATGAATCGGTTGTGAGGGCAATTTGTGATCATTTGGAAGACGGGTCAGGTTTCTTGATGTTTTTTTGGTTCTTTTTGTCAGTAATGAAGGTGAGAGGACAGAAAGTAACAATGATGGATTTGGTAGAAATGATCGTTGGGAGGAACTGAGTGAAGTAATTTTATTATCTGAATGGGAAATGAGTTGTTTTGATTGACGGGGATCTGAGAAGGCGGTTGTTTTGTAGTGTCAATACTTTGAAACTTTGGGAATGCTTTTCCTTATAGGTTAACCGTTATTTTAAAAAAATTGGTTTATCTGACAGGGTCCATATATTGGTAGTAACAAATATCTTACAAGACTTGTTAGTACACAAAATTATTTTCACGAATTTTATAGTTTTTGTCGACCTGGACGCGAGTCCAGTTCGGCATTATGAGTTTTATTCTATGAAAAACAGTTTACTGTTTCTAAAATTCCTAATAAACTGATATGTATCAGTATTAAGGTTGATTCTTAAATGGTGATGACAGAAAAAATGGAAACTTAATTGTGTTATCTTCGCATAACTTAATTTTCTGGGAGTACCACAGGGTAGAATATTGTCGACCATCAACCATTAAGTAAAACATTAGGAACCAACATTGACTCCAAACACAATTTACACCCAGTATAAAATCCAATTAAACGTCGAAATATTTACAAACCACTACATATACACAAAGATACTGTATGTGCTGCCACAGTCATTAAGCATTCGATTAAGTAAAACGCACCGTGTGTTTGCTGTACACTCCGCCCGTCCATATTTGACAACATTTGAATGTTGGGATGCTTTCAGATTAGTACACCTATCAGTTAGGACGAAATTGACGTTGTTTTTGGATGCATCAATAGTTCAGCTTGCTTAGATTTTTGCAGATTAAATTGTTTAAGGCGGTCGAATGTTTCGTTACCCAAAATGGCAGTGTCAAATTGTTATTAGATTACTATAAAATCTTATGTAACGGCATTTCTTTGTTTTTACCTTTACTTATTTAAAAATATTTTGACTGAAGTCAGCCTTTGAAAAAAACCATCACATCCGATTAAAAGTAGAAATATGTACAAATTGAACCGTTTATTCGAGCTGATTATCCATGGCGTAGAAAAAAGACACCTTTATAATCAGATGAACTACATCTCTCTTCAGAAACATTAAAATTCTCCGTCTAGTTCATGATAAGGTATTGCAGGCATCAAAATGTTCGCAGCAGAATTCCCCAAGTGCCTTTGTGCAAACATACACATCGTATGCAACACGGATTATTCCTGAACTGTGAAATGTCGCTCATACCAAATCTAAGACGCATGTAACAATACATGTTCCAGTGAAACCACTCCGTACCATTACTTTATGCCAATGTTTGAAATAGGACAGTCAACAACATAGAAACAAGTTTATCAAAATGGAAAGCATGCTCTTTTGGAGCTTCATTGATCATAGATTTTGTCAGACATACAGTTTTCAATCGCTTAAAATCATTTTGATTTTAGTAACTAAAGTATAGTTTCTTTCTTCATTTATTTTATGACCTCAGTTTCATGCTTAATTTCATCGGTTTATTTATATAAAGTTTTGCTATCTTACTAGACATTTGTCTGGACGTGAATCGCACATCGTGCGAAACTAGTAATTATCTTTTTTAGTACGTCAGAGTTACTCAATTATTCCTCTTAGAATTTTTGCATAAAATGCTTTACTGCCATAGCTATTCATTGTGTTTCCTCTTTGTCGCTTCAACATGCTATAGTGTCAAGTCGACAACTTTGTGAGGAACACGTCTGGTTCCTTGTTCTAAAGAGCAAATAAAGACGTTGTTGAGTTTGATGCTTCCTAACGTTGTGATTCTCATTATAATGTAGTATGCTACCGAATAAAACTGACGCAAGATGTAGTAGTTAAGGTATAAAGGATATCTTTTGTTCAATATGTTAAATCATACCGGGCTTTGAGAAAATGATTTTTTTGTAAAAAATGTCCATACTGTAACTTCACGGATTTAAAAGCAAGTAAATGGCAATACGAGTATACAATTAATCTATACTTATAATAAATCTGTAGAGAGGTCAATTCTGTACATTAAATATTTTTCCAAAATAACTATCAGGGGGTGTTTAGTGATCGATACTGATACCAAAAATGCAATCAGTAAAATTTTTGTCTGTCTGTCTGTCTGTCTGTCTGTCTGTCTGTCTGTATGTTCCTTATAGAAACAAAAACTACAGGACGGATTTTGACGAAACTTGGTACCATTATTCTTCATACTCCTGGGCATATTATAGGATACTTTTTATCACGCTACAATCAACAGGAATAGCGTAGTGAAGGGAAATGTGGGGAAAACGGGAGAATTTACTCCATTTCTTAAGCTTCAGTCGCGTGTGCAGTGCAATGGTTAAAGTCACATAGAAATCATGTATGACGGAAACATTCTACATAAAATTGCCTAAAAAATATCCCCCAACAGCATATGTCTATCTTTTATGGTTGACTCACAATAACACGTGCAACTCAAGATCCAAATTGGTTTTAACGCGCTAAGCTCAGGAACACCTGGTTCGAATTGACAAAACATTTTGTGTTGGATAGTCCACTTACCACTTACCATTTGTCAAGGTAGACTTTATGCTATTGTATATTCCTTTATTTTATCATTGTAAACTGTGCTAGCGAACTATTTAGTTCTAAAATGTGCCTATAGATGGCGCACCTCGCTAGAGGCGCGGCCGCGGATCTGAATCGCGGTGAACAGATGATTTTTCAAATGTATAAAAGGTCTCCAGATTAATATTGATAAGCGTTTTCCGTCACCCAATTTGACTATTATTTCTATCCTGAGTAACCTGAGTAATTAGTCTCATAAATGTGTGCAGTACAAGTTGACTGCATGCATAGACCGTTCAATTGTTTTATTCAGCTAATTTAGTAAGACTGTGTGCGGAAATCGTACCCTACGCGGACGGAGTCGCTGGCGGCCGCTAGTTTTAAATAATAGAGTAAAAAAAATAAGTAAAAAGTTAAAATATTCAATGAAGAAAAGCAAAACGTTTATAATCTTATAATTTTTACCATTACCATGTTCTTGAAGAAACATAATTGCATTAATACTACTAGTCTACTATCTAGCAATACTATTTATCTGTACAAAGATGTGCCACCTATGGCGTGTTTCTAGCAGAATAACAATAAAAATAGCACAAAACATTGTTTTGTTCAATTGAATAAAATGTCACTTGCCATTTCCCATTGCGATAAAAGACATCCACCTGATAGGTGTCCATTAGCATAGTCTGGTGTTTTGCATAAAAAATTATGCGAAACGAGCATACGTTGAGCCAACTTTGAATAGACATTTTGATACGAATATACGTATTCTATTGTTATTTCAATTCACAGTTGTGGTGACACACGGGCTGTTCTAAGGTTAAGGCAAACAATAATTTATTTTAATAGGCGGTATTAAGAGATCAAACTAATATAACTTAAATAACACCAGGTATCTACCTGTACCTACCAATACCTTGGTATAAAACGAATTTTCAGAAATTAAAGAAGCATGTAGTCTATTGAAAATGTTTTTAAGGCACATAAATGTAATAATTATATCCGGCGTTTTAAGTTTATCGTGCAGATTAAGCAAATAGGGGGATAAAGTTAAGCATGGATAAGTAAAGTAGGGTACCTATCACCTGAGTTGTGGGTAAATATGAACTGTTTACTAAACTCGTTACTTAAACTCTAGCCAATAAAATTTGAAAAATAACCAACCAAACAACTTTATTAACTTCTCTCAGACACAAAGCAAAACCACTCGTGTGCCCCGTCCCTGTAATAACGACAATGAGTCATCGATTCCATGTTATATTCAGTGGAGTAGCGTACGCAATCGATACTGTCTTCTGTTTGAAGACTTGATTGTCGTATTCCTGACGTGCGGCGCCGACGTGGGAATTTTAATTTTGAAACATATTTCTATTACGATTATAAATGAAATAGACTTATTATACTTATATTATATATTAATATTCGATTGAAGAGGGTAGGTGTATGTAAAGTAAAAAAAAGTTCTTAAAGGCTTTCGTTGAAAACGAAGATAAATGTGTCTTCAAAAGGCCCATGGTTCGGTTCTTATATATAGGTCGTCCTTGATGAATTATAAACAAGCTTTTTGTTATTCATAATACATTTTTTTAGCGCAAATAAGTGTAAGGTGAGCCAATGTAACCTAAGAGAAATTTTGCAAAGCTATTTATTACTAAAGGAACAACGCGTTTATCATATTGATGTGTGGGAAGATAATGGTAGACATGCGAGGAAATCACTTACCACACAGAAAAAAAACCACAAACAATTTCCATCAACACAACAAGCTATTCATGCATAAATTAAACACAAACAGCGTCAATAAATCACGTTTCTTTTACAAGTTGTAACTTGTACATGACGGTGTTTGCTCGCCGTTGATTTATTTAACTACCCACAAAGCCTTCATTAGTTGCTGTAAAGAACTTTCCAATAGAAATAATGCCTTCGAAAGTCCGTGGTTTGTTAGAGCGTTTAACACTTCGCTTCCCTTGTGTTCACCATTCGAGCGATAGTTAGCAAGTTGGTAAGGAGACATCGACAGTTGTCTCATTAAAGTAGAGTCGCGAAGACTATTTAATAGACGGCGAGTACAATACCGTGACCATAAGAGGCGAAAACAAAGTCTATGGTCAGTTTTGTGGTAACGGTGGAGAAACTTATTAACAGGTCCCTTTTATGATGCAAATTAACCTGACAATTAGAAACGTCAACGTTAACAACTTAATGGACTTTCGAATTGCCTTTTATACCAAATATAATAGCGAAAGTAAACACGGTATAATCAACATATAGCACGATATTGTCAATGGATTCGAATCAGTCGTGTTACAAAAATTTTGACGGTTTCAAAGTTAAGAAAACTTAAATACTCGTAGTTGCGTTATATGTTGGGCTGTTATAATTTTGTGCTTCCTTTTATCATCCGTATAACTGTATACTTAGATAGCCGGATTATTTTGCAAAACTACGCCAAATCACATTAGATACAGTCCTCTTAGATTTAACGAAAATATGGCAGATTAGGCAAGGGCATTTTACAGTGTAGCCTTATAGCTTATTTAGTGAACCTCCCTTAATTTAAACTCACCAGTTAGCGTAAGACAGAATACACTTTACTGTGTTCTTAAACGCTCAATATTTGACAGTTATACTATATGGGGGAGCTGATATCAATAGTCCAGGTTTGTATGACTAATAATAATAATAATCATTTATTTCAGAATTAATTCCATAGTTTGTTAGTAGTACATAAGAAAATTGTGGTTAGTACAATCATGACACAAAATAAAATAAAATAAAATAAAACAATAAGAACAAAACATATTTCCTTCTAATCTCGTTCTAATCCACTTAAACAATTTGCTTGATCATTTTACCAAAGGTGTGCTCCATATTATTACAAATCGATTTGAGTCTTACACATATTACGCCTATGGACGCTATATGCAAAGCTAACTTTACCATATTTTCATAAAATAGTTTGCACTTACAATATCAAAGTGCAAATACAACCGTCATGGAAATGGTTATATTCGACTCGATAGGCACCTGTATTAAAATGTATCACCTGACACTTATGTCAAAGCAGTAAAGATCATATTTGAATATGGTTGTATACATGTTAGATATCGTACGTGTACAGGAATATAACTAGATACTCGTAGTGAAATTATTAGTTCTTAACCCAGCCTATACTCTATTTCAGCTAAGATGATGACGGTGACACATTACCTTCAAAGGAAAATCGACACTATTCTGAAGTAATAAGACCCTACGGGAAATCATATTAACACATGGTGGAACTTATTGCCTTGAAATAAAGTTAAACTTCGTATAATAAATACACCTTTCACAGGGATCATCTTAGCTAAAATGGACTATATTAAGCACTGACTGTTTAAATTTACTAAAGCTGCCACCTATTGTGTGTAGGTTTTAGATGCTATGTAGTTGAAAGGCTTGGTACTGTTCGCTTGACGTCTTTATTTGATTTTATAGCAAGCATACATTTAGTTGGTTTACACAAAACAACCGTTTGAATGGTATTGCAATGCAAATAATCAACTGATGCATATTGGATCGTATTTACATCATAATATTTGCGGTAACACTTCTAATGAGCAAACCACTTTATACATTTACATAATAATATGTTGTATATTTTTGTGAATGTTTGCTTCCTAAACTTGCATTATTTTTAGGTCTTGTTTATGATAGTGCCTCATAATATATTATCTGAATCTTTACGCCTGTTTTGACATAAGGTAAAAGTAAAAGGAACTTGTGTACATCATCTTAGATTTTTTTTTTTTATATTATAGGGCAGCAAACGAGCAGACGTATTGCCTGATGGTAAGCAATCAACGCCGCCCATGGACACTCGCAGCACCAGAGGAGTCACAAATGCGTTGCCGGCCTTTTAGAAGGGAGTACGCTCTTAGCTTAGGATTTGTCGAATAAAAGTCTTATTACAGCTTGATTTTATCCTTATAAACCAGCATCCACCAAATGTTGAGTCTATATTAGGGTGTTACTACACCAATCGATCGATCGTCAGAGAGAGAGAGTGACAAATACTCAATAAGTTCAATATTATTTCAGCTGTATCACCTCATCTCAGGTATAGACAGCAATCCATTTATCCTATATGTAAAACGTTTCAATCTCAGATATTATAGGTTATTCACCGAGTATTGTACAGTATTAGTCATTGTTATAAATAAGGCTTAGACGTGTAATGCCAATGCAACTGCCCTGAACGATATAGCTTCATCTACGCACAAAATCTGATTACCTGCGTAACTTTGGAAATCATGAGGTGCAAGTTTTATAAAAGATACTAGCGGCCGCCCGCGACTCCGTCCGCGTGGATTTCTTTTTTTTCGAAATAAAAAGTAGCATATATTCTGTCTCAGGGTCTAAAGATTGTCTGTACCAAATTTCATCAAAATCGGTTGCGAGGTTTAAGCGGGAAAGCGTAACAGACAGACAGACAGACAGACAGAGTTACTTTCGCATTTATAATATTAGTTGGGATGGAAAGGAGAAACGTTATTTTTCACCAATTTATAGGATTTTAAGCTTTCACTGCTTCCGTATTTAAATAATCACGAAATTAAACAAATACGAGTAGGTCTGGCTTTTCGTTTTCCGTATAATTTTATTTCTCGTCCCGATTTATTAATTTGTCAAAAGAACAAAGTTAACATCACAACATTTTGAGGTTATTTCTTGTTGTTAGATTTTCTGTTAAATTGTATAATGTAATATGTAGTATGTAAAATAAATAAAAAGATATAAACAACGTGAGGGCGAGACTTCATTTTGGAATGATCACGTGACCATCTCAGCTTTGAAATTCTATTGGCTACTCACAGCACATCTGCTCCGCTCGCCCATCCTTAAGATGGGTTTTAAAATTAATATTATTGTTGTTACATTTTTGCACTTTCTAGTATCTTAGTGAGCATAAATGACTTAAATAAAACAAGAATTCAGCAGTTAATTTAACTATCGCGACATATTATTATCTGTGTCCCGCTCTCAGCTCACAACATTCACCACACAAAAAGGATCATTACAAACCGCCCACAAATAAGTTTGCTAGTAAGGTAGTTAAGAGCGAAATGTCTTCTTTAAGGTAACAGGATACCTAGGGCTTTTATTGCTATCCTTTATAGCGTTGTTTTGTTTGAAACAGCCAGTTGTGGGTCGAACCTGAGTCGACTTTACGACATTATCGGTCTATGCAAATATGTGCTCTATAGTTGACACAGTCGTGTTATAGGGACCTTTAGGGACAATTTATTTTATGCGTTGCAGGCAATTCCGTTGTGGAAAATATTGCTTCTACAAAGGTACGAGCAGTAAAGAAGGTTACTTCCTGGTTGAAGGAGATTTTGTTAAGACAAGTCTAATCTTGATACCGAGAGATAAAATGCGATTACATCTTTCCTAATACATTATATAAAGCTGAATGGTTTGTTAGATTGTTTGAACGCGCTAAACTCAGGAACCTCAGGAAGAGTCCATTAATCGAAGAAGGCTCCACGCGAACGGAGTAGCGTGCGGCTGCTAGTACAAATATAAAGAAGTTTGTATTTTATTTCCGGAAGTAAGTCGATGATAACGGCTGATAACAAGCACATAATAAAATAATTTAAACCTCACCTAAGTTTTCCCTTCTAAGGAAAGACGCAAATGTTGAATATTCATTTCCCATCTTTGTTTACATCAAAACACACCTTAACAATTTATTTTCCAAAGTCAAAACGTTAAATAAATAAAATCATATCTATGAATAAAGATTTCAATTTGAATTGCAAAATTTATGAATTTAAAAAAACTACCGGACATTTACGGTTTAATGAATTAATAAATAACTCTTTCTTTGGAAGTTCGATTAAAACATTTTTTTATCTTTTTCGCCAACTAAATGACCTGTCAATTAAGCTGTAAGTCTTGCATCGTCTTTAAGTAACCGTTTTATATGCAGTCAGGTAATCTTGGAGTAAATTCTTGCTAACTGTGCGACAGGATTAATCACGGTTCACCGTTGATTTGTTTGTGTTGTGAAGTAGTGTAAGAGCCAGGGAAGGTTAATACCATAAATCTTTGTAACCATTTAATTCAGAAAGCGGTGTCTTCTAATTTGTATGCCACTCCCCAAATAAATATGATTTGATTTATTTAATTCAGAAAGCGGTATGTTCTAATTTGTATGCCACTCCGCAAATAATTATGACTTGATTTATTGAGTCTTCTGAACTACAAGCCAATCGCAAGGATTGAAATTGCGAACTTATAAGTTACTGCATGTAATAGATTTTGCCCAATCAACCTTGACAATCGTTAAGCTAGTTAACTTGAAATACCTACCTTCGACCATTCAAGTCAAGCTAGTAGGGTAAAATAATATTTGACGTGCAAAAGAATTTCAGTGTAAATAAATTGCAAAATACGCTTACGCTTTGACTACGACTCTGACAAGCTTCTTTAGGCAAAGAGTGAACATCCTGTGTTATAATCTCAGAATAAAACACTTTAGTAAATTCGACACTTAATAAAATCTTAATATTTTAACAAAACCCCGACATTAAAAACATAATAACGATTAGTCAATACATTACATGGAAAGAGGTTGAAGTCGATCTCCAAGATTAAAACCTCTAATGGATTTGTCGTTACAAAATGTATCTTCCCAATTAGCATAGCGACTTCTGCAGCAGCCTCTCGATCACCGCACTCGCTTATTATTCTCGCAAATTGATGCATTTCAATAAATTATTGCGAAACATCGATCGTCCTTAGATACTCCGGGCGATTTACTATTATCTAGTCTTGATGATAAACTGTAAAGCGTGAAAGCAAGGCGATGATATCATCAGAGGGTCTATAGTAGACTATTTCTATTGTCGTATCCGTATGTTTTTGATGCGTTATTTTAAATAAATCTATACTCACTAATATAATGAAGATGAAGAGTTTGCTAGTTAATTTGTTTGTTTGTTTGAACGCTCTAATCTAAGGAACAACTGAATCGAATAATAATTTATCATAAGAATGTGGGTTTACGTTACGGCATTATAATTGGTACATTATATGACAGCGTAACAATCTACCAGCAATTTTCTCAACATGTAAATTTGCATCAATTTATATTGAATCGTATCAAATTACAAACAATAAACCTTACAGTTTAAATATAAATATGTTTCAAATGGAAATATCCTTCATTTGAAACCCATAAAGGAATTACACCTTTTACCATTGTATGCACTTCAACTCTTTGTTTCTGTTTATTTATAGCCAGCAGCAGTTGTCAGGAATTATATTATTTATATTAACAATAAACCTTCTAAGCCTGGCATAGCACATAAACCAATCGTCGGAGCACAAATAATTCACTATTATTTTATCAAGTACACAAAATATCATAAAATATCAAGTGACCGCATTCCAGCTACCGATTGTGAGCAGTTCGATAAATGTTTAATCAATTTTCGAACACCGGTTCGTAGAACAACCACTTTATTAAGAATTGCTTGTTAAGACTTTAAATTATCTGTGGAAATAATAAGCGATAATTGGATAAAATTTGCGCCGCTAGATCACAGTATAGTTTAATTGCAGTAAATTGCTTCGAGGTTCTAGTTGGTAGTTGTTGTTTAACAACTTAGAAGTCGTAAATGTTGTTTGTTATAGTAGTGACTCATATGATAAAATAACAGTGTGATACCTCCGTAATGTCTCCCTAACTGAAAGGCCTTTACATGTCCACATAACTGAAGAGGGTACTGTAGAAATGTGATATCTATACTAATATAATAAAGCCAAAGAGTTTGTTTGTTTGTTTGTTTGAACGCGCTAACTCAGGTAACTGTTGGTTATAATGGTCGAATAATATATAAATCTTAATTTGTTGGATATTCTTTTGTATAGTAGTAGTTGGATAGTAGATTTATTTGTTATACTAGGTTTCCCAGCTTATAAGCTATAGTATAACACTACGAGTTCGGAAACTGGAATCCACGCGGACAAAGTCGCAGGCGGGCGCTAGTTTAAATAAATAACTTACTGCTCTGCCTCATTGGACAAGTATCATTATGATAAGAGTGTTTCACAATTTGCAATCACGTGATACCACGCAGTGATAGTATTAGTGTACTATTTCACAGATTTACTGCTACTGCCCATTGGTATTTAGAAACGTATTACTTCTTAGAACCTCGGTTTCCGTATTGGTGTAAATTTAACGGTCCGTATATTTTACGTTGAGTGCTCAGTTCTACTAAATATGAATAGTATTAAATGTAATGTCTTTAGAAATTATTAAGCGCTTAATAGTTTCACAGAGCTCGTAAAGTCTGTTTGAAGTCCGGATGAGACTAATTTAACAGTGCCTCAAGCCTTTTGGCTGTACTAACTGCAAGAATCAACTTTACGTGGGAAGGTAAAAGCATAGTTGCTCTACTTGACTGGGGAAGTAGCTTTATTTTAAAGAAGTTTATGATAATAAAAATATATAAAGCTCAATTGGCAGTGACATAATGTAATGATGTCAAGCTTACTGCCGCGCGAGTGGTGGCTAAGAGTGAGACTCCACCAAGGAGAAGATGTGTGTGTGTATGTGTGTAAGTAAGCGGAGCGTAGATGTGCCATAAGTAGCCAATAAGATCAATGCTGTGATTGGTCACGTTTTAAGGCCAAAATCCTATTGGCTGTTTACAACACATCTCCGCTCCGCTCGCATATCTCCACTTTGGTGGAGTCTCATCCTAACCCTAAGCCTGCTGATTTAAGCGCCATATTAAAAAAATGTATTTGTATCCATAAATCTTTATAAATCAAGCTTTTGTTAGGAAGAATCACAACCTACCTCACTGAACTACACTTCATTTGATAGCGTTAAAACTTCATTTCAATATTTTACAATAATTGAACAAGACTGATTGAATTTATTCGAATTATTAACCTCAATATCCCACAGATTAAGTCTCAGTGACATATCTGTCAAGTACCACCTACGTAGAATCAGATACTTGAGCCAGCCACTTCAAATTAACAGCCGTAGATTAAACTGAGTGATTAATAAAGGTGACAACGCAGGATGCTGAGTTAGGTAATGTAAAGGAGGATTAAAAGGGTCGAGATTATGACGATAACATCTGAGTTATTATTTACTTAAAAATAAGCTGAATCTGGTGGGTAGTAAAAAGATTTTTGGCAATTTAACTTTTTGTGAAGGAACTAGAATTTAAGAAAACATTGTCATATGAAAATTCTAAGATATAATTGTCGGTGAGATATACTTGTATTGCATATTTTTTCTTGACGACACTTATGATCATTTAAATTTTAATTATTGTGTTACTATCGGCATCACAATTCGCTCTATTAAAGACATCTACTGTGAAACAAGCAAAAGAACACAAAAAGAGAGAGCGCCCCCCTCATATCTACCTCTTTAATACCTTTACCAAAAAAAAGCAAGATTTGAAGAAATGTGTATCGTGTATCTATTCTAAGCTCAAGTACCATCAACTGACGACCTAAAAAGAGTTAACAAAAACAAACCATTTAATAAAATTCCCTACGGCGGACTAGATACTAAAACAAATTGCCGCGTCAAACTCAACAGCCCACTGTCCAAGCAATTATACTGCCACACTAACAATGTAATTGCCAAAGATTAATTAATTAACTGGACGACAGAGCGTTTTATCGTCTTAATTACGATCGCGTGAATATTACCCCTCTGACTCAAATTTTAATTGTACAGAAGGCAGTTTGGGCGGTGAGTTTCTTATTTCTTGCCGCTTCTTCTCGGTAGATGACTGCATTCTGAAGTCGGTGATCGACTCATTCTATTTTGATATAATTATTGACGATTTACGAATGCCTTGCAGAGGCCTATATAAATAAATTATATTTGATATGATTTGATCGAATCTCGTTTTCTTATAATCTTTTATATTTGGTTAAGAACAAGACTTAACAGAAGTCCCGAATCAGATCCCATTCAGTACGAACATGTCAATAATGAAAATGACCATTCAATGGCATGTTAATCAGTTCAGGCGCATTTATTTTGCAATTAGATTTAACAAAATTGTAATATAAAATTTTTATTTTGAAAAGAGGCGTAATTGCTCAGTTCCTTCCGGGACGGCATGCCATTCACGTAGCGTAGTCGCAGGTAGGGCGATAAAAGTTTTATGGTGCAAAATAATTTACTAAGTGAATCGAATTGCTGAAAAAATTAATTCATTATAGATGAATAACTTTCTATAGATAAGTAACTGAAAGGACAATAAGACGTTCTGTATCCGCCAAGTCTTTGCCGGTAATACTTCGTAGTCACGCTGTAATCGCTGTAATTAGCGCGGCTAAATCACGCCGGTTATCTAGTTACAAAATTACATGTAATTTGTAACGCCGCCTTTTGGTTACAGTTTTATGTCTCCCTTAACAGCTTAACACGATACGTGAAAGGACAGTTAACGGAGTAAAGGTATTATTTACTTGACGAAAGGCTTGTGCAAACTTATATTTTATGCCGTGGTATATATTTATCCAGTATTATACAAAGTAATAAGTATATAACAGGTTAGTAGTACTCTTAAGTAGAGGCTCAAAGATTACAGAAAATTGTTGTTGGCAATGAGTGTAAGTGGTTTTTTCTATTGAACCCGCATTGTAAGAAAGATAGATATTATAATAACTACCCCACAACGTAGGTGAGGGGTAGGCTAAGACATGAACGTACGCACACTTTAATAAAAAGAAAAATACCATGAACTAATATTAATCCAGCAACAGGCTTGTTGGACAATTATAAATTCTCGTACAAGATTTTGGATGCAACTTGTTCATGACTCTATTCTATTTGATTAATTCTAACTTTTTCTTAAAAAATATGCTGCTTATATAGGCTTTTCTTGGACCAGTTAATACAAAACGCAAAACAGACTTAACACTGCATCATAATATCAAATTACAAACTTAACGAAGGCATAATAAACAAGACCGCTGGCGCCATGTCACTGACTTGCATGAATTAAAATATTTATCAAAGGTGTAATTTGAATTTATTGCGCACAATGTAAGCCGTTCGGCCTATTATGTTGCCATCTAATACAATCAGCATTAACTTTGAAATATTTAAAATAGATGCAAATTGCGAATGTTATGATATAACGGCGAGTTTAATGTGAATAAATGTTTTACTAGATCAAGTTTAGGCGCCATTTAATTGCGTGAACTATAAAAGGTGTTCGAGTCACTTTAGCAAGGTGTAAATGGAGCATAAAACAAACAGTACTCCTAAATCTATACTTATATATAAAGCTGAAGAGTTTGTTTGTATGTTTGTTTGTTTGTTTGTATGTTTATTTGTTTGAACGCGCTAATCTCAGGAACTACTGGACCGATTTGAAAAAAATATTTTTGTATTGGATAGTCCATTTGACGAGGAAGGCTTTAGGCTATTGGAAATCGAAATCCACGCGGACGGAGTCACGGGCGGCCGCTAGTACCTAATAAATAGCAAAAGGTGTTTATGGAGTACATATTTATTTAATTATAATATCACAAGGAAAAGTAGCAAGGTCAGCATTATCACCTCCTTCCAAAGGGGGACGCCGGCTGGCCATAGAACTTTAGGCCCACAGTGCACACATATGAAAGTACTATGGAAATGTAGAGTAAATAGTCATTAGTTGACTGGCGAAAGGAAGGGTTTAAAAAAAGTCAGTGTTTTTGGGTAAATGCATAATTATTTTCCATCAGTAATACAATCTACGATTTCCACCATATTAGCTGTTGAATGTTGTAAAAAGTATTTGTTTACCTGCTACGGCTGAACCCGGATCGTCGGAGTCAGTATTCATGATGAAGTTGTTTAGTTAAACGCACGAAATAAAACCGATCACTTTGTTGATGCAAGAAAAACACAATTACTTTTTGATATTTTGAACTTTGACAGTTGAATTGGCAGTTAATTTAGTGTTTCCATTGCGTAAAAAAATATCGATATTCGATTTTAGATCTATTCGATTCTAATATAGTTTTATAAAATAATGCAGCCTAAAATATACGTTTGATTGATTCATGAAAATATTTTACTAAGATTATATAATATTTAAAAGATAAATAGGATAATGACACTGAAATATATTTATTTTTTTATTTTAGGCATGCTACCCCTCATGTCACGATCGTACGGGATCGTACGGGTATCTTAAAAATTGCAACCAATTATTCACCTCATTTCTGTAGATAAATTGTAAGTGATATTTTTATTTCTATTTTAGCTAAGATCCACCAACGTAATAATATTCGATATTCTCTTATAATCGATTATCTGAAAATATATTTCTGTAGTGGCAACTCTTAACACATACGAGCCCGCCGCGGGTCGGCTCGATACACACGAATTTGAGCTTTACTTCAATGCTGATAGGGCGTAGATAGATTTGTTTACACATAGCTGTCAAAAGGACGCAATTCCGGTGGGGTTAATAAATAGTTGAATTTCTTTTAATTTTTCTTATATTAACCCCAACTTTTAGCGACATACGAATAGCGCGAATAATTAAGAACGAATATTTTAGCAATTTTTATAAAATGGAACATCGTGTGCACTTCTTGGCCTTATTCCGGCATCCCTCTTTCTTCTAATTGTTTTATCTTTAACCAAAACGAAGGATTCTAAGTGAAAAACACCAGTGTAAACTTTTGATCTACAGATTTTTGATGACAGAGGCAGACAAACAAACAGGAGCCCATGAATATCCACAAATTCACATGCGTCACAGATAAGTTGCCTTTTAAAAGCCCATATCCTCCCCAAGAAAGCTCTGGAAACATAACAGACAGATAGGACACGAGTTACATATAAATAAATGATGAATAAGTAAATTCTTTGGACTAACACACTAATTGCCTAACACCAAACTAAGCTCGAAGCTTGTACTGTGGAAGCCAGGATACGAATAGACAATAGACATATTTGATTGGTTTGGTTTAGTAGCCCGAGTCTCTGACCACAAGAACAACGAGCCCGTAATAAAGTGCTGGATTGCTCTAGAAAGCATAGAAATTAATGTGTTCTGCATCCGATATGGTCTGTAGAACAAGCTACTCAATATACTCAGTATAACAAGGTACAAGCAAGAGGCGGCGCCGGAGTATTCAATTTACCCGCGTGGCTGGTCGCGTCTACTTACGGTCGATGAGTTGCGTCTTTGCATCATTCGTCTTGTAATTTATAAAAAAGGACTCACTTTTTGCCTCTTTGCGATAAGTCATCTATTTTGTATTCAAAAGCTATTATGATTTTCTTAATCTTTATGGCTTTTAACAAAACGCAGCTGTTGGAATGTAAAGCAAGACATTATGTACACAGTTGCTTAGAAAAGTTCCCATAGGTGTTGTAAGAAACGACACTTGCAAAATCGGCTGAATTGCGGTTTACCGTATTACGGTCATCAACCCGCCAGCTGATCATGGTGATAATAGGCATGATCTATCATCTGAGAGAAGACAATATCCATCAGTGGTCAGCAGAATCTGATAATGATGATAAGGAATGATTCCGCGTGTATTGAACATAAGATATCGCATTTCCACTGGAATTCGTTTTTAATTCAATATCACTGCAAGCGAGAAGAATAAAGAGATCGTGAATACCATTTTCTTTTCCTTGACATTTTTATTCCGAAACTTTTCAACGGCTTTAGTTTCCACATAACCTAACTAAGAGTTAAGTTCGAAAAACACATAAAACTTCATCGAAAATCGTCGTGACTTAAGAATTCAAAACTCATGGCAAAGTTCTGACAAAGAAAAACCAATGCTGGCGGGCGGTGTGAATTTTTTATGGTGTAGGGTGCCGTGGCCCCTTGGAAAAATACCACCATACTTACAGGGAAAAGGCTAATAACGTCCATACAACATCGATGTAGTAAAATTTTGATGTGAAAAATTTAAATTATTCGAGTACAGAGTTTCATTTATTTATGGCTTTGTTTTAAAGATACGTTCTTTTAATCCTTCGTTCTCTCTGTCTTGTGTCAAGAATAATATAGAATAGCATAATGTTTAATTATTATTTACATTTTATTAAGTTTGTTTTTGTTCAAAATCCTTCTTTTTATTTCCTTCCTATTCTCGTGAGTATTTCACAGAACTTAAATAGTAAACGAATACCTACTCAGATTTTACTGTAACAAAAACCACAACTACAAAACTTTATAACAAACAACATCACACTAACAGCCATTTGTTTAAAAAACACCTCACTTCTCGTTTATTTACCAGTTAGTCAAAATCGTGGCTATCAAAATAAGAAAATTCGCATACGGAGCGAAAAGTACACATTTGTAGCCTGCAAAGCTCAAGAATCAACATGCAGAATTTACTGCCGCATCCAATTTCCCCTTTCACACATGACCAACCAAACACTCGGAAAACATCTGGCCATTCTCAGGGGCGTATTGTGTAAACGGTACGTTTAAATAGGTTGCAATCCAGTCCGAAAGCCATGGACTGAGTGGAGCCCTTTAATTTGTATGATACGTCTTATTACTGGCAAATCGACGTTTGCTTTAACGGATTTACATGGGTCGATAGACTGTATGATAAATCCATGAGCAGCCTTTGTACCACCGCCTAATGTGTCCTTATGATATAAACTTTGTTGAGGATAGGCTTATCCATCGTGGAGAAACGTCTCGAAACCTCTGCGAACTAAACTAAAATGCTAAAAAGACGGAAGATGTGGTCAGACATAACGTTGAGAAATCCATCACTTGTTAATAATGAATAGTGCCGACAAACGGGAATAGACTTAATTCCTCTAAAAGACATTACTCTGCAGACAGGTTACTTAGCAGTCTGAAAAATATTAAAAAGTTTAGTTGGTAAATCGCTACGCTTTGGCCACGTAGGCAAATTAAATAGTAAAGCTAATTTGGTAAGGAACAAACTAAAAAAAGGGAAGGTGACTCTCAGAAGAAGTAATATCATATGCAATGCCATTCATACACATAGCACTCTGAACATGCAGAGAGTGATAATAAATTTGAATTTCAACAGCAACATGTTGTGTACAAGCTTCTACAATCTGCATGTCTGTGCTACAGGCTCTTCCATCATTTCACAGGCGCATTGTATTGATCTTATCGGAGTAGACTTGGACTGTAAACAGGATTTGACAAATCTATACAAGTGTTGACAAGGTTACAAAGGTAGAACATGTTCAATAAGTTATTGGGATCAGCATCGTAAAATGGTAGTATGTAAATTTTAAGTGAGAGTTTTTTCTATTTTTTTTAATTTTGGATTCGGATTTGTATAGTGTTTAATCTGAACTAACCAACTACAAAATATAATAATCAATTATTATTTAATTAAACTGTGAGTTTTTTTCAATCTGTTCGGAAGTTTAGATTCGAATTTGTTTAGTGTTTAATCTGAACCAACCGATTACAAAATATAATAATAAATTATTATTTTATTATATAATTTTGTCTAATTAAAGATTACAAAATATTAGCAAACATTCATACAGAGACAAAATAATTATTTCAACGAGTTTGTAAAGTCCTCTTTCATTACAGACAGTTATACCGTCGAAGGAAAATTAGCAGCAATCGCTGGAAATTGACTTATAATTATAAATGTCTGTTATGGATTTTCCTTGTGGATTTTACTTTGTATTCCGGGGCGAAGTGGCAACGGCATGTGGCATTTTCCCAACAAAATTTCAATTTGTCGTTGTACAAATTGAATTTTAATACCACCAAATTGACTTGTTACCGCCAAGATGGATTGCATTTATTAGAATTGAAAACAAGTTGAATTATTTATTGAATACATTTGTTGGTAACCTAGATTCTTGGGAAGTCCGCATTGATTATGACAAAGAATACTGTCAATAAAATATGACTTTCTTCATAGAGGTAGAGCTTAGTGGAACTTCCATTCGAATGACACTATGAGTTTCTTATTCAAAATTAATTCTATGATTCTGATTCGCTTCTTGTAGTAAAATTAGATTTTTTAAATTTACCAAAAAAAATTTATTTATAAAATAAATAAATATTACACAACATCACATACATTGATCTGACCCCATGTTAAGTAGCTTAAGCACTTGTGTTACAGACATCAGAATCAACAGTGGTATTACAAATATACATAAATAGATACATATATTTTTATATAATTAAATATGGTATTTTTATACACTCTGCTAGGCTTAGCGGAATAAGCTTTACTTTATTTAATTGCTAAGTTCACAAAATTAACAAAAAAGTAAAGCATGACTCATGTACACTGCCTCCCATTTCTACATTTTACTTAACCAGAAACCTTACCTACAAAGATATGTAGCAAAAAGTCAAACATACCCCAACGTATTCTAAGCTTTCGACCATTGAAAATTCAACTTTAAAATACACAGGTGAAGGTGCACTATGAGTTCTAAATATAACAGTTGCAGCTTTAATACCCCGTGGTAATGTACGATCCATCATAAATCATGACACATCAATACAGAAAGCAAATACTTGGTGTAACTGGTTTCAAGCAACAAATCGATTTAATCCGGCTAGATTTATTGCCATGTAATTTATATGTAAGCTGCTACGAAATGGCGGCCTCTAGAACTGTTATTTAACATAGTACAAGTTTATTTTTTAATTTGTACGCAGTAAAATACGTACAAGCTGACAATAGTGAACGTTTGTCGCAGGAAAACTATATTGATGAAGGTTTTTGTCGTGTCGTAAATTAACGTTTAGCAATAAATTTGAATAAGATGTAAGATTGCCTTATTGGTAGGGAAAGACAAAATTTATTTGAGAAAGAAGTTGTAAGTATAATCGTGTTATAAATCTTGGATTTGTAAGTTCGTACTAAAGCTTGACAGGAAACGCCGTGATATTAACAAACGATCTAAAGACATAGATTCAAATTGTTGAATGTGCCCTGACACGAGTAAACTTTGGCACTATTTGGTTTTGACATGACGTACATTTAGTACGCTGTGAACATGATGTCACTGTGATAAGAAGCGACCGTCACTTCATATTTTAATACGGTATATCAGAACAAATCGAATACAATTATCATTATTCTACAGCAAATAAAAGTGAGGGAGTTTTTGCGAATTTATGTATTACCGAAGTATGTAGTATAAAACTACCAAAGCAATTTACATTACACAATCGGCTATTAAATTGCCTCTACTTTTTACTCGGAGCACATTAGCAATTTTTGCTTACATCATTGTCTTAGCTGATAAGACCGCGTTCAATCTTCCTTAGCAGACTTTAATTCCGTAAGTAGGCTGGTATCATCGCTATAATAGCGTACATCAAAACCTGTACAGGCATTATTGGTATAGTTGTCTCGCTCTTTCTTTAGTGTTTTAGCAGTGTATGAAAGAGACAGAAGCAAGCACGTGCAGGGTTCCCAGATTAAAATTGATTGTGCGGACGCTGCCTTTATTGTGGGACATGAGGCGATTGATTCTTCATCAATCTTTATTCGTGGTGTTAAGAAGTTTTTTTTCTTTATTTTTTGGGAATCCCACGCTTAGGAACTTTTTAAATAAGGAACTTATTCACCTTACAGTTTTTTGTATGAGGTCGAACATTGTAATAATTATTTTGTTCGTTATAATTTTGATGTCTATTTTTTCTCTTATTATTTGCTACTTTTTTTGAGCAAGAATTTTTAAACATTGTTTGATTAACACACTTGAATTTCTTTTTATTTTTTATTTTTTATAATTTTTCCTATGTTCAATTAAATTTATAAATAAATAATAATAATTATAATAATAATAATATAATTTAAAAATAATAAGAATCTTTAAGGGACAGAGAAAGTTTATCAATTACCAAATAAGCAGTTTCAACTCAAACGACCCGGGAAGTGGACCCATATTTATCCATTAACACAGAATGCCGATTCGATTTATTAGAACGATCTTCATACTTATTACATTCTCAACACGTACTGAATTTATTCGTCCAATATTTTAACTTAAGTATGTGATTCAATAACAATATTTTTTCCGAAATGCCGTAAACCTGTTGTCTCATTAGTGAGTAAGAAAGAAATCCGCCGACATTATCGAAGTAACTTTAAAGAGGTTTAATTTGACGATTTATTTGTTTCCATCATTAAAAGAAAGGACGGGGAAAGGCTATGTAGATGCAGATGAGACAAATTTTACAAAAGCTTACATTTCAATGTATGGGAAATCGATTATAGTTAAATATGATTCGTAACCTTTTAAATGTAATAATTAACATAATTTAACATAATATTATTTATACACAATATAGTCGAATATTTATCAGATTGTTATCAGAATCTTTGAAACTAATTACAAAACATATTCCAAACCCCGATTCAACTCAGAGAATATTTAAAGAAGTCCCTCACATAAATAATTTCAGCTCCCGCATTGTCTTAATTAAAACGTACTTTCACCCAAACTCAAGTAAGAGCTATTTTTCAAGAAAGATTTATCATACGTTTGAGCAATACCTTGTTTAATTTTTGCTTTTGAAAAATATTTATATCATCTTTATCTTTCAATGCCTCGATGGTCTAGCGGTTTAAGTGCCGGGCCGTGGTCTCGAGATCCTGGTTTCGATTCCTGTGTCGGGAAAAAATTGTGTCTATTTTTCTGAACACGTTCCGAGTTTGCGATCACCATCCAACATTAAGCTAACGTCCATATTTGTAACGAAAACATGAGTTCAAATGATGGAGGTCTTTGCCCTGCAGTGACGTTAATAGGCGTATAAATACCTAAATAGTAATACTTTACTTTATCTTTATCTTGATAAAAAATACAGTGGCCCGTTCACATTTTGAAACATGCTACGCCCATAGTCACGTAAAGGGGTAGTGATATTCTAGGTTCTCACTATATTTTCATAATAATATATTCATCTTGTAAAAATATGACATATTTACCACCTTTGAAGGAGGGCGTAAAACAGAGCCTTATTATACGTGTATACCCAACACCTTATTACATCCATAACTTAAACCTGAGAATACGGTTACATCATAATCTTGACTGGAATGAAGTATGCGGTATTAATAATGCTATGAACGCTAGGTATGGCGTGTCATAAAATTGTCGCTCGTTTTAGATAACGTGGTTGAATTTTTTGGAGGTTTATGAAAATTCAATCATTTTAGAAAATATATTTTGCTTGTTATTTTCTGTGGAAGAGGAACTAGACTATTAGGGCTTGTAATAAGAAAGGTATTATGTAGTCGACATGAGTATGGCTTATTGTGTTACTACCTTAGATTGATAAACATCAACAGAGATTGACGCATAACTTAATATATCACAATATCATACAGACAAAATTAAAATAGGGTAACATAATATTGGCGTCTACAAAAAAATTGTGCATAATTCCAAAACACCGTTCAAAATAAGAAATTTAACATTTGTTAACATACACTAAAAACTATAACATGAACAGCAGTCCGTTTATCAATTTTGAAAGTTATATTTAACATTTCAGTTAAAATGGCGTTTAATACTTTATCAATTTTCACCTTTATTTGAACCAATTGTTCTAAGTCTATTCGTCCAAATTTATTAAATTATTTTCGCAATTTCAAATTAATAAAATCCGTTTCATCCAATTTAACAAAACAAATCACAGAACGTGCAATCAAAGGGCAATCTCATATAATTTCTGTAAAAATAATAGAATATTAGGCACCAAAGAGAACCAATTTCCCTGCCCGTTGAGCAGTAAACATCAAACAAATTTAAACTCAAAAACAATAAACAGCTTTACTTGAACGCTGAAATTTTGGGATAATTTTCTTCTGATAACGCAGACAAATCGAGGATTCTATAAATATTAACTCTTATAAATTCCTACGGTGTTTCAATTCCTCTCTAATCTTCAAAAGGATTGTTTACAGTAAACATTTTGATTTGAAGTTAACTGGGAGGATCGAGGAGGCTTAGGGGTAGGTTTCACTTGCACTCTTTGTTGGTTTGTTTTGAAATAAAATGGTACATTGGTGACTCATGCGATTAAGTCGGTCAACACACACATTGTAAATTGTTTTATGACGGTCACATAAGTATAGAAACACACTAGGTAGTAAAATGCGACCGAAATTTGGTGGGACTACGCTCGCAATGTATTTTGAATCAAGAACGACACATTGAGTATATTGTATATTGAGGTTGACACACCCGAATTACGTCGCTTAATATTGTATAGAAAATGATCTTCAGCCAAACTTCGCCCGAGTTTTTTCCCGCTTATTGTTTTTTACACCAAAAGTCTAGTTCACATCTCCTTAATAATTATCACCAACACTTGTTTGCTGATTCCTGGTATCAGTAAATTCTCAACTGCAATCATTATCATCAGCCTTCATGCTTCATAAAAGTTGTTTCGTGAGCTGTCCATGTAGTTTAATTTTCAACAGCTCGCATGTAGCGCGAAATCCTGCTATAAAGGCGTCTCACTCACTTAAACGCGATATCCACTCCAGAAATTCTTTTAAAATCCACCCCTAAGACGATTAAATAGGTGCTGAAGAAACCGAAATTTAGTTCACAAACGTCTGAATGTTTGACATGTAAGTTTGTACCAGTATCTATCGCTCCTAACAATATAATGTAACTTTACAACACAAAGAAAACGGGAGCCACGAGGAGCGAACTATCTGATCAATCCTGTATTTGGATTGAGAAACTGTATTAACCGAATCCACAATTCCACATCAGTTGTTGTTTTAGTGAACTCTAAAATAACATTTGTAACAGATTCATCAAAGCTTTCTGACAACTCCATGTTAACACGATCACTCGATTGTCAATCTTACGACTTGTAAATAAAGTGTGAAATTGGTTAGATCTACTAGTTTTGACTTCATTGTCTTTACAAATAACGCTGATGGTATCTATTATTTACATTATTTTGTCGACTTGTGAGAAATTTCTAGTGATTGTTTAGTAATTTAATCGGTGTTCTGTATGCTAGGGAACGGATAGACATATTTAAATACGTTTATAAACATCCATGACTCGAGAGCGGGATTCGAACCTACGACCTTTGGTTTTGTAGCCAGGGTCTCTGACCATCCGACCAACAGGCCTGTCATAAATGTTAACTGCACAAAGACTGAAAACAATTAAGTTCCTAATTTAAGACTTCGTTCATTCAGTTAAATTATGTTTTTTTTTTAAATGCTGTTTCCGTAAAGGTTCCCCTTCTATTCCCAAAACTGTAATTAGATGATGCACAATTTTGTTAGACATAGAACATACTGCCTCTATACGTTCAAGCTTTTAACTTCAAGTGTTTACCGTCTTAACAAAACTGATTGACTGTGACATATTAACACAGCATGCATTCAGGCGCTCAAAGCGTAATCCAAAGCATCTTGGCAAACAGACAGAAATTACATTCATGTGCGGACACACGCAAGCTATTGCAAATATTGAATAACGTCTCGAGAGCTCCGCAAACGGAGCTAGACGCCATTATAAAGGTAAAGCTATCAGTGTGTTGGTACATGTCGTGTACGCATCACTAGAATGTCTGCATTATGACTTTCTATTGTTGTCTTTTAATATACCTATACTAAAGCTGAAGAGTTTGTTTGAACGCGCTAATCTCAGAAACTACGTTTGATAAGTTCCTTATAAGTAAAGTGATAAGAATGGTGCTGCATGGTGTGAAAGTAAAGAAATAAAAATTATAGAAGTAAGGGAATCTATAGCCCAATTTTTGTACGGAAAAAGTAGTTCAAGGTGGTCCAATCTGCTTTTGTTCTAATTTTACTGACGACGACGATCCGGTGGATTTATATTTTCAGGTTTCGCAATATCGGGTGTCTAAGGATATTTTCCTAATTTTGTAGAATTATGTATTTCTTATGAAAATGATTTTCGAAATCTTGTTCTCATTTGCTTTTTTTTTCAAATTTGTTAAAACTAGAATAGTATTAAAAGTAAATTATTTTGGTTAATTATTACACTAGGCATAGTTACTTATTCAAACATATTTGCCAGTTGGTTTGACTTAATAATCACCCATTCTCGTCATATTGAACTTCCTCTCGTCCTACGCAAACAGTAGTCAATACTGCTAAATTATGAAACGATAGGGTGAAGCTATAATGTTCTGAATTATTGATTTGAACGTTTCAATACTAAACATTGACCTTGTACCTTTATATGAAACCAATAACTGTGTTTATTAAAAACACAGATAATTCTTATAAGACAGCATAGTTGATAACATCAGAGCTAGTGATATTCCTGCACACATTCGTTTTGAGTTTCCTGGAAATTTTGCTACATTTTTAGCAACCAATAGATGATCTAGCTGAGTCAGCAACGTTTTTTTAATGCATTATGAAGACAACCGAAAGGGTCACCTGATGGAATGTGATCACTGCTGCACATGGACATCAACAACCGCACAAGGGTCGCAGATGCGTTGCCTGCCTTTAAAACCCCACTACCCCCACCTGAGCTCGGAATGTACTCGTAGCTTATGTTATTCCTTTCCTTGAAAATTAATAAATGTTGGATCCATATAAAGGAGAATGCAATTAAATCATAAAAGATAGTAAACACCATCATGCTTGGTAAAGGTTCAATTTTTTTCTGTAAATATCGAAATCTTCTCTGTATATTCAACACAATATTTTTTATTAACTCATAATATACCATCATGCATAATAAATCTTCATAAAACCCGAAACTTATGAGCTCATACACCGACATGTTGGTTGACAAAAAACGCAACATCCTTCCCAGATTGTTCACCGCCTCTTCGTTTCCAATTGCATTTAATAACGTCAAACTGTCACTCCTAATCAGAAATGAGAACACAAATTGTTCCTTTTTTAATTCTTACTGCAGCTAATTTGAACCAGAAAAGAAACGCCATCTGACATCAATTATGCGCCTCCTGCATTCAATCTTTTATATTTGTTGATGACAGTTATATTCGTATATGGGGAACTAGAGAGTTAACAAAAACAAAATCCGGTTTAAAAATATTACTCTATTTTTTTTAAACTAAATCTCTGTTCAACGTTTTTCAGGACAGATTGTTGCTTGTATTATAATTAGTATATAAGCAATTAATATATAAGCACAAGTTCGAGGAACCAGGGTGCAAATTATTTTTTATCGTGTATTAATTTAACTATATAGGGATAGGACTTTTTTGGTCAATTATTTTTTGGGGTTTCGTCTACAAGTTAATTATGTCCACGTAGCCTCTTAAAGCCCGTCAAGTATTTTATCTGACCCGATCCCTATCCTCATCCACTAGTCATGGCCGAGGAGCAATAACACTAAAGAAACAAGCAATGCATCTGTAACTACGCAAACCACATCCCGAACTTTCCACACCTGCGTAGTTACTGGATCGTAAAGATCATCCGCCACAGCCGAAATTCGGCTAGAAGGACATTATTCACTATGAAATCACTCACAACTGTAGTTCCCAGTGTTCAGTCAGAGGACCGCATTATGCAAAACGTGTCAGGGAACGTTCCCTAAGGTTGGAACACGCTCGATTAACTTTTGATTTTAGATTTTGAGCCTGTTTTTGCTGAATTTGCTAGTTGACGTGATGTGGCAGGACAGGCTGAAAGGAGATTGTTGAGGGAGTTGGTGATTGAAAAGACGTGTGTAGTGAAATGTTGTTACCTAGAGAATTTAAATTCACCTTAAACTTCGACGCTCGGGCTAAATATTGTATTCATTATAAGCATTTATGTATCATGTATAGAAGACCACCATAATGTCTTATGATTCATAAAAAAACACTTTTGGTCAATAATTATCTTGCTTAGCTTTGATTTTAATGTAAATAAAATAGTAAACGTAACTGAAATCAATGTAAACATAATAACTTTAGTCGTATTCCTGAGTGTTACCAGCCGCCTATGCTACGTGGTGACAAAGGTCATAACCCCTGAACACTGTAACATGCTGATATTCAAGAATAGTTTTAAATAGGTTCCCATTAATTTTTTAAGTTTTCTTCTTTAATTCGGTGTCATTTCAAAACCCTAATCCCAGGGTAGCTCAACTAGATTGTAAGCTTAACAACCCTTTAGCAGATAATGATCAAATAAATCTGTACGTGAAACCCATTGAAACCATACGTCCCGTTGACGCAGATGAAAAACAAAAGACTGCAATGACAGATGTCATCACCGTGCGACGCCAACGCTGTTGGAGCTCGGCCAGAATTTAGGACCATATTTTCACTTTTAAACTGCATTCGTTTTAGTTGGAAGTTTGATAATGGCTTTTGTTAGAAGGAAAATTGATATTCGACGAGAAAATACCGTGACTATGGAATAATGGCTGAAATTTAGTTTTTCAAGTGATTCAAATTTTAAACTTCGTTAAATCATCATCCTTATTATCAACTTTTTTCAGTTCATTAGAAAAAGGGATCTTGGTCTTCAAGTTTCAACATCTATCAATTCTGCCTTACTTCAAATAAGTTGCTTCGACTAGGTACTATGCTGATTTACTCCACAATATTGTGCAAGTGTCATAATTATTTACCTTCTTTTTGAGTCATTCGTTCTATCTCTTCAAGAAACCGCATCAAAGTCTGTTGGGTAGTATTTGTCAGCTTGAAGCATACGTATTAGGAACAAAAAGTGGAAATGTCTTTGTTTGAAACTTTGTAGTGAAAAAGGGACGTTTCACTTGCAACCTTTTCGTCCAACAAAATAACGTCACACTTTCATTGAACGTGAAACTTGACAGTTTTTGAGGAAAAAGTGAAAGTTCCAATTACATCACACCAGGGTGTCAAATTATTCCTTGCGTTATTACACGAATGCATTCATTTACAACCGAAACGTTTTTATAATTGGGCCGCGTCACCGTTTTAATAACACGCATGATTTTTTCTTCGGACATTATTATTGGCAGGTTATTGCAGACCCATGTTATTAATCACACAAAACAAATTACTTGTCATCGAGATTTATCGAGCTTGTATCAGAGTGATGAGTAAATGGCGAAGATAGTATCTTTTTGTTATAAGATGCATTTAACGTGATATAATTACTGCATGCAAAGATATCTCTGCACTACTGGACACAGAATGGATTACAAACGCGCAATTGGTTTTTAGACTAAGAATGAAACAGAACAAAATCTACTTCGTAGTTCTTAGGTATCTTTATAAAATGATTAGTGGTTTGAGACCCTGGTCAAAAAATCAAGGGTCGCGTGTTCAAATCTCGCTAGGGGCAAACGTTGGTGTTATAAACACTTTCCATTGTACTTCAGTCATGAAACATACGTGACCCATAGTACACGTTTTGAGCACAAGCTTTGAGCATAGTTTGGGGCTCGGCAATTGGTGTGTTAGTCCAATGTTTTTTTTCTTCAAGTGATTGTAGTATTCCGCTCAGTTCATCACTATGAACACAAATTACACTAAGAAAGATGGTAGCCAGATTGAGATTTAATTAACTTGCCGAGTAAGGCACAGTGGTGAATTGGTGATGTATCGCAACATGCAATCTGGGCCATTTTAAATTGCATTGGGTTGGTACATTCATTAGCTTAAAGATTTGGCAATTTCCATTCTAATACAGTAATTTGACTCATCCGTAGATGGGTTGCGCTTGTCAATCAAATGTCAGGTAAAATAGTTAAAGTGTTAGAATACAATAAATAAATAAATAAATTAATACCTTGGACTAACACACCAATTGCCTAGCCCCAAACTAAGCTCGAAGCTTGTACTATGGAAGCTTAGGGAACGGATAGACATACTTAAATACTTTTATAAACATCCATGACTCGAGTACAAATGCCGATGTTCATCACACAAACATTTGCCCCTAGCGGGATTCGAACCCGCGACCCTTGGTTTTGTAGCCAGGGTCTCTAGCCACTCGACCAACGGGCCAGTCAATGTTGACAATAAAAAGAAACACATTTTTTTTAAATCTTGTTTTACCTGTTAGCTTTGACGTCAATGACCTGTCGAGAAGAAACGATCACTGCTATGCCATGGACATTCACAACTACAAAAATTGCGGACTTATCGGCAGTATCCATACCTGCTGTCTATTAATCTATGAAGACCAGCTAAACCTTAAATAAAAAAAAACATAACACTATGGTGAACAGAACACTACTCTATACATTTATGTTCTGCGTTGCCTTCCGTAAGGTGTGAAAATAGAAAAATTGGCCAAGTGCGAGTCGGACTCCCGCACTGAGGGTTCCGTACAAATTCTTTTTTTGACGTATTAAAAAAACTACTGAATAGATTTCGTTCGAACCAATTTTCGTTGGTAGTTTTTATGGTAATGTACATTATATATTTATTTCAGCTTTATCATCCTCTTATTTTAGAAGTTAGAGGGGGGGGGGACACACTTTTTTCCACTTTGAAAGGGTCTGTCACGCAAAGTATTCACTTAAGAAAAAAGTGATATTAGAAACCTTAATATAACTTTTAAAGACCTATCCATAGATACCCCACACATATATGTTCAATGAAAAAAAATATTTCGAGTTTCAGTTCTGACTATGGGGACCCCCCACCTTTTTTAATTTTTTTCTATTTTCGTGTGAAAAACTTGTTGCGGTTCACAGAATACATCCCCTCACCAAGTTACAACAGTATAGTACTTATAGTTTCGGAAAAAAGTGGCTGTGACAGACTGGCGGACAGACAGACAGACAGACAGACAGACATGACGAATCTATAAGGGTTCCGTTTTTTTGCCATTTTGGCTACGGAACCCTAAAAACGACAATATTAGGAGACTACCGATTACGGAGTTACGAGTAATTCAATTCATCGAATGAGACCAGACGCGGCAGGCATAAGCTCAAACCTATAAGCAAATTGCCAGCGGCAAGCGATCGCATCGAAGCGATGGAGATAACTTATCTGATGGGGAAGCGTATCGGTGACATACGGTCACTTGTATGCAAATTGTTTTGGAGGTAAGACTGCACTCACAAGCAGAGTCTCGAGTTTGATTGTAGTTTTAATTAAAAGAAAGTATAAGTAAAGTAAAGTATCAGCCTATTAATGTCCCACTGCAGGGCAAAGGCCTGCATCATTTGAAATCATGTTTTCGTTACAAACACGGGTTGGTGATCACAAACCCGGGCTGTGTTCAGAAAAATCAACACAAAGTTTTCCCGACCGAATTAAAAGAAAACTATACTGAAAAGCAGAAGTCTCGAATTTAGTTCCAGTTTTAATTTAAAGAAATTGTTAAGGCCAATTCGGAGTGTAAAAGTCATTGACAGACTCCTTTGAATCAATTAATGGATTAAATATGAGATTAAAAACTATAATATACCCTTTACCAGAAAAAACTTAAACCTCCCTCATAAATAAAATTTTAAATTCATTGGACTAACACACCAATTGCCTAACCCCGAAAAAAGCCTACCGAAGCTTGTACTATGGATGCTAGGGAACAGATATACATAATTAAATACTTTTATAAACATCCATGACTTGAGTACAAATGTCGATTTTCATCGCAAAAACATTTGCCCCCAGCGGGTTTCGAACGCGCAACCCTCGCTTTTACAGCCAGGGTCTGACCACTAGACCAATGGGCCCGTTGTTAAGTACAGTTTGTAATAAATGAACCACACAGCTTCCGATTGCATCTAAGCGATAAAGAGATAGGCTATCTAATGAGGAAGCTAGTGTAGGCAGCTGTGACGTAATGCAACTTCAATGCAAATTGTTAACAAATAGTCATTTGGAACCATTATGGTTAATAGCTTCCTATTAATATTGCATGATAGGCGATATAAGGCTACGTGGACAATTACCTTGATTGAGATTCTGCAATTTGGTCTTGTGTGGCCGACACTCAGGATGCTCAAATAAATAGACGCAACCAAAAAGTCAATAATATCGGTGGAAACAAAGTTTCCATATTATTGTTGTCAACATTCTGATTGTTTAGAGTGTAGACATTCAAAACGTCTTAAAGATTTGTTTAGTTAAAACGCCATAAATATTATTACTTTTTGTTTTTGGAACACGGTAGCTCTTACTGTTTTTTTTTCCAAATATTTTTATAAGTTAGACATTTATATGTAACTAGCGGCCGCCCGCGACGTCGTCCCTGTGGATTATGGTTTCCACACACATAGTAGGTTAAAAAACTTCCTAAACAAATGGACTATCCGATTTTTTGTCTATTCGAACTATATATTTCCTAAGATAAGCATGTTCAAACAAACAAAATCTTTTGCTTTATTATATTTGTATAGATAATTATATTATAAAACATAATCAATACTCAATCTGAAAATTTTAGTATAAGTTAGTTTAATTCTTTACTCCACTTCGTCAAGTTACATTTATCATTCATTTAAATGTCTAAAGAATTAATACATACGCACGGATTTACAATCAATTATAACCAATATCAGAAACACTAAAAGCTCCATTAGGCAATTAGACTACACTGCACCTCATAATGTTCAAATTGAGACCGGTTAGCTCACACAGCCTCTGTCGTGGTCGCACGGTTATGTACAAAGCGTTTGCGAGGTAAGTGCTTTGATGATTAACTTGTTGGGTATGTCTGTGGCCGGTTGAAGATCTGATGCCTAATAAGTAACTTATAACTAGACTTACACTTTTTGACACCAAAATCTATACTGATATAATAAAACTGAAGAGTTTGTTTGAACGCACGCTTATCTCAGGAACTATTACATAATTCAATTAAAAAATAATTTTGTTTTGTATAGTCCATAAGTAGAGGAAGGCTTTCAGCTATAATATAACACTGTGTTAGCGGAAACCGAAATCAACAGGGACGAAGTCGCGGGCGGCCTCTAGTCTTCTAATAAGAAAAATTAAAAACTTTTCAAACCGTAAATTTTCATGAAATTTTTAAGGAATGTATTTGTGGAATTTCATTATTTAATTGAATTAATATGACTTTATTGTAACTCGATAATAGACTTTCAACGTTCCCATAGACAGCAAAGATCCCATCAAATTCTAAAAATCCCCTATCAAAAATAATGAAAACGGAAATTATCGATCAACTGTCCATCAAATTAATAAAGATGCGTAATCCGATCTTAACTCAAGAGGGCTCTATTATTTCCTACTTAACACAAAAGGATGAACAGGACCAAATTTCGACTGCATAGAAACCCGAAACCGGGGCAATGTGTGTAAAACGCAAAATCAAAAGAAAAAAACTTGGGAACAAGAATAGTCAATAGTCACTTCATATTGTGTTTGCAGTGTAAACCACGTGAGTTCCGTGGTATCATGTTACTTACTAATGTACGCGACGATATTTTCGACCTACACATTACTACAAACTCCACTGACGATTTTGAAGAAATCAAACTTAAAGAATGCGGTTTGAAATACGCATTGGATTGTGAAGTGAGCGATGAAAATATTAAATATGAAGAAGACAATTTGGTGGTAGTTAAGAAAAGGATTGTGTATCCCTAAAGAGCGTGGTCGCAAGTTGAGTGAACCTGAGTAACCTAAATTGTTCACAATAAGAGCATTGTTCTAGTGTGATGAGTTTTCAATGTGTCTTCCGCTCGTTACAAGATAAAAAAATTGGCCAAGTGCGAGTCGGACTCCCGCACTGAGGGTTCCGTACAAATTCTTTTTTTGACGTTATAAAAAAACTACTGGATAGATTTCGTTCGAAACAATTTTCGTTGGTAGTTTTTATGGTAATGTACATTATATATTTATTTCAGTTTTATCATCCTCTTATTTTAGAAGTTAGAGGGGGGGGACACACTTTTTTCCACTTTGAAAGGGTCTGTCACGCAAAGTATTCACTTTAGAAAAAAGTGATATTAGAAACCTTAATATAACTTTTAAAGACCTATCCATAGATACCCCACACATATATATTCAATGAAAAAAAGTATTTCGAGTTTCAGTTCTGACTATGGGGACCCCCCACATTTATTATTTTTTTTCTATTTTAGTGTAAAAACCTTGTTGCGGTTCACAGAATACATCCCCTCACCAAGTTTCAACAGTATAGTACTTATAGTTTCGGAAAAAAGTGGCTGTGACAGACTGGCGGACAGACAGACAGACAGACAGACAGACATGACGAATCTATAAGGGTTCCGTTTTTTTGCCATTTTGGCTACGGAACCCTAAAAATCATGGGAAAATTAATTGATAGTGTTATCTTTTCTTACCATGTTACTGTGTTGTTTTATTTTTCTTACATTAATTTGTATTTGTTCAGACATTCTTATTTATCATCTTTTTCTCTATCTGAACAGTGATGGTAATATTGAACGACTTATTAAGTTTAAAATGTCCTTGTCCTTGGTGATTTTTAATTAGTTCTAAAAAAAACAATTCTTTGTTTGTCAGCGCTTAAAACTTTGATTCATTTAGCTTTTTTATTAACCTGAAAAAGTGCCAAAAATTTATAGATTCATAGACGCAGTAAGTTTTCATGGCAAAAACGTAACCTTCAACTGTGGAATTTCAAACATATATTTTTTAATATGCATGGACGTTAGTAATCTTCATATTATATATAGGGATTTATAAAGAAATGAAATTCAGCAATTTGATTCACTTAGAAAATACTTTTGCACGTCAAATATAAGACTGTTAAAAATACTCTGAAACAAAAATAAAAACTAAATTAAACAACAGATCTAGGACAAAGCCTATTATGACTGCAGCTATAAACAGCCGGCTACATTTGCATCTGCAGAATATTTCAACGCTGACCTTAATCCAGCAGACTGCACCAATTTAGTCGATTTTACATTCTAGACTCGGGAACTCTCGCGGTGACGGGTAAATTGCCTGACGAAAACGGATCGCGGGTAGTGATGAGACGCCGTACTGCAGTTGTTGCATTTTTTTTTTTTTTTTTTTTAACACACCAATTACCTAGCCCCAAACTAAGCTCGAAGCTTGTACTATGGAAGCTAGGGAACGGATAGACATACTTAAATACTTTTATAAACATCCATGACTCGAGTACAAATGCCGATGTTCATCACACAAACATTTGCCCCTAGCGGGATTCGAACCCGCGACCCTTGGTTTTGTAGCTAGGGTCTCTAGCCACTCGACCAACGGGCCTGTCAAACATTTTAAAACATCGTTGTTGTTGTTTTTAAATGTCATTCGTTTTTTCCTTCTATTGTATAAGATGAAGGCACACGAAGTAAGAATCACCAGATAGGAAGTGCCGCCCCCGTCACCAGACAAATATTTACTCTTTATTTACGTTATACTATGTAGTACATACTTACATTTGCAAAATGCAAAATGTGATTGAGCATGCATGAACAATATTCAGAAACTGATCTCACAATTATGGATGACTAGCGGCTGCCCGCGACTTCGTCTGCGTGGATATCGGTTTTCATGAGCCTATGTTACTCTCCATCCCTTCAACTATCTCCACTAAAAAATTCACGTCAATTCGTAGCTCCGTTTTGCCGTGAAAGAAAGACAAACATACAGACAGACACACTTTCCCATTTATAATATTAGTATGGATAGCTACAAAGTTAAGAAACCAAAATATAAAGTAGACTCTTTTTCCGTGTATTCCACTGTGTACCACCGAATATTTCCTTTCTTACAAGATTATTTCCAAATCTCATGAACCCAACACTAGGCTTGTATCTGGGTCATACCGTCCCTGTTATTTATTCACGTTGCTAGTATTTTCGGTCGGGTCGCGTATGTATTTTAAAAGGATTAGTTTTTGTCTCTGACCTCCGTCATGGGGCGTCGAGGATTTCTTAATTTGGGACGTGAATGATGTCGGTTTCAGATTCATGCGTTTTTCGTAAATTGAGGGTTTTATTTCGGGATTTAATTAGCAGGTTTATATTGCAAATTAACCCTGGCGTGTGAATTGATTATATTTTGCAATTCTCTCGGTGGTGTTTTGTTTATTTTGCAGATTTTGTGTAGAACACACTATGCTGAAATTACGTGATCGAAGTTCGGTGGCAATCAATTTCCTATACAAAAAATATGACTCAATTCAAAAATCGACAAAGTGTGTCACCTTACATTTAAAATTTCGAGCGGGAGTTCCTGCCAAACTTTGGAGGCGTTTTTTTTTCTTAGTGTGTTTCTATACATTAAGTTCAAAAAATGTAGTTTTGTTAAGTGATACTCTAACAATTTTCTGTTAGGTACTTTGTAACGTCCGATCACCGAAAGCAAAATTAAATAATGTTTGTATTCTTACACTTACATATTATTATGCATGAAACTGCATTCTCCCCAAAGCATACTTCATGTCCATAAAAGTCAATACGCGTTCAAACCCAAACAAATAATCATAACACAATCGTACTCTCATTATAAAACTAACCAAGATCAAAGCGCAAATTAACACCAGAAGCATCACTAAATTCACTTCCTAACTATACTAAATTACGACAAAAAATCAACCTGCTCTCCACCGGCAATAAATCATAATTACATCCCGGTTTCACACGTGTACACGATATATATTAATTAATAATTTCATGGGGCATATTTCTTCTGTAATTAGGGGCACACCGCTGTAGCATCTGTCTCCAATTACTCGTCTTGGTAGTTTCGACCGTGAGAAGTCATTAGTTACAAGCTTTCGATGAGTTTTAAGGGTTATTTTTTGGATAGTTTGTTAAGAGAGCTATATTATAGTTGTCGTTATGGATAGTTTATAACATTTTTATACTGGGTTTGAACAAATATTTTCTATTTTGATTAAAGTGATCTTTCTGTTAACGGGTTTTGGATTTGTTAACATGTAGTTTTCTTTTTAATTAACTGTTTCCCATTCTTTTCTTTCTTTGCCTTAGAGATACCATTTGTTTCGAAAAGGCCTCACCTTTTTCATTTCACTTATAATAAACATTGTTACTGTTGAATATAACAATAAAACTTTCTATTTGAATATATTCAGTATGAATTTACGTAGCGTGATGGTGCGTATTACGTACATGGGATGATATTGCGGGTTGCAATATCATCCCATGAATATACTATTTTAAAAACTCATCACTTATACATAAATGGCTATAATTCAAGTGTCCTCTAAAACGTGAAAATAGGCTTTGCTTTAAAAAAAAACACGTTTTATCCTAACCGTTAATAAATAAAATATGCAACAGGGAGGCCTAATGTTGATTTTTTGTACCCTCGTCTCTTTGGGGTTAGGGGTGAAATGGAGGGTACAATTTAAGTGTTGTTTTTTTTTTCAATACCTATATTTGGATCGGACGAAATAGGTCAGTTTATATTTTAAGACTTTTTGGTTTCCAGTTTATACGACAAACGAATACGCTAAATGCGTAATTCACCATCAACCTGTCAAAACCGCTCGTTTATATGTATGTTATATGTATAAACGAGCGTTTCGATTGCGAATCTACATAGATTCTACAGATAAAATGGTAGGGCCAGCCAATCAAATCATTCATGATATTTTTCAACAATCACAGTCAAGGGTTATCAAATATATTGTTAATGAAATATCAAAGCATGGTACCACTTTAGAACAAACGAGTTGTTAAGATTTCCATAACATTTTCTCAACTATCTGGAAAATAAGCATTTAAAATCTCAAAAGTCCATCAGAAACGTAGTCCTTGCAAAAAATCCATTGTACTTCACCACCACCGTAGCCAATAAAAAGCGTTTGAAAACCGTCCACATCGATTGCAGGCGTCAATAAATCTAGCCACCAATAAATGGGCGGTCTCCGCAGCCGATTCGAAAGGTGCTGCAATTAAATCCCACGAGATTAAATGGACTCCATCCATTTGTGGTCTTGCCCCGTTTAAGGAAAGACTTAAGTGAGGAGCGATGGCTATAGAAATGATAACTGGTAAAGCTACAATGTTGCTTAGAAATGGGAGCGGAGAACTAATGGGTGTTGAGCGCACATTTCAATAGTGACATGTTATGGACCTGTTATCTACCGTGAAATGGGGCCTGAAGGCGATACATTAGTTGTAAGAAAACGACATAAATATCAGGCAAAGTTGCGTTTTAGGTTGGTGAAGTAGTCAGAGAACCCGGGTACAAAACCAAGGGTCGTGTTTTTGAGCCGCTAGAAGCAAATGTTTGTGTGATGAATATCGGCATTTGTACTCAGGTCATGGATGTTTATAAAACGAATCTAGTCTATCCGTTCCCTAGCTTCTCATGTTCAAGCTTGGAGCTTAGTTGGGTGCTAGACACAGTTCCAGCTTATAATCACAGATCCAAGCATATTATTTATAAATATCGTTAGAAGCTATAAAGAAATATTCTTGAAGAATGGGCCTTAAACATAACTATTAAAAGAATAATGGCTGTACAATTTCAATTTTAAATTCAGGTTCTCATCACTTGCACCGATGTCTTCGGCAATGTCCAATGGCTAAGTAATTAATGCTTTCATGTAGCTTTCTTATGTGCCGACGACAGTGGCGGAATCTCAGCAAAAACTCCAACGGAACAGCGGAACCGTTCGGTGTCAAACTGTGGACCGGAAAGTGGGGGTGCATTAATCATTTCTATTCTTCTGCTAAGCTGCAACTTTACTGGTATGTTTAAAGATGGAGTTAAATAAAATTTGCTAGATGGGTGTGATGTTTTGAGCGTTTTAAAGAACTTTTATACTTTTTCCATAGACTAGACTCATAGTATGCATATCCTTCATCATTGTTGACATTGTTAGGTGTTAAAGTGTAAAGATTGGTAGAAGGAGACATAACACTGCCCAACTAAAATATGAAGACTTATGATCACGGTATTAGATTAACATGGAGTTTCTGCACTTACCTGGTTGAAGTACATAGTTAATGATCAAACAAAGTCTGAAGCTATTTTCTACCGTTGTTCTGATGTACTATTGTAATGTTATTCTTAACGGTTCTGTTATTCCTTTTTGCATGAACATAGTAAGACGACCCGCTTGGTGTAATGGTCAGGAAGTGGACTATCATACCAAGAGGTCGCGGGTTCTATCCCTGTACTGGACAAACATTTGTGTGCATGAACATGTCTGTTTTCTGGTCTGAATGTTATAAATATCTATTTAAGTATATTTGTAATACCACTGTTGATTCTGATGTCTGTAGCACAAGTGCATAAGCTACTTAACACGGGCTCAGATCAATGTATGTGATGTTGTGAGATTTATATTCTAGTACAGTCAACACCGCATAATACTGGGTTAATTCAGCGATTTTTCTGACCATAATAAGAACATACTGGTACGTGGCACAGTAAACACCGCAAAATAATACCGCGACCGCATTCGCCGCAGAGGCCTCGAGCACCGTCAGTACAAATAGGCCTTTATCGTGATTGATACTAGTTGTCGGCCACTGCGTCGACACATGCTAATTTATGCTAAACCCCCCACTTTACCACATAACTTAAACACACGAAACCCAACCTTATCCCTTTATAATAAGGTGCAATAAGTCCCAAGATAAACTTGTAAGACGGTTATCTAAATGCGCTGCCTTAGTTAATGTAACAGTTAGCTATGCAAAGAGGGTTTTTAATTTCATTGTCCCTGTTTTGTTTTGTGTAACAGGATTATAAGGCTTTAGCTGTGTTTGCTTGTGACCTGTTTTGATCACGAACTAGATCATAAATCTAAGTAATACGCAGGTTATAAGATTTATTTAAAGATCAACACCAGATATGAATGTTAATTATGAAACGTGTAATTTTATCGAGTCGATAAAGTTTGAAATTTCTTGGAATATTCAAGCAATAAATATGGGTTGAGAATTACTAAGTAGTTTATTACAGAATCATAATAATAATAGTTGAAATAGTACGTACAAAGCATAGTAACGTGTCAATTTAAGTAATTGTAGGAAATATTATCTATTTCTAGAACTTTTTTGTACTTATCGCTTAGCACACATTGTCTTAAATATCAATTTCGTTCAATTACTTTGCATCACTCAAGCCAAATTATGCAACTACGAGTACCTACAATAATGACCTACTGATTTATAACAACATACATATTCTTCGAAACATCTAAACAACCTTTGACTACATAGGTAAACTAGAAAACCAAAAGAAGGTTAGTGTGAATTGAAACCATTTAAAAGCGATCGAAGTACCTACCTCTACATATTATAACCACGAACGTTTATCAATCAGTAACAAAACTTTAACTAAATCATCGAATGTGAATTGTAGATACTGTGTGCCTTTCAATTTCGGTTGTGATCGTAGTTTCGCGGCGTCCATTACCGTTGGAGCTTACAATGAATAACATATGTACTGCAAACATTTGTCTTTCAGTCCTGTTTTTAACGTGCCCCTACTAACGATTGGTTAGAATACTCTCTCAAAGAGAGTTCTTTTTGGTGTCATTGTATGAAACACAATAACTGTCTTGGAAATTGTCAATGGAGTGGTTTGGCATTGGCTTTTCCATTTGTTTTCTTCGTCAACTCACTCACTTGTAACTCCCTCGACCGAGCGGGACAAATATTGATAATAACGAACACAAATATGCAATACTTAATTAATATTAATTACCAATCAATGATTAAATGTTTTGTAATTTCACTGTAACACAATGGCTTCACAGTTTTGATTGTTTTGGTTAATTGTGGCTGTGTGACATATATGTACACTTTCGTAGTTGCACTTTACCATACCATTTCTATCAAAGCCATATTTGAATTTAAAACACATAGTCCATGTTACTAGATCTGTCAAAAGTAATAACGAACGTCGCTTATACAGTCGCAGCACCATCTCGTTTTCAAAATTATCACGTAGTAGGATCTTCTGTACTTAATCCATCGACGAATATTACTTAGCACGTAGTAGGGGCATCGTATGAACGCGCGAGTGGCCCTTGCATTTGTTTAATAAATAAATTACTTGCTGTTGGTATTTCGGTCCATTGCACGTTAGTTAGTCCTTCTATAGTCTGTTTCAGCTAACATGATTCCTGTGACAGGTGTATTTCTTATACGAAATTTGACTTGAATTCAAAGCAATAAATTCCACGAGGTGTTTTTATGATTTTTTCGTAGGGTCTTATTATAATTACTGTAGAATAAAGACAATTTTCCTTTGGAGGCTAACTGTAATTGGGATCGTCTTATCTGAGGTGAATGGAAATACATACTTAAATATAAACAATATGACTGGAGTACTAATGCCTTTGTTCATCACACAAACATTTGCACCAAGCGGAATTCGAACCCGTGACAGTTGGTTTTGATTTTGGTCTGACGACTAGACCAAACGTAACTAACTCATCAGGTAAGTGTCAAGTGAACAGACTTAACTTGGACTCTTTATTTCGGGTCATGGTCCTTGAGTGGATTTAATGAACTAATCTTTGGGAATGTGAAGCGCAACTATTTATCTATCATTTTTATTTGAACAGTCAAAAGGTTCACATAACGTTTTCTTAGGTTTAAGCGACTGTTACTCATGAAATTAAAATGTTTCTTGACGGATAGAAACGCAATCCGTGATCACGGCTGCTGAAAAGTAGATGAAACGTCGAATTTTCATGTAAACATGTAATCTAAAATTATACTGCGATTCTATCCGTTTAAAAATATGAGATCATTTAATGACGTTCACTTAAATTTTTTACATTAATCAACAATAATTAAAAATCTTAATATAACACAACGACAAAAAAAATATTTTTTGTACCGAGATTCATCAAGCTTGTTCAACAAAATTTGATCAAGCCTGATTAAACTATTCTTAAATCTAATACTCGTAATATTGCCGTAGAGAGTAAACTCTTTACTCTAGCTCTAATAAATTCCCGTCGATAAACATCTGGCAGATGATAACGTCCTTTAATAAAAGATTACTCCGCTCAGGAATTCTGAACGGAGGTATATTCTCTTGGACGATTTACACTGATGGATTTGTGATAAACTTCAGGTAATAGTCATATCCAAAACCGTTAATGAACGTAGAAGAATTTAAAATATCAGTAAAACAAAGTAGATCCCTGGGATATTTCGCCGCTTTGAGCACTTCAAATAGATAAAAACAATGAACATATTGTAAAAGAAAAAAAAAAACGTTTAGGTATCGCTCCATAAGTTTTAATTTTCTTTAAGTGAATTAAAAAAAACAAGGTATAAAAGGGTGACTAATCAATACGCCCCCATAATTATAATTAATAAAAAAACCGTTAAAAAAATAACTACTTTCACTTTGAAACTTCCAGAAGACCAGGGCGTACCACCAGGAAAATAAAATATGAACATTTAACAATATTTTCTACTTCTATGTTTAAATACTAAGCCAGTAGCAACGAGGTGAAAAAATTATTAAAAACGATATCGCACCGTGTAAACGTCATCCAACAGAGGTTACGTAATGGATGGTACGGCAAGCGGGAATCTTGATAAGGACCTAATTAGGCTATCTATATTAGTACTGTTACGAAATATTCGACTGCAAGTCTTTCGAGTTACCTGCATGTCTTACTACGTAGAGTAAACTACGTAATATTTAGGGAGTGTGCATTCATTTTTAGGGTTCCGTAGCCAAATGGCAAAAACGGAACCCTTATAGTTTCGTCATGTCTGTCTGTCTGTCTGTCTGTCTGTCTGTCTGTCTGTCTGTCTGTCTGTCCTGGTTCGTTCTCCGCCGTTTCTGAACCGATTGCCACGAAAATTGGTGGAGAGATGTATAGTGATAATTCAAGAATCGGTTTTTAAAATTATCGAAAAATAATCATTTTTACCCCCCCTCCCATACAGCGAAAAGTTAATTCTAAAAAAAAAATTCGCCTTTACCCATCGTGTAGGGTATCGTTGAACAGTTATTTTTAAATACAATAAAACTCGCCTTGAAACCATGTGGATCAAACACCCCAGTCTCGAGATATATTAATACAAAGTTAAAATTAGAGCGTCCCCCCCCCCCTTAACTTTTGAAATACTATTACAATAATTCTGAAAAAAATGTCCTGTATACCTCCAAGTAAGTACTTTCAACGAAAACTATAGCGAACTCTGTATGATACATAGTTATTTTTATACATTTCGACCAACTTATGACGTGCAGTTGCCCTTACTAAATGTTGTCAAGCGGTCGGGCTATCTTTTAGCTACGGAACCCTTTCATGGGCGTGTCCGACACGCTCTTGGCCGGTTTTTATTTATTTGAAGTAGGATTTCTTGCATTAAATGCATTTTCAATACATCTTATATCAGAAGCTTATTCACCCTGCCTCACCTGTTTTACTGATCTTTATGACTTTATGTGCAGGAATATATTGCACAACCGAATTTCGGAAGCAATACATTTTCTTTACATAATTACGCGATTTTAATTACGCAATTATCTTCCATATAAAATACATTGCAAGCAGGCGTAGTCGCAGTAGCTTTCCGCCTAGTGAGTGTTCTATACTAAAAATTGACGGGCCCGTCGCATAGTGTATTCCTACACTAAAAGTGATATATGATAAAGCTACGTGTACAGTCTCGTGGCACACATCAGGACAATGAGGCTGTACACGAGTGCACACTCGGGTCATTAGACCGCAGTGGTGTTTGAGAGCTGCGGACTTACACCCGGCATCCGAATAGTGACGTTATCACTGTTGGAGATATCGATAGAAAGTGTCATGACGTAATGTTTTCATTATTTGCTGACTTTCTTACACTGTTTATTATTTTGTTGCACTTAAGTGAAGTTGAGCTTTACCTCTAGTTGGGGGGTTATGGGTTTTAAAGGCAGGCGACGCATCTGCGACACTCTAGGAGTTTTCGATGTCCATGGACCGCGGTTTGCTACTCTTTTTTCATTAAAAGTTAAAATAGTACTTAAAGTATTACAACTAGATTGCATATTGTGTGATATACGATAAAGCTACGTGTACAGTCTCGTGGCACACATCAGGACAATGAGGCTGTACACGAGTGCACACTCGGGTCATTAGACCGCAGTGGTGTTTGAGGGCTGCGGACTTACACCCGGCATCCGATTGGTGACGTCATCACTGTTCGATAATTATATCGATAGAAAGTGTCCGGACGAAATGTTTCAATTATTTTCTGACTTTTATACATTGTTCTTTATTTTGTTGCCATTAAGTCAAGTTGAGTTTAGTTGGGATGTTATGGCGTTCTGTGACTCTTTCGGAGTTGTCGATGTCCATGGGCAGCGGTTAACGTCTCTTGTATATAAAAATTAAAATAGTACCTACTTTATATATTTCATATAGTTTTCATATTGTGTGATATACGCTAAAGTTGCTTGTATACTAAACAGTCTTGTGGCACACATCAGGACAATGAGGCTGTACACGAGTGCACACTCGGGTCATTAGACCGCAGTGGTGTTTGAGAGCGACGGACTTACACCCGGCATCCGATTAGTGACGTCATCACTGTTCGAGATATCGATAGAAAGTGTCGTGACGTAATGTTTCAATTATTTTCTGACTTTCTTTCATTGTTCCTTATTTTGTGTCCGCTAAGTTGAGCTCTGTTGGGAGTTTAGTTGGAAGTTTATGGGGTTTAAAAGGCAGGCGACGCATCTGCGACATATATGGAGTTTTCGATGTCCATGGGCATCGGTTTGCACTTTTACATGAAAAATTTAAAGTAAACTTAAAGTATTTCAACTAGATTGCATATTGTGTGATATACGATAAAGCTACGTGTACAGTCTCGTGGCACACATCAGGACAATGAGGCTGTACACGAGTGCACACTCGGGTCATTAGACCGCAGTGGTGTTTGAGAGCTGCGGACTTACACCCGGCATCCGATTAGTGACGTTATTGCTGATGTAGTATCGATATCACTTAGAATGATCTTTTTTTTGCATTATGTTAAGATGAGGTCAGTTGGAGAGTGTATGAGGTTTTGAAGGCAAGCATGGCATCTACGACCCTTTTCAAGTTGTTGGTTGCTGCCGATGATCAGGAACCTACCTAATAGGTAATTTACCTGATGGTAAAAGATCACCGCTGCCCGCCCAAGACTTTCTTGCTCGTTTACCTTCCTCTTATATTAAAAAAGTCAAAATATTACTAAATTTATTTAAATGCCAGTTCAACGGTAGGCTTCATGTAGTTTTGTGGCACACATCAGGACAATGAGGCTGTACACGAGTGCACACTCGGGTCATTAGACCGCAGTGGTGTTTGAGGGCTGCGGACTTACACCCGGCATCCGATTAGTGACGTCACCACTATGGAAGATATCGATGGAAAGTGTCGTAACTACTTTCATACATTGTTCCTTATTTTGATGCCGCTAAGTAAAGTTGAGCTTTTGTTAGGAGGTTTTGGGGATTTAAAGGCAAGCAACGCATCTGCGACACTCTTGGAGTTTTCTATGTCCATGGGCAGCGGTTTGCCTCTCTTTTACATTAAACGTTTAAATAGTACTTAGTATTTCAATTCGATTGCATATTGTGTGATATACGATAAAGCTACGTGTACAGTCTCGTGGCACACATCAGGACAATGAGGCTGTACACGAGTGCACACTCGGGTCATTAGACCGCAGTGGTGTTTGAGAGCTGCGGACTTACACCCGGCATCTGATTAGTGACGTCATCACTGTTAGAGATATCGATAGAAAGTGTCGTGACGTTAATGTTTCAATTATTTTCTGATTTTCATACATTGTTACTTATTTTGATGCCATTAAGTAAAATTGAGCTTAGTTGGCAGGTTATGGGGTTTTAAAGGCATGCAACGCTTCTGCAACCCTTTTGGTTTTGTTGTTGTGCATAGGCAGCGGTTTAACTCTCTTTTACATGAAAAGTTTTAATGATAACTTAAAGTACATACATAGTATGTATAACAAGATTGCATATTGTGTGATATACGATAAGCTACGTGCACAGTCTCGTAGCACACATCAGGACAATGAGGCTGTACACGAGTGCACACTCGGGTCATTAGACCGCAGTGGTGTTTGAGAGCTGCGGACTTACACCCGGCATCCGATAAGTGACGTCATCACTATGGAAGATATCGATAGAAAGTGTTGTGACGTAATGTTTCAATTATTTGCTGACTTTCTTACACTGTTTATTATTTTGTTGCACTTAAGTAAAGTTGAGCTTTACCTCTAGTTGGGGGGTTATGGGTTTTAAAGGCAAGCGACGCATCTGCGACACTCTAGGAGTTTTCGATGTCCATGGACCGCGGTTTGCCTCTCTTGTACCTACGTGAAAATTTTAATTAGTACTTAGTATTTCAGTTAGATTGCATATTGTGTGATATACGATAAAGCTACGTGTACAGTCTCGTGGCACACATCAGGACAATGAGGCTGTACACGAGTGCACACTCGGGTCATTAGACCGCAGTGGTGTTTGAGGGCTGCGGACTTACACCCGGCATCCGATTGGTGACGTCATCACTGTTCGAGATATCGATAGAAAGTGTCGTGACGTAATGTTTTAATTATTTTCTGTCTTTCATACATTGTTCATTATGTTGTTGCCATTAAGTAAAGTTGAGCTTAGTTGGGAGGTTATGGGGTTTTAAAGGCAGGCGACGCATCTGCGACACTCTTGGAGTTTTCGATGTCCATGGGCAGCGGTTTGCCTCTCTTTACATTAAAGATTAAATAGTACTTAAAGTGAGACGAACTTCTTAGCTATCCATGGATTCTCCGTGCGGGTGCCGGGTCCATCGCGTGGAACAGAGAGGAATGTCAGTCGGCGCCTGGGACTTGCGACCCAGCGTGTAGGTTTAATGGGGCCCCTTTATAGTATACTAACGATCACCTTCAACGATGACATTTCTCTCCCTTCCCAACCATATTTGGTATGAGCCGAGTAAATTTAATTAGATTGCATATTGTGTGATATACGATAAAGCTACGTGTAAAGCCTCGTGGCACACATCAGGACAATGAGGCTGTACACGAGTGCACACTCGGGTCATTAGACCGCAGTGGTGTTTGAGAGCTGCGGACTTACACCCGGCATCCGAATAGTGACGTACTTTATCACATAGTAGATATCGATGTTCAAATTGAAAATATATTACATTGTTTAGTTAGTCATTGTTTTGGTCTTGTTTACAAGTTCTCATTGTTTTAAATTCAATCTGATAGACAAGCAAGTGATTGAAATAATAAAGCTTTTACTTGGTACATACGCGAATTCACGCAACCAGAATATGTAGGTGATGTCATTTACTAATAGATAATTTTCATGTTGGTTCTAATTATAACATTTAAGGCCAATTCATAAAGCCATAAATCATCATCATCAACATCAACAGCCTTTCGCAGTCCACAGCTGGACATGGGCCTCTCCTAGGGCTATCCACTCAGCCCGATCCTCGGCGCGAATGCGACCATGAAATCATAACAACTGCATAATACCCCTTCAAACCAAAATTTCACTCAAACTAAAGGATTATAATTAGCTCCGTTTTCGATTCTCGACATCATCCCATAGGTGCCTCACCCATCACTATTCCGACGTGTCGCTCTCGAGGTAATTGCCGCGCTCCGCATAGCACGCTCCTCCGACTCCGCTTGGTTCTGGAGTTTGTAGGCGAATTGCACCTATTCGTACCTATTTCGATCGTGCACTGCCACTGACAAGCGGGACAATTTGACACTCTTTGAGATGGTGTAGAAGTGATCTTTACTAATCTATACTAACATAATAAAGCTGAAGAATATCTTTGTTTGTTTGAACGAGTTTATCTCAGAAAGTACTGGTTCCATTGGCAATTTTTTTTTGTTGTATATTTCATCTGTTTAAACTATGTGTGCTGAAACCAAAATCGACGAAGCGACGTCGCGCCCTGCCGCTAGTGAATAATGTCTTTATTAAAACTAGTCATTTGCATTTGCTATCATGTCATATTGCATATTTCCCCAAACTGACCACATTATAGCGTTCTGAAAATGGAAACGGACCTGTGAATTGTCTCCCAATGGATACCAGCCAATGGGCAATGGTACAGGGGAAGGCCAAAGAACAGATGGTATGACGATCCTTCACTTTTCCCGTGATCGGCAAAATAAATAAATATTTCACAACATCACATACATTGATCTGACCCCGTGTTAAGTAGCTTAAGCACTTGTGTTACAGACATCAGAATCAACAGTGGTATTACAAATATACTTAAATAGATACATATAACACCCAGACCAGGACAAACAGACATGTTCATGCACACAAATGTTTGTCCTGTGCGGGGATCAAACCCGCGACCTCTTGCGTAATAGGCAACATCTTGACCATTACACCAAGCGGGTCGCAGATAGAACAATCAAACTAATTGCTCCTTGACAGCAATACAAGTACATCAGGATTCCCGTCTCCGGCGTGTCGCTCTTAAGGTAATTGCACACGGTACTGGAGTTTCATAGACGAATTGCACCTATTCGTACCTATTCCGATCGTGCACTGCCACTGACAAGCAGGACAATTTGCCGTCTAACACCCGCATATGTCAACCAGATGAGGCAAAAATCGGTGAAACTACAAATCTGAGATGGATAAAAGCGCGTTAGCTAAATTGCTGATTTGTTCAACAATTGAAAAGTTATATGCTAACTTTTGTTTTCTTTAACTGAGCGCCGGCAAACTAACTCTTCAGCAGAAACGTAACACAATAGTTATGAAGTGCTACTTTCCTAAAACCGAATCTGAAACTTAAACCGAAACATTACACTGCACAAGTAATATAAGCCCTTAATAAATAAATAAATAAAAAGCCTTTTATTTCCTGACAAATATTACAACTTTTCACATCTTAAGTCTAACATTTTTAAGTAATTTGTATATACATATTTTCATTTTTTTAAGATTAATTCATATCTAAATCACAAAGTAAAACTAACTATGCTTAATTGCTAGGTTCAGGAACCCTTTCTGAGGTGAAGGCCTCCTCCAGAGATTGCCATGCTTTTCTGTCTTTCGCGACAGTCATCCAGTTTCTACCTGCAATATGTGTTATGTCGTCTACCCATCTTCATAGTGGTCGGCCTCTTTTTCTATAAGCCCTTACTGGACAACAAACTAATCGCTAGGTACGATGTAGTGACTGTGGTCGGGGCTTACCCCCATCATCTGTGGGAGGCTTACAATCAGATGTAGACTGCAACAGGCTTCATGATGATGATGATGATAATGATGGTAATAAATAAATGCCTTGGACTAACACACCAATTGCCTAGCCCCAAACTTGAAGCTTGTACTTTAAAAGTTATAGAACAAATAGACATACTTGAATAAACATAATATTAAAGTCTACTCGAGTGTTCATCACACAAACATTTTTCCCTAGTGAGATTCGAACCGGCGACCATTGGTTTTGTAGCCAGTGTCTCTGACCACTAGACCAACGGGCCTGTGATGATGATGTTAAAACGTTTCCCAACTTTCTTCTAGAATATTCAAGCATCTCGTTCTTGGTGACTTTGTTGTCTTCTTTACGTATGGACAAATATGCGTTTATGAAACTAAATAACAATTACTATAAAAACCACTAAATAGAGCAACTAAACCATATTACTATTACAGAGAAGAACGAGTATCAATTTCATAAATTGATTTTACATATTGTAAATTAGTTTCACCCGATATTGCTTAAAGGCTTAACAATATTCTGTTTTGTGTTCAGGCTATTACCGATATTGCAATCACTAAGCTGTACAAAGCAATGGTAGTTCCAGTTTAGTTTTGCATTTTAACTACGACTAGCGGCCGCCCGCGACTCCGTCCGCGAGAATTTCGATTTCTAATAGCCTAAAGCCTTCCTCGTCAAATGGACTATCCACAACAAAAAGAATTTTTAAATCCTGAGATTAGCGCGTTCAAACAAACAAACAAACAAACATACAAACAAACAAACTCTTCAGCTTTATACATATATTAGTATATATTGAACTTAATAATTTTTACTTTGATTTTAGCTACTTACAACAAGTAAAACCGTTATGTTTTATCAAAATAATAATCTTTCTGTTGCTTAAATTATTTTAAAATGTTGTGTGTCGTATCGTATTTTAAATTCACCCAAAACTATGCTGAATTGGTTTTCTCTATAAATCAGCTGAGTAGGTTATTACTTAAAATAATACCGAAATAACGTTACACACACACAGAAAAACACGAATGAATTTTCACTTGAATTGAAAAAATATGTTGTTGAATAAAACTTGCATAATAACGAGCATGTATCTATTCAGTTCCATTCATCGAACGTGAATTCCATTCATGGAAAAAAATCATCTTCCTCTCATTTATCTAATAACAGTGAAGGAAAAGAGGAAAATATGAAAGAACCTAATTCGTGTTTTGAAAACATCTGACCTGGAGTATCTCAATACAAAAATTGTAATATCCCTTCTTGTTCAGTGAACCGTGCCCCTTTCTCTGGAAGGCAATGAAATATTTTTATTCCTACGAACCCGCGCAATAAAGGAAGATTAATATTTTATATTAGTATTAAGATGTTTAATATTTCACTTGAAATGCACGTATTGGTTCTAGTACTGATACTCTTATGTGATATGGTATATCGTAAAAGGTTTATGATGAAGATAAAATATTTTCTGTGTAAGCAAGAGTCTGATATGTTGCAGCTTGACGTGGCATGAAATAGTTAAGGCTAGCAATATACGTTGGAATTACCTTCGCTACTTAGATTAAGTTTTACAAAATTATTTCCACTTTAGCAGCCCTGGTTTTGCTGCCTTGGCTTGATAGGTGACCAAAGGGGTTTTATAACTCTCAGAATCATTTATTAGATTAAAAAAATCTAACAGTAACTTCATCGTCTACTCTATCATGTTTCAGTCTTGTATTGTCTTATCGATTCCTCAATACTTTTCAAGGTGCGCCTTATTACTAATGTTATGGTTTTTCATCGTAGCATCGCGTTAGTCCCTAGAGTTTGTAAACGCAGCGTTACAACGAGCCTCGGGCGACGTGTAGTGTCAACATTATACGTGGCTTTTTTTAGACCGTAGATGCAATGTTCTGGTCAAAATCACTACTAATATCAGTATGAGCCCTTTCTGGAATTCCAAGAGATCCGGCTTCATAGCCCATCAAATGTTTCCACCTTGTACGAGTAGTTGAGATGTACAAAAACTACCTCTTTTAGCAAAGACTACATCGCGTTAGTCCCTAGCGTCTACAGCTCTCTGCAACTGGTTTAATTAACACCTGTAATTACCAGAGCCTCGGGCGGGTTGTAGTGTCAACTTTGTACGTGGCTTTGATACAGACCGGAGATGTGTGAAAAGATGGCTCGTTTTGTAGTGACCGAATCCAGTGTGCGAGTAGTATATATTTATGAACTAGTGGCCAGACACGCGTATTTATCCGCGTCCCGAGGGAACTCTTTCCCGTACCGGGATAAAGTATAGCCTATGTTACTCGAGGTGAATGTAACTTTCCAATGGTGAAAGAATTTTTGAAATCGGTTCAGTAGTTTTTGAGTTTACTAGTTACACACAAAAATAGAAATCTTACCTCTTTGTAATATGACTACAGATTACATGTAACAAGTTTTTGTTTTGTACCCATCGTGCACTCATATGGGATGGAAAACAGCGGCAGCTACGAAAGCTAGGCTGAACTACATACATAACTTAGCTTACATCTCAGCTTGCAACCCACTTTACTGCAGCTGAAACACAAGAACGACCATGATTTCATATCACATTGTACAAAAAACTGTCTGATTATTTAATAGTTCATTCTTATGTTTCCATACAATATAATTTAAATATGTATTATAAATTAAATAACTTTTGAAATTGTAACACCGATATAACAACAACAAATCTGCTCATGATTCGCAGAGTTATTCAAGGAAATTCAATTTTCCTTATGGCTAAGGCTAAGGCGTTAGAAACGTACGTACGTATTATATGTATGCATGCTCTTTTTGTGACTCGCATTTTTTTTTGTTTTATATTCCGTTCCACACCTTTTACAGGGGGGCTTCCGTAAACAGAAAAAATATCGCACATTGCTATCGCGAAAGAAAATCCAGCCTATTATAATATCGCTTCCACAGCCTGCGATCTAATTCCCCATTCATCGAACGACGCATTTCCCCTGAAAATCCACAAAGTAAACCTTAAACCCAACGGTGTAAAAACTAAAATCGTTTGATTCCAGGCTATTAGGTTAATCCTTATGGAATTCGATACAAAATAGCTTTATATTTTTTCGGAGGAAACTTGTGCGATCCCGCGAGCTTCTAAATATTGGATTAAGATGAAAACGTGATTTACAGCCGATTGCATTGGGAAATGTCTTGTTAAGAATTATTGTCTTTGTTTAAACTGTTTGTGGTTAACATTGATTTGCTCGGATGAACCAACCCAACAAACAATATATGTTTTTGAATGTTCCTTGTTGCTATGTTTTTTTTTATATATATATATTATAGGGCAGCTATGTTATCTATGTAAGCACTTGTAACAGCTAGGTAACTTTGAAAAGCTTTTGAGAACAGAAATTTAAGTCTCGTCTAGTCATTGTCTGATTTTATTGTTCCCTATTCAACATAATCCTTATAATAATGAACAAAGATGCTGCAAATTTCATCCCTTTAAGCCCGCAGCGACATCTAATTAAATGATTACCGACTGTACCCTGCTTACCGACTCTGTACGCAGTTCCATGTAATCTATTGTACATTGATTTGGGTAGGTTCATAGATTTAACTTGAATATAGCATACTTCTACTATATACCTTTTTTATTTTTTTATTGATGTACTAACAAAAATGTTCCTACTTCCACACTTACGTAATGGTTCTTTTTACAACATTCAGAACAATAACACTAAAGATTTGTACATTTTATTTTGGCAGTTCCCTCTAAGATCATAGTGCTTACACATAATTTCTTTATAAGAGTACCTATATATATAGGTAAATTATTACGTGGGCAGAAAAACCCAACTTCCTCGTAATTTCTTCAAATTAACCCAGTCCTCTCTGACCTTTTCAACTCAAGACAACCTCCTAATGATTTCCCTAACCAGGCACCATGTCAATCACACAACTAATTGAATGAATGCTTGATCGAATTTCTTCTAGTCCCCATCCCGGGGGAAATGAATAGTTTCCCGTCGATCCTTCCCTAAATAGGGGGTCGCCCTGGTAACAAAAGATTACAATGTCACTGGATAGATTGGCAGAAAGAGGAAACGTATAATTATCGACTGCATCTAATAGGGTTCTTATTTTTGAAGTCTATTTGGTTTGGGAATCGGTACTCCTATATTTACTAATAAAACGATAAACACATACTTTAGTAAATTTGCTTACTTTTCCAATTTGTGACATTCTAAATTATTTAGGATGTCACAAACATTTATTACACCGAGAGAAGAGTACAAAGCCTTAAAAACAAGGTCGACTGGCACCTTAACTTGAGGAAATACTGTAGGTATGAAGTATCTATTTAGATTCCTACACAAGGAAAACCTACCCAACCTCCCTGCCAAAACTGGTTTACGGAACTTTTTAACCAAAACTGCAAACATATCAAAAATATGTACCAAACGCAACGTTAGAACGTGGAAGTTTATGACGACAATGATCCCAATTTATATTCTGCAAACCTTTTTATCTAATCCCATATTTTTGCCCGCGCTGTCGTATTTTCACTATTCCCACTTTGACCCTTAAAGTATTGCGTCCGCCCGGAGGTTTTTTATTGTCAAAAGAACCCGGACCAGAGCACGGATATCCGATAGCGGTTAATTTATTTACTCACCGGGGCCCTAGCAATTGACCCGGATATTTTACCCAGCTCCGGAATTATATCTGAGTGTGTCCGGGTGGAAATGTCACATTGCAAGTTACGAGCGGAATTAGGAAGGTTAAGGTGCCTAATTTTGCAAGAACTGTAGAGTAATTGGACTTCATCCAAATGTAAGGATTGCTGCAAAACTTAGACTGAGTTAGCTCCTTTGTTCTAGGTTGTCAAAGTTACAATTTAAGTGTATTAACTATATGTACAGTGTAGAAGCCATTCAACATGATGAAAAAATAAGTTGGTAAGTATTAGGAAATGTGAAATCTTCGAGCGATAACGATTGTAGCATAGAAAATAAATACACTAATATTAGCAGAGTTTAAAACAATATACCATTTTCCTGTAACAGAAAAACTTCAAAACTCATCTCTAGATTTCAAGATCTTTCAGACATGTCTGCTCAGATATACAAACATTCCCTCCTATCCGAACATAAACATAAGATCCCATTCCATTTCGTGAATGTATAATACAATAAATTGGCAACGGTAATACCATCCCCGGGGTATTTACCTACAAAAAATATGACGCTAAAATAAAAATACCGCGAAATCAGCAGCGTTCTGCCAACTTGCAGAAACTAATTCAATCGCGGTAGTGTGGCATCCCTGCGGACTGAAGTTTGTATGTCTCACTTCTTTGTTCCTTGCTTTGTGGCGTCAAATTGATACAAATTGCTTCAGGGAGTTCAGCAGTGATTACTTTGCTGGCAATTTGAGCTATTGACTCGTTTACGGGTTAGCATTTGATGTTTAGGAGATGTTTTCTGAACAAGGAAAGTTTTATAGGAGTAAATCCTTGATAATTACTGGTAGAGCTACGAACAATGGCAAGAGTTAAAAGGATTTGTAGTCCAAGTTCGAAACACAAAAACTTGCCTGACTCCAACGAAATTCAGCCTCAAATTTAAAAGTCCACTTAAAGACTGGTTAAATATACTTATATTCTTTTTTTTTCTTAATAAAAAACATACTCAGTGAAAGCAACTGAATACAAAGACATCATACCCAATCGCTTGACAAAAATTTCCATCATCAAACGGTCACATTTTCAATAACGTTCATTTATACTTTACACCTTTGAACGAAGCCCTGGAAAAGTCAACGTTGTAAGTTAAATTCCCCATAAAAAGCGGTGTTTGTTCCCGAAAATCCGGAAAACACGACGGCTTCGGCCTCAGAAAGCAGATGGAGTCATAATAATTCCGATCACGCCCGCTTCAGGTCGAAATGTCCTGCCGGCCGTTCGAAGAAATTCGTGTTTTTAACCGAACTTGTTTTTAGGCCACAATTTAGTAGATGTTCGTGTTAAGAAAATTACTTATCCGTGTTTTGGTCGAGGATATAATGTGATTACGGTGAGGTGAATATTTTTCTGCAGAATTTTGCGGCTTTGTGTAGAAACACACTTATCGGAAAAAACGCGACCGAAGTTCATTGTTCATCATTCATTCAATGGTAATTTCTGATGGTGTGTCATCATTCATTTAAAAACCATTGCAGGCTAGGAAGGGTAATGATGTGACAATGTGTGTTTCTATACTTTGGTAGAAATTAATTTCTGCGCTGCATTTTTGTCTACATTCGCTTTAAGGGTGCGACATGACATGCGACATAAGACACATCCTTAGACATTGGATCAGTTTTTAAAGTCTTTTCTGTAAGCTAGATATAGCATATATAGACTGGTCAACAGGAAAAAGATGCAGTATAAGGAACTTAAATATTAATAGGAAATGTATTTGTGTAATAGTATCTGTGTTTGGTAAACACAATATTTATGAGTAGTATGAAGGGTCTTCCCGCAAAGGGAAGTTAATAAAACCCGATGAATATTTGATGTTCCCGTAAGCGAGGGGGTATCATTAAGCCCACTAAAGCCGTCATAAGTATGGTTTTAGGGAGTTAACTAATGTTTAATGTATAAATTATTTAAGTACATTTTATTATTAACTCGGATCTAAACATTGTGTTCGCACTGTAAACTCGATCAATGAATGGGATATTTATATGTAGATTTCTAGACAGATGTGAAAGGTATACATAAAGAAGTTTTTTGTAAGGAAGATTTTCAAAAGTATTGCAAAAATAAAATAACAACGCATTTTTTTTGTTGCTAAGTTAAATAAACACTTTCGCATTTGGAATTACAAGAGTTACACCAAATTTTAATGGGTCAAATAATCTGTGTTTGTCACAGTATGGAAGGCAGGATAGTAACTCTTTCGTTAACCTTCTTCAAGTACTTTCAGAACTTAAATAAGTTTTACAAACACGAGCTCAGGACCAGTTTACTTGTATTATGTAAGCCGCTACATCTCAACTGATCAAACAAGGGACCACTGAGCCGTTATTAATGGTGAAATTTAAATTTTAACGCTTTCAGCTGGCAGGGTAAGGCGAGCCAGCGAAGAGTCCGTTGAAGTTTTCAAAAGCTCAGTGATAACTTACTGTTTGGCGTAAGTCATGGAATCGGTTAGCACATTTTCTGTGACCATGATCTGCTTAAAGTCAATTGAGATACCAAAATCCATCTTTGTAACGCAGAAGGTTTCAAATTATGGTGGCCTTTGCCCTGTAGTGGGATATTGATAGGCTGACAATTTACTACACTTTTCATTTAATTAAGATACTGCCGTGTATTACCGCCGATTTGTCAAGATTGGTCCCGCAGTCGCCACCCTGGGCAGGTTAATCTGCCCGGGCAAAACCCCTATCTGGGAAGGCCCAAGTCCCAGTGTACTGCAACACACTGCTGGTGGCATAATAACACATAATCAACAGCTAATTGCATGCCCATAAATCATATCCACTCAAAAAAAATTACATGTATCGGAATTAATTTCAAAAGTTAGCATCCGGCTCGTTTTTATGTTTTGTTTGGTAAGTAATTTAAAATAACCTTTAGGAATATATCACAATTGATAACAATTGTTATCATTAACCTTTTTATACATGATAATGATAATATTCTGCCCTAATACATAATTTTCTGATTTGTCCAAAAATGTTTGGAGAAGGGAATATGTACATATGACATGTAGTAGTTATTTCATCCGCTTTATTCTCTGACTTGGGCTTGGCTTCGTTTTAAAGACAATACAAAATTTAATTAAACTTTAGTCTGGATAGTTTATTGGTTCTTTACCAAGGTTCTGTTCAATGAGGGTAGTTTTTGTCTTTATTACTTCAATGAGCGGTTTTAAATTATTCATTGCTGCTTTTCATGATCTTTTTCTGTTTAATACATTTCCGTTTTAAGAGAAACTCAATTACCTTTGAGAGCCAGTGGAAGTTATATTTCATTTTAGCTATTCACTTCAGAATGGAGCGTATAAAAGTTTGATAATATTAACTTTGTAAGGTAGGGTTTAGTCAAAGAATTAATTATTTCCAAAATGTATTTCCTATTATCAAAAGTATCTACAAGCGTGTAGTGGTAATTCTTGGTAATAATTTCTTATTTCTCTTTATTAGAGAAAACAGCATAATGTTTTCATTTCATGAAAACCAAATATTTAAAAGAAAATATATTCTTTCAAAATTCATCTTCAAGCACCTTAAGTCGAAGAATCAGTTAACTTGAAAAATTGATAAAGTTTTCTACTTATTTTTCAAATCCATATTAAGACTTGAATCTAAATCAAGCACTATAATATTATATTTCATGGACATTTTCGGTCTTACAACAAATACACCAATTAAAAGTTATCTGCATCGGTTGTTTCATACCATCTATCCATACTCGTACTTCTCTTCATCAAAACCATGTTGCGACTTGAATCTAAATTAAGTATTATAGGCACCTTGCGTAGCGATGACTCTGCCATCTCGTGACTCATATTCAAAACTTTTACTCTCAATGTCGGTAACTCTAATGTCAAACCACGGAAAACACGGTGCCTTATTCTGCCATCTAGTTACTCATATTCGAAACTTTTACGCTCAATGTAAAATTTTACTGTCAAACCATAATAATAATCGGGATTTTGGCGCCTCTATAGTTTCTGCACGGTGCCTATTATATTTTCTGGACATTTTCGATCTTGCATCAAATACACCAATTAAAAGTTATCTGCAACGGTAGTTTCGTACTGACTACGAGTATCTATACTTCCCCTCATCACAAGTGAGCTAGAACATCTAAAGTTGCACAAAGTGTAAGCAAGTGTAGGCATTCGATAGACTGCTCTCGTTAAATGTTCTCCACAAAGACTATTGTGTTTCGCAGACGAGAAATGAAAAATATTTCGAGACTAGCTCCTTCCCTTGGTGCTGTTTTCTGTTGTAATTTTAATTAAAATGAAGACTTTTTCTTTATGATTCTTTAAGGCAGGCGACGCATCTACGACCCTTGTCAGCGGTGATCACTTACCATCAGATGACCCTCTTGTTCATTTTTCTAGTGAGATATAAAAAAAAAAAAATATTTATCAATTTTATTGCACTCTGAATTCAATAATTAATTAATTAACGAATTTATTATTAATATGATACTATATAGAATAATAAATGAATATTTATACTATGTTAAGTTAACAAACTGCCAATCAAATGATCTTGAATGGTCTGTAATGAGTCTTTCATACATACTCGTATCTGTGTCTATGATGGCAATAGCAGTATATTCTTTTAATTTCTCCATCCTAATTTTAATTCCACACAAGCATACAGACAGACGACATTCTTCCATGTAGATATGATATTGTTACCGTCATAAGAGACTTTATTCAGTCAGTCCTCTGAAAGGTTTCGAAGCCAATCGATCTTTCTTGAATGGATGTCGAGACTACTCGACTGTACGAAGAGTCGTTAGTACATTCTCTCATCAGATTTATTATGTTTATATACTAAGCTTCTGACCGTAATTTGGTAGGAACTTCATAGTTTTATTTCTATAATATTATTCTCATTTCTAGTTGATGATTTGATTGTAATTAACCTTTTTATTTTACTAAGGAAAAATAGGAAAGAGCAGCAAATAATAACAATAAATTATAAATTCCGTGGACTAACACACCAATTGTCTGACCCCAAACAAGCTCGAACCTTGTAATATGATAAACATACTTGTACTTTTACTTTTTAGGGTTCCGTAGCCAAATGGCAAAAAAGGAACCCTTATAGTTTCGTCATGTCTGTCTGTCTGTCTGTCTGTCTGTCTGTCTGTCTGTCCTGGTTCGTTCTCCGCCGTTTCTGAACCGATTGCCACGAAAATTGGTGGAGAGATGTATAGTGATAATTCAAGAATAGGTTTTTAAAATTATCGAAAAATAATCATTTTTTACCCCCCCCTCCCATACAGCGAAAAGATAAATCTAAAAAAAAAATTCGACTTAACCCATCGTGTAGAGTATCGTTAAACAGGTATTTTTAAATACAATAAAACTCGCCTTGAAAGCATGTGGATCAAACACCCCAGTCTCGAGATATTTTAATACAAAGTTAAAATTAGAGCGTCCCCCCCCCCTTAACTTTTGAAATACTATTACAATAATTCTGAAAAAAATGTCCTGTATACCTCCAAGTAAGTACTTTCAACGAAAACTATAGCGAACTCTGTATCATACATAGTTATTTTTATACAACTCGACCAACTTATGAAGTGCAGTTGCCCTTACTAAATGTTGTCTTAATCGGTCGGGCCATCTTTTAGCTACGGAACCCTTTCATGGGCGTGTCCGACACGCTTTTGGCCGGTTTTTTTTTTAAATACAGACGTTCTTAAATGTATACAAAAAGCACCCAGAACAGAACAAACAAATGTTTCTTGTTCTATCAATCAACTTCTTGACCACTACACCAAGCGGGTCGAAACAGATTGTATTTATTTGTTCTGAAAAATCTTAAAAGCATTTTGACCATTTATTTTCTCGATAGTTTCTGCTTGCTACCAAAGCACGATGGTAGAATATTCTGTAACCTAGATTGTTTAATATTTATAAGTGTTTAAGTTTGAGTAGTTTTGCAGCTAATATTCTAAAGTAAATCGAATGAGCCATTGGGCTTACTTCGAGTATCGCTAGCTTTTCAAACGTGTACTTTTTGGTACAGTTCGGTATATATCTATCTTTCATATTTTATCCATCGATCTAATTTATTGTTTACTGATATTTAACTTTTATCTTTTCATTAAAAAACCGGCGCAATCTTTGAGCTTCCCTTCCTTATTGCCAAGAACAGTTTTCTAGGAAAACTAAGCAATATCTTTTGCAATCTAAACGAGCGCTATCAAAAGAGGACCGTCTTTTGTGAGTCGAATAGAACATCACTTTGTTTCAAAAGTACCCAACAAAGACGTGCCTTGAACAGAAATACAACATTAACAAGAGCGAATTGATCGTTGAAAATTAAACCTTATTGTGTAGCAGATAAGGTTCAAGTCGACGCAGGAGGTTTCTTGTTAGCCAACGACAACCTTCTTTAATGTCAACTGAAAACGACTAGGTGTAAGTCATAGTTTTACACGTCTTATATTTTGTTAAAGTTAAATTGGGTTTTATGAAATGACTTCTTGGTGGAGTGCAAATGGTGTGCAAAATCCTCAGAGGTCGTAGGTTCAATTCCAATATCAAACATGGTGTTTTATCATATAATATATATTGAAGATATAACGCCACGAAAAACAAACACAATAATAATAAACGTTCGCCTGAAAATCGCAGGGCAACAGATTTGAAAGTAAAATTGACGCAAGACAAAACCGAAAACTCCTTACAAGTCGAATATCTTCTTCGCAAAGCATCGAAGATTCTCGACCCTATCCCAGTGGCGTGCATACCATATAGGCATTTAGGCAGTGCCTACCTTAACAAAAATTTAAATTAGTCATTACATTCATAAATAATAATTTTGTCATTTAAAACATCAAATTACATAAAACAACCAATATAAAACTAAAGAAAAATGAATTTTCAATCATCATTTCAAAATCTTCATTTCTACGCGGCACTTTCTATAGCGACGAACTCGGTAAGCACAAGTTCGACGGCATCTATGAGATATCTTATCATAGCTGTCAAAATACAGTATGACCGGCTACGCGACAAAATTGAAAAGTCACATTTTAGTGCACACGCCAAACTAGACGGTGACATTTAAAATAGCCGTATAAACTTCCTAAAGTAGGCTTGCTTACGCCGAACGAGAATTAATCTTAAAAGCATTTTTGGATAAATAACGAATGTAAGCACCAAAAATAAATGAAAATCGATTAATAAGCGACCTTCCAAGGTATAATCAGTTCAAATTCAATAATAAGTAATGAAAAGACGTAATTTAGTACCGCAATTACAAGAATAAGAAGTGCGCGGGTTAGTTTACCTTTGCACATTAAAAGATGGCGCTCAAAGTCAAACAATAAATTAACACGTAAAAAGATTTCGAGTTTCTTTAAAAAATAATCGTTATTAAATGATATAAACATCTCTATAAAAAAAAATTGCATTCTGAAACTTACATATAAAATAAATTAATAAATATATATTACGTATTTTGTTTTTCATTTGAATTCTGCAGCATCGACATAGTTTATCTGCACGACAAAAGATGGCGCAAGCATCGCCAAATGTTCGGCGTTTTCATACTAATATTTTATCCATAAAATTATATATATGTCTTTATACTCGTTTATGTATATTTGAAAATTCTAAAATTAAATTAACTTTTCATTTTTAAACTAATTAGAGTGAAATAACGATTTTGGAACTTAAAAGTAGTTAAAAAGTTTTCTAATACGAACTTCACCAGCCATGTTTTTTATTGTCTATTTGCAAAACTACTTGTGAGCGAGTTTCAAAACCTTATTATTGTAATTTATTGGTTTTCAGTGATCTAAGTGAAGTAATATTGTGTTATTATTTTGTGTTGTGAGTGAACTTACAACTATGGATAAATTGCAGTGTTCGGTATGTCCCCAAAACTCTATTTGTATAAAACAGCTGAGATTAAATCCCTTTAATCAATTTTTGTTTGTTGACAAGGCAAACATATTATCTTTAGCTAGGCCTACTCCAGACTTACCGTTAATAACTCAAAAAAAAGGTACTATTTTGAGGCATTTTAATCCTAAATATTATGAGAATTTTAGTTGGCTTTCGGGCTGTGTTCATTCAAATTTGCTCTTTTGTTTACCATGTTTATTGTTTTCCACGAATAAATGTGTGTGGAATGATTTTTATTTTATACGCATCATTTAGTTTTTGTGCCTACCTAGTCAAAAAACCTATGCACGCCACTGCCCTATCCCCTGTTCATAAGACGTAAAATAAAGTTGGTAACTCGCAAAGTACCTCACACATAAAGCAAAAATTTTCCATCGGGAGAGAAAAGTAAAACTGAACATCTGTTGCGGACATCGTATCCGGTGAAATTCAGAACAAATTTATTCTGTCCCAAAAGGAGTAAATTACAAGAAATATTGTCAGCGCCAACTGTTGAGAAAGTTCCGACAGGAGTAAAGGATACAAATTGGTATTTTGCTTTGAGAAATACACAATTGACGATAAGTTCCCTCGGACTCCATTCGTCATTCCAGTTTTCCGCACGCAAACTGAATTGTGAATTGTATTAAGCGACGACTGGTAAGCGATACACTATATCGTATTCAATAAACGCGGTCATATCTTCACAATTTACTTTCAAATAATTTTACGCTTTTACCTTTGTTATATGCAAAAAAGTTTTGAATAGTATCACTATTAATCTATCAAATTTAATCACAGTATATTAGCTTCCTTCTGCGTAATGTTAACTTAAAAGGAGACCTTATACTGCCTCACGTCTTGTTAAAATTGACAATTTTTTTGTAAATTAGGGACGCATATTTCACAAGTTTAAAAATTAGCTATAAATAGTAAGGAAACGATAAAAATTACTCATATTTATGACTACAATCAATCAATAGTTATTCTAGTTGCAATTCCATCATAAAATCAACGGAAGTCCTGCCTTTGAGGGCACCAACATTATCAATAGGTTATCGACAATTCATTTTATTGTCAGCAGCGCTAGTACTAATACCGCATAATTTCCGCTAGCCACAGAACAATCGATGCGTCCATAAAATATTCAACACTTTAGACCGCAAACCGCTAATTTCTATAACAAATTAAATTCCCCATAATCCACGTATTCGTAGTAAATATTTAAGGAGACAGTGTCTTTTCAAAGAGGGTACATTACTGGCATTAGAGGTAATTATGGGGAATATCGGGTAGACTCGGCGGCGGCTCACGAGCGAGTGTCTACGGGAAATGATACGGTATTAGACGTTTGATGCACAGATGTTTGTAATAAGTCTTGTTTTACTGTGTGATAATGATAATAATATGTACTGTAAGTGCGTGTCGGAAATTCACAGGGTGTAAATTAAGAGTAAGTGATCCTTGCCGCAAATTGAGGATAACAAGCATTAAAAGAGTAACATTCATCAGAGTATTAAGTAATGAAAAGGGCTCACGTAAACTAATAATGATAAATATTTTCCTGATTTTAAGATAATATGTAGTTGTTTTCAATATGTGTTTTTTTCCTAGAACATGGGTAGAAGGAAATTGAACACACCTACTTACTGTGATTTACCATTAGTTGGGTAATTGGCATAACTTGTATTATTTTTAGATAATCATAGTCATCAAAGACCATCACTATTATTTATCTTTGACTTCGGACGCTTTATTTGTATTCAACTTTGACTTTAAATAAGTAAATACATTTTTTTGAAGAAATTAATAGAAAAATGTTGTTACCATAAACTCTTGTGTAGACTCGCAGCTTTTTGTGTAGATACTCCCGACAAGCTTTACTACGCACAAGAAAAAGTTAAAATCATGTCGCGAAAAAAAATAACAACGCAAGATTACAAAACGGGTCCTTTAATCTTTACAGCAAAAAAGCAATACCCTCGTAATAAAAAGGGCATTTTAATCATAGTGAATCTTCCGCGTTGACAGCAGTGAGATATTAAAGTAAAACAAAACCTTTTGTCTAGTACCCCCGTGCATTGTCATGCGCGTGTTTTGTTCTCTTTTCGCGCAATGTGTAATTACTTGGCACTTTTTTTGCCGACTACCTTTTTGCACCTCGCGCGCTTTTCGGCGCGAAATACTGGCAGTTTTTGATGTTACTTTTGTAATAAAAAAGTAATAAATATTCCCACACAATAACATTTATTGATCAGAGTCCGTGTTAAGTAGCTTAAGTAGCAGTAATGTACAAATATATTTAATTAGATAGGTACATAAAGCACCCAGGACACACATACATGTTCATGCACACAAATATTTGTCCAGCGTGGGGATCGAACCCGCAACCTCTTGGTCGAATAGTCAACTTCTCGACCAAAACACGAGTAAAACAACCATTCTTCTATTGTTTTGGTTTTCTAGCAAATCTGACTGACCACGGTTGTTGTTACATACATAATACTGTGTACTAAACAATAAAGTTAAGTCTCGTTGATAATGAAACGCAAAAGTCTACATTCTTATAAAGAAATTGAGGTTTTGAATAAAAAGAAGACTGGCCCCAAAGAGAGAAGATGGATTCGGCATTTCACATTTAACATGTGTAGTTTTTTTAAACTGTGCTTAAGTAAAATACTTTTGTTCACAATGGCTACTATAGCCATTGTAAAGAAAAACGGTTTCCGTCTCACAAAGTTATTGCTTAATCATAAACCCTTTCAAACCGTAGACACCGGCCCTTACCAAGTCATTTAGCCGTCCCTGGGGCCGGCCCCTTAGACGAGTAAATCCGGGTTTCCTGTAGTTTTATTCCAAGCCATTTAATTAATTAACGGTCATTACAAAAAGGTCCGGGACGCGATGGAGATTAACGTTTGATCTGTCAAAAAGGTAATGATGTGGAACTTGCCATGATTGTACGTGTGAGTCGTAGGTTTCACATTACTCATCTGAACTAGCGACGCCATTTTGGAATGTGAGCTTCTGTAAATTGTATAAAAGAACTTTACTATACCATTGATGTTGTTATGTTTAAGAAGTGGTTTCTATAATGTGGTTTCCATAACAATAAAATTATGGACATTAAAACTCTTCGTCTCTTTTTGACGTTACCTTTTCTGAATAAAATATTACTGAAACGGAAAATCCTAATAAAAACAATTATGTCAGTAGTAGAGTTCAATGATTGAATTTAGATTGATATCTGTGCTAATCGTATTATCGTTCTACACGATGAATTTTGTTTCCAAGTCTGAGTTTCATTCAAGCTCAGAAACCTTCGAAAATTGCAATATCACACACTATGCCGAAATTACGTCGCGTAATATTGAATAGAACTGCTATTGCTTCGGTCGATTTATTTCAGCCTAGTGTGTTCCTACACTTAATGCATATTATATACTCAACGGTATTTTTATCACTCCAATCAATGCATGTATATGTATCTCTATCTGGATAGCCCAAAACGCTTTGTTTACCTAACTCGATGGATTCAACTTATATAATATTTTATTAATTCTCCTACCGAGTTACTCTCGGCTAAATAACTCAACAGGAGGAGTAATTCGTGAGCAGGAAATGGTGCGGAATGGAAGCAAACGTTGCGGGTTTGATGCCTGGCTTGCACATAAGGGGACACGCACACTGATGCGATATGGAGACGTTGAGTTTTTCCAATTTCATTATTTTATGTTTTAAGCTATTTGAAAGCTTTTTTTTTTGATAATTCCTTCTGCATACCTAAACCAGCACTATCTCTTGCCAATGATTGCATAATAAAAGTATGAAATACATGGGTACATTTACTACCAATTTAATACTTTCATCCGATCCGGCAGACAACTGAGGTTATTTACATAGCTCCCCCATTAGAATGCTGAAGTGACAGTGGGCTGGCCGTATGGCCAGCTGTAAAACCGACAACCGTTGGGGAAAACAAGTTCTGGAGAAGATAACACATTTCAGCAAGAGTCACAAAAAGCGCAGTGTAGGACGCCCTCGGGCAAAGTGGAGTGACGATCTGCGCAAGATGGCTGGCAGGAGCTGGATCTAGTCGCCGAGGATCACGCTAAGTGGAAAGCCCAAGACAAGCCTATGTCCAGTAGTGTACCTATTCCATTTATTTCAAGTTTGACCGTTTCATTTCCTAGAGAAATATTCATACAAATATTATAACGTCATACCGCAGTACACGTCGCTCCTTTAAAAGGGTTTCGAGGCGAGAAGGGTCTAATTAACGACCTCCGCAAGAAATGACCTGAAATGATTTGAGCTGCTACAGTAAGCTGAGTTAGCGGTGTTAGCACCTTTCATATACATATTATGTACATGTTATTATGTAGTGGTTCGCTAGTTGTTTGTACTTTAATATGCTGCCTAAAATAATTATGAGCGGAAATTCTTCTTATGCCTGCACGCGTTTTAGTCCGGATTAAATAATTTGACATAATTACAGTGGGTAAAATAAGGCAGTATACTTTTCTTTAAGAATACAAATCATTAGCATTCCATCCTCGTCAAGAGCAATTGAAAAATCACAAAATTGCCCAAATAGTACACAGGAAGCATCAACGCTATTTACCATAATTTCAATCCTCATCCGCATCAGATACAGTTGTAAACTAGATTCAAGACCGCCGAAATGCTAATGAGGTTAACTATGCATTACTAGCCGCGGCTAATGAAAGGGCCGCGTCCATTAGTGGCCGCCGATGAATATTCAGAGGGTGTAACGCATTATGGCAAGGCTGTTGCATAAACTTAGGTTGCAGTCGAGTAAATCTGAAATTTGTTGGGCGAGGATTTTACAGACAACTCAATTGAGTAGCTTCCTATTTGTAGGGAAACTCGTTAGCCTATCTTTTGATGATTTAAGTAATAGGCGATAATATCACAGAAAACTTATTTAGATTAGATTTTTGAAATGGGTTGTGAACGGTCGTACATACGTTATTAATAATTGGCATAGTTAGGCAACCACACATATTTTTTACGATTTAGGATTCTCATACACATATTTTGGTAAAAAAGGTACAGTCGACAAAAATATGCTGATTTAGAAAAACAATCATGCCATTCGACTCGTTTCGAATTTCAATGATGATTTTCATAGTCATTCCTTCGTGATAATGTTCGCAGACGATGTGCAAACAACATTTATTTCCCGTGTTAATCAGCTCCATACTCGCTGCATTGTTTGTAAGTGCGCATTGCTAATTATTGATTCGATTAAGTGTTATTGGATTGCATTTTCGGGACGCGATGGACGTATGTAATAAACGGTATAATTTTCATGTTGTCATCTGTATGAATGGATAAATTAAGGTGATACCTACCTTTAGAATTGAGTTACATCATGACGAGTGATAGTTTGAGTTTATATTAAATTTAACAACTGCAATATAAATAATATTGTAATTAACTTTAATTATTAGGTTAAAAATGTACATAAGTAGGTACTATAAAATGTAAATGTGTAGGTACTATAACTACTCTACACAAAAGTGTTTCTAGCATAAAAGGAACATGAGAGAAGTTTTCGATCGTAATGATAGTGCCAATGTTTGTTCGATTGCTATTTTTGCAAACGTAGAAATGTCAAATACCTTACCTAGCTGTAATCAAAAAAGGCAAGTCCAGAATTGAGCCTACTGTCTTATTATTAGAGTCTTATTATTCAATAATGAGACCTGTTAGTATGAAATCAAACACACTACGGCTTCGTGGGAATCATAATGCTGTGATTTTGCCCCTGTCTTTTCCATAAAACCTAAAAATACCATCCAAAATCATCAACCCAGCGTCCAATACCAACGCCATTCCAAAAACGGATACGAAACTCTCGTCTGAGTCAGAGCAACAAACGTCAGGCATCGCAGTCACAGCCCATTGCCGGTCTTTGACTGCACGCCACAGTTGTCCCAGTAATGGACTGAGAAATTACATCAAACAGATGCAGGGACTGTTGAACAGTTCCGAGGAACGGATGCTTCGCATATAAACGATGAGGCATGATATTCTTTTGTCGAACTTATTATTGGGACATCGCCAAACTTCGTGCAAGTTATAATATTTTTTGCAATTCTTTTTTGTAACAAATGAGACTGTTATTCAATCTGGGGGCACGGCAGTGCCCCCACCAATCAAGCGCGAAGCAAACACTGCCGTACCATCCTTTACTGGATAATATTTTTGCAATTATTTTTTGTAACATAATGAGCTATTCAAGTGTAGTTCGAAAAACGGTTAATCATGGTGGTATAATAAGATAAGTGCTAGTTAAGCATATGAATTCAATGAAAACACCTATAATAATATTAGCCTAAATAAATTAACAGAGTCCAAACAGCTATGCAATCAGACTTAATGTTTGTACTGAGTTACTAACTGATTATTAACATATTATACGAGTATGACATCTGATCTGGTCGAGATATTAACGAATTTCAACCTTATTGTGTTTACTGCAAATATAATGATTTGACTATATTTTTATCAACGTATTCTTCTTATAAAATAAGTAAAATTATTAGCTGTAATAACATGTTGTAAATTTTAGAAGGACCCTTCAGCTTATCTCGATACCATTCCTTGAATTGACCGACCCACTTTACATACGCGTAACATTTTCAATATCCAAAACACTGGAAATGCCGCCAAATTCAATAATGTCAAGTATGAAAGTAGCACCACACCCCTCTTGGAAAACTTGAGAAAAAAATACTTTGAGGCACCCCTTTGATGTATGAATATTTTTCTTCAGCGATTGATATCAAAACACATATGTTACTTTCCTACCGAATCCGTAAGGGCTTTTAAGTATTCACATGCGATGTAAGATATCGGTTAATAATATTCTTTTGAGTTTGATTTGGTTCAATAAGTATCTAAGCGTATCAATTACTCTGATGAGAAGTTTGATACTGCATCAAAGAAAGCGGTCTCTTGTGTTGGACTTTTGAAGTTATTTGGTTTAGATTGACTGCTCAAAAGACGCAAATTTGACAACGGAAGGCTCGTTAACCGTTCATTCCGACTATGGTCTAAAATTTAGACCATAGACTCTAAATGGTCTGGTTTCATTTTTATGGGCTATGATGCAACCGGGAGAGGCGCAAGGATGTTGATGATGGCTTTTTCGATAGGAATTCATGGAACTGTCGACTAAACATGTCTAAACCTGGACCAAAAAATCACATAAATCATTGACCATTTCCATGTTTACTCAAGCGTCTAGTATTAATCTTCTTTTGTTCACAATCGATTCATAACAAAAACACTTTGCGGATTATTCTGAACGAACGAACACAAATCAAGTCAGTTCCTCCGCAAATAAAATCAATATCATCTCTCGAGATTGATGGAACAGCCAATAAGATGACTTGCTAACGCTTTCTCGCGAAGAGGTGTCATTTTTCATGTCACATTAAAGATAAACGATAAATTCCAGCTAAAAACTTTCGTACTTAATCACTCGGAAATTGCAAGAGTTTGGGAAATTTTATTTATGCCAAATTTTGAAGAAACTTTTATTTAAATTAATCGCTGGGTTCCTATTTTAATTTCTGTGGTTACCTTAAAATATCAAGGTTTTGATTTCAGCATTCTTCGTGGTTTAAACATGTGTAGTAAACTAAAAAATTGAGAGCAAAACTGTTACATAAACATACTACGATATTATTATATGAATATATGAAAAAACTAACACATTCATATTTTAATGTGAAAAATAAATATATATGTTATTTAATTTATGTATTCTATTACAAACTTCAAACATTTGGGTTAAGAGATATGGCTCATGTCACAAACAAAAAGAAAGTAGCCTTGTAACGAAAAAACGAATACAGTAATAAATTTTTTTTTTTTTTCTAGTTTTTTTGAATTTACTAACGAAGAATATTCCCTTTTTATCATACTCGTATAAGTGTAAGAAGATAAATCAAATAGATCCAGAAAAAGAAAAAGATTATTGGCGGATATAATTTTTCTAAAACTAACCCAAAGGTAACTCAGTGGAGATAGCGTTGTCCGAATAATACATATCAATCTTAAATCTGTACAAAAACCCGCAACATAAATAACTTGAATTTTCACTTACCCGCACAATATAGGGTGAGACCAGACTAACTCGAAGGATTTTCTGCCCAAATAAGCAATATCACAGTTTGTCCAAACACTTGTGAACCAATAAGTCGCACGTGTCACCTCGTATCTCAATTCTATCGTCACTTATTGCCCTTCAATCTCGAAATATCTCAACGCGAAATTCAACCCTATCCGGTAGTTTTAGGGAATATTTTTTGTTAGCATTGTCACTGTGGCAGAGATGAATTAATATCAGATGTAAGTGACTAGTGGTTTTGGTGTCAAAAACAAAATGAATATTTATAGCTTGGATGGTTATTGCGACTGTGTTTTGTTTTTGCGGAAAATAATATTTTTCCTGGTGCATAAGTAAGTACTATTATAAGCGCTTATTTAAATATATTTTCCAGTAGCATAAAGATCTCTTCATAGAATGTGTCTAGTATTTGTATTATCTTCTGATTATTATGACCTTATTACCAGCTGCGTGAAGCTATTTACGTTACAGTTAAAATAAAAACATCAAGAGTCGTCATTACATATTGAAAAACAATCAATAAAGTGAACGTTTACAACATAGCGGGATTATTGAAAAACAGAATCAAAGTCTTTACCAGCAACAAAATTAACAAAGAGACAACACCAAAATTATCACAAACAGGATATGAAAAAGAGCAAAATGAGCGTATTTAAGCGAATTGAGCGGTACCCACAGTCGTTTGCAGGCAATGGGCTGTGACCCATAATGTTTTCGCTTGTGACCACGCCGCTCCTTTGAACCTAATAAGCGCAAATGGCTTATAACACGAGTGCAGTGAGACGAAAAAAGTGTTGGCAAGTATTTTTAGTATTTCTTTTGTATGTAAGAACCCAATACTTGTGACTTTTTCTGTTTATATAGTACACATAAATACTATACGGTTTCGTGTCACCATTAAAATAAATCTGGATCAAATACACGATGTCGCATAATAAATAGTTAACTTGATCGTCGAATAGGGGTCTGAATATGCAGAAGTGATTATTTCAACGATACTTATCACAGGTATTAGTAGCACACCTTCCTCAGTCAAAAGGCCGTAGCGACATATAAGTTTCCTAATAAATATATTCAATTGAAAGAAAGATAGAAGAAAGATTTCTCTGAATCCGCTATACTCTGGAACTGGTTCGAATTGAAAATATACTTTTTGTGTTGGATAGTCCATTTGTTTAGAAAAGCTTTAATTATAATACTATAACACTATGTTTGCGAAAATTGAAATCCACGGGGACGGAGTCGCGGCCGGCCACTAGTTCCATTATATGGCTACGAAGTAAACTTTCCGTCAGAGTATTTCATGTGAAAAAATCTGGCAAAACCAGAAAATTTCCATCGCAGCTGCTGCTGACATTGAAAAGTCGCTTCCAACTCGACACCCGTTGCATCCTACGTGTAACAGGACCGCGAAATTGGTATTAATCTACATAACTCGCCTATACAACTGTCATTAACTGGTGCATAGCAGCTAGCGCCTCAGGACAAGTTATTGCCTATTCATAAGCTCAGTGCAAGCCTGTATGCTTCCAGAAATGACACTTTCGATCGAAACACAACCTTATTTTGCACCACTAAGAAATAGTTTTGAATGCTCCTTAAATTCGAGAGTGTAAATTTTACATTGCTGAGAAATTGCACGTGCAAAGATATTTTGCGAGTGAATATTCTTTTGCTTTCCAAATTTGAACTTAATGCTCCTACAATTAAAGAAGCTAGAGTTCTTTTGAGGTGAAAAACAGTGTTATAGAAAAGAATATGCGTTTATTACAGCAGTGAGAAGCCGACACTTGAGGTTGTCATTACGAACTATTTGCGATGGTGAGTTTTGAAATAAGTTTTCATGAATATTTTAATAAATAAGGCGCCGGTCTCCCGCTAAAGGCTTAAACGGTCTTAAGACCATCATTAATTTAAACTCCGGTCGTGATGGCAATAGTTTATCAACATGCTCTTTGCTCATTGGTATGCAATTTATTGAAGAGTAAACGTAAATTTGAACATCGTTTTCTGGAGAAATAACAATTTAACAGTTGATTTCAAATGGCTTGATGCTAATTTTGTAGTATTTCCATGAAAAAGAAAATACTTGGTACAGTAAGCACTAGAAAAGACCTTTAAAATGGCTGTTCATATATTCCTTATTTTGATTTTCAATTTATTTTTTTAGGTCGGATCTCATTAATATATCTTTATAAAAAATATGCTTTTTGGGTCACTGCTTAATATTTCTCAAACTAAACCAACCCGTAAAGCAACTCTAAAATAATATGCACATAACGTCCTCTAAATTGCAAATGCCGGTTCTAATTGAATGTTAGGATGCTGCAAACTCAAAGTTTAGATGCATTAATTATTAATTTAAATGCATAGAAAACTGAATCGCTCGTCTAGTCACAATTCAGTTATTGTGACATAGTATATGGGCCCAGGCTGTTGGAACAAACTAAGAGAGCCGTGCAACGGATACAAAACGCGTGCATGCGTTTTTGTTACGACATTCCCAAAAGTGCTCATATAACACCATACTTGAATAGTAAGGAAATCCTGAATATGACAAACAGGAGACATTTGCATCTGGCGCTTGCTACTCGTAAACTAATTGAATACAGAAGACCAACTTATCTTTACGATAAGCTAGAATGGTTAAAGGACACACAAACTAAATCAATTAGAAAACACCGAGAAACTAGCCTCAAAGTGCCAAAGCACAAAACTGCGTTGTTTAGGGGTGGGTTCAAGTTCGCTGCGAGCAAGGTGTGGAATGATTTGCCACCGCCATTGAGAGAACCGATGTCTTTGTACAAGTACAAAGCACTGGTTCGCTCCCTCCTCTTGGCCAAGCAAAAGGGCTTGACAAACAATTACCCCCCTTGAGCAGCACACATTAACTAAAAACTGACGCTCTCTCTTCTGTCTTCGACAATTCAGGGTTTTACTACTTTTACTTTTTTTATTTATTATATTGCTTTCCTGACAGAGTCCAGGACTGCTACACACACATACACACATAGCTTCCACTTACACACACTTCACCAAAACACACTCAAAGTTATTCTTTACACGCATCAAGCGAACCTCCCTGGCCTCCTCTTCCTAACCTTCGTAAAACGGACTAGTCTAAAAACCAGCGCTGGGCTATGCCCTGCATCTCGCTGAGACTAGTACCCATTGCTTAAACACACTAACCTATATATCTACTGTGTCTTTATTGTATACTATTTACTATTTAAGAAGACTGTTGTATCCTTTTAAGTTAAAGCAATAAAATTATTTCATTTTCATTTTCAAAATACTCTAGTTTAGCAGTACTGCCGCAGTGTCGTTAAATTTAGACGATGTTGAAAGTGTTTATCATTATTTTGTTTGTGTTTTCTAACCAATTTCAAGTTTACTGCTAATGCGTTAGAACTCATTTTCTTTCATAGTCTCATAAAATTTGCTTCAGTCCGCGAAGTAGGTGGTATATATATGCGATATTTCTAAGTCAATTAATAGTGATTTCAATGATGTAGGCCTTTCGTCTTACCTCGGATGGGGCTTAAACGGGTTGATGACCGCAGAAAGGTACTTTTCACTATACGGCGTCCCAACATTCAAGATCTCAACTAACTTATTAATTTCAATATTTTTAAAAATAACCAACCCAATTCGAATTCATCTCACGCAATCCTTATTTCTCTCCATGTCCTAGACATTTGAAATACTGCCCGGGATTCGAACCGATGACGCCGATAACAATATACGAAGCGTCCCGCTGTCTCGCCGCTGGACGTCCATTGAGATTAAAGATCTGCCCTCGGCTATAGATTTAAATATGCCCTAACACCGTAAAACTGTGGCATTATTTTGTTTGACATCACGTACGTTCCCATATGCAGTAATAATGAGAGACGAAGCGACAGTCGCTTCAAAATTTTGTGCTAATTTTAGAGCGTATCGCAGTATGGCGAGGGCTTTTCTAACGATCTAAATCTATGGTCACAACGGTTCACAGTGGACTAGTTTTCATTGAGCGTTTTGTTTACTTTGTCGATGAGATTTGTGTAGATTCAATCTGCATCGGCGTTGTCTCATGTTGTGCTTTTAGATCTATGGACTCATATATCTTTTAGTATAATGTTTTCTCTTCAAGCTTTTTCCCAAATGGAATACCAACCATCACTATAAGGGGCTTTCATAATGTCGATCTTATTGTGTATTTGCATTTTTCAAAATTTTAATAGAATTCTAGTGTTGAGAATGTTCTATGCAAAGCAGAATTGATTACGTCTAAATGCCTATTCACGAGTAAATGCATCAAGAACCTGCAACATTGAAATCATGTTTTAATTTATTAAGTTATTATCGAAGTAACTGATCGTTACAAATCTAAAATCAGAAAATAATTATTTACAATTTAATCCTCACCACGGAAAACCAATGATACGATATTTACATAAACGAATTACTCGTGATAATAAAATGAGGCTTAAAGAGACAAAAACAAATGGCAAGTAAGGAATAAGCCTTGGAATCTTTTATTTATCTTAATACAATGCGAACTCATTAGCTAATCCGATCAGCTCTGCAATTACGTTGCATTCGAGCGCTTATGCGACAGTCGATAACTTACGTCGGCTCCAATATAAATACAAATTACGGCTAAACACCAACAGATCTAGTTTGATCTGCCACCGCCATTTGACTAAGTCCTGTAAGTCGGATGTGAGTCCGTGCAATGAAACGGGAAAATGATTTAATTCTTTGCAGATCATAATGCTAAATTTTATTTAACATCAAATTAATCTAGTTATTATCTATGAAATATTATAACGTTTCCTTCTTTCATTTTATATAATTCTACAGAATATTTCTAAAGAAGTTCAAAAGGTCACAGTAAAGACTATTTAATTAAGTCTTACCAAATTTCATGATACGGCCGTTCCTGGTTCTTCCCTTTTTCATGGTGCTTACAGTAATGGGAATTTCAATTGGTTGGAGACTTTTTATCTAGTCCCATATAAACCTTTAGATCAACAGCTAGTTGGACATGAAGTGTTTTAATTAAAGTGTAAAATTGTATTTTGTTTTATGAAAAACGAGCGGCCGCCCGCGACTCAGTCCGCGTTGATTTCGGTTTTCAGTAGCCTAAAACCTTCCTCGTCAAATGGACTATCCAATACAAAAATATTTTTTCAAATCGATATAGCAGTTTCTTAGATTAGCGCGTTCAAACAAACAAACACACTCCTTAGCTATATATTAGTAAAGATTTAAAGTTTAGGTATTGTAAACGAACTTAAGTCCTAATTCACTATTTTCATGCTCCGCAGTGTAAAATACCCCGTCTGGTTGTGTTGACACTGACTTAATCCTGCGGTTACCGCGGCGCAATATATTTCTTTGGACCAAGTTTAATATTTGGACGAGCCATGCCCGATCCCTCGGCTGCGAAATTTAATATCCATGTTTGTAGACGGATTTGGTGACGAATCTGTGTTTTATTGATGCGTATTTGGGCGGAATGAATGGGACGACGGTAGGAATTGCTGTGTGAATACATATTTTTCAACGGGAAATTCTGGCTTTATGTTTTTTCAAGAGGAATCGATGTTGAGGTCGAGTATTTTGAATAGCTTATAACTTTGATGAATTCATATTCTGAAAATAATTACTCAATGATATATTTGGAATATTGTTGTTAACAAACACGATTTTCAAACGTAATAAACTCTTAGAATTACCGTGTTCTTGCTCTACAAGAAAAGTGTTTTTATGTCATTTACAATATCCAAGATTACTCTCGAATGAAATAGTCAGATTTGCTATGCGAAAAAAAAGAGCAAGTCCTCTTTAACACCACTGATAATATTAATCCCTATCGTCTGCAATTAATATGATTACGGTTAAGAGAGCAAGACTTCTTCTTGAGATTTCAAATGCTCTTTTTGGTGCCGACTTAAAGACAAAAACAGCTTTTGCTACGCAGAAAAGAAGGCCTGAAATAAAATGGAGGATCTATCAGGTTTCTAGTTCAAGTTGTCTCTTACACTTAGATAGTACTACATTCATGTTCTCTGAAAATATTGGTAGAGATTTCGATAAGGTAGACACGCCTAGCATTGCCGTTGAAATAGAGTCGATACCTACCGTTTTTGTTTTCAACATTCTTAGTGATGGTTTAAGTAGGTTTTGGTGAATGTTACAAATATTGTTTCCCATGCAAAATTAAATAAATTACATACGTTTGATAGATTGTGACTCCTAGCTTACTAAGCTAATTAACATTTAGTTACAAATACATATTATGTTGAAAACTTGTCTTGTTTGCCAATTAGTTTCATGTTTCTTAACACTTTAATTGAATTGTATACCACTTTCACATAAGTTCAATAACTTATCATTTAACTCAGTCCCCGGATAAGTCCGGCTAAACAGCTGTAACAAGCCGCGCCAGATAAGGGGAGGTAAAGAAAAACTTGCGAAACTTTAAATTGCCGCAGTTCTATCGGAACTTTTATTGCGTCGCTTTAAATGCTAATGATTCAGGAGCAATTACGACGGGATGGAAAAAATGGGCAAACGGTGAGGGGGGTGTGGCAATTAGTATTGCGCGGTCACTGTATTTATTTAATGGTACCGACGAGCTAGCAAATGGCGCTTCTGGATTTACAACTTTCAGCACAGATTTCGTCCACTGATAGACTTCCAAAATCTGGAATATTCTATAGTGTGACAGATTTCTTTTGTGGCAAGTGTATGTACGTACTTAATAACCTTAAAAATAATAATGATACAATCGACTTGATTATGTTATCAGTTTGAAATAATTTTCCAATCTATTTAAAGAATCAGATTTAAATATAAGAATTTAGACTTTCGCGTTGCATTATATCACTAATATTATTTAACGGGACTAAACGCGATATTAATTATGTAGTATATGTATACTACTTACTGCTTGATTTAAATAATCTAGAATCAGACTACTATAAATTTGTTCAATTTTGAACTTATATAGACTTTCATCAACGAAGGAAGACTGTTGACGGATGAAATATCAAAAGATACTCGGAAATCTCGTTCAAATTTGAATATAACTTAATTGCGAATAAAAATAGGTAACCCATTAAAGTAAAGTAAAAATCGGTCAAATTTTTAAGTTTAAGAACCTACGCGTCCACTATTAGTGTCAGTAGAATTTGGAAAAGACGTATCTTAGGAGATCTAATGGTTTAAGTACCGGGCCTTGGTCTCGAGGTCCTGGGTTCGATTCCCGGGTCGGGCCAACTTTGTGTTGAATTTTCTGAACACAGCCCGGGTTTGTGATCACCAATCCGCATTTGTGGTGATTAAGCCAAAACCCATCCTTGTAACGAAAACATGATTTCTAATGATGGAGGCCTTTGCCCTGCAGTGGGACATTAATAGGCTGATACTTTTAGGAGATCTATTATTGTTGTGACATTATTTTTAAAAAAGAAACAAAAAATAAAATTGCAATATTCATTGTTTATTTGGATAAAACATTTAACGAAAGTCACAGTTATGATACCTGACTGCGGCAAGTACCAGTGAAGATATTTTTGTTATTCAAATTATGTGTTTGTACCTCATTATTATTGGAGTGAAAAATTCTTGGAATATGGTTTAAAGTTTTTCAAATCCTTTACTTTTTAAGGCCTCTAACACCATATATGTATACTTTTTCACATATTTTGACTTCTTCCCGCTTTCCAAGCTCTTAAGTTGACTGCTGGAATGTCGTCACAACTGGTATATTCATTGCTGGAAAAAAAGATAAACTCTTGTTTTATAAAAAAATAAAATATTACCTTATAAAGGTAAAAATAATTAAATACTTAAATTCTCGCTTGCGATGTAGTAACGTAGGAATCGATTCCATGACATTTTAAATAATAAATTTCGGTAAATCCCAACTAATATTATAAATGCGAAAGTAACTCTGTCTGTCTGTCTGTCTGTCTGTCTGTCTGTCTGTCTGTTACGCTTTCCCGCTTAAACCTCGCAACCGATTTTGATGAAATTTTGTACAGACAATCTTTAGACCCTGAGACAGAACATAGGCTACTTTTTATTTCGAAGGAAAGAAATCCACGCGGACGGAGTCGCGGGCGGCCGCTAGTACTTAATAAAAACTAAAATCGAGCGTTTCATTGAAACCTTAATAAACTACAAAAAATTGCGAGACCTTGCCACTATTTCATCACAGGTTTGAAAGGTTTTCAATACTCGTAGAATGTCGCTCGGGCTAGATGAAAAGCCCTATGTCCAGCAGTGGACTGTGATAGGTTGATGATGATGAATACTAACAATTTCATTATTGTTATTAAGAAGGCTTTTCAATTTAGGATCATTGTCGTAGCGTACCCTGGGCTCCGAGGCACTGCCCGAGGATGTAACCACGAGAAGCGCTAGGATGATGCTGATGAATGATTGTGGTAAAGAAATGGCTCTCGACAGATAAGTACGTTAGTAAACTTATCTATACTAATATTATAAAGAGGAAAGGTTTGATTTTTTGTTTGTTTGTATGAATTGAATAGGCTCCGAAACTACTAGGCAGATTTGAAAAATTCTTTCACTGTTGGAAAGCTACATTCACCCAGAGTAACATAGGCTATATTTTATCCCGGTACGGGAAGTAGTTCCCCCGGGACGCGGGTGAAACCGCGTGACGGGCCGCTAGTTAAGTAATAATTGAAGTATACACTCACCCAGGTCCAGCACGAAGGAAAGCATTTGGTTGTATACTGGTCACGGAATCCCCAACGGTACACAAAACCCATGCCATTGATGCTTTGCGAATTTCCTCAAGTTGTTCTGAAATTAAAGTTTGCAAATATGTTTAGACCTTATGACAGACTGTACACTGATCATGCATAATGTAATTGTATTAGGAATTGAGAAGTCAATTTGTCAAAGAATTGCGGAATTAATAAAGGTATTGTGGATAATTGATTTGCTATATGATATTTTTGGAATAACTTGACTGGAACAATACTTTCTATCTATTTGCCGCGTAAACTGCGTAAATCCAACAGAATCCTTTTATGCCAAGTTTAAAGGACTATCATAATAGCTTTAGTGAAACTTAAAATCTCCGACAATTCAAGATTTAATAAAACTAAAATAAAATACTAACGTTTTGTAAAGGCATTTGGGCGGTTTGGCCTCTCGTACCAGTGACGATCGTATTGCATAGTATCCCTCATTTGTTTCGATTTGATGCAATACAAGGTCCTTGGTACGTATCCTCCGGGGATCAGTTTCTCCGTCCATATTCCCGCCATCAATGGGACATCCACTACATCGGGGTACAGTCTTTGCAGTATTTCTATGTACTGGAAAGAAATACAAATACTTATACAAATATTTTTATTGAAACCGTAGTTACCTACTTAAAACTACACGGAAAATTTCAGCTACAGTTTTCCAATCAGATATTTGAATTACCTTTAAAATTTCATCGATTCATATAAATTCTACATAGCTCGTTGCAAAATTAGTTTTTTTAAGATGTTACATTCGCATTTTTAATTGCAGCTGATAGAGTTGGTGAATATATAGAAAACATTAAGAGCTGTACGAAATATTTTTTTATTAACGCTAGTTTTATTCAAATAATCTATGAATCATCATCATCCTCCTAGCGTTTATTCCGTTTCTGTACGGGGTCCGCTTTGACCATGATTTGGCGAGACTGGTTATTACAGTGAAGCGACTGCCATCAGACCTTTGTAAACCTTAGAGGGAAACCAGACATTTGGATCATGGTTGGCACATTCAGGTCTAACAGAACTAAAGACAGAAACTATCTGAATGTGCACCAGCACACAACTGCAGGAAACCTATCCTCACGGTGTTCTCACCGCCGAGCTAATGGCCTATATCCACAAATAGATTATCGAAAAATCCAGAGATGTGGGCACTAGGCCAGCATCGCTTATAAGTAATCTATGAATCATGGGTTTTGACTTACCTCTGGATCAACATCTTCAGCAAGATCTTCATAACTGCTATACTTTTTGCCAGTACAAAATTCTCTGTATTTTATATACGTCTGTATTCCTAAGAGACCGCCCTTTTTAACATCCGCAGCAGTTATATCGAATGCATATTGCCTAAGACCCAGTCCTCTACTAGACATCTAAAACGAAACATATGCTGTATTATTACGCTGACGCTAATAGTTGAACTAAAAAAACATATTATCTTTTATGATCATCATAAAAAAAGCAATATTTGAATATCTTTATTACCTTTTACCATTATCTTTTTAAAAGTTACATGCTTTTATTCATCTATACGGTAATACGGAACGCGGATGGATGCGGACACAAGATTTTTTTAATAAAATTTACGTCCACTTTTACTAATCAACTTAAAACTTATTTGCCAAAATCGTACAAAAAATAACACATTTAGTATTTCATAAAGCTATTGGAAGCAGAAAGCAATAAGTTTATTTACCGTGGGATCGACGACATGATCAATTGCAGCCGAGGGTTGCCTAAATATGCCCTGTGTGAGTTTTTCCATGTTTCTTCCTTTAGCGAAAAATCCAGTACGTAAAGTAAGATTCACTGTTGGTACTTCACTTTCATAATTGCCGCATTCATTGTAAAGTCTGCAATATTAAAATTAAAATAATTTATAAAATTAAATTATATCCTTACAAATATAATAAAGCTGAACAGCTTGTTTGTTTATTTGTTTGAACGCGCTGATCTCAGGAGCTACTGGCTCGAAAAGAAAAAATATTTTTGTTTTGAACATATTTGTCGTGAAGATATACTATAACACTATGTATGCGGAACTGGGATTTCCCAGAAGTTAGGATATGTATATATATAATATATATAATGTATGTGTGAGTAAGGACATAATAATAATACCCTCCTAGCCGAATTCGGCCATGGCGGCTAATCTTACAATTAGCCACTTACGCGGGATATATTATAGTGCACAAGCGCGTGCGCAAGCACAGGTGCACTCCCTATTCCCTCACTCTCATAATTCGGTGGGACAGCAGTCTGACACGACCGTAGAGAGATCAGGCGCAGGACCAACGGCTTAACGTGCTTTCCGAGGCACGGGGGTGTAATTACACCGCCAACTTCCAAACTCCGCACTGTATCTGTGTTATCACAACATGGAAACATAGACACAATTTCATCGGTCCGACCCGGGATTCGAACCCAGGACCTCCGGCGCGGCCGCCGCATTAAAGTGCGACACACTAGCCACTGCGCCACGGAGGCAGTTAAAGAGAGTAAGAAGAGTAAGGACATAGATAGGGATCTAAACGGTCATAAGAAGATTCAATCGAACATGGGTGTATGTGTATGGATCAACATCCATACTATGTTTTGTTAAACAAAACATAGCCACTTAAATCAGATTGCAAAAATAGTATTTCGCTAAGAATTAAAAAAAATACTAACTCAATCATTCCTGGCTGTATCGTATGTCCCCAACGTAGTGTATACGTGTATTCTGTTGCAATTCTTGGTAATAGGTTTTCATCGTAAACGTCTCTAAACCCTGACCCTGATGTTAAAATTCCATCATTTAATAGATTATCCCTTCCTGAAAACATCAATAATAAATCATAACATTAAACAGTATAAATAGTTCCTGAATCGTATTTTTCCAAATCTTTCTTATTGCAATAAATACGAAAGTCTTATTTGCTGAAAGAAAAAACATAATAATAATAATAATAATACCCTCCGGCCGTATTCGGCCATGGCGGCCGATCTTACGATCAGCCAGGTACGCAGGATATATTATAGTGCACAAGTGTATGCGCAAGCACAGGTGCACTCCCTATTCCTTCACTCTCATAATTCGGTGGGACAGCAATCTGACACGACCGTAGAGAGATCAGGCGCAGGGCCAACGGCTTAACGTGCCTTCCGAAGCACGGAGGAGCTCGAGATGAATTTTTTCGGTCACCCATCCGATGACTGGCATCTGCGAACGTTGCTTAACTTTAGCAACCGCAGGCCGAGTGCGCTTACCACTGCGCCATCGAGAAAAAACAATTCAGTTGTTAAAATATGTACTTAAACGTACTACCTCAGTCCTCTAAGCAAAAGTAACCAAACTACGTAAGGTGGAAAATACAAATTCAAAGATTTTTAAAATAAGTTCAATCTTACCCATCAAATCAGCCATAGTTTCATAGTAATAAATCTGCTGAGATATGGCTATATTAATATCCTTAGCGGTATCAAAAAGTTTTTTGTCATTCCAGTTCGGATTTATACGCTTCAACACAGTGGCAATGTGATTGTGAAGTCTCCAATATATTATACTGAAGAAGTTAACACCAAACAGTCCATTTATACCACCTACAAAAAAATAAATAAAATTATTAACAATTATAAATTCTTCTGATCTCGTGCGGTTCAGGCGGGGATTGAACCCTGAACCTTTTGCAATCCGGACAAGCGCTCTCATCCATTAAGCTACCGTTATTGGACCGGACGTTTATAATATGTATAGTTTATGTAGTATATTATATGTTATAAGTAATAAACGTATATTAACTTCATCTTAGTAGCACTACCTACTTACTATTCGCTTTCTGTTTGACCCTAAGGTTGACTGGTAGAGAATGCCATGAGGCATTAAGTCCGCCTTTTGTACAATTTTTATATCGTGCAATAAAGTTTAAATAAATAAATAAATATATAATAATAAAAAAAATATCGGGGTATAATAAAATGCAGGTTACGTGATTATATTTTAATGCAATGATCATGAAAAGAGGAATACGACTTAAGGAAAGGGAATTTTCAGTAGATTTTTACATTCATGAAACCTTATTACCATACAAAATTCGATTACTTACTTAACTTATGGCAACGTGTTTCTTCGGGTAATACATTTTGTGAACAAAATTCCGGATGGTCAGAGGAAATTGGCCATATTCTGCCATATTCGTCCTCGTCATATTGTAGAAGACCATCCTTCATTAATCTATACCTGCCATCGAAAGTGTAAATCAAAGATAGATCAAAGAAATTTGAAGCCGAATTCACCTGAAATCAAATTAAAAATCTCTCTTATTTTATGCTGGATAACTAGCCAGCTCACTAGCCAATTTCTTTGAATTTCGGAAATGCAACTCACTACGAGTTAGTGTTTGATGGAGAAGGAAATGACAAACCAAGCAAGGTGATTGTGTGAATTATGTCATACAATGATCAAGACCCACAGTAACGAGTACTTATGACTAAGGCAGGAGGATGATTTTTTGGAAAAATAGTCGGTAGTCTAGCTTCAATTACGTTGTTTGACGATTCATTTCTTTGTCTGAACTCATGACTATTATCGTTCAATTTATCGGTATTATAAGTTATCATAAGTCCGTATGGCAATTCCAACGGGCAGGATACCGCATCTGTTGTCTGGGCAATGGCAAAAGGCTCCTCTTCTGCTTTCCATCAGACAGAGATACACGCGCCATAAAAAAAAATTAAATCCTCATTGAAATAATTTTGACTGACGTAGATTTACAAGTCACACTTTAAACTCACTTACCCTACTTGGCTCAGAATTCTTATCTCTTGTGCAACCTTGAGTTTGATAAGTTAATGGTTTCGTCAAGTTCATGCATCTAACATTAGAAAATCGAAATACAGGATCGTCTTTTGGGATTTCTATAGGATCGCAAATGGGATTATCCTTCCCCTCCGGTTGACAACAAGTTTTAGTCCAGAAATTGTAGTTAACTGAAAAGTAAAAACAGTTTTTAGCAAGCAGATGTTGTTGTCACAATACATATAAAAATTGTACTTTATCAAATTATCACTTTATTAAATAAGTATCGATATTTTTTTTTGGTTGACCTACAATTATAAAGCGATTGTAATGGTGCTGTTAGTCGTGTTCGTTGTACCGGTATGTAATCTCAAAGTCCCCGATTCGATTCCTAAGTTCAGACAGCCCGAGTTTGTGATCACCAACCCTCATTCGGCAAGCGTGGTGAATAAGCCAAAACCCATTTTCCAAATTTATGTACAGTGTTGCAGTATAGGGACATTTATAGGCTGAAATTTATACTTATAATTATACTTACAAGTGTCTTGATTTGATATAACATTAGAAACCATGAAAACCATGAGAGATGAAACCATGCTTGTGAACTTTAGGTCAGGAATAGACCCGTCCACAAGTGTTGCCAATCTTACATTTCGTGGTAAGGGCAATTCCTGGCCACTATGAGATGGCACTGGATTATAACCTGCGAAAAAATGTCGTTCATAGCTTCTTATAAAACCCGTGTAAATAGTGAAATCATAATAAAAAAATAAACATAAATAGTGTGGTAATAGAAATTATTATAACAATTAAATGGTCTAAATAATTAAAAATAAATTTGAATAATGATTTAAATGTGAATGTATATAGGGACAGACAGACAGAAGACAATTACCACATCCAAACTGCGCTGGTAAGTATCTGTTAAGCGGAGTGTGAGACATTCCTTCGATGGGATGACGTAAGTTATTACACGATACGTCTAACCGTCTTCCCTCATTCGGATTGCACGGCTTGTAGGAACCCGTACACCAACTGAAAGGTTAAATGTTAAAAAGCATGTTTTTTTCTGTAAGAGGGAGAGGAAAACGGGCCAGTGGGTCACCTGATGGTAAGTGATCATCGCTGCCCATGGACATCACAACGACGAAAACCTCTATAACCTCATACCCTCCCTAATTGAGCACTGGAAACCTTACTCACCGTCAGAAACATAGCAAAACAGTTTCAAAGAAGAAGTAGTAGACCATCGATTCTTTCAAATCATATCTTTCAAATAATTCTGAAATGTTGTATGTGCAGACTGACTGCCATTTAGGCAGAGATTCCACCAAAGAGGAGAGAGAAAGCAGAGCTTGGCCGCTTACGACACATCTCCGCTCCGCTCCGCATATCTCCGCTTTTGTTGTGTCTCACCCTTAGGATAATCTTTTGTGAATCATAATAGTTTTATTTTTTTTATGGCAGAGGCTGCTCACGAACTAGCGGGTCGCCTAATGGTAAGCAATCACCGCCGCCCATGGGCATCCGCGACACCAGAGGTATCGTTATTTAACCGTTGACAAGATTTTGAGATAAAGATTAAACTTACAATGTGGTATTATCTGCTATATGTTCTTGATACTCTTGCAGAGTAATAGGCTCTCGTGTATAGGTATCATAGTAGATTTCATTATTTGCTATCACACTACAACACAGCATTAATAATATAAGGAGCACCATTGTGAACAATTTCTATGCTACTTATGGAAAAAACGTGTACCATCGCAGTTTATATACAGTCTATTTTATGTGCTTACTTCTGTTTTATCAGCTGAAACTATATCATTAAAAAACTATTAACAATGTTACTTACTTGAGTTTTTCTTTATTGTGTAGAAGGTAAGTAGTTTGTATGTAAATAAGATGTTCGTGTGTTTTTCATGGTGACATCTTACTCTCGACCTTGTGGGTATTATAATCTATTTACGCATTTATATTTTCCTAGTAGCATCTACTCCAACCCAAAAACCCAAATCGAGTATTAAATCCTAGATAATATAAAAAATCCCAAACTAATGAACCCTATCATAGACATACATTTTTCAACAACTGAATTCGAAACAGAAAAAGTCGCAAGCACGATCTAGTATGTTAATAAATTAAAATTTAGAAATGGTTTTAATATTGACTTAGTATTTCAATTATAATAGACAAGAAAGCAAACAAAAAGCAATTGTATAAATACTATGTTGCTCATCTTTTACATCTTTTTTAAATGATTATATTAGTTAACAATTAGGTACTTTACTTATAATATGATCATCAAGAACACAAGTTCTCACAAGAGAGCATTTTGGTTTAGGAAATGTTGTTCTATAGATATTGTTCACTGTTCTTAAAAAAAAATCTGATAAATGTAGTCATACAATGTGTTTATACTACAGACCCTTTTTCGTTGCATTCATATTTCCAAAATTATATCCTTAAAAATATCACGTATTATAATTTTATTAATCTGCTATAACTGTTGTTCATTATTATGTTTTATACAAAGAAATCCATAAAACTGAAAAAAATATGGATGTATCTAAACAATTTTTATGTTTCATCGGTATTTAAAATTTGTATTATTTATACCTATCAGTTACTGACTCATATCTCTATATAGTTACATGTTAAAACTAACATAGGGCAGTTGGAACCTCTGCTTGTTGTTGAAATAAAATCACACTACATTTATTAAGAATTTTATTATTAACATTCTTGCTTAACAACAATTTAAGTCCTCCCATGCCCCATAGTTTATTGAAGGGATTGAAGAGCAATTGACGATTTGATTCCTGCAAAAAACAAAATAAATTTAAGATACGGCATAAAATAAAACTACTTGAATCGTGGAAATCGCTATCTATAAACGGATAGAATCGCGGTATAATTTAAACTAAATGTTTACAGACATACTCGACGTTTCGGCTACTTTTTAGCAGACGTAATCACGGAATGGCTCATCCAAAGGTAGAAGTGAAGATGACGGCGATTAAATACTCAGTTGAGGGTAGAATTTGTATTTAATTAAACGATAAGTAACGCTTAACATCTGAGTCATTCCGCGATTACGTCTGCTAAAAAGAAGCCGAAACATCAGGATTCCCTGTAAACAATACATCATGTAGTAACAATCGCGTAAACCTTACAAAACACAAAGATACAGAATGTAATATCAATCCTTACTTAAGAACAATAAGAGTCATTAATTACAGCTTAATTTTTGTTTATAGTAAGTAGCAAGTAAAGAATTGAGGTTAGTTGTTTACCTTTTTATTGTAATACGGTAATACCATTTTTCAGAGAATAAAAAAAAAGCTATTTAAGCAAATTCAGGATGTTGAGGAGTAATCTTCCTCGAAAAGACTACTTTGAAAAGAATATGACGTGTCTTCCATAACACAAAAAACATACATTAACTAAATAACTTATACACATATATCACTACGTCGCAACTACATTCTCCGTCGCAAATATCCCACTGGTCGGCTGTACACATATTCCGGTGCACTGGATGTTAAAAGACTCAAGTTGAAATCGTGGAAGCATTATTTTGTTTTACTCGGGAAATTATCATTAATAAAGTAATTAAACTTACATGGGTCCCTCGCGAAGGAATGCATTGGGCATAATTTGAGTGACAGAGTCTCCAACAACGCACATTATCCTTGCGATTGTTGATTTTCTGATTTCAAACAACTGACCTGAAAATTTTAAAGTGAACATAAGCCTTAAAATGACACATCTCATAATATACATACTTGTTAAGTAGGCGTTCGTACTTCAGAAGGCCCGTTGAGACTTTGTTTCCGGCTGCATAAGCAAGCTTTAATAAGTAATAACAATAATTAAATTCCTCGGTCTAACACACCAATTGCCTAGGCATAAACCAAACTCATAGATTGTACTATGGATGCTAGGGAACGGATACACATACTTAAATACTTTTATAAACATCCATGACTCGAATAAAAATGTCGATGTTCAAAATGTCAATATCACTAATCCGCACTAGACTTGCGACATGGTTTAAGACCCTATCTTCTTATCCATTATAGGGGAAGCCCGTGCGTCTCCTGATGATGATATACAGTTAATAAAAAGAACTTACATTCTGTGAAGGCGTTGGGCCTGTTCGGCCTTTCATACCAATGCCGGTCGTATTGTATAAATCTCTTCATTTGCTTCATCACAATACAAGCAAACGTCCTGGGCACATATCCTCCTGGCATTTTCTTCTCCAGCCATATTCCGAGCATTAGAGGGACATCTTCAACGTATTTGAAAGAATTTCTCATTATTTCAATATTCTGTAAGTAAATTTAAAAGCTCTATTTAAAATACTTATTTCACAATCGTTTTTGGCTTTTGTTATTTTTTCTAAGATATCTCCACCTTACGGAAGACCATAATTAAGAAGTTTTTTCAACTGTTTTGCTATAAAGAACAGTAACAGATGCGTTGCCTGCCTTTAAGACCCCATACCCTCTCCAACTGAGTTCTAGTGACCTTACTCACCAGCAGAGACATAGTACAACTGTTATAAAGTGCTGTTTCACTGTGATTTTCTGTAAGTTGGAGGGACTTCCCCAGATGAAGCGGCTCATTTGAGTGGATCCTTCACTCAGCTCTACATCTCTTTATCTTTACAATTTAATAACATTATTAAGGATCTTAAATTTTTTATTTATAATTTTCTATTTTACCTCTGGTTCAAAATCTTCAGCTAAATCGTCATACGTCTTATATACTTTTCCGGTGCATAGTTGTCTATACGCAATGTAAGGTTGGAAGCCAAACAGGCCAGCTTTCAACAAATCTGCGGCAGGTATATCAAAAGCACGTTGCATCACTGCTAAACCGTCTTCTGATAACTAAAATGTCAAAAATATACTTAAGTTTAATTGGTAATTTTACAATGTCCAACTTTTTGTTTTTTCAGAAACGTCCAAAATGACGACCCAATTTTTTTTATTCGATTTTTGTAACCTGTAAATATTCTGAACGGCTACAATATTTAAAAGGTTACCTATAAGCCGCTACTTAATCTTTCCAATGCTCTATTTCAACTAAGATGATCCCGGTGACAGATGACGGTTCAAAGGAAAATTTACAGTATTCTAAAGCATTAAAACCCTATGGAAAATCTAATCAACAGCTCGTGGAGCTAATAGCCTTAAAATTAAGTTTAATTTCGTATTGGAAGTATACCTGTCACAGAGTTGATCTTAGCTGAAATGGACTGTAGTTAAAAAAATGGTATACGTGTTGTTAGTCGCAAAATTTAAAAGACTTACGATAGGATCCACAAGGTAATCAAATTTAGCTGCCGGTTGCCTAAATGAACCTTGAGTTAAAGCTTCCATATGACCGTCTAAAGGTAAGTATCCAGTGCGGAATTGTATCTGTGTCACACTTATCTTATCGAGGTAATTGCCTTCATCGTCAAACATCCTAAAACGAAGAATGAACAGAGTTTTTGTCATCATCAGCCCGTCGCAGTGAAATTCTTGTATTGGAAAAATTGTGGGTTAAATATAATTATTGTTCTACTCTTAAGATAATAGATTTAGATTGAAAAGAATGAACAATAGGATGGAAGGTATGAGTAGAAAACAAAAAATAATGTTACCAATATTTTACAATAACATGAGGATAAAATAATAAAAAATATCTATCTAAAATCATTTATGATAGCAACCCCTTTTTTCTGATTTTTTATTTCTACTATGTAGTTTTAGACATATGACAAGCGATGAAAAAAAAATCACCCGTTTAATAGGTTTGACAAGGAGTTGTAAGAGATTTGTGCGTTTGACCATGAGTTGTAAAAAATGGTATAATTTGTTTTAATTACTCACTCAAGATGTCCTGGTTGTACAGTATGTAGCCAACGTAAAACATAGGAATATTCCAAAGAATGTTGTGGTTTCAATTCTTCATTATATAAGTCCCTAAAATCTCCATTCCTTGATATAATATCGTTTTCCATTAGGGTTTCTGGATCTAAAAAAGGGGCAGTTTTTAAATACTCCCGGTTACGAAACCAAAATCCAACTATGTAAGGAACAAGAGTTTAAAAGTTGATGGTCTTTACCCTGCAGTGGAACATACTAGGCTGATACTTTTCCTAGTTACGAAACTTTTCTGCTAATTGCTTTTAAACTGCTATGAGTGATTTTATTTACTGCTCATGAAATATACACAATTGTGATGTTCATTACACAACATAATGTTCGATAATAATAAACTTACCCATTAAAAGCGGAGTCATTTCATAATAGTATATCTGTACAAACTGCGCTATGTTGATGTCCCTTGCAGTCTCAAACAGCGTGTCGTCATCCCAACAAGGGTTTATTTCTTTTAGGCGTTCAGCAATGAAGTTGTGGTTTCTCCAAAATATGATGAAAAATAAGTTACCTCCGAACAAAGCGTTATTTCCCTCTAAAAACAAAAGTATAGTCATGATACCTGCAGATGGTTTAAAATTAGATGCTTCAAATATTTAAAAAAATAAAAAAGGAAAAACTGAAGTACATTTCATCAACGCACGCTGTGTACTAAAAGGACGTACTTAGTAGAAACTGAAATTGAAATTTTCCGTGATCGTTCTTTTTATAATCTAAGTAAATGTCCAGAAATGATATTTATAAATTCACGGAGGGAGGATAAGTAACAATAAAAGTTGCTTAATTTTTAAGTTATTTTTAAGCGACATTTTTTTTTATTTATGAAGATATTTAGAAAGTTCCTGATTTAAAACGTTCGATACGTTTTGCCCCGGTAATGGGATAAAAGATTATGACGCTAGCCAACCTGAAAATGGTGGTGGCAATGTTATAATTATTGACCTGACGTTCGTTGGTTACTAAGGCAACTACGCGACATGAAGCGATCTTCTTTACATTATTGAGTATGCGTCTGAGTGAGATGATGTCGATGATGATACTCACGAAGTATGTGACAACGTTTCTCCCTTGGAGGCCGATTTAGCACACAAATTCCATCTGAAGGTCCAGAGACAGGCCAGATTTTATTATTTTCAATCTCAACTTTCAGCATACCGTCTTTGTAGGAACGGATTTTGTCAGCATAAGAATATATGAAGCCCAGATTTAAGAACACTCCTCCAGAGTTTATCTGAAATTAATGAAAAATTTATTAATGTTTTTTTATTTGTTCTTTAACTGTCATCTCAACATCCATGATGATTTCTCTTGCTTCTTCTTTACTGTTTTACATTTATATTTTACTTTATTTAAATTCTAGAATTCTGTCTCTCAGATATACTGTAAAGCTACTAATACTGTAAAGCTACTATAGCTCCCTTGTAGGGAGTTTGTATAGTAGCTTTACAGTATTATATTACATAACATACGTACCCGTTCAGGAGTAGTACTTTGGTCTCGAATGCATCCAACGGATTGGTATGTGAGGGGCCTGGTGTTATTGAAACAGCGGATGTCTGAAAACTGGTGCACCATGTCGTCCGCTGGTACATCGATTGGATAGCACATAGGGTCATTTTTGCCTTCTGGTTTGCAGCAGTAAGGCCTCCAGAGCACATAATTAACTTAAAAAAATAATATTTTATACATATTTTAATAACTCAGTCAATTTGTTTCTTGCTTTGTCGCCTCGATCACGCCGTAAGAATATAATACGAGTACTACTCTTGAAAACAAATAAAGAAGGTTGGGGTGATTCCCTGATTATTTAATTTCGACACATCGATCCCACATACATAAAAACAGACAGACGTTTCAAGAAACTTATCAGGCATTCTTAAAATGCTCATTAGTTCTTAAAAAAGACATGTGTTTTACTCAAATGTAAAACTCAACTCGGTGGCCCCATCAGAAAAATCGGTCATACATGTTTTGTGCAGTCTTACCTGTGTCATGGATTGAGGCAATAGCACTAAATCCTATGATCAAGAAATGAACCAAGAGTACTGTAAATCTTTGATCTGGTACTGTAGCAGTTCCTAGTGTATTTACTCTCACTTTTCGAGGTTCTATTTTATCTCCAGTTTTTGATCTAACAGGCTCATTACCTGAAATTAAAACAATATGTTCGTACGAGTATCAATGCGATCACTTCTGGAGAAAAGAATTTACTAATTCAACATCAAACAAGTTTATTTTATAGATCACTAGCGGCCCGCCCCGGCTTCGCCCGTGGTACTTGTGCACTATTTAATGCATGATATTATACATAAAAACCTTCCTCATGAGTTACTCTATCTATTAAAAAAAACCGCATCAAAATCCGTTGCGTAGTTTTAAAGATTTAAGCGTTCATAGGGACATACAACACACATAGGGACAGAAAAAGCGACTTTGTTTTATACTATGTAGTGATTTAGAGTTGTTTAAAATAAGTAATCATTAAGATAGGCGACAATAACATGTTTGTGCATTTAACGGTCTTTTTAGCTTTGGACTTAAATACCCCATGAGGGTCGCTGTTAGTTTACATTTGAAATTCTATACTCTCCCCAACTGAGCTCTGAAGACTTACCACCAAAGTCATAGCACAACTGCTATAAAGTGCTGGTTGACAGTGGTCTTTTACTTCTCCAAACGAGCGGCTTATTCGAGTTAAATTACCTTCATCAAATACCAGTGGTAGCTCAGTCATATAAGGTGTGTGACTCATCCCGCTAGTAGGGTACTGGAGGTTGTTGCAAGAGGCATCCACGCGTCTTCCTTCCTTTGGATCACATGGCAGATATTTACCCGTACACCAACTACAACATAAAATTTCGTTGGAATTATATTTTATTTTTTAAATTTGCTCGAATTCTTAAATTAAGCAAAATATCTACACCACTTTTCTCTGATCTATTGCTGCCAATGTAAGGCCTGCCAATGTATGTAGGGTGTTCACCACTCGATCGATCGACGATCGATCGATTGGTGTGGTAACACCCTAACATTGCAATGTCACTGAAACTTTGTATTATCATCAAAAATATAAAAGTTGAAATAGAGATTACATTACCTATTATTCTACAAGTATCAATCTTAGAGAGATACATATTTGGTTTCTGTTACTTTTTAACCGACTTCAAAAAAGGAGAAGGTTCTCAATTCGTCTGTATGTATAATATTTTTTTTTTTATGTATGTTCATCGATAATTTCGTCAAATATGGACGGATTTCAAAATTTTTTTTTTGTTCGATAGAGTTCAGTTCTGAGGTGGTCCCATTTTCACCAGTCCAGGATCTGATCATGGAATCCAGGAGAAATCGAGGGCAACCACCGAAAATTGTATGCTCGTATGGTGTTTTTGTTACGTAATCATGTTTTACTCAGGTATATGCTTCAGGGTGTCAACATTTGATGCTGCTGTCCTGATGATGATGCTACAGTACTCCTTAGCGGTTAGGAGTTGGAAGGCAGAACTGCAATTGGTCGATGGAAACTATTTAGTAGTATGTAGGGCTTAAATGTTGCTTGTGATGGTATGCTTGAATAAACATCTGATGCTACTGTGCTGATGATGAAGCTACAGTACTCCTTAACGGTTAGGAGTTGGAAGGCAGAACTGCAATTGGTCGATCGAATGTATGTGGGGCTAACGTGATACTTGTGTATATTACATCCAGACCCACGGCGAGAAATCTCGCCGAGAAGTCTCGCTGTGCCTTCTCGCGAGAACAAGTAATTTATCCACACTCTCATTTACTTTTAACAACAACTAAGTTCCTATTAATAATTAAGTTCACGACGCTTTAACACAATTAAAAATCATGAAATAAACTGACTTTTTAAAAAAAATTAAACCGACTTCAAAAAAATCGTGAACACAAAAATAAACTAAAAATTAAAAAATAATTCCTAATATCTATTACCTAATACTATAATTTTCCTAAACTATGTCAAAGTAATCTTAAACAAACTAACTGAAGTCGGTGCCTGCCCAAAAAAGCAGAAGAGAAAAAGCACCGACTTCAGTTAGTTTGTTTAAGATTACTTTGACATAGTTTAGGAAAATTATAGTATTAGGTAATGACTTGACTTAAGGTCCTAAGTCCCCTCGATGGGGCAGAGGGCGTCCACAGTGCGTCTCCATCCCGGTCGGTCTTGAGCTACGCGCTTTATTTCGCTCCAGGTCTTGCCTAACTCCTTCACTTCTGCAGCGACAGTCCTCCGCCAAGTCTGTTTTGGACGGCCACGTTTGCGCCTTCCTTGAGGGTTCCAGTCTAGGGCTTGCCTTGGTATGTGTTCCTGGTCCCTTCGGAGAGTGTGGCCAATCCAGCACCACTTGCGGCGTTTCATTTGGAGGTCGATTGGAGTCTCGCTGCAGCGCTCCCACAGACTTTGATTGGAGATTTTCTCGGGCCAGTATACTCCGAGAATTCGGCGGAGACATCGGTTTACAGAGACTTGTAGCCGGCGCGTGATATCCTTTGTCACCTTCCACGTCTCGCACCCATACAGCAATACGGTTTTTACATTGGACCGGAATATCTTGAGCTTAACTCTCCGTGTCAATTTCCGTGATTGCCATATCGATCGGAGCTGCGCGAAGGCTGCTCGTGCTTTGGCGATCCGAGAAGCGATGTCCTCTTCAGTTCCACCAGTTTCCGACACGACGCTTCCGAGGTAAGTGAATTGGTGGACTCTCTCCACACCCTCTGTGCCAATAGTAAGCGGCAAGGAACTTGTCGCTCCGCACCTCATTTCCTTAGTCTTCTTGATGTTAATTTTGAGTCCCATCTTCTTTGCCTCTCTCTGTAGGTCGCCCAGTTTGGTCTGCATATTATCGCGGGTGTGGCTCAGCAGGCATAGGTCATCGGCATAGTCCAGATCCTCCAGGACGTCGGATAATCCCCACTCTATGCCGCGGCGCTTCGTTGATATTGCGCGATGTATCACACCATCGAGGGCGACGAGGAAAAGGAGAGGTGATAGAAGACACCCCTGGCGCACTCCTGCATGAACTGGTATGTCCTCCGATACGAGTCCATTGTGCGTCACTCTACAAGAGTAGCTTTTGTAGATGGCCTTGACGATGTTTACAATTTTCTCGGGGACTCCAATTTCGTGCAGACGGTCCCAGATGCAAGTCCATCTCAGCGTATCGAAGGCTTTTTCGAAGTCCACAAAAGTCAAGTATATCTCCCTTTGCCATTCTGATGCCTGTTCTAAAATGATACGCAGAGTGTTGACTTGATCCGTGCACGATCGGTTAGGACGAAATCCGGCTTGCTCCCTGCGGATGTATGGTTCCACTGCCTTCGACATTCTATCCAGAATGATCTTGCAGAGCACCTTGGAAGCTGCCGAAAGCAGGGTGATGCCTCTCCAGTTACTGCACTCACTGAGGTCTCCCTTTTTCGGCACGGTTATGAGGAGGCCTCTGTTCCAGTCGTCCGGTAACTCTTCCGCTTGCCAGATGTTGTTCAGTAGTGGCGTTAGCGCTTTCACGGCAGTTGGTAAGTCGGCTTTAAACATTTCCGCTGTGAGGAGATCGACTCCTGGGGCCTTGCCGGGTTTTAGCGAACGTACAGCGTTTGCTACTTCCTCTTCCGTGGGAGGGAAAACGTCAATGTTGAGGTCAGGCAGGGACACGTCGGCATCAGGTGGCGTGTAGTCAGTGGGGTCGTTGGGGATGCAGAAGATTTCTGCAAAGTGCTCCCACCAGCGTTGCAGCTGTCCCTCTGATGTCACTATCAACTGGCCTTCCTTACTCTTTAAGGGTTTCTTCCTTCGGTTCTGTGTTCCGGCCAAAGTCTTCGTCGCTTTGTACATCTCCCTGAGATTACCGGAGTCAGCAGCACGTTGGGCGGTGTCGGCAATACCATCTGCCCATACTCGTCGGTCACGGCGAGTACTACGGTAAATGGTCTTCCGTATTTGACGGTATTGCAGCCTCAGGTGTTCCAGTGTTGCCGCGTCTGAGGTCGACAGAATCTTCAGGTGAAGCACTCTCCTCTCTTCAATGAGGTCCCAAGTTGTTTGTGACATCCAGTCTTCACGTGCGCGAGTTTTTAGTCCTAGAACGACGGAGCTGGTCTCTGTGTAGGCCATTTTGATGCGATTCCACTCCGCGTTGACTGTGGTTGAGTCAGCAACGAGTCCTGCGAAACGGTTCCGCAACTCCAACTTAAAAGCTGCCTCGGTGTCTGGGTTCCTTAGTTTGCCAACTTCAAATCGTCTGCCTATTTTTGTTTGGGCAGCAGTTTGAGCTACGGCTACTTTTAGCCGAACCTCCGCCACTACTAGATGGTGGTCACTATCAATATCCGCACCTCTACGGTTGCGGACGTCGAGCAGCGAAGAGCGCCATTTAGCGCTTATGGCAAGGTGGTCGATTTGGTTCTTGGTGACTCCATTGGGGGGAAGTGGGGGGGAAGTTGGGGTACGGTCCTGGTGGGATGACGCTAATAGTGAGAATAGCATTACCCATAAAAGCCAAGGAACCTTCTGCAGTGTTCGTAGCGGAACACCGACTAAACGCAGAGCCCTAACAAGTCCGAGTCATCCACGTCCACGTCTCGTCCTCCTGGAAACTGCTGCAACCGCGCATCGCGCGACCGCTACCTGAGAGTTGCAGATGAGCAGAGGATGCAGGGCGAAAGGCGAATGTTCTGCGCCTTAAAACAGAACCTACTCACTAGGGAGGATACCCGCATAAAACCGAGCCAGCCTACAGGCTCCAAGGTGGCAGCCCCGCCGTAGGCTAGGGCACAGAGGGCTAATCACCCACTTGCCTGAATACATTCGATTAAAGAAACTGAAACAGTGAAGAACCGGACCGATCCAAACACGACGACCTTTGGCATGAAAACACGGACACGAATTGCTTGCTGGAATGTGCGCACACTGAGCGACGATAGCCGACTCGCCCAAGCAGAAGCAGTAATGCTCAAATACAAGCTGCAAATACTCGGTCTCAGCGAGGTGCGCAGGAATGGATTCGGGGAACTGAGAACGTCCAGAGGCCTAACTTTTCTTCACTCCGGGAAGGAAGATGAAGATGACGACCTGGAATATGGTGTAGGATTCCTCCTTACCGAGACGGCGAAGAAGAGCCTCCTGGACTGGAAACCGATATCAGACCGAATCATAACGGCTCGTTTCAACACAAAGGCCCGTAAGATAACCATCGTCCAATGCTATGCACCCACAGAATTGGCATCAGAGGAAACGAAAGACGATTTCTATAGCGCACTCAACTCAACTATGAAGAACATCCGTAGACAAGACATAGTAATCGTCATGGGTGATCTTAATGCTAAAGTTGGAACAGATAACGATGGTTGTCAAAGACACATGGGCAGGCACGGGCTGGGAGTACGTAATGACAATGGGGAACGGTTCCTGGAGTTCTGTCAGGACAACGACCTTACCATTGGAGGGACGCTATTCATTCACGGAGATCACCACAAATACACCTGGAATTAGGTAATAGATATTAGGAATTATTTTTTAATTTTTAGTTTATTTTTGTGTTCACGATTTTTTTGAAGTCGGTTTATTTGTTAAAGATAAGACTACTTACAATGTGAGATTCGCTTCCACATACTGTAGATACTCTTCCATGTTAAGAGTTCTTCCAGTATACGTATCATAGAAAATTTCATCATCTGCTATCGCACTACAACTCATCATCATAAGCAATATAATGAGCAACATTGTTATTTATTTCTAGACTATTTTTATGCATGATATCTACCATCCACGCTTTATATATCTTCTATCTTATGTGCTTACTTTTGTTGTATCAGGTGAGCTAAGAAAGTGCACCCGCACACTAGCGCCGCTATTCGTTTTCTTAGATTATAATAAATTTAAGTTTAGATAAAATAATGGTATAGATTCTCTATATACTGCACCAAAGAATAAAATATTATACGTTTTTAAGTTACTTTTACTACATTTTTTATCATTAAGGAGTAATTCTAATCTTTAATACCCGTTAGGCCACTTTTAGCAAAGTTTTGATTATGGCTTTATTTATGTAAGACATTTTTTTAAAGTATTAAGTACACAACAGCGCATTATTATTTTATCTAAATATCTTAAATTTATCAGAATCAATGATAACAAATGGCAGCGCTAGTGTGCGGACGGTATGCTCTTAAAGTCAGAAAGCAATATTGCATTAATATTAAAAATAAACAAAGTATTTTTACAAGTATTGTGTAATTAAGATATATTTTCTGAAGTAAGTAAATATTGCAATAATTTATAACATTTATTTAAGTGTTTCTTCATTGCACAGTTAGGTCAGTACTTTAGAGGTTGGAATGTTGTTAATATGGCAATGTAAGGCTTGTATTTAATCTATCGCACTGAACTCTCAGCTCCATCTTGCTTGAGTGCGAAGTTGATATGTCATTCTCATACAAAACAGCACCTCCAGTTCGCGCGCGCTCAAGTTCTATCTCAGAGTTGAGTTCGATTTATTAATACGAGCCTAAGACTCAACCTTGCATTTTACGAGTATTAAAATTTATTTAATTCAATATTTGTATTTGTATTTACATATTTCAAGAAAACAACAGAATCTTCCAACATACAAAAATAACTTGTTTACTGTATTTTAAGCAGACGAAGACGTAGCAAGACCTAGTATGGCAACGCATTAATAAAAGAATAATTTAAATATTGATTAAAGTATTACAATTTATAAAAGTTAATAAAGACTAGACAACAAACAAATAGCTGTTGTGTAAATAATGTGTTACTCGTTTTTATAATAACTTTCTTGGCAGGTATACACTTTACCTAACTAATATGAGGTATATTACGCACAAGAACGATTGTGTGAAATTTTATATTATTTGAGATCGTTCTGCCAATTATCCTTTTGAATGCTTTGAAGCAGTTAATTTTAATAAACAAATTAACTTAAATGCCTTGAGTTGAATAGTATAACAATGAAGAAAAGGAATTAAACGTGTGAAAAACAATATCGCGAGACCTTTTTTTTAAATAAAACTCCTAAAATTGTGATAGTATCCAAATCCGTTAAGAAGTTTCAGCGTGACTGACGAACAAACATACTTTCACATTTATAATTTTCCTAAGATTTTTATTTCAATGTTTGCCTTGAACAATTGGTGCAACAGCTGCTTGTCGCAATGAAACATCATTTGTTTTGTTAACGACTTTATTATTATTAAACAATTACTGCTGTAATATTTTCCTTTAATATAATTATGTCATGGCAGTGTCCTAAACTGGATTCGAACTCTAGGCCGTTTTTAGCTGTATGTTCAAATTCGGTGTCAACAACATCCATAATTCACTGTTATCTTGTCTATATCTAGTTCTATTAAAGTACAAAGCTCCACACTTTGATGTTATAACGAGCTGCATAATAATATTTGGCTTTCTTCTTGTTTACATCCTTGCTTTAATACAAGCCATGTCCTGCCATGCTCCATAGTTTAGTGAAGGGATTGAGGTGCAGTTTGTAATCGGATTCCTGTAAATAGACAAATTCAATGAAGATACCGAATTATAAACTGAATTAACTTATTATTAGTAAGGAGCAAATAAAAATTTTGAGATATCGACTTAATTTGAATTACGTCTTCCACATTCTAAGAGATTAATATTATTAATACTTATAAGTAAAGGGTGCAGATTTACACTAAATACGACTAAAACATAAACAATTTTGCTTACATTGGTCCTTCGCGTAGGAATGCATTGGGCGTAATTTGAGTGACAGAGTCTCCAACATCGCAAAATATCCTAGCGATAGTTGATTTTCTTATTTCATACAGTTGCGCTGAAAATGTCAATTTATACGTATATCAGTTTTTAATCTATACGAATTTTAAACAGTGGCAATCTGGCAATATTTGATGTTACTTTGTTTAAATCGAGTAGATTTTGGAACTTCTAAACTATTATCAAAAATATGATATTGTTTTCTAACAAATGTTGTTGAATTCTTTCAACAAAAGTGGTTTAAGTAACGAGGCTTGGTTTGAGGTCCTGGGTTTGATTCCTGTGTCGGGCAAAATTCGAACACAGCCTGGGTTTGTGATCGCCAACCTGTGTATTGGCAAGCGTGTTGATGAAGCCAATCTTTGGTACGAAAAAATGATTTTAAATTATGGAGGCCTTTGCCCTATATTATAATGATATTTGTTAACGGGACTAAACGCGGTTTTAATTATGTAGTACATATATACTACTTACTGCTTGACGTTTCGGATGCGTTACAGCAACCGTGGTCGCAAGCGGACTGGTGATGCGGGGCGTCGTCTGCTCGGGCCCGGTGAAGAATGTTCTTCCTCTACCCCCAAATTGTCAATTATTAAATTGTCACCCACACTTTCACGGCACACAACACTAACAGTATCAGGGTTTGGTCGAGACGAAGCAAATCGCGGTTGACACTTGCTAATCACTGGATTCCACGCTGATGCTAATTTAAACCCGTCTTCCCTGTTGAAATTTTTGTATTTCTTAATTTCAATTGCCTCTCGTACCATCCTAGAATGGTAATGGCGTTCAGTGGAGAGGATTTTCGGCTCATGTAATTCCATCCAGTGATTCGGTCCCATGTCAAGTAGATGTTCAGCAACCGCAGATTTACTCGTTTGTCGATTTTTCACTGCGGCAATGTGTTCTTTGACCCGTTCAGCTATTGCCCGCTTAGTCTGGCCTATGTAGGAACTGCCACAGCTACAATCGATTTTGTAAACGCCTGATGTTTGAAATGGTATCTTATCCTTAGGTGATCGCAATAGTTTTGACATCTTGCATAACGGAGTATATACAGTCTTGATGGAGAATTTCTTAAGTACTGTTCCAATCTTATCCGTTACACCTTTCAAATACGGTAAAAACATAGCCTGCCGTCTCACCTCAGGACATCTTGCCTACTCTTTGGACCTCCTCATATTTCTTGTCACCCCGTATCCGTTATATTGTAGTACCTCCTGAACATGCGCTAATTCCGCCTGAAGGTGTTCAGGGTCACAGAGCATGTGGGCTCTGTTTGTCAATGACGCAATAACAGACTGAAGGTGCCGCGGATGATGATGAGAAGTCGCATGTAGATACCTATCAGTATGCGTGGGCTTCCGGTATACAGAGTGTGCCAGCGTGCCATCACGTCTCACTTCTATCTTCATGTCTAAGAAAGCAATGGATCGATTCTGTTCCAACTCGTAGGTAAACTTTACTTTTGTGTGTATGGAGTTCAGGTGTTCAACGTATTGCTCGACTTCCTGCTGACCGCCGCGGACAATGCAAAACACATCATCGACGTACCTCTTCCATAACCGTACACTTCTTGGACCAGTGGTCAACGCTATGTTCTCAAAATGTTCCATCCAGATGTTTGCAATCACCGGGGCTAGTGGACTACCCATTGCAACTCCGTCGATCTGGAGGTAGTATTGGTCCCTGAAGAGTAGGTAATTTCCGTCTAAGCACTGTTCTATGAGCAATAAGTATTCCTCAGGTAGCTCACTATCGTAAAGTTTATCTTTAATCACCTCTAGACAATCTTTTAACGGAACATTTGTAAATAGGGATTCCACATCAAAGCTTACCATTATCTCTCCTGGTTCTAAGCTGATGTCCTTTACAATGTCCCTGAAGTGGAAGGAATCTTTCACAAAAGACGGTGTATTCCCAACTAAAGGCTGCAACACTCCAGCAACATGCTTTGCCAAGTCGTAGGTAGGCGAATCAATCTGACTTACGATTGGCCTCAGTGGGATGTCACTTTTATGAATTTTCGGCAGACCATAAAGTTTAGGGGGTTGCACATTTTTAGGTTTGTGTAAATAAAAGAACTCGTCTTCTGTGAAAATATCTTGGCACTGCTGGATCAATCCCCGAATGCGCCGTGTCACTCTGGCCGTGGGGTTGTACGACACCGGTTTATAAACATTAGTATCACTCAATAAATTCCTTATTTTATTTTCATAATTTTCAGTATTCATTACTACAGTGGCATTCCCCTTATCTGCTTTTAACACTAAAATGTTTTTGTTTTCGCGTAAAACTTTTAGTGCCCGGCGCTCTTCCATAGTAATGTTACTTTTAGGTAGCTTCGACTTACGTAGTATGACAGCCACATCCTGTCTTAGACCGTCAGCGTCCGCGGCTGGGATTTTATTACGTATAATCGTCTGTTCCACGCTACAAATTATGTCTTCGTAAGGAATTCTTTGAGGTGTTAAAGCAAAATTCAACCCCTTGGCTAACACACTTTTGGTTGGGTCATCCAATGACTCATCTGACAAATTGATCACGGTGCGTTCACTATCCGTAGACGAAAGCCAAGTCCCCGTTTCCTCATATCGAGGGTACTCACCGTGTTTGCGGGTAAGCAAATTATTAAATTTGCGCTCATGGGTGACTCGACTCAATTCGTAAGTTTTCGACGCTTGCACAAATGTAATCCGATCACATATTTCAAAATCATCACTAGATAACACAACACTGCACTCTGAATGTACTCTGTATAACTCACTCACTATGCCGCTCAGTTCGTTGTGACAATTACGAATAACTTAGTTGCTGTAACGCATCCGAAACGTCAAGCAGTAAGTAGTATATATGTACTACATAATTAAAACCGCGTTTAGTCCCGTTAACAAATATCATTATAGTAATGCAACGCGAAAGTCTAAAATCTCATATTTGCCCTATATTGTTAATAGGCTAATACTTTACTTTAAACTTAACTTATTTTATCCCTCTTAACATCATATTTCGGTGGAATATTATAATATCCACCATCATGAAGTCCACGCGGTACTACAAGACGGGAGTCCGATGATGATGATAATGCGTCTATGTGGGCGACACCTCTGCCTGAAGGCTAGAATAAGGATGAAGTATACCTTTTGTAAATGCGTTGGGTCTGTTCGGGCTCTCATACCAATGCCGGTCGTATTCTATGAACCTCTTCATTTGTTTCATTTTCAGACAAGCAAAAGTCCTGGGCACATAGCCTCCAGGTATTTTCTTTTCAAGCCATAATCCTAACATGAGGGGAACATCTTCGACGTATTTGAAAGACAATTTCATTATTTCAATATTCTGTAAGAAAACATTAACTATCATTTAACTGTTGTTTAACTTGTGTATTCTGTCCAAATGAAAACTTTTTTTTTTCTTTTTACTTTCTTTCGTTCCATGAAAATTCTAAATTGCTAAAGCTTATGTCTTTTGTTAGTTTTTTGTCTTGGAAGTAACTGATCTTACAAGAGACCACAGTGAAGTAGCATTTCATAACTATTGTGCTTCTTTTCTGCTGGAGGGAGCAAGTAAGGTAATTAAATACGAATACAGAGCTCAGTTGGGAATGGGTTGAGGTTGAGAGGAGAGTAAGGCCTTGTGGAATTGTTACTGAACATGGGCTGGTCAGCTGTAATCATTCACCACCGGCTTAAACTATTACTCAGCCTTTCCAAAAAAATTACTTACCTCTGGTTCAAAATCTTCAGCTAAATGATCATACGTTTTATATTCTTTGCCGGTGCATAGCTGCCTATATGCTATGTAAGGTTGGAAGCCAAACAAACCAGCTTTTAATAAATCTGCTGCCGGGATGTCGAAGGCACGTTGCAGTACGGGTAAACCGTTTTCTGATATCTGCAACGTGAAGTATAAAGAATATTATTTTCTTACTCTTCTTAAACAACGTCCAGGCTATAAAATGATAAGTGACAATTTGAGGAAAGCCTTAAAAGCAAACCCGAACAGACGACCGACGCCGCACATCGAACAGTTCGCTTGAGACCACTGTTGTTAGTTGTTGATAAATACAGGCAAATCGCCAAATTAGTCAATTTTGTGTTTTGTTTAATGTTTGCGTATGCAAGTACAAAAGCTACAAAACTTCAGAATGCTATTTTTAATCGCTTCTAGAATGGCAGTGCATAAGAACACCAAAGCACTGCCAAATCATTAAAAAATAAATGATGTCATGTGGTCAATCTTATAATTGTAAGGACTTACGATAGGATCCACAAGGTAATCAAATTGAGCAGCCGGTTGTCTGAAAGCACCTTGGGTTAAAGCCTCCATATGACCGTCCAAAGGCAGGTAACCAGTTCGGAATGTTGTGTTAGTCACTCTTATCTTGTTGAGGTAATTTCCTGCATCGTCAAACATCCTAAAACGGGAAAAATAATTTATTAAATTCTTGTTTTTGAAAGTGGTAACAATCACCACAATATAGCCTATAGAATACCTGTAAATGAATGACTTTTTAAGAGTTTCAAAATATGGTAGTAAAATAATAAGTAGGCTACATAGAATTGACCGTATCTCATTGAACACAATTGAGAATAGCTTAAGGTAATGATAAGGTAAACTTATTTTCTCCTAATCCAAAACGTAACAATATTGGTATGAAATATTTTTTCATACTTACTCAAGATGCCCTGGTTGAACAGTATGTAGCCAACGCAAAATATAAGAATATTCCAAAGCCTGTTTTGGTTGCATTTTCTCCACATATAAGTCCCTGAAATCTCCGTCCTTTGAAATAATGCCTTCTTTCAGTAGATTTTCCTTGCCTAAAAAGTGGTCAAGAAGATAATTATTTGTTGCTTAAATCACTCGACTTCGACATCTCACAGAAACATTTTTACACGTTTGTTTCAAATATTGATTATTTTAATTTTATGCTTATTTGGGACAAAAGTTTACACTGCATTACTAAAGTGATTTACAATGTTTTTATTCATTTGAATGCTTCGACGAAAAAACAACATTGTTATTTTTATCTCACCTATAAAAAGCGGAGTCATTTCATAATAGTATATCTGTACAAACTGCGCTATGTTTATGTCCCTTGCAGTCTCAAACAGCATGTCGTCATCCCAACAAGGGTTTACTTCTTTAAGGCGTTCAGCAATAAAGTTATGGTTTCTCCAAAATATGATGCCTAAGAAGTTCAGTCCAAATAAACTGTTTAACGGTGCTGAAACACAAAAGTACAAACATTTTTAAAACCGTCATAAAAACGATTTCTTAACTGTTGCTTTGATGGTCACCTTCCTTCTTGAGTCGTTTACCTCACCACGGAATTATTGTATTTAAAAAATCACACAGCGACTTTCTTAGCAATCATAATGTAGTGGGGGCGTTTGGCAGAAAAAAGCGTTTGCAAGCGTTTACTAGCGCTAAAAAACAAACTGTACAGTTTTCGGCCAGGACGTGTTTGCTAACTGTCAGTTTACTGTGTTACCGCTTAACAATCGCCATTTTGCGCTAACAATTGCCATTTTGTTTACAAACGCTTGCAAACGCTTTTTTCTGCCAAACTCTCCCAGTGGTTTGCCATTATCTTGTCCAATTCAGATACTAAGTCGGTGTGGGTAGGGCCCTCTCAGGAGAGACCTCCGTCAAGCAGTGGAATGCAATTCCTTTTTTATTCTTTGCTCTGACACACTAATTGCCTAGCCTCAAACTAAGCTCAATGCTTGTACTATAGAAGCTAGCCTAACAATAAACATACTTAAATACTTTTATAAACATACATGACCTTGCCCCTAGCGCGATTTCAACCCGCGTCTCATGTCTTTGGACCACTATTCAAACGGGCAAGAGGCTGATGATGTATTTATTGAAAAATATACCCTCAGAATACAGATTATTCTGTATTCTGAGAATATACCTTGTTTTCCATCGACATGTTATCGGGCTTTTCATCATCATCCGTTGTGGATAAGGATAATCTTTGGCTTTGTCAAAAGATAAAATTTTCGGCAGAGAATTACGCAAAAGAACGATTATGTATGGAATTTTATATTCTTTGAGATGAAAATCCGATCCCCTAGCGGATGGCATCAAAATGTGTGACAACTGTACTTTGAGTCTTTTTATTCGACAGTTTAACGATACTTACGAGAGGCGTGACAACGCGTCTCCCTTGGAAGCTGGTTCAGGAGACAAGTCCCAGCTGCAGGTACAGATACAGGCCAGACTTTGTTATTGTCCATCTCAACTTTTAGCATACCGTCCTTGTGGGAACGCGTTTTGTCGGCTCCTTTGTATATCAATCCCAGATCTAAAAAGACTCCTCCTGAGTTTAACTGAAATTGTAGGAGAATTTATCAATATCAGGAAAATAATAATTTTGATATTCTTTCAATTCATCATCGTCATCATCACGAGTATTTATAATTAAAACAATGTAAAAAAATGTCGCTTTTTTAACTTTGTTAATTCTCGATATTTATATTTTAATTCTAATATTTCGGTCTTTAAGGGCGATTTCTTATTTGGTCAAATACAGAGCCTTTCTTTTACTCAAGCAAATACATAGATTATTTGATACACGGTAATCGCTTTTCAATACATAGGATAATTAATAAATGAGTTTAGCTAATAATGTTGCATTGTAAGGTTTCTCACCCGTTCAGGAGTAGTATTTTGGTCTCGAATGCATCCAACGGATTGGTATGTGATAGGCTTCGTGTTATTAAAACATCTGATGTCAGAATACTCGTGCACTATGTCGTCTGCTGGTACTTTAATTGGATAGCACATGGAGTCCTTTGTGCCTTTTGGCGTGCAACAGTATGGTTTCCAGTGTACATAATTTACTGCAAAAAATATATAAATGATGTATATCAAAAAAAATTGAAAAAGAATGATCAATTTTGGTATACGAATTGACTCTGTTACTACTTGTAAGGTAGTATTTTTTTATTAATTTCATTAAATGGATTGGTTAGTATTAAAGTGATCAGAAATATGTGCCACTCATAATCATCATTTTAGCGCTTCTCCCGGTTTCATCCTCGGCGATAGCCTTGGGCCCAGGGTACGCTGCGACTATAATCCTGAATTGACCAGCCTTTACTACTCGTACAATGGAGTGACTGTCGTCTGACCTCCGTAACACTTACTAAGAAAACCAAACAATTTGGATCAAAGTCGGGACCAACGGCTACACAAAGTGGGGAAGTTTCCTGCGGGATACGAACCCACAACCTCCGTGGTTTAAGAGCCCAGCGCTCTACACCACAGAGTCAGTTTGATTGAGAGATGGGTCACTATCACCAATATATTATTAACTTACCTGTATCATGTAATGAGCCAATATTACCGAATCCTAAGAGCAAGTAATGAACTAAGAGAACAGTGAATCTTTGATCTGGTATTGTAGCGGTGCCGAGTGTATCCACTCTCACTTTTCGTGGTTCTATTTTGTCTCCAGTTTTGGTTCTAACTGGTTCATTTCCTGTAATTAAATATTTTAATACAATGAATATCCAGATATAGATCCAGATATAGTTTTTGTATAGTGAATATTAAACAATTGTGTATTTGTTTTTCTTGATGTGTGTGGGGTTCTTGTTTTGTTATTAAAATTAAAGTGGTGCAATAAAGCCGTGTTATTTCAAAGGCTGAATAAAATAACGTGATGGACAATTTTCTTCAAGAGTAGATAGAGGTTAACTAAATAAGGATAGTATTTAAGCATAATCGTTTAGATCCATGCTGAGAAAAAATAATGCGCTATTTACCTACAATTACCATTGATATGGGTTTTTGTATATCAATGACAATTACCAATCAAATTATAGCTTTCTTAACTCGCATTTTGTTTTTGTTCTAGAATAAGCTGCGCTTAATGACTGACTAGTAACGCGTTAACCTAAACCTAATCTATCTTTTTCAAACAAACAAAATGTAGCAAATGTTAATTTACCTTTATCAAATACAAGAGGTAACTCAGTTATGTAAGGTGTGTGACTTTTCCCCATAGTAGGGTACTGGAGGTTGTTGCAAGAGGCATCCAAACGTCTTCCTTCATTTGGATCACATGGCAGATATTTACCCGTACACCAACTACAACAAAAAGTATCAAGTTCAGTCCACTTACTTGATATATCGTGAAAAAATGAAACACACAACAATTTTCTTGGCACTTTTTAATGGAGTTGTTTGCCATTTCCTTCCATTGTAGTAATACCTCAATTTTTCCTTCTCAAATTACGCACATATCAGAAAAAAAACGTTAACGTTAACATTAATTTTATGCCAATGTGCCGGTAGGCCAATAAAAATGTAACGCACAAAAGAATGTCGTTGTAAATAATATTGCAAAATAGAGTCTTTATGTTTTTACATTACATTACATTTTGGCGGATTATACAACTAAATAATTTACTTGGATTACAAACCAATTGCCAAGCCCGAAACTAAGTTCGAAGCTTGTACAATGGATGCTAGGGAACAGATTGACATACTGAAAGAATTTTTTTTTTACATTTACGGTCGAGTACAAATGCCGTTGTTCATCACAGATTTGATACTATGAAATTAAGTACTGAATCTCACTTACAAACTTGTGTTACGTTTCACATACTCCTTAAAAGTTTCAATTGAAATAGTTTTCCCACTAAAAGTCTCATAATACGTTTCATTGTCTGCCGTCACAGCAAAAATAAACACAAGAAACACTAATCTCTCACGCATTATAGTTGAAATATGAAATGAATCTGAGTAGAATCAAAGCTTACTCATATTTATATACTTACCGTTCACAAACGGATAACACATAAAGATTAGTTTGTTATTTGATAAAATTCTCAACACAATTTAATTACCTTTAAAATATGTGCATAAATAACAATCTGTTGCTAGCTATTAGTTTAACTAGTTCCTCAGCTATATTTTGGTATATTTAGGCTCATTTAATAAAACTATTTTTAAACAGATAAAATCGCGGTTTAATTAAAACTCTATATTTAACAAGTGCGGATGCCCATCGATCACGAAATGACTCAGGTGTTATGGTTATGCTTCACTTGTCATATAAATCATTACAATATTATCTCAACTTATTTTTATTTTCGAACTCTAAATTGTTGTTAGAGGAATAATGTGACAAAATGTGGGGGATACCTAATCTTTCAATTCATTATCATCACAACTTTAAATAACTGAAATTAGACTGTTTGCAGGACTAGTGGTGAGTGGCCATGGCAACAACACCAAGAGTCACCGGTTTGAATCCCGCTTTGGGTATATGAACAGCTGTCGTACTCGAGTGATGGATATTCATAAAAAGTATTTAAATAGCTATTGCCAGGAATCAATAGCACAAGGCCCTTCTTCTCAATCTTAGGTTTATGTTTGCGTAGTAAGGCTAAATAAAGTAGAATAATGTTCGTTTTCACATATTTTAAAACCTTAAAACTAAACCAGATTGACTTTAAATTAATGCTGTGTGCTTAGATAACGGACAACCAACAACAACTGAAAATGTTTTTGTCGAAATTATTATTTAATGCTAGTTTTTAGCTGCGGCTTTGCCCGTGTTATCACGATTCCCGTTGATTCCCATAAGAGCTTAAAGTCAGGATTAAAAGTATCCAATCACATTATTCAGCCCATACCCTGCCAGTGTACCAAATTTCATCAAAATCCGTCTTGCAGTTTCAGCGTGATCGACGGACAAACATCCAAACAAACAAACTTTCCTGTATCCTAAAGTAATTGTAGTTGTAGATGTGTATTAACAAAGAGAGATGTTTCCTATTTTTAAATAAGTTCATTTAAATCATCATCAATTATTACAAATAAATTAATCTTAAGTTAATTCGTGCAAATGTAACGTTTACAACAGCTAAAAATAGGGTAGTGTGAATATTACGTGCAAACAAAATATATCCTTGAATTTATCTATACTAATATATAAAGCTGAAGATTTTGTTTGTATGTTTGTTTGTTTGTTTGTATGTTTGTTTGTTTGAACATGCTAAGCTCCGGAACTACTGGTCCGATTTGAAAAATCTTTTTGTGTTGGATAGTCCATTTGACGAGGAAGGCTTTAGGCTATTGAAAATCGAAATCCACGCGGACGGAGTCGCGGGCGGCCGCTAGTAATTTATAAATATGTTTCTTTGTTCGTTAAACTTAATTATATTTCAGCTTAAGGAAGTATTTAAACGTAAATGCAGTTTAGGTGCCGAATTACGGTTAAAGAACGTTTATTCTCATAAAGAATTACAACAAATTCACTTACATGAGAACACATTTTCAAAGAACACTTAATAGTCCAGCAATAGAACAGTAGCAAACAAATAATCACAAACACACAATACTTAATAACTGAGTACTAAATAGTATTTTAAATTAAAACTATAGTTATACAATTTCAAGACCAAATAACGGGATTACTCACAACCTTTAAACACAATTCTATTCAAAACTAAAATGTTAACATTAAATGAGGGTATTCTATCTTAGTTACGCTTACGTATCGGACTGAGGTTACCACAGTGCAGATAACGGACAGTAGTTAATATTTTACTTCTTTAATACGGGTACAAAATCCAATACGTATTGTTTTAATTTATTTTTGTATATATTAAAGGACTCTGCACACTTTATATTTTGAGGGAGTTTATTGTACATTTGTACCCCTTCAAAACTAATTGACCTTTTTCCATAGTCAGTGCGTACTTTTGGTAGAACAATATGGTCTTTTCTACGACTACTTTTACTATGGACGTGACGTACTTTTGAAAAGGTTATCTGGGTATGAATGGATTTGTCAAGAATTTTTTTTATAAGAATACAGGAGCAATATGTATAAAGTTGATTTATGCTCATCAGTTTAGTTTCCCGGTATATTTGTTCAGTGGGTGTTAAATAGTGATAGTGAAAGAGACTTTTAATAACTTTATTCTGCCGGATCTGCAGATCTTTTAGGCTAGTTTTTGGGGCGCTGCCCCAAATTTCAATTAGGTACAATAAGTGAGGTTTTACTAGAGAATTATAAATTAAACGGCGTATTTGAAGAGGAAGGCTATGGGCAATAGTACGAAGTGATCCTGTAAGAGCTGAAAGCTTGGAAGTTATGTGCTCAATGTGCCAACGCCAATTAAGATGGGAGTCCAATTTTAAACCCAAGTATTTTTCACATCGTTTAATGTTAAGTTTTTGACTATCTATTGTGAGTTGTGGATGAGATGGGATATTTTTATTTTTAGATTAGAATTAAATGTTATACTTGCGATAAGAACTTCTTTTGGGTTTTATTTAGACTTTTTTTTAATTTAAGTGGTTATCGCCGTTATTTTTAAACAGTACTTTCCTTAAAGGAGGAGATATATGTACTTATTGCTGTTGAAGTGAATATTTCTCATACAAAATGTTTTGTTATATTTATGTGATTTCTGTAACTACTACTTAAATAAAACAACAAAAGCGGAATCAAACCGCGGTCTTTAATCCGTTCTTTGTTCCATTTAGTACAGAAACACACTAGGCGGAAAAATCGCGGCCAAAATTCGGCGTAGCTACGCCTGCAATGTTTTTTTTTATGCCAGATTCGGCAAACGAGCTTGCGGGTCGCCTGATGGTAAGCAATCACCGCCGCCCATGGACATCCGCGACACCAGAGGTATCGTTGATGTGTTGCCGGCCTTAACCCCATACCCTCCCCAACTGAGCTTTGGCAACCTTACTCACGAGCAGAAACATAGCACAACAGTTACGAAGTGCTACTTCACTGCGGTCTTCTGTAAGGTGGTGGGAGGTACTTCCCCAAACGAGCGGCTCATTCGAGTGGAATTTCCACAAAGATCTACCTCTCTTACAAAGCTCTACCTCTCTTGTATGTTTGTATGTGTGATGTATTTTAAATGCAAGATAACACACAATGCCGAAATTACGTCGTGTAATTTTGTATTGTAAATGCAAGCCGCCGAACTTCGGTCTCGTGTTTTCAGTCTAGTGTGTTTCTACACTAATAGTTAAAAATTCTTTGTTTCATTGAAATGGTCTTATTACATTAGAAGAAACCGCAGCGCCCATCCTTCAGATTATTATTATAAAACAACATAATTTGAAAGAGAACGCTGTTATTACGGTTCAAAGTTTTTTTTATTGTTAATTATGAATTAATTAAATAACAGTATTGTATTACTCGTAATATGTGACTCGTCGATGTCGATGGTCGATGACCTACCGTGCAATAGAATTATTATGCAAATAAATTATGTATAATGTTCAGTTCAGTGACGTTTATCTTGATTCTAGTAGATATTCTAGAATTTTACCAATCTAATAAAGTTATTGATTTACTAGATTGTTGTTTTTTAATGTGACAGAATGTGACAGTGACTTGGCTTGCCTCTTGGTACAAGGTACTTTTGTCATATTAGCTAGTTTCAATCTACTACTGGATGTATATTTTGGTAAGATGAAGGGATTATACCCATATCCAAATCAAATTCAAAAGGTTTTAATAACTTAATTATTCTTTAAACAAAAACCGCCCTATACACTCGTACGAAGCCGGGATAAGTCGCTAGTATGTTAAATGCGACGAACGAATTACGCAAATGCCTCCAACAAAAAAGGGCTTATTTATTCATTGTCTTCCAAACAGTGAGAATGGCAGTGAAAAGTTTAATGTACGAGTATTTCATAATACTAGCATATGCCTCCAATGCTCTTTCTGAAATAATTATATATGATACTTATACGGGATATACGCTTAGTCCAGAAGAAATTAGAAGATACGTGAAGGAAAATATTACCTTGTAAGTATTTTCTTTTTTTCTATGTTTTTTGTACTAATTATTTCTGTTTTGTTTCTGATTTCTTCCAAAATCCACGATAGGCGACTGGTGCTAATAGTTATATGTAAGACGTATTTTAATTTAAAATTAGATCCTTAAATCTGACTTTTCACCAAGTGTTTCTTGGAGTGGTGGAGTCGTGTACCATTTTCCTACAATATCGACTCCTTTAAAAGTGAATCGTGATAAGTATCTCGGGTACCGATTGTATAGCGATTCCAATGAACAGGATACAATGATGGTGTTGCATCCATGGTCATGGCGATTAAAGCTCTTTGTTCTTAGTATCATCAAAGCAGATTCAATTAATTTCGAAAATATAAAATAAAAATAAACTATATAATAATTCACTATAACTGCATTATGTATACCCCTTAAACCAGACAATGGGATATCTAAGAATCGAATGTTCAAGTAGAAAAGAAAATAACCATGTGAATAAATAATGCGACAGTATAAATAACCAGGTTTTGTAAATACATTAATTAGTTATTTAACATTACAACGGGACTAAACGCGATATTATTTTTATAAGTACCTGAGTACTACTACTATACTACCTGAGTATAATTATAATGCAACGCGAAAGTTTAAAGTTATACATTAATTAGTATTTTTCCGTGTACTGATACGCAATAATGCAGTTTGTACTTGTACTTTTGAGTTTAATTTTATTTCTTATCGGTTTGTTAGCTGACGATAAAGTCATACGATATGACACTTATACGGGGAATACTCTTTCTGACAAACAGTTTAAGCAGTACATAAAGGAAAATATTACATTGTGAGTAGACCGTAAAGCTTAGTTCATTCGATACGTTTTAACCGATGTTATTACCAACTGAGCTATGGAGACCTTACTATTCTCCAATAATAACATAATATATTGTAGCTTAACATATATGGGGGGAGAGGGATTAAACAATTAACAAACAAACAAAAGGTGTGGCTTCCGAACTTAACAAGACGACGTGGCAGGCCTTGGAAGTGACGAACTGGACCACTATAAAAAGGATTGGCCTGAATTTGCCTTAGACCGTTTAAAGTGGAAAACCGATTGGGAGGCCTTTGCCCTGCAGTGGGCTAATAATCTATACTAATATATAAAGCTGAAGAGTTTGTTTGTATGTTTGTTTGTTTGAACGTGCTAATCTCAGGAACAACTGTTCCGATTTGAAAAAAATATTTTTGTGTTTGATAGTCCATTTGACGAGGAAGGTTTTAGGCTATTGGAAATCGAAATCCACGCGGCCGGAGTCGCGGGCAGCCGCTAGTAACATTATATGGTATATTTCTTGACTGCAACTTTGAGCGGCCCGCTATTCTGGTGGTTGGAGACTCTGGCTACAAAACCAAGGGTTGTGGGTTCGAATCACGACAGGGGCAAATGTTTTGTGAACATCGGCATTTGTTCTCGAGTCATGGCTGTTTTAAAAAGTATTTAAGTATTTCCGTTTCATATCGTTCATAGCCCAAGCTTCGAGCTTAGTTTGGGGCTAGGCAATTGGTGTGTTGGTCCAAGAAATTTATTTTATTATTTATAAAACGTAACTAACTTATAAAAATTAAAGACTGAATTCGTATTGATTACAGCTGGTGTTCTGGCTCATACAAACCATGCGACCCCAACGAACCGAGAAGACTAGATGCGACATGCAACAATCTCCAATACCCATTCCGAGGACCAATGCATACGCCATCTTTGTATGAACTGCCGCTGGAGTATAATAAAGGTAAAAATATAATTAAATATAAAAATATAAATAAATATTTCACAACAACACATATATTGATCTGACGCCGCCCGTGTTAAGTAGCTTAAGCACTTGTGTTACAGACATCAGAATCAACACTCAACAGTGGTATTTCAATATACTTAAATAGATACATATAACACCCAGACCAGGACAAAGACAGACATGACCATGCACACAAATGTTTGTCTTGTGCGGAGATCAAACCTGCGACCTCTTGCATAATAGGCAACATCTTGACCATTACAACAAGCGGGTCGTCATACCGCGTTACTAAATATTGTGTGGTGTTTTTTAACTTTCAAAACATCATTTCGGAAAAGTTTGTATATTGCATTGAATTCTACGAGTATCTCTATAGTTGTCGACGGCTTCCTATCATAGTCAATAGACAAGTGGCGACCGGGTGGCAATATTAGTCGTGACGATAACAATGTTCGAGAATGTTCAAAGTGCTAACTAAAGGCCTTGGTTTGAAAAAGACAAAGCCGATTTTTGTACTCGAGATGGCGTCTTTTTTTGCCTCCCGTCTATCAACTAAACATAGTTATATATATTGTTGAGGGCGTTATAAACTAAATTTTTTATTTATCCGAACTGTGTGAGACAGGCTAGAACATGTACGTAGAAAAATGTATTAAGCAAGAAGAACCTGCCGAGAAAAAAATAAAAAGACGCCAATTCCCTTTCAATAATACACTGCTTGTTTGTACAGAGAAGTTATTAACTTACGTTACTTCTTTACATCAGTATGTAAAAATTATATTGCTTCTTAAGATGCCACAATTTTCTTGTTTACTTATTTGCAGATGGAAGCGCTATAAGACCAAAATCTGGTGGGGAGCCAATTCCAGCAAGAAAGCAACGGACGACACTGCTAGCAGAAGGGTCTGTTCCTGATACAAAGTTTACCGCCATGACGCCTAATTACATGCTTTTCATGGTCAGCTCTGTTGCATCCATCCATGACACGGGTAGGTACTCTACCTTTTTCTTCTTCTTAAGCCATTTTTTACCAATTGCTCTTTAGATTTTCCTATTTTGGGCACGGGACTGGTAGCCTGAGACGCAACCAATGCAGAAAAAAAGTTGTGCTATAAGAAACGTGAACGCGTGAACTTGAGTAAAAATGAAGTAATTATGATCTAGGCAATAGGCCGCCAATGCACCAGCGATCGCTTTTGAGTCGCAGGTGCCTAATTGTCTATAGGCGGCGATGATCACTCGTTATCTGACTTTGCATGCTCGTTTGCAACGTATTTCATAAAAAAAATATCTATTAATGTTATATATGTTTCTATAATTGTTTGCAGTTGATTATGTCTTGTGGTTGCCATATTGTTGTCAGCCAAAAGGTAAAAAAGAACCACGATGTGCTCCAATGACGGTACCTTCTGATGACTTCGTTCATCAATTCTCTGGAGTCAGATGCTACAACATGACGAAACCGTTTACTTTCCAAAATCAAGGATGTACTAGAATGAGGACAAACACTCCTGATCGGGTGAGTTAAGAAGATTGTAAGGCATTTTCAAAACAATTTACTGCAAATCTGTAAAGTTGCAAAATAAACGTATTGACATTGCATATAATGAAACATTTTGTCAGGACTTTTCAAACCCAGCTCAGGTTAGTAATCACCAATACGCATTTGAACAGAGTGGTGTTTCGCCCCAACTCCATCTTTTTAACACGATTGCAAAAGTCGTAAGCCTTTGCCTGCAGTGGGTTATTAGTAAGCTGACTCTTTTTACGGATTAAGTATCACCGTGAATCCAAAATCATACTTACACGTTGAGAAATTGCGAAAATGAGAAAAAATGCACAAGAGTCGCATCTGCAACCCTTGTGCGTTTGTGCGATTGTTGATGTACATGGGCAGCCGTGATCTCTTTACATCAGGTGTACAAAAAAGTCAGACTCATTACGTATTTATACATACGTCAAGGCTATAAGTTAAAAGATGCTAAGATAATATAGTCAGTCACTGAATGATTCCTAACATCAAAATATAAACCAAGGTCATGAGTTTATTAAATTCATAATTAGGCTGTTGCCACGTATTTTATTGTATTTACTACCTACTTACTCAGGAAAAATAAAAATATCTGTTATAACCCTGATTTCTATATATAAGTATTGCATTGTTTTAAGATTCCAAACACACCCTCAGATTTTGCTCACTATTTTTTGCTAGAGGTAAATGAACATCAAAATGTTTGTTACAGATAAACTCTGGAAGCAACTTCTTAGATTTATTTGTTGTTTACGGAAGTGATAACAGCTTGAGAACAATGAAGGATGGCCTTCTCCAATACGAAGTCGATGATAACGGCATAACCTGGCCCGTCAGTACCGACCCACGGTTGTTTTGTTTATTAAATCAACTTCCACAAGAGACAAGATGCCATAAGCATGGTAAGTTGTCAACTGTCAACGTCCCGATTGGTGGAATAGTCAAGAAGATAGGTACTATTAGACCAAGAGGTTGCGGGTTCGATCCCCGCACAGGACATACATGTGTAATTGTGTATGCTTGAATTGAATATGCCTGTTTGGTCTTGTCTGGGTGTTATATTATGTATATTGAAGTATTATATTAGTATAAATAAATAAATATAAGTTGTTTATCCGTTATATATAATATTCGTATAATCATAAATTGTATGTGATTTTCGAAGCGTCTAAAGCTTAGACTCAATTTAATAAATAGTAGTTTTTACCCGCGGCTTTGCCCGCGTTATCAAGATTCCTGTTTTCTCCCATGGAAGCATGTGCACCAAGTTCGATTGAAATCCGTTTAGTAGTTTCAGCGTGATTGACGGTCAAAACATTCAAACAAACGAACTTTCACATTTATAATGATATTTGTTAACGGGATTAAACGCGATTTTAACTATGTAGTATATACTACAAATATCATTATAGTAATACAACGCGAAAGTCTAAAATCTCATATTTCACATTTATGATAGTAAGAATGATTAAAACTTACATAATTTGTTACAGCTGCAACGAATGCCATAATGGGGACCAATATCTTCACAATAATATTCCTTAGACTGCACAACTACATTGCTCAGAGGCTGAAGGAATACAACCCTAGTTGGGACGACGACAAACTTTTCTTCACAGCAAGAGAAATCAACATTGCGCTCACTACTCAGATTTATTACTATGAGCTTATGACGCATTTCATGGGTAAGAAAGAGTTTTGCCTTTTCATTTAAATAAGTATACAAAATAGGTTTTATCAATCTAATAACTCTAATGTGATCTTTAAAAGTGTCGTCAAGGCAGAAATGCCCTGAAGACAACGTAATAACTTTAACGGGCATAATTATATCTTACAAATAGAGTGGTTTTCAAAGGCTCGTATTAATAAATCGCACTCAACTCTTGAGTGCAAACTAGATATGTCATTCTCATACAAAACAGCACCTCAAGTTTGCGCTCAAGTTCGAGCTCCGAGTTGAGTGCAATTTACATATATTAATACGAGGCTAAGATATTAATAAACATGTTTAGTCTGATGTTTTTGTGAAGATAAGAAAGAAAAGATTTAGAGCTCGAATCCAAAATATTTATTTATTTTCAGGTAAAGAAAATCTTATCAGGGATGGTGTTATAGCCGAGGACAACGGTTTTAGGGATATGTATAACAAAAAGATGGTGCCGCAAACTTCACTAGAATATGTGTACGCCCTTCGTTGGGTTCACACAATTCAACCTGGATTAGTCAAGTGGGTTCTAATCTTAATTTACCTTGACTTATTTATAAATAAAAATTAGAATTAAAATGGAAGCAATAAGGTTTTTGAACTTCACACTAATGAACAAAAACATTTTGATTTTAAATCTTTCGCTGCAAACAGACGCAATTTTTCCTACATTGATTCTTCTTCAATTTGTTTGCAATTTACAAGAATTTGCACTGATTGCACGAAATTACATAATTTACTTATGTATTTCAATACAATTTCAGGATGTATGATACGCAAGGACACTATTTAAAACAGATACCAAGTGTAAACATAACATTAAGAACTGGCTATTATGCTGTAGACAAAAATTTGCACTGATTGCACGAAATTACATAATTTACTTATGTATTTCAATACAATTTCAGGATGTATGATACGCAAGGACACTATTTAAAACAGATACCAAGTGTAAACATAACATTAAGAACTGGCTATTATGCTGTAGACAAAAACATAGTGTGGATGACTCAAGGACTTTTTAGGCAACCTTCGGCCAAAATCGATCATATTATTGATCCATTTGTAAGTAAAACTTGAATTTTTTATTAAATTTTAATCTAATTTATTATGACATTATCAATTCAGTATGGCTGCCACTGTATAGCTAAATAACTTAACATGATTATATCATCCTTATGGGTGGACAGAGAGATCAGAGGTGCGATTCACTAAGCGCAAATGTCATAAAAGCCTTGATCGCAGCGAAGTGGTGGCGGTGAAGTACTTTTTGGTATTTTGTAAGAACTATTTCAACGCTGCACGATACTAAAACATCGAACGATGTTAAGGCCGACCCCCGTGATTTCAGCCGTGTGCGCATTTTTTTTTAAATGTCGGAAGCGGCAAACGAGCTAGCGGGTCGCCTGATGGTAAGCAATCACCGCCGCCCATGGACATCCACGACACCAGAGGTATCGTTGATGTGTTGCCGGCCTTAACCCCATACCCTCCCCAACTGAGCTCTGGCAACCTTACTCACCAGTAAAAACATAGCACAACAGTTACGAAGTGCCACTTTACTGCGGTCTCCTGTAAGGTGGAGGTACTTCCCCAGACGAGCGGCTCATTCGAGTGGAATTTCCACAAAGCTCTACCTCTCTTCTCTATGCATCGTACGAGTGTCGCTTAGTTAATTGTTTAGCAGGCCTTTAATCACAACACGCGGGTCAAGTAAGGACTTAAGGTTATTAACGACTGCTAAAGCAGACGAGGCTTAACGTGCATTCCTAAGCACATACATTTTTGGTCACCCATCCGATGACCGGCGCTTATGAAAGTTGCTTAACCCCAAAAATGGCAACTCGAACGCGTTGAACGCAGCTATTAGGTATACAAAAATATGGGAAAGATAGTTTATTTGTATCGATGCCTAACGGCCAAAAAGGGCTAACCGCCACTACACAAACTTTACAGGAGAGAGGATTAAAGTTGCAAAATTTAGAAAAAAAAATCATAAGTAGTTGGGTTTTGCTTCCTAAGATTCCAAATTTTAGTTGTCGATATAAATGATATTTCTCTTCAAAATGAATTCATTAAAGTATTACAAATCATTCATTTAAGAGTGTTTTTTGTCGCTTATGCCCAAATGGCTTTATTTTTTTACAGGCAAAATGTTGTAACCTCCCTTTACCAAAAAAATCTCCTGTTAGCCTAAGCGACTTAACTGAATCTTTATTTTCATTAAATTTCTTAACCGACATTAAGTCAACATAAGTAGTGATTGACGATACAGACTTAGTGTTAGCGAAATACTAAAAATACAGGGTTTCGCAGATAACCTGTACCATCGAAAGTCTGTGACCAGGGACACCAATACCCATCGATTGGACTATATATTTTGGGAAAAAAATAGGATAAGAAATATGTAATACATAAGGACAAATCATCCTAAGCACCATAACTTATGTTTGAAAATGGCGGCCCGAATGTACTAAGCGACATTTTTGTTATTTATATTTTTCAAGCCGAATTGTCTAAGTAACTATTTCACAATATTATATTCTCTAACCGCCAGTTTGAAAAAAACACTATAATATTAGTCGTTTACGACGTAAAATTCAGACTCTAATGCTTAATTTACCAACCGCCTAACCGACAAAAAATGCATCGTAGAGCGACAAAACCTAGATAGAACGACGCAGAAAAAAAAGGCGATTCCAATGATGTATATAAGTCGATTTCGCCAAAAATGTCGCTTAGGCCATTTTGGCCGTTAGGCATCGGTATGTTATAATAGGAAGGTAAACATGTCCATTTTAAAGTATGATTACAAATTATTTATTTCTTCAGATGGCAGAAACTGCACTACCCAAACTCCAATATGCTTTCGATGTGACGGCAGCTGATCTCAAAAAGAGCGGGCTTATGGGAATCGCTCCGTACATTAAATTCAGAACTTTATGTACTGGAGAAAAATATTCAAGCTACGACGATTTAGCCGAAGACATCGCACCAGAAGTAAGTTTTTTTTTTTTATTTTGTTGATTGTTTTATGAAAGCGTTGGCAAACGGCCAGTATTATCACTTGATGGTAGGATTGGTAGGTAATCAAGAGTCGCTGATGCGTTTCCTGCTAATAAAATCCCATACCCTCACCAACTGAACACTGGATAACTTAATCACTAGCAGAAACCTAAAAAAATAATTACGAAGTGCTATTTCACTGTGGTCTTGTGTAAGGAGAAGTAACTTTATAAGACGAGTGGCTCATTCGAGTGGAAGCTTAATTACTAAAAGTATTATTTTGAATAAATCTCATCTTAATTACCAGTTTCATCTCGATTTGTGAATAGTTGTGTCATCGTGATTACCTTTGTAGTGTGTTTCTGTAATAAGTTTAGATTGTTTTGACGTTCTACCACATACATTAATGAAAATTATATTCTCAATTCAAATAAATACACGAAAGATGCCTAAATGAATTTACTTGTCAAGCTGAAGCACCTACACATATGTAATTGAAGATAATTAAGTAGGCAATGAAAATTACATTTAGAAAGAAAAGATAAAGAAAAATGTAAAATTGCATTTTGATAAGGTATTTCACCCGCAAACGTGACTACAACATCAAACAACATCTATTTCTCATTAGGAATGCCTTCCTCATACTTCAAGCCGCTCTTAAATTAGAGCGACAGTCGCTTCTTATTTAGACAGTCACTCGTTTCAAGTAACAAACGTGTTACGGTTTTTTTACGAAAAAGAGTACAAATGCCGTCCTTTGCCTTTTTAAGTGCACTAATAATTCTTGAAACTCAAATAAATCTACAAACCTTTCATTCGTATGTTTTTTAATTTTATTAGCTATTTAATTTACCTATCATGATAAAGGTCATATTTTATTTCCCTTTATTTAAATGTTATTCGGAAAGACAAAAAGAGACAAAACTTTTATCACGTTACCACGTTGAAGTAACCTTAGCAAGGAGAAATGTGGTACCTACCTACTTTATTTATGTCAATTGTTTCCAATTTTCAGTACATCGACGTTTTGAAAAGTTTGTACAAAAACGCTGAAGACATCCCATTAATGGCCGGAATGTGGCTTGAGAAGAACATTCCTGGTGGACTCGCCCCTAGGACTATGTATTGTTTATTGGCCAGGCAAATGAAGAGATTCGCCCAATATGACCGTTTTTGGTATGAAAGCCCGACACGCCCGAATGCGTTTAATCAACGTAAGTATGCACATTTGGTCGGATTGTTTAAATACAGGCTAAAATTAAATTGAGGCAAAGAGCATTTTTTCATTTATTCATTAAGTAAAAGTCGTTTCAATGTCCTTTTTTCCGATCTTTCTAAGTTCAAACAATCATTATTGCAAATATAGAGTACCTAATTAATGAAATTGACTATTTAGCATATCATGTTTAAATCCATTACTGACATCTTTACTTTGTCCACCTACGTATTAACTTTAGTTAAATATTTTTATGCAATCCTATTAAATTATAAAAGTAAAGAATCAGCCTATTAATGTCCAACTGCAGGGCAAAGGCCTCCATCATTTGAAATCATGTTTCCGTAACAAAGATGGGTTTTGGCTTAATCACCACGCTTGCCAAATGCGGATTGGTGATCACAAACCCGGGCTGTGTTCAGAAAAATCAACACATGGTTTGCCCGACCTGGGAATCGAACCCAGGACCTCGAGACCAAGGCCCGGTACTTAAACCACTAGACCATCGAGGCGTTGTATTAAATGATTTTTTTTTTTAATTTTAGGTCAACTTAGTGAAATCAGAAAGGCGTCAATGTCGGGGGTATTATGTACTGTCGGCGATTCCGTTACCAAAATACAGCCTAATTCATTCCTTCAAATTGGTCCCGGGTATGTTGCATTTTATAGAAATTATTTTATTATTTCCAGACTTCTACTTCTACTTCTCATTTTCAACAGTGTTGTGTGGTATATTAGCCTGTTTTAATACATACATCTCCAAAATAAAGGGTTAGGTCCATAGTCAAGAGAGGTAGAGCTTAGTGGAAAATTCCACTCGAATGAGCCGCTCGTCTGGGGAAGTACCTCCACCTTACAGAAGACCGCAGTGAAGTAGCACTTCGTAACTGTTGCTATGTTTCTGCTGGTGAGTAAGGTTGCCAGAGCTCAGTACATTCCCCATACCCTCCCCAACTGGTGTGAGTTGATGTGTTGCCGGCAACACATCAACGATACTCTGGTTGAATTACTCTGGTTGAGTTGATACTCTGGTTGAATGATACTCTGGTGTCGCGGATGTCTATGGGCGGCGGTGATTGCTTACCATCAGGCGACCCGCAAGCTCGTTTGCCGCCTATGACATAAGAAAAAGTCACCACGATGAGCAAGCAGGTAGGTTACCGCAGAATGTCACACTGGCAGCTGTCATATCATGTGCCATGTCTGCCAGTCAGACTCTTTAGACGGCCGTCTCTATTCTTTGCGAGGACGTGCTGACAAAGATAGAAGACACGGAAAAGCTGCCGGAGCAAGACAGCCAAGCCATGCGTTGGCTTGGCTGTCCAATCCGTCCATCCGCAGAAGTAGGATTGGAAGGCGGCAGCGGGCATATTTATTTATTTTAGGCATTGAGCTATTGATTCTAGACCGGCCATTTTCCTGCACGTTTCTGCCTTTTTCCTAGAATCCAAACGTCTATGGTCACTATACCTACACGTAAGTAACTTAAATAATAATGTGTCTTCTTTTTTCAGTAATGAACTCACCAGCTGTGGCAAATTACCGCAAATCGACTTATCTGCTTGGGCAGATTCTTCGTGTGTCATGGGAACGGAAAGTAGCTGTGAATCTTAAAGATTCGTATTTACAATGCCACTTCCTATCTGATCTAGTGGCTAAATTTGAATTAAGCGTGGTCGTATAGAAACACAATTTACTTTACAAAATGCATAGGCAACAGCGAAAACGTCACTCGGTCAGATAAGTCTAAGGCACTTTCATTTCTTTTTCTTTTTCTTTCTAGTACTAACGTTATTGAGGAGATAAAGTTCCGTGACTATAATAATAAATTGAAATCAGCATTATTAATTTTATTTCATTTAAAAACGTAATATAACGAAGCGTGCTATCGTAAAGACAAAATAATTTTTATTTGACTGTATTTAATTTTACTAAAACCAATTTTTATAAAGCAAAACATGCGCAATGAAATCAGTATAACCGAAAACTATTTTAATTTTTGTACAAACGGAATCTTGGGTTTCAGTGGGTAGTCAAACGTCCATGCAGGTCACATAAACCTCAAAAGTATAATCCTACTACTATCATAAAGGCGAAAGTTTGTATGTGTGGATGTGTAGATGTATGGATGTACTACTATCATAAAGGCGAAAGTTTGTATGTGTGGATGTGTAGATGTATGGATGTATGGATGTTTGTTACTCTTTCACGTAAAAAACTACTGAATGGATTTTAATGAAACTTTACCACAATATAGCTTACACATCAGAATAACACATGGGATATTGGAAATCGAAATCCACGCGGACGGAGTCGCGGGCGGCCGCTAGTACCAAAGTAAAAAAACACTGTCTAGCTATAATATGTGATACTGGTATGTTTTCAAATCAAGAGCTAATAAAATTACAAGTTATAGACTGACAAAACCGACAACACTGAACTATGTACAACTAGCTGCCCGCCCCGGCTTCGCCCGTGGTACTTACTTACATGTATTATACATACAAACCTTCCTTAAGAATCACTCTATCTATTAAAAAAAAAACACGTCAAAATCCGTTGCATAGTTTTAAAGATCTAAGTATACATACGGACATACAGCGCAAGCGTCTTTGTTTTATACTATGTATTGATGTACATAGTGTAAGTACGCTATTTCTAATACTGATCGTAGCTCGGCAGACTGCTTCATAGTACAGAGTAATTTATTTGGCTTACGGTGGTTGCCGACGACTAATTTGTGGTCGCCAATTAGTGATGCTCCACCACAAATTGGTGCGAAGCGTCAGAGATACAAACCACAAGAACGGGTGCTAGTGTTGTTAACTGAAAGGTAGAGTGTAAAAATATATTATTATTTCTATTATTAGGTATTACTTATTCATCAAAGTTTTCAAACCAAGAATATTCAGAATTGTATTTTGAAACACAGTCCCACTTAGGTAGTATAAATAAGCTTAAATAGTTAACATTTCTACTACATTACAATAAAAAAGTCGAGCAGCCAAATGTTTGCACATTGCACATATAATTATTTTTTTCTAGCAGCCGCCCGCGTATTCGTCCGTGCGAATTTCGGTTTCTGCACACATAATGTTATATTATAGATTTGTGGTCGCCAATAAGTGATGCTCCGCCACAAATTGGTGCGATGCGTCAGAGATACAAACCACAAGAACGGATGCTAGTGTTGTTAACGGGAAAGGTATAGTACAAAAATAATTACCTATGTATTTGTATTTCTTTATTCATCTAACTTTCCAAACTAAAACTATTCAGAATTGCAGTTTAGAACTTTGGGAGGTGTGAGATCAATTTCTTGAGCTTTTTATAAAACAATAAGTAGCCAAATCATGCCAGGGGCAGACCCCACGTAGGTAAAATAACTTAGCTTTAATGATGAACATTTCTTATACAACCCAATAAAAAAAACGAACAGCCAAATGTTTGCACATAAAAATATGTTTTTACTACCAGCCCCCGCGTCTTCGTTCCCGTGAATTTCAGTTTCCGCACACATAGTGTTATTATAACAAATAGCCTTCCTCGACAAATGGACTATCGAACACACATAATTAACCTCACTTTGGGAGGTGTGAGACCAATTCTTGGGCTTATTATTTAAAAAAAGTTGCCGAATCATGACCAGTCATCATCCACTGCTATTTCCCGACCACCCGCATTCATATCAATACATAACCTACAAAAAACAACTCGGATTCATTACAACGTCGGAAAAAGCTGGTAGCCACGCGACATCACCATTAGAAACAGATGCTGGGGTCCGTGTGTGAATAATAATCAGTGGGGTGACTAATTGACAGGCGGACGGGTTTTGACAGGCGCCCGGCAGCGGTAATGAGAGGCGAGCGGGAATTACTGTTTGTCGCCGAATTAGTTGTGGAATTGAAGGTATTTTTTTATTTATTTTGTCGAGTAATAAATAAGTAGTAAGTACGTAAGTTATTCAATTATTTACTTACTCCGATCAGGGACCCCAAAATGAGTCCTAGCCTCCGATGCCGATGTGAGATGTCGCCATTTGTCGCGGTCTTGTGCAGCTTGTCGCCAATCTTCTGCTTCTAATACTTTACACCCCGATTTGATACCATAGCATGGGTGCGTAATTAATTCAGTGTAGTTTTTTTTACTATAAAAGTCCTTGCCTATAAGCGGTTTTTTGGAAACCAAAACTGAAATGAACAATTGACAGGCGGGCGGGTTTTGACAGGCGCCCGGCAGCGGTAATGAGAGGCGAGCGGGAATTACTGTTTGTCGCCGAATTAGTTGTGGAATTGCAGGTATTTTTTGTGGTCTTTTTATAGAGAAATAGTTGCGCACTGTATTTACCTACTTACTTACTTACTTCGATCAGCGAAGAGATTGGCCTCCATATGGTATGTCGCTATTTGTTGTGGTCTTGTACAGATTGTCGCCAATCTCCTGCTACCATCGAAGTCTAGGATACTAATTTAACGGTGTATATGTGCGTATTGTGCGGAATCTATACTTTTTATAGAAAAATCATAGCGCCCTTTTTTTTCTCCGATCAGCGACCCAAAATGAGTCTTTGCCTTTGATGTGAGATGACGCCGTTTGTTGCATCCAGTTGTCGCCAATGTCCTACCCCCTGACGGCCCCCTGACCCTTGCCCCCATTATTCTTTCAACGAAGCTGAGCCATCTGAGTCTATGTGCGTTTATTCAGCGTATTAGTTGTGGAATCAGAGGTATTTTTGTTGTCTTTTCAAAAGACGGAGGCCTTGAATTTGCCCTTCAAATTTTGTTGACTAAAAGCAGCACCTATTAAATTATCACCTGGAAAAAGAAGGTGATAAGTGTAATGAAGATATTTGCAGTGTAACGTGAAAAAATATAGGATACGCTTCACTTACGCCTAATCAAAGCTATTATGCATGCTTGCTAATGGATAAAATTTACATAAAATTGTTTTGAGTGCATGCTTTACCTGCTACTCTGCTACCTATTTTTTTTTAGTAGGCACACACCACATAAGCATTTCTTTAAATTCTTTTAATTTAGAAAAGAAAATTGTTCAGTTTCCTTATCAGTGTAAATAAACTATCTTGCAACACATAACTTCAGAACATTGGTAAAATGGCCTCTCTTTCAAAGTAAATATTGACTCACTGCTTTCCGATGCAGTGAAAAATTTTACCCCGCGGTGAAAAACAGCTTTATTTACCGGTTTCGCAAATTAGATTTTTTTGTAGCCTAATATTTAACAAGACGAGGGTCAGAGGAATCCATTTACCCTACTTACATAGGCCTTGGTTTACTCACGTGTGAAATTGAAAGTAGTGTTGTGAGACAGAAAAACTCGCTGATTTATCGATAAAAAGATTATTTTTTGATAATAAAATGTTTTGAAAATAATATCGGTAAACTGCCTACTTAACATTCAATTTGTAAAGGTTACATTGGTAATATGTAAAAGGCATTAGGTTGTATCAAATAACATTGCCAAAACGCATCACAAATTATTTGACAGTAATGGAAAACTGTACCTTTTAATTTTAATTTGAAATGCATATTTTGTCGATATCGATAGTCAATACATAAATACTTAGTATTACATCACTAGTATGATAGGAAAATAATTAAGGAGTGGACCTCCTGTTTTAAAGATGTTTTGGAATTAAATCATTGCCTGCGAATTCATTTTATTCCGAGCCAATGGATCGAATCAGAATTAGATTGAGTTGAATATTTTTTCCAGCAAACTGAGAAACCCATTGGTGCGAGAAATTGCTGGTTTTCAAATGGGTCAAATTATACAAGATTGTGATTATGATAGATTTTGTGAAGTCAAATTACTGTAGGTATGTAATTAATGGAATTATTTATAGTCAGATAAATAAAGTACCACAAAGTAAACGTTGCCACTTTTTTATCATTTAAAACAAAGAATAAAGTAAAGCTTCTTTAGGTATGTGATTTAACTACTAATTTTAAGTCTTCGAGACTATTAGAATTGTGAATTCTTTTATTTTTCCTATATAATCTTGTCTTGTGATAAAGTTCAGTACTTCCTTGAACTGAAATTAAGCTGACCGATTATTTTTGTAACTCGTCTCCGGTAAGGCGCATGACATTGTTTAAAAAAATACTTCTACACCTCTTGTATCTAACCAATTACGTACATACGAATTTGTGAACCTAATTCATGAGAAAAACATGTTAGTACCTATGTTTTTTGTATTTCTTACTATTTTAATCACACATGAAAAGATTGATCACGACTTCTAAGCAACATATACAATAAAACATTCATGAGTTTCATACGGTGTTCTCCAAGTGCCGAATTCGCGATGTAAATATTGCATAGCATTCGTCTGGGTAATGGCCTCTGGTAATATTGCCCGAAGCAATATCATGTAAATATACCTCGGAAAGACTTTCGCCAAGACTCTTTGTGGATTTTTCATTTTGTCTGTATTATTATTTTGTTTTCACTATGAGTCTGTGAAACTATTTCTTATGCTTCTTTACAGTCAAATGTAGCTTAGAAACTTTTCTTAATTAATCTGGCATGGGGCTTTACCATAGATTGAAATCTTTGATATGCCCTGACAACCGAAAACTGTGGGAACATTTTAATTCATGTTGCGTACATACGTTGGTTTTTAAGGTTGCAAGCGATTTGAAGCGATAGTTGCTTCTAAGAAAGAAACAATTATATTGGCATAGGGATTTATCAAAGTTAGTATTCTGTATCGTTGTGATGTTGTAAATCTCTATTCGCGTTCTGGGTGACATTGCCCCAAACAATATCATGTAAATGTATGAACGTCGAGAAGACTTTTACCAAGACTATGTGATAATTTGAGCAGTTGTCTGTGGATATTTCATTTTATGTGAATTATGTTGTTGTCACTTATTTTTTGGATCATTTTTTTTCTATTTTCTTTCTATTCAATTTAATAGCATGGCGCTTTACCAACGTGGATTTGTTGATGTCTAATGGCGGTGATCCTTTAACACTAAATGTTTACTTACAATAACACTTTCTAGATGTATACCTACTTATTTTCAACAAAAAAAATAGAGAAAGGCGCACATCCTATCCAATTAAATAACCTTTCAATAATTTTCTTGCTATTACACATTAATCGTTCAAATTCACTCTCTCAGTTGTAGGAAATAAAGTCGACAATAGGTTTGTTTAAATGAGATATTGGTTGTACATTCACGTCGATTAAGGCGAAGTTTAGCAGAATCAGACGCAAACAGTTTGCGAACAGTGATAAATTAAGGGTATTCATACGGAGGGAGGAATCAGCGAAATACAGGTGCTAGAGGTACCATTGTGATGCTGAGTCAAATGGCTTACCTTTCCGTAATTTTGCAACGTGGTTTTGATTTCCAGATTAGTGATTGGTTTTAAATTATTATTTAAAAGAGCAAAGTCAATAAAAAAATATAATATTTAGGTAGATTCACTTAAAAATAGGTACTGAAGGCTTCTTTTAGGCATTGTATGTAAGTATATGCCTGCCAGGAGACAACGCTTTGCTTAGCAGCTAAATGTAACAATAAAAACAACGTCATAGGTCCTACCGATTAATATTCAAGACTCAATGTAATAAAATCGATTGGGAGAAATCTTTTTCATTGGAGTTAATTATAACAGAAAACGAGGAAGATTTCCAATTTATGAAACTAAATAAAAAATAATTAAATGGGATTCCCATAGCAAGGCACTGAAATTGCCACAAAAGCTGCAGATTAATAAAGGGAAATGGACAATTTATTCTTTCCACTTCCTAATAGTTTCCAGTTGACATAAAACTACCCGCATCATACTCCATCAGATGCAATCGTGCCGTTGCCATGGTAACAGCTTCCCTCGACCTACCCTACTATGGAAAATCTAATAAAAACAACCTACCAATTTCATAAATTACTGCCATTATGCGCTCTAAGACCTCGACTATAGAGGCGTATTCTGTGTGCAGGAAGAGCTGTTTTAAAATGCAATCTTCGGACGTATGAACAGTTTTCCTCCCTAGTTTATTCAGTAATACAATACTTCGTTTATTCAAAGAGAAAACGTGTGTTGACATTATGTTTGTTTGGCTAAAAGGAGATATACCGTTTGGAGATTTCGAAACGGTTGGCACGTAGTTGTTTTCTTGTGTTGAGTACAAACGATTCATTGGATGTTATTTGTGAAGTTGTTAGGTAATGCAAAGGGAAATATAGCGATTGTCCCATTTTCAAGATTTTCACACTCATTCATATTAGAAGCGATGAACTGAATATTATTTGTATTGAACATGTTATCCCCTAAAGTTAACGGGGATTTTCAACGGGGCATTGTGGAATAAGTCGAAATCTTCTTAGTCGTACACTCTTGGCAGAGTGGTCGTGGTCATGTTTCAGTCGATTCCCGTGTAACAGCTGCTCTTGAAATTCGACGCCAAGCAATTCTATTTTTAGCTTGCTGAGAGCAATCGCTGATGCTGGAGTGCGTTACCGATTTGATTGTATCTGTCCATCGGGTTGGAGAGCGTCCACGTGGTCTCTTGCCCTCAACTTTCCCCTGCACCACCAAACGCTCCATTGAGTCCTCTTTTCGGGTGATGTGCCCAAAGAACTTGAGGATTCGTAATTGCACAGTCGACGATAGTCTCTCTTTGATGTTGAGTTCTTTAAGGATGGAAACGTTGGTTCGGTGCGCGGTCCACGGGATTCTGAGCATGCGTCTCCAACACCACATTTCCAGGGCGTCAACCTTGCGACGGTCTTGCATTCTCAGCGTCCATGTCTCAGCTCCATAAAGAAAGATAGGAAAGACCAGGCAACGCATCAGTCGAACCTTTGTGTTTCTGGTTATTCTGCGGTCCTTCCAAATCTTTGTTAGCTTTTCCACCGAGGATCTAGTCATGGCGCAGCGTCTTCTAATTTCATCCTCGCAGCTCCCAGTGTTCGTGATAGTGGAGCCTAAGTAAACATAGCTCTCGACTACTTGGCATCCTGCTATGTTATGGATGTTCGGTTGGTTGTTGCCGGCACGGTTTACAATCATCATTTTGGTCTTATCGCGATTGATTGCAAGTCCAAAATCCAATGCTGTGGTCTCTAGGCGCTGTAGGAGATTTTGGATTTCGTCTCTGGTTGACGCTAGGAGGGTAGTATCATCGGCGTATCTCAGATTTGATACTTTCCGACCTCCCACGGATATTCCCTTGTCCCAATTTTCGAGAACTATCCGCATGATGTATTCTGTATAGATATTAAACAGTAGTGGAGATAATATGCAGCCCTGTCTCACACCAGCCCGTGTTTTGAAGCGTTCAGAGTCAATACTATCAATACGGACAGAGGCTGTGCCATCTTCGTACAGACTTCTAATGATGTGTACGAGGTGTTGTGGTACACCCATTTCGGTCAGGACCAGCCACAACCTCCACCACTGAACGGTATCGAAAGCTTTACTGAAGTCAACGAAGCATATATAGAGGGGAATGTTGAACTCTCTGGCCTTTTCGACAATTTGCCGCATTATGAGTATTTGCTCTCGTGTACCCCGCCCTTTGACAAAACCAGCTTGTTCGGGGGCGATCTCTCGGGACAAGTAAGCTTGGAGTCTCGTGTTGACAATATGTAACATGATCTTGCTAGCGTGGGATATGAGGGAGATTAGTCTATAGTTACCGCACTTTTTTGTTGATCCTTTTTTGTGTAGAAATATTGTACTTTTTATTTTAATATTATAGATCAGACTTAAAAAAGAAGTCACTAATGACAGACTAATGAGTCGAGTCGATGAGAGAGTGAGTGAAATAAGTCGACCTTATTTTCCATGTATAACGCTTGAAATATTTTCTACTAGTAACGCTTGAAATATTTTCTACTAGCTTTCCACCCGCGGCTACGCCCGCGTGTAATTCGGTTAAATGTATATTTTTTTGATGATGGCGCTAAAATTCCAGTACGTCTTGCGCCATCATAGTGAGTAGGTATTTAAGTAAGACCCTGCTTCAGTTAGAGTCAATGAAAAGGATCAAATATGTATTAAATGAGTAATATAAAATAATTCTATCACCAAATAACAGACGAAAGCAAAATCATCCCCATTCATCACAACCTCCAAATATCCAAGCTTTATTTAATCTCACATTGAATTATACCGCTGACACGAGAATACAGGAAATTAAGTCGGCACGTCTACAACGTAACGTGGGCAGAGTTCCGGTGCTAAATGAAAACCCGTATCATTCAGTGTTCGGACGTATTCACTAATATCCGTCGCACATTCGACCGAAAGGAGATTGTTTTAGATAATTTATTCAGTGGTATTGGATGCGACATTTGGAGTGACGCAAATGTCAGTAGAAACGTGCTTATATACGCTGAAACGTCGATCTTCGATAACCGCTTTTCTAAACAATAGGTAGGTTTTACTCTTGTAGGGGAAATTCTTCACTACATCATGAACATATTTTGCACACTATCTGACGTAGGTTCTTCAATAATCAATAGCTGAATGTAACCTGAATGTAATAATTTGAGTGATAAATAATAGCTATGGTTGGTTCTTACTTCATCTTTATTAGCTGCGATGTGAGTTCGTTGTTACCACGGCTGCAGCATCGCAGGTGAAACGTCAAGCAATAAGTTCAAAAGTACTTAAAAATCTATCGCGTTAAGTCCCGTACTAATATTGTCTAATCATAATTCATCGCGAAAGTTTAAAGTTTATTTTTTTTTATTTTAATAACGCAGTACTTCCACTCTCCCTCACCTCACGTTTGCTCAATGTATTTAATACCTGCCGCTAAAATTAAATGAAATTATTATATTTCTTTCAAAGCTTCGTGAAATTGCAGGTCGTAACTCAAAGTTTCCACGAATAATTCATAACTCATGAAAATGAAAGATGAGAGTATCATACGGACTTGGATCGCTGTAAATATCTAAATAGAATTTATTTCTCTGGTTGGTGTAAGTTATGAGATTAAAGCGCTATTGTCAATATCATCACTCGCATTCTCAATCAGTCTATTATTGTTTGCTTTACTTGACATAACGTATTCGTAACCCAATGCATAATAATATTATGTCGATTATTAAAATATTATCATAAATATACGAATATGTTTTGTGATGATTATAAAAAGTTTTTTGTTACTTGGCATCGTTTTAAAGACTTATGCATTTATGTTACAAATACATAATTATCTAAGGGTGGGACTCCACTAAAGCGGCCATGTGTGAGCAGAGCGGATTATTGATCAAAATCGTGATCATCTCTGAAATGAAATTCTATTGGCTACTACACATCTCCACTCCACTCGCACATCTCCGTTTTGGTGGATTCTCACCCTGAAGGTGGTTAAACATTGCTTAAAGAAGTCAAAAAAATATTATATACTCATAGGACGAAATATGAGGGCAGAACGCTAGTTGGGCGGATCAAACGTAAAACAATGCTATATCTTGCCGTGCCTTCTTCGTATCTTCCGAGGATATTTATAGAAGACATTTGTTACTTGAAACAATCTGTATTAAAAATTGCGCGAAATAAAATCAATGAATACGAGTATTATTTCAATACTCAACATATTATCTGTGTAAATTCCGTTTTGTATGTTCTGAAATTTGTTTAAATACATTTTCGGTACAATTTTTGAAGACTTTGTCATCTTACAAGTTTTTCAATACATCTGTTTAAATACACTTAATGTGAGTGCAATAAATCATTAAAATACTTAAAATATTTGTATGTTACGTCGTTTAATTTAATTAATTCGAATATTTGTATTTAAAAATTAACATACATTGCATATTACCTAATCACTACCCGCTCCCGCTTAAGACTTACAACAGGACACTAAAATAAAAGCATATTTCATTTAAATCGCCACTAAACCCTCTTCAACTTTCCATCTACGCAATACGGTCCAAATTCGTGTGTCCGCATCTCAGCCCATAAACAAATGTAGTACTTAGTTTTCCGAGGAATATTGCAATCACTCATCCCTTTGGTGTGTGGCGTGTGAAAGATTAATGAAACGTTATTCTAATTAGAGTTTAATCTAACTTTGTCAAGCTCTGGTTGGTTGTGTCTCCTCTTGTGTAAAACTACATGTTACAGCTTAGTGAGTTTTGAGTAACGTAATGTTACAGAGCACTGCGTCAGCTTTCAAAACGTAGATGAAAATTACGTTTCATGTACGGTACCTGTGGTTGGTGGTATGTATTGATTCAAGCTGTGATTTTATTTATTTATTTATTGAAAAAAGACACACCATCGACATATCATTACACAGAGTACAACAAACTTATTCTACAAAAGATATGCCTTTACAGGTGTGTACACTTACAAATTAAAAAGTGTGTGACAATATGAGTAAATTCGAAACATTGAATAATGAGTCGTATTGGCATGACGGCACACGGCAGTGACAATATTTTGGGTGAATAAGGAACTAAAAAAAATATTGTTTTTGAGGGTTGAGTATATTGAGTAAGGATCATAAGATGAATGGGAACAACCCCATATTTTTTTTAGTAGCTCCACTTTTCCCGAAGAAAGTAAAAAAGGAGTCCTGGTTGGCATCGCCATACAGGCCCACAAAGTCTCTTCCTGCCTGTAAATTAACGAGACCAATGATTAGCTGGTCCCATTTCGCAAATAAATAGATAGGAACATTTTATTATTAATTGAATTGAATTTGTGTAATGAAAATAAATTTTGCGCTACCAATCATAATATTTGCTTAATGAAATACCAATGGAACAAAATTAGAGTACTATGTCATGCGTTAACTGCATTGCATACAAACATGATGAAACAATTCGTAAACTAATATTTTACACCTCTTCAAATATTGATATTCATTTCTGTTCCGCGGGTGTTATTAAATTGATACAGTAAAACATTATTTATTTTACTGCTTTATTTTTTACAGCTTAAAATAATAATTTATATTTAAATAGTTATGAGTGAGAGTAGATTTCGGTTTCAGCACACATACTGTTGTGACTCGATTTCGATCAAATTTACCGCCAAGGGGATAAAATCCCCTGATGAAAGTTTGTATGAATCTTTGTCAATTTTTAACCGATCGGGCTGAAACTATGCATGCATAAAGCTAATATGACGTAAGCAACCCTTATGAGAGGATCTAAATCAATTCTAGCCCTGAGGGGTTAAAAAAGGTGATGAATGTTTTTATGAAACCGAAATCTACGTTGTATTATTTGTATTATTATAACACTGACAATTCATAAACGTAACAAGTGCCCCTTGCAATGTAACTATTTACTAAATTGTTGCATTACAGTCCACAATAGTTTGACTTGCAGCTATTAAACTAAATCGGTTGTTCCTTTACTATGATTTATTTACGCGCCACTACGCCACAGGTCAACTAAAATATGGGTTACAAGGCATTTCCTTCTCGTTTCAGCACTGCCATATATTTTGGATAACATCCAAATAATTCCGGTTGGTTCCGCCCATCCCGTGTTTATGGGATCGTAAAAACTCAGCGGCAATCCAGACTTGTATGATATTTTGACGTCGGGAAGATTTCAGTAAGTATCATTTTCGGATAAGGATTAGAGTGTGCGATAAATAAAAATAATTACTTAATAGTATTTTTGGATACGGTTTATTTTTAGTGCACTATGTTTTTTTCTTTATGGCAGCAAACGAGCTAGCGGTTCGCCTGATGGTAAGCAATCACCGCCGCCCATGGACATCCGCGACACCAGAGGTATCGTTGATGTGTTGCCGGCCTTTTAAAAGAGAGTACGCTCGCTTCTAAAAGGTCCTCATGTCGTATGGTGTAATTTTACTAATGAATGTGAAAAGAACGTACCTATTGACATCGGAATTTATTTAAATGTAATCAAATTTGAATTGCCTTTGGAGATTCTCAGTGTATTTTAGACTTACCAGCACTAGTATTTTATAGATGGAATGGCAAACATACAATTCGTACTTTATTAATGTAGTGTGGAATATACAATAAAGTACTTACTATTTAAAGGCGACAAAAGAAGCTATTACTTTTTAATAAAACTTGAGGCTACTGCTACTTAGCATTATACAATTAAAAAGTTTCATAATTAAAACAAAATATTTTCTTTAAGACAAAAATACTTCAATAAGACCCACCTATAATAATTGAAATTGTAAATTGGCGTTCGCGTTATTATCCCAAACTTTTTATTTATTCGCTTGTTTATACAACTTCGAAATTCAGAATTCGACAGCAACTAATTCATTGCATTTTCGACCTTATCACTTAGTTTTTAAGTGGCAAGGAAGAACAAAATCGGATCAATAAAAAGGAAAACTTGTAAAAAAGTCACGAATGCCGGGAAGCATTAAACATTAATGCTATTTCGTTTTGCAACCCCTTGTTTTTCCAAGGAAATTGCTATGATCCCCTCTGCAAAGTACACTCGAACGCATTACGCAAACTTTCTTTTGCAGATAAATATCGTTCGGTAATAAAGTGATACATTATTAAATTTACAACGTTTGATGTTTGTAGGCAAGCATTCTCGGCAATGGTTTAGTAGTCATTTCTTTCTATTAATGTCAACAAGAATAGGTAATGGGTTGTTCTCGTGTATTTTGGTGTCCGATTTGACGTAAATCAACGGCTCGCTGGTATAGCGGTTGAAGTACCGGGCCGTGGTCTTTAGGTCCTGGTTTTGATTCCCGGGTGTAACCGGGTGTAACGGGTAAAATTAAGGCAAGATGTGTGTCGGTGTTTTCGAATAAAGCCCGAGTTTGTGATAATCAATCCGTAGTGATTCAGCCAGAAACACCTATCTTTGTAACGAAAACATGATTTCAAATGATAGTGTCCTTTGCCCTGCAGTGGGACATTGTTTTTTACTTCAAATATCGCGCTTAGCTATGTTGGAAGCTTTCGTATGCCATCTGTTTTAAATTCTCAGTACAAGTCACATTATTAATTCAATATACAACCCACCCAATACCCTAGCCCAGATATCAATACTAAGAGAGTAACGTCATAGAGATAAGGCTCATACATTAACTATTTCACACCGAAAAACCGTATTATATTTCAACTCTTAAAAGTACAGTCGGACACATTATCTCTATGGTCCATTAGGGATGCATCTCTTCTGCATTCAAATAGCTATTAGAACAACGGGGAGTTAGATTTTAAATTTTATTACACCCATCCATTTCGAGGAGAGATTTGCTTTTAGCCTCTTTATTATTGGTATATTTTAAGATGTCTACTTAACTAAGATATAAATTACGTATGGCTATTTAAGTAACCCTTAACGATTGTAAAAGTCTCAAATTGGGCGAGACTACAACTTTTTTTATTAAGAGGTTGTTTGTATGATGAATGTTATTTTATTTAAATAAACTTTCTGTATAATCCAACATAGGAGTATCGCCAATAGAGAAGGAGACAAAAACACTATCATCTATTCCGTTTTCTGTTTGGCATAAGAGTTGACTGGTAGAAAGCAGATCGACGCATTAAGTGCGCCTTTTTACCCATTTGATGTAATGGGCATCTGGTGTACCTACACGAGATAGAGCCTCAAACTTATTGGCATATAACTGTTTTTACAAAGAAAGGCTAATAAAGCCGACTTAAGACTACAAATTGATTTAACTGAGGTAAAATAGACTTACTGTCAAATAAAGTAGCAAAGAGTAAACAGAAGCGTGTTGCAGACAGTCAAAAGTTTATTAATAGGCTCTTAAAACTGCCATCAAACATACCAACGGAACGGCAACAAAAAAACAACAATTCAACACTCGCTGTCACTCAAATCTGACCGTTATTCACAAAGATAATAACTCGGTCCCGCCATCCGTATTGTCAACGACAGAACGGCCATTTTCAAGTGACACTTTTCACGAAAAAGTTTGTTGAATGAAATGACAACTTAATGTCAGGTTGTCATTCGTGGATTATGCAAAGTAGCCAACAATATTTTTTTCTATTAACATAATACGCGTGGTTGTGTTTGATGTAATAAAGCAACGTGGGAAAGGCTAACAGGCATTTTGGGCCACACAACTCATAGTTTCTATTGAAATTGGCTAAAGTAATTTGAACTTTATCGTATTGGCAAAAGGCTTTAATTTTTCGACGAAAAAGTGTAATATGCGGGCGATTCGTTTGTTCGGTGACTGTCGATTCTCGAGTTTCAGAGGTATCGCATTTCTGTATAGACCCTTCTTTGTTTTAGTCTTCAAATAGGGGTAGATGTTTTTTTGTTTTATTTTCACGCATAAATGACGCATCAAAGTGATTAGTCTTAACATGCAGTGAAGCAACAATAACATCAAAGATCCATCGTGCTTTTTAAGTAAGCTGATATATGTATACAAAAAAATATCAAATTTAAGTAACTAAAATAAATAAATTATTATAATGACAGAATTCATTCTACAACTACTAGGAATTACATAGGGTCAACTGTTTTAACTATAATGTCTCATTAGTGTTCGAATTTTTTTAAATCAACTTCATCTGCCTCTACAATGACAAGCGTTTATTATTAAGCGATTATTTATCATTTTACTTCTCAAACATTATAATATTCCTATAGAAAATTCTGCATCTTTTCTTATACATATAATAAAGCTGAAGAGTTTGTTTGTTTTTTGAACGTTCTTAACATAGCAACTACTGATTGGATTTGAAAAAAAAATTTTTGTGTTGGATAGTCAATTTGACGAGGAAGGCTATTGGAAACCGAAATCTACGCGAACGGATTCGCGGGCGGCCGCTAGTATTATATACGTCTTCCTAAAAATATAATTCAATGTTACAAACATTGAGCATTTCGGGAAATAATTAAATAATTAGAACATCCGTGGTGCGCGTTAAATTAAAACTAAATGTCCCGACTGTTTGTCCGTCGGTGTTCGTACTCGACCATTTGTCAAATTAAACGTTGCATGGGTAGGTACGGTGGGGAGCAGAAGTGCTTTCAAACTAAAGTTTACTTGAAAGTTGTGGAATGAGTTTGGGAAATACAGATGTTGGTCTTTGTTAAAATATGTTTTTGAACAAATTAACTATTCGAGTGAATAATTGGTGTGAGATAATAGGTTGATTGTTATTTTAGTATTTTGGCAAATATCAAGTATTTCATAATTGTCATAGTTGTCTGAGATAAAACTAACAACTGACTTTGGTTTATATAATTTTTCACATAACTTATACTGTCATCATCACTCAATTTTAATCAACAGTATTTTTTTCTCTAAGCGAGTGTAATAACCCCTTCGTATTAAATTATTTACTTAAATAGTATTTCACCATAATTTTATATCATAAACTTACTAAAGAGTGTAAAAAACAATGCTCAATCATCATAACAATCAAACAAAAGAATTTCATTGTTTTCCAACTTAACTGTACTAACCTTTTTCAAAGTTCCCATTAATATTGTGTTTTCCGATCTAATTTCGTCTCACCGGTATTCGTCAGTCGTCCCTTGTAATTGGCGCGGCTTTCTGACAACTCCTGCGCAGTGCACATATGCCGCTGATGCGCCGGGCGCGAAATGATGTATCCTAAATGCGAGGAAATAATGTATTTGAAAAGGTAATGACGACATTTTTACTCTAAGCACTTAAATGAATTCATGTTTAAAAATAAAATAATGAGAAATCCACCTTCAACTTTGTGTCTCTATGATATTTACAGATATAATTTCGTCTTTACGGTATTTATCAGTCGTCCCTTGACAGCGCAATCTAATGCCTCCTATACAGGAATGATGTTTCCGAATGCGTGGTACGTGCTTGAAGAGGTTCTGACTAGGTATTTCGCAGTTTATACAGTACTTAAATTATTTTAATGATTATTTGTGTGAATTAATTTAATTGAAACCAAATTCTTTTCCACACCCCACATACAATTTTCCCTGCTATATTACTGTATTTATTATAGTAGTGCAGTGATCCAAAATGAGTCTTGGCCTCCGGTAATAATTTTCTTCATTTTGTTTGGTCCTGCGTCATCACCTCCTCCCTCTATGTTACTGTAAAAAAAAAGATTTAATAAACTGAACTCACAAACCGAATTAGAAGTATGCCCATTCGTTCACAACATAACTGTACTCACCTTTTTCAAACGTCGCGTAATATATTGTGTTTTCAGATCTAATTCCGTCCCACCCTGTCATGCGCATTTGTCAGTCGTCCCTTATAATTGGCGCCGCATTCTGGCGACTCCTGCGCATACTGAGTATACGCGGTGAGCGAAATGATGAAACTAATTTTTTTTTGACAATTTGACTTCACTGACATAGTGATGTCAAATCGTCAAAAAAAATAGTCATCTCATTATCCGTCACCATATCAATTGATATGGTAATGTGTTTTTATTTTAATACAATCAAGTAAAAAAACCTTTTATAAATTACAAATAGGACAGCCAAAATAACTGTCTACGCATAGTAATTTGTCTTCTCTAACAAGTTTGTATTGATTGTCGTCGTAATCGTTGTAAATCTCGATGTAAAGTATTCAGCAATGTCACAAGGTTCTGTTATAAAGAGAGTATTAGTATGTAGAAACTTAAACAAAAATGATCTTATAAAAAACAACAATTATTTATATTGAGGCTCATAAATATAATTTACCGCATACTCAAATGTTGCTTGGAAACATCATTTGATGGGTAGTCGTGACTGTTATTAGATAATAGAGTTACAGCTGTGAAAGGTTGCAGAGGGCAATGTAGGTGATGCACTTAAAGGTCATAACAGTTTTCTATTTAACCTCTACATTCGTTTAGTTACTTTGATTCTTAGAGCTTCTGTTTAGACTTAAAGTATTATTTACACTGCCATGAGTCAGTGTCACTAAGATCATACAAGTATTAAGCAAGGAATGATTAAACATTATTAAGTGATTGATGTACATGAAAATCAATTTAGGTATGTACTCGTGGAATACATTTTGCGAAAATAAAATAAATATAAATAAATTCATTGGTCTCACACACCGTTTACCTAGCCCTAACTAAGCGCGAAGTTTGTACTAAACATACTCGTATATGCTAGAGGACGGATTGACATACTTTTATTAACATCCATGACTCGAGTAGAAATGCTGATGTTCATCACACAAAAAAATATGTTGTAATCCCTAGCGGACTTCGAACATGCGACCCTCGGATTTGAAAATGGCGCCAAAATTGCAAAAAACAAACTTATGTCACAGACGCCTGTTTACACTCCATCCACCTTCAAAGAGTTGAAGCGGCCATTTTTAAATCCAGCCCACTTTCAATTAAACACCCAGTGAAACTTGAAAAAAAAAAGTTTCTCGAAACTGGTGAAACTCCGTCCGGACAGTGTTTAATTAAAGTTAATTATTACGACGATGGTGGACGGGGACACAAATAATTGGGCCCGATTGTATGTACTTAGGCGCTTTTGATTTGACGCTTAGCGAAGTTTTTCTAGCGAAAGTTTGGTGGATAATGCCAACGGTGAAGCGTGAGAAGCTGTGATTTAAATACGAATTGGTAATAATTTTGCTACGTACCGAGGAAATATCCGTTACAATTGTGAAAGTAATAAAATGTATTGTTGTAATAAATCTCAAAACTATTGTGGAAGCGATGATCTCCTTTCTGCAACGATTGGTAACTCTAAGCAATATATGTACATATTTACCCTTGCACACATTCTTTTTTTTAGACTAAATGCAAAAAGACTAAAAAAAATCCCTATTGTGTTTCAAAAGGAAAATCATATATAGTCCAGTAATTTTAGCAATTTTGATCCACGATCTGCGGAATAATTTTTAGTGAGCTGAATTTTTGTATACACCTTTATTATGATATTGTAATGATGATGTGAAAAATCGACATTGATATCGTGCCGGCTAAAAAAGTTATAGGGGTTCAAACGTCACGAAAATCAGTTTTTCGCAAATATCTTGCGACCTATTGCTCAGAGGTCACTAGTGGTTTCGTAAAAGTTGTTCGTCGTAAAATTGTCTACAAAAAAGGTCTCTTGTAATTTTCTGTAGAATTAACCGTTTTTGAAATAAAGACTAGAATGCACTCACATATGGTATTGTATACCGTACGCCGCATACCAAGGCATAAACCCTATTGTTTGTTTTTTCCCCTTTTTTGTTTGTGTGTTTTTTGTTACTATGATGTCCTACATAAAGAAATATAAAGCACTTGTAATACTAGTACAGTCAGGAAAATAGGAATATCAACACTAAAAAACTAAGTGGCAATTTTTTTGTCACTTTATAACTCAAGAACGGGCTCACCGATCCAAACCAAATGTTCACGGTTTGTACAGACTATTTAGTAGATGTTTTACGTGAAGTTTGAACAAAATCGGTCGTTCACTTTATACGTAGCGAAGCACGTACCAGGCCGCTAGTAATGATATATAGTAGACACAAATAAGAGTTTTGAAGTACCCTTAAATACGAGATATGTATAAGACTCCGAAAAGAACTAAATCACACAGAATGCTTGAATGAGACTCGTAGACATTTCTAATAGCCCTTAAGTCCCCTCAAGTGAGGCAAACAGTTTTACGCTATTGTCCACTTCTTTCGACATTGTTATTGGTATAACCATTTTATATCTGCACTTTTGACAAGCGATTTTCAACTTTAACTTCAGCATATTAAAAACTACATACCTTCAGTCTTCAGAGGGTATTCTGTTCGTGACGTTGTCATGGTAACGAATATTGACATAAAATGCAGTCACAGCAATTTGGACGTTATTCCAAAGTGATAGGGTCCGTCTGATTTGGACGCGGGAAACTTGTGATATAAATTTTCCGTTGAAATCATGAAATTGTGCAATTGAAAACGTATATTTTTGCTCGGAAAAGTGTGTATTGGTAGCGATTTGAAAGTTGAAGAAATAAAGTCAAAGATGACAATGTTTATTCTATGCAGTTTCCTTTTGTCACGTAGTGCGAAGGAACTTTGAAGCGAACTTTTATGACAATACTCACAACTAACGTAGATATGATTTACCCAATATGACACGGAGAAAAAGACACTTTTATTCTTCCTTGATATATTTGCATTTCATTTTATTCAAAGAAATGAATCGTAGATTGCATTATATTTATAGGCCCAGTACAGAAAATGTATGTTTTAAGACTCTTTGAATGTCTATGAGGGACTCTGATTTCCGCAACACGTCATTTAAGTGTAGGAAGGTAGGTAGAAGGTAGGATACACTAGGCTGAAATTACGCGTCCGAAGTTCGGTGGTAATGCATTTCCTATGCAAAATTCGGCGACGTAATTTCGGTTACGTTTGTTTTTCGCCGAGTGTGTTTCTTTACTCACACTATTTAAAAAGCTAAAGGTGATGCGAGGGTTAAAACAACAGCCCTTTCCTTTCCTTTTTACCTGCTCATTTTAAGTTCAGCCAAGAGCAATTGAATATTGTCCCAGCTTCTCAGTCCACACCGTGACAGACAGACGTCCCATCACTGGGAATTGAGTATAGTCTATAGACTATAGTCCCCTACGAAGGTATCTATATCCATAGCTGGGCATTAACTCGTTAATCCGTTAATCGTTAATTAACGAAGTTAACATTTTGATTAACGGATTAACTTTTAAGTTAACTTTAAAAACTGTTAACGGACATGTTAACTTCCGTTAAATATGCAGAAGTCCGTTAATCGTTAATCCAATGCCTACTATTAACCGCACGGCTCCGCGGGACGAGGCAAGAAAAACAGGTTTAGACAGTGCCGGGCGCGGCGAGAGCTCGTCAAGGGAGCAATACGAGTTACAACGATGATGACGTGGAAGATTTTAATTCTGTCACTCAGTCTATAGAAAAACCAAAGAGCTCCGACTCTTCAAAGAGCGCACAGTCTCGTTAAAATGCGGCTGGACATGAAATCGAAAGACACGGACAACGATGCAGCATAAGTCTATTTATTAAATACTAGAAATTTTAGCTGCCCGCCCCGGCTTCGCCCGTGGTACTTACTTACATGTATTATACATACAAACCTTCCTTAAGAATCACTCTATCTATTAAAAAAAAACCGCGTCAGAATCCGTTGCGTAGTTTTAAAGATCTAAGCATACATACGGACATACAGCGAAAGCGACTTTGTTTTATACTATGTATTGACAATACTGCTGTACCCTCAAGCGCTGCAGTAGAACGTCTGTTTTCCACGGATAAAGACATTTTAACACCAAAACGAGCCTCGCTTTCAGACGAGAACTTCAACATGTTAATGTTTATGAATGGGAATATGCACCTTATGTCCGACGATTAAATTACACAGTTAACTATTTGAATTATACAAGACGTAGGTATTTTGTTTTGCTCCTAACATTGAGGTATTACGAAGACTTATAGAGTGGACATCGCGAACAAAAGTTTTGCGTCAAATTGGAGGGAAGGGGGCGGATAATTCAGTGATATTTTTGTCTTTTTATCTATTTTATAATTCGCCACCATCTTTATTTTTCGTCTTATAATGATTGTATGTACATGTTTTTAAAACGCAACGAAACATTTTTTGATTTAAAAATATTCAAAAAAAGAAAATTAGACTGCAACTTTGTGGTCCATGGACCACAATGCGGGTAAGAAAATTTTTGTTCGTGATGTCATCTCTATACGTATGTAGTACATAGTAATACCTCAATTGTTCCTAACCTGTTAATTTCCAGAACCTAAACCAACCAACAGGTTTTATAAGATCACCAACGCGACGATATAAAAGTGCATTTTTACACATAGTTAACGGATTAACGATTAACTTTAACTTGCGTTAATTCTTCCGAAATGTAACGCTTTAACGTTTAACGAAGCTAACTTTTTTTGTAGCGGATTAACGATTAACGAAGTTAACTATTTTATTAACGGTGCCCAGCTATGTCTATATCTATCATCATGAAAGGTTTAATGACCTGGAAACCACTAATCAATCAATTAAAGCAACATCAACGCACGGGACGAACGTCATCGTCAAATATTAATTTGTGTGAATGATTGCGCGGATGCAGTGTTTGGTTAATTTGCTTATTGTGAACTGATAAATTGATATTAATTCAATTAAAACGGTCTGGATTGAGTAGCATTTAGTTGTATTGGTATAAAATGTTCAACTGTTTGAATGATAATGTTTTGTGGATGGTCATAATTTGCCAACGCAGTTTTGATTGCCGGTTCCTATAAGTTTTATGTAAGGTCAAATCCGGGATCGGATGAATTCTAGAAGTTGACAGTATAATTAAACAGTTCAAAAGTATTTATATATGCCTTAGAGTCGGCATCAAAATAAAACAGTGAAATAAAGGGCTTCTTTACATTAGCTTCGATTTATTAGTACCTTCCTTATGTTTTAAAAATGATTTCTTCCTTACTTTTACAATTGACCAAACCGAACTATCCAAAGTTGTAATTATTATATCCCATTAAAACACTGCCTCATACACGTTACTTACCAACCTACTTACGCATTCAGACAGCCCTAGTCTCAGACATCTGCCTAGAAATCCAGGTATTAAGATAACAGACTCGAGGGAACCTCTGACAGAACAATTAACTTAATGAATACGGCCGTGTGTTGAGCAAACCGTCTGCTGCGCTGAGCTAACTGACTGCAGGTGTACTACTCATTTTACTTAGATAATTGGATGCTTGGAATACTTTTTAGAGGATATCCCTTGAGCCCTCTGAAACGATATTTTTTAAATTACTAGGTATAAAAGTTACCAGAATTCACGACATTAAATTGGTCCAGGAGAACGACACCCGCAAATCAACCAAAAAAACAGTAACTTATATTTTTTTCGAAGCGTTGCGTTATATTGTAATTCCTATTAACTAAGAGTATAAACAATAAAACGTTGTCTATGTGTTTATTCACTTATCTTATTTATAAATCTACTTTGAACAGCTCTGGTTTATCAAAAAATATAGACAGATTGGATCGGGACGTAAAATCAGACAAGCAATCACATAACATTACAAAGATTTTCACTGTTACACCATTTTCATTAATATCAGACGTGGACCGGATAAGCCAGTCGCAACAATGGTATTTCCTTCAGATCTAGCTGATAAATTTCTTATCGGGCCATCGTATAATGTACTCAATTTACTTGTGATAAAGTGTTATATTGCGTAGCAGAGTGATCAAAGTACAACTTGCAGGTTATCCGTGCTATTCAGTCGCATAACCGGTAGAATGTTCGGAGATGTCCAATCGCAGTAAGTCGACGTTCCTAGTGCGGGATTCGTGAAATTGGGCGCTAAAATGCTGCTGTTAAGTTGACTTACTTAGAGACTTAATGTCCTATGGCCCCCAGGTGGGGCAGAGGGCTTCTACAGTGCTTCGCCATCGCGTTCTGTCTTGGGCAATTCGCTTCGCCTCGGACCACGTCAGCCCGATCGCCTTTAGCTCCGCGGCTACCGAACGTCTCCAAGTGTGCTTAGGTCGGCCGCGTTTCCTTTTCCCTTGAGGTGTCCATTCCAGGGCTTGCCTTGGGATGTGGTCGGGTGCTCTTCTTAGGGTGTGGCCAATCCAGCGCCACTTGCGACGTTTTATTTGAAGACCGATCGGCGACTCGGAGCAGAGATCCCACAGTTCTTCGTTTGAGATCTTTTCGGGCCAGAAAACACGAAGAATCTGTCTAAGGCATCGGTTGACGAAGACCTGGATGCGATGCGTGATGACCTTGGTAACCCTCCACGTCTCACACCCATACAGCAGGACAGTCTTCACGTTGGAGCGAAATATTTTAAATTTCACTCTCCGAGTCAGCTTACTGGACTGCCACACAGGTCGTAGTTGCGCGAAGGTCGCCCGGGCTTTGGCTATCCTCGAAGTGATGTCCTCTTCTGTTCCTCCAGTTTCCGACACGATGCTGCCGAGGTAAGTAAACTTCTGCACACGCTCTATAGGTTCCGAGCCTAGTAACAGTGGGGTCGAGTTTCTTCCCTCGGTACGCGCTGTTAAGTTGAGAAGAATAATATGTTTTAAATTTTATTGAAATAACGAAATACGAAAACATGACTGCGAAACTAGTACACAGCAATACACACTTGGGCATAGGTATTTTTAATTATGTGCGTTTCTTATTTAGATGTATTTGCTCGTTGTTTGTGTACTTGTAAAAGGTTTTAGTTCCCGTCATGCTTCTACATGATTTATATCTTTGATTATTTTCAATGTATTCATTGTGTGTTATAGTTGGAAATTGCTTTACCGACACGAGCGTCAAAGCTTTTAAATTTCAAAGGAGGGACCTCATAGAAATTATGATTTGAATATTACGTCCCTAAATAAAATAATGCACTACAGTCCCAAGCGTCATTTTAGTGCCGGGATCCGTTCCCAGACATTCGTCCGCCTGGACGTATCGCACATACTCGCATTGCGTGCGAGACAGCCGGAATGCACGGGACATCCCGACGCTATCTATTGTATTACTGCCTATCAGTTACATTTGCGGTATACTTGACGGTTTTCAATTTTGGACATACTTTTGGATTATTTTGTAATAAAATAATTTGTGTTTGTGATGACTATATTCGGGTCATTTTTGGGTGTTGGAGTAATCTTACAACGCAATCATTCCTAAAACAAAACGGGTCAAGAAAATTGCAGCATAAAAAGGAAAAAAAATCATGTCATTCCGTGGTCACGGCTGCTGAAATGTAGCTGACACGGTTTTTTTGTTTAAAATTATAATTTATTTATAATTATATCGCGATTATATTCGTTTAAAACTAGTTTTATTTCCCAACAAACTACAGCCGCCATTTAATAGCCCACAGCCCATGGAAAGGCCTCCATTTCATTTGAAACACGCTAAAGTTAAAATCGTAACAAAGATAGACCGCGAGATTTATCTTGTCCAATAATTGCGGTTAAAAGCGCGCCGTTGCTCAGTTCGATTTCATCAAACCGTCCTTTACAGAGCTCAAATCGTGAACAATTCATCATTTCATAAGAAATATGTGTTTTAGAAATAAAAAAAAAACCATAGCCAGAAGATTGGATAAGCCAATTTCCTACAAGCAATCTATTTCATGCTATAAGGCTGACCTCACAGTTGCAAGAATAATCCCCACAACACGTTAATTGCATACGCATTGGCAAATGCAACGCTTTTCTTACATAGTGTACGTGAAAGCAGAAGCATATAATTAATTTCTTACAAGGAGTCAAAAAAAACATATGTCAGAAATAACAAATCGACGGCATAGCTGGTACCAAAAACAGTGATTTTAATTATAATTCTACATAAGTTAAACTTTTTCTCTGATATTGAAATAATGAAATAAGGCGATGGAAGATGATAGAATTCAATCTTGCAAAATGTATCATGTGTCATGACTTTATTGGTTCTAAACTCCTAACATTTTCATTTTTTTTTTGTTGTATAGTGTGGGTAGTAGATATGGAAATGAACTCAAATCCCTTGTTTTGGTATTCAACTGAAATCCACCTGAAATGGCCCAGTATCCAAATTACTATAGGACGTTATAAAGTATGATAAACAAAAATAAATCTTCATCAACCAATCAATATGAGCTACTGCTAAACTGTTCACTTATTTTCTACACATTTACAAGCACCAATGGAATCTCTGGTGAGCACAAAAACTGTGTGTCGACGGTATATTGGACATAGGACAATCTGCTGAGCACTAAAACTGTAGCAAAGTTGTTGATCAACACCACTGATATCCCTGTACCTACTGTGTCGATGGTATATTGGGCACAGGACGATCGTCTCGGTTGCATCGAGACGTGATCGATTCCGTCTCGCGCCGACGATATTGAATCGATTATTGAATTGTTTGCACATTGCATGCACTCTGATATTTCCGATTCGGTGGTTATCTTTTGCTGTCGGTGTAATGAATGATTGGTACAATTGACATATTTCTACATATAATATTGATAAGGATGTAATCGATATGATGATTTGGATTGTATATTTCAGTATTGAATTTTTTGCGACGGTGTGTTTATTGTCGTAATAATCTATACAATATATGTAGGTATATAAAGGTACTAAGCATCTACTCAAAATTTTGTCATGATATTTTCTCCCTTATTTCAAGCTTCCAGGATAAGCTTTTTGTACAAGCCGATAAAAATCTGTATAAGAAAAATGTAATTTGCATACAACAAAAATGCATTCGCTCGGAGCCAGACAACATTGTATTAAATCCAATCTTTCCGCGCACCACTGATTATGCCCAAAAGTGGAGTACTGATGTATCGGAATGAACAAATTTCCAACAACGCACTGAAAATATACGATAATTTCTTTTTCGATAATGGTCATTATTTCCTTAAAAGCGGCCGCTGACCCCATTCTCATAGTTCATGAGTAACAAATTAAGCAAAACATGTTAAAATCCTTTAGAAACTTTGGGCTAGTTAAATGCTTGATCACGACTCCTTATACGGCAATACGAAAGTAGTTCAGTAAAACTTCGTTAGAGTATTTCTTTGGTTTTCATCTGTTAATTATTATGAGCTGTCTATGTTGAGAAATTTGTGAACATTTCTCTTCTTGTTGATGCCGATTGGCAGAGGTAGTTCCTTCTTTCTTTCTATAAAAAACGAATGGATAGTCATACTTAAATATTTTTATAAACATCCATGACTTTAGCACAAATGCCCATGTTCATCACACAAACATTTGCCCTTAGCAGGATTCGAACCCGCCACCTTCAAACCTTCATAATACTCTTGAAGGTTGTAGTTGGAAATTATGTCTCATGACTTTGATTTTTACTCGTAATTTCATCTGTTTTGATAATAATCGTACCAAAAAAGAGTGTTATTGTGAATGCCGAATTATATAGCGTGTCATCTATACCGAAAACTTTAATTTGGAAATTATGTCCGTTTATTCTACCACCTCTTTTATTTATTACAGTTCCTAATTGAAACAGATGAGGGTTCCAGATAAAAAGTATTCTGCACCGTAGTGTTTCCGGACTAAAACGAATTCGACGTAATTCCGGAATTAATATCAGTGAGCCCGTAATGGGAACGAATTGTGGGACTTTGTCTTTTTCTCGGAACGATAAATGCGGATTCCGTGTTCAATCTGCGCAGATTTGTTTGTTTGGAAATACGGATTAAAGGTATTGGGTTTTGTGCGAGTGGCGGATAGTGGAATATTAATTGAGTATCTCATATAGGGTTTCATTTCTCGAGTTTGGAGGAAATTTTCAAGTTTTCTCTTTTCATTGATATCAATGTTTATAGCAATCAGAAAAACATGCCCTGTTATGTATTTAGTTTTTAGGGATTCGTAGCCAAATGGCAAAAAACGGAACCCTTATAGATTCGTCATGTCTGTCTGTCTGTCCGCCAATATGCCACAGCCACTTTTTTAAAAATTGAGGTGGCTCTAGTCGTAATATAAAACATATTGGACTGAACTCATTTTTACAATGGAATAAAATATGAAAAAAGATAAATTTTTATCATTACTTTTTAATATTTTGGAGTATTATATTTTTTTTTGTATATACATAGTATATCATAGTTACTTGTAGGTCTTCACAAGCTTAAATACTTGTGTCCAAGTCCAGTACATACACCTAATTGGTATTGCAAATGTACTTAAATATCTATTTAAGTAATTAAATATCTAGTTATATGTATCTACATATAACACTCAGCCTTGGACAAAGAGACATGTTCATGCACATAAATGATTGTCCTGTGCAGGGATCGAACCCGCAGCCTCTTGGTCTAATAGGCAACTTTACCATTACACCAAGCGGGTCGTCACTATTACCACCCAAGGCGCAATACGGCCTGTTAAAATACTAAAAATCTCCAACAACAAAACGGTAACGGTACTAACATTTTACGACCATGCGATTCTCAAAATCCTGGCGCTACGTTGCTTCTTACATTGCAAGTTCAATGGGTATTGAATACCCACATAAACCTATACTTTGTCGATCGTAAAACACTCAACGATTTGTTGCAGTAACAAAGTAAGCATACTTTGTTATGTTATTACTAAATTCTTTTCAACAAAAATGGAGGGACGTTATGCTTTATTGGTTAAGTTTGTTGAAAACGGTTTCCAGAAACGTAACACTTGGGGAAGAATGGAAGAAATCTCACGGCTTCTGTTTACTGTCTTTTGGTGAAGCTAAATTGACTAACCTTCACCTCGAGCTACTGCCGTGTTGGTACACGGCATGAGGATGGTTCCTCACATGTGCATATTGTTTCCATAGTTGCTTGTTCCAGAAATCTGGCATGCAGCATCCTTGAAATAAAATGCGCGAAAATCAGTAGTCCTAAGAAAAACACCAAATTGAAGGAGGAGGATTGAATTAGGTATCCATAAGGAACCACCAAAGTTAGTTTCCTTTGAATTAATACGCAGCCAATACTGTTTAGTACCATTAAGAAGACTACTAACGTTAAAAACAGCTACAACATGATCTATGGACTACGTACACTAATCTTCTTTCTACAAAACGCAGTGTACCAGAGCTACGACGACTTCAAGGCGTTAACGCAAGCGAATACTCGTAGTTTGATATTTACGAGAGAAACGATTATATGCTTCAAAATCTCTAAGTGGTATAACAGTCGTTTAAGCTACATTTAACTCTAAGGAGCATGCATGGACGTATCCAGGGTAGGACAAGGGGGATTTTGGGGGGGGGGCATTGGTATAATTTTGACGTCTCTACTAAATATGTTATCTAGCGCCAAAAACTAAGCAAAATATTTTTTGCCTTTTGTTTGCACAACAAATTTTTTACAACACAGATAATGTTTTTTTTTCATTCTTTACAAGCAATTAGCTTATTAAAATTTGATTCCCCCCCCCCCCCGTCGTTTAATAAAAATCTGATTCCCCACAATGACTTATTAAAACCTGATTTGACCCCTGGCCCAGAACCTGGGTACGTCCATGGGAGCATGCACGTTGCTTAGGAGTTATGCGAGCGACCGCTTCCTGACAGTAAATCAGCTTAACGCGTTTGTGGAACTGCCTCGCTCCTGGAAGCGTAAATAATGTCTGAGGAAGGTGTTCTTTTTTGAATATTCATGACTTGGTTCCGCCCGGCGGTGTTCGAGAATTCGGGGGGAATGCAGTCTCCATTGTGCTTGAACAAATGATTTGAAGTTCAGCCAGGAAGGAGTCGTAAATGTAAGGGACGTTTAGAGAAAAGAAATGAAAAATAAAATGATTCTTTCATTTTTCTTTTATTTTCTCTAAAACCTTTACTAAGAGACATGTTTTTGAGTTGTTTCCTGTCATACACTCTATGATATTTTATATTTTTTTAGATGTAGGTAGGAAACCATTCGACGGATTCGATGGATTGATTGTATTTGTATGCAATCAGCGCCGCCCATGGACACACAATTGAATTTAGATCTAATAGATCTTTGCTTAGGTAAAAAATATTATTCTATGATACACCGAAACTCCAATAATGGACTTAATATGACCCTCATATATCACTATATAATCAGCTGACATTTTCCAACCACCTAAAAATGCTCAACACAAAAAGCTCCAGCAGAAAAGGAAAATTTCAAAAGAAATAAGAAACATAGCGTGCTTCGTTTGTAATTGAAATCGTAAAGGATTGTAATATTGGCTTAACGGCGCCGGCCTGTTTAATGAAACAAGCGAATAAAAGGATAAATAAAGAAAGTATTCTTAATAAACTTGTCACGCAAGAGGGCGAAAGTTAATTTCCTGTTTCGTCCAGTCTAAGGATAAGACGAAGTTTGTCCAGTTGGAGCTATAATATAAAGAAATAGTTGAAAAATGCTTATTTTTTAGCAAAACCTGTTTTTTTTTTGTCAATAAAAACCCGTTTACGTTTGCACTTATTTTCAAAAAATGATAACCCATAATCACATTAAAATATTCGTTCGTTCATTTCGCTGTTCGTTTATTAAAATACCGTAGGGTCTTACCTGCCTGTTACGAATTTTACCCTAGGTAAAAAGAAGACCACAATATACATATTTAACAAGACAAATATATCATTAAGAAAACATTAGTTTTTTTCAATGAATATTTGTAAGAAACTTAATTAAATTTTCGTAGGGTTTGGAAATTCAGCAGTATGTAGTAGTAATTGTTTGAAAAGCCTCGCAAGATATTCTATCTATCATAGCTTTACTGCTTTTGATGATTCTCAATGAAATATCAAGAATTTTCTTCTCTCATCTTTTTGTATTTGCATGTGGACATCAGTCTTTAAAAGGAAGAATTAGTGTTTTATTGGCGTCCGCAGTTCCGTTGCTTGTCGTCGTGCTATTTACAATGGCGGGGATCTTACAAAAAAGTTTCTACAGTTAATGCGATTTGGAATAGGAAAACGCGATTTCCTTTCGTTCGACGGTGAGATGTTGAACCGGCACCAAGGGTCAGAAGTGAAAGAAATACACTTAGTTTTAAATGAAAGTAATCCGTTGTCAGACGAAATGGATTTTGCAGCTTATTATAACTGCAAACCACACCCACAGTGCAAACACAGTTGGCAGGATATATTATTTCGCGTATCATAGCGTATGTTTGTGCAAAAAGATGATGGTGTGTTAAAAACTGTCTTATATGTACTCAAGTTTGAGATTCAACTTTAGTGATTACCTAATTTGAAGTTCAGTCAATTTAACCGAAACGAAATATCACAATTTCTTTGAAATATTTTTTGATCGCGTTTAGTCCCGTTAACAAATATCATAATATTTTTTGATCGTATGTTAATACCTTGCAATATTACGCCTAAAAAGCCTTATCAACAGTAGGAACTCCATCGAAGCAGAAAATAGTTTTTTGCTTAATATTTTACTCAATTTAATTTTATCTCTATTCCACCACACTAAAGGTACGATAGGCATACATTTGCATGAACAAGCTTCGAATTTATAATTCCAGTAACAGTTATGCATTGTGCAACATGTAAAATCTGTCACATTAATAGTTTTGGCTATATTCCAGCTATAATTATTACTGCCTGTATGCTAGAAATAAAGGAGTGCAGAAGATCAAAGGAGGCCACATTTACGTTAGCACATTGAATCCCATTAAGAATGGAAGATCTTAGCTCGAGCTAGGTTCGGAACAATTTTGATGCCTTGTTACCGGCCAGGGTATAAATGAGTCACAATATGATGAAAGATTTCTTTGAGACATAAAACTACACTACATTAGTCTGGTTGTATTGAATAGTTTGGTTTTTATAATGACAAAATACTTTTATTGTCTTATTGGATTTTTTAAAATTTTGGCTAGGTTCGTCAATCATAATAATTAATCTACTATTAAACTTTTTTAGGATCTTGTTAACCGATCCAACAGATGACTTGTATCGATGTATAAATAACAAAGTGTGTATGAAACCCATATTTAGGTTTAAATGGAAGCATACTCGGCGATATTTTCTGAATATTTTTTGGTGAATAAAGATATTGAAGCAATCTTCATGCGCCACATAGTACAAGTGAAGCGAATATCGAGTAAAAAGTCCAGACAGACACCAATCCCTTGAGAATAAACGCAAATTGCAATCTCCAAACCATACTTTGCTTGCCACAAAATTGCACTTTTCAATACCTCTTTAGGGGTGTTTGCAATCAACCCCATTGATATCAGGGGATTACAGGGGATGTTTCCTTGATTAAAGGCTCAAAACAGGGAAGGGCTATGATTTTGCCAGATTAGTGGTGAAGAAATTTACTTTGGACTGAAGGGACTGTTTAAGTGTAGGTAATTGCTTTGGGGTTCATCTAATTTGTGTTATGGGAAACATGTAGAGGCTTATTATGGTTCATGATTGGTGATATGCCAAGATTTGTTGATTTGCAAACATTTCCTTCTCAAGGAAGATCACAGAAAAAGATAAGAGAAAAAATGCGCTTCATAACAGTTGTGCTACGTTTTTTTTATGAGTATAATCTCAAGTGCTCAATGAGGGATTTCGCAAATGAAACATCCGCTAGATGTAGGTAGGCGTAGGGTCTTATTGGTATGTGATATGTGATGAATTTTGACATGTAATTGACAGATATGACAAAATGCATCAATGACATAGCAGTTAGACCTCACGCCTACGTATTGCCATAAAGCGGATGTTTGATTTTCGCAAACACTCTCATTGTTGAAGAAGTTACGGCATTTTAATAGCATGGAACGCATGTACGGACCTCGCCACTTCCATCAAAAAATTAGCAAATAGTAGTACTCTTTAACCCTTTGTTTGCTCTTTCTCTTCTTCTTCCTAGCATTTATCCCGTTTCTATACGGGGTCCGCTTTGACCATGATCCAGGATTTGGCAAGGCTGGTTATACAGTGAAGCGACTGCCTTTGTTTGCTCTTTGCACCACCTAAATAAACCGAATAATACCAGTTTTCAGAACTATAACTGTCAACGTGTTACTTTTGACGACCCGCTTGGTGTAATGGTCAAGATGTTGCCTATTACGCAAGAGGTCGCGGGTTCGATCCCCGCACAGTACAAACATTTGTGTGCATGAACATGTCTGTTTGTCCTGGTCTGGGTGTTATATATATCTATTTAAGTATATTTGTAATACCACTGTTGATTCTGATGTCTGTAACACAAGTGGTCAGATCAATGTACACGGGGTCAGATCAATGTATGTGATGTTGTGAAATATTTATTTATTTATTTTTATTTATAACCGTCCCATTGAATCCTAGCCATCAGCATTGTGCCTGCTTCAATAGCGTCCATCGTCCGACATAAAACGTTTACAACCGCGTGAATGTACATCGGCCATCGCCTTTATTTGAACTTGGTGAACGTAACATAAATTAACCATTTTATGTTACTTTTATGAAGTTATTTAGCGAATGTCGACTTAATCTTTGCTGTTAGCGTTTTATGTTTGGACGTTGGATAGATAGGGAAGTCGTTATTGCGATTTTAATAGACTTTAATGGAGCTTTCTACGTAGGCGTCTAATTTTATAATTTAAAAGGTAAGCCATGGCAATAAATTTTCGCAAAATTGGTCATTGACGACAATGAAAATATTCTTGTAAATATTATCGGACATCACAAACATAAGAAGTTTCAAAACGAAACGTCCAACAGTGTGACTTTACTCTGAGGCAAATGAACATAACTCATTACAGTCACCAGCGGTGGTTACTAAAACGTACTTAACTAAATACGGCACCGGAGATTACCCAATAAAAATGCATCACTACAATTTTACACTCAAAAACTGATTTATCTGACAAAATAATATCGATTGAGATTTGCACATAAAAACATTACAGATAAATTGTTTACAAGAAAAAAAAATACTAGATGCTAAAAATAAAAAGAAGACATTAAATTCGCTTCGGCTGATCATTATCAATAGACTTAAATTAGGTACCAACTGTCGTTAACTCGTATCGCTGACAGTCTAGTTCAAGTTATTGATTCATATCAGAAGATTCGCCCTGACAACAAAAAACTGTGGCATTTTCTTGCTCGACATGGCGTACGATTCAACACGCTGTTACTCTGATAAGAAGCGACGGTCGCTTCAAATTTTAGTGCCAGTTTTAAAGCTGGCCAAATTATGGCGAGGGCACATCTTACGATTTATATCTATGGTTCAAGTTATTTTTATTGCCGCACTAAACTAGTGCTTGTGAATAAGGAAAAGAGCGTTGAAGATTTACAAGGAAATATTAAATATTATGAACAGTTTTTAATGTAAGAAACTCACGTGAACGCTGTAAAATTAGTTTTAGCGTCGACGAATTGATATGAACGCTTCAATTTAATTATGAACGCGTGTAAAAAGATTGAAAGAGGAAAGGTTACGTATTTTATAACTTTTTTGTAATCTTCAGGTAACATATTTGTATCTTTAAAAGGCAACACTTAACTTTATTATACTTATTAAAAACCAAATCGTAACTTTCTTACAATGTCTAAAAACAAAAAGCATAAAATTTATTATTTAATTTTTTACCAAAACAATTTTTTATTAATATATTTTTTTTAAATTCAACAATCAATAATTATTTGAAAAAAGTAAAACTTTTTTGACTTCTTATTTTTTTCTGACACTCTGTGGGTAGGTAGCATTTTTTCTTTGACACATTCAGTATCGGTCAATCTGCGTCTCAGAACGCACCGTGGTCGTTTGTATTTTATCCTGAGCTATACAAATTACAATTACAAAATACAATTTAGTGAAAATTATTTGTTAATACGCGTTGTCTTCGCAATTGCTGTTTTCATTAGGTACGCGTAATTATTGATTGACATTTTAAAAGTGCTGTGTTCTTATGATTATCTTCATACATCGTCAGTAAAAAAAACACTAGTTTATCCTAAAATCCAAGAATAAAAATAAGATTAAAACCGCAATTTAACAATAAAATACATTTGGAATTATAAAAACAGACGTTCCTAAGATTCAAAATTTGAGGTTAGGAAAATGTCATAGTTTAAATTTCAGTTGACGCATAACAGCAAAGTCAGTCCTTAATCACCACTGTTGATCACTGCTGCTAAAGGCTATTGGAACGTTGTAAATACGTTTTAAAGTAGGATATAGAAGTGTATAATTAAACCGCGGTTTTAATCCATTCCTAGTTATCTTATTTAGTGTGTAATAGTCGTGTAAATCTAAGAAATTATAGCAACTTCAGGCTATTGTGTGTGAGTGAAAGTGAGAATTAGTGTTGTTTTGATCCTGGTAGAAGATCCACGGATGCTCGAGTTGCTGCTTCAGAGTTCCGGTGCCGATCACCCGGCCTCGCTGGCGATGTCAGGTAAGTGGACTATTACTAAGAGGTTGTGGGTTCTATTCTATCCCCGAATGTTACATGATTTGTGTGAATCATATTAATAGTGTAAAGCTGAAGACTTTGTTCGTTTGAACGCGCAAACCTCGGGAGCTACTAGTTCGAATCGAAAAATATTTTTGTTTTGGATAGTTCATTTGACGAGGAGGGCTTTAAGCTATAGTATAATACTATGTGTGCGCAATCCCAAATCCAGGCGGATGGAGTCGTAAGCAGCCGCTAGTGTATGAAAATTGGTATTGGTGCTTATTTTCTTTACGTAGAAAACTTCTCACCGTGCCTTCCAAGAAGATGGAAGGTGGTTCCCAAGAAGATGTAACATGAAAATGACTCATCACAGTATAAATTTAAAATTGACGCTAACCCAACAAAATCAACTGACCAAAATTATCCAAAATGAAACAATAAACATTAAACAACACTCTCATTACGGACAGTAAATTCGACACCAATGAACCGTGCCAACACTTCATCATCGCCGTCACCATCCGGCGGGCGCAGCGTAAATACGTCATATCAATAGCACCTAATGACCTGCAGCTCGTTAATTAGACGTCATTTCACGCATCAAAAGCATCGCGTCGAATGCAGTGTGCGTACAGTGAATGACACGGATGTGAATTCGCAAATGTGGAAAATAAAATGCTTTACACTGTGAATTTGAACAGGGATGTTTTTATTTCGATTAAAAGTGTTCATTGGAAATATAGTTTAGCATTTTATTATGGCGTAGCTACTCCTCTTCTATGTGAATTGGACGAACCAGTATTGATGTTTCAATGTACACAATACAAGTATATTAAATGTAGTACCTACGTTCCTTTTTTTAATGTAGCACGGTATATTGGCTCCTCCCTGCCTTATGGTAAGCAAAAGAGGAACCCTATTGCATTTTAGTAATATTCATCAACTATAAGATATAGGTACGGAAGGGTAAAGTAAAGGGCACTACCGATAATTAAGGCAATCAAACAATTCATAGTATGCATTTACTATTCATATAAATTAATGACCATACATACTGTAATTTTAATTTGTATCCCATACGGACGTACACATCGCGAGCGTCAAGTATAATAAACAATGTTTACAGCTGACGGAACGACGGCATCAACGAGTGGTCAGACGCGGTCTAACAGTGTCCAATTTTGACTGGGCGAATTGGACGGACCAGTGTTGTTTTGGAATTTGGACAGCTGATTGATTCGATCTTATGGAGAATCATAGATGGTTTAAAGAGGCTGTAATCTGACTAGAACGTTACTTGTCGGGGAGAGCGGACAACTTTTTGATAACGCTGTCAATTAGGCTAAATGATTTCTGAACCAACCTTATCACATAAGATAAAGGAAGATTCATTAATTTTTCTTAATCTATCGCCGGATTTATATATATATAATTTAAGCTACAGTTTGGTAGTATCACCGCTGCCCATTTTTATCAACAACTGCACAAAGTTCGCAGTTGCGTTGCCGGCCATAAAAAATTCCATACCCTTGCAACGAATTTTTCAATAACCTACTGTCCTCCTTTCTTTTAATTGTAAAGTAAAATTATACTGACATTAAATTTATGAACAATCTTGTTCAACTTGCGCATTATTTGTCCACTCCCAACTATTTAATTGTAACACAATATAGTTTTCAGCTTCTATGGGACTATAAAAGACCAACCGCTGAGCAAAGAATCCTCTTAATAACGTGTAATTACCATAATCACAACGCCCACATCATGATAAAGTTAATGTTCGAGATAAAATGCTGGATTCTATTAGTAAGACCTTAGGCACTAAAGTTTATTGTAAACTTCTGTTTTAGTCCTAAAGTATGTTAAATGTTAATTGATACAGTAATAAGATAGTTAGGTTAATGTGGAAATTAAAATGAAGAATTTTAATGGGGTATGTATTCCTTTTATTTCAGTTGTCACACATAAATGTACTTGTATGCTTATTCTTAGCTACCAGTGGGAACAAAACTTTAATGTTGAGCGTGATGTTAAGGGCTTTATAAAACGTTACAAAATTTCAAATAATTTTGTGTTATATTTTGACATTCATGTATGATAGAATAGAATTGATACCCAAGTTGTTATTGCGATTCAGAAGAAATGCTGTAGGCGTGACGGCCGATATCAAGAAGGCTTTCCTTCAAATTTCCGTTAATCCTCAGGATCGTAATTTTTTGAAGTTTTTATGGTGGCAGGATATTAACGCGCATGAAAAAGTAGTCAAGGTGTTTAGACATAGACGTGTTGTATTTGGCGTAACAACTAGTCCATTTTTACTATCGGCCACGATTTTACATCATCTAGATCAGTTCGACAGCGATACGGCGGCTATGCTGAAAACTTCGTTTTATGTAGACAACTGCGTACTTAGCGTGAAAAACGAAGAAGATATGCAACGTTTTATGTTGGAGGCAAAGACGTTAATGGCAAAAGGTCAATTTGAACTTCGCTGTTGGGTAACAGGTCCACTGATTACAGAAGGTCAATCATCTCCTATTGCGGTTCTAGGTATGATGTGGGACCCTCAGTGTGACGAAATATTTTGTAAAACACCCTCTGCTATTTTAACGAGCGAAGATAAGATTACTAAAAGATTGATACTTTCAGCAGCACAAAGCGTTTTTGACCCCATCGGCATCGCGTGTCCTACTACTATCGTTCCAAAATTAGTTATTCAGAAATGCTGGATGCGCAACATAGACTGGGATCAAGATTTACCTGAAGACCTGGGAAAAACAATGACGGATTGGCTTCGACAACTACATTATTTAAACTCCTGCCGCATGCCTAGGACACTTAGTCGTTACGACTTGGACAGTAGTACTAATTCTATTCATATATTTAGCGATGCGAGTCAACTTGCCTACGCCGCTTGCATATTTCTGCGTTCCGAGCATAATGGTGAAGTAAACGTTAAACTGGTCATGGCTAAGTCAAGAGTTGCGCCTACCAAAGGGACCACCATACCACGCTTAGAGCTCTTAGCAGCTTTGATGGGCGTAAGGTTATGTACAGAGGCAAAAACAGGATTAGACTTACATTGCAAAGAGTATTATTGGACCGATTCAAGTATCGTATTAGCATGGATTAAAAGAAGAGTCGGTCTTAACACTTTTGTACACAACCGGGTTAATGAAATCATAAATAGCTCGGATGGCAACGACTGGCGCCATATACCAGGTGACCTTAATCCAGCCGACTTGCCTTCAAGAGGTTGCTCTGCTGAACATCTTCTTGAAAGTAGATGGTGGGAAGGCCCAGTTTGGCTTAAGGCAACACCGGAAGAATGGCCCGTATCAAATGTCACACCAAACATAGAAGAGGTAGAAAAAGAAGTGAAGAAGACTTGCCTACTAGTTCAACTCGATAAGTTTTCTGATCGTCTTTGTTATTTCAGCAAGTATTCTAAGATAGTAAGGACAGTTGGTTGGATATTGTGGTTTGCGAAAAATTGTCGGCAAGGCGAAAACCAAAGGAAAAGAGGTGTAATAGATGCGGAAGAATACGCACATAGCGAACGGACTTTACTTAAATTATTGCAGTTAGAATATTTTGGCAATTCGGAGTATTTATTTACGCAGTTTAGATTAGAAACGTTTACAGATAGTTATGGTTTAATTAGAGTTAGAACTCGGCTCACATTAGGCAAAGACACATATAATTTTAAATACCCGATTTTAGTACCGAGTCAAAGTGCCATAATTGAGCGCCTGGTCGTTCAAAAGCATGTAAATAATCTTCACGCCGGATCACAGACACTAATAAGTTTATTACGTGAAGATTATTGGTTGTTAGGTATTAGGAGGCTGGCAAAGCAGGTTGTCCGTCGATGTGTTACTTGTAGACGCTACAGTGCTAAACCCTGCTCAGTGTCGAACCCTCCACTTCCAGCGGACAGAATACACTGCGGCTCCGCTTTTGAAGTCACTGGCATAGATTTAGCAGGTCCGTTGATACTAAAATCAGGTTCTAAGTGTTGGATTATTATTATTTACTTGTGCAACATATCGTGCGGTGCACCTCGAAATCTGCTCATCGTTAAGCACCGAAGATTTTTTATTAGCTCTGCGAAGATTTGTAGCGAGGAGAAATAACACTAAAATTATATATAGTGACAATGGCACTAATTTAAGAGGTGCAAGCAATCTCTTTCGGTTTGTTGATTGGGAGCACGTATCTAGTCAGATGTCGCTGCAGAAAATTTTATGGCGACATATACCTCCAGCAGCGCCATGGTGGGGAGGATTCTGGGAGCGACTTATCAAGGTTGTCAAAGAAACATTAAGACGAGTACTGGGTAAGGCAGCATTGCAACTCGAGGAATTGGGAACAGTACTCTGCGAAGTAGAAGCTTTGATAAACTCCCGACCATTAACTTACATAGCCGTTAGTAGTGAAAACGTAGTCCCACTGACACCAGCAATGTTTTTGAACGTCAGTTCTTCTAGCAGTTTCGACACAGATTTGTTTGGCCAGTTGGAGGGTAAGGTTCTGACGGCTAGATGGCGCTACTTAATTAAATTACATGACGACTTGAAACAACGATTTCGTAGCGAGTATCTTTCTTTGTTAGCTCAAAAATCGTCTGTCAAAAGAAACCGATATCAATTAAAGATAGGTGACGTCGTTATTGTAGGCTCAGATGAGAAAAAGAGAATAACTTGGCCACTTGGGCGAATTATAGAGACTATCACGGGTTCTGACAATCAGGAACGCATAGCACGCGTAAAAACCCAATCAGGTGTGTTGCTTAGACCACTACAACGTCTCTTTCCTTTAGAGGTTCCCCAGGAGTGATGTACATCCGCAGGTAATCCCTCGAGTCAGTATTTTTAATTTGCTCGACTAAGAATCGTTCTTCCTGCTATTACGTAGAAGCGTATTTTTTGTTTAAATTGTAGTAATGATTTTGTTTTAATAATTATATTGTATTGAGATTACTCTTATGTTATGTTATATTTTGCGTTGTGTAACGCAAGGCGGGGAGGATGTTGCGGATTAGTATATGATCTTTTTTGATATGTTTATTTTTCATAGACTTATTTCTTTTTCTCTGCTCTTGTCACTTGTCAGTTGTCACTTGAAAATAAATGACCGTGTAAGTTTTACCAGTTTTTCTATTTAATATTATTTTATTTATCACATTAAGTAAAGGTTTAATTAAATTTAGGTCATCATCATCCTAGCGCCCCTCCCGGTTGCATCCTCGGCCATTGCCTTGGAGCCCAGGGTGCGTGCGCTGCGACTATGATCCTGAATTGAAATGCCTGGTTATTACAATGGAGCGACAGTCGTCTGACCTCCGTAACCACAAGGGAAACCAGACCAGTTGGATCATAGTCGGGACCAACGGCTTAACGTGCCTTCCGAATCATTCTTATCGGACAATCAGGTGATTCAAGCCTGCAATGTCCTAACCAAACTGGGAAAACCAACACAAAGTGAAAGTGTTCCCCGCGGGATTCGAACCCACGACCTCCGAATTCGTAGTTTTTGAACACAGCGCTCTAACCACTACACCACAGAGGCAGTTTAATTTAATTTAGGTATAATATTGTTCAGTAAAACTTCAATAAAACAGGTATTCTTCAAACTTTTTAATGCCAGTGTGCAACAATCCAAATTAAAAGAGATTAAATTATTCACAACGAAACGAAACCATACTTTGATTAAGCAACTTTTAATAAATTTCAACCAATCGGCTCCTTCCAAGTTGAATTACACAATCAATAGCGTATAATGACGTCAATCAATACTTTAGTTTGAACTAAAGTGCAAGCGTTCAAAGGGCGAGGGGAGGAAGGTAAATATCGGGGAATGCAGTGTGGGTAATTTACCAATTTACCCCAACAGCGGTAGCTTGAGGCACTGCGTACATTTTGAACTTGTCGAAAATAACTAGGTATACATACCCCCAACATAATGTCTTTGAAAATGGAATTGTAAATTATTGTCAAATTTTTGTATTTTTTTTTTCAACTATACAAATCAAACTATGAATGGAGATTTTTTAAGTATCCAAACATTAGAGTTTCATAAAGCTTAAGAGATTTTCAAGAGTAATGAGGGTTGAGTGGCTACGAAGGTACAAGTGGCGAACGGTCTACCGCCTAACAAGGCGGACACCGGTTCATCCCTGCTAAGGTGCGAAGGAAACCGCAGACGTTTAGTGGGAAGTGGGACGAACGTCTCTAGTTTCGAGCCCCACTCACTGCTGAAGGCCTAGCTGAGCCTGTACGCAACAGCGCGTAAAAGGAGTAACAAGCTTACTGGTAAATAACTGTGATCACATATGTGAGGTCAGCAGTTAGCACCCGGGCTGGCACAATGTGCATATTGAGAGGAAACTAGTACAATTTTAAATTGGAATATGGAAAGACCACCCCATTTTGAAAGCCTATCGAGACAATGTAGGTGGGATTTGACTAAACATAGAGATTAGTGGTTTTCTACCTTCCATAGTATTACATTTTTATCCTTTTTTTTTTTTTTTTTTTTTTTTTTTTTTTTTCTCGCTGGTGGAATGCCGCCCTCCCAGCCTAGGGGCTGCCGGGAGGACGTGGGTCTCAGCATTGAGACCCCCTTATGCACGCCTGACCGACGGGGGTCGGTTGGCCCTGCCCTGGGCACTCAGACAGTGTGGGGCTCGCCTCTCGAGACGTACCCACTAAACCTAACCAGCGACTCGCCCACTCGTGTTATCATTGATAGAGCCGCGGGGGCCCGGAGGTTATACTCCGCAGCTCTATCTACACGAGCCCCTTTATGGGGACAATGCGGCCACGCCCCTCCTCAGGTGAGGAGGAGGAGGGTTGAGGATAGCCGAGCGAGTAGAGCCATCCCCAACAGGCTGTGAAGGAGCCGTGTTCGATGCCGGCATAGGGACCCCCGCCCCTGTAGCCGGCAGGCTACCTCCACGGGGAGAGCGGGCTGATCGCGTGTTACCGCGTCCGGCCCGCCCTCTCCTTGCCCGGTGCGCGCCTGCAAGGTGGTCAGCCTTGCGCTCGCGCTCCGCCGCTTCCTTGGCTGCCATCACCTCCTCACAAAAGTGCGCGAAGGCCTGCCAGGCCTCCTCCCCACCGAGCATAGCTAAGACTATGCTCGGCAGAGAGAGGTCCCGACCGACCCGCGCAGTGAGGAGGGCGCGCTGCGGAGCCCAGGACGGGCACACCACTAGCGTGTGGTGTGCAGTGTCCTCCGCAGCAGCGCAGTGATGGCACCTTGGAGTGTCCTCCCGTTGGATGCGGTGCAGGAATGACCCGAAGCACCCATGCCCCGTCATCACCTGCACCATCCGGAAGGACACGGACCCTCCCGGGCGCTCAAGCCACCGACTCAGAATTGGGGCGAGCGCGTCCAGGGTGCGCCGTCCGTGGCACGCCTGCATCAGGTCCGACTGCCAGCGCCGGACCATGATGCGTCTCTCCTCGTCGCGGACCTTGTTCCGCTCCGCGGGCGTATAGGGATCGCCCGCTGTCCGCTTCGCCGTCGTCCAATTGTAGACGGCGGCCAGCACCTCTGCCTCATGCTCCCATGGCGGAAGCTCCGCTAGCGCGCAGGCCGCGTCAAACCCGACCGTGCGGTAGGCACGCGCGACCCGCGTCGCCACCACTTTCTGCGGCCGGCGCAGAAAGGCCTTGTTGCTCCTCCTGGCCAACGCCTCTGCCCAGATGGGGGCACCGTACATCGCCATCGAGCGAAGAATGCCGGCGTACAGTCGCCGGCATTTGGCGCTCGGGCCCCCAAGATTGGGCATTAGCCAGGAGAGGCTGTCCGCAGCTTTCAGGACCCGAAGTGACATCCCTTTAAAATGGGGACCAAAATGCCACTTCGAGTCCAGATTACATTTTTATCCTAACTCCACACTCACCACATCGATATTACACAGAGAAATTTTAACAAACAGTATATTGTTGACGCATGACTGACGATACTGGACGGGCGTGTCCCGTTCACAAATTAAATGACCAGATATTGTGCATCGATCGATCGCCTGCACGTCGATGAAAAGACTTGGTGCTTGTTTACGGTATGTGTAGAAATACACTAAGCGGAATAAACGCAACCGAAGTTCTTTCGACGTTCATATTCTATACATTATTCGGCAACGTTATTATGGCATCATCCAGTTGAAATACTCTGCGGGCGTAATCTCGTATCTTAACATTTTTTTTATTTATTATTTAACTTATTGAACTTAAATGTATGACTTAGTTGGTACGTAATGAATTTATAAAAAAAAAAAAAAAATATTGGCGATCTAAATGAGCAGCTATCGAGGTTTTTGCCGCTTCTTCTCGATAGATGACTGCGCTTTGAAGTCGGTGGTACATTCATTATATTGTGATGTCTTTGACGAATTATAAGTGCCTTACTCAAGCCTACATAAATAAAGTATATTTTGATTTTGATTTTGAATAGCGAATATATGGCGACGTGAATAGCGCGACTCACATCGCGGGCAGGCTCGCGGCAACGCGGCGTATTCAAGTTGAATTAGCGACAGCTTGCGCGATTCTATTGAGACGTCAGGTAAGTTCATTTGGTTTGAACTGGATAGTCGCGCAAACGTCTCGCGACCAACGTGAACATGAACAAGGCCAAGTCGCGTAGTCACCGCGACTGCCCTCGCGTGTCGCGCGTTCAACCTAAAAACGTACATAAAAAAAAGTTTGTCTGTCGTATTCAATGCGCTTATTTACGGTTCAATGACCCGTGATTGATCTTGTGCGGCGCTAAACTATTGTTGTTCAACTTTTATGTTGGGCTTCTGTGTACTTTTTATATGCAGTTGGGTATTCGATTTGCATTTCAATTGCATACTGATGTGATCAATATGAATTTGGTTTTTGTTAGTTTAATTTTGATAATAATGCGATGCGAGTTATTTTGTGGTCATTTCATCAGATCAGTATTCATAGATCAGTAAATCGTGAAATAGGTAACTCACTCACAATAATAAATATTTTTTACAGAGCTTAACAGGAATAATCTGTCGCGCAAGCAAACATATCTTTTTTTTATAAATTTACAATTTTCATTTTGTAACTGTTACTGGGAGACCTGATTTTAGTTTTTTTTTATCATCAGGCAATATTATTCACATTGTCGACTTGGTGTGTTTCTCTTTCGTCAATTATTTGTTAAATTCTTAATTTGCTTTTATTTCCGCAGATAAATTATGTAACCAAGACGACTCTATTCTTTAAGTGTACAGTGCTAGAGAATGCAATTAGCAACAACAATAAAACTTAATCGGCTATCAAGGAGGCAGCTTGCAGTGCACAATGCCCAACCGAAGCACTGTTTGTGCTTAGACACGAAGCAAAAATAAACAAAACGTTATTCAATCTGCCCTCCCACCGTAAGCAATCTCTTGATGGTAGGGAGCAGACAGCATGTGGGGCTATGAAGTTGTTGATGATAGAATTGCACATGCCAAATGGGGCATAACTTTTTATCAAAATGAATAGCCTATAGAATAAGCAGTAAGCACGTCTTCATCCGCATGTATGTTTTTACATGTCATTAACAAGTTTAATTGTTTGTAATTTTTGGGTAAAAGTAATTTTGTTGTTAAGTACCTTTATATTTTTTTATTTCTTAATCTCGATAGATATGCATCTTAAATGCGTTATTTACGAATATAATACTTACAACGTGGGTTAGCAGATTGGTGATAAATTGTTAGAGTGGAAAAAAAAGAGAACATTATCTGTCCTAGGCCTAATAGTGTTTGATAATAATAATTGTTCTATTAATCAGCCCATTGTACTGTTTTGCCAAATTCGAAGCATCACGGCATTCATTAAATCTGTCTCGAGCTTTTAAAATCTATTATGAAGTACTCGTTGTAACAAAAATAACGTGCAGCCAGACTCATACGCTCACTTTATGGCCCCACACACCCCCGTACTCGAATGTGACGTGACAGTACCGCCACTGACATATCCGAAATCGCTGCGACATTCTCCTTAAACGTCTTACCGAACAATGCGTCCTGACACTGTACACCACCACTATCGGCGTATTCGATTTTAAGCCCTACACATTAAAGCCCACTTTTGTATAATACCTTTCGACTCCACTGAATCTATTTAGGTAATAGCAAAATCAAACTTCGCGTGTGGGCAGGAGATGCTATTTTCGCTAAACCACCTTCCCGGTTTATTGGAGGACCGTATGCGCAGGTGTATAAAGGTCATTTTGGATCGTTTTTAGATCGAGTCTAGATTTCATGGGGTGCAAATGTGGAAATATTTGAGAAAGTTTTGGATTCGTAGTAAGTGACAGATTCGATTTTAAGTTGTTTACTCTAGGGACTGAGGTGGGTCTCGGGTTTCATTTACAGTTATTTATTTAGCAAGAACGAGTCAGACGGGGAAACTGGAAAGTAATGGACACTTTGTGTAGCTGGTTGAAGAAGATTGTCGTTTGCATTATGCCGTAATAAATATTTATGACGCTGAAGAAAAACTTAAAAGGCTCGCTTCTGCATCTAATGAGTACTGACTTACGTCATATTATAAAAATGTTTGAATCATTTCAATCCTTAAGTAGATGTTTGCTGAAATACAACCTCATACTTTTTAATATGTACAGAACTTGGCGGTAGTTTTACCATAGTTGTTGTCAACAGTTCCTACCTTTATTAATACGATTTAACAGTTACACTAGTCCAGACTAATGAAGTCATACGAATGTTTGTAATTTTTTTTTACATAATATGCTTTGGATCATACACCTCTATATATTTAAAATCTATGTCAGGCATGTCTATATATTTCATTGATTGATTTTATTCATAATTATATTTGCATTCCAAAGGTTTTTTTAAATAATATAGTCCTTTTATTTAAAAATTCAAACTTTTAAGATATTTTGTGAACTTGGCGCTCCTCTACCTACGTTCAACTCTGATCCCTTGCATTTCACACTCCCCTGCAGCCGTCAACAGCCGTCACTAAGTGCTCTTATTGGAAGTAGGTATTTTACAATTGCGACAAAAGTCGCCGACCGTGATTTCACGGTGGGGTGGGAAATGCGGAGAAAATAACAAATGGATCTTTATCAGTGATGTTTAATGAAACGCTGTTCGGTTTTTGGATTTCGAAAATTTCAGAGAAAAGCGAAGAGAAAACATGACTGCCAAAATGTAAAGCAAATTTTAAGAAGTTTTTTTTTCACCTTTACCTATTTATGTATGTGAATGTACTTAAATATTGTCATTAACACAATGGGACAATCAAGTAGTTCGTATAGTTTGCGATTATAGAGAAACCGATATCGACCTGACACTTTTATCACACCAGTGCTTACAACACTTCTAATTAAATACAAAACTTCCAAAAATATACGGTTTTCAAATCAATTAATTAATTATTTTATTGTTTTCTATAAACAAGATTCATTTTTTAATAAAATAATAATAAAAACCCATAACACCTCAGAAGAGGTTGAGAAAAATAAAAAGGCACCATTTCCTATTCTCCCCACGAAGGACGAATAAAACAAATCGACGAACGACGAAGTACGAAATGCGTATTCTTACTATTCAGCATCGCCGCATTCAAACTGTTGCACCTAAGTGTATGAACACACTAGGCTGAAAATACGCGACCGAAGTTCGGCAGCAATTCATTTTCTTTACGTAATTTTGGCATGAAGTGTCATCTTTCATTTAACATACATTGAGCTTCGGTCGCGTTTTTCCAGACTAGTGTATTTCTATACTTAATAATTGTAGATATATACCAGGCTGAAAATACGCGACCAAAGTTCACTCGAAGTTAATTTTGTATTCAACATGACGCGACGTAATTTCGGCATGATGAGACATCTTCCACGCGCAACTTCTGCCGCGTTTTTTCGGCTAGGTGTGTTACTCTACTAAGTGCACGTTGCAGGGATTGAATGTGAAGGAATGCATACAAATGCAGTGTTTACTGTCTGGCTCTTTGATGGACCTTTTCACGTTTCACGGGGGGATGAATTTGCAATCACCCTTTTCACAGTTTCACACTATGCAAGGATGGTGTGGTGTAGTGGGTAAAATTTTAGGTTCATAGGTGTGGTGATAAAATGAGATGATGTCATATATGATGAACTACTGGCCGCCCGCGACTCCGTCCGCGTGGATTTCAATTTCCAATATCCTATGTGTTTTTCCGATGTATAAGCTATATTGTGGTAAAGTTTCATTCAAATCCATTCAGTAGTTTTTACGCGAAAGAGTAACAAACATCCATACATCCATACATCCATACATCCATACTTACAAACTTTCGCCTTTATAATAGTAGTAGGATGAGGCTGTAGGGTTTTTATAATATTTGGCAATGAAGATGAAAAACTTCAGTTTAATCAGTGAAGAATTTGTTTATTTATTTTACTTAAATTTTATCCCTGTATCGCTTGTTACGTTTAAACAGTAATTTATATTGTTATTTATTATTCTATTTCTTAAAAACTACTCCACAAAAATAAACTGAAATAGTACGGCTCAACGGGACCTATTAGGTAAGTTCAAGCAAACTGGTAGTGGGAAGCTTTGTCAAATTGTATTTAAAACAAAACAAAAAACAAATTACCAGGACGCGTCTTAAAATCTTGAAAATCTGACAAAATTAGTACATATTGTCAACAACAACTAAAAATCTCTTTCCCACTCCATTTTCCTGGTTGTGTTATACCCAAACTTTCTTCTATAACACCCACAACTAATTGATATTTGCTCAACCGGAATACTGGCTGGAATAATGTAAAATTACATTCGTAGCACCTTGTCGGAGGCTCTCGCCTTGGGCTCTCCGCCAATTTGAGGCTAGCAAATTGGCAACTTGGTTAATTAACGTTTACTGTGTCAGTTAGTGGTGGGGCTATGGGATCGGCGGGTTGGGGTGATGTTGCTCTTTTGTTTTACGGTAGATTTGGGAGTTTTTCAACCAGTTATATTTACTTAGCGCTTTATTTATATGTAAAACCATATATAATTGGCTAAAAAACTTTCCAGCTGATAGTTAACTAGTCACTAGACTAGTCTTGTAGTTGTCAGTGACATTTTCTAACTTCTTTCGTCTGACTGTGGGATCACTGCAACTGACGTCAGGCTAAACACCTCATTTTATACTGTCGGCATTTTAAACACTTTTCTTGTAAAACTTTTCACCTCCTGTGTAACGTTGTCAATCCCCGATCACCTTAAAAATACTTTATTTTATAACTTACTTTTATGGCCAAAACGACCCAAACTGTGTCTTGGCCTCCGAAACGAGAGACATCCACCGGACTCTCTCTTGCGCCACCTCCAACCAATCCTCAACCCCGAGCTGCTCACGCTAGTCAGCCTCCACAATGTCCTTCCAGCGATATCTGGACTTTATTTTATAGTCACAACTTTTTCAATTGTCAACAATTTACCCACATTTATCAGACATCTTCTAACCCGCTAATTTCACGGCCTGACTCTTCACCGTTGCGGTAATTGATAGCCACGACTCGCGAAGAAACGGCAGGGCTCTCTGACACCCTGTTATCGAGACGATGCTGACAGTAAGCCAGCGACAACACTCTTTACATAATAACTGACTACGAGTGCCATAAAATATAGTCCAGTCCAATCCTTTAGTAGTCAGTAAGATTTTTTAGCTTTTTCCCTATGATGCTGTTGGATCACTGCAACTGACGTCAGGCTAAACATCTCATTACATACTTTCGGATCTTTCAACACTTTTCTTGTAACACTTTTCGCTTCTTGTGGGGCGTCGACAATCCGATCACCTTGAAACACTTTATTCTATGATCACAACTTTTTCGATTGTCAACAATTTACTGTAAACTTTACCCACATTTATCAGACATTTTCCAACCCGCTAATTTCACGGCCTGACTCTTCACCGTTGCGGTAATTGATAGCCACGACTCGCGAAGAAACGGCAGGGCTCTCTGACACCCTGTTATCGAGACGATGCTGACAGTTAGCCGGCGACAACACTCTTTACATAATAACTGACTACGAGTGGTGAAAAATGTAGACTCATCTTTTAGTTGTCAGTTGGATTTTTTAAACTTGTCTCATCCTTTGCAAAGGTTTTAATCAAGTTGAACCACGGTTAACGTCATTAGTTGCGGATTTTTCGGAAATCGATTTTGAAAATACATATTATATTACACTACGACTTTTCTAAATCTCAATGAAGCTCAGTGGTCATGTCAGAACGAAACTTGGATTGATTGATAAAAAAATATTTTGTATGTAATGGCGTACATCCATAAGAAAAGCTTTACTATAGGTTTACATCGTGAAATCCATAAGGATGGAGGAGGACCCTCTCCTGTGTCTGCCACTTTCAGAGCTCGCGTCATTGGGCAGTCTTAAACATTAATATTGAATGCCAGCTACGCATGCCCATTCAAGTATATTTCATAAACATAGGTACATAACTTGCAATTGAAAAGTAAACAGACAATTTGGCTGAATTACATAACAATAAAACCAAATAATACCGTCCAATGAGAGCACGACAGATATTGGCATTGCATCAATTAAAGCATTACCTCCCCCCTCCCCCCTTTTAGCCGATTACCAGCACTGAGCCGAGCGCTGACGGGGGACAAATCGTACCTTTTTAGCAGGAAAGTTTCAGTAGGTTCATTTAAAGGGCATTTCATGCTAGATGTAGTTTAAGGATAGATGATAGATAGTGTTATTGTTAAAGGCTGAATAGCACATTTATCTTCACATGACCCATCAAGTAAATCATATGTACGATATTTGCAGGTTCTTATCCACTTTAGTTTAAGACTGAGTCATTTACGTAACTTGTGGTTTTTCAGCTGTTACAAACCATATTTTCTTGCCAAGAGGTCAGACGCTACTTATCTTGAACCTTTTCGGGACATGATTTCATTTGAAATAAGTAATTATATTATATGCCAGGTACTTTGCTGATTTTTGGAAGACTTAGTCTACAATGATTTTTATTTTTAAATCTATTCCATTGCCATAACAGGATAAACCCAAAGCGACAATGAAGCAAAAGGTTTTTTTTGCTTATGCTTTGATATCCACCCCACCACTTTATTATTGACGCTTTGTATAAATCAGTGACAATAAACTTCCAATTCTAACGGGACTGCACAACAAAATTCTCGTAAACAAGTAAATTACAACGTGACCACATAATAAAACAATGCCAGTTAAATTAACGCTTAAAACAATTTCGGTTATTAGCGTCCAGTTTAAATCACCGTTGTTATAATTGTTCTGGCGAAATAAAACGTTAAAGCGTACTCGACCTGAAGGATTTATACGACACTATGAGATAACGAAGACTGAACAAAATATCAGGCGCAGATATTTCAATGTAGAGATGACTGCACATGTCACGCACTAGTTTAAAATGGCGGAGATTCCCACATAAACATTTTTTTGTTGTTGCTGGTTTTAACCAATAAGTTGTGAAATAATATGACAAGCAAAACGCCTAAGCTAAGCCATAAAAAAGTATGTTCGTCAAAAGTAGTTTTTCTACTTATATTAAATTATCAATTCAAAACTTTACTTAAAAGCATGAAAAAAATTAATAATGTAAACTAGGCCAGATCCAACTTCGGGTCGCTGAACCAGCTTAGTAAGTGAAAAAACACGCCTAAGCTAAGCCATAAAAAAGCATGTATACGTCAAAAGTAGTTTTTCTACTTATATTAAATTTATCAATTCAAAACTTTACTAAAAAGCATGAAAATATGTAATAATGTAAACCAGGCCAGGGCCAACTTCGGGTCGCTGAACCAGCTTAGTAAGTGAAAAAAAAATAACACTTCATGTAAGCAAAACAAGTGTAACCAATAAATTCCTAATAAAAAGGCCTGCTACATTTTCACCAACATCTCATTTCGTACTCACATACCTGCTCAGTTTAGTGATTTAAACAATGTAATATCCTGTCATATAAATCGAAAACATTCGTGAGCATTCTCCCTTACTGAGTCTCCTAGTGGGGCACTCAGTCGTATGTCGCCAGCGATTTATGCGTGTCCCGCGCGCACAAAAGTATTAAAACTTGGAGATTTATCATCCACCTGCGCGCTTGTTTTATTTGTAATGTTAATGGGATGGCGTGTTGGAGGTTATAATTTTTGCAGTTAACAAGTAGAAAGTTTTTGGGTATTTTGGGTGTTAGAAAGCCTGTTGGTTTTCGAGACATGATGAAGATTTATGAAATGATTGAGATTTTATTGTTAATGAAATAATAATATAAAGAAATAAAATTATTTTATAATATAATTTTATTCCTATACCAACCCAAATACCAACTCATTAAGAACTTTTCACTAGTAACTAGCTAAATTAATGAAAAAGCTTCTTTCTAATAATTTGAAACGCAATAAATTAATGAATATTATGTCTAATACAAATTAGTGCACTGGTACAGTTTTTAATAAAATAATTTAATTATTTAACTGAAGCAGTTTTGAGCACAAGTCATAATGCGCACTCTTAGAAACACAATTTTATAGCGCCATTTTAAACACAATTTTAATTTTATAACGTTATTCATTTAGCCGCTTATAAGCGGCTAAATTAATAACGTTACAGCGTTGTTATCAATGACATTTTACCATTCAGTATTTCTGTCTAATACCGCCTTTGGATACAGATATTTTTCTCCCTAGACCCAATTCAACCATGAGTCTTATTAACCCAAATACCAACTCATTAAGAACACATGAAGCGTTATTCCATTCTTGAGTCACATCCCGAAAATATAGACTAATTTCGCATTCATTGCTATGATTCTGAGAACACGATGACTAACACAGTGCCTCAGTCAACAGTGAGTCATAATGTGCGTATTTCGGAAGTGGCAGAAACTGGAAGCTTGAGTTCACGTACAAAATATTTTGTACTTTTGTTGCCAGGGATCTTTTAGTACAGGTATTGTAATGCGAGTATAATGTTTTTGTGGGTCTACATTATTCTGTTCATGATTCAAATTACTCAAGCAGATTTCAAAATAAATTGGATACTATTAATAATTAGAGGACCTCTTTTGAATACAAGATATTTTAATCAGAAGAAAAAGGTTCACTTTGTTTTCGGTTATATTAAGATTACTAGTTCTTTTTTCTAATTTGAACTAAAACTTGAGGTTCTTAAATCGTATCTATTTAAAATGTCGGGCAATGTTGAACGCATAGCTTGAATAAATATCAAATGTATCACCGAATCCTTATCTATACCATCGGTCAAACAGACACCCGTCTCAATAATTAATTCTTTAAAAACATCGACATCTACAAGTCGCTCCCACAATTTCCATAAAGGGACCAACGTCTGAACAAAAAATTTGATTGTATCTCTATCGTATTACAAATATCCCCATATTGTCTTATCGGGAACATTAAAAAGGCTAGTGGAGCATGAAGAGTGGAATTAAAAGCATCAATTAAGCCGTCGGACCACCCAATGGTAGATGTCAGTACTTAATTTCTCGAGACCTATTAGGGTCGGATATCGAGTCATCGGCACCGCTCATTTATAGCTAACGATTTCTAATCACGTCCTGTATAGACTACTTATAAGGGAAGCTAGAATGATTGGTCATGGTATGTTATTACGAACTCAGTGAAAAATTATTATGGTAAATACATACTTTCGAGGCTTACAAACAGTTGAGAGTTTTTTTACTTATACCATATTTCACCTCAGATGATTCAGGTGACATTTAACGTTTCAAAGGAAAATTGACACTATTGTAAAGCAAATAGAACGCTATAAAATATCATGCAAACAGCTCGTGGAGCTTAAAGCCTTGAGATAAAGTTTAATTTTGTAAAAAAAAGTACACCTGTCACGGATATCATCTTAGGTGGATCGTGGAACATACTATACATTGTAGTACCTAGCAGTTTTCCTACGCTAAAAATGCCAAATAAAATGAAAATTGTGGTGACATTTACAAAATAATGAACAATATTACCAATAACCATATTTATTCGAGTTATTTTTTCATGTGCTTTGGTGAATCGAAACTGAGACAAATAAGTTTTGCATTAACAGTCATTTTATCTCCAAACTAAATGCGTACTTACCATCTGAGTGAGTTTTACACACTGCATAATGAAGTTTTTTCTTGTATTTTATATTTTAAGTACATCATGTTGTTAAGTACAAACGAAACCAAAGGTAATAAGAAATCAGAAATATTACAACATGTAATGCTAAAATCGTATCGTAATCGTGTCGTAAGCTTTAAAAACAGACCCTTTCAAGTGGCTAACAAATCAAACAGCTATTTTAGTCTTGAATCATTAGTCAAACTATATGAGTAGTACAGCGCGGGTTCAAAGTTTCCTTTTGACTGAATAATGTGTTTGTCTTTCTCATTAAAATTGTTTAACCTTTATTTATACACGAGGAGGACTTTAATTGCACTTCCTTTTGTATTCCTAACAGCTTGATGGGTGAAATTAATTAATGTTTTTAACGGAATCAGTCTTGTGCACGTTGGGTAAATTACCTATCTATTTGGGTTGTGTTTGAATCGTAACTTGCAATGTAAGAATATTCATCGAAAAACATTTGCGTTGATACTGTCTCTGGGTGTATATTGATATTCAAATTCAATATTTGTAGTAGCGTTGAATTCTGTGTTCAGACCGTTTCATTAATTTATGTATTTGATGGGTTCAATAAGTAAATGAAAGTCAAAGTCAAAGTTTAAATAAGTAAATGAAATGCGATCAATAAGTTAAGCATTGTTTATTGTATATAAAATATCACAGTTTATAAATTACAATATTTACAGTTGGATTCTATGCCCGCAATCATAGTACCTTTAATAATAATTAAATCCGCATATTTTTACTCAGATAATCGTTTACTTATCCTTACAATTATTTTGGGTAATGCTTTGATGCAAAACAAAATCAATTATCGACAGAAACATTTGAGAATTTATATAATTGCATTAATTCCATACAGATTTCAGTAAAAATATGCGGACAGTAACAAAACATCTTAAACCTATATTAATAGCAGTTAGACATAGTATTTCAGTCTTTTGTAAAAACTTTTTTGCGTATATAATTAGGCAGTTTTATGTTATTTTATAACCCGTCGATGTTAAATGCAATAAGTATACTTTTCATTGAAAACCATAACCCTTTTCAAAACAAACACATATTTAAAAATAACATTGTTTTATCTGTACATCAGTGAAGTTTAATGAAACTAAATCTGTACAAAATTGATAAAAAGAAATAATTCATCCCAACTAATATTATAAATGCGAAAGTAACTCTGTCTGTCTGTCTGTCTGTCTGTCTGTCTGTCTGTCTGTCTGTCTGTCTGTTACGCTTTCCCGCTTAAACCTCGCAACCGATTTTGATGAAATTTGGTACAGACAATCTTTAGACCCTGAGACAGAACATAGGCTACTTTTTGACCCATTCCAACCCCCCACTTCCCCGAAATGAGGGGGTGGAAGTTTGTATGGAAAATCTAAACTACTTGAGTTAAACGCTTGAAATTTGGCATGCAGGTCCCTTAGTAAACTTGATGCTTAGTTACAAAAGGATATTGCAAAATTCCCACGGGAACGGGAGTTAGCGGGAAAAAACATTCGTATAATGAAAACCGACATCCACGCGGACGAAGTCGCGGGCGGCCGCTAGTATAATATAATTATTAACAAACACAAAATTATTTACAAAAAGGATAAAAAGAAGTAGTTAGGTAATTAATGTAATTTGTTTAAAAACACAAACATTTATAAGAAAAGAATATAAATTTCATTCTTCAATGCTAAAATGTATGCCAAAAAATACAATTTAGCAGATTATGTTGGTTCTTAAAAAGTTATTTAATTAGCTAACTTAAAAAAAATATTTTTGTTTTTTATAACTTGAATAAAGAACTTTATCATACTTTCTTCCCATTTTAAGATTTGTCGCTACTACAATCAGCAAAATTATAGTAGCTTAACCGGGAACTTGCAGTTGTTTTTGATTTGAGTAAAATGGTCGGACTGGATCTCACGACAATCTCTCTAATCATATTAACCACTTAACTACAATGACTTTATACTCTTAGTAGTCCTTAGGCACATAGTACCTTTTAGATTTTAGGCAGACTTAAGTGAAACGGACCGAGAACTATCCGAAGATGTAAACTTATATTAGAAAGAGGGACGCTTTGATTTGTTGTTTCTTTAATAGAAATAAATATTCTCTGAAACTACTTTACCGAATTAAAAAGCATTGGCTACTTTTTATCCCTGAAAAACATCCCATTCTTGCCAGATACTCTGTCTGGCCGCCCACGCGAGCAAAGTCGCTGGCGGAAGGCTAGTTATTTAATAAGATTTCTTGCTTGAAAGTTATGCAATAAAAAAGTAAAGTATTACTCAAGAAGGCATTGCACTGAAAGAAAGGCCTTTGTCATTTAAATTGAAACATCTTCTGTCTACATCCCCTACTATCTCCCTCCACTTAACTGTCGCCTTTTCCATGCTTATGAAAACTTGGTTTGACAAAATATGCTGAACATTTTCTGTAAGATTACGACTCTCTTTAATTAAATCCATACTCGGACATCCATACTTTTTGTCGTCGTTCATAAATATTGAACATAAATACAACCTTCCTTTATTTAAAATTGTTAAATAAACAGCATAATTTGAATTTCAAGTAATCGTTACTATGAACGGCACTGATATACAATTGTACATTCACATAGAAAACCGATAGTAGGTATGATGAGGTCAATGAGGTGGATGCATCGTAAATAAATCAATATCAAGCATACAAAGCAACCTTCCGTGGTAAATTATCTATTATCTATTATTATTATTATTAAGAACCAACATAGTTTTAACAAAATTTAAGAAATCGTCAACCTTTCTTCCTAACACAGTAAATTGTTGATGAAACCAGCTTCACTTAATAATTGTCAGGCAGATCTTATCTCGGTAGCTAGTCGCAAGAGCCGCTGTGGGGAGTATCGCTGCTACCTTAGAAACTGAGCTGGAGGATGTTACGATACCTTGTTTTACATAAATATCAAAAATTTCAAACATTATAATAAACAAGTTTCCAACATACAATTCAACCTTGCTTCAAACATAAAGTTGTTAAAGAACCAACATAATTTCAAATTATCGTCAACCTTTCGTCCTTAGTCTTTATTAATATGACAGCTCAACTTGACAGTATGACTTCATTTAACAATCGTCAAGCAGATCTTATCTCGATAGCTGGTGTCAAGGGGTGCCGTGGGGAGGGTCACTGCTACATCCACCTTGGAAACTGAGAGGAAAGAAGTGACGATATCTTGCACTACATAATTCAACACAATTTATAATAAACAAGTATCGAACATACAATTCAACCTTTCTTCAAACATAAATTGAAGATATCGTCAACCTTTCGTCTTAAGACTGTATTAATGATGCTAGCAGCTTATCTTCACAATGTAATACCTTCATTTAACAATCGTCAAGCAGATTTTATCTCGATAGCTGGTGTCAAGAGGTGCCGTAGGGAGGGTTACAGCTACATCCACCTTGGAAACTGAGGGGGAGGACGGCATCAGCTCCGCCAGTTGAGACGAGCACTCGCTGGATCGTGACGTCATCGTTCTTGCTGTTGAGATTAAATTGTGTTTAATAATGAATTGATTTACACGACATTTGAAACTGAAAAACTAGTACTAGGTTTTCTTCTCCGAATTGATCGAAAATACTTAAAACTAAACAGAGATTACACAATAAAAACATGGGTTACATAGGAATTACTTTGGGTTTTTAACGATTTTTCAGTAGGAACTAATAATATAATTGCCTAATACAATTTTAGTATGTTACGAAACCGCAAATTAGTGCGGTTCGATTGTCACAACTAAGTGAATTGTATCAAATTCAAATATTATTACTTTTAATTAGGCTAAACCGCGGCTAATTTGCGGGTTTATAGTAAAGCTAATGTTAAATAAACGAAATTGAATAAAATCGAAACATATTATTGGGTATCTGTTGGGTATCATATTATCTTATGATTTTATTATTTAAAAAAAGGGGAGGGATATATCGATAATAGTTTGTGTTGTAATGAATAACTTGCTAGGTAAATATTGCTTTAAAAATAAATAAACTTACAGTTTGTATAACAGCTAGAAGCTGACTCGCCGGACGGACTGTACGGTTTCATTTCATAGTGGTTGCTGCCAGCAGACGACTGCTGTCTGCTTCTGTGCCCGAACGGGGAAGAGTAGCTACGAAAAGTTTTGATGTAATCATTAATATAAAAAAACGGAAAATAAAAAATGTTTTCGATTATACAGTGCGGACTAAAAAATTTTTAAGAAGAGATGTCATTTTACATCAAACAAATATTGCATGTATATATTACGTGTTATAATTTATGAATTGTTGCAAATAATAACGAGACATTGTTTCTTATTGTCTAATGTCAATGAAATCAGACGGACCCTATGTCCCCTAGCTCGAGAGCGTCCACGCTTGATTTCGCTCCACGTCATACCGTGCTCGCCGCCATCACAGTGCGACGCCAAGATCGAAGACGGGTCGGCCACGCTTTCATTTCCCCTGGGGTTTCCAATCCAGGGCTTAAGGATATGATAGGTATCCCTTCGAAACGGGTCACCAATCCTTCCCCATTTGTTCAGTTACCACATAATAACATTTTAGATATCATCTCACCTGTCTCTCACGTGAGGCATGTCGTAGTGGTTGTCAGGTCCTCGCATCCAGTACTCGTTGCATGCTCTCGTCACGTCAGGCCCAGCGTTGCTTTTGTTACTCGTGTAGGATTTTGGCATACCTGGATTCATATGACTCTGTTAGTTAGTGATTACTTTCAGCTGTATTTGATAAACATAATTTATAGATCGAACCCCAAACACTTGTCAAAAGCTCATATTAATTAAAAAGCTAACAGATGACATGTTGTGAGAAACTTTTATGTCCTATGGAAATATTATTTCTTTTTTTATTTTATTTGACTTAGGCTAGCAAACCCAATTTTAAAGAAGAAGGTTCAGAACAGACCGATCTTAAGGTTTAGACATGAAGTGGGAATTCTTTTTGCTACCATTCATTTAATCTTCGAAACGTTCATCAGTGCAAGAAACAGATTTATATGCGATCATGATGGACTATAGAAACTGCTAGTTAAGTACAACTTCTAGTAAATTGGACTTTATTCATTGGATATTAAGGAGTACAACCCTTTGACTGACCCTATTAATTCCTAGCTAATACCTAGCACCTCAATACCTACTTATGACATTATCTTACCTGCTCTAGCAGCTAGATAGCCCGGCCTGGAGGCTCTATATCTGCACCAGACGTACAAAACCGCAGCCCCAGCAGCCAACATGGCGACTGTGATGCCTATACCGATGTACAGGGTTGTCGTGCTGTATAGTCCTAAAGAAATAGAAAATTATTATCAGGCTAATGCCGCAATTAGTATTCGAAATATTTTCAGTATTTATAAATGACGAGACTTTAATTTTGAGTCCTGGTATAACTGATAACTCGAACAAAAAATTGCCGTAATGAAATTACCAAAACCACTGAAACTTAAAATACTCGTAGTTGACCTTATGGGTGGTAAAACATACAGTATATACAAATGTGTATGTAATATTAAAATATGTAGTTATGTAGTCACTACAACGCGTGCTGCAGCCTAGACGCCTCTCCGACGCAGTCTCAGTTCTCCGCAAGTAGACCATGCGCCTCACTTGAGACCACGCTCCGCCTGGTAATCTTACTCATTCCGCCAGGACATAGCCCGTCCACACACGACGCGTGCCGCAGCGTATACCCGGAGCATGCTTCGGTCTCTCTCTGACGCACTCTTCTCCGCGAGTAAACTTAATCATCCCGCCAAGACACATCCCGTCCAGACACAACGTGCTGCAGCATAAACGCCACTTTGACTAAGTCTTCCCCGCAAGTAGACCATACGCTCCACCGAGACCATGCTCCACCTAGTAAACTTACACATCCCGCCAGGACACCGCCCGTCCACACACAACGCAAGCTGCAGCGTAGACTCCTCTTTGACCCAGTCTCCGCAACTAGACCAGGAGCTCCACTGAGACCACGCTCCACCTGGTAAACTTACTGATCCCTCCAGGACACAGCCCGTCCACACACGACGCGTGCTGAAGGGTAGAGCCGGAGCATGCGCCGGTGCACTCTCTCCGTCTCACTCTGACGCAGTCTTCCCCGCAAGTAGACCACGCGCCCCACTGTGACCATGCTCCACCTGGGAAGTTTTATGGCTGTTAGACTATGGGATTAGGATTATAAGTTAGTCAGCTTGGTAATTAAACTGATAACAGCTGTAATAACTTACTACTTCTACGAATTTTAATTTAGCATATGTTGTGCCTGATTCTCTTAATAACTTTAGGTTTCCATTAAAACAACAAAGAGAACTGTTTCTTCCATGTGAAGTTTCATCTTCTGCTGCTTCTTTTGTAGTGCTGTAGCGTTCTTCATCATAATCAATTCACAGGAAACTACTGACTATAGGTCTTCCTAAATTCTCACTGCTATAGAGATATAGAGATAGTTTAGCAAGGACTCACCTCCTTGACACCTCATACAGTCGTCATTGGCCGGTGCGGGCTCAGTGCGCGTGCGTCGGTCGTCTCTAGACTGTGACCATGCTGACCTACCGCTGTTCAATGATGTAACAGAGATAGCTTAACAAGGGCTTACCTCCTTGACACCTTATACAGTCGTCATCTGCCTGTGAAGACTGTCCCCTGCACGGCGCACCGCCATTGGCCGGAGCGAGCTCAGTGCACGTGCGCGTGCGTCGTCTGCCGCTAGACTGTGACTCTACTGAACTCCTCGCTGGTGTGATAGAAATAGTATAGCAAGGACTTACCTCCTTGACACCTCATACAGTCGTCATCGGCCTGAGAAGCCTGTCCCCTGCACGGCGCGCCGCCATTGGCTGGAGCGGGCTCAGTGCACGTGCGCGTGCGTCGTCTGCCGCTAGACTGAGTGCCGCAGCGACACGCCGCCCACGGCGACCATGCTGACCAGCCACCGTTCACTAGTGCAATGAGTAGTGGTTATTTATACTTTACGGCAGAAAATTTGGCCCTATTTTCTACAACCTAATGTAATATGACTACTATTTGCGCTCCGACCTAAGAATTGCCCAATTGCCCGCTGATCCAAATTAAAATGTTGAGCAACACTGCGCATTGTTGCAGGCATACGTGATTCCTACGTTCTATGACATGACATGGAAGCGTAAAGAAGTATCTTGCGGGCAGTATCCATTGTCCATGTCATTAGGGCTTCTATTTTGCTTACCATCAGGAAAGGAGCGAATATACTGTGCGTGCATTAATCGTTATTACCTTTGTCTGTAATTCTGTATAATTAATTTAAATTCAGAATCACATAATTAATTTTATGTTTTTGATATTTTTAATACAGTATAAAACAGATTTGATTGTAAAGTTTTTGTAAAGATAGCCCCTACCCAGCGGGTGTTTAGCTTGCACCTTGCATGATTCTTATGAAAAAAAAGGATGATTGATGGCTTAAATATATCTTTATTATTAAGTCATTCCTTTGGCCGAGCTCATTTTAACCAGGAATTCAATAAACCCTAATGTGTAGTCGGATAATGAATATACAATTAAAATTTAAATTAGTAGGTGTTCTTTTAATTTCTTCTGTGATACTAAAATTAATACGAAAACATAGCTATAAAAAGCGATATTTCTAAATTACAAAGAAACTAAAGCATTGCTAATGAACAGCTGCAGTGAGGTAATTATGAGGGAGTTACACTCTTAACTAACTGTTTAATGGTGAACCTAACCGCTCATTAAATTCGTTTTTGTTTTCTTTTTTTAAATAAAAACCAGACCAACACCAGATTAAAAGGAAATTCGAAGTCAGCAAGCTAAACGAGCTTCTGTCTCTACCATCCTGCTACCATTATGCTTTTAAGTATTTCCATAACGTATCGAATCGTGCAAATAATAACCACCGGACCAGCCATTTCTATATTCCTCGAACGACATCATTGCTATACTTCCTGCCCGTTCCAAGTATTGTCTATAATAGTCTCAAATTCCTTCGCCTTTCAATGCAAATTGTTTGGCTCAAGAGCCAACACGTGTCTCGTTGTGTGGCTCAGTTATTTCTACACCTGTTCATTAAATTCTGACCACCGTGGTCGAGGAATGCTAAGAAGTATAAGTAAGTAATGCTCTAACAGTTTTTAGAATCGATAAATGCTATTTTAGCTTAGTGTGATGTTTGTGCGATGCAAATTATTACAAGGTGTGTTGGGTTCCGAGAATGTGTTTAAATGGCAAGAATAATTTAATCAATAATGAACAAGCACGTCAATAAAATTATTTAATTGTGTAACAATGGCATGCATATTCCTGTACTGGGGGTCATGCAAAGCTGCGTGGCGCAAAGGAGTCCTTGAGGTAATTTATCTGAACTTTTGTTACCAAATCAGTTAAATTTTTATGTATAATGTTAATTTGAATTAAAGAGGTTTGTTACCGCAGTTACCCGGACTATATGCAAGAACTCCTTATTTCATTATCTGTGCGATTTAGTGTTAGCCGCCTATCGTTGATCTGCGATAGGGTATTGCATGTGCCCCTTTGGGAAGTGTCCGATTGTTTTGTGTCATACGGAGCAGTATCAGCTCAATATAAATATAGTGGCATTAATGTGGCGTATCAACTAAAGGACTAACACCTGAAGCCATCAATCACTTGTAATATTCTTCCTAGCAGAGCCAGGTGTATACTTGCAGGTAGATACGTTAAGAAAGGATTTTGATCAATTCCACCCCCATGGGGATAAAATTGAGGATTAAAGTTGGTATGAAATTTAGTCCATTTTCAACAAACCGGGCTGAGACAATATGACGTAGATATCCCTCGAGAAAAGATTGGATGAATTCCACCCCTAAGGGGATAAAATAGGCCACGCAATTAAAGTCCCGGGCGGCCGCTAGCTCTACATATATGTATGTTTATATGCAATGTATAACAACTCACCATATATCGACAGGACTGCGACATCGGATTCCCTCCGGCCAGCGATGTTCTCAGCCACGCAGGTGTAATTCGCCATATCCTACGCAACACATGTTCGGAATTCGTAATTGAGCAACTGGCAACTAGTGGCAACTAGTGGATACTAATTACGTGCGGAATGGCAACTGCTGATTTATGAGCATCGGGCATTGATTTGATCGGTTCTGATTTTGAGGAAGCGATTGAGTGAGACAATTGTGTCATGTTTACTGATAATATAACGTTTACAGTCGATCAACTATAGTTCCTTGTTTTTTGAAATCATAAAGGTTTTAATCCCTTGCTCTATATCAAGACTATTTGAGTATTTTATCAAATCGCCAACCATCATCAAATCTAAACTATTTTTAGTTTTAATATCCAAAAATATATCTACTATAATATAACTACTTTAATAACCATGAACTTACAAAATGAAATGTATTTTTTTTAGTCGCATTTCATAAAATGTTTTTTTTTTTGTAATTGTTGTTGTGTGGCCACATTAATTTTTAACGAAAACGTTTTTGCAAGAAAACATCTGACCCAACTTTTTTGTAGAATATTATCAACGATTGAATTTGTTTTTCTGAACAAACGGATATAATCAGATTTGCAAATACGATTCAATATCTAACAACAGAAAACAGGAAATTTCGCAAACGGCTTATTTTCTGCAGAGGAAATTTCTTCATACCAAATCCGCCTCTGTATCGGCTTTTTGATGGTACATTTCATTTTTAACACTGCTTGAATAGTTTACATGTTAATAGACTTATAAAATGTTATCTTCATTATCAAATTTACAATAAAAATAGATTTTTGGGCTACATAAACTAAAACTGAACTTCTTCACCGTAGAAAAGCTTCTTTATTGGTTTTCATTTCGTATGCAAAATTTCTAAAATTCAACATTCTTACCATTTTACTATCAGGTGACTTTTCATCGAGTAGACTACTTTTTTGGCTCACTATAGGTACACTATTAGGCAAAACTTGGTTATTAAACCAAAACCCATCTTTAGTAACGAAAACATAATTTCAAATGATGAAGGCCTCTGCCCTGCAGTGGGACATCAATAGGCTGATACTACTTTACTTTGACTGGCCCGTTGCAGTCAGAGACCCTGGCTACAAAAACAAGGGTCGCGGGTTCAAATCCCGCTGGGGGCAAATTGTGTGATGAACATCGCCATAGGTACTCGAGTCATGGATGTGTTGTAAAAAAAAGGTAATATAAGATTAGACTTTAAACTTTATCGTAGCATTACTACATATCAACTAATATGACTAAACGGAGCGATGCTGCAGCCACGGTCACAAGCGGAGGCCGCTTGTGGCTATGGCTGCAACATCGCAGCCGAAACGTCAAGCAGCATGTACGAGAGTACTTAAGTATAATATCGCGCTTAATCCCGTTCAAATAATCACTACATAGTATAAAACAAAGTCGCTTTCTCTGTCCCTATGTCCCTTTGTATGCTTAAATCTTTGCAACTACGCAACGGATTTTAATGCGGTTTTTTTTAATAGATAGAATGACTCAAGAGAAAGGTTTTTATGTATAATACATGCATAATATAGTAGAGAAACATTAATAAACTTAGTTGCACCCGTGCGGAGTCGGGGCGGGTCGCTAGTAGTTAATAGTATATAAGATTACCTGCAACCCAACTTTAGGCAGCACCAGAGTCTCATCTGTCGGTTCAATGGCCACTCCATTCCTGACCCATCTGATGGTGGCTGGAGGCGCCGCTGCAGGAGGCACACATCGGAAGGTGACGTCCCTGCCGGCTTCCACCATCGCTGATTGCGGTTGCTGGCCGAATTGCTTCTTTATGTCTTGTAATGGTTCAGAATGTCACCATTATTATTGTTGGAGAGCTTGTATAAAAGGTTTGAGAAGCATGTCATACATTATACTGAAAGTTGAAGTATGCTTTCCTTTCATATAATACATGTTAGCGCCATCTAGCGTATGTTGTGCAAACTATTACGGGGCTCATGCGAACTTATTCGATTGTAGCTAGGAACTCGCCTAGTTTAAAGAGGAAAATTTGTAAATTAATATTTGTTTATTTAAAATTAATAAAAACATTGGAAAAAGCTGTTTTAGGAGCGCGTAAGCATTGCGTATTTGAATAAATAAGATTTAGAGATAGAAGAATCACGAAATGAGGATGTTTAAATATGTTATACCCTTTGGAGTAATTATTTATATCAATAAGGTTTTGTTGCAAACAGCGACTTCTATTGCATATTTTGCAAACTAGATGAGAGGCGCTAGCAGCGTCATTTATATTTTAGGAACTACGTACGGAATTGCAACTAGCGCTGATTATTGGTTATTACAGAAACTAAGGTAGTATTTATTAATAGTTACTACAGTTTTCCTTCGAGCATTAAGCGTAAGCGTCAATGCATGTTTTAAGTTCTAATAATGTCAATTCATAATTTAATGTAGATTTTAATAATTCAGTTCAAAATTAAATTTTATTAACTACGTAAAAGTAGCTTTCTGCGCCCTCTATTGCGAGCTTGCGAACCAGGTAGCAAATGGTCGTTAAGGTCAATAGGTAGGTGATTGTTGATTAGATATTATCACACGAGATGGTGTTGGCGTCAGCGTACATTAACAAGTCGCATTTTGCGTCATCTATGTTGTATTTTGCGTACCAGGTAGCAAATGGGCGTTGAAGTCAATACAAGAGGTAGGTGAATGTTGATTTAACAATATCATACCAGATGGTGCTGGCGTTAGCGCTTACAAATTGAAAAGAGAGGTTAGTGATGGCATAATTACTCCGTTGTCCCTCTCTAAAATCAGAACTAATGCGGCGTGTCCCGATGATACTACATTTGCGGGTGTGAGGGGCGCCCCTTAGGCCCCTTTAGGCTAGGGTTGTCTATTGGAAACATTTGTTATTCATAGTTCATATTTCACTAGCGGTCGCCTGTGGCTTCGTCTGCGTGGGTTTTGTTTTCGCATATACGGTGTTATAACTGTGTATAGCCTGGGGCTTTCTCGTCACATGGACTACCATCAAGGCACAAGAATGAACTTTCAGTTTTGGTGGATGGCGGGTTTAGAACATGCACACATCAAGCAAATTAACGTACGAATTCTTTGGCTTTGTTATATTAGTATTAGGAAAATAACTTTCTTACTTTCCTTTCATTCATATTTCAACTAACCGTTCCAAAGAAACTTCATTTTTAAATAGTTTATTTAAAATTTTAACTCATAAAATATATTTAGGTTCATTTAGTTAGTATATTTTGAGTAGTGAATTACATGATTTAGACAGTGTTAAATTAACGATGTTTATTGGTGAAGTTGTAAAAGGGATTCTCGATGTTTATGTATAGATAAACTTCGGTATACATTTCTAATAGTGTGGCAGCCCCGGAAAAGTGCTGACTTTCAATTGTGCCATGCGGTTGCGAGGGTTTAAAACGCGAAGACGCGGAAGAAAAGGGATCATTTGCGGAGATTCAATAAGAGAAGGCGAAGCTCTGTCCGACGAGGAAGAAAAATGAAGAAGTCTTATTTTAAAGTGTTTGTGATTGTGTTGTGTTGTGAAGTGCGTTATCGGGTCCTCAGAATGTTAGGTCGTTTAGTACTCGCGTTTTCCCCTAGTTCGTGATTACTTTAATGAGAGAATAATTTGGTATACTATTCTAGAATTAAAGTATTTCGTTTAGGTATGATTTAATAATTATAGTAATGTAAATCTCATATTTATTTGAATGTTTTGTCAACATCTTATTTATCTCTGTTCGCATAAGTGGGCCGAGGGTCTTCTTGTACAAAATGGCGTACTGGATGGATTTCTCTTCCCGGTTGCGTGAATACTGATAAATATTAATAATATTCAATAATTAACAACCTGTCTAGATCTGGGGCTTGTGACTGAGGATACCGTACTACTTTCGGAATACTTAATTGTATTTTTGAAGTAGTTAGGTAAATAACGTTTGGTGAACTGTAGCTAGCCAAACGGGCTGGTCGCTATTGAAGATCAGTCTGATGCTACCTAGTTTGCATCATAAGGCGGTAACGATGGAAAGCTAACGGTCCGAACGGCGTTTTCCATTGTGGAATGTCCATGGTTAACGTTGAAGTGGTGCAAATTCTAGTCTCATTTTGTTAGGGCGCATGGTTATCCTCCCCGTCAACTTGTTGACATTGCACTGGATACCCTGCAACACACAGGTATAGGAAGCAGGAACACTAAGGGATACCTTCCCGATCTGTTAGGTTAAATATTCCCCTGATTATATTTATGTATTTATTTAATCAGGAAGACGAACAAATGTTATGTTTGTTTTCCGACCTCTTAGTATCGTAACACAGTAGGTTTAGTTAGGGCAATTATCTAATTAATAGGGCCACATAAACATTCATTTTTCACGTTTAAATGTAAGTACGAAGCATTTTAGCTTCGTTGAAGACACATTTAGTTGCTAGGATTTGATAGAAGCTAGGTTAAGGTTATAGGCACAAGAGTGCTTAGGAATGTAATTGTATTAGGATGTTTTATAGGGTGTGTAATCCATAGGTGGTGAAATAAGAAAGTCTAAGGACTTGAAGAAGGTAAGTGGTTTTACCTATACTATTGTTAAAGTGGTTAGTAAGTGACTAAAAGTCTAGGCCACAATGATGGTATTATCAAGTGTAAATTCTGTGATATTGACTGGTGATATCTTAATTTAGTTATCTTCTCAAGGATGAATTTAAGTATTTAATTGTGGACTAGCAAGCCTAGATTTATGAACATCTAAAGCTGTGTTCTTCTGGAGAAGTATAAAACCTCTTATTTTAATTAAGATTTCCATAATAGAAAACCAGGAATGGTTATAAAATGTTATAAAACCTAAATACCTAATTCACTTTAGTGTGTTTAAATACATAAAGATGATTAAAAGTATTTAATTGTGGGCTAGCAAGCCTAGATTTATGAACACCTAAAGTTGTGTTGTTCTGGTGGAGTTTTAATGATTAATATTTTATTACTATATAAAAGATGACTAGACTAGACTAGTTTGGTTCTCTATTAAAAGCTAGAAAACTGGCTTATCATACAACTATGTATGTATTATTGATGTGGCTTTATTGTAGTCATACAATCTTATAACCAAAGGTTATTATTATTTTACTATTTATTTTTAGAAGCTAGAAAGCCTAGCTATTTTCCATATCATACCTACAATTGTGTAGTGCTGATTGAGTGTTAAAATAATGGCTAACAAGAGAAAGTAATCCTTGTATTGATTTGGTTAATCTTGAATCATTATGAGTGAATTAATATAACATTTTGTTCCTGAGGGAATGGGTTTGTTGGTCTGTTGGTTGGCTTGTGTAAGGCGATGCGGCACGAATCTCTTCTGACTGCCTGACGGAGCAGGAGGATTCTTGGTCATACTAACTTATTCAACATTCCAGTTTATTGTAATATAAACTATTTTACCTTATTCTAGTTCAGAATAAGTTATCACATAATGGTGATTCAGTTAACTAACCTTTATAGGAAAAGTTAACAATTTATGACAAATGTTTGTTGTTATACTCAATTTTCACTATTGAATTGAGGCGTTGAGGCACCTACTTGATATAAGTAGTACCTAATTTTATATATTTTATTACTCCTTTTATTAATCCTATTTGGATATGTTATATTATTGTTTATGTATGCAATATCTGATATTGCCAGCATCTTATAATAATGTTGTTCCCTAGTAATTTCATATATGTTAGAGCGGTCAGATCTTGAGCACAAGATTGAACTCTATTAGTTTGAGTGTGAGCTGGACACACATAGAGTCACGGGTTGCATCCTCTTAACATATATATGGCATTTGCATTGTGTCTTGCGGTGGGAAGCCGACCAAGTCTATGGATGAGGCCACAGAGTGAGTTCGGAGTGCCGGAGGCTCACTCCCCTCCTTATGGGGGGCCGCAACCTACTAAGTCCCCTTTAATAACATACTAACTTTGATAAGCTTTATACTATATATTATTGTGTTTATCTATTACTAGTTTAAGTCTAGATTAAGAGGTTCAGTTGTTATAAATATCAATTTTAGTTATAGGATTTAGATTGATGTATGAAAGACTGTGTGATAAATGTTAGATAAATAAGTATGTAGCTTCAATTCCATTCCTAAAAGAAACTGAGTTACTAAAGAAACAACGAAGGGTTATTAGACGATCATGAGCCAAATTAAGTAATTAATCACGAGCCAATTTTATTATAGATAAGATTCATTCATCAGTTATTGGGTTCATATTAAGCAGGAGTTGAGTAAAAGAATAGGTGTAAGGGGTGGACCATTACAATTTGGTAGGGCACCGTGATCAGGATGGATGGGATATGTTATAAAATAATAACAGATTGTTAGTACTTTCTTAATATATTAGGAAAGTTAAGTGGTGACTATACTCAGGTATAGTCATCACAATTTGCTGTCCGTGAAATGGAAAGGAATTGGAATTGAAAGTTGTATGAGATAAAGATAAGTAAGTCAGTTAGAGTAAGTCTTTTATAATCTTAGAAGTAATTTATCTTTATAAAGATGTCAGAATTGATCTAATCTTTTAAACTTTAGGAAAATAGTTCAGCCAATTAGTATTACTAGGTTAATTTTAAAACATACTATGCTTTGGATTCAATATTTATTATTAATTATTCCGGATTCAATCTCCGGTTATAACTTAAAAGTATATTTGCAGTAAGTTCTTTTAGTAGCGGGGAAGGTCAAATGTATTTCTTATGTTAGAAATAATGGTGTTACCATGAAAATGTACATTCCAATGTTCTGGGTTCAATTCATAGTTGAACATAAATTGAAGCGATCCTGACAAGATCAATATAACTATAGAAAACATTATTATTAGCTGCTTATAGCTAAACACTTTTGTTCATCTATTCAATGTTATGTACTTGATAGATAACATAACAATTTTCATTATCTATTTATGTAAACCTACTAGTACTTACTGCTACTAGTGAATTTGTTGAAGAATAACAAACATAATAATTAATTAATTTATTTATTTATTAGTTTATATCATTTACATCTTCTTTATCCACATCCATGTCTTAGCCTTCCTCTGTTGTTTCAACTTGTTGTGGGGTAGCAGCTGGAGGTTATGATATTGAACTCATTAATTCATTAATCATCTTTCAAGGTTATTGGAATTAGTTATGATCATTTCTCGATCTCGGATGACACTTTAGTAAAGCATTGGTAGTGTTAGCATCTGAAACAAATTAAGAAGTTAGTTTTATTATATAGTGTTAGTTAGTAAATCAAAACAAATGAAAAAGGTTATCAAAACCAACCTGCAATCACAACCGGTTTTCCTAGTTGCCGCCAGTTGAATTTTATGATTGATACTCCTCGACATGTACTTTTTTGTTTTAAGAATAGATTTCTTACTTTTCCTTGCATTTTCTGTTAGAATTGTATTAGAATAACATTCACTTGCGCGTACGCGTAATTCGACATTTTGTTATTTGACTTTGACATTGACATGACGCTTGCACAGACGTAACGTCATTGTAGGCTGCGTTCGGAAACGTGAATTTTGTAAAGCGTTTACCACAGACAACTCGTATCTTTTATTTTTGAAAAAAAAAGAAGTTTAATCTTTAAATTATTGTGTTTTTGTAAATTTATTTTTAACTAATTATATAAGAAGAGTGTGGGAAATTCAAATGGTAATTATTGGACAAGCGTAATTTAGTCGGATCGGCTTCACAAGTGCTGCCAGTTCAATTCTGGTAGAAAAGAACTAATATTCTATTAACGTTTTATTTTTATTATTATTAGTTGTAAGCTAGTAACTAAAGGCAACCAAAAAGATGGTTGAAGTAATGCACGCTTTTAGATTTAATGTATTAAGGTTCGACAATATTTTAATAAAATAATTAAATCTGAATGATGGTTGGAAAGATGAAGGACATTGGGTTCGATTTCAGGTTTAAAAATTAAGGATGAAAATAGTTATAAAACAATTCAATAAAATGGAGATGGAGTAGATTTAAGATTTGTACTAAATTGATAATTTTATTTTATTGCTTAAGTTATTTTGAATGTATTAATTGTTTATGGTTTAATGATCAATTTAATGAAGGATTGCAAATGCTTATACAAAAATAATTTGGGTTCGATTCCTGAGTTAAGGGTTAGTTCAAATATAAAGTATCAAAATGTTAAATGAGAGTAGTGCCAGTTGAGCAATAATTTGAACATTATGGTGGCTTATAGTATAAATTTAAATATACATATATTTTAAACATCTAGGTTCGACCCCTGGTTGAATACTGTATTACCTTGTAATGTAACAATATAACCTTTTGCAAAGATTATGTAGTTGCGGGGAAGTACTAAATTTCATTGGTTAGGTTATTTGCGTGTTTACTATTTAAAGATAATATTATAAACATAAGAAATTAACATTTCTTATGAAATTTTGTAAAGGCAATGTGGAAGGTTAAGGGATTTTAAAGGTCTGGGTTCAAATCCTGGTTATTATTCAATAAAAGTTGGTTAGTAAAAGGGTTCTTTAATGTTGGGGATGAAGTTTACTATGCTTATAATTAACTGGGTTCGATTTCTTGGTTGAATTCAATGAGAGGAAAAAAAAAAAATACAAACATCCAAAATATTTTCATCATCACAAAGGTGTGGATGATGTGCACTACATTTATAATTATTGGGTTCAATTCCTGGGTTGATTATAATAAAAAAAAAATAATAATAATAAAAGCGTTATTTGGTAGTGGGGATGGAATCACTACAGTTGAAAGTAAACTTAGATAGTTGTTATTACATTTAAGTTTTTATTTAAGTTAGTTTTATGGTATTGCATTGTGACTTAGTGAAAGTTTTAATATTTAAATTGAATCATCCTGGTTCGACACCTATGGTGAAATATAAAAAAAGGGGATCCTACAAAGTTGGGAATGTAGTCTACTGCAAATTATAATTTATAGGTTCAATTCCTAGATTAAAAAAAAAAACGAAAAATTAAATAGTAAAAGAGTTCTTCGAACTTCGGGATGTTGCGATTGCGAAATAAAATTAGATGTTACTTTTGTATCTAAGTTAGTTTTAATGTATTGTGAAGTGGTGAAAGTATAAAAGGTTTAGATTTTAAATTACCTTGGTTCGACACCAGGGTAAGTTAAGTTGATTCTCTAGATGGTTAAAGTTATGAATTTTATTAAGTGAGTAATAAATTATATTGTTATATTGAGATAGTTGGTGTAGTGGTTGGGCGCGCCGTGCTCGAAAACTACGAACTCTGAGGTCGTGGGTTCGAATCCCGCGGGGAGCACTTTCACTTTTTGTAGGTTTTCCTAGTTTTAGTGGGACATTGCAGACTTGTATCAGTTAGAGCTGGGTGAAATGTTTGTAGCACAGATCATTTTATAGAATACTGGGTTCGATTGAATAGAAGTTAAAGGAAGAAATTAAATATTAACTATCATTTCAAAAGACTTAAAAGGTTGCGGGGAAGGTGTATAATTTATTAGGTGTATTTTAGTGTGATAACAATGTAAACAAAATAAATAAAATGACTGGTTGGAGAGATATTAAAATTATTGTGTTAGTCAGTTTGTGAGTTACTCGATTGTTTATAATTCATTAAGGATTGTTGAATTGTGTGTTGAATTGTGTGTTAAAGTACTGGTTCGAATCCCGTGCAGTATAGATGTCTGTAGCACGAGTGCTTGAGCTGCTTGGAGTGGGGCGACTTGTTGTGTGTGATGTTGTACTATATTTTTAATAGTACTCAATTACTTACGTATCGAATTAGTTTCAAATCGTTTAAACGAAAGGGTTTAATGGATTTTGAATTGTGGTGATTTATATGAAAATAACTATAAGTTAGGTTGTGGGGATGAATAATGGTGATGTTAGAACTAACTAAAAATGCTCTGAGTATTTTTGTAAGAGCTGCAAATTAAGTTACGGGTTTCTAATTATCAAATCTTAAGTTCCGCCTGAACGGAGAAAGTCGGATTCAAAGGTTAAAGTTTAAACATAAACAGTTTGCTGTTGATAATTTTGTGATTACTTTAATAATGTGAACATTTAAACGGGACTCTTCCTGAAATTATGATACCAATATATACTTGAAAAAAAAAAAACTATTTATTTAATCTATTATACATTGCACATACTACTCACCAAACTATTTGAAAAAAAAAAACGGATGATGATTCATCAGCCCTCACATAAAATATATATTATTATATTATAAAATCATATTTTAAGGAAGTAGTTGGGGTGGGGAGATACATTTGTTATTAAAAACCAAAAGAAATCCAATCTAAAATCAAGGTATTGATTTATGGGGACGTTGGTGTTAGGTTAAGTCAGAAGACATTGTCCTGTGTTAAATCACCATAAATTAATATCTAACTGCACAAGAAGCTAGGACCATGATTATTTACACTGCACATATTCCAAATATTGATTGCTCTAGTATGACACTTTGTGTGGGACGGGCATTGCGAACCGCGATTTATAATTATGATGCGAACCGAAGACTGACATTCTTTGCTTTCGAAGGGTATGTAAGTCGGACACAGCACCATCGAGGAATGCGGCTGTGAGTCACTTGCATAGTTTCATTAGGATTTGATCAGGCCGGGCACACCTGGTTATCTTCAGTGAGTGAAGATGTCATAGGGGACAGTAAGTTATTTATGGCATTCTATATGCCACGTCTTACATTCTGTAAATCTATGATGGGTAATTCATATTTGGTTTAAAAACACACCACATATTTCTTCATGCATGTAGGGCCAGCCCTTGCCTCAGTAATGGGGACGCTCGTGGGTTGATAATCATGATGAGACACTATTTACACCTATTCGGTTTTCTGGAGGTTTGAAAATAACAAATATTTAATTTTTTTCATAATGTTCACAGTTATTTTATTTTCGGCAGATTTTTTATGTACTTTCATTGAAAGTAGTGGGATTGAGTATTTGTGTTTTATTTATCGGTTATTTTATTGACATCGAAAAAAAAAAAAAAGATGCTAATAAAATAATTGTTCTCTGTATTTGTGTTACTCCTTAAGTTGGTTCTTAATAAGTACTTATGATTTTGTGTTACAAATCTTTGCCTCGATAAACAAGTATTGTTTATCGTTCCAAAGATTTCGGGGAAGGTGTAATGGTTCAGAATGTCACCATTATTATTGTTGGAGAGCTTGTATAAAAGGTTTGAGAAGCATGTCATACATTATACTGAAAGTTGAAGTATGCTTTCCTTTCATATAATACATGTTAGCGCCATCTAGCGTATGTTGTGCAAACTATTACGGGGCTCATGCGAACTTATTCGATTGTAGCTAGGAACTCGCCTAGTTTAAAGAGGAAAATTTGTAAATTAATATTTGTTTATTTAAAATTAATAAAAACATTGGAAAAAGCTGTTTTAGGAGCGCGTAAGCATTGCGTATTTGAATAAATAAGATTTAGAGATAGAAGAATCACGAAATGAGGATGTTTAAATATGTTATACCCTTTGGAGTAATTATTTATATCAATAAGGTTTTGTTGCAAACAGCGACTTCTATTGCATATTTTGCAAACTAGATGAGAGGCGCTAGCAGCGTCATTTATATTTTAGGAACTACGTACGGAATTGCAACTAGCGCTGATTATTGGTTATTACAGAAACTAAGGTAGTATTTATTAATAGTTACTACAGTTTTCCTTCGAGCATTAAGCGTAAGCGTCAATGCATGTTTTAAGTTCTAATAATGTCAATTCATAATTTAATGTAGATTTTAATAATTCAGTTCAAAATTAAATTTTATTAACTACGTAAAAGTAGCTTTCTGCGCCCTCTATTGCGAGCTTGCGAACCAGGTAGCAAATGGTCGTTAAGGTCAATAGGTAGGTGATTGTTGATTAGATATTATCACACGAGATGGTGTTGGCGTCAGCGTACATTAACAAGTCGCATTTTGCGTCATCTATGTTGTATTTTGCGTACCAGGTAGCAAATGGGCGTTGAAGTCAATACAAGAGGTAGGTGAATGTTGATTTAACAATATCATACCAGATGGTGCTGGCGTTAGCGCTTACAAATTGAAAAGAGAGGTTAGTGATGGCATAATTACTCCGTTGTCCCTCTCTAAAATCAGAACTAATGCGGCGTGTCCCGATGATACTACATTTGCGGGTGTGAGGGGCGCCCCTTAGGCCCCTTTAGGCTAGGGTTGTCTATTGGAAACATTTGTTATTCATAGTTCATATTTCACTAGCGGTCGCCTGTGGCTTCGTCTGCGTGGGTTTTGTTTTCGCATATACGGTGTTATAACTGTGTATAGCCTGGGGCTTTCTCGTCACATGGACTACCATCAAGGCACAAGAATGAACTTTCAGTTTTGGTGGATGGCGGGTTTAGAACATGCACACATCAAGCAAATTAACGTACGAATTCTTTGGCTTTGTTATATTAGTATTAGGAAAATAACTTTCTTACTTTCCTTTCATTCATATTTCAACTAACCGTTCCAAAGAAACTTCATTTTTAAATAGTTTATTTAAAATTTTAACTCATAAAATATATTTAGGTTCATTTAGTTAGTATATTTTGAGTAGTGAATTACATGATTTAGACAGTGTTAAATTAACGATGTTTATTGGTGAAGTTGTAAAAGGGATTCTCGATGTTTATGTATAGATAAACTTCGGTATACATTTCTAATAGTGTGGCAGCCCCGGAAAAGTGCTGACTTTCAATTGTGCCATGCGGTTGCGAGGGTTTAAAACGCGAAGACGCGGAAGAAAAGGGATCATTTGCGGAGATTCAATAAGAGAAGGCGAAGCTCTGTCCGACGAGGAAGAAAAATGAAGAAGTCTTATTTTAAAGTGTTTGTGATTGTGTTGTGTTGTGAAGTGCGTTATCGGGTCCTCAGAATGTTAGGTCGTTTAGTACTCGCGTTTTCCCCTAGTTCGTGATTACTTTAATGAGAGAATAATTTGGTATACTATTCTAGAATTAAAGTATTTCGTTTAGGTATGATTTAATAATTATAGTAATGTAAATCTCATATTTATTTGAATGTTTTGTCAACATCTTATTTATCTCTGTTCGCATAAGTGGGCCGAGGGTCTTCTTGTACAAAATGGCGTACTGGATGGATTTCTCTTCCCGGTTGCGTGAATACTGATAAATATTAATAATATTCAATAATTAACAACCTGTCTAGATCTGGGGCTTGTGACTGAGGATACCGTACTACTTTCGGAATACTTAATTGTATTTTTGAAGTAGTTAGGTAAATAACGTTTGGTGAACTGTAGCTAGCCAAACGGGCTGGTCGCTATTGAAGATCAGTCTGATGCTACCTAGTTTGCATCATAAGGCGGTAACGATGGAAAGCTAACGGTCCGAACGGCGTTTTCCATTGTGGAATGTCCATGGTTAACGTTGAAGTGGTGCAAATTCTAGTCTCATTTTGTTAGGGCGCATGGTTATCCTCCCCGTCAACTTGTTGACATTGCACTGGATACCCTGCAACACACAGGTATAGGAAGCAGGAACACTAAGGGATACCTTCCCGATCTGTTAGGTTAAATATTCCCCTGATTATATTTATGTATTTATTTAATCAGGAAGACGAACAAATGTTATGTTTGTTTTCCGACCTCTTAGTATCGTAACACAGTAGGTTTAGTTAGGGCAATTATCTAATTAATAGGGCCACATAAACATTCATTTTTCACGTTTAAATGTAAGTACGAAGCATTTTAGCTTCGTTGAAGACACATTTAGTTGCTAGGATTTGATAGAAGCTAGGTTAAGGTTATAGGCACAAGAGTGCTTAGGAATGTAATTGTATTAGGATGTTTTATAGGGTGTGTAATCCATAGGTGGTGAAATAAGAAAGTCTAAGGACTTGAAGAAGGTAAGTGGTTTTACCTATACTATTGTTAAAGTGGTTAGTAAGTGACTAAAAGTCTAGGCCACAATGATGGTATTATCAAGTGTAAATTCTGTGATATTGACTGGTGATATCTTAATTTAGTTATCTTCTCAAGGATGAATTTAAGTATTTAATTGTGGACTAGCAAGCCTAGATTTATGAACATCTAAAGCTGTGTTCTTCTGGAGAAGTATAAAACCTCTTATTTTAATTAAGATTTCCATAATAGAAAACCAGGAATGGTTATAAAATGTTATAAAACCTAAATACCTAATTCACTTTAGTGTGTTTAAATACATAAAGATGATTAAAAGTATTTAATTGTGGGCTAGCAAGCCTAGATTTATGAACACCTAAAGTTGTGTTGTTCTGGTGGAGTTTTAATGATTAATATTTTATTACTATATAAAAGATGACTAGACTAGACTAGTTTGGTTCTCTATTAAAAGCTAGAAAACTGGCTTATCATACAACTATGTATGTATTATTGATGTGGCTTTATTGTAGTCATACAATCTTATAACCAAAGGTTATTATTATTTTACTATTTATTTTTAGAAGCTAGAAAGCCTAGCTATTTTCCATATCATACCTACAATTGTGTAGTGCTGATTGAGTGTTAAAATAATGGCTAACAAGAGAAAGTAATCCTTGTATTGATTTGGTTAATCTTGAATCATTATGAGTGAATTAATATAACATTTTGTTCCTGAGGGAATGGGTTTGTTGGTCTGTTGGTTGGCTTGTGTAAGGCGATGCGGCACGAATCTCTTCTGACTGCCTGACGGAGCAGGAGGATTCTTGGTCATACTAACTTATTCAACATTCCAGTTTATTGTAATATAAACTATTTTACCTTATTCTAGTTCAGAATAAGTTATCACATAATGGTGATTCAGTTAACTAACCTTTATAGGAAAAGTTAACAATTTATGACAAATGTTTGTTGTTATACTCAATTTTCACTATTGAATTGAGGCGTTGAGGCACCTACTTGATATAAGTAGTACCTAATTTTATATATTTTATTACTCCTTTTATTAATCCTATTTGGATATGTTATATTATTGTTTATGTATGCAATATCTGATATTGCCAGCATCTTATAATAATGTTGTTCCCTAGTAATTTCATATATGTTAGAGCGGTCAGATCTTGAGCACAAGATTGAACTCTATTAGTTTGAGTGTGAGCTGGACACACATAGAGTCACGGGTTGCATCCTCTTAACATATATATGGCATTTGCATTGTGTCTTGCGGTGGGAAGCCGACCAAGTCTATGGATGAGGCCACAGAGTGAGTTCGGAGTGCCGGAGGCTCACTCCCCTCCTTATGGGGGGCCGCAACCTACTAAGTCCCCTTTAATAACATACTAACTTTGATAAGCTTTATACTATATATTATTGTGTTTATCTATTACTAGTTTAAGTCTAGATTAAGAGGTTCAGTTGTTATAAATATCAATTTTAGTTATAGGATTTAGATTGATGTATGAAAGACTGTGTGATAAATGTTAGATAAATAAGTATGTAGCTTCAATTCCATTCCTAAAAGAAACTGAGTTACTAAAGAAACAACGAAGGGTTATTAGACGATCATGAGCCAAATTAAGTAATTAATCACGAGCCAATTTTATTATAGATAAGATTCATTCATCAGTTATTGGGTTCATATTAAGCAGGAGTTGAGTAAAAGAATAGGTGTAAGGGGTGGACCATTACAGTCTGTTGGATAAAGTGTGTTATTGGTTATACGTAGCAGTTGGCAGACACAATGAGTTTGTAGATACATCAATACATATGTAGTATAAAACAAAGTCGCTTTCGCTGTATGTCCGTATGTATGCTAAGATCTTTAAAACTAAACAACGGATTTTGACGCGGTTTTTTTTAATAGATAGAGTGATTTTTAAGGAAGGTTTGTATGTATAATACATGTTAGTAAGTACCACAAGCGAAGCCGGGGCGGGCAGCTAGTATGATATAAAGAATCTTATCATTGGATCTGTAATGCGTCGGATTATAAGGTACTCTTTTGTAAAAAATTGTGTTATAAGGGGGGTGTCCTAGGCAGTACTCTATAAAAATGTTTCGATTACAGCGTATTTACGGTAAGAAAGAAGATAAGATGAACTATAGGTTCAATTACTTAATTTGACAGCAACAAATATCAAAATCAATATGGTGGATCGTTTTGCAGAAACATTTGTATTTTCATCAAGTCTATTTTTATATGTTTGTATGGACATATGTTTAAATGTTTAAGATCTTATATGTTTCTCTAAAAAGAAAACATACTTTTAGGTCTATTCTTAGCGTTGACATCATTCTAGGCTGCTAGCAAGACGTTTTATTTAGTATTTGTATGAGTGCAAACATTTTAGTGTGAAATTAATAATTAGAACTTATCAAAGTTAACGAACCTAAACTGCTTTTTATGACATACAGATTATTGTGAGACTGGCTAATGGGATGTAGTTTGAAGACCAAGAGCTAGTTATGATAAGACAAAAAACTAGGAGGGTCAGTGCGCAAGTTCAATGCCTCCATTAAAATTAAAATATAGTATCAGACAAATCTGCAAGCATAAAATTTAATTTTGAATCAGGGTGATTAATAAGAAACATATTCTTTACTAATATTTTAAAAAGAAAAACTTTGTTTGTTTGGTTGCAATGAATGGGTTAAAAAACAATTGGACCGATTTTTTTAATTCTTTCACCATTCAAAAGCTTTAATAGCCTCGAGTAACATAGGCTAGAATTAGTATAAAAAGGATTGTGTATGTTAATGTCATGTTTAGTGCCCGTACGAAGCCGGGACGAGCCGCTAGTATACCTAAAATACCTATAATTTGATTTCTAGCTAGCAATATTCTATTCTCGAATGTTTAATAAGGCCTACAAAGTTTAAGTATAAAGAGGCAAACTTTGGTTTTAGAGTTTCTGAAAGCTTAGCTTGTTGCTAATAGATACGACGAGAGTAATTAAGTATTAATAACTATTCAGTTAGATAATCCAAGCTTCAGTTAAACCGTAGTTCTAATAAAACATAGCAAACATTAGTGGTGAACATTTTGTTATAATATGTATTTTACTTTTGCTGAATATTTCTTTATAAATATTTGGGAGTGTAATAATAATAATTGTACTAACTTTGTTGATATGATGTTAACTATATTCTATACTAATATAATAACGCTGAAGTGTTTGATTGCTCGTTTTTTTTTTTGAACGCGCTATATTCAGGACCAACCTTTTTCAGCAAATTGACATAATAAGACACTATGTGTGCGGAAACCAAAATCCACGGGAACGAAGTCGCGGACGGCAGCAATTTAAAAACTATGGTTCAGTCTTGGCACAATCTGTTAAATTCTTTGTATATTTACACAAGTACACACGGTCAATAAAGAACAATGGGCATTGTTATATCATAACAATTCTTAGCCCTTTTTCAACCGCATGGGTGTAGGCCTCCTTCAGTTGATGCCACCTGCATTATCATAACAATGTTAATAACAATTAATGTGTCTAGTTACATCAATCCTTAAATTCTCGTCTCACATAACAGAACTTAACTCATGAAAAAATCAGTACACATGTTTGTCTATTTTGGTTAATAATGTGGTTTAAAATAAGATGGTAGAATATAAAAAATTGGCTAGAGGCTAGCTAGCCTGATTGTTTCCGCATCATTTGGCCCCTTGTAACACAAACAATTTGTTTATGTAATAGATATAGGCAAACGAACTATGTAGGTGTTCACCTGATGGTTAGTGATCACCGCTGCCCATGGACATCAACAACCGTAAAAGGGTCCAAGATGCGTTCCTTGCCATCAAAAACCCCATACCGTCCCCAACTGAGCTCAAGCGACTACTGACTACTCACCAGCAGAAACATAGCACAACAGATACGAAGTGCCACTTCACTGTGGTCTTCTGTAAGTAGCCTTACAATATCTATGCCGTGCCCATCTTGATTTGAATAATCACCGACTTAAGTGTCTGTGTTCGGTAGTCTTACCGAGTTTCGAACCCCCTCTTTTTAGTTCGTCTCATATATTCGTACCCACATCCATAAATAAGTCTTATATCGCTTCCAAACTGTTAAGGAGTATCGTAATTTTTAACTATCGTTTTTTACCCCGCCTTATCCCTCGTTGAGGGGTGGCCACGCAACGGAACCATTACGCGGAGGAAACATTATTTCCGCTCGTTAACCCTACACTTTGCCTCTTGATAAATACTCACCAGCTTTATTGGATGTCTTGGGCGTGGATCTGTCATTTCTCCAGGGAAAAGTAAGGGAGTGATCGGATGGAAATTGTTTGAGATTTATTTGAAGGGTTGCCTAATTAGGTATAGCTATGGATTGATTGGAGATCGGGATTACGGCTAGTCTTAGCTATGAGAAATCGGGCATACGGCTAGCTTTAGGTACCTTCTCTTCTTCTTCAGCCCTTTTCAACCCAATGCTGGGTATAGGCCTCCTTCATTTTTCGCCATTCTAAGCGGTAGCTTTAGGTATGCCCGGGGGCTAGTTTAAAAAACACATTGGGAACATAAAATGTAAGCTACAAGGTATTCCGAACACTGTCTAGGATAATCACACGTGCCCAGCAATAACCAATCAACTAAAATCCATCAACAATATTTCGCCTTATACACTAGCGGCTGCCCGCGACTCTGTCCGCATGGATTTCGGTTTCCGCTCATCTATTGCTGTACTATAGCTTATAGCCTTCCTTTAATAATAGACTATACGATGCAAATATTTTTTTTAATAGTTGTTCCTGACATTTGCGCCTTCAAACAAACAAACAAACCAACTCTTCAGCTTTATTATATTAGTAAGATAGATAACCCCTCAACTAAAATATAACTATATTTTTTACGAGTTCCAAAGGAGCCTTTATTCTATAGTAGCACATAAATAGGCTGATATTTATAGTTTGAGAGATGAACAGATGACTAAGAACATGAAATTAACAACACAACACTGTATTTAAAAGTAGCACAGCGCCCGACACATGTCACGTCTTCAAGTCAAGACCATTACAAGTCTGTTCATTAACTTTCGTTCAGATGCCTTTCTCGTGATTTATTCGTTTTCCAACAACACTTTATATGGCACTTTGCCTCTGACATATTCGAGACAGGTACAGTTCAATTATCGTCAACTTTCGTCAAGTATTTTGGACACTTAATAATAAAGAACCGATTTCAATCAAAATGCTAAAAAAATCAGAAAACATCAAATTGGTCGTTGACACAAATTAATCAACAAATTCACTACCTATATGTTCGGTATTATTAATACTAAATCACCACCTTATTTGTTCGAAAAGCTCTCATTCTCACAGCGGCATATCAGAATTGCTCCAAGACTCTGTTGTCCGAGACACAGCACAGCGGTATTTCGTGGCAGTTTTCGTTATTCTGCCACGAAATGCTGGAACAACATTCCCCCGCCCTTAAGAACGTGTAAATCGTTAGGCTCATTCCGTGTCAACTTTAAGAAACATTTACTTGGTTTGCAAAGGGGTGATGTATAGGTAGTTGTGCTGTGTGTCGCCAATCGTGTCTCTTTTCTTGTTATCTTTTTTATATACTGCATTGTGTCTATTCTATAGTTTCATGTCATATTTATTATTATCTATGTTTTTCTTCAAAATGTATGATTTATTTTGTGCGCCTCCCCGCGAGGCTTGCACGGAAGATCAGCGTCGAAGCGTCACCTAGACCCTTCGGCATATGCTGAGTGCAAGCCTTTTCGGTGACACATTTTGCCTTTGTGTAATTTCTTGTGTATGTATGTATTTTTGTTTCTACTTATTTTGTTTCATGTTTTTATGTTATTTGCTTTTGTTTTATCTGTGTCACTGAATAAACGTTATTCTATTCTATTCTATTCTATTCTATAGACGTATAGACGGATTCTAAATACCATCTTGCAGGGAATAATAAAATGCTATAAACAATGACATTGCTAAAAAATACATTTAATGAACTTTTTATTTTTATACTATAACGTAAATTTTTAAAGTCAGTTCTCAGTCAACTCAATGTAAAACTTAAATCATCACATTAACCAATTATTGCAGTTTGAAAGTGGCCAATAAATCATTATTCATGGTGAAGGTTACAAAACGACGTGTGTCTTTTTTTCCTACTCAAATATTATTGCACAAAATTCGCAAATCTTAAATCATATTATGTTAGAATACCTACTAGCTATTGAAATTAAACCGATCATTATTCCTCACCAAAAAGAATCCGCCAATTAAGTTCAAACGTCACGAGATTTAAAAAAATCAAACTCCCCCCAACATTCCGCGCACAAACTATAAATTGAAAATTCGTGCGAGACAATGCTCTGCAAAATTCCAAAAGCAGGAAGCTCCTAAATAAAGGAGATAAAAATAAAGCGTTGGAAACAATTAACAGTCTCCCATTGTAGGAGTGAACTCCCCAGACTGAAATGATTTCGGAATGACACTGACGAATAAATCTTGCGACAAGAATTTGTAATGGAGGCTTGGAGAAGACATGTGTCTTCGGTACATTTAAAAATGGAGGATGGGGCAGTCATTTTCAATTTAGAAGATTTGTTATAAATAGCTTAAAGTGAAAATGGATAAACAATATTTAAAAAGACGAAGCAACAGAAAGAGAACTTTAGTTTTTTATTTATGAATAAATATATATTTTTAATAAATAAATAAATTAAATTAATTCATTGGACTAACACAACAATTGCATAGCCCGAAACTAAGCTCAAAGCTTGTATAATGGATGCTAGGAACGGATAGGCATACTTAAATACATTTATTTTATAAATATCCATGTATATACTGTATATGTACAAATGCTGATGTTCATCACACAAACATTTGCCCCTAGCGGGATTCGAACCCGCAACCTTTGGTTTTGTAGCCAGGGTCTCTAGCCACTCAACCAATGGACCTGTCGATTTTAATGGAAATACTTGCATTTGTTTATTAAACTAACCCTGGTTGATCCTCATTTAGTATGTAGCTATTAAAAATAACTACTTTTAAACGGAAAAAATCGCGGTTAAATTCTTTCAGAAGTCGTAATCACGGCTCTCAAGAAGGAACCGAAACGTCGGGTTTCCCTGAAAAGATGTAGTATTATTTAACCGCTATTATATCCCTTTGAATGAATTTATAAAATAAGTAACAGTCGCATAAACCTAAGAAAACTTTATATCTTGAATGATAAATAATGCCTTATGTTGTGGGATAGAAGAACATAGAACCTACGCAATCCATATGAATGTAGTTATTCACCCACAAGTAACAAACCCTTTCTCAAGCTCATACTTCCATATGATTAGATAAAGTAGTCCACTTGTAGACGAGATTAAAAAACTAAACTTGTTAAGTCCATTAGCATTAAAGACAGCATTATTAACATTTTATATCAATAAACAGGACGTGGCCACAATAAAATCCTAGTTTTGTTTCATTGTCCTTAATGCATTTTCAACCACAAGTATTTTTATGAGTTTGATTACATCACAGTGTATTGAAGATAACAGGAATGTTGCTGCGTAAGTTAAAGTATCAGCTTAATGCTGTGATACAATTACCTAGAGGTAATATTTAGGTATTACCTTAAAAACCTGTTAAAAATAAAATTCATGCAAAAAGCATAATAAATACACAAATTTTGGTAGAGTATTCAACTATCTATGAATGTACAAATTCTTCAGGTTTCCTCAAACAATCCTCACTGCTGTTAGATTTACTATACTCTCACTATTTTAAATGCAAGCATATTAACGTCTCCATTTCCTTACCAATAATACCTGTTTAATTACCCATTTTAAAAGTAAGGTTATAAATATTGAATCCGTTTTAATGAGCCATATTCGTCGTGTTAAATGTTTATGGCTCAATCGAGCAAGCGTATGCATTCGTATTTTTTAGTCGCCTGAAAGGTAATGAATTATTGTTTTTATTAAAGAGATATTAAATTGTATGGTTATTAAAGGGTCTGTTATTTTGAGAGTTAATAAAAGTACGACAAGACTGGAATCAACACGTTCGGATTATTTGTTTGCACTCAACATACAAGTAGTTTTAAGTGGTGAAATAAAATCATTAGAACTCCTCTTTGAATCACCTTTATTTCAATTTCTGAGTAGGTAATTGCAAAGGCAAGTCTTAATAAAAATCTTTAATATGGAGGAATCATCCATGTTAACACTAGTGTACTAGAATAAAACCTTGATCAGAAAGATAAAATACGTACGGCACAATATAATATGTTAATTTACAATATTACTTCCAATCAAATTTCCAAATGTTCGTGTAAGTTAATTTTTCAACAAAACTACTTCCTGACTAGTTGTAGAACGTGGTTGTCTTACAATAAACAAGCTTGTGACTGTTTTAAAGATAAGATATGAAAGTTCATTACACACAGACAGACTAAATATATCAACAGGTACATTTACTTGTATTAACGAGCATGGCGGTAGGTTTAATGACAAAATTTACATATTCATCAAGAGGACTTCCGTTTATTCGTATTAAGGCGTCCCTTTGAATTAACTAGTGCCGCGGTAAAGGTTGAAATTGTATTTTGACATTTTGATTTATAGTCGTCTTTATAATCAAGTTTTGGCTACAACATTTCAATAGGTGTAAGTCGGTTCGCAAAACTTATGACCGCTTTTCCTTCATTGTTATTGCAATCGACTGCATAAGTTTTCAGGGAACTCCAACTGTCAATGTTTATTCGAATGAAAAATATTCCATCTAGGTATCCCGAAAGTTCCCAAGCAGTAAAATGCAGCGTTGAGATTTTAAAACTAACACTACACTCAGCTTATGTAAACATTTAAGTTGTTCCTTAAATGAACCATACCGGCCGGTAAAATTGCAACTTTAGAAATTAGAAAGAACTTATAAGACGCATTGAGCTCAAAGATTTTTTAACAAAATTAAAGATAGCTAGCACCAGTCGCTTACAATTCGTAGGGGAAACTAATGTGCTCGTATCCAGCGCACATACATTAATGCAATAAATCTAAAGCCAAAGGCGCAATTAAAAGTTAAAACATGTTAATTAATGTTGAGAATGTTCCGACTCGTGACTAACGCAACGAATAGTCTTTAATCAGATATCAGTAATATTTCATCTAACTCTAATATTATTTGCTTAGTTACTTGAGGTTTAAAGTTAACATGAACATCAGTACGGAATATTATTTTGGAAATAAAAAGATAAAGTGTTAAGTATATTAACATTAAAAAAAATACTCTGCAATTTGATTTATTTACTAATTTCAAAAATCAAAATATACTTTATATACGTAGGCCATTCAGGCACTTCAATCGCCAATAAAATCACACTATAGAATGACTCTACCACCGACTTCAGAACGCAGTAATATGCCGAGAAGAAGCGGCAAGAAACTCGATAGTTGCTCTTTCATTCATCGACAAAAACTTAGTTCTTTCACTTAATATTAATATTTTTGTTTGTTAGAGGTACTTTCCTAAAGAGCTGAATCGTTTGGTCAAGTTCCAACATAATCCCACATCATCTTATTTATGAAATAAATTTGAAAAATAGTATAATTAATAACTTTTTACTGGGATCACCTAACTTCACCAAAATGTATGTTGTATCATCAAAATAGTGCCTTACCGTATTGAATAATCTTACTGTGACAACAGTGATGGTCCGTGATAAATAAACAATATTAAATTAAATTTATAATTTAAGTGTAGACGTTGATTTATTTCAAACGCTTAAACATAGCAATTTATTTGAACCATAATAACTGTTATTAAAAGCTGAATTCAAACTAAACAGCGTTTCTATAATTATTGACTGTCGTAGATATTCACGTATTACTCCGTAATTATAGTAATCGTTGTTTTTAATCTCGAAACGGTGAAAGTAAATTGATATAATAATTTTCACTTCAGTGTTTTAGACGACTATGGCGGTAGTGCCAAATTGTCAAGAACATGCCAAGAGGCGGATCTATACTGCAATAACAGTTCATATCTTTGCCTTGTAATGTTCATATTGCATGCGATTAACATGGCAAATAAATGGAAGCTGGTATAAAGAACGTAAAAGTATGTACCTATTAAAAAAATAATGTACCTATTGCTGTTGTTTTCACTTTCAAAGAATAATAATGAACTGCCTTTGGAAGAGTACTGCACTATCAGGTTATTCTCCACTGAGAAGTTTAGAAAAGTACTTCAATTCCTTAAATCTTTTAAGACTTCCAAATTTAGTTATGACGGCTTTCTTGGCCGAATAAATATTGTCCTCATTTAAAATTAAACCACGTAGGTAGGTGATGGTTTTATAAAAATAGTGGTATACTCACAAGCATACTCAATGTAGACAGACTGACTCCTTATCCGTCCTTTGCTATTCCAAGCATAACACTCACACCCATACGTATCACCAAAGAACTCATCAACTTCATTCCTCGTCACATTGAGCTCTGCTTCCACCACCCTCACTCCATTGTGAGGGTCTACATGCTCCAACTGTGCTGTCTTCTCTACTCTAAACCCATTACATTTGAAGAAAACTTGTAAAGCATTTGCTGCTCTACATAGCAAGCTAGCAGGTTTAGTCCTCAGAACATAGGAGTTCTTAGGTTCTAATAGGAATATTGGGAGACCGTCAATGGTCTCGTCGTTCTCTGGTAGAGGGATGTAGTCATCTTCTTCGACTACTGGTTTGAAGTCTGCTAGGTAAGGGTCGAAGTCTGATAGACCGTCTGGGTGGATGTATTCTGGCCGAGTTTCTTTCTCCGTCAAATGTTCTGTATCTGAAACAAAAGGTAAATCTAACATTAACATTTTAATGGTGGAATGATACTAGATCTCTCAAATTATCGTACGAGAGGCAGGCATGAACCTTTGTAATTTTTTATCGTAATCATACTAAGTTGTAAAAACCATATATTATGTGTTACTAGTACCTATATGTATAGATTTACTAAAAATCGAAGCATAAAAAAACAACAATGGCACAATTTTATAAAAGATTTAACTAAAAACACATCAATTATTACACTAGTATATGTATTAAGCTTTTGGTCAGAAACAAATCCGCACTATTCGCCACGATGCATTTTAATTCTGAGAAATAAACTGATTCTCCAGGCAGCAATAAGCACTACTGCTTACCTAGATGATATTGTTTTATTTTATCGCGAAAGTCTTAGCTTCAAATGGCAAACATCGAAGCTTAGCGGCTGCGGCTAGTAATCTTACTGCTTTTAAATTGGCTCGTCCGGCCATTTCGAAACTCGTCAATGATCAGGTAGACGGTTTTTATTCAAGGGTCGGTAGAACTTGTTTTTGCAATAACAAGGTGAGTAAAGTAAACCCCTCAAGTCTTGGGTATGATAGCATCGTATCTAGTACTAAGTTAAAATCTTAGAAGTAGGAGAAAATTTTGATAAAAAAATGTTTTTGCTTTTATTAAAACAATATTATTTTATGTGGTGACGTGCTTTGATCTTTAGATTCAATGAGATCGGGGTTTCTTGGTCATTGTTTTGAGTAGTTTAAGATATTTATTTTTTTATGTTTTTAACAAGAGGAAGCCAAACGATCAAAAAGGTCGACTGGTGGTAGGTACCTAAGTGATCATCACTGCAGACCGAACTGAAACTGAGAAACTTATTCCCATAATAGTTACTATTACGGTCATTAACTATGCTACGATAACAAAATGTAATTTCAGCGAGCATGTCACTTGATACCATCGCATCTGTAAGATATTTCAATAATACTTTAAACGTAAACAGGACCGGTATTTCTAGATGTTGTATTCCAAGGCTATTTTATTCCCTTTTTGATTTCCTTTTAGATAAAACTTGTTAAAGTAAGCGGTAGTCAGTAGCCCTTTATAAAAAGCCCTTTTCAAATAACACCCCACATGACAAAAGAGACAGACAGACGTATGACTGATGTAACCAGAGTTACATTTTCCTGTTTTGAAGAGGGGAACCCTTAACAACATAAGATACTTATAAATGTAACATCGGACAAAAGATTTAATATTTCGCACGATAAAAATCAGTCATACTTTCAGATATATGACTAACGTTTACGATTTGAAGATGCAGCCTACCTACTTAAGTACATCAACATTTTAGTTATTATTCAGTAATAACACTTAAGCCAAATAAAATCGTCATTGCAATAAAACCAAAATAGATTGTATATATACCTATAACCTATCTTCAGATAATTATAATCTCTATGAAAACTTATTGATCACTCAGCCGTCCGTGGAATAGGTATATAACGTAAAAAAACACGAAATAGACAGAGACTAATAAATAGACACAAGAAAATACGATCTTAAATAAATAATGTAGCTATTAGGGTTCCGTAGCCAAATGGCAAAAAACGGAACCCTTATAGTTTCGTCATGTCTGTCTGTCTGTCTGTCTGTCTGTCTGTCTGTCCTGGCTCGTTCTCCGCCGTTTCTGAACCGATTGCCACGAAAATTGTTGGAGAGATGCATAGTGATAATTCAAGAATTGTTTTTTAAAATAATCGAAAAATAATTATTTTTTACCCCCCCTCCCATACATAGAAAAGTAAATTGGAAAAAAAAATTCGACTTAAACCCATCGTGTGGGGTATCGTTAAAAAGGTATTTTTAAATACAATAAAACTTGCCTTGAAACCATGTGGATCAAACACCCCAGTCTCGAGATATATTAATACAAAGTTAAAATAAAAGCGTCCCCCCCCCTTAACTTTTGAAATACTATTAAAATAATTCTGAAAAAAATGTCCTGTATACCTCCAAGTAAGTACTTTCAACGAAAACTATAGCGAACTCTGTATCATACATAGTTATTTTTATACAACTCGACCAACTTATGACGTGCAGTTGCCCTTACTAAATATTTATTTATACCAACGAGAATTATCCCAATAAGAAGCAACAACAGTTAACACTAAATGAATAACAATAACAAACAATATTTACCTCCATTCCGTACAGTACTGACGAACATTATCAACAACAAAACAGTTTTACAATTATTCGCTACCACAACCATCACTATAGAACACAATAATCAACCCTTAAACAAACCATTCACTTATTTACATTTATTATTTCGCGATATTCATTTATTTAAACAATGGGACACTTTAACAATATCACTGTAGGGTTGCTGCTGGCTGTTTTGTTTACACTGCTTAAAAACAAATGAAGTTTATTTTTCGAACAATATTTCGTGGAACCACGTGTTTTAAGATTGAGGGAGAGCGCGCGCGTGTTTCCCCTACGGCAGTTCATGACATACTGGATGGTATACGGACCATGCATGAATCCCATGCATTATTCCGGACGTGGAATATTCAGATACGAAAGAGGCGTGATGGCATTGAAGGGTTAATTAGGTATTCTATTTGGCGGAATCATATTCCAGAAAAAATAAAAAAACCTTATTATGAAAATTAAAAATATTTTTTTACATAAGCAATGCTTGAAGAATTAATTTTCTGAAAAAAAAAATGTGATACGAAACTTATTAAAGATTGCAAAGAATTAATAGCCACCTATCTTTTACTGTTTATCTAACAATATCTAACTTGGAAAACAATTGCGTATAAAACCATTTGAGTATAGTATCGCCATCTAGTAAACGCAAGTTTCAACTTACATCTCTCAGAAAAGCTTACTGTAACCCCCTTTCAACGCTCGCGAGCTTTTAACAAAAGCGATACGCTGAACTTTGACGAAAGCTTTCGACTTGCTAGTTAGTTTGAGACTGCGCTACTAGATGGCGCGCATCAAAGCTTTTAGGGTATCATCTAGGGGATGAATTGAGAACTTCAGAATTGCGAAACTTTTTGGAGCTTTTGCTTTCGCAAAGCACGTACGCGAGAAGCTTTTTCAAGCAGAAACGCAATCTTTTTTGTCGCATAACTAGCTCATTAGATGGAAGCACTGGCTAAATCCTTTGAGGGATCACTTTTTATTTATATTCTTACTACCTAATAATAAATGTAAAATTTTTGTTTGCTTGAATGTTTGACCGTCAATCACGCTGAAATTACTGAACGGATTTTGATGAAATTTGGTAAACAGGCAGGGTATGGGCTGACTTAGGTGTACTTTTTTTCCCGATTAAATGTTTCAAGAGGATAAAACAAGAATCTTGATAACGTGGGCAAAGCCGCGGTCAAAAACTTTTTTTATTATAAAACCTTATTAATTACCTTCGAGTGCCTTTATATGTTATGTTTCAGAACTTAATATTTTAAAGGCCTTAAAACATGTTTTCTCTATCTATTTTAGTTTTGAAAAACTTTTTCTGATTGATTGGGGTGTCACTAAAGATTAACTTAAGAATATTTCTAAACTGAGGGTATTTCGAGAAATGCAGAATTTTAAAGTTTTATTTCTCTGAAGTTTTGCATTAGAATGATTTGATCACCAAATCATTGTTAATCAGACTCAATATTGGAATAGGTACCCTATCAAAATATTTGTATTCCGCCAAAAATAATGCAGCAAATTATTCTAACATTTCCAACCGTCCCTGTTTGAATTTTGAATGATTGATTCCGAATTCGAACTCACCAGTGTTGCCAACATTGAATATTGATTGCACAAAAGGCGTTTGGCGCCAAAGCGTATTCTCAATTCAAAATTATTCCAACACCAACGATTCCTTTTGATGCTGCAAAATATGTAAGTAGCCGAATTCCAAGTCACATTTTTCTTGAACAACATTTTCTGTTCTTTTCTGGCTTGTGGAGAAAAGTGTCTGTCTCACTCTTAATTTGAGGTACGGAAATTCAAATTTGGCGGGTTCGCTCGCCTTTCCGTTGGAGATTTTCAAGTATAATGAGCCTTTAAAGGTGGCGCAATCAATGGTAATATCAAAGGTGAATGTTTTCGAATCGATTCGTTATTTTCAAGGTGAGGTTTGAATAATGTGAAGTCGTTTGCTAAGCAGTCCATGCTCGAAGGACTCTTTGACAATCGCAAATATTATTCTTAGAAAAAGGTCTATGTATTCATTTTTTGAGAATTTACTTCTGTTCAAACAAGAAAAATATCCCTCTTATTAGAGCTTTTATAAATTTTCATACATGGTCATATTTGAACAAACAAAATTATCGAAGTCGGGAATCGTCTGTGGGACACAGTATTGCATTACCGCTAAGTTCTTCAAACACTAAAAAATCCGATGCTGAAAAAATCAAGGGTAAGAAAGCTTGAAACAATCCTTTCACAATGTTGGTAACATTTATCTCTAAATCATTTCCTTCAATAATTTTGCCAAACCAAAACACCTGACCCTTATATGAGATTAGACCCCCTTCGGACGGACAAAACAAAATGAATAAACTCCAACTAAATCCGTATTCGAGCTGAGAGGATAAATACTGTGGATTGTTGCTACTCCAGACACTACTGCGAGGCGGGCGTCCAATACTTGTGAATAGGGACGTTTACACGTCACGGCACGGCACGATTGTTAAGTGAAAGCTTTAGCATGTTCGCGCACGCAGGGGTCGACAGTTTTCCGGCCATACTGCGTAAGAAGGCCGGCTCTCTTTTAAGGCGAGTGCGCGGCAGCCGTAACAATGTTATTTAACATTACAACGGGACTAAACGCGATATTATTTTTATAAGTACCTGAGTACTTACTGCTTGACGTTTCGGCTGTGATGCTACAGCCGTGGTCACAAGCGAACTGGCGGTGCGCGGCGTCGTCTACTTGAACCGGCTTGGGCCGATGTATCTGCATCTACCCCCGAATTCGCACTATTATTGACACTCGAAGAATTGTCAGTGAAGTAACTCCGGCACACCACACTTACAGTATCGGGGTTTATATTTCGATCTTTTTCCGAAAATCGCGGTTTGCATTTATTAATCACTGGATTCCATGCTGACGACAATTTAAATCCATCCTCCCGATTAAAATTTTTGTATTTCTTTATTTCAATCGCTTCACGTACTAATCTTGAAAAATAGTGACGATCAGTGGAGAGAATTTTAGGGTCGTGCAACTCCATCCAGTGATTAACATTGGATTGCAGGATGTTGCGTAAGTCAAAGTGAAGGATATCAGACGGGATGTAGTGCAATAAGTGGACACGATATCAGTTTAAACAGAGTATATTGTGAAAATAAGAACTTGTACAACACGTTATCGACAGAGAGGACGCAGTGACAAGAAGGAAGCGGAAGGGGGCGCCACTGTGTCATACATAGATAAAAGACTAAAGGGTTGCGTTCATAAACTAACACCCTCCCTTGAACGCAAGCCCCATTTTTAACCGACTTCAAAAAAGGAGGAGGTTCTCAATTCGTCTGTATTTTTTTTTTTTTTTTATGTATGTTCATCGATAATTTCGTCAAATATGGACGGATTTCAAAATTTTTTTTTTTGTTGGATAGAGTTCAGTTCTGAGGTGGTCCCATTTTCACCAGTCCAGGATCTGATCATGGAATCCAGGAGAAATCGAGGGCAACCACCGAAAATTGTATGCTCGTATGGTGTTTTTGTTACGTAATCATGTTTTACTCAGGTATATGCTTCAGGGTGTCAACATTTGATGCTGCTGTCCTGATGATGATGCTACAGTACTCCTTAGCGGTTAGGAGTTGGAAGGCAGAACTGCAATTGGTCGATGGAAACTATTTAGTAGTATGTAGGGCTTAAATGTTGCTTGTGAGGTATGCTTGAATCAACATCTGATGCTACTGTGCTGATGATGAAGCTACAGTACTCCTTAATGGTTAGGAGTTGGAAGGCAGAACTGCAATTGGTCGATCTAATGTATGTGGGGCTAACGTGATACTTGTGTATATTACATCCAGACCCATGGCGAGATATCTCGCCGAGAAGTCTCGCTGGGCCTTCTCGCGAGAACAAGAAATTTATCCACACTCTCATTGACTCTTAACAACAACTAAGTTCCTATTAATAATTAAGTTCACGACGCTTTAACACAACTAAAAATCATGAAATAAACTGTCTTTTTAAAAAAAAATTAAACCGACTTCAAAAAAATCGTGAACACAAAAATAAACTAAAACTTAAAAAATAATTCCTAATATCTATTGCCTAATACTATAATTTTCCTAAACTATGTCAAAGTAATCTTAAACAAACTAACTGAAGTCGGTGCCTGCCCAAAAAAGCAGAAGAAAAAAAGCACCGACTTCAGTTAGTTTGTTTAAGATTACTTTGACATAGTTTAGGAAAATTATAGTATTAGGCAATAGATATTAGGAATTATTTTTTAAGTTTTAGTTTATTTTTGTGTTCACGATTTTGGCTAAACAATACACATGTTTGTCATAGGTAGTACCTTTAGTTAAAATATCTGCTATCATCTCATTCCCCTTACAATAACAAAACTTAATTTCACAATTTATAACATGTTGCTTAAGAAAATGATGTCTAATATCTATATGCTTAGTTCTAGGTAGGTAACAATCACTCAAAGAAAGTTTTATGGCACTTTGACTATCACTAAAAATGATGAGAGGTTCACTCCGCTGGCAGCCGAGCTCCCCGCTGAGCTGGCGCAACCACAGCGCCTCCTGCGCCGCCGCAGACATTGCCATGTACTCCGCCTCCGCAGTTGACAATGCTACGGTCTGCTGCTTGCGTGATGACCATGAGACAGCGCCTCCCTGTAACATAAATATGTAACCAGTGCACGACTTTCTATCATGCACATCGCTGGCCCAATCTGCATCACAATATCCTGTGATGCTTGTATTACCATCTTTGGTGTACATCAGTCTGTAATCTTTAGTTCCTTGTAAATATCTCAGCAGTCTTTTTACAGCCATTATATGTTCAGTCTTTGGTTCGTTGCTGTGTCTGCTCAAAGTGTTCACAGCGAATGCAATATCTGGCCTCGTCCCTTGTGCTATGTAGAGTAAACAACCAATGATCTGACGGTAAGGATAATCAGTTCTTGTTTCAGCTTTAGTATCATTGTTGAATTTCAGCGCAACTTCTATTGGTGTTTTAGCAGCATTGCATTCAGACATCCCATATTTATCTAATACTTTACTTCTTTTATATACTTCCTTTGATCCAATGCAATAGAATTCTCATTTCTTGTTATATTAAATCCCAAACATTGACTAGCTTTTCCCAGATCTTTCCTTTCAAAGTGATATTTCAGCTTATTCTTCAACATTTCTTTAATGCTCTGTTGTGAAGTAAATATAAGTAAATCATCGACCCATACAGCAATGAAAGTATTCTTTTCTGCATTGTAGTACACACATGGATCAGTCTTGCATTGTTGCATACCTATTTCTAGAAGAACATTGTTTAATTTAGTGTTCCATAAGCGACTTGCTTGCTTTAAGCCATATATAGACTAATGTAGGTGACATACTTCTTTTCCTTGCATATATAGCTCTGGTTGCTCCATGTAAATATCAGCGTCTATCTCTCCTTGCAGGAACGCAGAGACAGCATCCATTTGCTCAATGTCTAGGTTATGTTTAGCTGCTAGACTAAACAATAGTCGTATGGTTGCATACCTCACTACTGGAGAATAAATTTCTTCATAGTCGATGCCCTTCTTTTGTGCAAATCCTTTTATGACTAGCCTTGCTTTGAAGCGAATCACTTGCCCAGCCTCATTGGTCTTCGTCTTGAACACCCACTTTGACGGCAAAGCCCTCTTGTTGGTAGGAAGATCAGCCAAGCTCCATGTGTTGTTCTTCAACAAGGAGTTATACTCCTGATCCATAGCTTTCTTCCATTGCTCGGCTTGTGGGGAAGACAAGGCTTCTTCTACTGACTGTGGATCAGACAAATTAGTGTAAAAGCAGTATAAACTATTCTCAATCCTTTGTTTTTCTCTTTTATTACGTGGTCTCAGAGTAATATTGCTAGTGTTATTCTGTGACCTGCATACTTGCCTTGGAGGTTGGTAAGTGTCATCCGAATCATCTGTGCCTGATAGATATTCTTCAATAGAGTCTTCACCTTGGGAATCAATCTCATTCATACCATCTGTGCCAGTCGAGCTTACCAATTCCGATGTTTTTGGCTGTTCTGTTATATTTTCCACCAAGCTGACACAATCATCTTCTCTGATTGGAGAGCTCTCGCTGCATGAAGGCTGGCTCATATCATCACAAGCACCAGCTGGAACATTGTTTTCACAGGACATATTATTATCAAATTTTTCATAAATATCACATCTCTACTAATGGTTATTTTATTACTGTTTATATCTAATAGGCGGTATCCTTTACTGTTATCACAATATCCAACAAATATCATTTTTCTAGACTTTTTATCCCATTTATGCCTCTTCTCCTTGGGAATATGGACCATGGCCTCAGTACCAAAAATTCTGATATGAGACAAACAAGGTTTGTGTCCATTCCACATCTCATAGGGAGTTTTACCTTTCAGGCTCCTTGTTGGACAGCGGTTCGTTATGTAGGCAGCTGTAGCTATGGCCTCACCCCAGTATTTCTTTTCTAAGTTTGCATAGAATAGCATGCACCTAGCACGCTCAACCAGAGTGCGGTTCATCCTCTCCGCAAGCCCATTATGCTGGGGTGTATAGGGTGTTGATGTCTGATGGGTTATTCCTTGATTAGCTAAATAATTCTCAAAGTGATGATTGCAGTACTCTTTACCATTATCAGTTCGAAGGATTTTTATTTTCCTTTCAAGCTTTACTTCAACTTTTGCTCTAAAATCTTTGAAAATCTCTAGAACATTTAACTTGTCTTTCATTAGATAAACATGGACCATTCGAGTGTAATCATCAACAAAGGTTATGAAATATCTCATACCTGAACAAGACTCGTTCTCCATCGGACCACACAGATCAGAGTGAATGAGCTCCAGCGGTTGTGATGCTCTAGATCCCACTTTGTTGAAAGGAAGTCTCGTTTGTTTACCTTCTGAACATTGTTTGCATGTAATGGTGTCATTTTCTTTACCCCCAGTCAGAGTCACGCCCTTGGTACACGATGACAGCTTGTTTAAATCTGTAACATTAAGATGAGCCATTCGTAGATGCCACAAATACTTATTATTACTGCTTTCATTACTAGAAGATAAGTGGGCAGATTCAGTGTTATTTACAGTGTTTACCACATAAAGTTTGTTACTGAGTGCTGCTAAACAAATTAATTTCTTATTTTTGTCATGTATATAACAACTTTTGTCATTAAATGTTATGTTATATCCACTTTTGACTATACTACTTACAGAGAGTAGATTGGCTGCGAGGCCAGGAACATATAATACATCTTTTACCTGTATGTCACCTGTAGTTAGGCCAATGTTTACACATCCAATACCTTCTACTGGCAGCGGTTCCCTGTTGGCCACTGTAATACATTTAACTGGTGGTTTGGTGACATGATACATCCAGTCCCGTCTCCCTGACATGTGCATAGATGCACCGGAGTCGACAAACCACTGATCACTTAGACCTTCCAGTGTTGTAGCTGAGAAAGCTGCAACAAAATTTGTTGTATCTCCTTCAACCTGTTTACTTGCTGCTTTCTTCGGAAACTTGCAAAACCTTGCAAAGTGGCCATATTTGCCACAATTGTAGCACCTCACACCCTTGTATTCATGTGAATGTTGATTGCTCCTCTTCAAGTTTGTGTACAAAGCTGCGCCTGAGTCTGCAGGCTTCACTTCTTGTAACAATTTGGTTTTGATCATGTCTGCGCTGATTTGTACACCTGAACTTTCTAGCCCCATTATCATTGGAGCATAAACATCGGGAAGACCTGCAAGCATCAACGTTCCAAGCCACTCTTCATTGACATCAAAGTCAATACTTCTAAGTTTGTGCGCAGTGGTCATTATTTTATTAATATATTCCTCTACACTGCTGCTTGATTCCAGGGTAGTGTTCACTAAATCTTTCAATAGACCCACCTTCCTTGTCAATCCATTATCGTCGAAGGCTCTCTGTAAGTTGGACCAGACCTCCCGTGCAGTCTTACATTCCTGCACATGAACATAATTCTGTGGTTCTATGAGCAGAATCAACTTTGCCTTTGCCTTGACATCCTTTTTAGGGTCTATTTTGTCATCCGCACACGGTTCCACACATTCCCAAAGGTCCTCATGCTCGAGGTATGTTCGCACGCTGAACTTCCACGTGGCGAAGTTATCTCGCCCTTTGAGTTTTTCCAAACTGAACATGTGTGATGCCATTTTACTTTACTATGTGGATCTTCGAGGTTCTTATTTTGCAGGTTCTTACTCGGAATTGTGTTCACAGGCACCAATTTTTTTTTTTTTAACCTCCAAAATCTGTTTCACCGGTATACTATTAAATCTGATTTTGTATCGGTCGTATCCAAACTTACTGCAACTACGCTCTGCTACCATGAAGGATATCAGACGGGATGTAGTGCAATAAGTGGACACGATATCAGTTTAAACAGAGTATATTGTGAAAATAAGAACTTGTACAACACGTTATCGACAGAGAGGACGCAGTGACAAGAAGGAAGCGGAAGGGGGCGCCACTGTGTCATACATAGATAAAAGACTAAAGGGTTGCGTTCATAAACTAACACAAAGCTACCAAAATGTAACATATCTACAGAAGAGCGTCTAGCATTAAATCAGTTACGGAATAATGACAAGATTATAGTGCTAAAGGCCGATAAGGGAAACGCCACTGTGGTTATGAATACTAAAGACTATGTTGACAAAATGAATAATTTGCTGTCGGATACCAATGTGTACCAGTCTGTGTCATATAACCCCACAGCCAGAGTGACACGACGTATCCGAACCTTAATCAATGAGCACAAGGATATTTTTACAGAGGACGAATATGACTATCTTTACAAGCCGAAGATCGTGCAACCCCCCAAACTATACGGATTGCCAAAAATACACAAAAGCAACATACCACTTAGGCCTATCGTGAGTCAGATAGACTCACCAACGTATCATTTGGCAAAACATGTTGCTGGAGTGCTACAACAGTTGGTTGGGAATACACCGTCCTTTGTGAAGGATTCTTATCATTTTAGGGACATCGTTAGGAACATTAAGTTGGAACCTGGAGACATAATGGTGAGTTTCGACGTTGAGTCACTCTTTACGAATGTTCCCTTAAAGGATTGTCTTGAGGTTATAAGAAGTAAGCTTTACGATAAGGAACTACCGAAAGAATATATTGTTCTAATCCAAAATTGTCTGGACGGAAATTACCTCCTCTTCAGAAATCAGTTCTATCTTCAGATTGATGGTGTTGCAATGGGAAGCCCTCTTGCTCCGGTTATTGCTAATCTGTGGATGGAGCATTTTGAAGACACAGCATTAACTACTGGACCCCAAACTGTGAAACTGTGGAGGAGGTACGTAGATGACGTTTTCTGTGTTATCAGCGGAGGTCAGCAAGCGGTCGAACAATATATATTACACCTGAACTCAATTCATCCTCAAGTGAAGTTTACCTTCGAGATAGAAAACAATAGGACCTTGGCTTTCCTTGATGTGCAAGTTAGGGTGAAGGAGGATGGTACCTTGTCGCACACTGTATACCGAAAACCCACTCACACTGATCGGTACTTACACGCCTCTTCTCATCATCACCCCCGGCATCTTCAATCGGTGATGAACTCCTTGACCAATAGGGCTCATAATCTTTGCGACCCTGAACATCTTCACTCGGAGCTTGCTCATGTTCAGGAGGTACTAAGGAGTAACGGATACAAGATGTCTCAGAGGAGAACAAGGCAAAATAGAAAGGAAAAATGTCCAGATGTGAGTCGTCAAGCAGCATTTTTACCTTATGTGAAAGGCGTAACGGACAAAATTGGAACAGTACTAAAAAAGTTCTCCATAAAGACTGTATACACTCCGTTATGCCAGATATCAAGGAAACTGCGGTCTCCAAAGGACAGAATACCGTTCCAGACTCCGGGTGTTTATAAAATTGATTGCAGTTGTGGTAGTTCGTATATTGGACAGACGAAGCGGACTATAGCAGAACGTGTCAAAGAACATATCGCAGCTGTCAAAAACCGACAGATAAACAAATCGGCGGTTGCTGAGCATCTCCTGCTATCCAATGTTAATCATTGGATGGAGTTGCACGACCCTAAAATTCTCTCCACTGATCGTCACTATTTTTCAAGATTAGTACGTGAAGCGATTGAAATAAAGAAATACAAAAATTTTAATCGGGAGGATGGATTTAAATTGTCGTCAGCATGGAATCCAGTGATTAATAAATGCAAACCGCGATTTTCGGAAAAAGATCGAAATATAAACCCCGATACTGTAAGTGTGGTGTGCCGGAGTTACTTCACTGACAATTCTTCGAGTGTCAATAATAGTGCGAATTCGGGGGTAGATGCAGATACATCGGCCCAAGCCGGTTCAAGTAGACGACGCCGCGCACCGCCAGTTCGCTTGTGACCACGGCTGTAGCATCACAGCCGAAACGTCAAGCAGTAAGTACTCAGGTACTTATAAAAATATGTAATATCGCGTTTAGTCCCGTTGTAATGTTAAATAATTATAATGCAACGCGAAAGTTTAAAGTTATATCGTAACAATGTTCTTAAGGCCTTCGCCGATAGTGGGGACTGTCCACTAATCGAGAACTTATGCAGGATTACAAAGTCACTTTTAGTTATTAAGTACTGACACTAGTTATTAAGTTTTAATGTTACTAACCTTTATGGATCATTATTGTTGTCCGATAAATAAACATTTTTATTTTTATTTTTTTATTGGCAGCTGCGTTAGATACTAGCATGTGCCGGGAAGATTCTCATCTTTGATTAAAGTCTTCAGCGAGATCCATGGCCGAGGTTCGTGCCCAGCTTAGCGCGCCCCAGGGCGGTCGCTGCCAAATTTTTTGTGGTGTGCGCCATCTGTCCTCACGATAGTCAGGATAAGCTGTTCTTTCTGCTGCAGCTAACTGGGAATTCCTCCTTCAAAAAAGTGTACAATTTGCTTCATCTAATTTCCGAGGATTTTACGGCAAAGCTTTGCTTTATAGACACGTTACTCTTATTTTATTTTCATTATCTCACAATAATCGTCAGAGTAAATATACGAAATGTAAATCTACTGGTGGGAAGTTAGATGCAGGAAATCATGTAGAGTAAAATTGTACGTTATTTCATGTCTTTTTTTGCCGCACACCAGAACTATCGTATCGTTATCGTATCGTTCTGTATGTAAGCCTCACGACTACATTAGTAAGTCGGTCACGTGCCCCAAACGAGCGCGGTGAGCGAACCTTCTCCGCGAATTGTTCGAATCTTGGGGACTAACTCGATCAAGTTGGCTCCGCAAACCGCTTACTGGCGTGATTAGTGGCGGATTGTGGCGAGGCTCTAATCTGTTAGGTAGAGCTTCGATGAGTATGTCTTGTAAGTGTAGCAACGGTAGGGGTATCGGTTTTCTTGACGATGCTTACGATGTAAGCTTCTTAGGTATATTATGTATGTAAATAAATAAAATAAATAAATAAAGTTTCTAAGTTAAGCAACTTTTGCTGAGGTAAGTCATCGGATGGGTGACCAAAAATTTCATCTCGATCTCCGTTGCCGGAGAAAGCCGTTGTTCCTGCACCTGATGTCTCTACGGTCGTGTCAGATTGCTGTCCCACCGAAGTATGAGAGTGAGGGAACAGTTAGTGCACCTGTGCTTGCGCACTCACTTGTACACTACAATATATCCTGCTTACCTGGCAGATCGGCCACCATATGGTCGAAAACGGCAGGAAGGGTATTTATCTGAATTAATATTATTTTTCTGAAGATCAAGTTGGATCCGCAAACTACTTGCTGGCGAGATTGTAGCATGGCTCTAAACATTTAGGTAGAGCTTGAGTATGTCATTGTAAGTCATTGTAAGTCGGTGTCCTTGACGATGAGAGTAGTGATTGAATGTTACGTAAGCTTCTTATGGTCTAATGTCTGCCTTAATCATTTTAATCAACCAGTACATAGTAAGTAGGTGACTATGTTTATTTAAGGCATTTTTGCATGCTTATTTTTATTATTTTAAAATTTTAAACTAAGAAATATTTATTTGATCTTAGTTGACTCAGGCGGGAGTCGAACTCAGTGCCTTTTTCAATCCGGAAAAGCACTCTGCAAGAGCCTTATTAACTTCTATACAAACTGTTTACAAGGCCAATCAAAATTGTTCAAAAATAACTTTAGATTCTTGCGTCTTCGACGTCAACGACAAAAAGAAATTTAAACAGAAAAAAAGCTAAATACTGTTGTGACGAAATTTCACTTTATTTAGCTGGTCTATTATTAATTGAAGTAGCCATTCCACTTACAATCAGTGCACAGAACTGTAACTGTTGAGCATTGCAGTTTTCCAAGCCGTCCCGTTAGAGGTACCAAGGGACTCAGGTAGGTACTCGTAAATTACTCAACTATGCACTTCAAGTCTCTCCTTGGAGGTAAAAATATGATTCAGAACTTTTTAGTAAAATTGTACTTTTTTTGCGTAATTAGTGGAAAATAAAGTACTCGTAAAATAATCAACTGTCGAGCGACTTGAACTCCTTGGATGTAAAAATATGATTCAGAACTTTTTAGCAAAATTTTACTCTTTAGCGTAAGTGGAAAATAAAGTAAATTACGTATTTAACGAACTTTTCTATAAAACATCTATACTTATAATAGATCTGTAGAGAGGTCAATTCTGTACATTAAATATATTTTCAAAATAACTATCAGGGGGTGATTAGTGATCGATACTGATGCCAAAAATGCAATCAGTAAAATTTTTGTCTGTCTGTCTGTCTGTCTGTCTGTCTGTCTGTCTGTCTGTCTGTATGTTCCTTATAGAAACAAAAACTACTGGACGGATTTTGACGAAACTTGGTACAATTATTCATCATACTCCTGGGCATATTATAGGATACTTTTCATCACGCTACAATCAACAAGAGCAGCGTAGTGAAGGGAAACGTGGGAAAAACGGGAGAATTTACTCCATTTCTTTAGCTTCAGTCGCGTGTGTAGCCTTAATGGTTAAAGTCACATAGAAATCATGTATGACGGAAATATTCTACATTAAATTGCCTAAAAATATCCCCCAACAGCATATGTCTATCTTTTATGTTTGACTCACAATAACGTGTAACTCATGATCCGAATTGATTTGAACGCTCAGCGCGTTCATATCAAGAACTATGGTTCGTATTGACAAACTATTTTGTGTTGGAAAGTCCACCTACCATATTTTGTCGAGGTAGGCTATAAGATAATATCTATAGTAACACTATGTGCAGAAACCGTAACGCACGCGGACGGAGTCGCTGGCGGCCGCTAGTAATTTTATAAAGATCCATCAAACAATACATTTTAAAAAATGTATCTACTCAAATAAAGATTTCATAATTTTAGTATATTTATTGTAATACATTTTTACATGCTTATTGTTATTATACCTTTTACCTATTATTTTTAAACTTACAAAGAAATATAAAATTAGTGCCATCACGTAAACGGTCTCGAAAGCTTAGTGATCAGAGCGCTTGCACATTTTTCTTTGTCACTACATAGTATAAAACAAAGTCGCTTTTTCTGTCATGTTGTCCCTATGAACGCTTAAATCTTTAAAACTACGCAACGGATTTTGATGCGGTTTTTTTTAATAGATAGAGTAACTCATGAGGAAGGTTTTTATGTATAAATAGTGGGCAAGTACCACGGGCGAAGCCGGGGCGGGCCGCTAGTTTATAATATAATTGAATTATAATTTTAGTTAGTACTTTGTCGAAACAAAAAGAAATAAAACATCAAAAATGCATGGAATTATTTACTTACAACATTCGCCAGTAACTGGCTAAATAAGTAGGGAAAATAAATTATTATTCAACCCTTAAGGGCATTTAAAACTAACACGAACCGCAAACATTTTCCTAGTTAATTATAAAGTATAATGAACAACTAAAATAAGTCTCGTACGGCATCATAAGGATTTTCCACTCGACCTCACCTCAATCAAACTTTACATCCGTCCTTTTCCCTCCCATATTAAAAGACAACTTAAGCTGTTGCCATCTCACTCTGCAACAAGTGCACTCTTTCCCATAACAACTGACAGTTTATTAATATTTTTTATTGGAATTAAAACCTTTATCTGATTATCTTTTGTCGGCGAAAAATAAAATAATTTTATTTGCACGTAAGCTGATGTGTTTTCACGCCGGCATGAGCTTGTATTGATAGATTTATTTTTTATTAACTTTGTAATTATTTTTTGTTGGACAGTGAATATGATGGAATATTATCGGGTTTTAGGACTGAAGTTAATTGTGTTTGGTTACCATTGTGGTTTTGTGTGAGTTTTTTTGCGTTCTTTCTTATCTACGAGTAATCGAGATGTAAAGTGCAGCTGAAATTTTAGCACTTAAAATGATTTTGCACAATTTATATAGGTACTTGATAGACTCTATGACTTATGTTCAATTCAAGATTTAACATTTTGGATAAAAAGTCGTGGATACTATATTGCAATTGGATTTAGGACACAAATAGAATCTGTCTCACTCTCACCTTGATAACAAAAAGTTTAAAATTTAAAGCATTAACACGTAGGTATATGAAGTACCTAAATTAATATTGTTAGGTTGGTAATCCAGTTAGCCTGATATGCAGGCCTAGTCTCGCCGTGAATTTTGGGCATCGTTTATAATCTGCGAATGTTCGCGAGCGTACACTTTAACCAATACGTGACCACTGGCATTACGTATCGCGATGTTAGATTTGGATTGGATGTGGTGAATCTTTTCGTCAAATATTTCGTGACAATTTTGTTTTAATAATCACCATCTAATGTAAGTTGTCAATATAAGCGCGTATGACCTTACATACGAGTAGTACTGTTAAAAAGTCCAAAGTGTTTAGTCAGATTTTTCTTTGTCTGTGCATTGAAAGGTAGCTGCTAACTTTAATTAGGCAGCGAAGTTCATAATTACGTCCACTACCAATATGAAATTCAATGGTTATCAACGGTAACGCCTTTTAGTTTTGACTGTGATCTTCCTTGATCTTCATCCAGTTCAGAAACGTAGACAGGATATATCATAGCTCAATTGTTCCTATTAAAATCCCCATGCTCGCACTCTAACTTTATAATTCAGCGTTCAGCCAATATTTCCTCTACCAAATACCGTATCCACTACTCAAACTATTCCCCCATCCACAGCCCAGCAGGCTTGTCTCCTCCCACAATCGGCTCAGAGCTCAACGCGGCGTAAAATTGTGTTTGACGCTGTCCGTCGAGCGATGGCGGCGGGGGGGGGGGGAGGGGGAATTAACGCGGCTTAGGACGATCTCCGTGTTATGATATTGCGGTGTAAAGCGATTATCGCTTTAAGTATGTTGCGGGGCTTACGCGGAATGACAGGTGTTTTGATTTTGATTTTTTAGAGCAGTTTTTTGGTTTAAAAGTTTTGATTATTGATGAATATGAATTTTAGAGAGTTATCAATTATTAAGAAGCTTTTATGGCTGGAATGAATACTTAATAAGAGACTTTATTTATTTCGCGAATACAAAATAGATACAGTTTGTTTTTTTATATTTTGATATCATGTAGGCAGATACACTTTATATTATTAAACTACACAAAGGTATAGTCGTTTACATACTACGAGATTAATTAGTTTTTTACTGATAACGTAGAAAATAAATAAGCTAAACGTCAATAAATGTGAAATACTTATCGGTAACCTAATGTCTGAAGCTAATGGTCACTTATGGTGACAAAGTGGTCGCAAAACTCTAACACAAAATGAAAATACTCAATGTCATCACTGTTTTATTTAGTTGGTAAAAAGGAACGCTCGCCACCCTTCCGTCCAGTTTAACCTATAATCTAATTTGTCGCCCTGGCTTGCTGTGTCAAATCGATAGTGTGCGAACATGTTCTTACCCCATCGACTTTTGTAGAGTGACAATTATTTATAACTGACTTTTATATTTTTACTAACTTAAAACACACTGATAAGAAAGGAAAAGCGATACTTAGTAGGCTAGGGTAGGGTTATTGAAGGCAGGAAACGGATCTGACACTTGTGCTGTTGTTGATGTCCATAGGCAGTGATCACTTACCATCAGGTGACCCTCTTGCTCGTTTGTCCCCTATAACACAACAAAACTATTATGATTTTATGACCCAACACCTGAAATGTCATTTATTGCATGGATTCTTGGGCAATTCTCAATAGACCTAAGTTTCAGGTAAACTCAAAAGTTGAAATTCGTCACATAGTTATAATTCAGCGTGTTTTCCTATACTTCAGTCTAATTGCCCTTTAATTTGATATTCAGACTAGAATTAATTATGCTTCGTTTTAATAATGTTCAGTTAATTCTTCGCAACACCTTATTCCTCACTTTCTACGCTAAGAAATAAATAAAACCCTATCTCTCCCTGACAAATACGAGTATAACCTAACCTCAATCCCACTATCCAGTGTCCATTACAGGGTTGATTGAAAAGCACAGTTCAATCAAAAATCAATTGCCCGCAGAGCGGCGCGAAGGTTCCGCACCCAATATTTTCTGCTGCCAAGTGACAGTTGAATCCTGCGCCCGTTGAAACCCGATACAGTATTGCTTTCACAGCGAACTAGTCGGTACGGAGTAGTGTGGATATTCTTTAATAGAAATGTATAAAATTGCACATTTATGAATTATCTGGTTGTTATCTTGATAAGATAAGCATCTTTGTGTTCTCACATATTAAAATTTATCACAAAACTTTACCTCAGGGTGTTTTATGTAAGTATGACACGATATTCATCTTCGGTCTAAATACCCTTTTGCGAAACTGTCTCAAATTGTTGTTGCTTCGTTTTCATGTTTAGTTAAAATCTCCGCAAAGCCTTATTTCTTCACGCATTTTTCCAAACAAAACCAAAATACTGTTTAACTCTGACAAATACATTTAACCTTAGCTCAATCCAATGGGATCCAGTTGGATAGTGATCCAGCGTCGAATACAGAGTTGATTGAAAAGCACAGTTCACTCAAAAATCAATTGCCCGCAGAGCGGCGCGAAGGTTCCGCACCCAATATTTTCTGCAGGCAAGTGACAGTTGAATCCTGCGCCCGTTGAAACCCGATACAGTATTGCTTTCACAGCGAAATAGTCGGTACGGAGAAGTGTGGATATGCTTAACCAGAGATGTCAAAAAAAGCTCTTCTATGAAATCTTTGGTTGTAGCCGCCTCGATACTCCCAAGTGCATTTGTTTCATTCGCGCGTCTGTGGCTGTGGCCACAGCGTCAGACCATCAAGGCGTTTTGGTATCGATATCTTAACTAATATAAAAAAGCTGAACAGTTTGTCTGTTTATTCGTTTGTTTGTTTGAACATGCTTATCTCAGGAACGACTGGTTTGAATCGAAAAAAAATTGTATTTATTCCATAGTACATTTGTCAAGGAAGGCTTTAAGCTTAAACGAATTTAACCGAATTCGATGCGGGGGAGTTGCGGGCGGCCGCTAGTAAAGTAATATTATATTCCTCAGCATATCCACAAGTTTCCCCAGTGTGCCAGGTCAGCGCTACAAGTCGGACACATAACGAATTTAACAGAATATGATTTCGCGACGAGAGACGTTTTAGCGCCACTTTTTATGTTTCCCCACGGGACGCCGCAGACTGTGCCCGAATATGCGGGAAGGGTTCCGGTAATAGGTATTTAACGTCGCTTGCAAGTGGTATATTAAGTGTATTTCGACAGAGAAATTTGTAGACTTTTTATAAAAATAAATAATTTTGGGCTTTGCCTCGCTCACTTACTGGCTTCACGTCAAATTGATTAGTTGAAAAGGTAAATTCTCCTGTTTTGTATCGGTGCCCGTCCACCCACCGCATCAGGGCTGGAAGTAATATCGATGTCGTTTGTTAATAATGAAAAACAATATATAAGATAATTTTAATTGCTTATTAAAACAACTTTAGGTTCTGTAGTTTTTCATGAGTTACTTACTTTTTTCCTTAGAATCTGTACTCGTAAAATCAAAGATTTGCATATCTAGTAATTTTAGTCTACGTTCTTTTGTGAATCCAGTTCTTGTTACAGCGGCGTTTGTATCCATAAATTGTGCGAAAAAAAATTCGAAGTTTAAACTATTATGTTACGGTATTTTGCGGTTGCATTTTCATTTAATAAAAAAAAACAATCGTGTTAAAAGATTAATGTCAAGAAATATGCTTAAACTATAACATTTCTCTTGTTCCAAAAATAAGTTTTTTTTTGATACACAAAATGTTGATTAGTAACTAATGATCATTATTAAATATCTCCTATTTACACAGTCTTAGTGCACTTGATATACTTATATACAAATCCGGTACATACCGTCAGCTTATTTACCATACCGTTGCTAATCCGTGCAGGTGCGCCGGGGCAGGCGGCTCCCACCGTCTTCGGTCCTCGTAAGCCGGACTGTCTCATTGTACAGGGTTGTTGCTGATAATAACCTGTTTGTACGGGTTTAGTATTTAATTTAGGCTTAACTAAGAAAATAATATTGACGACCCGCTTGGTGTAATGGTCAAGATGTTGCCTATTACGCAAGAGGTCGCGGGTTTGATCCCCGCACAGGACAAACATTTGTGTGCATGAACATGTCTGTTTGTCCTGGTCTGGGTGTTATATGTATCTATTTAAGTATATTTGTAATACCACTGTTGATTCTGATGTCTGTAACACAAGTGCTTAAGCTACTTAACACGGGGTCAGATCAATGTATGTGATGTTGTGAAATATTTATTTATTTATTTATTTATTTATTTATAATATACCTACTTATCAAAATATCAATGTACCTACTTAACAATAAATTACGATCGACATTTTTGGTTTTTCCGTTCTTACAGGCACAAGCTTTGTTATTATTTTTTTAAGTTTTTATCCCATAACTTTAATTGAATGAGCGACATAGTCTTTCTTACACAATATTAATTTCAAACCAGAGCATCCTGTAGCTCCATACATATGCGACGTTATTCATGATCTTAAGCCTCAACTACAAGCCATTCTAATTCAATCCGGGATTAACACACTGAATATAGCGTATAGTTGGAGAGGATCTGCATACATCCCGCTCTATCAGGTATGTTTTGACCTACTGTTTCAGTAAGATTGAATATTCAATCGGGAATTCATACTCGTATAACTATGATATAGGGTTGATTAAAAAGCAATGTCCGTATGTAAAGTTTAGCAGTTTAATTTATGATACATAGTGTCGACTTACAAATAAGCAATTGGATGTTTTCACAGTTTATAACTGTTCAACAGACTAATGTGAAAATTTTTTAACATTTTTATAAAGTTACAGTTTAAATTGAAAGTTATTGCCCGTATACATTATTTAACGCTAACAATGTTTAACATCATACGATAAATTAGATGCTTGTTGCGCTTTGTTCTCTTTAATTTAAATATTTCCGATCATTCTCGAAATAGTTTTAGGTCTATTTTAACTTCCCAATTTCATCAATAAGCACCCAGCTGCGCCACAGACAGCAAAACCCTTACGTGGTCATTCCCATAACGAAACAATACGAGCTATAAGTGTTCCCCAATATTAATTTCAAAAATCTTTCGATGGCCACTCGAACTGCACTGAGCGTCCTCAACACTTCTACTCAATACCATATATATTTCTAGTTCGCACACCCCCTTTGACTATAGTTACAGCTAAAATAAACCGTATTTCAATTGTAATAAGATCGAATTGATTGTTTAAGAAGCCGTGAAGTTAAGAGACCCGTGCAATGCGATAGGCACTTGACGTATTAGCGGTCAAAATAAAACAATGAAATGATTCGACAATAAAATATGATATCGGATCACTGGTTTTTCTAGTGTACATTGTTTTTTCCGCGGTTTTTCGTAATTCAACCCACTGTGCAAGGAGCGTGCAAGTTTTCCTATGAGAACGGAATATGTTGTATCTTGAGGACTTTGGCTGTAAAGACTTTTTGCGGGCACAAGATTTACATTTACGCATGGGTAGAAACCAAACAGCTTATTATTTAATTATGATGACTTCGGAAAATAATAAAGATTACTGTTCACTTTATTATTACTTTGAATAAAAACGTTATGTCTTGTTAGAAGCGAGCTTGTCGTCTTCAACGTCTTAGTTTTCTTTCTAAATCGTGAGGGTTCCACTGACTATTAAATAGTGGAATCTTCATAGTTTATGTTATTTTAATAAAAACTTTTTTTTAGATTTAGATTGATTTAGATTTGAATGTTTTGACGTTCAGTGTTTGACACATTATTATCAAAATGTCATTATAATGTAGGTAAACTTAAATCTTGATTTAAGTAAAAATATAAAATAATTCTCCAGATTTATCAAACGTTTCTTAGCCAGACATAATCATCAAAATTGCCCATAACTCATCCAAAATCTCCGAACAATAAGGCTCACACACAGGCGGTACAATAAAAAGTATATCCGTCCGGTCCGTACGGGGGCAGTAAATTACCGCGGACATGTTAATCCGCACTTTTGCCGACGTCCAACACTATCTGTTGGCCGCACGCCGCCACCTTCCGCGCATCGCGGCGAATACGCGTCGGTCGGTAGCGTTAGCAAACAAAGTAACATGAGTAAGGTAACAATAGACTACCTTATTTGTTCCTCCGTCATTTACTCGACGCCACTACAGCCAACGCCTACGCGCGGCTGCCGTGTCCCATGCCGCTGAATTGCCGCATCATTGCTCGATGACTTTTTGTGTCTTGTTGACGTTATTACCTACCCTACTATCGAGTTTCTTGAGCTTCTTCTCAGTAAATGACTGTATTCCGAAGTAGGTGGTAGCAGTGCTTTACTGAGGCCTATCTGAATAAAGTTTATTTTGATTTTTATTTTGTTATTCTTAACTTGCAATGTTTTGCTAAAACAAGCGACAGGTTAGTCTAGTTTAAAATTAAAATAGCGTAAAGTTGCGGCGTGGGTGCGGTGGCGGCGTCGTGGTTACTAAGTGGCAGTAGCCGCCCCATTTTTTTATCGTCCGACATAGTGCGGTCACCAATCCGCTTTCCACGTCCAGTTCTCTTCAACAGGCTGATGTTGATGACGAGGTAGATGTGCCGCTCATTAGCATGCGCGATGTTATTCGACGAGCTTCGTGTTTTCCGGGCGTATTATCACATTCACATAACTAAAACTTTAATGAAAACTAAATACTAGCAATGAATTATCACTAATATAGCGAATATAAAAGTATACAGAGAATTAAAATATAAGAAACTCCAACAGTTTTGCCAACGCTACAGTCCGTCGGCACGACTATTAATCATGGTTTATCGAGTGCTAATCCAGGTTTAAATAGATAACTATTTGAACCGAGCCATTGTCATGCCAAACTCTCGGTTAGGGTTGACTCGTGTAGCAAATAATTTGCCGTTTGAATTATTCATGCGAACGAATTAATCAAATACATTCTTAGTTTACATGTTTTGGTACTTTTGGTTAGTAACGATTTGTTTTATATTAATTCCTAAAGAAATAGATGTAGGTACGTATTATTTGAAGGATATTATTATTTTAAAGCAATTTAAACAATGCAAAATAGCATAATTGCAATGAATTTAATTATGGCCGACATCATTTATTATGTGTAGTAAAAAGATTCAATACTTGGTACAGTAATCATGAATTGGCGCCCAGCATGGGGTAACTATTGTGACTACAAAATCAATCAATACATAGTATAAAACAAAGTCGCTTTCGCTGTATGTCCGTATGTATGCTTAGCTATTTAAACCTACGCAACGGATTTTGACGCGGTTTTTTTTAATAGATAGAGTGATTCTTAAGGATGGTTTGTATGTATAATACATGCAAGTAAGTACCACGGGCGAAGCCGGGGCGGGCAGCTAGTATTTTATTAATTATTTAATGGACCAACTATATAATAACAAAGCGTAATATTTTTTTTTTCCAAAAAATATGAAATTATTGTCCGTTGTGTTACAAAGATACATGATTGCAAAAGTCAACTTTGGTTTTATCCTAGTACTAACTCATTATAAATGCTTGAATCAGGATACTCGTATTCATACGTTATATTTAAATAGTCAAAAGTCCATTTGTTAATTTTAAACACAAATTGAAACTACGTTTTTGCGTAACCGCAAGAAGTTGACAGACAATAGCTGACGTATTTTATTAATAATGAACCTGTTATTGTTATCAATACTGGGGCGAGACCGCAGCCCTACAAATCCCTCACTGTTTTAACAAAAACAACCGCGGTATTGAGCCTATGCATAATCGCGTTAAGGTCTACGCATTCACTACACATTTATTTACCAGTTATCTTCGTCCTTCTTTAGTTAGCAATTGAAGGAAAGAGTTTGAGAGTTTTGTATATTCCAACCGGTAAGTCAAACGAGAAAACTGACACTTTTGATTTTGGCAAAAACATTAATTTAATAATTATTATTACGGATATTTTGTTTTTACTGTCTGAGGTTAAGACGCCCTACGTGAGCCAACGTATTTCAATATTTTCTCTATTTTTAGTTTTACTCTCTCGTTTATTTCGCAATATCCACAACTATAACATTAATTAAAAAATAATGTTTTTCTTAAAGAATCATAGCTTACTTTTGATTTATAAATCTTCGACCGTAACATAAGACTTATCAAATTGTGCATACCTACCTACCAAATCACATTTTAACTTCAACTTGAGTTTTGGTAAGACAACATTGTAACGGGACTATACGCAATATTTTTTTATAAGAACTTACTGCTTGACGTTTCGAACAAAAACTCACGAATTATAATGTAACGCGAAAGTTTAAAAGAGATGTCCCAGAAATGTATGAAGCCTCGGCCTGGTCCATGTACGCTATGCCTAAATATAGGCGAATAAGTGTACTACAGTTTTAATTACTCCAATTCTTATGGAAAACCTTAGTTTTTTGGCTGAAACAATAAATTAAACCACAATATTGCAACTCAGTACAATATGGCGGAGGACGCATCCATAGAGTAAAGTAAATATACCAAGACGCATCTTTGAAAGTTGAATGACGTTTATGTCGTTTATCCGTCAATTTATTTTTGTTTTGACAGTATGCAGTTTATTTAACAAAGTATTTATATTTTTAGGTTACAAACGACCTAAAAAGGCTGGGGCCAAAGCTGTAAATCCCAGTAAAGAAAAAAATTACAGTTGCCATCTTTACGAAGTAAAGTGAACAATTATGAATTTGATTTTATTTTTAAGCCACTAAATTACGGACCAAAATAGTTTTATTGTATTTTTAATGGAAAAAGCAATATTTTACCGATTTTTTGGTACCACGTACATGGTGCGGGCCTGGGATGGGACATCTCATTTATGTCAGTTTTAGTGTGACAATATTAAAAGCACCGTCATTCACGGGAACACACAAGTTAGGGTCCACGAATCGTCAGTCCCTCATTCATGTTAAGTCAGCTAATAATGTACGGACAATTCATATTGCGGCCCCGTTACCCTTTTTGTACTTGACACCTGTTTTGCTCTTTGTGAAGTCTGTTTGTGTTTTAAATGGGTTTGGGCAAAAACTTAATTCAGACTGAAATATTTTTAGTTGGTGCTCATGTTTATTGAAACAGATCCTAGAGACACAATTGATTTCCTTATTCAGTCATATCAAAGTGCCCTAAAGTCACTTAAACACAAAATTGGTTAAGATGTCACCCTTTTACAGTTTTAACAATTTGATGTTAATTATCTAGCGGAACGTCTGGCGTCGTCGACATAAAGCATTGACAAAAACATAATAAAATGTTTTTCCTGTCTGACGTGATTTGACAAAATATGTAAAAGATATTTTAATCATACATTTTCTTTCTTGATTAAATATAATCCAAGTTTTCTGATCTCACTTTCATATCATTTTAATTTGCAGATAAAAACAAACCACAAATCAAAGCAAATTACCCAAATTCAGATACGCAGAAAACGTATTTTAAACACAATTTGACAAAACGCCTTGAGACCACATTTCCCGCGCTAAGCTTCTTACCGTCGGCCATTTTCCCGAACCCGGTGACGACAACAAAATGGCGGCGGTCGCGTTCTTCGCGCCGTTCAATTTGAATATAGAACAGCATACGTCGCCCGAGCTCCGCGACACTAACTCATCGGATTGTGTGAGATGGCGCGAGAATCGTAAAAATATATTCCTATATTAGAACAAGAAGGAAATGGAATGGATCTAAAAATCTTAGTACCTAATTTTTTTAGCTATATACTTCTCCTACCAAAATTGATGTAATTAAAACTAGAGTGTCGTGCCTACAGTAAATACTTGTATAACCTTTGTCCTAATTGTCGACTAGAAATTAATCTTTTTCGACTTTTTTAAGACAGACAGACATATAACTGAAGAGACTACACGATTTTTTTTTTGTTTTGTTAATTCTTGACAACATAAAAACTTTGTACTCATTCTTAAAGAAAAAAAAAATGCCTTGGACACCAATTGTGACAAGCACCACAACCATCAACTTTCGGAAACCAAGACTACTAAGCATTTTACTATCGAAACAAATGACAATTAATTGAAATTGGGTAAAGCTAATGAAACATACCAGCGACAGAGTCTCCACGATGTTCCTGTTCTAGAATGGAGAATCGTAAGGCAGTGCTAAGAATATGTCGGTCAAAGCACGGCAGCGGGAGATAGCGCCAAATCCTCGCGACGGGAAAATGGCGGCGAACATGGCGTCGTAAAAAATGTATTAATAACTATCCCCGAGCAATTTGTGGCAAGGATCCTTCTTATTTATTAAGTTGTTTTTTGCGTTGTGTATTTTTCAGCGTTCTGTTCCTTTGCTTATTTTGGGATGGTTTCTTTTGTCGGTAGATCCTTGGTTGCGTTATATCTATCTCTAAAAATTAGGTCATGTAAAATTAGAACAATCTTGAGGAAAAAAGTTTCAATAAAGTTTAGAGTAAAAAATTGGAGAGTAAAAAATGTTTAGAGTGTATTTCAAAAATATCGATTAAAATTAATCTATTGAAAAATATGCACGAAAAAGACTTTAATATAATCTTTAAAAAGATGAATCCGAATAATTACATTGAAATTCAATCCAGTTTACGCGTTATCGAATATTGTAATCAAATCAAAAACCAACCACGACAATAACTTACCACAATGACCCCACTAACGTCGCAAAATGTTTGAAATACCATCCGTTTCAAATCTGTTCTATCCCGCATCAATACAAAGGATCATAACGTTTTCGAATCGGTTCATAACGTTTTGAAATCGAATAAAAATCGATAACGCGATTGAATTTGCGAGTTCCGAGTGAGGAATGCGATCAACCGTGAGTTAATGGTGAGATTATGCGAATGTGCCGAGCAACTGTTTGAGTATTTGAACTGAAAAGTATCGGTGTAGTGGAGTATGAAAAATGATCTTTGTAAATATGTTAGGCTTTGATGTTGTTTTACCAACTGTTGGATTTGTTTTAACTTTTTGTTGACGTCATTATACTACATAAAATAACTGCAACGCATACTTTTCACTTGAAACACGGACGGACATTTTGAAAAACATTGCTTAATACGTACTTCTACTAAATACCTACTATCGGCCGCCTGAAAATCAATGATAAGGCTCCTGAAAAAGTTGTTTGTGTTTAAAATAGCTGAAAAATTTAAAGAGTTTTTAACAGTAACTGATTATAGAATTAAAAGTATCTGCTGTGCCTTGAAAAATACATGTAACTTCAACAATTCATCCTAAAAAACCACTGATTCATTTTGAGCAGTGAGTCATTGCGAATATTATTCAAAACACAATTACTTTAGATCTCAAATTAAAAACGGTCATTATGTTAAACACCAGGCATTCAATGTCGGCTATTTGTTCCGAATCAAATTGAACCCTTTGCTAAAATAAATCATATTTAAAAAAACCTATCGCCTCAGAACGCATGCCACTAAGCGCGATCAAATCTAACAAAACATAAATTTAAAATTTCGAATCGCACCCTTTGAATATCCCCCTTGAGCATTTCGAAAATCATCAGCTAAACTTGCCAAATGAATCTCACTTTCATGCCGATAACACTTAGGTTGACTTTTAATTGCCAACGTAAATAACTAAGTTTAAGCGTTTTTGTTTTAAACTCGAGTTCCAACAGAATCGTTACTAATAACCAAAATGATTTGAACTGCAAATGCAAAGACTTTTCTCATATTCAAGGGTCTTGTTGAGTTAGATGTTGAGAGCGTCGCTTCAAGCGCTTTTTCCACAAAGAGTTTAATAGAATTTGGCGTATCTACTAATGGAACGGTTGGTGTAATGAAATAAGGCACTTTTGTCTGTAATGGAGCCTACAGATTTGCAACGTATTCACTTGAAAATTAGGGACATTTAAAGGTCCTAAAGTATTGGATCATAAATCTTTGACTTCCTCACGTATACATTTATAATGTTTAAGACACTTTATGAGGACTGTACAACTTAAAAGTTATGATAAAAACAAAAATATAATAAATACAAAGGGAGCATTATCAACTTAGCATAGAGAATACTGAAAAAAACAACCAAGATTGCCATTTTGCTTTTTTTTGGTATTTTTTGAGTACCTGAATTTCTATTTGTAATAAGTTAATACAAAAAAACAAAAAACACATTACTTTTTCCCATCCCATCCCACCAATCCGTCCAACTTCAAATCCTCTTTTCTTTTTTTCTGCAGCAACTGCACCTCATTCAACGAAAGAAACTCATCGTGGAAAATCTGTAAGCACCTTTCGTAATGAAATAAGGTGTTTCCCGTAATGGCGAATGTTAGACGCGATTTATTAAAAATCACCCGTTCCACCCAATATGCGAGTCGGGCGAATCTGCTACCCCCCCAGTTGGAACTTTTTACACATTTCATCGACCAATTGCATTTCGAGTTTTTAAATGCGTACCTATAAAACTAAAATATTGAAAAGGTTTGTTCCGATTAAATTGGCATAATTGAGATATTCAGTTGTTCAATTTATAAATGTGAACTATTTTTCGCAGCATGTTATTGGTCAAGGCCAAGTTATCGCCATTTTATTTTTATCATCTAAAGTCATTTTATTTAGGAACGATTGTTCTGCACTTTTTACAAGAAACATGAGTATTAACCTATATATTGTACTAAAACGATGAAGATTACAAAATTGGAAATCAATTTTAATAATAGATTTTAAGGAAACATGCTTACTTCATTTTGAAAGCTTTGGACAATATCGATCTCGCCTCCTTAGCTAGCTATATAAACTGCTCCGTTTAATCTATACTAATATAATATTATAAAGAGGACAACTTTGTCTATTTGATTGTAATGAAAAGGCTCAAAGCCTAGACCGATTTAAAAAAGCTTTCACCATTTGAAAGTTACATTAGCCCCGTCTACAGAGGAAATATTTAGTTTTCAAAAATGAATATGAATGAAAATGTCATGTTTTGTGCCTGTGAAAAGCCGGGACGAGCCGCTAGTGTAATATATTCGAATTAATGACAACATACACAAAACATTCCGAAATATTCACTCAAATGATATCTCTCGCGTTATCACAGCAAGTCATAAATACCAACCCTTCACAAACGAACATACCGAACCTTGCACACTATCTCAGGCACAACGCGCCAAATAAATTGTCTTCTGTCCTACTGCTAATTAAAGGAAATGGCCCAGAAACAAGATTGGGATATTGTTCTCTACAAACCTCTCTCTGCCCTTTTCACACCCACCAAATTTCGTATAAAGCTATCCCGTCCCCGCTAAACGTTGCAGAGATGTCACTCATTATGCTAAATATCCCCCTTTGTTAGGGAGGAGATGTTAGATAAGCGGGATTTTTTCCCGCTTTTTTCCCAGGGACTTGACAGTTGGTATATGGAAGCAGATTAAGATAATTCGCTCGAGGTGTTTTTATAAGTCGTTTAATTGTCTCAAAAGATTTTCTCTGCTTTTCGGTGAGTAAGTTCATTTCGACGAGGACTTTTTTAGGAGTAATTTAATTATTCCAAGCTGTGATCTAAAAAGAATCTTTAGGTTTTTAATGAACCTCATATAAAATTACATGAATGTTTTCTTCGTAATTCCATGTACATATTTCGCCCACGACTTTCATAAGACTTTGGTAAAAAAGCTGTTGTTATTTCTGTTCTTAAACTTAGCATGCGTGTGCGAAATGATACAACAATACTAATAAAAGTAATTTTAAACGACGATAAATATAATAATAATCATTCTGAAATAGTAAACGAAACTTTCTTTTGAAAGATAAATTCCATATCAATTCGATGTCAATGGAAAATTATTTTTAAACAAAACATATATTTTCATTGAAACATAAACATAAAACAAACGGTATCCATTAAACAAAAACGTTTCTAACCATTACTAGGGTTAAGTTCAAGCGAATCTTTCCATCGAATTAACCCTTCAAAACTGACGGTGGATAATAAAGGACCGACATGGCTGTTAAGTCAAATTGAGACATTTAACATTGAGCTAATGGTTTACAGGCGACACTGATTTTAATGCGCATTCGTTATGGTACGACATTGTCTGGATTGTTTAATATTATATTTTTGAGCTTACATATTGAATAGAGGACTAAAACTATTTACAAAACATTTAAAAACTTCAATCCCCATCGAATTGCGCATGCCAAAAAAAAAAGTTCCCATTACATGACTTAAAAGGAAATTGACGCGTAGTATAAATAGGATACAAATAAGAATTGATGCTACTTCGTGTGATGATAATGGTACAACTAAATATAATGAATAAAAACACAAATTATTCGGTAACAATATGATGTTCTTTATTATCATTATTTCTAACCAGACAAGAAAAAACATACAATACACATTCGAAAATCGTGTTAACACGAAAACAACCATACTGGCGTATACTGAAAATATTCGCTGCCAAAAAAATATGAATTAATTATATCCCCACTATCAATATGCTCTTTCATATAACGCTGGCATGGTTTTGAAGAAAGAATCTTGGCTGCGGCGAAACTGGGGAAAATCAACAAAAAATCGTCCATAAATCATAGGGGGCAGACGGGTTCGCTGGCTCTGGAATACGGAATGAGCCACCGCTCATTTGAGGGTTATTTTTTTATTTTGTGCGGAATCGCTCATCTTATTGTGATGTAAGCGGTCTGAAAGAGCACATCCATTTTGTTTCAATGCGAGAGGAAATATTATTTATCACCGTTGGTTTTCTTGTGTTAGAATAATATTTTTGTGTCTCACTTTTTGTTTGATGCTGGTTTCATTGCAGTTTTCTTACTGATCGCTTTGTAGCGACTAATAATTGAGTTTAACTTTCATCTTAACGCTTCTTTAACAATATTAATAACCAATTTGGGTAAGTGAATACCAGCCATATACGATTGCCATGGACAATCATAGGCCCTTATTTACTGACTCTAAGTTTTGCAAATTACACAGGACAATAATATTCCAAAAGTAAAGGTTAAACATTGTCGGCTACAACACAATAAAAATTTTACAGACTCATTTTCCCCTACCACCTAAAACAACATAATAACAAACTTTATTGTCCAAAGAAAAATCAGGCAGGTACTTAATTAATTCATTCGAGAAATATTAAAAAGAGAGTTTCTTTTTAATATTTTCCTAGCTAGCACAATGGGAGTCCCGGTGTTTCCTCCCTGTGTCCGCTTCCGCTACTTTCTTCGGTCCAACAAGGAGTTTTTCTGTTCATTTGTTTTGTCCTCCTTTTTGCCCGCAGGATCTCTCCGTCCCGTATTTCACGCTCATATTGTCGCTTATTTGCATTCAGCTTGGCTTGGGTTGGGAAATAGTGCCGAGTAATGTTACAAGTTGTCGGTACCTCGTGCTTATGATAGATTTTATTGATCAAAGTAGATTCTTAATCAATTCTAAGAAAAAATAAAAAACATTTTTTTTAACGTTAAGTAAATCATCATCATCATCCCGGTCGCATTCTCGGCCATTGCCTCGGAGTCCAGGGTCCGCTTACAAAGTAAGAAAATATAAATAACTATGTATGTATTTAATCACACATTGATTGAATGTTTATATTTTTAATAACTTTCGTGATTTTATTTGTTAAATAAGGTACGCAAACATAGTCTTCGGACGATTATGCTTGGTCTGAGAAAACATCTAGCGCATTTTTACTCAATTTACATTAATATTAAGTTTTCGAAACTACCGAGTCCTTAAGAAATATCCTAACCAACCTACCGATAGTTGTGATCGCTTAAACTCTAAAACATCAAATTGGACGCGCTTAAAAGAAATCCTATAACCTTCCAACTATTTCTAAAACGCTACCCCCTGCAACCATACGATTCTCATCCGACTCCACAGCACATATGTCTAAGTGGAGCGGCGTAATTAAAAGCCTGCACTTAGGGTAACTTAATGCAATTACTGCAGAATTTTTCGCGGCATATGGCAAGCCGGGTGAGGGTGGATGCGGTTTTTTAGATGACGGGACAGTGTTGATACTACTGAAGATGGAGATTTGTTTAGATTGAGAATGTGGCGTGGTGTTGAAAGTATTCGAGGAATCAATTTCGTATATCCGTTCCCTAGCATCCATAGTACAAGCTTCGGGCTTAGTTTTTGGCTTAGTTAGGCAATCTGTGTGTTAATCCTCGGCATTTATTTATAACGATTTATTTTTTGTTTAGTCACGTCCTTCTTTAAGATGAAATATGCAACCATGTTCATCGCAAAAGATACCAACATTAAAAATATTGTTCTTGGTTTCAAAACTCAAATTGGAATGGATACTTCAAATGAAAAGTGTTTTTAATATTAACTTAGCATTTTTTAACTCCTTTATCATCCTTTGAATTTTGCCAACGACATTATAATAAACAAATTGGATGTTATGCCTATTACGAAAGAAACAAACCAATTTTTTAAATTCTCTAAATATCAGTCACTCGTATTGATTGCAAAGATCCTAAATACGCCATCGTTTCATTAGCAGGGGGCCTGTGTCCCTAGAGACAGCGTAAGCCCAAATGTACATATGGCATGTAAATGTTCATCGTATTGCTAGGGCCCCTTGACTGTTTGAAATATGCGGTTGGGTCTATTTAAACTATGAATAAAATAAAGATTTAGATTCTAAGAAGGATCAAATTTAGAAAATAGGTCTCAAACCTTTTTTGTCCACTTTCCAACTCTCACTATAGAATGTACAAAATTTTATAGAGACGATTGACACTCAAACATTCTAAACAATTATTTTTTAAAAAATAATAAAAAATATCTAAAGTATCTATGAAGCATTTTATCATACACAAGCTTCAGAAAAGTATTAGACACAGTTCAACTAGAACATTGACTAAAATATTTTAATTAGCATCAACAACGGTATTTGATGCAGATTTAGGTTTTTCGTTTTAAGAGACAAAACGTTAAATACACGACAGAAAGTGTTTACTTTAAAAACTATAGACTATGTGACTGTGAAACCAATACTTTCCTAATTCCAGTCAAACCTGAGTAATCGATCATACCCATTCATTTTGTCTCGCAACATCAAAGTAGAGCATCTGATTACAATGCATTGATAACTTACTTCTGCCATGGGGGACCAGTGGCCATTATAATGATCAGATGGCACAAGACCACGTCACATATGCTCTTTAGTTTGGTATACCGCGACTAACAAGTTTTGATAGTTTGTTTTTAAAAGTAAAACAATATTCAATTCAATCAACAAGACATGCATACAGCATTTATACAAAAAAATTGGTGATGAACGATTCTCCACAACAAAACACAAGGTATATAAGATAGCATAGTGTCGGCTTTGAAACAAAGGAATACAATACTTGTATTTCAATTAAAATTTTGAGGAACTAACTCATTTAGTTTAAAAATTGAAAATTAAATCATATTATTTTAATTTCACTCCAATGTTTTTTCAATAAATAAAAGGGATAAATATAAATTATCACCCTTAATTCAATAAACATTTTTATTAGCCGTACAAACTTTATAAATCACACTTTCACTTGAGACATTGTACAACGATCAATCCGCTTATTCGCAGTTTACTCCATTTGTTAGCCTATACAATAAGCATTATTGCGTCGCGTTATTCGAATGTTTATTTGTGCAAATGCTGATGAAAATTGTAGCAACTTGATTAATACATGTTTGACCGTATGGGGGTTTATGAAGTGCCTTATTCTAGTATCTATCTTCTTCGTATGAGATATCGTACAACAATTCACCATGAATATCTGTATAAAACATAGCTGGGATTGTAAGATCAAGATCCCGGGATGAAATGTAGGTAAATAAGAATAATATATACTTAGCTTTTATAAGGAAAATATAACGTAAGTGACAACAAACGTATTATTCCACACAACGCCTAAAGGCAAACACAAATGGAAATAACAACAGCATGCAAAAAATATCAAAATAAATACCTTATTTTCATGATAAAACTTTAAACAAGAGTCTGATAAGAATGGTCAAAATCAAAACGATTATTCCAAATATCGATCCACCAGCTTTAGAGGTCATCCCATACAATTCTCTTGAAAACGCATTTAACGCGTCCCATATGGTAATGGGGTACCGCCATGGGGGCGCATTGTCCAACGCGGCTTTTACACCATATGGTCTAAAAATTCATAAACAAGTGCACCAAATCCTGGTTAATGCTTTGCGATTATGCGTTTGAATTGGCTAAAGCGACCAAAAGTACACCAATCTCGACTCTAAACCTTTTGCACTAGAATTTATATTCCCATAAATGCTACAGTGAAATGCAATGATGTTAATGTAGATTCAAAACTCGTCGCTATTGATATTAATTTAAGATACAGTTTGCAATAAATAGATAACTTTATTAGTGTACTAGTAGAAAGCACCGGTCCAAGTTTTAAACGCGACGAAACTACAATAAACGAACTTGTAGATCAAAAATATTGTTCAGACGATTTCAAGCTTATAGCAAACGGTGATAAAGTTTAAATTGGGGTAATAGGAAATGTAAATGCGATTTTGACAATTAATGGGGTGACTGATCTACGAGAGCAAACTATTGAAAGTATAAAAGGGATGATTGTAGTGCATGTCGATGTATTATGGGCTATTGTTGGCAATCCGAACACCATATGGTAGGTTGGTATTAGTCCTCTATTCTGTATTATCGTTTAAACATATTTTAATATCCATTGTAATACAGGTGCTTGTTTTATTTGCGGGATCGTCTCTTTTGTCAGAACGAAAATCGATTACGAGGACGAGTGAATATATTAAAATCACGATATCAGTACGTTTTTCAATTAAGTTATGTATTTTACTCGCTTACAGATTCTAAAAAATCGATGATAAAAAAATTGTGTATAAGCATAATATCCCGAGGAAACCGCAAGAAAAATTCCAAATATTATACGTTATAAGAAAGAAACAGGCAATGAAACAAATTAAGTTGACAACCCCATAATACTAACGATTATTGTACGTACTTATAACGCGGTTTTTTTTAATACAACTCGTCAAAATTATTTCAAACAGTAATAAACTATTTTTTCCCTACAACTGCACTCACTCAATCCAAGATAGCGTTAAATAGCAAATAAAGAATCTATCTGTTCCATCCTTACATTCATCAATCTACCGACACAGACACTTCTGTGACGTCCTATTACTGAGCCGACAAATGTTCCGGCGACACCAGTAGACGTGTTCCGATTGATGGATGTCGCTTGCGTCAGTGATTGACAAGTAGAGTTGTTGTTGGAGCTAATTAAATTGGAGATGTTAGAGATGATTTTACTGGTCAAGGGTGAGACTCCACCAATGAGATGTGCGAGCGAAGCGGAGATGTGTCGTAAGCAGCCAATAGGGTTTTGGTGCAAAAACGTGACCATCTCGGAAATGAAATCCTACTGGCTACTAACGCACATCTCCGCTCCGCTCTCACATCTCCGCTTTGGTGAAGTCTCACCCTAAATGGTGTAATTGGGAGTGGTCCTGTCATATACGACAAGAGATGCGGGACTCCCAACCAGTACACCAAACCATAACAATAATGTGATAGAATTTTAAGTTTTGAGGAGAGGTAGAGCTAAGTGGAACTTCCACTCGAATGAGCCGCTCGTATGGGGAAGTAGCTCCACCTTAAAGAAGACCACAGTGAAGTAGGACTTCGTAACTGTCGTGTTATGTTTTTGCTGGTGAGTCGCCAGAGCCCAATGAGGGAGGGAACAGGGTCTTAAAAGCAAGCAACGCATCTGCACCTCTTGTGCGGTTGTTGATGTTCATGGGTAGTGGTGATCACTTACCATCAGGTGACCCTCTTGTTCGTTTGCCTCCCTCCCTAAAAAAAGAATTTACTTTTGTCTCTTTTGTATAAGAGACCTCATATTTCTGGTACGTATGTACTATCTGATATAGGTAATGCAGATTCATAAATATCATAGTTGTATTTATTTATACATATTTTTTTCAAATCTTTAATTTTTCAGACGCCTCGTATCCATTTAAATAAAAACAAAAGTAACGGTCTTTACATAAATAATCAATAATTATATTTGTTCAGGCTAACTTAATTAATAAGACGTTTTGAAGATATCTTTCTTACCTTATTATGCCATCCAGATCGAAACATAATCTCTCAAAAATATTATCATTACATTTCACACTATGAAATCACACACATCTTTTAGCGCCTTCTATATCTGTCTAAATATTGTTAGTGGTATTGAAAGCTAATCTTGATTTATCGGGCTTAGAACAACTTTGCGGATCACAGTGCCGTTCGCTATTGATAAGTAATTGTTGGCACGCGACTGGGCCAGCCACGTGGCTCGGATGAAGGGGTGACGAAGGGAATGCGGTTACTGATATTGTTGCAATTAATAAAGTTGAATAGATTTTTTTATTCAAGTGTATAAAGTATAGAAATAGAAACAAGTATTTTATTAAAATTAGAATGTAAGAATGCAGGTCCTTAATATCTAAATTTTTAATTCAACCATAAATATTCACGACATGTAAATGAGTAAAATATGTACAAGCTACTGTACTTTATAAAACTAGTCTTTAATTAATCACGTGCAATAGTTAACAAATGGGATAGCATAAAAATGATTCTTCTTTGCCTATAGTGGTGCATAAAATTCATCATTATTTTAATTTAGTTTCCAATCATTTTCAAATGTATTCATGACTTCACTCTAAAAGAAATTGACACGATACACAACATTGATTACTCCTACTTATCGATGTAAAATGATAGGTTTCATATATAAGTACAAGCAAACACTGGCAAGAAAGAAAAAAGAGATTTTGTGCAAAAAAAAAAAACAATTTCAAAAAAACAAAGGTCATCTTGTCACAAAGAGGTTTTACAAACAACACGACGTTTGACTGATGACCAACGGGCAGAGGTCGCATCTGCAACTTTGATTGCTCTGCACTCCCGAGGATTGCTGGACAGATTAGTTGGTGCGACCGACTGATAATATTCTTTCGAGATTAGATTGTGTTTTCAAGTCTCAGGAGATGTTAGCGATCGGTGTGTAGGGTTTAATTGACATGTTTGTGTGTTTGAGGACCATCTTACGTAGACCAGTAAAAATGTTCGACAAAATAACTGTACTACTTACAACAGATTATTTTTAACTCTCAGCTTCGTTATTAGGCTAATTGTTTTTTTTTACCCAATAAAGACGTTATAATAAAGAAACTATAATTACTACCAAGAGTTTTTTTTTTTTTAGATATGAAAGCAAAAGTAGACTTTCAACAGTTTACTCTTAAAATTTATAAGTGACTCATCAAAACGATTAAAATATGTTTAACTAGCGGTCCGTCACGCGGTTTCACCCGCGTCCCGGGGGAACTACTTCCCGTACCGGGATATAATATAGCCTATGTTACTCTGGGTGAATGTAGCTTTCCAACAGTGAAAGAATTTTTCAAATCTGCCAAGTAGTTTCGGAGCCCATTCAATTCATACAAACAAACAAAAAATCAAACCTTTCCTCTTTATAATATTTGTATGGATAAGACAAAAATGGATGTTAGATTACGAAAAAGAACCAATAATTTATTATCATGATTATTAGTTATACCGGTCGATAATAATGATTGTTGTTAGATTTGATAAATAAAAAAATAATAATAACTAAACCTAAAAAAAGTAGTTCCAAACATTACAAAACGTTTAAACTAAAAACAAATATTAAAATCAAAGCAATCTAAGCATTGATTTAAAACGTTTTAGCAATCCTTTTAGTTCAAATCATTTCAAACGAAATCGTAATTAAAACCAAAAACACTGCTTTAAAAATCTCGTTAGCGCACCCCGAAAAAATAAATGGAACAGATTTTCATTGAGTGCGAACGAATGGCGAAAAAAATGCCTGAAATCTGACAAATGGCTTTCCTTTAACGTCTGGGCCTATCTTATTATCATTACCGACTACCGAACAGAACTCATTTGGGTCTACTTTTTACTTGTCTATCAAACATCCGCCAATTCCTTTTCAACTTTCTTTTTTCAGAAATAAAGCTGCGTTTACCTTGTCAGTTTTTGCTGTATTAGCTTCAAGAAGTTCTGTATGAAATACGACTGTATTTTTTACGAGATTAAGTTCAGATTTGTCTGATACTTGGGCAAGTAGGATATCAATTTGAGAAGAAGCGTCTGTGTTAATAGCATTATTCGCAATCTCATCCATACACTCGAGGGTTAGGCCCACTACGGGAGACGTATCATTTTTTATGCGACATATAAAACATATTTATTGCATTCATAATCGACGGAGTTTTTCTACGGTTGTGCTCAGATGGGATAAATAAAAAATAATTGCGGGGAAAACTTTTGTTGTTAAAGAAAGTTTCGCGAATCATATTCTATTGTTATTATCTATAGAATCATGGCAATACTGAAACTTTGGAGAATTTCAATAAATCAAGATTAGATCATCTGTATAATATTTTGATATCGTACAACAACTACAGAGCTATTTTGCTATATATACATACATACAAATATTATAAAGAGGGAAGATTTTTATTTTTGTATGTTACGAAGAACCTCAAAACTACTGGAACGATTACAGAACTACCTTTTCATTAGAGAGCTCTTAATAACTCTGTAACATAGGCTATATTTAGAAGCATTTTTACACGTGCGAAGCCGGGGCAGGCCGCTTGTATTATAATATAAGAAGACAGATGAAACTATTATTATATTTAACCGAAATTTGTTTTTCATATAACTTACAACACTAACCAGTTATTTGTGATATCAACTGCGATAAACAATAATAAGTGCTTATTTAGTAGTGAAAATTACCGTATAAGTTTAAAAACTTATTTCGCTAACGCTACATCAAAATGAAGAAGGCTAAAATTTCAATATCACCGTACTATTGTCGCGCTGACCGTACCGCAACTCAATGCGCTCTCAATTCACAGCAGTTATTATTATCTTGACCTGGTGATTTAGCTCTCCTGCTCTCTATCGCTGCGAGCCCCTCTGATTGGCCGCTAAGACGCCTCCACGCCTCTCGCTTCACGCTCATTGGCCGATCGAGCCACGCCTCCCAACTTCAAAGGCTCTGTTAAGGGTAGATCAAACCCCACTTATATATTTTCCACCCTTATGTTACCCTCGCATTCGCGAGAGAACTGTCGGGTTGTACGCACGCGTCTTTCCTCCACCGCCGCGATATAAGTGTAGAAAGTTTTAGTTTGTGCGCGTGATATTAAATGAGCAAACAATGACAATGGACGTTCAAAATAGCTATCAAAGTTACAAAGAAGCATCGCCTGACTCGAAAGAAACGAGTTCGACTATTGAAAGTGCAAGGACTTCTCAGATGTCGAAGACTGAAATGATACCAACGGTAGTGAACCAAGCGAAGGCCTCCAAGAGATCGTTCGATGTGGCTTTCCTTATGATGCCGGATGAAAAACTTCGCCAAAAGCAACCAGAGCGGCAACTGAGAGTTTCTAAGCAGCTTTTTAACAACGAAGAGTGGGAGCAGCCGTCTAAGAGAATTCCTGAGATATACAAACACAGTGAGTACTCAAATGAAAACGCATTGGACGCTAAAGACCAAGACGACGAACGTATTCGAGTTAATAATAACATATCTCCGAGTTTTGGCTCCGATATTAACATAGACGTCGGCACAGACGAGTACCCGAGCAAATCCGTGTACTGTAGTGACTCAGAAAATTCCGAGCGTTCCAGAAGCAGACCAAACTCCAACGAAAGTGCTGCTAGGCAGCCGAAGTTCCTTCCCGAGTACAAGAATAAAATATTCGATGATCCAACACTTATCAGCATGCAGTCCAGAGCGAGGTACGAGAATAGATTCTCAGATAAACTGACGGAGATGTCTCCAAAAAGTGCGTTTACTAAAGTATCCAACTACAGCCTAAGATCGCCAAATCCTTCCGTGAGCCCTGACAACTTGCTTTACCAGAACTCTGTCAGCCCGCCGCTGTCTGCCGCTAGTCCTCCATCAAGTTCCTTCAATAAGAACCCTGCTTTCAACAATCTGCTGACTCCAGCACACCTGCTGAATGGCAACAATTTCTTCAAAACTCAAGCGGTTCCTTCAACATCGCCGAATTACCCTGAATCCGGTTCAATGCAACAAAGAAGTGGATTTAACAAGAACGTAGAATATTCAGAAAAGCAAACGGAATCGAAAACACCGCAAATGTCGCCGAATAAACTGAACTTCTTGCCGTTCCGTCCAGAAATACCGTATCTTCAAGCCGGTTCTTCTTATCCTTTTGGTGTGCAGAATTTCCAAGCGCCAAACCCTGATTTCATGAAATTCCCGGTACCACCGCGAGAGCCTGTGAATCCGCTTATAGCAAATCCTGCGGCGGCCCTGCTGAGTACTCTTCTACCGCCAACATTAGCAGCATTTTCATTGCCAGCGCAGAATGTATGCGCGAAATGCAGCGTTAGCTTCCGTATGACGTCAGACCTTGTATATCACATGCGTACACATCATAAAAGTGAATCGACCGCCGACCCTACTAGGAGAAAGAGAGAGGAGAAACTAAAATGCCCGGTCTGCAACGAAAGTTTTAGAGAAAGGCATCACTTGACTAGACACATGACGGCTCATCAGGATAAAGAAGGGGACATGGACGATGTATCCCCTACGAATTTCAATAAGAAAAGCAAGCAATATTACAGCCACAACGGGGGCTCACTTATCCACAAATGAAATCATCATGGAAATGTATTCAAAATGTTCTTGGGTCACAGATGTATCTAACGCGTTAAGTGTCGATTAATAATGCATAGTAAATTTTTGAACTATGTCTAAATTCTTCCCTGTTTTGTTTACTCTTGTTGTTGATAAGTATATTCTCTATGTGCAATATTAGCTCTTAAGTATTCATTTTGTAAATATTATAAATTTAAATTTTAGTAGGAATCAATCAATAAAAAATTAAGAAATATTATTTTTGTATTTTATTCACCCCCACTTTAGGTCGACTATAGAAAAGATTCCAGAAAATAATACGGGTATAGCATTAAATTTTAAAGAAAACAATGAGTCGAATATAAACTGGTAATAGTTTCGACCTTACTAATACCAACCAACGTCAAAGGTAATTAAACCAATTGGAACGATTTAACATAAATATTACCTAATGTTAGAATGTATAATTATTCCAAGCTAGTTTAACCATTGAAGCAGACACCAAAAGTATAACTATGCTTTATGATTTTTTTTATATTTTTCATAAATAAGAACATATTTCAACCCCTCACATGACAATCCAATGCACAGATTAACAAATGCATTTATTGTTATAATTAAATCACAAACTACCATTAACGTTGATAGCTGCATATTCTAATCCATCGTTCACACAATACATCGAAATAATGAGGTCGCTAAATAGGTTTTGCTTCCGAAACGAATCGCAAAGTTGGCGTGGCGTTACGAATTTTATTTTAGGGTGTGGGATGAAGCCATCATGTTTTCTTTGTGATTTGTTAAAGCATGGTGTTATAGATCTAATGAAACTATTTAAACTTTTTCTTTGAAATTCGAAAATAATAATAATATAGAAGGACTGAACTGAATAGTAGCTACTGACTATATTCATTGACTTTGAATTGAAGTTAATTGCAAGCAAGCAGCACATTAACAGCATTTGCAACGAATTGGTGAAACAAATGTTATTTATAAATAACGCTTTTTATTCTTAAAAAAACGCGGAGTAAATATTTTTTCAGTGAATTTAAATTAATCAAAAAGTTTGAAAAAGCTGGTTATTTAGAAAAAACTGAAGATTTTAAAAGACAGCCAGTATTCATGATGTTGGTATATTGTTTACAAAAAATAATATTTTCAGCTCGAAATATTATTTTTTGTAAACAATTTTTATACGTTTTCGCTCACAACTTAACAACAGTGGAATTCAGATAACACTTTATTTTTTTCTAAATTACTCAGTTACTTACTTGTCTTTACTCACAATTCTCGTAATGCCCGATCTCATTAATAACACATTCAAAATTTCCTAAACTGTAACACAATTATCACATCTCTCCCCTTCGCAAACTTAGCGTGTCAAAACAGCCGTGTCTAAACTTCTTTGTGAACATCACTGTTCCCATACGTGGGACATGGTTCATGGGACTGTGGGTGGATATACCCTATGGAGGTTAGTACAGATCGTTGGCTGGACAGCCGTGAAGAATCTCTATGGGAATTAGGGTAAAGATTGTTTTAAATGGGGCATGAATTTGGATGTAGGAAGTAATGTATCGAATGTGAGTGTGAATTTGATAATAATTCTCTTTTAAAACGTTACGGCTCTGAATTGGAATACTTGAAGGACATCTTACTGTGCAAGATCCCGCACAATAAGACTGGATCAAATCAAATAACACTTTTGAAATACAAAAAAATTGATTGAGTGCAAAATCTGGCAGACCACCGTTAGGCAGAGTGGAGCCCAATATACCTACTACTAAAAAATATGTGAAAATGGTTCTTTTATGTGTGCGATATAAAATAAAAATAAAAAATAAATAAAATAAATGCCTTGGACTAACACACCAATTGCCTAGCCCCAAACTAAGCTCAAAGCTTGTACTATGGAAGCTAGGGAACGGATAGACATACTTAAATACTTTTATAAGCATCCATGACTCGAGTACAAATGCCGATGTTCATCACACAAACATTTGCAAAATATATAATGCGATATATTGAATGTAGTCATGATCTTTGAAGCCTGTGCTTGTCATAATGTGTAGAAGTCGCTTTTAAAATTAGTGCACACAGTGTGCATTACATTACAGGTACATGTAAAGTTGAGCTATTTAGTGCAGGGTATATTGAGATATCACAATATAACATCAAGTGGAGGCGATGTTTTACAAGTTCTTCATTATGTTACGTTAGCCATCTTTTCAAAAGTTTGCGCTTTTAACTTAAATATCCGTCTCGTATAGATAAGAAAGGGTATTTTCTATTTACCATAAATAATTTAAATGTTTTCAAATTACATTATATCGATTGGATATAGAGTTCTGGAATAATTTCTTGTTTAGTCTCTCTAGAACTGGCGCTTGTTTATTGATTTGAAAATACATCTGGGTTTTCAAACCTTTGTCTTATAGTTTACATTACTTTGGTTTAAAACCGTTCTAAATGCTGTTTCTTGGCGTCCGAACAAAGGCAAGGAGGTCGTGGCCGGCGACCGCGACCAATGCTTTCCGTATGTCTCGGCCACATTGTTCCACCCTTATGTCTCGTGGGGAAGTCTGCTAATTAATAACAAGCCTTTGTTTCGAATCACTATTAAATTCTGTATTTAAATTACTGTTAAGTGGATTTGAATTCTCGGTGGAGACTAGAAAGATAATGTGGTCGTGTGTACTGGAAAATACAAGTGTTTTTGAACTAAATTATACTCATGACATTATTGCAAAGAAGCTGTTATACATCTGCACCTTCTCAAGCATGCAAAATGAATTTTAAATGTACCAAAAACATTGAAAAAACGTGTGTGTGTTTCAAGTTGGCTATCAACATCCCTCGAATCAGCAATTTTGGACCTACAATAAATGTAAGCAATGTCGATAACAGCAAACCAAAATTCCGTTTAAACCCCGCTAAAACAATACAATAAACAAAAAAGCATCTCGATCCAAAATCTGCTATCGTCCCGCTAAACAGTGACACTCCTAATTCAATCAAAGCGATCCCTATCAATAACCACGGCTGTTATCTCGTCACCCCACGACACATTTACATACAAATCCATACAAACACATACAGCCCATACAAACACATACAAGAACGGATGCGTAATCGGTTCCGGGTCACGTGTCTCCGTGGAGAATCGGTTAAAGAGACCATTGGTTCACGCTTAATAAAGCCACAATCTTCTCACAATAGAAAAACAGGATGGCTGTATGACGGAGCATGCCGTTGTCGTGGAAAAAATGCTGCAGATTGGGATGGAGAGAGTTGGGGTTCAAAAGAATGGGTTCCGTATATGTGTATGTAGGTGTTTTGAGGAGCTCGATGGCGCAGTGGTTAGCGCACTCGGCCTGCGGTTGCTAAAGTTAAGCAACGTACGCAGATGCCAGTCATCGGATGGGTGACCGAAAAATTTCATCTCGAGCTCCTCCGTGCTTCGGAAGGCACGTTAAGCCGTTGGTCCTGCGCCTGATCTCTCTACGGTCGTGTCAGACTGCTGTCCCACCGAATTATGAGAGTGAAGGAATAGGGAGTGCACCTGTGCTTGCGCACTCACTTGTGCACTATAATATATCCTGCGTACCTGGCTGATCGTAAGATCGGCCGCCATGGCCGAATACGGCCGGAGGGTATTATTTTATTATGTAGGTGAGATAGCAAAAATATGTACTAAGGAAGAAATCCATATTGGAATCGGTCCTTTTTTCAGCTACAGCAGAATGAAAAGTGGAAACTCATTTCGTTGTGCTTATGTAAGGCAAGTTATTACACACTAGCGACCCGCCCGGCTTCGCACGGGTTCAACTAAATTAATCAGTGTTTCTCTACGATATTATGCATGTATTATACATATTATAAACCTTCCTCTTGAATCACTCTATCCATTAAAAGACACCGCATCAAAATCCGTTGCGTAGTTTCAAAGATTTAAGCATACAAAGGGACATAGGGACAGAGAAAGCGACAAACAAATCACACATCCTTGTTATCCTTCTAGAATGGTTTTTGCTCTTCCTTTTGAGCATATTGATATTATGTTATTAAGATCCTTAACTGGTCTATTTATCAATAATCGTTGAAGTATGTAAACAAAACAGTTATACGATTAGTAAGAGACCTTAGTGATTCCTCGGTGATTCACTGCATACTAGCCGATGTATCAATATTCTTTCTTCCGGAACCCTAAAAAAATAAAGAGAGGGGGGTAGCAGATTCCAAATTTGAATTTGATTATCGAAGTGCGCCGGCTATTTATCATTTGTAATGACGGGCCGAGGAAGGAGGACGCGTTCGCTAATATTGTAATCTTGTAAATGCGTTCGGATACATATTTATCATTTTGTACGTACTGGGACTGGTTGAGCGGAAAATATTGAGCTTTCAATTGATTATGCATGACTGTGGAATGTTTTGAACAGTTTTCGGAATTTGTAAGATGTTTTCATTGAGAAATTAGTTTGTTATTACCTCGAATTGCCTGCATGTGATGTCTGAGGATTCACCTGTTTTTATCACTAAATTTATGTTACCTGATAACTGTGACAAAAGGATATGCCTAGCTCATGTTGCTTAGTTAAAATGCAAAAAATAATAATGTGTTCCCTTCAAAGAAGATTCAACGAAGATAGAATGTCAAGCTTCTATATTCACCACACTACTTGTCTGTAATTTATCTTTAATTTTATTTCTGCATAGACTTGTTTTTGCCTTCTTCAAACATCATAACAACTTTATTTAACAAATTGGAATAAATAATACTTATTTTACTATACCTATTGCGTCATAACAAATGCAAGGTCCAGTCTGTATTCAAATGCGGTCTCTCTGTGTTACTGGTCGCATCCGTCATGAACTAACGTCTGTGAACGTTCTCTCCTCTGGATACAGGCGGATACAATATCATACATGTTACATGAAGATACATCTGTTCTATCAATTTATTAAAAATAAATTCTCTTGTAAAAATTCTACACACCCATTGCGTAATTAGTCACTGCAAAATAAAAAATACAAGGCGGATTACAAACATAACTTCACCTTTATATATCCCTCTAACAGTTATATTATACCATTCTATACATCATAGTAACATTCTGTGTCTCATCATATATATTCATAAAAAAAAATTGAAATGTTGGTTGAAATATTAAATCAAGGGAATCTTAAGTTAACCAATCCACAACCTACAAAGTAGCAGTGTCGTCAAAACCCCAAGCACTAATTGAGTATTTCTTTTAAATATAATAAAAAACATTGAACTAGTGTACTGATTCTGTCACATCTTTATTTTCTCTCAACTTTTTAAGTTTACAAACCGTGTTAAAACAACCTGTACGTTGACACGGCGAGGGTCGCCCGCTGTCCCCGATGTGAATATTTTCTATTGAATTACGCACGGTTCGGCGCGCAAGGAAAAATATTGGTCTTCTTGCACTTATCAGGACACTCTGTATTGTTCATTGTGTAGAGGATTTAGGAGTGTATTTGTCTCGCGTTGGTAACGTGTATTCTTAGACTAAGTTAGCTCTGTATATTCTGTTAAAAGCACGGTTTGATTAGTTCGAACCGTGCTTCGAAATATCAAAATATAACAGTTCAAAATATACTTGGTAACCACAAACTCAAGAACTTCATTATTTTTCACGTCAACTTAAACTTTTTTATTCCACTAGCACTTTTATGGGGCCCAGACCCGCTTTATTCTTAGTCAGTCCTACTTTTATATAATCTAATTAGTAGTAGAATTTAGTTCTTAGTTCCTTGTGGAACTAACACAGTTGACAGTTGTCTGTTAGGAGTAACCTAAAAACTCAACCTCAAAATGTTCTTCATTAAATAGGCCTCACAGAAGCATTTATTGATCATCTGAAAATTACAAAATGATGACTCTACCACCGATTCAGAAGGCAATACTGGCAAGAAGACTCGGTTAAGTTTTACGGAAGTGTCTTAATTAGGTGAGGTGTAAGGTTGAAAAATGATAGTGTTATACATACAAAGGCACCTACAAATATGGGCCAAATAAATAATTCAAATTATTAAACAATCCTGCATGACCTTAACACATAAAATCTCAACCAAACCAGTGTGTTTCTCATAAGCTAAAACATTGCGCAAATTATCAATTCCATTTAAATAACTGAAACTGGCAATAGCACGGTAAATATTTCCAAATAACTTATCGATAACAACAATGCGAAACGGAAACTAGCAAATAAAGGTTGTAGCAAATAACAACGGTTGACGGAGCCCGCATCTATTAGCATATGAATTAAATACAGTGAAATATGGTTTAAATTAATATGGATATATGCCGCCGCGCTGAGCATTAACTGGTGTGCTCATTTTGGAGCTAGGAGTTATGTAAGTGACATTCGTATTAGAAAAAAAACTAAAAAAAAAACGTCACTCATATCAGAAGGAACTACTAGTCCATCCACTTTTCCAGGAGAACACTCCATAAGGTTACAGGCCATTCAAGTTTGAATTCTCTAGGTAGAGTTTTATTTGGTAAAAGTATCGCTTGCTTCCATGAAAACTATTTACTTATCTGAGCTTTTCCGACATTCAGTTTTTTATTGGAAAAGCGAAACGAAATTATTAAACATGTCTTAGTTAATAACTCACAATATTCTCTGAGTACAGGTGCAACCTGCCTTATCCTGAAATGAACAATCTAATAAGAAATCGAAAATTTCAGTACCAGATTCTTCGGATCTTAAACGTTATTCATCGACATCAGATAAGAATATCCTTAGATAGCCAATGGACACCCCCGGACCGAGGTAGAGTAGTGAATTGTAAAATGAAACTTACCATGTGCGCAATATTAATTTATTACAACTTCAAGAATTTCTATGATTTTATTAAGTATGATGTTTTTGCTTTGAATAGCTTTAACTACAAATATTGATGATTTTATTCTGATGTATTTTCTTCGATATTACTTTTACTATAATCTATTACAGCAAAGTTATAACCACGGATGCAAGCGGAACGTACTCTTCTGTAAGTTGAAAATAATAAGCGGCCTTTCAAGCAATATTCGCTGAATACATTACTTTTGTCTTTGCCCCGCAAGTTGCAGGCTTCCCTGCTGAATTATTAGCGATTTTAAACTCTTCCAGTGTGTGCAACTTGGACTGGGACTTAGTAAACTTTGTAACAAGAAAATGGCGGATATTTTAATGTTATTTGGATACTTGTAGGGCAAAGAAATTCTAAAAGTAATAATGTAGTACCTTTCTTGTCATGGATACAGTGATATTAAGAAATAATACTTCTTCGGAGGTAGATATTTGAGCAGATAAATAGATTATATTATGTGGTATAAGGTAACGGTGCCTAATTAATCAAGAAAACAGACTAAAGCTCCTTATGCAGCATTATCCATCAATATATATTTCATAAGATTTAAGACTTTCGCGTTGCAATTTAACAATAAATATAGTTGCTGTAACGCAGCCGAAACGTCAAGCAGTAAGTAAAATCAAAATCAAAATATTATAGTTTATTCATGTAGGCCTCTGCAAGGCACTTATAAATCGTCAAAAATAATTAGCACAATAGAATGGCTCGACCACCGACTTCGCAATGCAGTCATCTACCGAGAAGAAGCCGCAAGAAACTCGATACTTGCTCTTTTCAATCGCCAAATAATTACAATATTTGTCCAAAAGTTTATTACAAAAGTTTAAGCAGTATATAATATACTAAATAAATAAGTACTGCGTTTAGTCCCGTCTACTAATATTACTGTTAATATATGTATGTATATTGTCAACGCAATAAGAAAAAAATAGCGTTGCAAAACCAAAAATGTTATGAAATCCTTTTCACTAAAATGCAAACCAGGGCAAATAAATCAAGTTGTAGGGTTATTCAGTGCGTTTTCGTGCCATCTGCTAATTCGCCAAAACAGAGAATACGTAATATTTGAAATTAAAATACGGCGCGCTACCGTTTCGTATATTTTAAAGGAATTTATAAACGGACTGGAAGAAGGGAGTTAAAATATGTTTCTTGCTGTAATGTGTACATGTTTTCATTGTACTGTAAGATTTTGTCTTCGAGAGAGCGCAAGTTGTACACTGTAATAAGAAGAGAGTGAAATACCTAGTCCGTTTTGAAAAAAGTTCATTTCAGTTTGAGTTCCAAATTGGTGCGCAATAGTATGCGAGTATACTACAATATAATGAAGCCTAAGAGTTTATTTTTAGTTTCTTTGAACGTGCGAATCTCAGGAAAGAATTCGCATAAAAAAATTGTCTTCCATAGTAGTCTATTTGCCGAGGAATGCTCTAAGATATAGATTTGCTACGGATTAGCAGGCGGCAGCTAGTGAAACAACAAAGTAAACGCGTATTTTAATTGTCACATAGTTTACGGAATAAATATTTTTTAATTATTTTCAGCACACCAGCAAAGGTTCTTACGAGCTAAGTTTTTACACTTGGGTTGTTATATAATGAAAAGGCCGATACTTTACTCCATACTTTTGGTCCATATATTCTGGTCGCATAACTATTCTAAAATTATTCCAAATTTACCTATAGTAAAATTAAATTTAAATATGAATCAGAAATACACTGAACAATGTTACTTCCTATCCGAGCGTATCAAGGGTACAGTCACTTCCATAATTTGTTTATTCAGACAATACATATAAGGTAACGAGGCTCCTCGGAAGGGCCTACAAAATATTGGGTCCCTTTGTATAAAGTCGGGGGTTAAGGAAGTGAGCTAGTTTTGTGCACTATAATTTATGATCTACCCTTTGAGTAGAGAAAACTAATGTGTGGTAAAAATAGGTTGTAGTTTGTGAGATAACATGATAGTTTTTCGCTGACTTTTTAAAACAGGAGTAGTTTCTCAATTTTACCTCAATGTTTTACATTATAATATAAGTTGCGATTGAATCCGAGACCTGGCGATAACTTTAAGTTAAGTTAAGCTATCTTAATAATTCGTTTAAGACAATAATATAATTAATGGATTTTTTTAAGTTAGAGGACTTTAAGTATACTACTGAACTTTTAAGTATTCTATTTTTCGAGACAGATTTTTAAAAGACAATCAGAATCATAAAACCCAATTATTACACAAGTAACTCTTCCCAGAAACACAACAGTGTTGAGACACTTACTACAAAATGAAGGGCGGTAGAACTTACCTCCCTTTACTTCTCTTTTTCAATTATACTACAGACACTACCTAAACCTACCTAAATATTTCATAGTATTTTTTTTTTCAATAAATAAACAATTATAATTTCTTACCTTTTTGTCCGACATACTGCCCTCCACTTCCCATCAATTTTCTTCTCAACTTTTTCTTAAGCAATAAAGTTGGATGAGTCGCGACAAATTGTCCCGTGTTCGAGTCCAGTTTACGACTAGTGAAGGAGCTGTTTGTCAAGCACACAATCAGTGTGAGCACATTCTTGTGATCTATAAATCACAAATCAGTGCTCGTTTGACATAGCGTAATCATATTTTTGGTTAAGGGATAGCCATGGTTATGATTTGAAGACGAAATGTTCTTCTACGCAGAACGAAACGCATTGACTGCATACCCGAATCCTTTTACTTAATTACCAAAAATACAAACATGCAAATATAATAAAAAAAAATAAAGGTATAAATCAGAGAATTTTCTTTGTTGGGGGACCTCAGTTCTTTATTTTACCGCTTTCATATCCATGTCATATTTCCCGTGATTAAGTGTAGAAACCGAACCAAAGATTGCGATAAATTAATATATAAAATAAATGAAAAGTCTTATTTAATCGGTAAAAAGCTTCATAAAAGTCTAAGCATGCGCCTTAACATTTTCCTATAATCTTTCGCCGTGGCGTCACTCCATGCATCAAGCTAATGTGATGGCCGATTTATGAGCACAAATCGAACCTTAATGGATGACACTAAATTAAATTTTATAGACGCACCCGTTTGAACGTTCCGAAGTGATTGGGGAAATAACGCAATCCTATTAATATCAATAGAAACTGGTGGTGTGAATCAAAGTGTCTAGTGGATTTTATTTGTGAAGATTTTGTACTTAAGTGCTTGATAAGTTTTTGGTACAATAGTCATAGACATATCTTAATGGTTGATTTGAAATAAAAATACTTTTAAAGGGATAGATTCGCGGTATGGTTTCAAACTATGTACATGCTTACAGGAAAACCCGACATTATAAAGTAGTTTTATTTCATGAGTAACAGTCGCATTAGCCTATCCTAAACAATGATTGTTTGTTTAATAAATTAAGCTACTTATAATTTAAAAAACATAGTTAAAAATATTAACTATTATAGCAATGTACAGCTTAAACTGCCAAGATCTGAAATTGATAGTACTGAACCCAAGTGGGTATGAATGAAGTCATACATATACTTATTTCAAATTTAATTGCACTATATCTGACCAAGTGAGGCAAAATAAATTAACCCAAAGAGCAAAATAAGACTCAATATTTATCGCAAAATAATATATATTATTTATTGTTGTATGCAGTTAGGTACGAACTCCGCATTCAAAAACCATTAATTACACGAAACATTTTTAATTACTTCCCCCACTCTTCCGAATTGTAAAAATAAACAAAAAAGCAGTCACAGTTTCCGTTGACAATAAATTCTTACATTTTGCATGTTCAGACAAACTCAAAATATTGTTTCGAATAAATTTATTCAAGAAATAAAACCGCCGGGGTTTCCGATAGCGATAAAATATTGACAATGCCATAGTCAGAGTACATACAACGTTTCATATCAATGTACAATTTTGGACTTTATTAGAAGGGCTAAAAGCTGAAATGGGGAAATATGTGAACATTATGCGAAGATATATTGAACGGAAACAAAATATGTGAAACGTGGCTCCGTTTAGATTTACAACAGGTAAAATGTAAGATAAGACTTTTGCGTTGTATTAACTGAAGTAAATTAACGGGATTAAACGCAATATTTAATTACTGACTCCATCCGCGTGGATTTCGGTTATACTATAGCCTAAAGCCTTCCTCGGCACATGGACTATCTAACACGCAAAGAATTTTTAGTTCGAACTAGTATTTCTCGAAATTAGTGCGTTTAAACAACCAAACTCTTCAGCTCTATTATATGGCACAAATATTATACTTATTTTGGCTGCATTTGACTTCAGAAATATATTTAATTTAAGTAAATTTTTATTATTCAGAAAGCGAAATTCTATTTACCCACAAAAACCTAACCACCATCAATAAATTCAGTGTAAAAGTTAACGAATCCCGGATTCGGCATAAGCGCGGTAATATTAAGTCATTACCGCTAATTATGTGACGCGCAAAGTCGAAAGTTTCCTTCTTATCCGATCGCCTGTTCCTGATGATTTGTGTAGTGGCGAAGCTTTGACTTAATCGCGAAAGTTTGCGCTCTCTGGCATAAAGCGTTCTATCGGTCGGCTGTGATTTGATTCATTTTGATTTACGCTGACGATGGGTTTGGTTTGGATGGTAATTGTAATTTTGGGGTTTTAATTATGATTGTATGTCCTTACTAATATTATAAATCGGAAAGTGTGTGTTGTTTATTGCGCTTTCACGCCGTAACTATTGAAGCGATTGCTTTGATATTTTGCAGGCGTAAAGTTAGAAGTCCGGATTAAATAATATGGTACTTTTTATCCCGAAAAAAACTGATATTCCCGAGGGAGAACTAATATATACCACAATATAACCGAAAACCACGCGGGCGAAGCTGCGGGTTTAAAGCTAGTTACTTTCAAATACGTTTAAAAGCACATGCGCTAACCTACACAGTCCATTTCATCTCATCGTCATCCTAGCGCCTGTCCCGATTGCATCCTTGGCCATTGCCTCGGAGTACATGTTACGCTGCGACTTTTATCCTGATTTGACCAGTCTGATTATTACAAAGGAGCGACTGTCGTCTGACGACCTTAACCCTTACAGGGGAAACCAGAAAATTTGGATCATAGTCGGGACCAACGGCCTTTCGAAAAACAACAATTAGGTGATTTAAGCTTGAAATGTCTTAACTTATCTTGGAAAACCAATACTTAAGTGAAAGTGTTCTCCGCTGGATTCGAACCTACGCCCTCCAAAGCTTTTAATTTAAGCACTCTAACTCTGAGATATGTATCTATTTAAGTATATTTGTAATACCACTGTTGATTCTGATGTCTGTAACACAAGTGCTTAAGCTACTTAACACGGAGTCAGATCAACGTATGTGATGTTGTTGGATGTCGGGATGTTGTGTTGTGTTGTGTTGTGAACTCTAACCACTAAACCGCGAAGGCAGTTATGAATTTATATGTCCATCAGCATGTTATTTACCACCAAACTCGTCCAATAACTTGTATAATCACCATCAATGATTTCTTTTCCGGTAATCTAACCCAGTAACGATATATCAACCAATTGGGATAGCTCCGGACGAGACCGGTCGGAAAGCAACGATGCCCATTTCATTATACGGTGAAAATGTTCAAACATGCCTATTGTTTCAGAAAACAAGCTAAATTCAACTCTATGTCAAAGGCACAGGACCCAATAAAACAAGAGATGGTTGTCGAACGAAATTTTCTAATCTGGTAGCTTCACTCGGATTGTTTTAGGATTTGTGATCACAAATGTGATCGGGAACTCAAACAATAGAATTAATTAAGTTTAGCTAATACTCGTACTAATTAGGAATCTAATTTTATGTCAGATTCTGTCGGCCAATACGAATGCTAATGCGTTAAATTGGAATGAGAATAGAATTTAATTTATTTGAGTACATAATTTATGTTGGTCTGTCCATTCCTAAAATAGATTTAGTACTTGAACTACGAGTATCTATAAGTTAATAGGTGGAATATATTATTTAATTTCTAACGTCTAGCATTAGTACTTAGGGTTCTGACTTCAGAGTCAAAATCAGAATGATGTCAAATATTAATTTATTAATAGCATCTTTACATTTCTTAGGTATTAGACTTGTTACGTAATGTACTAGGTAATCGAACCCGCTACCACTGCAAGGCCTGCCACTCCCGAGGGGCCGAACACCGCGGACACAGCCTCCATTGTGCACCTGAAATATTGCCGCCCGCCAGGAGCGCTCAACATTTTTCATTTCTCTTTTTTTCAAACTCTTAAATACGTACCTAACGTCTTGTATTAAAATAACATAATGTAATTATTTATCCGCAAAATAAATATGATTCGAAAAAATACCTAACACTATCAACTACTCCATCACTATCATGGTGTGGTGAGGCTTAAGAATTATTCCACAATCTATTAAGTTCAATTCATATTTCAGCTGAAAAACATTGCTTTTTTTTCCTGTCCAAACCAACAAATCCAAAGTTGACCACCCCTGCCCTTCCTCCGCGCAGTCATTAATTCTCCGGATCGAGTATTGTTTCCTGCGGGACCACGGACTATCGTTCATTCAATTTTCGCTTTTAAACCCCGCCCTTTCCGACATATGACGGACGAGCGGGACAGCGAATGCTCATCTGCGAATATTAATTGAGCGGGTTGCCATGGATACCGCGGCTTCCGGCGGCCCGCATCCGGAGAAACCTGAAAAAAGCTTTCAGTAAGCTGTATTGTGTGACGAGATTAATAGCTTTTCAGACTTTTTTGCGGCCGTTATCGGTTTTAAAATATGGGCGGTTTTGCCTGTTTTGTTTTCGAGCTTTGTGTTTCGCTAATTTGGATTTTAGGTACTGGTTTGTAGAGTGACTGAGCAATTCGGTCAGCATTTATTTGCTATGGAAATACGTTGTTCCAGAACTTGTGGAATATAGCATATATGCATCAGTAACATGATATATAAGTAAAATACCTAACTGCACTTATGTTTATGTTTTCACCATGTATCTCGGCTTTTCTGACATTCTTTATCCCAAAAAATAATATTATGTTAATTTTTGATCGAAACATAATAATATGAACCATTACAAACAGTGTCAGATTACAAATTGTTCATAATTTTATTAATGCAAAATCGTCTCTGCTTTAAGCCTAATGCCTTATTTTAAGTAAACAATTCAACAACAAGTAAAGAGATATCAGAAAAATAACGATTAAATATTCATCATTAACCGACAGTGATTACATTCGACCTTGATTCTCCCCATTCCTTCCGATGTTAAAAACTAATCTCCTAGCTCAAAAGCCCAATGCGGGTATTTTGATGCAAATGTTGACAGCAATAAAACTGGTCCGACACGGCGGAAGCTGTTTAATTGGCAACCCTTTGCCAACGGATGGGAATTACGGAGGGGAGGAGCTGCGGAAAACCGTGGAAGTATTTGCACGGTCGGAAAATTCAAAAGTTTTTTTAGAATTTGTAGATATTTCTTACATTAAACAAAATCAATCAGAGCAGTTTCATTGAGTTGATAATAATTATCTATACAAATATTATAAAGAGGAAAGGTTTGATTTTTTGTTTGTTTGTTTGTATGAATTGAATAGGCTCCGAAACTACTTGGCAGATTTGAAAAATTCTTTCACTGTTGGAAAGCTACATTCACCCTGAGTAACATAGGCTATATTTTATCCCGGTACGTGAAGTAGTTCCCCCGGGACGCGGGTGAAACCGTGTGACGGGCCGCTAGTGAGTAAATAAAATACACACTTATTTCCGTGTATCACGCCAGCTTGTGCAAAAAATATCAATGAAATAACACAGTTTTATATATTTCCTCAACCTCCATAAACTGCTCTGAAAAAAGATTACACTTCGTATTTGTAGTCATAATACGCAGTACCTAAGTTACTGCAGCGGTGGCATATTATTTCTGTAATTGGCTTCAACTTACAATTCATTTCTTAGCGCCATTATTTTCAAATACACTATAGCATTGGGGAAACCTGTAATGTTAGTTGTAAGATTCTGAATAAATAAATAAATTAATAAATAAAATTACTTGTTGTTCATGTTTCTGCTGGTGAGTAAGGTCGCCAGAGCTCAGGTGGAAAGGCTATGGGGTTTTAAGGGCAGGCAACGCATCTGCGAGCCTTGTACGGTTGTTTGGCAGCGGTTATCACTTACCATCAGGCAACCCTCTTGTTTGTTTGCCTCCATAATTATAAAATAAAAACAAATAAAAAAACATTGTAATCTGCCAATACAATTTATACTTAGCTTATTTACTTCTAATACTAGCCGGTTGAGTTTAAATATAAACAATCACGTCGCAGGAACTACGCTGTGATAGCAGAGCCCGAGGCGCGGCGAGATTGGAATATGCAAATACCAGATCGAGTTTAACTTCGACAACTGTTGGGCCGCTGTTAGGCCTGGTACATACGCCGAATGGGAATGAACGAATGGGGTTGATTAAAGTATATCAGGCGTTGACCTCATGTCAATAGCCGATGGCAACCTTGCCTTAAGTGTCATATACCCCTTAATGGATTAGGCGCAACACTTGCACCAGCGAGAACTTTAGGTGAAAGAAAAATAAATGAATCTGTGCTTTTGCACGCATTTGTGCATAGTTTCCTATAAAGTTGGTTACTCGTCAAAGCCACAAAGCTTAACACAGACGAAGTCGTGGCTAGAAGACCTTTAGTTTAACCCCTATACATAACATTAAACAAGCTATGGTGGTAAAGTTACGTGGAAAACAAATGTCTCACCGCCGGGTCCCGGAAGAAGGGACAGGCCAAAGAAGTGCTGGTTTTACGTCGTAAAAGATGACATGTGGGCCAATGGTCTTTCTAGACCGAGCAAAATGGAGTAGAAGGAGCATTAAAGCGGACCCTGGACTCCGATGAAGGAACCAGGACGACCGTTAGGAAATGACGATGAAGCTCTTTTTGTATTTGATAGAAGCCACTTAATGGTAGGTACGTATTCAAACATCAGTACACAAACGCCAACAGTTTGATTGAAACCAAGAAAAAAAATTAAACCACACAGCTACAACACAACACTAAAATAGTCCAACAACACGATCCAAACAGTTTAACAATAACAACAAACCAATCTCGCTGTGAAATGTACGGAGTGAATGCGCCAGTGTAAACCCCCCTTGTAAATCAGTTAGCGAAGATTGTGCCCGAAGATGACGCCGTAATGCGGTTGCCGCGGATACGCTACTGTTTAGCACCCCTGACGGAGGGTAGGGTTGGTACAACTGAGAGTAAGAGCTGAAAAGATAAGAATAAAAAAACTTTATAAGAAAAATTAAAACTTTAATTCTTTAACAATTATTAACAATATTATAGCGATAGAGTCACATGGTTTAAGATTGAACATATTAAAAGATTTATTCATCTTGTTTAGCTTTACATGTCACTCGTTTTACAGATTTTATATAATTAAATCTAATATATAAGTACGATAATAAAGTATTCGTATTTCGTACATTGGGTTAAAGCCCCCATAAGGCTAATGATGTACTGATACTGACTTTTATGCATTGTCAAATATAAACAAAATCTTGAATTTTCATTCCAGCTGAGGTTTTGAGGTTTGCATTTAATTGCCATAAAGTAACAATATTATTCATATCGTATATTATTCATAGCTCAGTTGCTAATTATTTTGTATCAGGATCCAATTTATTGTCTTTTGTTTTGCCTTATAAGATTTTTGCGTAGATTAAAGTTGACTAAGATGGCTTAATGGTAACCCCGGGGACCGGATGTAGGGGCATCCGGTTCCCACTAAGGGTACGGGAGGCGCGCGCGGAGTCCCCGCGCACCTTTCGAGAGGGCCGCAAGGCGTTCGAGCGTGGCCAACGCCAACGCGAGGGGGTGTGTGTGGGCAAAGCCCTACCCGGGTCTCAGGCACACCCCCACTAAATCGCAACCGGAGGGACCTGTCGGGTTTTAGTGGGTAGTCTGGCTCTTCCAGGAGTCCCACATAACCTCTTGCCGCCCCACGGCAGGGGGTATGCGTCAAAGCATTTCCCGACAATAAAAAAAAAAAAAAAAAAAAGATGGCTTAATGTTGTAATAAGAAGAAGGAGTAGCAACAGTATCGACATTGACAGATACACTGTCCTGGCAATTTTGTGTCGAGTAGAACGTAGCTTTGATTACTTGACACATTCTTCATAGACAACCCTACGTCACCCAGTGTCGTAGCCTAAAGGGTTTCGCTCCCGCCAAATTGTCGTTTAAAAACAACGCTATTAAACAAACCGCGGGCTGATGCGTTTTGCGAACTCATAAATATTAAACAGACACCGTTATTGCGCGAAATGAACTGTTTCACGTAAGTATTTTGAGGTTATGTTGGCATTATACGCGGGTTAAGGAATGTTCTGGTAAAACATACGTTCCTCTTTTCTACCATCGTTGATCTGTATAAACAAATCAATAATGAGCACTCATTACTTTAAAGTAGACATAATTGTTAGATACTCTTAACGGCCGACTTATTTGAAAGATTTTTAGTCAACTTCTGAATTTTAACTCACCCTAACCTACCTATCTGGTAACCTACATTCAGGTCCTTATGTGGGCAAGTTTTAAGTAAGAACTTCTCTCTAGCTCCCATATCACTAGATATAAGTTTCGTTTCGTTTTGAACTCCGGGAAATTAACACATTTACTGTTTTTCAATGGATTATGTTATTATGAGAGTTAAAGCCTCCTGAGTTGTCGAAATCGAATTTAAACAAAAGACTGGTGCTTATTTGACGCAATTTCCAAACGTGGAGGAGGGCATTACGCTATCTACCGCGTCGGATCAGTGAGCGCGAATCACAACTCAACTCGAGACGCGGTTTCGATACGAATGGGTAAAACCTGCCTCTTAAGTGCCAGGTTTGAAGTTACCTTAAAGAATAGTATAAATATTTCACAACGTTACATACATTGATCTGACTACGTGTAAAGTAGCTTAAGTACTTTTGTAACAGATGCACCAATTGTGTAACAAATATACCTTAATAAGTAGATACATAATTATTATAATACCCAGACCAGAACAAGCAGTCATGTGCATACACACAAATTTTGGTCTTGTGCAGGGATCGATCCCCCGACAACTCGGTCTAGGCAACTTCTTGAACAAGAAACCAAGCGATTCGTGTAATTAAAATATGTAATTTATTTTAAAATTATGTGTTATCCTCCGCCTTAACACAGTCTCACCTGCTAATCGCTTATGGAGAATAAGAATACACGTGAGTTGTATCGTTATGCGATACTTTTTCCCAATCAAATGGCTTGGAAACTGTGTGTTCTGCGATATATCTGCTTTATGACATGAATTTAAAGTGAGAGATTATTGTAGAAATTACACTTTTTGGACATTTAAATGGATGTATCGTTTCCTATGTTCAATTTTTATTTTGTCTTTGTTGTGAAAAATTTTATGTTTACGAATGTTTCTAAGGAAATATTAGTTATTTCAATAAACAAATTACTCGGACTAACACACCAATTGCACAGCTCCAAACTAAGCTTGAAGCTTGTAGTATGGATGATAGGGAACAGATAGACTTACTTAGATACATTTTGTAAACATCCATGACTCGATTACAAATGCTGATGTTCATCTCACAAACATTTGCCCCTAGCTAGATTTACCCTTGGTTTTTTAGCTAGGGCCTCTGAATTCTAGATCTACGGGCCTGTCAAATGTGTTTGTTTGATTTGAATAGGCTCTGTAACTACTAGACCGATTGTACTCGTAATATGTTTTCGTACAGATATGACAGTTAAAATTCCAAAAAGCTATAAACTGGCTATGAACGAACATGGGTGGTACAAATTAGCATAGTAAAATATTTAAAAAATATAGGATTTTAGACTTTCGCGTTGCATAATGACACTAGTATTATTTAACGGGACTTAACGCAGCCGAAACGTCAAGCAGTAAGTAGTATACATATACTACATAATTAATATCGCGTTAAGTCCCGTTAAATAATACTAGTATTTAAAAAATGTCAAAATACACGGTTAGGAATACCGAGAGAGGTAGAGCTTTGAAACTTCCATTCGAATGAGCCGCTTGTCTGGGGAAGTACCTCCACCTACCAGATCACAGTGAAATAGACCTTCGTAACTGTTGTTCTATGTTTCTGCCGGTGAGTAAGGCCACCAGAGCTGAGTTAGGTATTATTAGGTAGGTTGAGTCAGGTATGGGGTTTTAAAGGGCGGCAACGCATCGTCGACATCAGATGTCCATCGGGGGCGGTGATTGCTTACAATCAGGTTTGCCACCTCTGCCATAAATAAAAGTGGAAGAAAAAAGAAGACCTTATATGTAAAGTGGTGCCTGTACCTACAGCATCTTCGGCATTTACCACATACCCAGAACAATATTTCACCTAACACGGATTGCGCAAGTTCCACACAGCATGTAAATGATCAGTTTGCCGCAATCTGCGCCGAGTGCTGTAATGAATTGGCTGGCCGTGATTGATGTGGCTGCGCGTCATCCGCTAATGGCAACCGGGGTAGGTGTACACACTGGGTGGAGGAAACGCGGCGTTTTAATTAAACTCACTAGAGTTACTAGCCTCCCACCAGCTATATGGTTCACTAGACAGCAGTATCCTGCAGGAATGTGAGATTTTACAGAATCTGTGCCGAGTGCTGTAATGAATTGGCTGGCCGTGATTGATGCGGCTGCGCGTCATCCGCTAATGGCAACCGGGGTAGGTGTACACACTGAGCGAAGGAAACGCGGTGGTTTTGTTGATTTACTAGAGTTACTACTAGGCTCCGATCAGCGGCATCGGCTGCGCGACATCTACTAATGGCTGCCGGATTAGGTGTTCACACTGGGTGAAGGAAACGCGAAGGTTTTATCAGCTTACTAGAGTTACTAGCCTTTCACCAGCTCTTTAGTTCACAAGACAGCGGTAACCTGCAGGAAAAGGGTGTTTTTCCGGGTTTATGATCAGTTTGCCGCAATCTGCGCCGAGTGCTGTAATGAATTGGCTCGCCTTGATTGATGCGGCTGCGCGTCATCCGCTAATGGCAACCGGGGTAGGTGTACACACTAGGCGGAGGAAACGCGGTGCTTTCATCAACTTTTTGCTAGTGGTAGTGCCATGCTGTTTTACAGGACGAATGGGCCGGCTCGTCCGGGGAAGTACCACCCTCTCAGATAACATCAGCGTGAAATAATTAGTATCTACTATTGTGTTTCGTCTGGTTTGTGAGTGTGCCGGAGGCCCACACCCTTTAAAAGGCCGGCAACACATCAACGATACCTCTGGTGTCGCGGATGTCCATGGGCGGCGGTGATTGCTTACCATCAGGTGACCCGCTAGCTCGTTTGCCGCCTCAGCAATAAAAAAAATTCACTACGGAACCCCAAAAAAACTTACTACTGTTACTACTAGGCGCGTCATCCGCTAACGGCGGCCGGGGTAGGTGCACACACCGGGCCAAGGAAATGCGGTGGTTGAACTTACTAGTTACTACCAGCATTTGTGGCATGGCCCGCGTAGACAGTGGTAGACACCAGGGATGTGATGTTTTTAGGGCAGGAAAGTAGTAATTTTCATGGTTTATGATCTGTTTGCTGCAATCTGAGCCGAGTGCTGTAATGAATTGGCTGGCCGTGACTGCTGCGGCTGCGTGGCGGTTTTAATATCTTATCGAAGTTCCGCCTAGCCTTCCACCAGCGGCATGGCAACACCAGCCGGTGTTTGCAACATTTTTTTATGTGTATTTTTATTAAGATAGGTAGTTTTTATTAACAGCACAAATATAACATAGATATTCTTATATTTTTATTATGTGTACGAAACAAGAAAGCTTTTCTATAACGGTATTTCCCCGCAGCGGTTTTCCATCCAGTGCATATTAAGGGTGAGCTGGCATTTCATTACATAACGAAATATGATTCACCGCTGCCCGGTGAGATGGAAAAGACGTTTACACTGGACCTGCTATGTTTGTCTGTCTGTTACCAGTGACGTCAGCAGTTTAGCTTATGCTTATGTTGAAAACCGAACTATTTTTATACTTTTGAAAATATTTAAATATGCCTTTCTTTGTTTCAGGTATGGCAATTTAGAGATAAAAGGTACGTGAAGTTAATTTAAGTAAAAAAAAAATTAACGCCTCTAGTTACTCATTGTTCATAAAAATATTTCTAGTGATTTTATAATAATATTTTTTGTGACTAGGGTAATCTTAAAATGGAATAAGCACTTACTATATTTCACTTTTGAAGTTGCGCAATAAAACAAACAGTTGCTCAATTTCAAAAAGGCTGTATAAACCCCCAAACGCAAATTCATCATCAGCCTACCGCAATCCACTGCTGGACATAGGCCTCTCCTCAGGCTCTCCACTCAGCCCGATCCTCGGTGACTCGCATCCAGCTCCTGCCAGGAACTTCTTTTCCACGAACTAATTTTAATTATCTTCTATCAATCATCATATAATAACCACGATTATTTAAAACCATCGTTTATGATACTTTTACCTTTGAACTAAGTCACACTCGTGACTCGATACAGTACCTACACTTTATTTGACCAATAAATAATCTTGTTCACATAATTACCTACCTTTCGAACGGATTTTATTCGCAAAAAGTATTACTCGACCGTCTCATATAAATCCATCTCACCGGAACAAACAAGACGACATTGTGTCCATATTCTCCGAGCTATGTCAAGAGACTTCGGCATATGTGACAGCTCAGTGCAATCTACTAAATGGTCCCGTGAAGCTAAGAAACAATATTCAGTGGATTTAGATAAAGTTACATTCATAATTTAGAAAAAAATCTTATTGGCTATTAGGCGCAAAAAGTCAAAAAGCCAGTACCATAGTCCCATGCATGAGGTACTGCTCAACACAAGTGACTCACGGTACCACCGACCATACCCGTGGTACGGTGGGCAATGCATTTTAAAAGCAATTGCAATCCCACCAGTTAGAAGTTCACACGTAATGTAGTAAGTTTTAGTACAATACAACAATTAGCAAAACAAGGACAAGCACAATCTTTAAAGTAATTCATTGTTAATGCCATTAAGATGGTTTTAGTTATTTAAATACGCAAGGGGACGTATCATGTAAGAGTATTTTTTGGTTCACATTGACAGTCCCGAAACTACTAAATAGCAAATTGACTATATATTAATCACAATTAAGCCTGAAAAAAACAAAATTGGTAAATTTTCTAGACTTTCATCATTGTCTAGACTTTCATCATTTAAAACAATATAAGATATATTTCACAATGTAGTGTTCTCTATTTTTTAGGGTTCCGTAGCCAAATGGCAAAAACGGAACCCTTATAGTTTCGTCATGTCTGTCTGTCTGTCTGTCTGTCTGTCTGTCCTGGTTCGTTCTCCGCCGATTGCCACGAAAATTGGTGGAGAGATGTATAGTGATAATTCAAGAATTGGTTTTTAAAATTATCGAAAAATAATCAATTTTTACCCCCCCTCCCATACAGCGAAAAGTTAATTCTAAAAAAAAAATTCGACTTAACCCATCGTGTAGGGTATCGTTAAACAGGTATTTTTAAATACAATAAAACTCGCCTTGAAACCATGTGGATCAAACACCCCAGTCTCGAGATATATTAATACAAAGTTAAAATTAGAGCGTCCCCCCCCCCCCTTAACTTTTGAAATACTATTACAATAATTCTGAAAAAAATGTCCAAGTAAGTACTTTCAACGAAAGCTATAGCGAACTCTGTATCATACATAGTTATTTTTATACATTTCGACCAACTTATGACGTGCAGTTGCCCTTACTAAATGTTGTCTTAAGCGGTCGGGCTATCTTTTAGCTACGGAACCCTTTCATGGGCGTGTCCGACACGCTCTTGGCCGGTTTTTTTTATACAATATTATGGTAGAATATTCTTTCGTGGCTCCGAGCTACGATTCTGACAGGTCCACTGCGTACCCTTGTCCAATTTAATTATATTAGCCAACTTCTAGCGTATTCGCCAACATTTTTCATTCCATCCGAGTGAATAATTTAATTGTTGGCTGCATTCTCCTTTCAGCTCAATGTTAAATTTAATTCATTTTGTACAAATGAATTGTAACTTTTCCTAACACTATGAAGCCGGTATTATATTTTTATTTTTAATTTTGTTACACAACTTCAGAACTTCAATGCTCAAAATACTAGGTTTGTTTTGTTCTTATAATAATTTTATGACGTTGAGTTTGAACAAAATTAGAATTTGGAAATAGACATAACATATTTTATACATCAAACCTTTAGAAAAAGTAAGTAACAAATTAGTTATACGGTAGAGAAAAACTTACTTTTCTGCGATGCCACAAACAATCATTACCGATTTCGGATCCGTAGCAGTACCTAATTACCTTATTGTCTTAACTTTTTGACCTTATAAATGAAAATATCCTGAAAAACAAAGACAATGTCATGATCTCTTCAATTCTATCCCAAGGAAACGAAGATCATAAAGAAAAACATTTACTTATCAATGCAACACTAATATCATATCCATGCATTTAATCACCAAAGTGCCTTATTGTATTGTAGCGCCCTCTGCCCCTGCCACGATACAATATAGCAGTAAATTTCAATCAAAATGATGCTAACGGCCGGACAGGGTGACGGGACTATTCTGTGTTGACATTGCGATGCAGTATTGTTTGTGGAAATTCTAACCATTACGTATAGAGTAGACACCTCGAAGTAATATTTTCTTATACGCACTGTTGTTCATGGACAACAGTTGCTGACGTTGCGTTGTTAGACGCTTGAAATTTGGCATGCTGGTACCTTAGTAAGCTTAAAGCTTAGTTGCAGCAGGATTTTGCAAAATTCCCACGGGAACGAGAGTTAGCGGGAAAAAACATTTGTATGAAAAAATCTAAGCCTCAACCGATTTTGATGAAAATTGGCACAGACAACCTTTAGACCCTCAGAAAGAATATATTATTGCGAAAAAAGGGATCTGAAATACACGCAATCGAAATCGCGGGCGTCCGCTAGTTTATAAATAGATAGTTTCCATCAGAATAGTGTCGCGTTATGGCGGCGACGGGCGGATGAAATATGCGGCCGGAGCGGAGCAGAGAGAACACGACAGGACACTTTAAAATATTAGCGCGATATTGTTGTTGCAGCACACTGCGGATTGAATCATACGCGGACGACTGTTTTATGTGGTGTTAAGTTGCAGAATGTATTCAACTATTGAAGGTCAGGTATGTGTTTCCCTATCGAGAAAACTCGAATAAAAATTCGATTTCAATTTTTGGAAAACGTGGCAAGTGAGTGCTGCTAGTGAGTAAGGTTGCCAGAGCTCAGTTGGGGAGTGTATGGGGTTAAGGCCGGCAACACATCAACGATACCTCTGGTGTCGCGGATGTCCATGGGCGGCGGTGATTGCTTACCATCAGGCGACCCGCCAGCTCGTTTGCCGCCTCTGACATAAAAAAAAAGTCCCAGTAATGATCTGCTTTCGTAGATTAAGAGTAACGGAACTAAGCGGAGAAGTTGATCATTGAATAGATTACTTAAGGGCTAAGTGACTTTGGTATGAGTGTTAGCGCGATTCTAACAATGCGATTCATACGCGAAGGTTTTATGTTTATCTACCTCAAAACACCTCGCGTACAGTTATTTAAGTAAAACCAATTACTTCACGTGCTTATGTCTATCTTACCAACACTATGCTCGATTATTTTATGCGCATATGTAAGAGCATACGCGCAAGCTTTTACGTTAGATTGATCACGCATATTGTCAGCAAAATAATAGTGTTTTCCTAACCGAGTTTCGAGTTTAGGTGAACCATCGTAAACAAGTATATTGCAAGGTCTATTCATGAAATTTCTGTTCTGTGAGAAATGTCCGACCAGGCGTGTCCTATGATTTCCAGGTCTAGTAATTGGTGTAAGTGTTAGATTTTTTTTTTCTATGCTTTTTAGAAAATTCAATCTTGGAATCTGGAAGTTTCGTTCGTAGTGAATGAACCAGGAACATTATTTTTTGGTTCATGCAACAACTCATCTTTTTAAATGACGAGCAATTGTTGTTACTGAGATACTTATAATAAGAAACACCAGGTAATACCAGTTTAACTAAAAATATCCCTGCCTAGATTTAAATCCAATCTTATCGCTTAGTATCCCAAGCCGTTGACCGACCATCTTGACCGCACTATAAACTTTTTAAACGCACACATTTTCCAACAACTTCCTAACCAAAAACTAAACTATTCGACGTATTGTCGCCTCGTATTTTATAGCGTCTCGAATTTACTGTCCAAGCTTAGTTCGGAAGTGTGCGTATGTGGCGAAAATCGCATATTTGTCACGAAGAAACGTGAATATTGAGTTCGCTTTCCACAGATTGGTGATGTTTTGTGGGAAAACTTCGTACATTATAATGTAGCTTTGTGTGTTGTGGTGTTTGGTTAGATTTTTTTGTTTTGATAGATTGTATTATTAATAATTGTATTATTGTGTTCGTTTTTTGTTGTAAATTGACAGATTAGAAGTGTTTTTTGGATGATTAAAACAAATAACTAAAATACAAATGAATTAAGCATCGTCGCATTAGACCTGGGAACGATAGCACTCGTTAATTAAGGAAATCTGATTAATTAGTAATTGATCAAAATGAAATGTTAGATGACTTAAAATAACGCCTTTATTATTGTTACAGTAAAAGATGCTTTTAATGAAAATTCCTCTACAAGGACCGTATTTTGGCCGTGGTCAAACCGGTCCATTGCAAAAGATAGCTTGGACTTTTCACCGACTACTGCGGTGATAAAGAAGCATTCAAAAGGCGCACCCAAAAACTAGGCTACGAAAAGTTTTTCAGAAAAACATTTCGCTTTGAATAAGGCCAAACAAAACATCTCGTCGGGAGTTGTTAACATTAAATCATACGAGTAACTTCACACACATCTCGTTTACATACGAACATAGATTTAAATTGTTAGATATGCCCCGACGGACGGGCCAAATGGTCTAGTGATCAGAGACCCTGGCTACAAAACCTAGGGTCACGGGTTGGAATCTCGCTAGCGGCAAATGTTGAAGTGATGAACTTCGACATTTGTACTCGAGTCATGGATGTTTATACAAGTATTTAAGTATGTCTATCAGTTGCCTAGCTTCCTTAGTACAAGCTTCGAGCTGTTTGGGGTTAGGCAATAGGTGTTTTAGGCTAAGGAATTGTTTCCTATGGCATGACCTACGTTTCAGTATGCTGTCACTACGATGAGAAGTGACGGTCGCTTTAAATTTTAGTGCCAAATCCCGAGCGGGTCACTGTATGGTGAGGGCATATCCAAAGATTTAGATCTATGCATACGCACGGAAGAGAGACCGGACGAGGGTTCGGCAGGTTGTGGTTTACGACCTCTGCTTGCTAAAGTTGCTGGTACATGCCGATGGTAAACAAGTGTGATAAATAACTTGAAATGGTAATTTATCATGTTTTTTCCAAAGGACCTGACATAATAAATAAAACATTTGCATAGTAATATTATGTACCTATGTACCTAACTTATACCTTTTTCACAATATTGTGGCGGGCCCTTTTGATCTAGTGGTACTGGCTAAAAAACCAAGGATCACGGGTTCGAATCCCGCTAGGGGCAGATGTTTGTCATTCACACTTAACCCAAGCCATGGTTGTTTAAAAAAGAACTAGAGTATTTCTATCAGTTCCCCAGCCTCCATAATACAAGTACGAGCAGAGAGTACATCGGCATTTGTACTCGAGTCATGGATTATTTAAGTATTTCTTTCCGTTTCCTAGCAGCTTAGTTCGGGGCTAGGTAATTTGTGTATAGGTGCTAGGAATTTATATTTATTTATTTATTGTATAAGGATTAAGGATAGTTAGTTTTGTGTTACAAAAACGACATTTATCATGCTTGAGTAACATAAAGTACTTTCAATAGTTCCATAACACAAGAAACATAATAAAGAAGGGCACCTACATATTTGCCGCCAGTTTGATACGTCCAAAAACTCAATATTCTAAAGAGGGTAAGATTGTGTGCAAATTAGATTGTTTGCGACGAAATATGGACTCCGGTCATCTCGGGAGACATTGTATTTTTATTATAAGTAAGTGTATATTTTGCAAAGATGGGAAGAAAGTAAGATAAAAATACTTTCATTTGCGTCAGTATTATAATGGTGTACTATAATGGATACCTATTCTTAATATCACGTCATTTTAACTACGAGTATGCTGATTAATAACATGGTTTAAAATAAATTCGCTTTATTCAGTGTGTACTTATGAGTATGTTTGTCTGGTTAAATCTAAGCATTCATAACTGGTTGTGTATCTTACAGTTAAAACTAGACAACCTGTTTTTATTTTTTCATTAGATACATTAGTGATTCAAGAGGAAGGTTAATGGGTATAATACAGTCATAAATATATAGGTAGTATAGTAATAATTTAGTATCAGAATTGCATAATTAAGCGCAAAGGCGGGGTGGCCAGATAATTATATCCTAAATGTGTAATCCTTAATTTAAAAATAAAGAAATATTACTTAGTCAAATTGTGCTCGTCGTTGTGAGTATCCATACTCGTACACTATAAAATAGCTACGAAAGCTATGTATAAAATCATGTGCCCTACAATTAATCAGAAATAAATATTAACAAAAATAAATGAGATCCAAATACAAATACAAATTCAAATACAAATTCATTTATTTGCATAAAAAGTGGATGAATGAACCACGTAAATACGATTGTCCTTGTGAACATATATTCACATAATTGCTGTCCTTTTCGTGAATTACTTAGTCTTGTTATAATTCTATATTACAACTTACGGAAACTTACCTCGGAAATAAAAATAATGTTCTCATCCTTTTGCAACCTAGCGCCTTCACCTTCAAGCTAGCAATATCGGACGGAAAACGAAATATGCTATTATAATATTGCAGGCGCTACAAATGAGATGTCCGTAGTATAGCTTTACGCCCGGCCCCGCCTACCTATTACCTCGCCGCCTCGGGACACGTGGAAACATGGCAACTTGATGCAAAGTTAACTTTTACTAGATGTGTTTATGTTAGAAACAGGATATTTCAAAATGTTTCTCGTAAAGTTGAATAATTTTATTAATGGCCAAGTCAATCTTGGATTGTGCGCTAATTAAAGTCGATCATAAGTGGATATTGACCTAATCTTATTATCGCCGGAAAAACAAAAGCTCACATTATTGTATGCACCAAGTATAAATGTCTGTAGAAATATAATAGATCACAAAGACTCTCTCTTTTTTTACTGAAAATTAAAGTAAGATTATTTTTTATTTGGTGTAGGTAAACAGGAACGCCAGATCAGGATGTTCAGTAAATATATAGAAATCCGGAATTTGTCCAGCGTAATAAATGACCCTAGGTAGTAGGAGAGATGATTTATCAATTTACTAGACGCTGAAAAAGTGTTTTAATTGTATCGCATCTAGACTATTCTGACATCCGAAAACTATTCCGTGTAGCGGATAAAAAATATGAAGAGGTCCGGGGTAAAATATGTAATATCCATATTGGCTAGGTGCTACCGGTTCGGCATATTGAGTGCTCTACTTACACATTCTGTGGAATAATTGCTTTGTTTATATTAAACACAAAATAGCAATATCTTTTATCAGCACTATTTCTGATCTAAGTGGCTCTCGGATTTGTTGAACTCAGTTATAGTGTAGAAACACACCACACACGAAACATTCGACGTAACGTAAAATCAGACGCGTAACTTCCGTCTCGTTTTTTCTGCCTAGTGTGTTTCTATACATACTCTTAGATAAATTATTTGTAACATCATTAGTTTTTGTCTTTTCCCTTACGTAGAAAGTACTAGGAACTAAAGACATTGTGTCGCTGCTAAATTCAAATATTTAGAATTATCCTGTTGGTCTATTGGACAGGGATCCTGGCTACAAATCCTAGGCTCGCGGGTTTGATTCCCGCTAGGGGCTAATGGTGTGGTGATGCATATTGGCATATGTATATATTTCTTTATGTTTCCTCATTATATGCCTACTACAACACAGTTCTTGCGCATTCCAACTTGTCTCTACAAAACACCAACCACAATATTACTCGGATCTCGTACCCAAAACTTGAGTATTATCTCTGGAATATGCATAACAATATTACACACGAGCTTCCCGCGGACAGACAAACAAACAGTTGTTCTAACAGTTACAGGAAGAGGGTTCCGCACTCACTCTCTTATGTTCAACCGACTGGATTTACAGGGAATGGTGAAAGTAAGAGGTTTGGAGGCGGTAGATTCATTTCAATATTTTCGTTGATTGCTGCGTGTCACTCTTAAAAAATAGGCTGATTAATGTTATTATGAATAATTACAATATAATATGTTTGAAGTGTTATAATTATTATTATTATGTAGAAGTTGACCGCAAGCCATCCTTCGAGCTACTTAGATCTCATAAAGAGGGCTGTCCATGTGTGGCTAGAGTCAGGTTTAAGGCTTGATTTTCCCAACAAAACGACCTAGAAATTACCACCTAGAAATGCAGAAGGTACCCTCATTTCTTTACCATAAACCTGTCATTTCAATCTGTCACTATAATTATGGCATGCAATATTTTATTAACAAAAACATGTCAGCAAGTTGATTTCAGATCCCTATCGCAATTAAAGGTAGCCTTTGTCCTTTCTCGGGGTCTAAAGATTGTCTGTGCCAAATTTCATCAAAATCGACTGAGAGGTTTAAAAGCGGGAAAGCGTAACAAACGGACAGGCAGAGTTACTTTCTCATTTTTAATGTTAGAAGGGATTAGCAAAGATGTGCCAACTGATTAAATAAATGAACAAGATACCGCAAATATTAGAAGGGATTAGAAAAGATGTGTCCACAAATTGAATAACTGAACAAGATACCGCATCCATTACTACATCTTCTTACATCCCAACCACTTCCGCGAGCGCGCAACGCACATTCGGGAGTTATGCAGATTCGTCGCGTATTTATTGGGAAACTTTACCAGATAGGAGGCGACACGGTGAATCTGATTCCGCCCGCGATATCGTTGAGATTTATTGCCGATATAAACGGCGATGGTAGAGTTTGAGATTTCTTATTTACTCGTACCAACGTACTCCCCTTATTAGAATGTGGGTACGGAGTACATAGGAGTATGTATGTTTGCGCGAATCGAAGTGAACAATGTCCTTCACCTACGTATATAACGACTAAATTGATGTTTAGAGGTTTTATAAAAAGGACTAGCGGCCGCCTACGACCCCGTCCGCGTGGATTTCGATTTTTAATAGCCTAAAGCCTTTTTGAAAAAATGTTTTTGTGTCATGACTTCCTCGTCAAATGGACTATCCAACACAAAAACATTTTTTCAAATTAGTCCACTAGTTCCTGAGATTAGCGCGTTCAAACAAACAACGAACAAACAAACAAACATACAAACAAACCCTTCAGCCTTATATATTAGTATAGATTAGTATAGATTAACGTATATTCCAATAATTCAGGGAGTACAATATATTTCAAAAACAAATCTGATTGACCCGTAGCTGTGCTACGATAGCTCCAGCCGAGTCGTATGAATTCGTCTATTTGCTACGGCTTGAGGCTTGAGTCTCCACCAAAACGGAGATGCGCCGTAAGTAGCAATTAGGATTTCTTTAACTCCGCACATACCTAAACGACCTGAACATTTACCAACTAATTGTTTTAAAATAGTTTTAATAATGTTCCCGCTACATGACGTGTTTCAATTTTCCCATTAAACTTCCGCTGCTTACATCTTCGGTACTAATGCAGTGAGATTTTTTTGTTGGTTTGCTTGTTTGTTTGAACGCGCTTATTTAAAAAACTACTGTTTTGATTTGAAAAAATATTAGTGTATGAAATCCACGCGGATGAAGTCGCGGGCGGCCGCTAGTTAGTTTATAGAACACTAGCGGCCGCCCGCGACTCCTTCCGCGTGGATTTCTTTTTTTCGAAATAAAAAGTAGCCTATGTTCTGTCTCAGGGTCTAAAGATTGTCTGTATCAAATTTCATCAAAATCGGTTGCGAGGTTTAAGCGGGAAAGCGTAACAGACAGACAGACAGACAGAGTTACTTTCGCATTTATAATATTAGTTGGGATTTTAATTATCTGCTCTTAACTTACGACCAGGAAGTTACTTAAACACTCGTTTCTATAAAAAGGTTTATTCCTATCCTTACTCACATATAACAAGTTATTTTAGCTAATACAAACTAATATCAAGACTTATAACACCCAAGGCTAGCTGTTACGTAATAAAGTCATCAATCAAAACGCTGCGAAACTTATATTATCTTTCCCGTTTCTCCCCAATAACTAAAAACGGTGGGTCCATAGATTTTATCTGCCAATGGAAAAAACACTATATCTACTGATTGACCAAATAAAAAATGGATGATTTATCATTTTTATTGCGAGAAAAACATGTTTATGAGCATCTTAAGGGGCGGCTGAGATGAGCTATTCTGAAAATGTAAGACTTTGCCGTAAGTACGAGGATGAAATGACAAAGTAAATAAAATTAACAACAGCAGAGTGATCTACCTCCTATGTTGTTTGAACTTCATTTATGTGTATTATATGTTAATTACCTTACAGAAGACCGCAGTGAAGTAGCACTTCGTAACTGTTGTGCTATGTTTCTGCTGGTGAGTAAGGTTGCCAGAGCTCAGTTGGGGAGGGTATGGGGTTAAGGCCGGCAACACATCAACGACACCTCTTGTGTCGCGAATGTCCATGGGCGGCGGTGATTGCTTACCATCAGGCGACCCGCTAGCTCGTTTGCCGCCGCTGACATAAAAAAAAAATAATAATATTTACTAACATCGATAATTATATCGATGACAGGAATAACGAAAAGTAAACGACTGAAAAGATTGTATTGTTACTGATTGTTACCTGTAGTTTTGCATACGCCATTTCATAACCGGCATAGATCGACGTAAACATGTTCTATGATAAACAATGTTATGATAGTCCGACAAAATATAATTAGTGTCAAAATAGTAAAGGTAAGTTCACTAATTTTTAAATGCTACGAGTTACCTGTGCAGTGATAGTGCTGATTCATCACTACATAGTATAAAACAAAGTCGCTTTCTCAGTCCCTATGTCCATTTGTATGCTTAAATCTTTGAAACCATGCAACGGGTTTGATGTGTTTTTTTTTAATAGATAGAGTTATTCAAGAGGAAGGTTTTTATGTATAATACATGCATAGTATAGTAGAGAAACACTAATAAACTTAGGTGCACCCGTGCGAAGTCGGGGCGGGTATAATACTAGATTCTTTATAATAAGAAATCCAATGAAGAAAATTGTAAAACAAACTATTATTTTCCCATCTCTCTCGCAGAATCACCCCAACGCTTTAGTATAGAACAAAATAATCATCGGACAATCGTAACTTCCCCGGGGGATTGTTTCAACTGCAAACGACTTCTTCGGCCGTTTTTGATTATCATTGTGTTTTTATGGACACCACTTTCACTAGGGTAAGTTTTGTTTTTAACACGGAAAACTTGGAAATTGTTTGTTTTGTTTATAAATATTAGATGGATGTTTGGTTAGCGAACAGATTATGCGCTCTGTTGATTACCAAGTCATTTTAAGTTATTCATATTTCAATAACTCACTAGATCTTTGACAATGATTTTATAATAGTTTTATTATCATGTATAGAAATGTATGCAGTTTAGGAATAATATTTATCTTCTCTGCGCAGTAGACTAATGTAGTGCACGAGTGAGTTTGCAAGAGAAGGTGCTATTCCTATTCCGTTTTCCAAGTCTCTCAATTCTGGCTAAATGCTTGACAGTCTTAAGTCCCCCAAAAACTATCTCATTATTTTTAAAAGTAAGATATCCCTGACTTCATTCCAAATTCAAATACCTTTACCCATAAAGAAGTCGGTGGTAAATCTCTCTTTCGCAGCATACCGACCGAAAGCACGTTATCAGTGAGTTACTCGCTATCTCCTCTCAGTATTCAGAAGGTGTTCCCAGTCATTACTCGCACAATATAGATGTTTAAGTGAGCATTTAATATTTTATTAGAGCAAGATTCGCGGAGGACGCGAAGCGATGTAGGGTTGTGAAAGGGTTGAATGAAGAAATGGTTACGGATTCTGCAGGGCAATGGCCATTAACCATAAACAACCTTAAAAGTGGTCTCAGGAGTTAATAGGTCTCGAAAATTAGACTTTTTACAGTGTAAAAAACAAAAAAAAAACCTGAAATGAAACTACTTCTATCCGGTAATATAATAGATGCATTAGCTTCTTTCCCTGATCTATAATAATGAACTCCTAAAAGCAGTGTCTGACAGTGCACTGCAGGCCTGTACTACTCATAGTACTATCTCATTTATTTCCGTTGGTGCAGGAAGAAGTGACTAAGATGTTCTTCAGTGACGATGACGATGATGCTCTAGACACTACCACCTAGAACAGTTCACAGTGGTTCCTATCCTGGTGGTAAATAGAGATATTGGTTAGTAATAAAAATGACAAGATCACGTTTGAAAACATGATTTTCGTTCGAATTTGTTTTGTTTATTTTTTTAAATAAGAGAGGGGTACACGCTACTCCCATACTTGATAGCAGAGGTAAAAACATTGAAAAGGTTATGAACGACTGACCCAAAAGAACATCGACAATGGATACTTCTAAGACAGCTTCTATACAACAACGGCAACCCTAAAAGTCGTAGAGTGCGCTATCTTGATCACGTAACGCGGATCGCGCTCGCGTCTTGCATATTCCACGGCTTTAAACCTTATCGTTTTATATAAATTAATTACTTGGAACAGAGAGAACGCTGGCTCCTTGTGTATTTAGCTTTGAAACATTGTCGGAGTGGAATTGAAACTTGGGTGCAAATTCCGAGCGTTGTTTCTTGTCTACAGACAAAGGTAGGGATTTTTTTTTCCAATAGAGAGAGAAATGACAATCACTTGGTGCAATTAATGGACGTGACAATCATGGCTTTCGGCATAGTTAATAGTTAATGAGTGAGAAGGAAACAAAGAAAAGGGGTTAAGTTCGATTTGGGACTCTCATCTTGAGCCCCACAAACGGCTGCAGGTTTAGTTCTTTTGCTCTATAATATACCTCTGTGTGTTGATGGATCATACAGATCGGCTTCTATCTACTGTCAATATGCTTAAATGATAAACAATTGTAACATTCTGAAGGGCATTTTGCAAATTATCTACTCTCTGAAACTTCACGAATGTCATTGGTCACTGACAATACTGCAAACAAAGCGTCACGGCTTATTAAATATGCGCGCCAAACAATCAATGACTTATGGCGACGCGAATAGGCACTCCATTACGGCCCTCAGCATACCAGCAGCGAACGATTGGCTGATGATGACGTCGAAAAATCTGATATAAATAGTTGACCATTAGACACAAATATGTAATATGCAGTGTTCAAAGCCAGCGGATGCTATTGGGCGTACCAGAGTGCATCTGTTTTTGCGCACGTTCTTGTGCTCTACAAACACTGTCTATGTTGATGGATCATAAAGATCGGTGTCTACAGTCAAAATGCAACCACCTTCAATTTTGAGAAACAATTCTGAAGGTTATATTGTAAATTCTCTTCTCTCTGAAACTTCACGAATGTCATTGGTCACTGACAAGTCTTGCAAACAAAGCGTCACGGCTTATTAAATATGCGCGCCAAACAATCAATGAGTTATGGCGACGCAAATAGGCACTCGCAGCCCTTACCATACCAGCTGTGAACAAATGGCTGATGATGACGCTGAAAAATGACCGATTGATAATATCTAATATTAATAAATAATGACCAATAGACACATGAAAAGCCAGCGGGTGCCATTGGGTGCCTAACTCTGGTACATTGTGCGTAATAGCGACGCAAATATGCACTCCATCATGGCCCTAAAGATACCAACTGGCTGATGAAAAAGTAGTATTAAGATATCAAATGATTTTAAAGTAGTCTTTTTTTCTATTGGTTCGCTTCGCATGGTTATTTACAAAACTGAAAAAAATCCGTTGTTTGACAGTTGTGATCGTTTCCTGCTGAAAAATTAAACTAGTATGGTACCTATACTCTTCTTAAATTGTGACAATAGTCATCAAAACTCTCACAAATATCACTGGTCACAGAAAAGCGTCACGGCTTATTAAATATGCGCGCCAAACAATCAATGAGTTATGGCGACGCGAATAGGCACTCCATCAAGGCCCTTAGCATACCGCTGCGCTGTTTTTGCGCCCAAAGAAATATTGTTCAGATTATTTTCACCAATATTTTTTCCTATTGCCTTTTTCCTGAGGAAAGTTTTATGTTCAGAAGCATTCATAATGAAATATTTCAAATTCTATATCATCACTTCTGTCCTGTAATGTGTCTGTAGATTTCTTTTTCCCGCAAAAAGTAACAAGTCTTTATTATTTTTTCTGGACTTAGCTATTGTTATATATTTTGGGTATTTTTTCTTGAAGAACATCAAAGTTCAGCAACAGTAAGCACTTCAACGAAAATTAGATTGACACAAGGAAAATATAGAGCTTGTTATTTCGAAGCTTATTTCTCTACAAAATACCTAAACAGCAAACATCTTCCATTGCTGCCAATAACCATTTTCACCGCGAAAAACAAACAAATCCACTAAAATAAAACAATACAATAAGTCAAAACTGAACGAGGAGAAATTAACTGAATCTCGAAGCAAGGTTCAAGTTGTTTTGTTTATATTTTTGAACATCAAACGTTTATAAGTTCCCATCGCTTTCCAGCTACCGAACACAGTGCTTACTTATGTATGAAACTTTCTTAAAAATGTAGGCGAAACACAAAATAGTCTTGCCGTTCCGAGTGGCGCTAGTGTCTACGGCTTTTTTTTTTAAAAGTTTAAATTTCCTACCCTAACTTTTAGTTCCCATTTCAACCACCAGTAAGTCTGGTGTGGTAAAACACAGTGTTTTGGTTTTCTGTGTCCGGGAGTCAGGAAGGCGACATTATGGCAGTGTCGCCGCCAAGTTTTGATGATTATTACTTTATTAACCAATATTGAGTGCAGAACGGTGGATAGGGTGGGTCGTACTGAGTGAATTGTAAAGTTAACACTTGGTTAACTAGCTAGCGTTAAACTGCGATGGTTAAATAATTGCATGCGTTTTTAATAATATGCAAAACAAAAGTATTACAGGCAGGGCAGAACTGTCATGGGCTAACAAAACACTTCCAAAATGTAAAGTACTGCCAAATGGGTTATGTAGGGGAAATTAAAATAATTTAATTAATCAAACAAGGTCCGTAACATTAAAAAATTAATATCGCTCATTATGTATTATAAACAGGGGTGATGTTTGACTAAAATTATTAATATTATCGAAATTATGGGTTATAAAAGACAAGTCTTACTTAAAAACTATGCAGTCTCTGTGATAGTCTATTCAACTACTATAAAATATAATGAAGCTTCCTAAATATTCATAATTGATGTTCAAAACATTGTCACGTTTAATGCAAAATTACGACACCTTCCAATAAACTATCGAGAAAACATAATAATAAATTTAACCTCGGCTCAAGCTTAACTCGCTAACCGCATTCGATGTAACCATCCCTTAGGTTTCCCTCGGGAGCGGCAGTTAGCCGCAGCGTCGCCTCTTGATTGGGATAGTCGTAAACCAATCTACACCATCTCCACTATAGGGCTAGTGATGTGGTGAGATGTATCGATAAAGTGTTATCAAGATTATTCAAGTTGGGCATTTTTTATTATTACTTGTTTTATTATTTGAAAATTTGAAAATTAATTAAAAGTGCAGTTGAATGTTTCAGAAGAAAAATAAAACAAATAAACATTTTAAAATGTAACCGATAAAAATATTTCACAAGGAACAATCCGACGGACATTTTTTAATCGCCCAAACTGTATTTTTATAAGGTCACATTTTTATTTATTTTTTCCCTAAGAACCCAAGGTTTAAAAGTTATTCTAATTAAATAATAATACCCCCCGACCGTATTCGGCCATGGCGACCAGGATAATATAATATAGTGCACAAGTGAGTGCGCAACCACAGGTGCACTCCCTATTCCCTTACTCTTATTATACGGTGGGACAGCAATCTGACACGACCGTAGAGAGATCAGGCGCAAGACCAACGGCTTAACGTGCCTTTCGAAGCACGGCATTCTCTCTTTTTCTAATTATTATTAAATCTGGTAAAGTCTACGAGAATTTACAAATCATGAATATGCCATGTCTTGAAATTATTTTTTTCTTCATTTGCAATAACATTTTGTAGGTCACGATTTTCTAGCATTAGCTGGTGAGGTTACAAACCTTGAAATACTAGACTGCTTTTTAATTCCAGATGATTAAATAATTTTAAATAATATATTTTATCGACTACCAACATCCCTACGCGGTTTAAAACGCGACCATATCACATCAACCGTTTTTACACCGCAAGACTAGAGAGAGCTCAATTAATCCGACCCTAACGAAGGGTGATCAAACTTACGCACTACAAAGCTATTATGATTATCAAATAATCACGCGAGAGATTTCTGTAGCGATTTTATTATTTTTAATTTCGTTTATGACATTTTGTTTTCATTTTTTTATTGGTGAGTTGTTTGGTTTGAAGTTTGAGGAGTTTTGTGTGGTTGCACATACATATTATCTGGATATGATGCATGCCAAATCTTTTTTTTTACAGCACCACCTCTTATTGTTTTATTATCAAGATAATATTTGAACTAATAATAAAGAGGAAGTATTTAACTTTTTTTGTGAGACGAATCGTTGGGTCCACGAGCCCTTGACGGTTTGTTGGACCAATAGTAATTAAATTGATTTAAAGGTGACGGAGAAATAATGGATTCAATCTAAATGCATCGCATTATCACAAGCTGTTCTTGTTCCATAATCTTGTTACTGATGTGATAAAGATTCGAAAAAGTGGTTGATGCCTATTGGCGACATCATTTTATATTCTTTAGTAAAAAAAACACTAGAATGTTTTGAATTAATGTATGGGACATTCAAGGTATGCTTCATAGGGAGCCAAACAAACAGGAGTGTCACCTGATGGTAAGTAATCACCGCTGCCCATGGACATCAACAACCACACAAGGGTCGCAGATGCATTGCCTACCTTCAAGACCAAATAATACCCTCGCCAACTGAGCTCTACCGACCTTACTCACCAGCAGAAAAATAGCACAACAGTTACGAAGTGCTACATAACTGTGGTCTTATGTAAACCTCCAATACTTCCCCACGTGAGCGGCTCATTCTAGTGGAAGTTCCACTTAGCTCTACCTCTTTTAAATTATTTGCCATGCAATGATTTCAAACGACAGAAGGATTAAAGAAACGGGAATATAATCTGTTGTAAATAGAAGATCGGCCCTCACATCTGGATTTTTCGAAATCTATGAGTGGATTTGTGCTCACACCGTGCGGAAACCTGCACATTCAGTGATTTCTGACTTTAGTTCAGTCAGATCTGAGTGTGTAACCATGATCCAATCTATCTGGTTCCCCTCTATGGGTTACGAAGGTCTGATGGCAGTCGCTTCACTGTAATAAACAGACTTGCCAAATCCTGGATCATGGTCAAAGCGGACCCCGTATAGAAACGGGATAAACGCTAGGAAGAAGAAGCACAGCCATCGTACCACTCCATGTAAATGTACTCAGCAAACTTGAATATTCCCAGCAAACCTATGTGTTTTGTTTGACAACTTATTGGCGTGGAAACTGTTTGTCTCATTATTTGTGGAACTTGTTTCATTGTTGTTCGGACGCAAAGGTCTTGTTGTTCAGGATATTTAGCTAGTTTTCTATGATTTGTGTGGGATCTCATTTAGTGAGATTACTATTTTGTTATGTGGAAATAAAATTGAAAATCCACTCTGTTACACATCTTTACTAATATGTTTGAGTGTTTGAACGCGCTAATCTCAGAAAGTACTGGTTTGCATTAAAAAATATTTTTGCGTTATAAAGTTCATTAGTCGAGGGAGTCTGAAACCGAATTCCACGCGGACGGAGTCGCGGGCGGTCGCTATAATTTTTAATGTTTTATCGAGCAGTTTTTCAGCTATGTCGCATAATTACAAAAAATACCAAGGATATTATTTGATATAACTTTTAAATTTTAAAGACGGAAGTTGGACTTGTACCTTGTTTTCCCGATTCGTTCAAAATAATTTGAATAATGAAACATGTTTTTTTAGCCTAGGTATATGATATATTTTTTGTCATAATAAAATAACACGAGATCATTAAATATGGCAATGACCTAGTTTTAACTAACTATATTATGAATTTAATTGTTTCTTTTTAAATTCTTATAATATTTTTTTCAAATGCGCTCTATCCAGCTCTATCCCGTTTCAAAACTATTTTTTCCGTCGAGTAATGTCATCTAGCGAACTCTACCAAAATGACATAAGTTGGGGTCGTCCCGCCATCTAGCGGCAACATCGAGTAGCATGAACCCTGTTACCCCACTTCAAAAGTAATTCTTCCCTTACTAAGAGGAGGTTGTTTTAGTTAAAATCGAAAGAGGGCATTTTCTCATAACAAAATAATGTTTAGTAATTGTATTTTTATTGATTATTTAAAAATAATGTAGAAAGTTTAGCGTTGACATTTTCAGAATTGTGATTCAGAATTTAACTGGTAGATAGGTATTTTATATAAATAACTTGACTACACTACACACTAAGCTTGAGGCTTGTACTATAGATGCTAGAAAACAGATAAACATGCATAAATACTTATTTAAATATCTATGATTCAAGAATAAATGCCGATGTTCATCTAACAAACGTTTGCCATAACGGGATTCGATACCGCGACCCTTGGTTTTGTAGCCAGGGTCTTTCACCACTAGACACACAGGCCCACCAATAGAAAGAAACTCTGTACATCAATTATATCCTTCTAAACTATTGCAACAATACCTATACATTTGATAAAACCATTATGTTACTAATTAGTAACATAATAACCCAATTGGGTTAATTGTTCTACGTAAAAAACTATAAATAAAGATCAAACTGTTGTACTCAAATCCATCCATTATCCGTTAATTGAGTAATACAACAATATTTGTATGGCTGCCCGTACTATTCTCTAATGGAGTTTTATGGTTTACAAAGATCACAGGATAATTTACAATTAGACTAGGAGCTACGAAAATAAATCGCACTTCAAAAATATAAGGATGGTGTTAGATTTTTTTATCAAGATCAAAAATGATCGAATAGGTATTTAAACATTGTACAATTATACAATTGTGAATTGTTTCGCTACTAACTTTGTAGAGTCGTCAGTTTGTCGTCATATTATATTTCGTAAATAGTCAGTGGAATTTTCTATTAGATAACTCTCGTGATTACGGAGAAAATAGCATAGTAATAGTAACTTATTTCCTTATAGGAAAATATTTATAGATGACCAGGAACGTTTAAGCCTTTGCTCTTTTTTTGCTGGGTGTGGAATGAAAGTTACTTTATTTCCATACTAGCGGCCGCACGTAACTGCACGCGTGAATTTCGGTTTCCGCACATTTAGTGATATTCTACAGCTTAAAGACTTTCTTGTCCAATGTACTATAATATTGTTTTCAACAATTAATTGTTAACAATAAATATTGTTTGTATACAACACAAAAATATTGTTTCAATTAAGAAATAGAAAGCTTTAATGCTCAAACTGTGTACATAAAATATGTAATAAATTTAAACAAATTCGATCCTATAGTTGCTGAGATTAGCGCGTTTAAACCAAAAAACTCTTCAGCTTTATTATATGACTACAGATAGTAGCACCAAATCATTCAGAATGTAATTGCGCAAATTATACCAAACATAATATAATAATATAATATCTCTGGACATTATTCACACAGCGCCATCTAGCCCCAAACTAAGCATTAGCTTGTACTATGGGTGCTAGACAACGGATAAACATTACTTATATACTTTTTTTTTGTAAATATATACATATTATACATAGAAACACCCAGACCGATACAAACAGACATGTTCATGCACACAAATGTTTGTACCGTGCGGGGATCGAACCCGCGACCTTTGGTGTAATACCCGACTTCTCGACCATTACACCAAACGGCTCGTCATACATGAATAGTTCTTCTGTGACCTCCCAGACTATAAAGCAAAGTGCGCAAACTGGGCGGGCTTCCGTACTCGCGTTATGGCGCTTTGATCGCCCGGACGAATATAGAAGCGTTTTCTTTGGCTATTTCTTGATGAACGTAAAATTGACGTCTGCCTTTTAAAGATCAGTATTGAAAAATTGTATCTACTGTCTCGTGAGATCATGATCTAATCAAAACGTGAAGTAAACTGAGAAATAACTGCTCGACAGTTTTTCACTAACATCATGAAGCAAAATAGAAGATTTTAGTCTTTATTGTCTTAGTTTTAACATTCACACATTATTTCTATTGAAATACGTTTTCTTGTTATGAGCTCCCGGGCTATAGAATTAATTGCACAAGGAGTGAAAACTTCCGCGTCTACACTATTACTCTTTAATCGGTCTAATGATTACTTCAAACTTTAACTTGATAATATAATAATGATTTTGTATGACTTCACAAAAATGCTATTTTCACTGAAGCTTATTTAATTTTTCTAAATGATATAATAATTTACACCTATCTTAGGTATTAAATGAGCATAACGTTAATTTTACTTATTGCGCTGAAGATGGAACACGTCTCCCCTCCTGGTGTAGCATTAAATTACTTGGCCATAACACCGAATTGGACGTCAAACATCAATCGTTGGACTACCCTGTTCTACAAACCTTTGGGTTCAAGATAGACCAACCCTTTCCATTATGTCATATGCTTAAAGTCATCGAACCGTTCGTACTGCTCCAAATTAACCATTTACCGTTTACCGAGGAAGAGGGTTACCGCAAGCATCCCAGGTGGTCCGTGGCCCAAGCGCCGCTGTCAGCATAATGAAAAATACCAAGAAAGATAAAAATTCACGCCCTTATCTCTGCCGCTTCGCAGGTGGCACTTGGCCGTTTTTTTGCCGTGCCCCCCGCACCCCGGCAATAAATCATTTGAGTAGTTAATTATTTTGATTAAAAGAGAACTGCAGTGAAATTGGTACGCTTTCTGGGGCACATTCCTCGTTGAAATATTTTACGCGGGGTTTTTCGAGTGGTTGTGTATCGACATGGTAAAGTTTCACAATAATTCTTGACCCTTATCATATTTTAATATAATTATTAAATAATTTTTGATTTTGTTAATCGCACCTATGAAAAACCAAAATACTGGCATCAAGAGACTTAAACTGTAATTTACGGGAATCTAAGCTACTCCTCAACAAATCAGTCTTCTGTCTGCATAACTCAGCTATTATAATAGGGAGTCCATTGCTGGACCTGGGCATCCTCTAGACACCAAACTGATCAGATTGGTTGGTGACTGCAGCATGGTGAACGTTGGTTTCAAAGAAAATGCTACCCATCCTCGTGGAATGTTCATGAAGACTCACCTCTTCTGTGTGCATTGTATAGGCTGCACATGCCATGTCAGGGGATGAAGCCGTTTCTCCTTATTGATCCCCCTCAGGTGGCCCTCTGATCACCAAAGTAAGGGAGTGCCCAGGAATGGACTGGGCATTCACCAGGCGCTTTTCAGGGACGAGAACCTGTCCGTACCACACGGGTTAGAAGGAAACCGGAGGGTTCTATTTAGTAGTGGAACGAAGTCCCGCGCTCAACACATGGCTGCAAGTCTATGTATTTAGCCTGCAGTTATAGACTACAGGCTCATGTGGAAAAAAAATATGTCAAATGTACCACCAGGTGACCTATCTAGAACGATTTATGAGCCTAAAATAATAAGATTCAGCACCGACACAGATGCCGTAGAAAATCAAATGACCAAATGGCAATTGCCGAAAAATAAAAATAAATCCGACCTCCGACCGAAATACACCTCAGTTGGTCAACATAGGCCTCTAGTCTATTATGGCGCGTTAATACGTTACCCTGAGAAAAAAAAGAAAAAACTAGTAGTAGTAGGTACCATACTAAGCACGAACTCCAATATACTTACAAAAACAGTTACAAAATCAGTGCGACCCATTCAGCAGACTCTTTAACGCCCGCACCATAAACGAAAGTGCCACTTTGACCTATTTAGCTGCGCTCGCGCACCGAAATAGACCAGGATGGGAGGAAAACCACCTGGGACCTGGCGGGAATAGGTCCCATTCCCGGTATCGGATTTGCTTTGAACTTTACATTTGGTCAGGTGTACAATGAGTTGTTAAATAGGTAATGGATTTTAATGTTATTGTCATTATTAGTAACTCTTCTAGTACGTACAATGTATTCGTCATAAGTATCGTAGATTGATTTAAATCTATGCGTCATTGGGCCCTTTGACCACGAATAAAAAACAACGCACAAGCGGGATCGATGGGGACTTTTGACATATCATTTGTAATGATGTATTCAAGGCCTGCACATTTAATTCATTATCGGCATTTTATGAAATCTGTCTACAAGTAACGACTATTTCAATTTCACTTTAGACCTACCCTGAAAGAATAGAAAAAATCTATACACACAACAAAGTGTCTTTTTCACAGAACATGCTCTCAAAATTAACTTTATGCAGCTTACTTAATCACCTCTCGACAATCAACTTCCGACTATTTAAAATTTAAACTAACTGTTCCGCAAACACACGCATAACAAGTGATAAACGACTCTATTAAAACGCAAACACCATTAAAAATGATATCAACAATTCCTACCATAACCTCGCCTCATCCACGTCGGCTAATAAATAAATAAACATGCAAGTGATTACCGAAGACCGCCGGGGAGTCGTAAAAATGGAAAAAAACTCGCGCGACCCATACAACTCAATTTTGGAGCCGCATCTCGGTAGGAATAAGTAAAAAAATCGCGAGCGGGCCCTTTGTTACCGGGCGTGCAACGGTACTTCGATATTTTGTTACGTTTTTGGTATTATATTTTGCATTAAAGTTTTGCTCAGTTGGTCAGGTGAGAAGGGCATGGGGAAGTAGAGGCAGGCAACGCATCAGTGACGTGATCAGGTGAAACCGTTACACTCATGCTCTCTAGCAAAAAAAATTACATTGACTTTTGTGTACGAGGCGTACCGTGCAAATCTAGTCCTCCTCTGCTCCACCCTTTATTTTTCTCGTACATGTTATTTTCTTGAAAAATATTTTTCCATTATGATTGTCAACATCAAAAAGAAAAGTTATCACGAAAACCATTAGTATTTGCTGGTGCGACATTGGACTGACAATATATTCATAAAAGCAACGAAAAATAAATAAATACTTTCTCCAAAAATTATAAGTGTTATGTAGTGGTTAATAATGTACCTACATTGGTATATAATAATTCTCGTAGAGAGTCCATTCCTATTAAAAGACGTTTTCGACAACTTCAATAAAAAAAATTGTATATTGTCTGTAATTTTTCCAAAATCCGCAATTTTAGCACTTATGCTGACTAAATATTTTGCAAATTTAATAAAAATCCGCGATCAGGTGAGCCAGCGGTCCGGTAACAAATAGTCCGATCTCGGCGCGCTCAGATTACGGCCGGCGCGCGCGCAGCGGTGGTCCACACGCGCCGCCCGCGCCGGCGACAGTCGCCCCTACTATACACTACTTAGACTTTCAATGTGTTATTATCACAAGTTAGCAGAGAGAGTTAGGAGGAGGCTCACTACGCGTCGTGGGCCTCCCCCAGGTGGTTGGAGGGGGGTATTGAACCCAAAATCTATCCTCACAGAATCTGTTTTGAATTTATGTCAGTAGTATACACTACTAAGACTTTCAATGTGTTATTATCACAACTTTGCACCCCATTTCTCGTTCGTGAGCCTCCCTCGGGACACCTCCCTGAGGGATGGGGACATAAACTCTATCCTCACAGAATCTGTTCTTAGTTTCTGCCCAATTGCCATAGACAAAACTCGCCCTAGTTGCGCGCAGTACACGCTACTTAGACTTTCAATGTGTTATTATAACAACTTAGCAGCACTTGTATCAGAGGCCAAGACACATTTTGGGTCCCTCAGCCATCGGAGATCGGAGTAAGAAAGCAAAACACTGCTTGCGTTACGAGCTCCTCTAGGTTCCCAAGCGCCATCCGCGCAGACGACAATCGCGTATACTATAAGATTTTAGACTTTCGCGTTGCATTATGTCACTAGTATTATTTAGTCAGTCCGCTTGCGACCACGGCTGTTGTAACGCAGCCGAAACGTCAAGCAGTAAGTAGTATACATATACTACATAATTAATATCGCGTTAAGTCCCGTTAAATAATACTAGAATCGCGTGTACACTGAGCACTACCTTAGACTTGATTGTGTTATTATCACAATTTTTCAGACCACTGCTCGTCGTAGGCCTCCCCCAGAGGGGGGGTTATGCACACAAAATTTATCCTCACAGAATCTGTTCTGAGTTTATGCCCATAGTCAAAACGCGCTCTAGTTGCTTGCAGTCGCAGTATACACTACTTAAACTTTCGTTGTGTTATTATGACAACTTAGCGGCACACTGCTTGACGTAAGACCTCCCCTTTTAGTTTTTACACAGAGGAAATGCTGCCGATCCAATTGTGTATTGGATCAACATTTTAAGGTAGCTCTTGGCCTCATTCAAACATTTCGTTTTTCCTAAAGGTTAATTGGCAGAGAAAACTTTTAGCGTTAAGTCGCCTTCTGTACCTTACTTGTATGGTTAATCCAGTTTAAAAAAACAAGTTTAACTTCTATGTAGATACAAAGTCATAGTTCAAGCACAGACCGAACACGATAATAACCAATGTCTCCAGACACACCGGCACCACTACAAATAATACCGTTGAGGTAATCAAGCCATGTTTAATAACTATGCAGTTGTTCTTCTATACCGTACGAGTTACCTCTAATTCGACAATGATACTTAAAACTTTCAACCCGAATTCCTTAATAACCCAAAAAGGGATATTTTTTACTTTCGCCAGATTCCCACATTACGATTTCAATCCGTGACTCCCGACAAACGCTGGGCTGTCGAAAAAACGCCCGCCAAAGACATCCTTCGACGAGAAGACGTGTCCTTTCAGTGTTGGCTCACAATGGTGATTCTTGGTACAATTTTATTTGTTTAATCCGTCTAACTGAGCGGCCGACACGTACAGTGTCATTGGATAGTTTTTGTACCTATATAATGACTGTTTAGGGATATTTATACTACGCCGAGGGGATGCTTACGTCAAAAGTGGTAGGATTGTTGAGAATGGCATTGACGTCATTTGAGTTCATTTAAATATTTACTTGTTAATTTTCTCTCCCTCGTTTTTCGTCTATTTGTTTTATATTCTCGCTCATATGGGGAACTTACTATGAGATCTATAGGAACCTACGTCTTCTCTGAATAAAATAGGTACACAATAGAGACAAGGTCAGCAACACATTACAATGTAAGTTCGTTCTTAAAGCGAATAGTCGCACGACATGGAGTATACACACTATTTCAATTAGTCCTAACTGTCTTACTCACAAGTAAGACAAATTATACTATATTATATCGGCCTGTTACATCATCATTGCCACACTGGGTAGGTCAGTCACCGCAGTATAGTAAAAGATAAAACACAATTGAAAATTGGAGCATTTTCCCTGGAATTTCCCTAAGTCGCTTCTCAGCAATTCCAAAATAAATAAATAAATAATAAATAAGTAATTCCAAAATGTTACTAATATTTATAATCTACACAGAGTTTTTATGTCTGAACAAGCTAATTTCAGCAACGACTGATTCGAATTGAAAAAATCATTTTGTGTTGGATAGTCCATTTGCCGAGGAAGGCTTTAAGCTATAATATAACACAATTCGTGCGAAAACCGAAATCCACAGGGACGAAGTCGCGGGCGGCCGCTATTTAAATAAGTCCTAACAACCTTACTCAATGACATGGCATCCTAGTTTGACAAACAATCGGCTTTACATCTGACGCATTATCCACCGTATGACGTAATAAACGCGTTATAAAATCTTAACAAATCGCCGTATATGTGACGCACAAGTACAGGCTGTGTCGTAATAGACGTAGAAAACTACTCTTTATTTAAGGTCTGCAATAAAAGGTTTTATTATACTTACAGAATTTTTAAGACGTCAAAGAGTTTTGGACATCGTTATATTCAAATTTATATTTAAAAAAGTTTGTTTATTTTTTAAAAACAAACATCCTTTGTCTTAAAATACCCACATCTAGAGGGATCCTGTACATGCTGCACACTCACAAGTGTTCCCTTGTGGACAATTCCATACACATTCTCACATCTACCGTTTGAGAGCAAACTGAGAAAGGAACCGATGAGCAGCCGATCTAGACCGGCCAGGGTTCCTCTTAACGGCATTGCCACCACAACGCTTCTCTCGCGCCCTCCACCAAAGGATCTTTCCAATCAAAATAGAGCAGCCTACCTTTTCAGCCAAGACGGCCGTGACGTCGTCTAGCGTCGCACCTTCTGTTACAAAAAAGGGCCTTTTAAAAGATGTATAGTTTTAAAAGATGAAGTTAGGGAATTAAAAAGTATTGGAAGTATGTTTTTTTTTTAATATTTGATGAGTTTTTAAAACAACCTCCTTTGTCTAAAAATACCGACATCTAGAGGCACCCTGTACACACTGCACAATCACAAGTGTGCCCCAGTGGAGACTGCGTCGGCGCGTCCCAAGACCATTCGATGCAAATTCTCACATCGACCGTTTTGGACGACGATCTGAGTTGTGAACTGAGAGCGGATGAAGAAACAAATAATAATTTTGACAAGTAGGTACATAAGTCACTATTATCAAAGGGCCACCTAGCTCCGAAAATAATTTTATTGTTTACCAAACAAACGGTCACGAACCCGCTTGCCAAGGGTGGTGGCATTTAATTTCATGTGGGGGAGGCCTACATTATATACCAATTACAGTTGACTGCAATGGCTAATAATTATGATGACCTAAGCAAAGCCTGTACTCTGGGTGTTTGCTAAAAGAGCAATTTCAGAGGGTAAATTCCATATAAAAACTCGTTTAACATGCTGCCACAATAATAAAATATATTGTGCTCTTGAATCTTATTTATTTTTATATTTGCAGTAGTTAATTTAAAAAAAGCTAAAATTATTCTACTACAATAACATATCACGAGATCTCATCAAAATAGAAGATCTTCATAAAATATATTTACTGTCTTGATCTTGAACTGCTCTTATGCTCTACATGAACCAGATGTTAGGCCTCAAACCTAGTACTTGCACGTTACAATGTATTATTCAACCTCTTTCTTATAACTTGCACCACACCACCTGGCACGTGAAGAATGCAATATTCACTTGTACGGCGTAAGGGCCGACTGTAAATAGCGATGTGAACCAATGAAGGATTATGGGATCGGGTGGCGATTGTTTTAGCCGAGGTATGCGACGGGGTCCAATTATCATCGCGCATGAAGTCACACGTTACATTACCAGGGTTCATGTTTGTTGCGATTGTTGAGGTGAAGCAACTTTCGAAAATCCGGTCATCGGATGGGTGACCAAAATTTTTTTCTCGAGCTCCTCCGTGCTCCTCCCATCCTTCATTGCAGAAAGATCCCGAAGCCGTTGCTTTCGCCTAAGAAGTCTTTAAAATACACCAGACCCCACTGGGCCCCTGTGATCGTTTCGTTCCTATCCATAAGTAAAAAGCCAGTGCGCAAGCAGAGGGCATGTTATTGGGCTGATGATGATGGAGGTATAACTTTAATAGGATCGATAATTTTGTTATAATCATCAAGTTTATTCAGGGACAGCTTGACCTACCCCAGACTTCATCTTCGTCTCTTTCTCAATATAGACTGGAAAGGGCCAAAGGGGTCAAGCAAGCGCTAGACTATTGTTAAATAAAAAACATCATAATCAGTATTTTGCAGTTGACCGCTAAACAAAAAAACGATTTGGCATTGTTTTTTTTATACATGTTCTACGCATGATAATCTATTTCCTGTAGTTTAATTAGCCATAACACATATTTGCTCCCTGTTATTTCGGAGCCCTTTGATATATACACATAATTAAATCACATGCTTACGCATTGTTCTAGATTGATAATTGGAAAATAAAATGCAATTATCGGTTAACATGACGTTAATAATTATTGTGTGTGTAATAAATGAGCACTGTTCCTTGTATAATAAATAATTATAATTTAATTCTATCCTTTTAGCTTTTACTGAACAGTAGAAATAAAGATATTAATTATATTAACATAACTCATAAGGCATAAAAATAATAGTGGAAACAGGCGTCTTTATAAATCTGGCCCTCCTTCTGCATTTGTATTTTATAATTACCATCACTTCCATTTTAAGTTCTCTAACAAACAAAGATACTAGTAATAGTAATATCTACATTAGGCTTGTTGTGTACATATGTACGTCTTATAAACGCTTAACTCCATAATATTCTATTAATTTATTGCTGCAAGTTACAAAGTATGCCAGTTATAGATATGGAATTTTGTATAGAATTCCTAACTGCATTTATTAGTAAAGAAACCCCAATAGGCGGAAAAAACGCGACTGAAGTCCGTCGTGATTAAGCCTGCAATGAATTTATTTATAATGGAAAATGAAACACTATGCCTAAATTACGTAGCGTAGTTTTGTATAGAAAATGTATTGCTGCAAAACTTCGGTCGCGTCATTTCAGCCTAGTGTGTTCCCGCACTTATAATTTGTGACTCTGTGTAGATGAACTTGAACAAGTAAACAACTTTATTCGTATAACAGTAATAACAGTAACAAACCACTGAACGTAGAAAATTGCGTTATAGCAAATAAAACATTTGTTAATATTGGCCTTCGGGTCTTTGCTTCATTTCCCGGTTAGGTTCGGATCTTCAACCCGACTAGATTGCTGATTATAAAATTAAATGTTTAGTGCTTTATTAGTATAGATTTTGGACAGACTATGGCTTAAATGTGAACAAAGAAATAAGGAAAGAAAACAAAGAAATTATAACAATATTTAACTTTACGCAAACACAGCACGGCGTCTGGTGGCGTTAAGTTGGTAAGTCGAATCGAAAATGTCCCCACACCGCTGCGGCGTGGGAACCACAGTCTCGCGAGGTACAGTCATGAGCATTAACATGTATACAAACACATTGTAATATGAACTTTACTGCTTTGACATAAGAGTCTAGGTAAAGACATGCTATTGCTCGTGGCTGTACGAGTAAATCCGTCTCAGTTATGCGTATGTATGCGAGTATTTATTTGGTGTAATAAGAAGACGTGTACACCAGTGCCATCTGAGTTTTTCGTTTTGGACTGGATAATTTTTTATATCCACTCCCTCCGCTCGGATTTCAGTTTCCACACACAATGTTATATTAATCCATCCTCGACAAATGGACTATCCAACACAAAAATATTTTTTCAATTCTAACAAGTTGTTCCTGAGAAGCTATTCTCTCTCTCTCGTTTCTCTTAGTACCTATAGATATGTCCATTCCTCTAGAATATTTATCGACAGCTTCAACGTTATGTGAAGGACCGGTAGAGAAAGATGGAGAAGGAAAATCTCACAGTTTGCAACCTGTCAGTCAATGGTTTATTTCCACCCTTGGATCTAGTCAGCGGCAAAAATGTTAACTTATAAGAGCCAAAACACACCGCAATAACTAAACCATTACGCACTAACCAACCAACAGGAATAACACAAAACAACTCACGCAGCTTTCCATTACTCTCACATCGCAAACGCAATCGAAAACCAACCCCACATCGAAACAAAACAAAGTGCGCTGCCGCGAATTTCCCACGTCGATAAATGAAGTGATCGTAAACTCGTCAAATTGGGCAAAGTCAGGACGACCACCCAGCTGCATTGTGCGGTGTCGACCGAGCGAGAAGCGGTGACTGTGTGCGTGAGCTGAACTCACTGAGGCCTTTTTGTGCAACTCCAAACCACGTGGAAAAGTTGGCTTAGCCTTTGAGTGGTAACTGCTCGTTGGCGTGATTGGAGAGTCATTCTAACCAGAGAAAGCGACGACTGTGTGCGTGAGCTGAACTAACTGAAGCCTTTTTGTGTAACTCCAAACCACGTGGAAAAGTTGGCTTAACCTTAGAGCTGTAACTGCTGGTTGGCGTAATTGGAGCGTCGTTCTAACCTGAGACAGCCAAATGCCTACTTCAAAGAACCTAAGCCCTCCTACGACTACACTTATAATTCAAGCGGGATTCTTCACTGCGCTTCTTGCAACAAAACCAAATTTGGGTTCGCTAGTCACGCTCGCGCTCATGCAAGGGCCCAAGCCAACATCTAGGGTATTATTAATAGCTAGGGTGTCGCCGTCGACGATTACGTCTGGGAGCACATCATCTAACCTGAGAGCGCCAGTTCGGATCCGCACGGGATCTTGACAGGAGAATATCTTTTCCGGGAGGATCGCGTGGAAGGCTTAGTGCTGGTTACCGTGTCTCTTCCCCACTAAGGGCGATAAGGGGGTGTCGCAGAGGTTTGTAGTTAAGTTGGTATGCCAAATGGAGGGGCTCTCCATAGACCTTTTTAGTAAGTTTTTGTTTGGCGAAGCAATCACCAGGTTTTGAGGGCGAAAAGAGCAATCTTTATAATAATGTTCGTTTTGCTTCGCCAAACAAAAACTTAATAAAAACTAAAAAATATGAATTATAATCAACTCAAAATAAAAATGATAGTCATCGCGAATTCTATATATAGCGTTTCCCATCGGAATTACTTTCTGTTATCATGGTTTATCAGACCATCTCCCCCGCGCCTTCGACCGTGTCGTCTGGAGCAAATTGCAATGCAATTTATAACAACGCCATGATAATTACTGTTTTATATTTGTCGCCATTAAATTTTATAAGAACTACATATATTTTATGGAGGGTCATGTTTCTGCTGGTGAGTAAGGTCGCCAGAGGTCAGTTGGGGAGGGTATGGGGTCATAAAAGCAGGAAACGCATCTGCGATGTGCGGCAATGATTGCTGGTGACCTAGCTAGCTAGTTTGTCGTCTCTGCCATAAAAAAAGGGTGAAGCTGTGTTTTGGTCAGCCAATTCTGGTTTGTAACAAACTTGTCTGGTTATGACAATGGAGCGACTGTCGTCTTCCATCCGTAACGCTTACAAAGAGAAACAGGGAATTTGGAGCATATTCGAGACAAATTGTTTAACGTGCCTTCCAAAGCACAGAATCATTATTTCTTATCTGACAATCAGGTGTGAATCACCTGATTGTCACATGCAATGCCCTAGCCAAACTGGGAAAACCAACACAAAGTGAAAGCATTTCTTGCGGGATGCGAATCCACGACCCTGAAGTTTACGCACAGCGCTCTAACCACTACAACACGGAGACAGCTGCAGGCCGTGGATAAAAGAAAAGGCTGTGAAAAACATGTTGCCCAACATAATTATATTAATCTTCAATTGAAACACCAGTCATACCTTATTATCAGGTCAGATAGCAGTCAAATGAAAGCACTAATTTAAAAAAAAGATTGTGATGACTCTAAATTATGTTTATGTGAACGATACTTCTTTTTGATATAATTAAACGTAATAACTCGTTTTGCATATTCATTGGTAAATAGTTCTGTCGACATTTTTCGGTTAGCCTTTATTAATAATAAATTATTTTAAACTGCAATAAAAGTAGCATATTTTTGTACCAACAAAGCCTTTATGTTTAATTAAGAACGCGGTCATACTATGACTCATACCTACTAGTATATTAAAGTCTGGAAGTTTTCTGCCTGTTTGTAATTTTATAATTTGATGTTCCCTTCAATATTTTTTATATTGTACAAAATTCTTTATGGGGTTGTCAGAATTTTGCTTAAATACAAAATGTATACTGTGTTCATCATCAAATCAACTATGATTTAATATTTTATTTCTTTTTTTCAGGTACAAATGTGGTTGCCCTGTAATATGGTAAGTAACTAACTAAACAATTATAGTGTGGCATATGTCTTCAAACGTCAGTCATTTGTCAAACTAGTTCTTACCCGCGGCTTTGCCCACATTATCAACATTTCTGTTTTAACCCATGTAAAAAAAAAGTACCTATGACCTAAGTCAGTCGTTTAAACTTATAAGTAGTTGCAGCGTGACCAAAATCCAAACAAACGAACTTTCACATTTTTTATATATTTATTGTACATAATATGAAATGACGGCCAATTAGCATCTACCCAGATAGGCTGTGGTTTCCTCCAAGGGGTATGCAAGCTTCTTTGATAATATTAAGTAGATGTGTAAGAAGTTAACTATGCTAATGATGTTATATGATTTTCATATATTTTATTCTCATTTTTACATTTAACACTTTTTATTCTATTATTTTTTATGAAACACTTCATTCTTAAGTGTTTTAGGTGAAAATAAACTCGAAACAGACGAAACCGCGGGGACAAACTAGCAACTATTTAACAGTCTTATAAAACCGATGAAATGGCTCAATCTTACTCAAGTGACCATCCAGACAGACATTATGTTTGTAGTGGACATAAAATTGCTTGATATAATATGAAAATGTTACTAGACGTACAAAGATATAGTCTTGCAGAGATGAGATATTCCGTTCATTCTTCCATTTTTAGGGTTCCGTAGCCAAAATGGCAAAAAAACGGAACCCTTATAGATTCGTCATGTCTGTCTGTCTGTCTGTCTGTCCGCCAGTCTGTCACAGCCACTTTTTTCCGAAACTATAAGTACTATACTGTTGAAACTTAGTGAGTGGATGTATTCTGTGAACCGCAACAAGGTTTTCATATATAAAAAAAATAGTGGGGGGTCCCCATAGTCAGAACTGAAACTGAAAATATATTTTTTCATTGAACATATACGTGTGTGGTATCTATAGATAGGTCTTTAAAAATTATATTAAGGTTTCTAATATCACTTTTTTCTAAAGTGAATACTTTGCGTGACAGACCCTCCCAAAGTATAAAAAAGTGTGTACCCCCCCCCCCTCTAACTTCTAAAATAAGAGGATGATAAAACTGAAATAATTATATAATGTACATTACCATAAAAACTACCAACGAAAATTAGTTCGAACGAAATCTATTCAGTAGTTTTTTTAATACGTCAAAAATAGAATTTGTACGGAACCCTCAGTGCGGGAGTCCGACTCGCACTTGGCCAATTTTTAAGTTATAAACTAACATCTCAAACTGATACTAAAACAACATATCGATGCCTAACGGCCAAAAAGGCCTAACCGCCATTTACCAAACTTTACAGGAGAGAGGATTAAAGATGAAAAATTTCGAAAAAAAATCATAAGTAGCCGGGTTTTGCTTCCTAAGATTCCAAATTTTAGGTGTAAATGTAAAATATATTTCTCTACAAGATGTATTCATTAAAGTATTAAAAATCATTCATCTAAGAGTGTTTTTTGTCGCTTGAGCCCAAATGGATTTATTTTTTTACAGCAAGAATGTCGTAACCGCCTTTACCAAAAAAATTCATGTTAGCCAGAAGCGACTTAAGTGCATCTGTAATTTTATTAAATTGCTTAACCGACATTAAGCCAACATAAGAAGTGATTGACGAAAAAGTATAAGTGTTAGCGAAATACTAAAAACACAGGGTGTCGCAGATAACCTGTACCAGCGAAAGTCTGCGACCAGGGACACCAATACCCATAAATTGGATCATGTATTTTGGGAGAAAAATGGGATAAGCGCCACAATGAATAGAAATATGTGATAGGGCAAATAATCCTAAGCGCCATATTTTATGTTTGAAATTCGCGGCCCGAAAGTACTAAGCGACATTTTTGTTATTTATTGTTTTTAAGCCAAATTGTCTAAGTAACTATTTTTAAATATTATATTTTCTAACCACCAGAATGAAAAAAACCCTAAAATATTGGGCGCTTAGGACGTAAAATTAAGGCTTGGAGCCTTAATTTACCAACCGCATAACCGACAAAAACTACGAGCTATAGTGACGAAACCTAGATAGAACGACGGAGAAAAAAAAGGCGATTCCAATGATATATATAAGTCGATTTCGCAAAAAATGTCGCTTAGGCCATTTTGGCCGTTAGGCATCGATATGTAACAAGAGAGGTAGAGCTCTGTGGAAATTCCACTCGAATGAGCCGCTCGTCTGGGGAAGTACCTCCACCTTACAGAAGACCGCAGTGAAATAGCATTTCGTTGCCAGAGCTCAGTTGGGGAGGGTATGGGGTTAAGGCGGGCAACATATCAACGATACCTCTGGTGTCGCGGATGTCCATGGGCAGCGGTGATTGCTTACCATCAGGCGACCTGCTAGCTCGTTTGCCGCATCCGACATAAAAATCAAAAAAATATGTAAATGTCGATGACGAATTGAGATAATTGAGATTCAAAAGTTAAATTGTTTGAATTTACACTAAAAGTTTTGCTTTCTCTTACTATTTTTTTATTTACTTATATGTAACAATATAACAACTAACTAACTAGTTAGTTAACAATATAACAGGTAGGTAATGTTATTTTATCCGTAGATAGAGCGTCAAAAAATACGTTGAACGGTTTAATTCTATTGCTATATTTTTGATGAAAAGTGCATTTATTATGTTTTAACAGTGAGCAGACGCTATAAGTTGTTAATTAAAAAAAAAACGTTTCAACTTCTTTTTTTTTTTCAAACCTTCTTTATTTCATGTGACCATATTTTTTCTTTCTGCGTCCATTATATTGCCTGATATGGCATATTCAATGCAATAACATTACAATACCTTTTTTGTGTATTTCTTTTAAATCACTTTTACATGATAAATATTATTTTCTGAGTTATTCGGATCTGATCCCCAAAACGGATCCACAGGTAAATATTATTATTATTTCATTCTGGTCTGATCCATTAGTATTATTTTTATGATTCCAGACCGATCCCCTTCCTTATTAGCCTAGGCAATATGTGTTTTAGTCTAATCTAAGGCAATATAAACTTTATACTGGTCACATCCAGCATCTCTATGCCTCGTACAAGGAAAGGGCGGGCGGCGGAGCGGCGCCGGCGCCTCGTTGCCTAGCAACCGCAAACATGGCGCCGGCTAGGCTCTCGCCGCTCTGCCTACCTCAAGCTTTTAACTTGTATACTTTAGGGGAGAAGCTTTTGATAGCAATCTTAGTCTGGCAGACTTTGCAAGTTTTCTTATGTAATTTGGCATGTTGTTTTTTTTTCTTAACGCCCATAATAAGTGTCGTGAGGTCATTAAGCTTTGAAGGTAAATACAATTGATAGTAATCTCAGCCCGTCCGTGGCAGATTTTGGAAGAGATGGAACTTTTTTTAAATATTATTCATAGGCATATATATATATATTTAGGCAAATGAACAAGAGGGTCACCGGATGGTAAGTGATCACCGCTGCCCATGGACATCAACAACCGTACAAGGGACGCGGATACGTTGCCTGCCTTAAAGTTCCACTTAGTTCTACCTCTCTTATCTCTAGTCTTCTTGTTAAACCACGCTGTCCGTATAAGTGGAAGTTTGCAGACTTAATGTCTCCATAATACATACTCATGGCGGGAGAATAGGAAATTGATTATATTCTCTTGGCTTTGAATACCTTATACTTTTCGTAATTTTGTATTGAAAGGGTTGAAATTACATTATTTTGTTTAATAATGTTTAGAGTTCATTGGTTCTCCTTAATGAGATTTAAATGCACCAGGAGTGATCACGATACTTTGAATCAAGTGCAATCTACTTTACTTATTTCACATTTAAATTGTTTAGATAAGACCTAAGTAATTTTCATCTACATTTAAACAATAAAATGCCTATAAAATGTTAAACAAACGAACAAAACTTTCAGTCATTCACTTTCACATGACGGATCAAGATGCCCGTTACGGTCGCCGCGTTCGCTCCACGCGCCGCCACCGGCCTTATCGCTGCTGTAATTAGTGCGTCTGTGGTCTTATTATAGTGTCGAACGACTTTTCAAATAGAAGAATGAAACATTTTAGGTGCAAATTCTCTAGTGGCTTCTTTCACGCAAACAAACAGCAAGCAAACCATTCCATGACTGTACTACTAAAATAACTTACTGGACAGTAAGTTGTTTTGGTAGGCTAGGAACCCGATGAATTTAATCACAGCTACATACATTTTAAACGTATCTTTATTTTTATTTTTTGTTAACTTTACTAATATGCATCTCTGTCCGAAATAAATTATTCATAATTTGATTAATTTATAGGCACTGAGAACTGGACTAATTTAGTGTCAAATACAAGTTGCTTTAAAACTACACAAATTCTTACGGTAGGACGCTTTAAAAGCTCAAAATTGAATAAGTTTACATTTTTGTAAAATTTAACTAGCAGATTATCGCATTAATATTGATATGAATAAAATTTTGCTGATTTTTATGGAAATAGATTTTATACATCCAAGTCAAAAAATATTATTTTTATTTTGACTCGTTTACTTTGGTCGTCAAAGACTAGACGCAACCTAGTACTAATGATATCTACTGATTCCATAATCAGCCGGCAGGGGGCGTGCGCTGCGATGCGTAGCGGCTGAGGTCGCGGCCGAGCGTCTCGCCGCGGTGACGGCGAATTTAGCGGCATTAATCGGAGTCATGGCGTTTAAGCGCTAGAGCTAGTGCAGGCAATGCCCTCGTGATGATATTATTTATTTAAATAAGTAGCTGTAAAAACACGGCCTAGAAAAAATATTACTTCCGAAAAATTTAGTTCTTTTGTGTTTCAAGTTAGTGGGAGTTATCGGCACTATAATGTCTATGATAGAGCTGACTTAGTGAAGATATTACAGGTCGATGTAGAAAACTTAATTGAGCAGAAAATATTAATAGTCGTAGGACATTCAACATCAAAATTATTTGATCGCTGCGGGGATAGCAAATGTAGCGGAATATCGGACCCATGGTTGAAGATAGAGCTGGCAATTAGCCTGGTGAAGTTTAATTTAAACGCTCTAGAAAACTGAGTATGCACTTAAATTAAATAAGAGCCTGACAATTCTGTATTTAAAATTAGGCTTAGGCTAGTTAAAGTTAAACAATGTTTGAGAAAGTCTTTATTTTCCAAACCATAATTAGAATCTGATCACCTGATACTATCAGATTTAATATCATACAGTAACAAATTCAAAGTCAAATGCTCGATTATAGAAAAGTGCAAAATATCTTGATTACGTGCCAAAGCAAATATGTTTTTTCCTTCAGACTAATTAGACAATTACAAATGACGGTAATTTTAAAATACAAGATACTTTGTGGAAATAATGAAGGTCACTTTTTGGGCAGTGTCTAATGACTTGTGCATAATGAAACTACGAATCATGTGGGTGTTTTACATATGCCACAGAAGCGTGGTATCGAATGGCTTTTTTTGCGATTAATAATTATCCATCTTCGTTAAACAGAAAATATTTGAGGCTATTATGTTCCTGTCTAGACTTTGGCGCCATCTTGTCACGGACATAAAAGTTTGAATTTTAATCGATAGAGTTTAGTTCAAAGTTATTATGTCAATAGTAGAAGTAATATCCTCGTAATGGACAGTTCTAAAAAAAGTACATACCAGTTTTAAGTTACACATTTCAAACATTGTCTTTTTTTCTCTATATTTCAATAAACTTTATACACCATGCTCGACAAATCATACTCATGATCTCTGTGAGATCAAATGTGAGACTCAAAGTCGACTCGTCACATTTGAACAAATTAACAAAATCCCGGAATCGAACCGACAACCTCTCGCCTGCGGCTTGGACACCGTCAAACCAATTATTCCAACTGAGGATATGCGTGAGATGATACATTAAGTTCTAACTCCTATCCTGTGGAAGGACAGGTATAAAGATTTGTATTTTTTTACATAACGGCTAGCGAATGCAGAGTTAGTTAATTAAAATATTTCTTTGTTGCACCCGAATAAATTCACAGCAATTTATTGGAGGACGACGATAAAACGACATGGAACGGTTTTTAGGGTTCCGTATGTATGTATTCATAAATTCATAGCTTAGCTTGTGTTATCCGTCTGGATTGTTACCAACATAGCCTTCTTTAAATTGTACGAGTAATAAACCAGACACGATTTAAAGACGGTACAATAATTTTATTATTTTTTCTAAATATCTATCTCGGTAAATATTTTCCGATAAAGCGCTTTTAAATGTAGCAATTTATGATGCAAATTGTATCTTATTTATCGGCATATGACTCGAAGGTCTTGTGATTTAAATACCAGGCCGTGGCCTCGAGGTCCTGGGTTCGATTCCCGAGACGGGTAAAATTTTTGTTGATTTTTCTGAACGTAGTCCGAGTCTGTGATCGTCAAACCGCATTTGGCAAGCATGGTGTTTAAGCCAAAACCCATCTCTGTAACAACAGCCTGTTGTCAAATGATAGAGGCCTTTGCCCTGCAGTGGGACATTAATAGGCTGATACTTCACTTTACTTTTATAGGCACATCCTTCGCCTTAATAGTATAAGTTAGTTATGCATTTAAACTCGTACAGAACCCAAGAATTACTCTGACTCAGACTACACCAATGCTACGTAGGTGGCAATGTCAATGCAGGCTAGTCTTTTTGTTAGGTCCTAAGACAATGTGGGCTAAATTTATTGGCTGCTAATGCCTGTGTGAAACGCCGCCTGCGATAATTAGGCTCGGATATCTAGACTTCTATGTTCCTAATGAGACCTACGTGATTGAATTTAAAGCTTTAGAATCAATATAGACACACGATAGAATGAATTTGTCCCAGCCATAATACCTAATCCTTTAGTCGTATTTCTCTTTGCTCAGAGTGATCATTGTGTGAAGTGAAAAAAAGTGGTTTGCCATTGCCTTCTCCATTTCACACAAAAACGTGCTACTTTCTTCACGTTGATAATTTTTTTATTTGTTTTATAATTTTGTGTTTTAATTTTATTTTTGTTTTTAACTTTTATTTTATGACTTAAAAAGGTGTCCGCGACAGACCAGCACTGTGGCTTTCGCCATAGCATAGTACGAGTATGCTGCAGTGCTAATTTCTGTGCCAAATAAAATCTTTTTCTTTCTTTCTTTAAAATCGAACACTTAATATTGTAATAATAAAGATGTCGTCAAAATTAGTCTATAAATGCATATTTTCAGAAGTGCATCCAGACGCATCTGTGAGTGGTCGCGTGTCGCAGTGTTCACTTAATTAAACGAATATAGAGTGGAGTGGAGTCGTTAACATTTTTTGATACTGGTCAACATTGATTGAAAATATTACAATAGTATGAAAATATAAAAGTGATAGTATAATAGGGGCGTCTGGCGCCCCTATGTATCTTTAAAGATCGAAGTTGGTAGTGTTTAAATGGGCACTGTTCCAGGTGAAGGGTTATATCCATAGTCTGATTGAAGAGGCGCTATACATGTCAAATATACTGAATAAGTTTTTTTCTTTTCTTTAAAAAGTTTCAGCCTAACTAGAGGTCGCAACTCTCCACACCTCTTTAGTCCTCCCTGTTCGTCGCACACCTGTGCCCTGCGCCGACACTGGGCGCACAATAATACGTTAAGAGGTTATTTTATTAAATTCATTGCTGCAATGCACTGCTGGGCGAAGGCCTTTCCCAGATGAGGTTATGTCCATAGTCAGCTGATTATAGAGGCTCCGTACAAGTCAGACATAAGATTTTTTTAAAACAACAACCAGGCAGTCCACTAAAGAGGTCGCAACGCTCCACACCTCCTTAGTCCTGCCTGTTCGTCGCACACCTGTGCAATGCGCCGACACCGGGCGCACAATAATACGTTAAGAGGTTATTTTCATAAATTCGGCGGGTGGCCCACTGCCGCCTCGGGCCTGTCCGCTTTGGGATTGTGCACACTGGCACTTGCTAATATGGGTTGATGAAGTTTGTTAACATTAACAAAGTGAAGAGATTAACTTTTTGTGTAATAATTATCAAGTCGTTTTCAATTCACTTCTGGACGTTTAAATATCTTACATTAAAAAATTGGCCAAGTGCGAGTCGGACTCCCGCACTGAGGGTTCCGTACAAATTCTATTTTTGACGTATTAAAAAAACTACTGAATAGATTTCGTTCGAACCAATTTTCGTTGGCAGTTTTTATGGTAATGTACATTATATATTTATTTCAGTTCTATCATCCTCTTATTTTAGAAGTTAGAGGGGGGGACACAGTTTTTTCCACTTTGGAAGGGTCTGTCACGCAAAGTATTCACTTTAGAAAAAAGTGATATTAGAAACCTTAACATAATTTTTAAAGACCTATCCATAGATACCCCACACTTATATATTCAATGAAAATAAATATTTCGAGTTTCAGTTTTGACTATGGGGACCCCCCGCTTTTTTTATTATTTTTCTATTTTCGTGTAAAAACCTTGTTGCGGTTCACAGAATACATCTACTCACCAAGTTTCAACAGTATAGTACTTATAGTTTCGGAAAAAAGTGGCTGTGACAGACTGGCGGACAGACAGACAGACAGACAGACAGACAGGATATACAAAAATTAAGGGCTTTGAAAATTATAACTTACAAGCGTCGCGGCGAAAGTAATACAAGTGTTTTTTAAAATGCATCTGAGTAAATGTTTTTGTTTTTACAAAATAAAACTACCTACACAAAATACTGATAGAAATCACTGCTAAATTTTTGCTCAAACAATGTTATTTGTGACATAGTCAATTACAAACATATCCTTTCTTAACGTATGTACATATTGTTACCATCGTATCGACTCTAAACAATATTCCAATGCAGACTTCTCTTATCATCTGATAGCATAACTACCAAGGGAAAATTAATATCGCAATTCGCGCATTTATCGTATCCAGTGTACCTAATCTTTATCTTAAGGGAGGTTATCATTATTTTAGAGCGATTTTAATCGGCCATCTCGCCGATCGATGTGGATCGACATTTAACATTTTATTACTGATTGCTTCTTCGCTTTGATTTGAGATAACGCGGTGAGCCAACGTTGGATCAAATGTTGGGCCAATGGTTCTGGCGGTTCCGGTATGAGAAATAGTGATGCAAGAAATGTATTTATATAATTTTAATTTTTTTTTAACTTAAATGCATTTACCTACTTGAAAAGAATATAGATCCCAAAAGAATTTAAAAATTAACTAATAGATTTCCACTATCTAAAAGTCTATTTAATATTATCGATTAAAGATAAAGATATATAAACTTCTTCTGCTACTTCTCGTTTCTTTTAAAAGCTAAGTAGCAAGAACATCTATTAAGAGCTTATGAAAACTAGGAAGATCATGACAAAGAAATAACTAAACGTCAATAAAGGCACATATCCGATTTTTCCAGAAGCTCAAAAGCACCGCACATTTCGATACTCAACAACATAAGTAGCACAACGACCCCAGCTTTAAAACCGACACATTTAACCGACCACAATGTTACTAAACTGCTAATCAGTTAAAATAAAGTTGTTAAGAGCAATAATAACACTCATTATGAGAGAAAATATACTTCGTGACGGTCACGTGGTGGGGAACTGACGTGAGAACTCGAATTGTTCTCGATTCGGATTAAACTCGAACTTAAACCGATGTGTTTTTACCGTGATAGTCGACATTTATCTTGTTGTCGAGTCCATCACTAGTTTTTATTGAATCAGATAATTTTTTTATTACACAGATTGATTTGTTACAATTTTAAATCAGAAAAATATGTTAATCATCATAACTATTTATTCTTTTAGCATACATTTTAAACTAAATGACAATCCTAAAAGATATTCCTTGTAAAATATGCCCCAAAATCCAAAAAAATATTTTTTCCTGCCTTTTTTTAAATAGTTCGTTCTCTTACTGTAAACAAATATCATAAAGTTTTGGTCGTAATGGAGGTGAGAATAAAATCCACGGAATCCACAAATTAAATAAATACACACATCTCAGCTCATTTTCCAAAAAAGGCCATTCCAAACATGAAATATGTCGATTACAAATCTACTCGAAAAATGTCGATTATGAATCGACTTGAACATTATCGAGTTCCCATCGAGCAACCAACGGTACCTCCCCAAGATTCCCGTAACGTGCGAGTTATATTTACTTACAGGCGCGAGAGAAATAAACCACACTCGCAGACGAATGCTTTCGACCGATGTAGGTGTTGCTCCCAATGCCCAACACTAATATAGTTCGCTTCTACTCGTGAGTCCTTTGACTCTGCACTGTCCTTGATCTCTTTAAAGCGTTTTATTTGCGGAAATTTTAATTTTGGTGTATGAAGAAGGCATTGACAAACCAATCCATTCTGTAAACCAAGAAGTTGGTCTCAGCAATAAGGAATACGATTTAGCCAATACGCTGTGCAGACGATACAACTCAGGGGAACGCTGCTGCCCATCACCTTATATGGGAAATAGTCTTAGTGTAGAAACATCCTAAGCGGAAATAAGGCGACCGAAGTTCGTTTTCTATACAATATTTTGTGAAGTAATTTCGGCTCAGTATGTCATGATGCATTTAAAATACATTGCGGGCCCGTTGGTCTAGTGGTCAGAGACCCTGACTACACAACCGAGGGTCGCGGGTTCGAACCCCGCTAGGGACAAATTTTTATGTTATGAACATCGGCATTTGTATTTGGGTCATGGATGTTTATTAAAGTATTAAAGTTTATTTATCCATTCCCTAGCATCCATAGCACAAGCTTCGAGCTTAGTTTGGGGCTAGGCAATTGGTGGGTTAGTCAAATGAATTTATTAATCCCGCTTTGCTTCGTTCGCGTTATTTCGACCTAGTGTGTTTCTATACTTAGTTGCTTCTTACGACGCCCTCGGGAAGAAATGGGGTTGAACTATTCTAGCCTACATGGTACTCCGATATAGTTCGCTTCTTCTCACCGCGTCCTTTTGACTCTGCAGTGTCCTTGATCTCTTTAAAGCATCGTTTTATGACGATTCCTAGCACGAGGTCATGTGAAGCAGGAAATTTAGAATATTGTCAACAATAAGTTGTAGCGGACTATTCATGATCCATTCATAGCTTCGGCAGTCGACATGAATGGCTTCAAGAACAGAGGAAGCTAAAACATGGCGGGATATTCATATACTATGTTGCTCATCTTCTGATTTTTGACTGCAAAGACACTAGGTGCGAAGCTCGGTAGCTTCAAAAGAAAATTAACCACAACAAAATAGCCCCAAAAGGTTACTGCATTTGTTCATATGTTATATATACTTATCTTTCCTTAATATAATAAAGCGGAAGGGTTTGTTTGTTTGTTGGTTGTTTGATTGCGCTAAACACAGGAACTAATATAAAAAATATTTTTGTGTTAGATAGTCCATTTGACGAAGAAGGCTTTAAGCTATAGTATAACACTATGTGTGTGGAAACCGAAACGGTGGACGGAGTCGGCGTCCGCTGGTACTCACTAATGATGCTTGATTTCGTTCATGAAAACTCTACCAATTTCTGTAAATCAATAAATCACTATTTCTTCTTGAAGGACGATTTAACCCTCCCTCCGCTCCCTAAAGGTCAAATGACACAAGTAATTATGAAAACAACGTCAGTTGATTATTCTCAGTTAGCGAGGGCTATAAATCGCGGGCCCCACCCAGCTTATCGGGCGATAAATAAATATTTACGCGGCGACGCGATGCGGGCGAAATTATGACAATTTAAACAATTACGCGGTAACGAGAAACACGTGGGGGGTTGTTGAAGAGAAGTGATGCTCCACTACAAGGAGTTTCATCATTAATGAACCTCATTACCTATAGTAAAGTAAAGTATAAGACTATTAAAGTCCTACTACAGGGCAAAGGCCTCCAACATTTACAATCATGTTTTCGTAACATAGATGGGTTTTGTATTAATCGCCACGCTTGCCAAATGCGGGTTAGCGATCACAAAACCGGGCTGTGTTCAAAAAAATTGACACAAATTTTGCCCGACCCGAGAATTGAACCCAGGACCATCAAGGGTAAAATTAAAAGTTCATAATTTATACTTATTATTGCTTCGTAGTTTTAGTCTCTTGCTTATAATACGGAACTGTGGAACTCTAGGAATCCCAAACTTTAGCCCTTGTTGGAGATATCTATGTAATCCTTAAGTTGTGTTACATAACTTATCTTAATTGTTAAGCTTTTAAGAATTCACCATCTTACATCCTTACTCTACTAATCCTAGTAAGCTATCTATCAAAAAATCTATTTATAACAGTATCGATGTGGAATCAGATAGATACTACTATCAGTTAGAAATATCTTATTCGTATTGGGTACCATCTACCTTTAACGATGTGCAAATGAATTAATAGCAGTAGAGTAAATATATAATCTATTAGCATTCTAGCGAAGGGCGAATAACTCTCTTGAATTAATTTGAAAGCTTGTGTCTTTTGAATATAGATCTTGCTATTGACAACTGCCTTGAGATCTGACAAACTTCCATATAACAGATTCAGTCTGTTCATTATTAGCCTATCACAGTCCACACCTGGATATAGGCCTTTTCTAGGGCTCTCCACTCAGCCCAATCCTCGGCTATTCGCATCCAGTTCCTGCCAGCCATCTTGCGCAAATCGTCACTAGATCGGGCCTGAGGGCTTTCTACACGTTTTCTAGGTCACCTGGAGTCTTTTATTATGATATTTTAATAATTTCCCCAGAGGAAATTATTAAAATATCATAATTTGGAGAATTAAAATATAAGAAATCTGTAAACTGTTCAATTTATGTTGTTCTATTATTTAAGTAGAGTATCATTCCGCATTTAAGTTTGCGCAATATTTTACGTTACATAATATTAACATTGAAATAGATATAATTAAAAAAATCAGAAGCATTAAATAAAGTAAATGTTAATAAAAAACACATAGATGGTGTCATAAAAAAATTAGAGTGAACTAAATAACCTAAACAAAAATTAGTCAAATCAATTCGGTCAAATCAAATCAAACAATTATTAATTATATAAAATACACAATAATAACATTACATAATTATATTTTTATGCCTATTTAAAAACCGTTACTTTCCTCATCCACACTTCGGGCGGAAACCAACACCTACATTATCTTTGCAAATTAACCTTGCAACACCTGTAACGACTTAGTAAAGTCAAACTTTCGTTGACAATGCGTTAGACAAAACCTATTGTTACCTTAATCCCTTTGTAGTGACACGTGTTTGCAATTAGTGCGGTGGTGGGAATGGACACCTTTAGAGGGATGGTCAGCATTTGTTATTTCTTATCTTAATGCTTTCAAAACAGTGCGTTATAAAACACGGCAGTTTTGAGCTGACTGTAAAAGGTGTTTTCTGAAGAAATTTATTTAACAGTAGATATGCCATTGAGAATCCAAAAGTCTCAGTGTAATTTTGCCAGCATAGGTACAACAACGTATTAATATGTTTATTTTGTAAAAAAGGCTGAAAGACGCTGGTAGCAGCGTCGACATACAAATATGTATTGATAATACATATTAACAAACATTTAAATATTATTATGTTTTAGTTATTTTACAGTGTATGATATACGTGGATGACCTCTATGTTCTCGAGTCCCTACTCCCCTACTAATATTATAAATGCAAAAGTAACTCTGCCCGCTGTCTGTTACGCTTTCCCGCTTAAACAACTCAACAGATTTTGATGAAACTTGGCACAGACAATATTTAGACCCTAAGAAAGAACATGAGCTACCTTTTATTGCAAAAAAGAGATCCGAAATCCACTCTATAATTTGTGGTTATCTTTCGGGGATCGTACCGCATAGGCTGACCGTAGCGTAGGATCGAGCGCCACCTAAGTTGCATATAAAAAATCGTTTAGCCCATTTAGAGTTCGGATCAAAATATCAAACGCGGCGACATCTCAATCGACAAAGGGCCACGTCATCCCGCACCGTTCCCAAGAAACTCACGGGGCAAACTTCCCTCTTATGAAAAAAACTGTCATTCACTAAGGTTTCTCACAACCCGGAATAGTAGCGTAACGGTCTTCGAATAGCCCGTGGTTAGGGTTGACAGACATCCCGGATATTCAAGATAATGACGATAATTTGTAAGACTGTATAACAATATAGAGAATTTAATTTTATAATAACTTAGTAAATGTAAAGTAAAGTACGTTTACTAAAGAATAAAATTAATGAATGAATTATTTTAGATGAAATACGTAATATGTTATTTTCTATTATGTATGTGAATATTTAAAAAAAAATTGAAATGAAATGCAAACCCATCTGTGGTAGTAAATTACTTTATATTGAGGACTGTGGAATGAATATGCTAAAATAATTATATTTTATACTACATACTTCAGTTGGCTGTCGGACTTCCAGCCTATCTCAGTAAACTTAACTTAAATCCTTGAAGAAAGCTTGCTTCTCTTAGTACAACGATGGTCATCGCAGGCAGGGGTGGCAAATCTATCCTACACGTTTAAAGACAACCCTACTAACATCCGGCTAAAAAAGTAAACAGATCGGGGAAAACAACCTCGCAGCCAGGTAGGCTACTTCATTCATCAAGTTATGAATGACCGATATTCTTTTTTTTTGCCGGACAAAAAGGTACGGCCGGAACTTTTAGGCTAGGAGCCGAGGTGTCTGAGATTGACGGGATAGAGACGCAATGTAACACACGCAATTTAAGGTAGATAACAACATTAAAAGAAAAAACAAGTGCGAAATATTTTAAATTGCAATCTTTGAGACCGTGCCTTTATAAGCGCCAAGTATTAGGTATTTAATACTTTAATTTAAGTAATTTCAAATAAGCAATTTTTTCTGTTTAAAGACTTCCTTCTAAAAACTTCTAGAACTGGTAAGTATGTAGTGGCATTTTTTCTTCTGATGAAGAATTTCGGTGTTGTTAACTCTATGTAAAAAAAATCCATCCAACCGCAGACGGGACAATTTTCAACTTTTATGACATCAACGACAAAACTATCCCAGATATTCATGCAATTAAATTAAAAATATTAGCTAAAATAAAAATAAAAGGTATGCTTGGGTAAATTTAATTGAACTAGAATTTCCTTACGCAGTTTAATCTATGCAATATCGTACATAACACCGGATATACCGCTAAATTTACAAACAGTACCCCATCCCCACAACTACACTGTTATTAGGAAGTACCTTCAAAATACCGGCCATTGTGACGAAACGTAATTTGTGCGGACGCACCAAGGATTGTTTCACACCGCTTCAAACGCTCTCACGGCATATGGAATACGGACAAGGACGTGCTTATGGAAGAAAGTTATATAAGTATTCTATGAATTTGAAATAAACGTGAAAAAAATATTGTGCAAACGCTGACGACACCGGGTTCGAATAAATTAGATATGAGGTGTATTTCCGATGAGGTGATTTGATATGACATAGCGACTCGCACGCAAGAGCTTATCCTTTAGGCTCATACACATGTTTATTTTTTATCATCAGATATTTCGTCATTTCATCAAATGGACCTGCCTGCAATTGACCACCTATGCTTGTTGATACTTGTTAATATAAATAAATATTTCACAACAACATATACATTGATATGACTTAGTTTTAAGTAGCTTAAGCACTTGTACAGCAGTATGACAAATACATATACTTCAATCATATAACAACCAGACCAGGACGAACAGACATGTTCATGCATACAAATATCGAACCTGCGACCTCTTGGTCTAGTAGTCAACTTTTTGACCACATGACGGCAATTCATATTAATTTTCTTAAGATCGTTGAACTTTTTAACCGACTTCAAAAAAGGAGGAGGTTCTCAATTCGTCTGTATGTATAATATTTTTTTTTAAGTAATTCTAACTAGTTGAAAAGTTATATTTTATGATGACAATCTAAAAACACAAAAATATCATCCTATTGTGCCGTAAAATTATGTCCAAACTGTCCAACATTAGCGTAATCTCCTATGTTCAAACCGTCCAATCCGATCAAAACCCTCCCTACTTGCTCATACTACAAAATCAAAACAACATGTAAATCTACAGAAATCACGGGTCTACGCCAGAGGTCAAAGCTACGAGCGCTACACCGTAGACGCTACGGCACTTGAAACTTGTTAGATAAATTACTGTACCACATAACAACCTTCATCTAGGAACTACGAAAATTGTACTCTCCGAGAGATAGGATGGAAATGAGATAAATCTCGAGTTACGAACATTTTGTATCCTTAATGATTTTAGAGTCATACAATAAATACATTAATTTACCTCTATAATAAATAAATAATGTTAAAACTTGGTTAATATTATATTATTCAAAACATATAAAAAAATGTAAGACAAGTTTGGAAACCACTACTTTACACATATTACATTATCAGCAGCAATTAAAAATATTGCATTAATACACAAAAGTAATTGAATTGCTATATGCAAAACAACTTTTTTTTTATATGCCAAATTCTCCCATTTGGCACCAACAAACATGGTCTACAGTTTTTAAATACAATACAATCCCTGATACATATCTCAACTATCATAAGATATTGAATAAATTTATCAAACACGTCTCTCGATTAAGCATTTTTACAGAAGCTTTTATTACCCATAGACAATGAAGAAGTAATATTTAATTACAGTACAGATAACGCAAATATAAATTATTTACTCTTTAATTTGTATTAATTCGTATTTTACTCTTACATTTAATGGATTACTCGTTAAACAATTTTTCAATATAGTTCACCGTAAGTCTAGTACATTCAAACCTGCTCTATATAACTCGCAAGTTCCACCTGTCCAATCATTGAAAAAGCCTACCCCCAATACCCCAATCAGGTGGTAACCGTCCGATCTCAAAACTAATTACTAACAAGCGCAAATTAATCATCGAACGAGATAAATCAGAGACGCGTGCTCGGCCGGTGTATCGGTGGTACTATTTCGGTGGAGGCGGAGCGAGTGATTCAGGCGCAGGCGGTGAGCAGTCGAGCGCGGGCCGCCGACGGGGTAGCATAGCGCGTCTGTGACCGAAGCGAAGGCAATCGCCCGGCGATGGCGCGATGAGGGCGAGCGGGCACGCGGCGTTTTGCTGGACCGTGCTTTCAGTCGCCGCTTGCGGGCTCGCAGCGCCGCGCCGCCTCTTCTGCGAGCGCGCCGACGTGGCCTGGCGCGCGTACCGGGCCCCCGCCGCCTTCGAGGCGCGCGTGCAGTCCCTCGCGCGCGACGCCGCCACGGTGCAGGTGCGCCGCGTGCTGCGCCGCCAGGGCTCCTGGCCGCACGACAACGCCGTGCTGCGCCTGCGCCTGCCGCCCCGGGACCCCCTCGAGTGCACCGGACGCTTCGAAGTGCCCTTGACCAACAGGAAGGACTTTATCGTGTTCGCCGAGCGCCGCGGCCACGCCGCCGTCGCCCTCGGCCCGCCGCTGCGGAAGAACAAGAACTTGCTCAGACGGATCCGAGCGGTCTACAAGCCCGGTTACAGTGAGTGCCCTGTGTTTAGTGGTAGTGCGACGAGCCACATGGACGTCGGATACACGAGGTACTCTGTTCAGTTTTCTTACACGACGTTCTCCATGTGGTTCTGTTGCATGCTTAGTCTATTTTAATCACAAAAAAGGCGGTTCAAAGAAAACCGCGCAAACGTTAATAACAAAGTATAAATTACATATACACAATGTACACAAATAGAATTTAAGACGCCAATAAATTTTACTGCTAACAAATATGCGATGGTAGCAGGTGTATCGTAGAAACAAGTGGCCATTACGAGTCCATTTTAGGCTCTGGAGTGAATAGTGGTCGAGACTAAGGTGGCCGGAGCAAAACGCGCGCACTCATTTATGCACCCTTCGCGCGCGGTCAGGTGGACGAGGAAATAGTAATGAGAACCTTTGTTGAACCGCGGCGATAATGCGAGGGCAGCCTGATGTCCGATGGGTATCGTCTTCGGGCGTTGCACAACGATTACGGTTCACGTTTACAATCGCCGGCTGAGAACTCACGAGCCGGTTAACTTTACACTCTGCATATATATTCACAAACTTATATTTAAATCTTTATAACTAACTATATGCCATTCCTACATAGATGTACAGTTTCATTTGTCAGCAATTTAGCGAGCTGTAAAAGTTTAACCACCTCTTCAAAGTTCACGAAGAAAGTTTAATCTTGTAATAAGTTTTGAAATAACATTCTATGAAGCAAAGCAAAGTTCATAATAAATCAACTTTGAAATCGATGATTCAAGTTGCACCAAAACTATGACAACCTTCATTCATTGTATCGGCGATAATAATAGTCTCAATTCTTAAAACATACTAGCCATCAGTCAGACGGCACTCGTCTATTAATACATCACAATAAAGACGCGAAACTCAAAACTGTCAAACAAATCATAGCGGCGACATTAGAAGTGGCAAAAACACGTCACCGAGTGACACCGCCTAAGACAGAATTTCTAGATTTTAATATTTTATTCCTGTAAAATTAGTTTCAAATGACTCTTTCTCCAATAACACATTAACTTAAATTTTAAAATGTATATTCCTGTACTATCGCTATCTTTAGTGAAATTATTAAAATACACAAATTAACATTATAAATGAGGAAATGGTATCTGCATCGATTTCTCTTACTCAATCACGCTTCATGACTTATAAAATATTGTCTAAAATATGTAATCTGAAATGATACACGTAATTCAACCGTTTCTTTCTATCGCTCTAAATGAGCCAAATGTGACATCGAAGAAGACAATATCTTTCGTTGGTTTTGAATAAACTTGCAAATCAATTACTGACTGCAAATACCATATAGCATTCACGCTATGTTATAATATCGTATCGTGCTAGATAACCAGACTTAACTAATAACTAATGTATGTAGCTCAAATATCGCTAAATTAAAAATACAAGCATGTTATAACATTTACAGTCTGGACTGTTGCCTATCGCCAACATCTCTTCCTGTAAAATAAGACGTCTCTGTAATGACGTCTTCAAAATATCCTTTAATATTCCATTCAGAAAAATGTTAGCTCGAGTAGTATAGCAATAAATCCCAACTGAAGAAACTTTGTTAAAAGTTCTCAAATTGTAGTCTTCATATATCAAAATAGATATTATCCAAGACTATTTACTAGTACTAGATTTCGGTTTCTACACTCAAAGTGATATACTATAACTTAAAAGGCTTTTTCACAAATGGACTATCCCACACAAAAAAGTTTTCGCCGGTCAATTAGATCCAATAGTTCCTGAGATTAGCGCGTTCGAACAAGCCCTTCAGCTTTGTTATTATATCTATACAAATATTATAAAGAGGAAAGGTTTTTTTGTTTGTTTGTTTGTTTGTATGAATTGAATAGGCTCCGAAACTACTTGGCAGATTTGAAAAATTCTTTCACTGTTGGAAAGCTTCACCCAGAGTAACATAGGCTATATTTTATCCCGGTACGGGTAATAGTTCCCCCGGGATGCGGGTGAAACCGCGTGACGGGCCGCTATTAGTAATATTAAAGATAAAGATGTGGTAGATCCAAAAACTTTAGAAACAGACATAGACGATATTGCATTCGATCAGTCCGAAGTAAACCTAAATAAGAATGGTAGAGGCAAAGAGTTCACGTGGAACGTTACGGTGGCGGACGGGCACCGACAGGTCGGAACTGGAGCGTGCAGTGACGTCACCCATTCAAACGCGCCGAAACTGACCGGCGACAGATCCAAGTCAGGTCTAGGAATGATAGACGAATCTGTTGAAGAGAAAGAAATACTATCATAGTTAGGATTTCGTGAAGAAAGATTAGATATTCTTAACAAACACAATACAATTTATCGGTGAACGGTCTAAGTCAGGTCTAGGAGAGATAGACGCATTTGTTGAAGATGAGAAAGAAATACGGGAATAAAAATTGAAGGCATATGATCTTTTCAAAATTTTGCAATTCGTATAGGTATGTGAATTTAATAGAGAAGTTGGGTTTTCGCAAAAAACTGATATATGCCTTTCGATTTCGTCTACAGACTAATAATGATGAAACACAAGAAATTGACCGGTGACAGCTCCATGTCAGGTCTAGGAAAGATAGACGAATTTGTTGAAGATGCGAAAAAAATAAATGTGGAAGCAAACAGTTTTGAATTGCTTATATGAGCCTCATAGATTTTAAAGTCACAAAGTTTAAGTCTAGCTATATTATTTATCCTAGAGACTAATAAAGTTTATTGTTTGGAATTGCAGTATAGTTGTTAATCATTGCGATTATAAATGAAATATCCATAATTGAATAAACAATTGAACTCGAAGATAAAAAATCATGCACACCTTAATTGGCCACATCACTTACCCGCAACAATGTATCAAATTATTCCTTTGAACATACCTCCAACGCTAGAAAATCAGATTGAAAGAATCAATCTCGCGTGTGTTTTAGTAATCTGTCAACGCATAGGAATTACATCGGCTTCTCACCAGCCCTGGACTCCATATGTGGACCATATGAATAGTTCAACAGCGACCATATTGGAAACTATCAATAAATTAAACGAACAACACACTAATAATGAATTCGATGTTTAAGAGCGTAAAGTCCGCACAGTAGCGCCTTCATTTGTTTTACTTTAATTGTAACAAATGTTACATAGATATGTAGATTAAAATCACTCTGTAGTGATCTAAAGAATAACATTTATGGTTTTTTTTAATCTATTTTGAGTATTTTTTACCAACGGCATAACTTGCTTTCCGAAGCTCGAGATGAAATTTTTCGGTCATCCATCCGATGGCTGGCATCTGCCAACTTTGCTTAACTTTAGCAACCGCTGGCCGAGTGCGCTAACCACTACTCCATCGAGCTTCTCGACGTAAAGATAAGCCATACTGTAAAATGTACATATATTGCTAAAAGTGGCCATGTATTCTACTACTTTTTTTTAACAATATTTTAGATTTTGACTACCTTATGATGAACACTGTTACCATCGGCTACTGTGATAAAATCATAAAATTTATATTTTAGTGCATACAAAGAGTTATTTTGTGTTTTAACTTTAATTCATTACAATTAAATCAAAACGTTTGGTGGCGCTAGTGAGCGGACTGCACGCTCTTAACACATGATGAATGAACGGTAATGAGACGGTACTAGTTTGAAGCTAATTAATAGCATGTTTTACACAATACTACGATTCTATAATTAAATACAGTTAAGTAAAATAAAATATTAAAAAAGACCGACTTCAAAATTATACGCAACTAACTTACCTACGTACATGTAAGTATACAAAGTATGAAATAGAACTTTAGAATAAAAAATAAAAACGTCATAAATAAACAAAATTTGATGTACCAACTAGGTGTTTAAACTGGTATAATCATCTTTAATAAACTCTCAACTAGGTAAACTACAAACTAGTATAATCAAGCCATCACTATTAAGTCACTTCAAATACAGAACACATAGCTTTCATTGTTTCAATAATTTAATAAATACTTGAACGTATGTTTATTTCGAATAACGAGTACCTCCAAAAAGTTTTCAATTAACGTACTTTATAACAAAGTTGTATCCATCATGCGTCCTATAACATTTTTATTCAACAACATTCACAAATCACAACACGTATGCCTTACATACTTTATAGTATTTCGCGAAACCACTTTACTGACCGACCTTTTGTAGACACAAGACCCAATTACATAATATTGTCGTACCACGCTTCAAAAGCATCTAAACACGCCACGCATACATGCTTCTAGTCATTAACCCTAAAACAATCAACTGTCCACCGCTTTGAATATTAAACGGCGTGGATTTAAATCTTAAGATATGCCCTGCCATTAGAAAAGTGTGGCATTATTTTATTTGTTACTACATAGTTATTAGTTTCTTTGAAACGAAAACATGATATCAAATGATTAGATCTGAATGTGTAACCATTCTCCAATCTGTCTGGTTCCCCTCTCAGGGCTACGAAGGTCTGATGGCAATCGCTTCCATGGAATAACTAGACTCGCCAAATCCTGGATCATGGTAAAAGCGGACCCCGCAGAGGAACGAGATAAACGCTAGGAGGATGATGGAGGTCTTTGATAAGTGTACTTCAAAAAGACACAGGACGGCAATTTGTTTAAAATTTTTCATAAAAATATTCACACTTTTCGACCTTAAAACTGGTGACTGTCAACATGCTATCATAAGTCAAAGTTCAGTTTTGCAGTACAGAAGGGTTCAGAAGGGAAGTTCAATAAATCATTGCCATAAGAAGCGACTGGCGCTCTTATTTAAGTGCCAATTTCGGAGCGTGTCGAAGTTTACCGAGGGCATTTCTAACTATTTAAATCTATGTTAAACGGATCGTCCATATCACCATGTTCTTGAAACCAGTGGTGGCTGCTTGTGTTTACATTCGCATCATCGTAAGCATAATGTTTACATTCTGGATATCATCCGCACTTTTTTTTCCTTTGTTAATGCTCGCCGCTTTCATTGCCGGACAGTAAATCTGTCTAAACCAATTTTCATGTACAGTCGACGTTGTGTTATTGTTTATTTTTTGATTACTATTCTATATGATCTAAAAGGCTGCAAAATGCACCTGTGTTAAAAAAATATATTAAATGATTAAGAAGTGGACTGCGAAGGGCTGATGCGAATATTGAAACCACCTAAATACATACCTATTTTCATGTTAATACATATTATGTATTACCTACATACATATATCTATGCAAAATCCAAGGGGGGTCCACTTACCACTCAAGTGTTGATTGATTGAACTTTGGTCAGCAGAATTATGGACCCCAATATTTCTACTTACCAAAGTTCAATCAATCAAATCACAAACCCAAGTCAACTGTGGAAAGTAAATAAATATTAAATAAATAAATATTTCACATCATCACATACATTGATCTGTTCTGTAGCTTAAGCTCAGTGTTATGTAGTTTAAGCTGTAACACAAGTACAGACATCAGAATCAACAGTGGTATTACAAATATACTTATATAGATATGTACATATAACACCCAGACCAGGACAAACAAAGTTCAAAAATATAGCAGTCTACTGCGGAAATATAATATAATCGGACTATGAACCTTAGAATCGTCTGGCCAGACCGTCTAGTGTAGAATCTTTTAATTCCCCAACTATCTCAGCTTCGTCACGCTATGACAGTCCACCATTATTCGTTCCACGCTCTGACGACTCCTATCCTATTAAAATATTAACATACGTAGTATTATAAATTTTACGATCGGAGTTGTTAAGATATGAAGATAATAAATAGACGCGGAGACTAATCTTACAGTATATCTAAGTTGTGTAATGATTTTTTTATGCAACTTCTGTTGGTCTAGAGCCCACCTGGTGGTAGGAAGCTACGACCTTATTCCATTTAAATTAATAAATAGTTTATTTGCTCATGTTAGTTGAGTATGCTTTTGTGATTGTGTTGTGTATTGTTTGAACTAAGCTACCGTTCCAGTAGATTTAAGAAGAAGTACGACTCTGAAAAAGGAACACATGGGTGGTTTATATATTTTTTGTAGGCGAAAATCAAACTTTAAAATACTACTCAGGTTTTTTTCCTATTATCGTCGATTAAAAAGCACCGAATACTAAAAATGTGCCCTAAAACAAATATAAGAATATTTGACACTTGACTTGTGAAACGGCTCCAACTCTTCCTCCGGTTTGCTCTTCTTACAATTATTACGTTTACTTATTTCTTATTAAATATATTTTTCAACCGATGCAAGCCTTACACGTTATTCATCTCAAGAAGAACATAATTTAAAAATTGAATTTTCCAAACATCACAGCTGAATGCTAGATAATATTCACATCATGATCAAATCGACAGACGTACTCGTAAGCACACGTTCCGTACCGTAGAGTTTAATTGTGCTCGTAAAACTAACGCGTGATATCTTGTTCCGAACAGAACGGGAACTGCAAACAACAGGTGCATCACTATTTGTTGGGCTCGCTTTAAATGTACCGAAACTCGTAATTAATACTTCGTTTTTGGAACATAAATTTAACGTTCACTATTTCTTGATGTTAGAAGCATTCATGACAACAATATCATGAATTTATCAAGAAGTTGTTTCTGATTTATTATGTCTCAAATGTATTAAATATATCGTTAAACTTTATGGTAAAGTCATAACACGAGCCAAAATATTACGAGTGCTTATAGCATAACTTTATGCCCAATTTTTAAAATAAGTATGCTATAGAATTTGTCGACAAAAATTCGTCATCTGTTCAATCTATTCGGCTCCCACACCGAAAAGAGACATTAAAGTGCGTTACAAATAAAATGCTAAACCGTACCCACATTAATAGAAACGTCAGTTAATCCGATCACAATGGACGGGACATCGAACCAGTGACCTTGCATTAACGCGAGCATCCGCACCCACCCATCCATAGTGTTCCGTGTCTGGGAGCAAATTCAATTTACTGTTAACTATTTGTCAATATCCGATTTTGCAGTACAATGAGGCAGATGTTGCGATTAATACTAATATTGTCAAATTAGGATTTGCTAAATTGTCAAATTGATTTTTTTTCATCGGCAGATGTGTCGGTTGGGACGTGTATTGCTGGCCTAGAATCGTACTAGCTGAGGGACGTTTTAGGAAATGGAGATAGAACAGCGTTTCCCTGTATTTTCTATCGTTCAACACGCGGTTATCAATCAATACGTCACAAATTGCAAGCAAGCAGCAGCAAAATATATTCAATGATACATTTTTATATAAAATGAATTTTGATTAGCTAATACGAGTATTATTATAGTCCAACCCGATTTAATATGGGGTTGGACGATTTGGTAATGCTCGAAAATGCTTTTCAAGTTACTCCATGCTCAAATATTTTATGAAAGTTAGCCTGACGTTTCGGGGGCTTTTCATTTGAACTCAGTGACTATTCAAAATTCGCAAACTTTTGTCGCCAAGTGGCCTATCATTACCAGATTTGCATTAACCAAAAATCCTCCATAGCGAATGAACTAAGCAGAAGCAGTAGAACTCAATTATTCCAACCAGCATTACGGTCGGTTGTCACCGTCTCAGATTACCGTCTGTGTGGCCCCTGGTCACTAATGTGTTCGCGATTACCCACCTACCGCAGCAGGGAAGTAATGATGCTTCTATCATCGATATTGCAGGGAGTGGACAAGAAACTGATATTATTGAAGACATTCGTGGGACAAAAACGTGGAACGTGGAAACGTATTAGGAATAGTCTGTGACGTGTTTACTTTATTTTATTCTATTAAGCAAGCTGATCATTTTATCAAAGATAGATAGAATACTTCTAATGCCAATAAATTACCCCTAATTGAAAAATATGCCACCTACCGCAGCAGAGAAGTAATGATGCTTCTAAAATCGATATTGCAGGGAGTGGACAAGAAACTGATATTATTGAAGACATTCGTGGGACAAAAACGTGGAACGTGGAAACGTATTAGGAGAAGTCTGTGACGTGTTTACTTTATTTTATTCTATTAAGCAAGCTGGCCATTTTATCAAAGATAGGTACGATACTTCTAATGCTAATAAATTACTCCTAATTGAAAAATATCTCACCTACCGCAGCAGGGAAGTAATGATGCTTCTATCATCGATATTGCAGGGAGTGGACAAGAAACTGATATTATTGAAGACATTCGTGAGACAAAAACGTCATGGGAATTGAATAGTGTGGGGACGTATTAGGAGTAGTCGGTGACGTGTTTACTTTATTTTATTCTATTAAGCAAGCTGGCCATTTTATCAAAGATAGGTAGGATACTTCTAATGCCAATAAATTACTCCTAATTGAAAAATATGTCACCTACCGCAGCAGAGAAGTAATGATGCTTCTATCAGACAAGAAACTGATATTATTGAAGACATTCGTGAGACAAAAACGTCATGGGAATTGAATAATTTGGAAACGTACTAGGAATAGTCTGTGGGTTGTTTACTTTAAAATAGGATGGATACTGTTTATGCCATTAAAATAGTCCTAATTGAAAAATAAGGCTCTTACCTCAAAAGGGAAGTAATGATGCTCCTATCGTCGATATTGCAGGGAGTGGACAAGAACTGATATTATTGAAGACATTCGTGGGACCAAAAAATGGGGGTCAAATAATTCTTAACTTATGCATTTCGAATTTTAATTGGTCACAAATTTCAAATACTTATCTTCGCCTAATCTTTTGACTACTTAGTACATCAACTGTAACACATCCAACTCACTTCTGTTTGCAAGCGTACTGCACACAAAACCATTGCGAATTACTAAAACGTCGTAACTGCGACTTTAAAAATCCGCGAGAACTCCAATAGTTTTTCAACAGCGATATATTCGAGTTGCGGAATTTTTATTCGTCGCATTATGTCGTCTAGGTATGTGTGGATCCCAATTAGACGACTCGTCGTCTGGGGAGACGGGAAGCGGGATTTGCTAGACGATAGTCTCTAGTGAAATGTTTAATGTGGCCGTGTCGATAAAAATGTCGTCGGGAGAACGACCTATCTGACCGTGGTAATAACAAATTGTACGTAGTTTAGTTGACAGTCAGACGGATTAAACAGTTTAGGGTGTAAGTAGATTGAACCAGAACAGCATTTCATATTATTAGTACTACGAGTTTAGCTAGTTTGACTCATCATTTCGTCTTTTTACCTAGTTGAACTATTTGTTGGTGTGAATCAAGGTGCAGATTAAAGGGTTATAGCCCAATTCTGGATCGTGCACTCACTAATTTATAAGTCTTATAATTCTCTTATAATCTAGGATTTTTTTCTATCAGAGGGAAAAGACCTACGAAAAGGCCAAAGACCTACGCAATAAAAGGTAGAAAACAGCCAATAATACTAGGAGAAGATAATAAACTTCACATAAATCATTATATTTTTTTTCTCTAAGTCTAACAACGAATAAGTTATTAAGCGGCTAAGACGTACCAACACATTTCTCTGATGACTCTCCAAACGAAATCCAAGTTTCATCACCGCAACCAGAAACGATAAGAAAACTGCCAAGCATGTGACCTGAGTCGATCATTGGAACCTAATCATATGGAACGCACGCCCTAAAAGGTACTATTCTCGGCTAAACCTAGTTTGTATTGACCTCGATAAAGATATGCGGCGATGAGCCAAAAACAAGCGCGCACTCTTTCAATTCAACTGCTAAATCGCTATTAATCCGACTTTGTAAATAAAATATATTTTATGTATATCGACGTAAATAATGTAATAATTTGAGAACAAAATAATTATTTTTGAAAGCATTCGATAACTAAATGCATTCTTTTATCAGAACATTCAAGTAGGTACCTACTTCTTCATTGAGCACCATTGATACGTGGGTAAATCCAAAAGTTCGTGGCCTGACCATGAATGTCAAAGAAATGTGGGTGTAAATTATTTTTTACTGTTTAACATAGTCCCTATCTAGTTAAACGCACTTATTGTAACTGAACTACAACTTATTTATCTATCGAAAAAAAATAGATTCCGAAAGGTCCTTAAAAATGACAATTTTCAGCGTCTATCACGACTTCTTTGGTCAAAAAATACGAACTTTCCGTATTTTTTTTCCAATTTGTGGTGAATATTTATCCGAGAGGGCTTAATCATACAAAAAAATTAGCTGGTGCTATAATTCGTAGCCAAAAATTGTGTATTTCAGCCATTGTTTTGGCACAAGTGTGAACCCGCGCATTAACTTGATTGAATAAAACTTTCTTACGCAGCATACCCGGCCGTTTTTAATTGATATTCTCTCGAATCCGCCTTGAAATGAAAGATTAATTAATAAAATTAATCGAATCACGTTTTAATAAATAATCTACAAAAATATTTTACTTCCTAATCCAAAATATCGAAGCCATGACTTTGTAAGCTGAAAAAAGACCTTAGTTTTCTTCAGAGTGGGTAAGCCAGATTTTTCCCTTCTTTCGATCGTTGCTTGAATTCTGGAGCATGCTGGTGAACCCAGCTTTCATTCATGGTAACAAACCGGGATAAGAATAATCGGGATCTAGCTTAAAAAGCTCCAACATTCACGCGAAATTTTGAATCGAACGCGTGTTTGTTTGACTGAAATCAACCTGGGCACCCAGCTAGAAGAAACCCGATGGAATCCCAGTTTTTGAGTTACAATGATTTGAATCCGACCATAACTGATGCTTGTGATCTCAGCTATCTTATGCATGGTCAATATTTGGTGATTAAGAATAAGATCACATATTTTGTCGATGTTGTCCTTGGTAGTGGACGTTGAAGGCCTTACACACCTAGGATCGTCTTCAACGCTCTACTGACCTCGCTAAAACTTAGCTATCCACATTTTTACTCCAGAATAAGGTAGAACAGATTCTCCGGATGTGTTAACCATATTTTCATGTTTATATATTGGTTTGAGACCTTTTAATGCATGTACTTGATCACTGTGCGGTGTTCAATTTTGTCCATTCTTGAAAATCTGTTCAAACACTCTCAAACAAATAACCACAAAAAAATAGTTGCTTGTGTTAACTAAACCAAACTTTGCTCATTTGCTACTAAATAACCATAGTAAAGATAGAGAAAAGATTTAAAATGATAGCATTGCTCTTTCTATGTTAGGCCACGAACTTTTGGATCCCCCCTAGTAGTTCCCGAGTTTTTGATTTATGGTACCCCAGATCAACCTTGGTTGGTCTATACTTAAATTATTTCGAGTATACCAAGTTCAAGATCACCTATATTTAACAAAATATCGATTAACATTTAAAAAAATACAAATATGCGAACGAACCCATAATTAATGAAAGTCAACAGTTCTCATTTTGAAGTCACCTTTAAACTCGACAGGGCACTATTTTCTAAAACCAAATCTATTTCTAGTTTGTTTCTACCTAATACGTAAATTGTCAACTTCAGAACAAGTGTGGGTAACATAGAATGTAAAATCTTTACTAAAAAATCAATTAAGATAAACAACGCAATGTCGTGTGTAGCAGGGCGCCCGCATCCACGGTTATACAAACTTCACTGAGAATACACGATTAAAATATAATTAAGCATTTTGGTAATGAAATAGACTACTAGACTAATTCAGTTTTCTGTTTGCCAAAGTTTTGTCAGAATATTATAAATACAGCGCTTTTTCTAATGACTCGGACACGACTTTATTGAGTATTTCTGGCATGAAAAATAAACATTTCTAATACTATCCTAATGCTATGTTAAAAGGCTATCCTCAATTTAATTCAATGAGTTTTAATTGAAAATGAAAATTTATCATCATCGAAACAAGTTTATGTTGACAATTCCTTACTTCATTTCATGAACCTCTAAGTTAGCCTTTATTTAACTTTGTTGGCTTCCACGTTATTTCCAGAAATCAACAAAATGTTGTTGTAAAGAGGCCTCTGGTTCGTGAAGGCCACCTGCAAAACCCGAAAAAACACTGCCCTTTTCCTGGCATTAACCGATCAGTCAAAGTTCTCGTCAACGAGTAATTCCTCGATTACACAATTCGGCCTCAAAACGTAAACAAACCGCGAATACAGCGGCGGCCATAAAACTGTAATGTCATTTAATTTTTTATCAGTAACATAACCTTAACAGACCACACAGCGTCGCTTTCTCCGCTAAATAACGCACTCTATTTTTCCCTCATAAATTTAATGAATGCAAATGATCACCCGCGTTGCGCAAGAGTCGGCCGAGCTTCGGGCCAGTTTTGGCAAAAGCACGCTCAAATGTCGAGGGCGTCTCAGGGCGCAAGTGAAAGAATTCGGCGGGAAAGTTAAGTGTATGTTGTCTGTTTGGTTTTTATTCGTCTTCATTTTAGGTGGAAGACGTCTAATGCTAAACATGGGTCGTGTGTAAAGCTTAAAGTTTAAAATGTTTAATAAACACGACCAAATTGATAGTCTAAATTTGTGAAATTATTATGTAATGTACGAGTATGGAGCATTACCATAAACTTAATCAATAACACTATTGCAGTCTAGGTGATATAATCGCACACCTAGAATAATACTAGAGCGAAACGAAATTATTGAAAACTTTTTGACATTGCCAGATTCTGCATTACTACTAGACAACAGAAAAAGTATTTTTTTAATTTAGCTAGTCTTTTGCTAGGTGAAATAATGTGAACCCGACTAGAAACAATATGAAAGCTCTTGTTAAAATAATGATTCGAATATTTAACAGCAACTGTCGAAGTAGACCGACATTTAAATACCCCTGATTTCGCGTCAGCTTATATTTTGCACCAAAACAAAGAACCCAACACATATGACATTTAGAATTAATTGGAGGGCGCAATGGAACCAGTGAAAATGTCGACCGATTAATATGAAGAAAGCGCAGGTTTCTGTAACGAGGGGAAAAATGAGTTCATGGTATTTCGGGCCGCTATATATGTATTTACCACACGAGGAAGATATGAAAATAATATATTAATATATGAGGTCTTGAAGATCTGTTTGCTCCATAAGAATAGTTACGTACGTTGAGCAGTAGAGGTGTCTTATCAGCTTATCTTACATTATAATGAAGCAATCAACTTTGTTTGCATTCATTACCTTTTGACGGGCCCGTATGTCTAGTGACCAGAAACCCTGGCTACAAAACCAAGGGTCGCGCATTCGAATACTGATAGCGGGAAATGTCTGTGTGATGAACATCGTGAGATTATTTTATAAAATTCTGATTACATTACTAGGATAATATCAATTTTAGTTCCGAAGACAATTTTTTGTCTATGTAAAATAACAATACCCTTCGATGAGAGTTTATTCAGGACGTTCGTTGAGCCTTTGGTTCTATGCCTAATGTTTGCACAATGCCAGCAGCTAATTTTCTTTGCTCGATGTTAGTAGATCATGAAATTAATAGTAATCATAATACTTACTTTTGTAACTAATCTGTCAAACTGTTGAGTTTCTTGCGACGCCTCTTATCAGCAGAACATTCAAAAATTTCTATGTAGTATATTTCTATCTAATTTACTATCAAGATTTTTTTCAATTTGCTGAATTTATTATTTCATTTAATATCACAACTTTAACTATTTCGCCTCCTAAACTTAATAAAGAGACAATTATAACCATACAAATACGAGTACCTACGATTCACGGGACACTGAACTGTAAGTCCTACCTTCCAGTCACATAAAGGTACCATTAATTTCGCATCGGTAGAAAAACCATGCCCTGTATGGCGTGGCGCCGTCGATACTATCATAGTACGTGAGTCGCGTACGCAGTTCAATATGGATATTGAGGAAAACAGTGGTATGTTAATAACTGCCTCCATGATGTAGTGGTTAGAACGCTGTGCTCAAAACGGTGATCGTGGGTTCTAAAGCAGGGAACACTTTCACGTTGTGTAGGTTTTTCTAGGTTGGTCAGGACATTGCAAACATGAATCACTTGATTGTCTGATATGAATGATGATTCCGGGCTTCGGAAGACACGTTAAGCCGTTGGTCCCAACTATGATCCAAATTGTCTAGTTTCCCAAGGGCTACGGAGGTCAGACGACAGTCGCTCCACTGTAATATCCAGGCTTGTCAATTCAGGATCCTAGTCATAGCGTACCCTGGGCTCCAAGGTAACGGCTCAGAATGTAATCGGTATAAGCGCCAGGTTAATGATGATGAGTGGTGTGTTAAATAATCTAATTGTAATTGTGGTAATGAGCTATAAATTACCTTAACAGATTGGAATTACGGAGGTCTTGATGAATGTGGAGGTGTTTATTATATGCAAAGGAGTAAACAATATGCATGGGTCCGATTCTCAAATGAGCTAACTTGTTGCGTTATGGATATTAGAATAAACGGAAGAACATTGGCATTCGCCACGTGGCCCATCCAGAATCAAATGGCCACTATTGCATTTAAGGAGAAAAGGAATTGTTTCGTCAGATATCGTATTTAATAACATTGAATGTAATTACACCAGATTTTTTTATGGAGATGGCAATGGCAAACCACTCCATTAAAATTTCCAAGAGACTTGTTGCTTTTTCCATTTCATACAATGATCACGACGAGGAATACGACTCAAGAAGGGGGAGGAAACCAGAATTCTGGTGGAAGATTCTACCACCAGAATAACTCAATATCTTCTCTAGTCAGATAAAACAACAACAACAACATTAAGATCTGAATCTATACAAACGTCTTCTAAGTTAATCTTTATTGTACGAGATAAGTGGTCCGAAACTTCCTACCGTAAAAATATCAAAGATCGGAACCTCGTTTCGCCAACTTTGCCCTAAACCGTCGTCCTAAACATTATAATTATAACCCCGGTTACGCAACGACTGAAGTGGTTCGAACTGAAATATTATTTTAGGAGTTCACAGCCCGACCGGCGGAGTGGTAACCGATATTAAACTATCAACCTTGTCTTTTACCTGTTAAAGTTTGTTTTGCATCGGCGACTGAGAGCGCATTTGTGACGTTGCGTCTACTGAGCTGGATCACGTGTCGCATATCACTCAGCAGCGCGCTTCCTTTTCGACAATAATAAATAAAAAAAGTTGGGAACGCACACCGTATCGTACGGTTTTATACTGAAATCAAAAAATGCGTGTGACATCTCGAGCTCGCGGTGTGGAAAGTGGTAACTCTAGAAGATTCCACAAGAGGTGGAAATAGCGAAGTAGCTTAAAAATCTCATAAGAACTCCATAGGAAGTGCAATGTTACTTAAGCATATAGAATTCTTATTGGATATGGGAAACAACATAATTGGAAGTGTTTTTGTTCATCAGCTGCCTGTTTAGCTATATTGCATTTGTCTATAGTTAAGATAATTTCATATATCCTCTGTGTTTTGTCTTCTTCTTCATCACCAACTTTCTTCGGAACATACTTATTTATGATGTTCAGATATTACAAGATTATCATAGGTAGTGCATTTCTATAGCAAAATGTATGTTCCCTACAGCATCTTCGTCTTCAATTCAATTCTCACCTGCATATAACCTGTTAATTGATTCAGTATCCGCATGCAGACCCACTGATAAGATAACACCAACAACATTCGATATGTCAATCAGTCTGGATAATCCGTTCGCCCTAATTGTTTAGAGGATAAGGTTGAAAGTCGTACTCCTTCGGAGGTAGGACTAACGGACCGTCCGAGGTAAGTATGTAAGGCAGGGTCTAAAAAACCCGCCTGGCCATATTGGTGGAAAACGATTATTAGCAGGCCGAATGCGGACGTCGAGTGCATTTGTCACTGGATGGTTTATTTTGACTTTACTGTTTCGACTGTGTGTGGTTGCAGCGAATTCGCTGGTTAGGGTTCATGTAAACACAACCAGTTTGAGTACCTACACTCAATAAAAAAAGTCGTAAATATAATGTCCGTGTCTTCCGTCCACATAAATTAGAATAATATAAACATTCGTAAATATAAAAAAATTAGACACCAAATAAAACCATTTGAAACACTTCCAAACACCGCCAAACTATGTATGTAGTTTAAAAACAACAATAAAGCCAAATTATCGTATCATAGTAGAAAAGTGCATTGCAAAGTAACGATAAATAAGTAATAATTAAAATTAATTAGCAACCATTTAGCGCTCTCAGATTAAGCCGTAAGTTATAAATACTGCGGTTAAGCCTGTCAATTGGAGTTAATTGGTAAATTGGGCAAACACTGTTGAGCGAACTAGTGCATCGACCAACGGTGCAGGGAATGCGACAAAATTGTACTGACATAGATCTGAGATAGCTTGAAGAAAATAGTGTATCTTTTCCTTTGTTCTAAATTAATTTGAAAGAACTAAACGAACGTACAGATTCCAATCGTACAAGAAATGTCAGAAGCTTTGGTGGTAAATACTGCTTATTAACAAACTAAGGGTCTCCCGCGACTTCGTCCCCGTGGATTTCGGTTTTCGCACACATAGTTACACTATGTGTAGGAAAGCTCTAAGTCAAACTTTAACATATTATAGCGTTAAGCCTTCCTCGATAAATGAACTGTCCAACATAATTTTATTTTTCAAATCGAACCATTAGTTTCTGAGATTAGAGCAAAACCAAACAAACAAACGAACACAGCATAGATGTATCGTACCTGCCCTGGTGAGTGATCTTCTGAAATACCTAATGAAAGAAGAACTTTCAACTTCAAAATCAACTACACCGTACGCATCGTCAAACTTATACGCCCTACAAAATATCTTTGTGTACATTACTGATTCACTTAATTGGCTTTTCCTTACATCACCAGTTAAGAATTTTAATGCATTAACATTACGCACAACTACTACAAACTGGGATTAACTAGGTTTCCTTAAAAAATTAATTTATAAAAGGGCCGAAGCGGCATTCTTCTTAGGGCTGCGCCAAAGGTCATGAGAACGGGTAATGTAAACAAACAATAGATGGCGTTGTATTCATTACTCATTCTGAATCGCGCTTGCAGTGTTCGCATAGCTAAAAACGAAAACGTAAGACGTGCGTTTAATAGTAAATTTCCCTATTCATTGGTATATATCCAAAGTACTCGTAGATGCAAAGATTGGTTCGAAATTAGTTATCTGGAAATAGCAAGGAGTTATGATACAACCTGATAAATGTTTAATGAATGTGTATGTATTCGCAAAACATATTTTGGCAAAATCTTCTACCGCCTTAATGTCGTATATTTTTATTTCTATACACGTTAAGAGGGCAAAGCGACTGTTTATTCATTTGATTGCTATAAAATCTAGAAAATATTGTGTCTTCATATTCCTTCTCCGCCTTGAGTCGTATTCCTAATTAATGAGGGTCGCGAACGCGATCATTGTATGAAATGAAACACACAACTCTCTTAGCAATTTGAATTTAGTGTTTTGCCATTGCATTCACCATTGCACACACTTTCTCGCAGTGTGGAGGTTTCCTCACTTTGTTTCCTTTTAACATACAGCTGGTACGAAATTACGCACATAGATTTTTGATAAACCAGAGGTGCGTGGCTGACCGAATTTGAACCGCCGACCTCACGCTTGTGAAGCGGCGCTCTTACCACAAGGCTACCGAGCTTTCTTTTGCATTCTCATCATCATCATAAGCAGTCTATCGCAATCCACTGCTGTACATAGGCCTCTCCTAGGGCTCTCCACTCAGCCCGATCCTGACCGACTCGCAATCCATTTTTACTTTCGTTTAATAAAGACGTATCGTGACGTACCGTCGTCAGGAAATGAAACAAATCATCACAATCAGTTCCGCATTCTCACCTCCACGTTTCGTCTCGTCGTCCTACTCCTGATAGTATCGACACCTTGCTACCTCATTGTGCAGGCGCATCAGGCCACGCACAACCTAATATGTACCGACCTCGGATATATTGCGAGGATTAAGGGACGAGAGAGACTGGTGTGAAATACATCATAATGTTCATAGCTAAAAGGTCTCTGATTGACTGATATAGTGATCTATCAACGCACAGCCCAAAGTAGTAGCCGGATCGGGCTGAAATTTGGCATACAGATAAATGTTATCAAGTAAACATCAGCCAAGAAAGGATTTTGATAAATTCGACCTCTAAAAGAATAAAAAAGGGGATGAAAGTTTGGATGAAAACTTTGTCGATTTGAACCGATCGGACGGAGAATTTCATAATGCGAAATCCACGAGGACAGCGTCTCGGGCGGCCGCTAGTACACCAATTTGGTTATTAGAATCTTGAATAATTTTCCAAACACGTTTACTATGAACCGGAGCTTCACTTCAGCTTTTACTAAATATGCATAATAATAACACTAACATTTTTTGCATGAACTTTGCTTTCGACAAACGCAGTGACTCGCTATTTCTCTCAACATTTACCACACAAACAAGTCCTAATCAATCTACCTCTTATAAATTATGAGTTGACATTAACACTTACATAGATATCGTATTAATCAATTTATCCTCTCGCTCTACGGCGAGGTCTAGTAACATCAAAGGATATTTGTTAAGAAAACTATCCATTCGAGGAACTTTATGGTCTTGTTGTTTGTTTTTGCTTGGATTCTTTGTGGTTCCGAAGTTTTGTATTTTCTTTTTCACATCACAATTTTTTATGAAGGTAATAGTGATATATTCAATGATTTTCAGGCATTTTCTAATAATTCCTTATTCAATTGTTTATATATAACTAGCATTTTAATACATTCGTGATCATACTCTTTTAATATTAACGAAGATTTATGTAATACCTACAGTGCATTTTCAGAATAATAAATCATAGTTTCTGTCGAGGAATATATTCTTTTGAGACACAAATAGGTTACATTATTCATAACCAAAAGGTTTTACTCAGCATGACAGTCAAAGTAATGAATTTATAGTCTTAGTTCGGGGTACTACGGCATAAATTAGATATGATATCGATATATCTGATGTGATTACGCATCACTTTTGGTTATATTCTGCGAAAATCGCCCTTCTTCTTCTATACATATGTAGGCAAAAGGTGTCGCTAATTTGAAAGCTAATAGAGAACATTCAAATGATTGGTTTAAAATGTAAAGATTTTATGATTAAAATTTGGAGGTACGTATATTTATCTCTAGCATCATCATTATCATCAGCCTATCGCAAATCGCAGTCCACCGCTGGACAGGGGCCTCTCCTATAGCTCTTCACTCAGCCCGATCTTCGGCAACTATCTCTATGGATACTTTAAATCTTTCCTTTCCTAATCAAACATTTCTCAGAAAGTAAATAAAATAAAGAGCTTGTCGTTTGTCGCCGAGCACACTACAATCTGACTAAACCTTCACTAAAATCTCAAAATCAATAATTTCTTCCTAAAGTGCTTTAAATTCAGTTTAGATTTCCCGCATTTCCAAGTATGAATTCCTAACAATACCCCGTCTAGCTTCCACAAAGGTGCAGACTAAACATTTCTCGTCTTAACCCCGTTCTAGGAATTAGTTCACTAAGTTCCACCCAGGTGCAAGTAGAAACTGCCTTTGATGTGAATCTTATTATACACATCTTTGTGGTAATAGTATTGTGGTAAATAAATCATTATGAAGGCTTCGTCCGTTCAACGTCATCTGAGAATTTTGGACGTGCATTGATTTAACTCTCATATAGGTGTAGTGTTTTGTTGGCTCGTAATGTTTTGGCCATTATCGATTTTATCGTGAAATATATGTATATCAATCTAGATTAGTACCAACTCTTACTTTTTTCCAATAATTTTATTGTCAAGCCTGATTCTATGACCATTCCTGATCCATTGTCATAATTAGTTCTTTAATCAGGTTAAGAATTTCATCAGCTTCCTCATTAAATAAAAAATATTCACTTATTGTGATCACGGCTTTTCTAAATTATGCAGTTTTATTAATTCGCGACTTTTATCCGGTGAGAGTAGTTTTATTTAATGAGTTGTATTTGTGTCAACCTAAGCAAGCTTCCTCTTTTTCCAAAAAACTTTTAAACTTGTTTAAGTTTATAATATGATATTATATTCTTGTTTATAAAACTCCCTTTATTCTTGTTAATAAGAAAGGAAAGTTAAACGAGCAATCGTTTCAAAGTTCATCGGATCCAAACATACACGCTCCATGCTCGCGTCCCTTCAAACATTTGGCGCCGGCTCAAAATATTGAACTGATCATAGTGCCCGTTATTTATCACTTTGTTTTCTTATGCAATGGGAACTTACATAATATTTATCTTTATACAGTTTCCTTCAAATTAGTTAGTTTAATTAGCGCATATAATATTATTTCCTTGCATTTATGTCACGCTATTTTGTGAAATAGCATAGAATCAACACAGCAACAAAAATTTGCTTTGAGTCTGAGTTAGGTTTAAGCTTCTCACATAAATTATCTTTTTTAATTTCTATAAAATAACGCTTGGTTTTTTCTTTACGAATGAATCAATTTTGAAACCTTTAACCTTTAACATATAAACTTCAATATGAAAACGCTCAATAATAAATTAAAGTAGGCGGGTATAAATACATTACGCCTGCCTATGTTTATGTAGCTAAAGATTGTGTTTTTTGCCCCGAAGGTTTAAAATCTTTAGTCTAGTCTTCAACCCTGTTATATAATAAACGTACTCATAAATATAAGTTTATAGATTTTTGTTAGCACGGATATCAAACCGAACAAACAGACCAAAGGTCAATGTATTGTTCAAAGCTTTCTTAGAAATTTTCGCAGTCTGATTTATTTTCTCTTCGGCCGATCAAGGTTACGGCTAAAGTGTAATCAAAATGTTAATAAGGATACAAGCTTCAATACCTATTAAATTGTGCAAGTAACACAGGAATATATGTAAGAACATCAATCATTAAAATAACAGTCATCACTAATAAATCGGATTAAAATTAAACTACAAGTGAATAATAAGACTTCTTACACCTTCAAGTAAACAAAAGTCTTCTAGAACTGCAACCGAATATTTATGTTTGTAATTGTGTGTATCTGCCATGTCATGAGTGCCATAAGTCACACCTTTATATTAAAAAACAACTGCAATCGAACCACACAATAATGGCATGAACAAAACAAAAAGAAAATGGGAACAAACCACGGACTAAACAGGAAAATTCCCTAAACAAACCATCAAAGGAAACCGCAAAACTTCCCTCATAACTAAAGAAAAGCAAGTAAATTGTATAAACCGGCAAGAAAGACGTAAGTTCAATTATCTCGAAGAAAATTTACAGCAGTGTAAAGCTTTTATCTAGCGTATCTCTGGCGAATTGGTATTGTTTATTTGGATACTTCACAGAATTCTGGCGCCGCGGCCTCTGAACAAATTCTTAGAAACTGTACGCCGTAGTTCGATTATAATAAGTTTGTATTAATTTTTAATGTTTTAAAGAAGGTATAGCTTAAAGCCCTGCGCAATAATTGGACTATCCAAAACATAAAAAAAGGTTTTCAATTCGTACCAGTAGTTCCTGAAATTAGCACGTTCAAACAAACGAAAAATTCTTCAGCTTTATTATGTATACGAAATTTATATATTATAGATTAATATATGTATATTATTGCGGGAATTGTATTTTGTAGCTCAGGATGCACTCAAATTAACCTTTGGGAATGTTATAACTTCACATGCGTAAAGAAAGTTAAGTATATAGTATCAAAGAGTTCCATTACTAATGCTCTTAATACAACGGATACTTCAATAGCTTTTTCAATTAAGAAAAACTAGAAATTCATCTAATGAACAATCGATTCACTAAAAATTTCATTCACTACTCCAACATTTTCTACAATTTTTAATTGTTTACCCTCCATCACATCTTAAATAATACTATGATAATTCTAAGGATGAGTATATAACGCAACCGTCATGCCTTACCGCCTACTTATCTATTTAAGGGTAATTAATAATCTGTTTGCATATAGCCTCTACATCACTATCTATGGATCGTACCATTCGTATGGAAAACCGACTATGTGCGTAGCCCGTAGAAGGAAGCAGTAATTAAAATCAATTAATCTGCAATGTAACAAAAGGAAGGAACATCCGTACAAAAACATACTAATGATGTTTAATTTTTTTTTCATAACATTTACAATACCACTCCACGTCCAGATATAAATTGTAAATGATCGCGTATTAGCATAAATAATCACTTTATATCATACGTGAGATTTCATCAGTACGACAGGACTATTAAAATTAGCATTTTGGTTTTGTAATGACTCAATAAGTGATATAATATGGGACTATATAAAAAAATAACTTTTGGGGTGTCGGGAATATAATTTAACTAGCGGCCGCCCGCTACTTCGTCCGCTTGGATTTCGGTTTCCGCACACATAGTGGGTATACTATAGCTTAAAGCCTTCCTCGGTAAATGGACTATCCAACACAAAAATGTTCTTTCAATTCGATCCAGTAGTTCGGCTGATATTAGGATAGATGACTTATTCAATTTTACTAATAAAAAGTGTACAGTATGTAAAGATTGACAGTTGATTGGTTCGAATGTGTGTTTCAGTGTTTTCTTTGCAAAATGAATCTTTTGAAAGCATTTTATTTTAACTGTCTCCTTTTCGCAACTGCTATTTATTCCATGAAGGTACAACATTCTAAGATTATATTTTTATATAATCTGTCATCATATTTCTTTGGTTCAAGCATGATAGATGAGGAAGAGCATTCCCATTCCCCATTCACTAAATTGCGGAGCGGCTCTCAAAAACGTCTTAAGTCACCTGCAAGACCAGTCGAAGATATAAATACAATACGGAGCATTGAGTATATCCGAACGTACTATTTCTAATAATACCCGTAACAACTCATAGGCTGAGTAAGACTCTATTGTCGACTCGGCTTGTCAATACGTGGATTAGATCTACCGTAGATACTTGTATATTTTTGAAGAATCAGTAAATAAACAATAGGACTGATGTCTTTTGTGATTCATAAAGATGAGGATGAAAATAAATACGTAAACTCGTATATTGTCGCGGAAACCAGAATAAATCCGACAAATGTTTCTACAGCTTCTCTATTAATTAAATGGGCGATAAGTAATTTTCTGCTGTAACGCGTAGAGATTTGTAAGGTAGACATTTAAATTTACTTTTTGTCCGGCGCGAAGGACCATATCATTCTAAAAGAAAAAAAAAACACTGCTTTCATATAAGACCTAATTGAAATTTCGTTACACTTTTGAATGCTACCATTTTCTTGGCAATACAAAAGTTCAATTAAAATTAGTACCATATCGCTAGTAAATGCATCACGATTATATCATCACGATTAAATACTACTTTCTTTGTTCTACTCGTCATTAGACAGTGTGCCCTTATGCCCGTGCGAGGTTTTTACAAATAAAATTGGCTACATAAGCCACATGCAAATTCAACGACAAGATGGAGCTCATTCGAACATATCAGACAGTCGAAGTGGCCGAAATCGGCGGCTGGGACTATATCCTCATCGTCATCACCATCAGTAATAAGACGATCATAATTCTTTTAAAAAAAGTAGCTAATTATAAAAACAAGGCAGCTCTTACACGATTAACTACCTGTTTGGCTAGTTACGTGTCCGAACCGAACCCTTGCCCTTTGCGCGAACCTTCACCCAGATCGCGATGACTTGGTTATACATCATCGGAAATTACCCTCGTAATATCTCGGCGATGATATGTCCACTTATTCTGTTATTACTGTAAATATCCTTTTGGTTCAATGGTGATACCTAGAATGTCGCACTATAACGCAACTAGTAACTTTACTTTGGAATCGGTTTGAAAGGCGCAGTAGAGTCTTTCAGACAGAAAAATTAGAACTTGGAGTCTATTAATTAATATCAATACACGAGAGTATTAACAGTTGTTAGAAACTTATATCTAGTTACTCAATTACTTATTCCGATGGCTGAGCGTCCGAAGTGTTTTTTGGCCTCGGATAAGAGGAGAGTCTTGTGCACTTTCTCGCCATTGGTCCACTCCAAGGCAGTGGAGGTCGGTATCCATCTCGTCTTTCCAGCAGGGATGACCACCGAAGACAATTTGCCTTGGTTTCTGTGATGATATTGAGTTCGGCCAGGAGGCCCAGCCAAGTAGTCATTTCGACCACTCGCTGTATCCTCCAACTTCCATCAGTGTCAACCTGGTAATGTCATATTGTTCCATGAAATGAACATCAGAAATGACAAAAGTATTGGCCGGAGTACCTTACGACTACATTAAAGATAACGCCGTAGAATAAGTGCTAGAAATTGATATTGATACTGCACTTCGTAATATTTTTGTGACTACCAAAACCTTTTCAAAAAATGACAATAAGTAGCGTAAGGCAATCGCCATCAGACATTTATGTAGTTCATTTAAATCTCTTACCGGTGCTTGTGCTACAAAACACTTAAAAATACAATAAAGTTTTATTTGAAAATTATTATATGTACATACGATTCTGTACGAGTGCAAAGTCTGCGGTGGCAATATGATATAACGAGTTAATATGACTATCAATGTGTTTATGGATGGTGAAGTATTGGCCGGGATTTATTGCCTGTTATCGAAGGCTGTTGATGTTATGATTATTCACGTATTTATTGATGCCGTTTATGCTCAATCAAACGCTGATATACTCGTAAGATGATTTGATTCCGATCAGCTATTACGTGTGAGGGAACAAGTAAATTCCAACCGCATTTGTATATCTACTGATATTAAATGTGAGTATTAGATTCGTTCTCTGTTAGGGAGAGTTTGGAGTTTGAAAGAATTTTTGGATGTTTTTGGCCACCGTTTATCTCTTACTATCAGTTGACAGCCATCATCTCACGCGTTTATTTATAAACAAGTTTTTGTAAAAAAAAATATTGTTATTTTATAGAAATTAAAACAAAATAAATTTTAAATAATTAATGTATATTTTGAGAAGTTCACAAGGCACTTTTTTCATCATCAACACCTCAATCAGTTTATATCAATATTAACCATCTAAATATAAAAATAAACAAATGACGTCTGCCCTACCAATCAATTCACGCGCGCAAAGGCGGCACACATTGTTATCTATCGCTAAGTGCGCTAGATGAAAAGCCGCGGAGATCTGAAACTTCCGTAGTAACACGCCCGCCCTCGCGTCTGCTACTCAGTGTGCGTATGCGCATTTTTTACACCAAACGATATAGACTTAATAAAATTATTTTAACACGAAACTTGGTAAATCAGAAAAAAAGTACAAGTATACGAGGGAAACAATTTTGCATTTTTCCTTGTACTCATAAAGCTACTTAAAATGCGTATGCGCATCTTAGTAACCTAACGATTGAATATAAACTTAATAATATTATTCAAAAACGAACCTTGTCAAATCTGAAAAAACACAAGTATACGAGTAGAATAATATTGCATTATTACTTGTACAAATTTTTAAGAAAACATAGATTCTAATAAAGAGTATCTAAGTCCAATCTAGGTGAAGCAGTATTCCGGATGGAATGGATTGCGATGAATATTATTAAGTATATACTTAATTTTTCTTTCCGTTTTCCGATCCGCAGTAAAGGCTTTATTTATAGAGCAAGCAGGGCACATTTTACTTTAAACTGAGCTTATTTTATTTTCAAATAATGTTTTTTGTTCTTAACTTTTTTGGTCCGCAATACATCAGAGTTATATTCGTGCAGTGTAAAGTCGATATCCAGTAGTACTCTGCCTGTCGATAAGGCCACGTGTGAAGACGTCATACCACGGAATGTGGGCTGCTCACCTTAGCTGGTACGTTTTTGGCTTGTTATAAAGGTACTTGTACCTTTACATACTTAAGATGACGTACTTTATTCAAATTGGATTGTATTAAAGATATATTATGTGTTTGTTAGAAGAAAAAAGAAATTTAAAAACAGATATGTATTGACTTTCGGGAACAGTAAAATTTACTACTTATTGTGTCATTCTGAACATAATTATTATGGTGTTATTCCAGTATATACTAAATATTTTTAATTTTATTCTGTTATGGACAGTCACCAAAACTCATACCTACTAATTAGTTTCAGAGTATGAATCCAAAGAAATATAAAATTACATATTTGTACAAAATTAGTAAAACTACATAGACCGAATGGGTCTACTTCACTAAGATTTGAGGAAACGCTTATTAATTTTTGGTCTAAATCTACACAATCATTCAAATCAACCAACTTGCTTATTAATAAATTACAAAAACGTAACAATTCTTCTCGATTTTAATTGCAAATAATAACCGCAAACTCTAGAACTGGCAAATAAACTCCAGATCAGAGTTCAGAATGGCTAATTGGCGTGGTCTGATAAAAACAGTCTGTTCCCAGCGCGGCCAGCGTGCCGTAGACAAAAACAGTTAAATAAACTGTAATTTACATAATAATATCACAGTTTCGGCTCAAATCGTGTGAATACGCGGAAATATGGATGGACTAGTTTATAATTGTGATGAGAGCTAAGTATTATTTCTATGGGTTGGAAGAGAAGTCGCTTGAAAATAATGTAATGTGATTGTAAGTTCGACTGCACTCATTTTATTTTTTACCATCCCACTTTTACTTCTCTTATGTTATTGAAAATTTCTCAACACAACATTTTCGGCTTAATATTGTAATGTCACTTCATAAGTTGAAATTATTTTTTACAAACAAAAAATATGGGTAAATTTTTACGAAACAAATCTACCTACAAGATGTTTTTTAATCAATTTAGGAATATCCAATTCAATCTACAGACATAGTCAAGTTCAAAACATGCGCCTTGCAAGGATATTACTTTTTTACAAGTGTAACATAACACCCAAAATACCAACTACTGAAATATATTAATGAAATTCTATAGCATTAACAAAATAGTTTCACACCATTTGGTACACATTTTTATCTACATGTGTAGTGTAACACAACCAAATGCTGACTACTGAAATATATCAATTAAATTATTATAATAGTTGCACGTTATTTTTGTATTGATTTACTATAATTAATACTACGATCATTCGCTGTAAGCCCATCCCTTGCGCAGACGCCGCAAAAAGTGTCGCGCCACGGTTCGCCGCATCGACTATCGATTTCGTTCGGCTGCATGCTTATTTTATAATTATCGCCGGTGTCAGACGAGCGTTGTGACCCCGCCGTTTGCGGGAAATAATACCAGTGCTTTTATGTTTTCTATAAATTAATGTGGGATCCTTATAATTATAGCATAGTTAATAAATTAGAAGCTTTTATAAGGTCCTTGTTAATTTAATAATTATACATCAGAAATACCATAATGAAAACGTATTTTCCAATTGGTATTAATTCAACTAAACGTTTTAAAAAAAACCAACCTTCAACAATAACTTCAGACTAAGAACGACAGTCAAGTGTCAAGTTACTAACCTTGTGATTCAAAAGAACTCTCAATGTACTGTTGTGATGTTCTAAATGGGTTATAAGTAGACTGAACTGATCTCTAGAGTTACGCAAAGCGGTATTGTAGTGTATTGGCTGTATAGTGTTGGTTGTCTCAGGCGCTTACGTCACGTGTCAGAATGACATTCCGTCCGGCGAGAGAACGGAGCGGGCGGGTCTGTACTTCGTACGCGTGTTGTAGTGTTGGTGAGCCGTAAAATATCCAAACAACGAGGATTCTACATGTGGCGACGAGGAGAAAGGTACATTATACTACTTACTAAAAAAAAAAAAGGAAAAAAATAAAGGAAAAATCAGTGATCTCTAAAACCACGATTTTTCATGTATCTCTCAGTATCCTAGTAAGATTGTGTATAAATTAAATGTTGAACGTTAAATGGTCATGTATTTCAAGAAGAAACGAAAAGAAACATTTGAAACGCGTAATTTATATGTACCGCACAAAGAAATTGATGCAGTTCGAGCGCAAATTCTAACAATAACATTCCACCGTTCGGGTAGTCCCTTGTACCTACAAACTTTAACGTAGGTCAATAACTTGGCATTGAGGCGTACAAAAGGAAACGATTGGAACATTCGCCTCACTGTGTTGACCTAATAGTATAGATACCGGGTCGTGGTCTGGGTTCGATTCCCGTCCCGGGTCGAGGGGAATTTGTGTCGGTTTTTCGAGTGCGGCTCGGACTTCTGAGCGGTACAGTTAATTATGTTGTTTATTAACACCGATTCTTTAAAGGTTTGATGGTAAATAATAAAACATCAAAATTATGAGTATAGTTACTGACTTGATAAATGTTAAACAATAATTTTAACATTAAATTTTAACAGTATTTTGCTATTTAAAAATGAAGCCAATGTAGTAAGGCAAAGTACATACTTTGTGCAAAGGCTGTTTTGACAAACGTTGTTTAGTTACATGTATCAATTGTGAAGTTAGAATTATTTTATACTGGATTATCAAAATAATAATTTATGTTGGGCTATAAAGGAAGCCCATGAACAGAAAATGCACGTCAGTAAGATGAAGATGCTTAGATGGGCTGCAGGTGTAACTCGACTTGATAAAGTGCGAAACGAGCACATTAGAGTAAGTTTTAAGGTTGCGCCTATTGCAGAAAACTTACTGAAAGCCGCCTGCGATGGTTCGGTCATGTCATGAGACGCCCTGAAGACCATGTAGTAAAACAGGCTCTAGCACTCGAATGAAGAAGAAGAAGACATGTTTAAGAAATTAACTTTTCTATTTTCCTTCTTTGGACCGTTTACTACAAAAGTTATGTGTGTATATTTGAAATACCTGGCGACAGTAATCACGTTATTTAATTGGATTATGCTAGATGCTGGTCATGAAATACCTATTTCGTATTAGAAAATAAACGATTACGTTTAAATTAAAAATATTTTCAACAATTATAATCCAATGACGTCGCTGGAAACGAAACGGCCGCTTGTGCATGAAGGTGCAGGTTCGATTCCCATACCGCACTCAAACTCAATCTCAAACTCAAAATATACTTAATTCAAATAGGCCTCAGAAAAGCACTTATGAATCGTCAATATTATAAAAACAACACATTGAATCTACCACCGACTTCGGAATGCAGTCATCTACCGAGAAGAAGCGGCAAGAAACTCGATAGTTGCTCTTTTCAATCGCCAAGTTTTGTAACAATATTTAATTTTGTCAAGTTTACATACTTGAACTTTTACTAGTACTAGGCCATAAAGTTACCTCTTTCAGGTACAGAATTAAAATATTAAATACATATGAACATTATAGTGAGCATGACTACTGAGACCCAGGCCATCCAACCAAAAACTGGAAAAACTAAATTTAAAGTACAACTACATTGTAGGACCCAGTGTACATACTCCATTTTAAAAGTACACACTTATATACATGTTGATTAAATGAAAATAAATATAAGAGCAGATGAAAATCTGATCATTAAATTGATAAGCAGATTGGAGGGATCAATCTGAATCATTGAATTGATAAGCAGATTGGAGGGATCAATCTGAATCATTAAATTGACAAGCAGATTGGAGGAATCAATCTGAATCATTGAATTGTTAAGCAGATTGGAGGGATCAATCTGAATCATTGAATTGATAAGCAGATTGGAGGCATCAATCTGAATCATTAAATTGATAAGCAGATTGGAGGAATCAATCTGAATCATTGAATTGTTAAGCAGATTGGAGGTATCAATCTGAATCATTGAATTGATAAGCAGATTGGAGGCATCAATCTGAATCATTAAATTGGTAAGTAGATTGGAGGGATCAATCTGAATCATTCAATCGATTATTCTGAATTGACCTAAAAAATTCAGGAATAATAGCAGATAATCCGACCATTAAATTGATGAGTAAATAGCGGATAACATATCTGAATCATTAAATTTATCACTCCAGGTTGCCCAAAGATGTCACTCCTGTCATTGGAAAAGTTTGATTGTTACGGGGAATCCACTTCAGTGGGTATACGATGGGAACGCTGGAAAAGAGCATTGCTCATATTCTTGGAAGCGTCTAACATTGATAAAGACATCAAGAAAAGGGCTTCTCTTCTACATTTCGCTAGTTTAGATTCGCAAGAAGTGTTTTAGAACATTTCTGGTGCTAATATTGAGTCAAGTGTTGGCGTCGACGTGTTTGAAGTTGCAATATCTAAACTAGATTCATACTCTGCTCCAAAACAGAGCAAAATCTACAAGCGACATTCATGCAGGTTGCTCAAACAGGAATCAACTTGGTAAACAATGAAGAAGAACAAAGTTAGTTTGTTTAATGTTTAATCAACAACTAAATCCTACTGTAACATTCACGGCCTGTGGCAATACCACACCACTAAAGCCTTACAGGTATTGATTTCATTGTTATAAAGTATCTAATTATAAAGTATCTAAATATCTAATATATATTTATAAATGATAATGGTGAGGTATAAGTCCAAATAAATATTGTTTGATTATTTCATCTTTAGATGTTGTTTGATTATTATGTGTTATTAATCTTTACCTACTCCTGTTTGTACATTTTTAGAAGGACCCCGCTACCTTTAGAAGCTAAAATTGAGGGGAAAATTGAATAGCTTAAATAAAGGGATATTATAGAACCAGCCGTAAGCTCTTCCAAATGGGTATACCCTGTGGTGCCGGTGTTGAAGGCTTATTAAAGTGATAAGCAGATTGTTAAGCTCAATCTGAACCCTTCAATTGATTACCATGTCTCAAAGTTTGTGGGGATAAATAATCCAATCATTAAATTGATGTGCAAAGCAGATAACACCTATTTATCTGAACCATTCAATTGATTACCATGTCTCAAAGTTTGTGGGGATAAATAGAAATACGTCTTTGTGAAGACATGCGTCGATCTTATGAAGCTGTACGAGAAAACCACCCATTGCCGACAATGGACAAATTAATACCGAAAGATGAAAAATGCAAGTTTTCACAAAATTGGATATAAAAGACGCATTTCATAAAATGGCTTCAAGACATATAACCACCCTCATAACCAATAATAAAGGCCTATTTAGGTAGGAAATCTTTCATAAAACATTAGAGCACATGCTTGTAGGTTGTGAAGGAGTGGTAAATTATGACATCTTGATTTACGGGAAACACAGGCAGGAGCATGATGCTCGAGTAAAGAAAGTGATGTCAGTTCTGAAAGAGAATAATGTATTAGTAAGAGAAGACAAATGTTCTGTCGGGATGAGTAAAGTGAGGTTTTTGGGACATGAGTTGTCAGCAGAAGGCGTGAGACCGTTGGAAAAGTACGTTTCTACGATAAAAGAATTTAGAGGGCCAAAAACTGCCGGATATTTACGAAGCTTCTTAGGCCTGATTAATTTCGTCAGCAAAGGGATCCCCAATTATGCGACAATAACGAAACTCTGAAAGCACTTCTTCGAAATAAAAATGGAGATCGAAAAAATATTACAGATCATTGGCGACCAGAAAATCAGCGATGTTTCAATTCATTGAATGAAGGATATCATGACAAATATACCTTAGGTTACTACGATGTAAACGATCGTACGATGGTCATAGCAGACGCTAGCCCGGTGGGCCTGGGTGGGGTGCTAGTCCAAACTGATTCTGAAGACAACCCCAGGATTATTGAATATGGTCACAAGACTCGGACTGATTGTAAACGCCGCTACTGCCAGACTGAGATAGAGGCATTAGCCCGTGTATGGACAGTAGAGCATTTTCACATTTTCCTCTATGGCAGAAGATTCGAACTTATAACAGACCACAAACCGTCGGAGGTTATATTTGAATCAAGTTCAAAACATGTGCTAGGATAGAGATATGGGTTATAGTACAGTCGTATAGCTACAAAGTAGTTTAACAATCGGGTAAGACCAATATCGCACTCATTATAAATCTCCGCATTGTATCGATGAAGGCAAAACTTCGAACAAAAGTTTGGTGGCTTAAATGTAACAAGGATGCCGAAAACATTGTAAAAGCGTGTAAAGGATGCACTCTTGTATCTGCACTACATGCCTCAAATCCTATGAAACGACGAGAAATGCCTGACGGTTCTTGGATTGACATTGCGATTGATTTGATGGGCCCCTCCCTAGCGGTGACCATCTGGTTGCTGTAGTAGACTTACAGCAGATATAAAGAAGTTAAGATTTGTAGGAAAATCACGCCTACCGAAATTGTGGCAAATCTCAAAGAAATATTTAGTCGTTTAGGAAATTCAACTTTAATAACAGCGGATAATGGAAGACATATGGCGGATATGATCAGCGAAGAATTCAACATTTTTAACAGAAAGAAACATCACCTTTTTTTCAATACAATCCCATACTGGCCACAACAAAAGGGAGAGGTCGAAAGACAAAATCGCGATATATTAAAGCGGTTAAAAAATAAACATAGCTGAAAATAAAGATTTGAAGGAAAGTTTACTAGACTAGACTATCTAACTATGTACAATAGCACACCACATTCTGTCACCGGAAGAATAATTTAAGATTTAGAGATAAAATTCCTGTAGTGAGTGATACAATGGAAAGGATATCAATAGACTCTGTGGTCAAGGACAGGGATCAAGAAAGGAAAGGCAGAAGAAAGTGATCTAGTAGGTACTAGGTGATAAAGTTTATATTAAGAACAGAAAAAGTAAAATGGATAGACAGAATAAATTATGCTAGGACTACAATCCTGAAACGCATACAGTGGAAATAATGAAGTGGAGTTATCCAAGTCCGAAACGATGAAACTGGTCAAGTCCGTAGAAGGAATATAGGGCACTTATTCACGGCGAATGGAGCGTGTGGTAAGATTGAAATTAAATCGACGACGAAGAAAGGAATCTTGCAACTTAATCCCACTTCAGGCACCACAATGGTGTAAAATTTTGGTTGACCTCTGAATGCGTAAATTAAGATTTGATTTGATTAATAAGCAATTAAAATAATGTAACTAGTAGTAAACTTTCCACATAGATAAAACTGTCTCATGATTATATGAAGTAAGTACATTCGTTTTAATAAAACTAAATTAAATCAAGAAAGGGATGTAGTGTATTGGCTGTATAGTGTTGGTTGTCTCAGGCGCTTACGTCACGTGTCAGAATGACATTCCGTCCGGCGAGAGAACGGAGCGGGCGGGTCTGTACTTCGTACGCGTGTTGTAGTGTTGGTGAGCCGTAAAATATCCAAACAACGAGGATTCTACAGGTATCACGTCGCAACCGTCTGGTGCGAACATCCGCTTGAATTGTGGCAGTCACAACAATCGAGTCGGTTTTTAACGATATCGATGTCCACGCATTAGTTTGCAGGCCTAAAAGTAAAATGATTGTATGAGTATTTTGCCGCAGGGTTTCATCTACAGGTAATCAAACTGTAATGTTGTATGAGGAATTACATGTTTTCCTAACTCCTAATTTATTCATTTATGTTCCTATTTTAAATCACATGTACTCATGTGTTTTAAAATGGGTTTTCAGTGTAAAAAAATATCCCTATCGTTACGCAAAACTGCTCGGTACCAACGCTGGCAATGTCCGCGAACTTCTGCTTGCAGCGCGATATCCATGGATTTGCGGCTGTTGTCGATTAATGTATGATACGAGCAATGTTATGTGTCTCATATCTATAGATTGGTTTTAATATAAACGCTGATTAAATAAGTTTAAGTTATTGTCTATATTAACTAGCGTTTCTTTGTAGTCAAAATGGGTTCTCTGTGTACCAAACCGATCCCTAACGTTACGCAAAGCTGGTCGCTACCGCTGGGTATGTCCGCAAACTTCCGCTCGGAGCGCCGCCAGTCACAACAACCGAGCGATTCTACGAGACGCGCTGCAGACGAGTGGCGTAACGCGACACTGATAGTGATGGGCTGTGATATCGATGAATGTGCGGATGACATCGATATTGATACATAAGCTATGTTTACATACTGAAATCGATTGATTTGAATTGTGACGTTCAGGCTTTCACCTTACCCAAACTTCATAAGCTCTTTTCAGCCGTAATTATCAAAACATATTTTTCTATCACATCACATCACAACGATAAATTTAACAAAAACGCAATCTTAAGTTTCAACATATGACAACCAACAATATAGTTTTCAAATAATTCGATTTTCAATTAATTATTATGTAATACCACATTTCATAGTCATAAATATATTATACCACTATCTTTTCTTAAAACTCCTCAGAAATAGTACATCACCGTTTACATAACACAATTCAAATGACCCAAAAACCGTAACACCATAAAACCGTCGTCGATATTACCGCTCTATTCCCAAACGATAAATAATAAGCAGATTTGTTTTCTAAATATAGGTTAATTATTAATGCTTGTTTATATTTTCACTGCTCACTTTTTATAGGAGGGCTCTCGGGCCGGCTCGCCTGTTACTAATATTAATGGTTGCTGACGGTATATTTGTGTGGGCCAACAAAAAATTAAGTGTGGAGATAATCGACGCTCACTATTCAGTAGTTGACTGAAACTCTTTTGTTTTATATTTAGAAAAGTTGAGGTATAAATGTGTTCTTAATGAGTAATGCTAAAGAATTCAAAACAGGTATTTTCATGAAGTAATTTTTGTAAGACTAAAGTGGATAAAAAAATAAGGTTAAACGAAGTCCTACAAAGTATAGGTACTAAATTAACTGAACATCATAAAAATCAGAAATCACAATATCTGTATAACTTTTCACCTAATTCTAAAAATAAGTTAAGACTCCACCAAAAATATTATCACTTTTCCCTAAACGAAAACAAAGTACTGCACTTAAAGAAGCAAATATAACACTTTCAGATATCAACAGAAGTATTAACAACACTTTTACTGATAAAAATAAACCGTTGCCACTTCACTATCGATTGTCGACAAGCGCCGATCATCACTAACGTTTAGTCTGCCCGAGGGCGGAAGACAATAAGTAATTTTGATTCATAATATAATACAAACAAAGTCCAGAGTTCAATACAGCTCCAAAGCTCTCAGTACAAATGGATGGCTAAACACTTGAGATCTGATTCACTTAGCGGTTATGAGTATTAATAATTCGATTCTGATAAACTGTAGCACCTACCTAATTGAGATGAAAAAGAGTTCAGATAAAATCGAGATTGATTTATAATTAACTAGCGGCCGCCCGCGACTCCGTCCGCGTGGATTTATTTTTTTCGAAATAAAAAGTAGCCTATGTTCTGTCTCAGGGTCTAAAGATTGTCTGTACCAAATTTCATCAAAATCGGTTGCGAGGTTTAAGCGGGAAAGCGTAACAGACAGACAGACAGACAGACAGACAGAGTTACTTTCGCATTTATAATATTAGTTGGGATGATATCGTGGGTTGTTTAAATATTTCAGATTGAGTTTTTTTAAAGTAGAGTAGGTTTTTAAATCTCCTGCCTAGAAGTACTTCTGTATTTATTCCGAGAGGAGCGCCACTAAGGGATCCCAGTTTAGTTCATCATCATCATCCTTGCGCCTCTCTATTTGTCCCCCAGCGCAGTGGCTATGGGCATCCCCCCCCCCTTTAGGGAAGACTTACCTCCACCTGCACCCTATTTGCGATTTCCTCCATTAAGTCCATATATCCATGACCCATTGACATCTTACGAAAAATACTTACTTGATAACTGATCTGATCATACAAAATATCGAAACAGTAAATAACTTCTCGTAATTCAGACACGGAGCACACACATCCTATAAACACCTTATGAAAATATTTTATTTTGAAAGTGATTGATTATGTAATAAAATCGTTACGACCTATCAAAACATCTTTCAAGCACACACTTTAACAAAATAAAAAAAGTAAACGAATCATATTTTGCCCATAAAGTGCCATATAAAATGGCTGTAAAATTTATAATAAAAAAACAAATCGTGGTTCTCAAGAAAGATTAATCGAATTCTTTGAATGATTGAAAAATTCCAACGCCTGATGAAGTACGAGGTATTAGAATGATATAATGCTGTTTATTGCTTGTTATGTTGTGAAATTGCGATCTATCCTCTGAATCTATAAACTCTTGAGCACAGACATGAAATTATTTTAGTTGTCAGTTGTCATTAAGTAGGAAAAGTAATAAAGAAATTGTCTCCATTACAAATGTTTGCAATGTAATAAAATAAGCACACGGAAAGTTTTATTTATGAAATTAATGGTAATTATGATCACCAACTTTTCAAATGAAGTTGCATTGTAGGTGCCCAAAAGTCTTTTCATACGTAAGTGGTTTACAAGAAAATCTCTCTTTTATTATATATCCGAAAACATCCAAAATTATATTCAGACAAGCTTTCATTCCTCAAAATCATACAAGATACATCCCTGCGTTGACACCAATTAAAGATCCCTACGGCGTTAAAATTTACGCGAACAGAAAAACAAACACGCATCAACCCGGCAATAAAGAAGACAATTTAATCAACCGCCAGAGGTCGCTTTATGAGGCATTAAACACATCGGGTCGTCGACCTTTGACAGGAAAACGGAATAATAAAGATGGGGAAAACTGGAAAAGTCCTGGGCGATCCGCCCAGACAAACAACCGTGTTATATTTTGGTGCGTTCGTATATATTTTCATCTTCGATCAGACTAGAAAATTGTCTTCAATGTAACATTTCTTTTTGTCATTCCCTGTTTCACTCTCTGAATTCATATTAGAACTATGGATAAGTATAATTATGTTCGGTATAATTTCTTGTTTAACCAGAAGTATATTTGGTCGATTTTCAATATTTCCTTAGCCGTTGACATCTAGCCCGAACATGAGCCAAGTTTTTATTTACAATCCTATTAATCTTTGCTAACAGTAGTCTGCTTTTCTTCCAAAATAATGACTCAATAAAATACCTCCAAGAAACTGCTACTATATACCTGTATAAGACGACACAATAGACAGTTCCATTTCAGAGCTACGTTAAGCCATTATACCACAGATAAACTCGCAATTTCACTAGACCGCTACAATACATCCACCGCCTAAAGAGTAACTTAGACCAATAACTAGAAGACATATGATAGCGCAATAAAAGTGTTTGTTGACATCCGTGAGTGTTCAGCAGAAACTCCGGAACCTGAACAGATAAGAGACGTAAACAAACTTAACGCGGGGGTATAGTGTGTCAAGCCACAGAGGAGAATATTGCAGTAAACTTGTTCGCCGTGGTTTTATGTCAGTTACTAATATATAAACTGAAAAAGAAAGCAATTACGCACCCTAGCTTGTGGGAGCTAGACTAGCAGCCGTATGTCGGGCTTAAAAGTGGATCGAGCAATAACTAGAAGACATACGATAGCGCAATTAAGTGTTTGTTGACATTGGCGAGTGTTCAGCAGAACTCCGGAACCTGAACAGATAAGAGACGTAAACAGACTTAACGCGGGGGGGGTAACGTATGTCAAGCCAAAGAGGAGAATGTTGATTGTTTGACTAATTTAATTTTAATCCTTGGTAAAGCTTTTTATCCCTGTTAGTCTAGCAGCAGAGGCATGTTCATGAGTCGTAATGTGGGACTGCGCTGGGAGCGCCTACCCACTAAACACAAGTAATTCCTGTCGAAAACCGTCTGTGTCCTCAACCAGGGTGGCGTACATACCTTATGGGCATGATTTATGAATGGCATCAGATTCTTTTACTTTTTCAAAGTTTTTATGAGGAAGGCATCGTTGTGGTACTTAACATCAATCGTTTAAAATTATTTTGAAGTTTTTGTTCCATTCTTCTCTTATACATTGACCGCTATAGTCGAAAACAAAACTAATTTAATTTTAACTAGTACTGTCATGGATCATTCTGTAGCTCTACTATCTTACTGCACTGTGTCCCATGTTTATCAAAACGATCGCCTTATGATGACGCGTACCGCTGAAATGTCTCGTCTGTCTGTCTAACGTCTGGGTCGCGTGTTATTATTGTGACGAGTCCAAAGGTCGAGCTGTCATCCGGTTGAGGTAACATAATTGTGAACTGTTACTTTAAGTGAGGAACTTGCGTGAGCAATACTGCCAAAGTACCTGGGTCTAGGGTCTACAGTAGGGAGTCAGGCGCTCAATGATTTTTAGTAAGATAAAATAACATTAATACAAGTATCATACGAACCCTAAGTATCTATCGATGATAATTTGTGACTCGCAACTTCCCTTACGGCTATCTTAGATTATAGTTTTACGCTATGGGTAAACCGAAATCCATGCGGACGGAGTCGCGGGGCCGGCCGCTTTGGTAGTTAAAAAATATCTTCCATTAATTTTTTTTCTAACCATTTTTGTACACACAGGCCCAATTTAAAAATGAGACCAACAATAATTTCCGAAGGAACACCGAGATTATGAATAAAATCGCAATCACTTCATAACCGTATTTCACCTCTCAGACAGTTCTTAACCGTTCGACAAACATATTACACAATGCCACAACAGATTGTGTGTGAAATTCCACGGTTATTTAAAAAAACTTGTGGAATATATTAAAAGAAAACTGTTAGAGTTGGCAGCTCCGTCCAGCGGGGACCTTGACCTACCTGCCAACTAATTACTATTGGCATTCGCACCAGAACACTGAGATAAACATCTCCCTGTTTGTGAGGGTACAGGCGCCAGCTATTGACTGAACACCACAATATATTTATTCATTAGAAACAACTTTTCTAACCTACCCAACCAAATGCAACCCTTACATACAGCACACTTAACATTAAAATAAAACGCCAAGAAATACCTGAAAACCATACATCATATTTCATTAAAAATGTAGTCCGATACTAACATATAATAAATTATAATATCTTCAAAGTCACTTTCTTTAATATGTGTATACATATACTGCTAATATCCCAACTAATATTATAAATGCGAAAGTAACTCTGTCTGTCTGTCTGTCTGTCTGTCTGTCTGTCTGTCTGTCTGTCTGTCTGTCTGTCTGTTACGCTTTCCCGCTTAAACCTCGCAACCGATTTTGATGAAATTTGGTACAGACAATCTTTAGACCCTGAGACAGAACATAGGCTACTTTTTATTTCGAAAAAAAGAAATCCACGCGGACGGAGTCGCGGGCGGCCGCTAGTAATATAATAAAGCTAAAGGGTTTGTTTAGCTTTATGAAAAATATTTTTGAGTTTGAAGTATGTCGGGGAAGGGGCAGGCAACGTGTACTGTTAATAAATGTTATATGAATGGTTTAATTAAATAAAAGCCATTATTTGGGAATCCATGATTTCCTGGTCAGTACAGGCAGAATTTGTTTAGAAATCACAAATAGAGCTAGCTAGCGTGTAACAGCAACCCTCACTAAGAGAATAATAAAAATAAATAAAATAAAAATAAAAAAAATATTTATTTCTATAATCAACGTTACAAACTGTGGCCGAGACTACCCAGTAAGTTGTTTAAGACACTTGTGTGGGGTATGACTCGCATCTTCCCTTACGGCTATCTTAGATTATAGAATTAGGAGGGAAATATTTCTTTTCCCATTGCTACAAATTAAATCGTCCATTTGAATTTTAACCAAACAGAGGCAAATGTCGCAAGCTCAAACTGAAAACGTACAAACATCATTTTGTACGCACAACTGAGGTCGTGGGAACGACGAACGAAGAAGTAAGACAATGGACGCCGGCAAAAACCGCTTTGAACCGGTTATCATCTAATTAGCACAGGCTGGAACAACAGTACCATGTTCTAGCTCTAATGAAATATATTTATCTAGCGTATTCTGGAAATTTTCGTTTTTCGAGATCCGTGTGAAACCCCAATTGAAGGTTTTATTAATAAAGTTAAGTATCAGTCTATTAGTGTCCCACTGCAGAGCAAAGGCCTCATTTGAAATTATGTTTTCGTTACAAATATGAGTTTTGGCTTAATCACCACGCTTGCCAAATGCGAATTCGTTTTCATAAACCCGGTGTTTGGGGAGACCGACACAAATTTTCCCATCAAACCCAGGACCTCGCGACCACGGTAATGCCCGGTACGTAAACCACTAGATTTGTTTTGAAAAATATTCTACGGAACCCGATACAAGACGCTTATTCACTTCATATCACAAATCAAAATCAAATTGGCAACCCGCTGTGTGAAAAATTGTTTGTTTAGTTTTCTAATGAATCCAAGATAATAATGAATTATTAAATTCGAAATTGTAGGAATGGTTTACGTTAGCAACACAAGAGTATTAGACTAGAAAACATGAAATAATTTAAAGTTCAATAAGAATAAAGTTATGACAGAGTCCCGTGACAAGCATTTAGATCACTTCCGTATTTTGATGTTAAAAATTTAATGAATCTTCTGATTGATAAATGTATGCCAATACATGATTCTAAAACAAGAATATGAAATCCCGTCGAGATTTTATACAACGGTCGTTTCCAGCCTGTTTAGAGGAAGATATACATTAATTAAACGGCAATTCGCAAACCCGTAAAACTAGCAAATAGGTCGCGCGAAATAGCCAAATAGCTAGTTGTGTAATGGCCGACATCACAGCAAATCCAGATTAATCCGGTTTTAAACATCGGGATCAAAACGGGAAGATGCAAAAAATAACGTTTATAGCTACACTGTTTAAATAATAGTGTTGTGCTTATGAGAGGTTATTTTTGAGTTTTAAAGTCTTTTTATTATTCATGAGCGCAGCTGTTTTAGCTATGCTACGCTCAGCTCTAAGGAAAGTCTCCACTTATTTCATGTAGGTATTTGCGCTGTATTGCCTATTTACATTACCTATCGAATGTCATTTTAATAATTTAAAGTTTACCTATTTTATGATGATCATAACAATAAACTGATTCGTCAAGTTCAGAACAAGAGATGTACTATATTAAAACGGTTTTCAATTCTTAATTCGATTGCCGCAAGAGAAAAAGCTAAAGAGATTTGATTATCAGAAGAAAATCCACACAAGTTTAAAACTAGACATTAGAAACATTTTGGAAGGAGGATTTGTGAACTCATACCCACAAATCCTAAAGTCAATGTGTATTAGAGGGATTTGTGGGGAATTAATTCCAAATCCTCATTGATGAGGCGTTCCCAATACTAATCGCACTGTTTGAACGTTTTATTTAATAAACCTATTTTAGACTACATTAATCATAATGAGTTATGAAGCAGAATGATTTACCTGGTATTATGTTCATTTTGAAGTCAACGGAAAGGCTCTCTTCATTATGATTTACAAAAGATAAGTTGTTATACTATATGTTGTGCGTCATTTCATTGCATTGAAGCGGGGAGAAAACAGAAAAAACTATTTACCTGATAAAGTTTAAAACAAATCGTGTCAGAATACAATCATTCCTATCACACTACAAAAACCAAACACGCTTTGCAAAAACGAAACAAACAAACAAAACCAAGTCTTAATTCTATCCACACACATGTTATTGTCCTTTTATGAAAGGCTATCGCACATATAACTAATCAATTTAATAAAAGCTATAAAGTGCAAACTGAGTCCATATAATATTGTGTCATTACCGCGGGAACGTAACGAGATGCGCGCGCACCACGTGCCACCTGCGCCATCTGGCGGTCACACGCGCGCTTTATGCAATGTTGTAGTAGAAGTTTTTAGTTCTGCTACAAATTCCTTAGCAAAAAGTTACACTACTGCTTAGTAAGAAATAATAACAATATTCTCTTAGCTTGATGAAAAATTTACGCATCTACCAAGTTATAAATAGTCACAATACTCTCTTAGCTTAATGATTCCGCGCTTCGGAAGGCACGTTAAGCCATTGGTCCCGATGATCTTAATTGTCTGGTTTCCCATGTAAGGGTTACGGAGGACAGACAATAGCCGCTCTATTTTAAAAACCAGGCTGTTTAATTCAAGAATAGTAGTCTTAGCGAACCCTAGGCTCCAAGGCAATGGCCAAGGATGCAACCGGGATGTCAGCGCTATGATGATGATGATGATTCTTAGCCGTTTTCGACTATGTCAGCCAATAAAATGATCCCATAAACACAACTATTCTCGAACTTTCATACTTCAGTGTGAGATTAATCTGAGACGTTCGTAGAGAGACCAGGCGCAGGACCACGGCAAGAAATGGATCCTGCCATTGTCACAAATCTATAGATAAATTATTAATTGACATGTGAGGAAAATTTTAACATAGTTTGAACATGACCAATTAACAATTCATTCCCATTCATCCCCAATCACATGCTGAATATATGGATGCAACTGTTGTATTAATGTTTTAAGAGAGGTAGAGCTTAGTGGAACTTCCACTTGAATGAGCTGCTTTGGGGACCTTACAGAAGATCACGGTGAAGTAGCACTTTGCTACTGTTGTGCTATGTTTCTGCTGGTGAGTTAGTTGCTCAGTTGCTCAGTGGCTGATCCAGAGCTCAGTTGGCGAGGGTATGGGGCCTTAAAGGCAGACAATGCATCTACGACCCTTGTGCGGTTGCTGATGTCCATGGGCAGCGGTGATCACTTCCCATCAGCATCAGTGTATATTTTAATCTATAACGATAGGAAGAAGCGAATAAAATATAATACTGGAAATACTAAAATATAATGCTCTTTAAGATCAATTACCTCAAATACTGATAAGTTTAATATCATTTGCTGTACGTTAAATCTTCCTAAATATCTTTCCCACTGCAATTATTTTCTAGCAAAAACACACTTTGTTAAAACAATAAAATTAAATATTTTAAACTCACCTAGCATTTTACAGATTCTTTGAATATATCTGTTGAAACAATGCCTAATTAAGATTTTTATACCACATTTTTAGCTTAAACACTATTAGGTGGTCTTAAAAGATATCTCGTGTCAATTTATTTTGTATAAGTGTTCCGTGTTTATTCGTCTTTCAGACCAACTAACGATTTTATTTTGTACTAGCGGCCGCCAGCGACTCCGTCCGCGTGGGTTACGGTTTTTGCACACAGTGTTACTATAGATAGCTTAAAGCCTACCTCGCCAAATGGTAAGTGGACTATCCAACACAAAATATTTTGTCAATTCGAACCAGTAGTTCCTGAGTTTAACGCGTTGGCGCGCAAACCAATTTGGATCACGAGTTACACGTGTTATTGTGAGTCAACCATAAAAGATAGACATATGCTGTTGGGGGATATTTTTTAAGAAATTTTATGTTAAATATTTCCGTCATACATGATTTCTATGTGACTTTAACCATTAAGGCTGCACACGCGACTGAAGCTTAAGAAATAGAGAAAATTCTCCCGTTTTCCCCACATTTACCCTCACTACGCTACTCCTGTTGATTGTAGCGTGATGAAAAGTATCCTATAATATGCACAGGAGTATGAAGAATAATTGTACCAAGTTTCGTCAAAATCCGTCCAGTAGTTTTTATTTCTATAAGGAACATACAGACAGACAGACAGACAAAAATTTTACTGATTACATTTTTGGCATCAGTATGGATCACTTATCATCCCCTGATAGTTATTTTGAAAATATATTTAATGTACAGAATTGACCTCTCTACAGATTTATTATAAGTATAGATGTAATTTACATCTCCATCCTTGTTAACGATATAATTATATTTGAATCATTAAAAATATTTATATGACGTATTTTAGCAAACATAAATGACATGTGATTCTTTAATATGAATTTATTATTCATTTCAACTAAAACAAAACCTACCATAATTCTATTTGCATGAGTTAGTATTCCAAAAGGTCAGTATTTATACGCAATATTCGAAAAATAAACTCTCACAAAGGAGCATTATCAAACAACATGACTCATTAGAGCAATTACTATCGCAGGCTATCGGCGCATTCACGATGCGCAAACGCATATTGTGTGTAGGGCTGGCAATAGTATGACCATTTGCCCCTAGCGGCATTCGAACCCGCGACCCTTGGTTTTGCAGCCAGGGACTCTAACCACTAGGCTAACAGGCCTGACTACAAAAATTGTTTGTCTGTCAATTAAGCTGAAACTACTGATCAGTTTTTGAAGAAGTTTGATACACAGTCAGTGTAGGGCTAACTTAGGTCTAACTCTTAATCCTGAAATCAACGTGGGCAAAGCCGCGGGTAAAAGCTAGTAATAAATATAATAGAGTGACCTGTGCTATTAGATTTTAAGACTTTCGCGTGGCAATATAACACTAATATTATTTAACGGGACTAAACGCGATTAATTATGTAGTATATGTATACTACTTACTGCTTGACGTTTCAGCGGCGTTACAACAACCGTGTAAAGCCAAAGTCGCAAGCGAACTGTCTGCTATACATATTATACTACCGCATTTATAATATTAGTTGGGACTAATATCCCAACTTATATTATAAATGCGAAAGTAACTCTGTCTGTCTGTCTGTCTGTCTGTCTGTTACGCTTTCCCGCTTAAACCTTGCAACCGATTTTGATGAAATTTGGTACAGACAATCTTTAGACCCTGAGACAGAACATAGGCTACTTTTTATTTCGAAAAAAAGAAATCCACGCGGACGGAATTAATATCGCGTTTCCTCCTCCTCGCGTCGGTCTCCTCAATGCTGAGAGTCGTGATCACCCTGCTGCCGGAGCACTTGTTGCGAATTACGAGTGTTTGTCGCCATCTGCCTCTGTTTGAAGCAGAGCGCAGAGCATCGTGAACGGTAGTTCCAAGGGTAGTGCGAATTTGGTCACCCCATCGCATTGGGCTCCTTCCTCTTGTTCTTTTACCTTCGACTTTTGCGGTGACAATTAATTACTCTAGGTCGTCAGGATCATTTCGTGCAATGTGTCCGAAATACTCCAGAATCGCGTTTAGTCCCGCTTAATAATAATAGTGACCTGTGCTGTTCTCAATCTATTCCCGGGCCTTAGATTAACTTCGTAAATATTTCTGTGCTAGTAACCATTTGTAATTCGGTACCTACCAGCCCTACCTCGCGCAGCTGCCCTCGCATCTGCCTGCGCACGCGCCGCCTTTTTGCCTCCCGACCTTGGCAAGGTGCAGATACTACTGTAATTAAATTATAAGCTAATTAAAGGGACAATTTTTGCCGACGGCGACTTCTTTATGCTGGCGAAAAAGAAGGTCAGTAATGGAAAGTTTTGTTATATACAAGACACAAATAATAATATTATTATTACGTGGTAGACCCATATTGACGCGAAGATATGAATATGATTAACACATGTTTGATATGGCTTATAGCTACACAGCTAAAGTCTTAAAGAGACACTGCTGAGTTTCTGATTCAGCATTCCGATTCAAGTCGAGGCCCTCTGATATGACGAAAACATTTTTGACATGCAATTAAATTTACTAGGTGACCCAAGCTGCTGAATAAACTATTTAATGTCATTTGATACCTTGCAATAAATGAGTGTAATTGTTATCCTTAAAGTATTTCAGTATGTGAAACCGTTCCCTACCATCCATAGTACAAGCTTCCTAGGATATTGGTATTAGTTCAACGAATTAAAAGAGTAATATTTCCGCGATCTCCACATCACTTAACATGTCTGAAACTAGCATTTTCAAATGCATCGGCAAATGAGTCTAGTTGCTATCGTTATAGTATTCAAGTGCGTATATGTATACTTTCCCTGCCTTCCAATCTTCGAAGCTTATACTAATAAGCTTCGAGCTTAGTTTGGGGCTAGGCATTGGTGTGTAATATTTCCGCGGTGTCCACATCACTTCATGTCTGAAACTAGCATTTTCAAATGCATCGGCAGACGTTGCAATAAATGCGTGAAGTTGGTATCGCTATAGTATTTAAGTACGTATGTTCGGTCCCTAGCATTCATAGTACAAGCTTCGAGCTTAGTTTGGGGCTAGGCATTGGCGTGTTATATTTCCGCGATCTCCACATCACTTCACGTCTGAAACTAGCAGACGTTGCAATAAATGCGTGAAGTTGGTGACGCTATAGTATTTAAGTACGTATGTCCGTTCTCTAGCATCCTTAGTCCAATCGTCGAGCTTAGTTCGGGGCTAGGCAATTGGTGTGTGAGTTAAGAAATGCAAATCGTTATATTTCCGCGATGTCCACATCACTTCACATGTCTGAAACTAGCATTTTCAAATGCATCGGCAGACGTTGCAATAAATGAGTGTAGTTGGTATCGTTGGAGCTGGAAGTCAATAAACTCGGCTGGGCGGGCGGCGCTATTTCTAGCTTGGGGACGGCGCGTCGGCTGAGGTACGGTCGGCGGGCGAAGCGTCGTTTTGTTTACGATAGTTTTTAACCGAATTGACTGTTGATTGTTGCAGTTTTAAACTGTATTAAGAGCCCTATTACGACCACGTACGTACAACATAATTAATATCGCGTTCATTTAGGGACTTCAAAGGCTTGCACCATAAATCGTCTGACAGGGACGTAGAGGCCCGATATTTAGGGAATAAGTTTTATTGCAATTTACAAGAATATACATATTTTATTTACTACTAGTATAAAATAATGGCAGATTATCCTTGTTATTCCGTAAATCATTGCAATCAATAATAAATATTTAAAACAACCGAGAAAATGGTGAGTCTAATAAGTGTAATAAGTACCAATTTCAATTCTAATTCGCATTTAATTAATTTGGCTACTTGGTACCTATGAGTCCTTTACACAACGAAAATATAAATGTTCATGATTTACCTACAAAATCCAACACTGCTTCAATTAATAGTCTCAAAATATAAATAAATATTGCAAAATAATATATTATTTCAAACTTCAAAAAGCGCAGACGCGAAATAATCATTATTATAATCGCAGACGCGTCTTCTGCTGACCGTACTTCAGTTGTTTCTTTTCCCGAAGCACACGCATTTGAATTGAGACATTACAGACATTACTCAAACTAGAGGTGAGAGGGTGTCTCGTTACATTCCAATTATTGGCGCATTTCAACAGACGTTTAGGAGACGACGTGACAATACATATCACGGGAGTCGTGAAATAAATGTAGTGAATTCCTGGTCGCTACGCAAGCAGCGTAGAGGATTCTAGAATAAGTGAGGATCTATGTGAAATCATTCGTAGGATCAAAAGAAGAAAACTTTTACGGTTGACCTTTCAAAAAGAAACCAACTAGGATTTGTTCAGTTTCGTCTAAACTGTTATTCAAACCACGACTCCTTACGTGTTCTTTCTTTATAGCTGAAATGCATCTGAAATGGTTAATTCAAATTGACTTAGTCAGTTTCAGAAATGAAAACCGTCAAAATATTGTTTACTCCAAAAATTACTGACACTCTGCACTGCGTACAATGTGTCTTTCTTATTGAAAAAAAGCTTAGATATTTTTCAAACTTACAATTCTAGTTGGGAAAGATGTACGACTTCTTAAATTTAAATAAAGATCCCCCATAAAATTTGAGTACAGCGAATATTTAACACATAAATACAATCAATCATTTCATAACGTCTGTAGACGCTATCAAATTCTTATATAACGGTGATAAATTTCATTCATACCTATTCCTGATGCAGTGGCGGTCACCAATCTCGACTTTATATTTAGATGAGACGAGTTTTTTCGACGTCCGAAGGTATTTTGGTTGCAAAACGCTGCCCAAGCGACGGAGTAGAGGTGAGAAATTCAGCGCTGAGAGAAATTATGTAAACACTCACGTCGATAATGCGAATCTTAACAGATTTCAGACGAACCCAATAGTAGTTGTGTTATGTTCGTTGTAGGACGAATTATGTCTGACTCGCAATGTGAACTGGTGTATCGTTTTCAAACACAACGCTACTGGTGTAAGTCAAAATTAGTACAAGGAAAATAGCAAGAAGGTAACTCTCTAATAACTTCGGGACATTTCTCGTATCAAAGTCCACTGCTGGACATAGGCCTCTCATAGGGCTCTCCACTCAGCCTGATCCTCGGCAACTCGCATCCATCAGCATTATCATTGAGCCTCGCCAAAATTAATGCAATGTAGGCTCGGAAACTAATGCTATTAATTGCGATGTTTTTTCTAAATCAGTGATTTGCGATCGACACGAAATGAAGAAGAAGTGATTCATGATCATTGTTTTCATGTAACAAATGCCAAAGGTTTCAGGTTATCATTTTATTCGAATTTTCGCAGAGTCATCCTAGCTTCTAAATTATTCATAACGCTCTCCTATTAATATTGCATACAACCAATGATTTCCTCTTAATTTATCTACTAATAACACTGACAAATCTAAGGTGATTCAGAAGTTCAGAGCAGTTCGTTCGCTGAAACCATTCGTTAGTCATAGGTATTATGTTGTTCTTGCTATTGTTTTCTTTACGATTGAATGATTCAAAATAATACAATAATTCATTGAAGTTTTGGTTCAAAGGATTTCCGCGTAAGATGCTATTTGTAAACAATTAGGACATGATAAAGATTAGGGCGTATTCTTTGTAACACTATGAGTCCATAAGGATGTATGCAATACATTATACATACAAAAGAATTTTGATTACCATTATGTTGGACTAATTCGTCAACACACATTTATTTCTTTTTCTTTTTACCTTCATTCACAAAGTATGCAACGTATTGAATGATAAATAAAGATTTAAAAGGAAGATGTAATGGATAACACATGCACCATAAAGTGAAAGACCACTAATAATTTCTTCATAAATTTCAACGTTTTGTTTGAGGTTAAAAATAAAACACGCACCTCACCGTTCAATATATCTTTTTGTAGCGATAGGTATAAAAGTCCGCAGTTTCTTGCGTAGCGTAGGTGAAAACCGAAGTAAAAAACCTAAACATTTCATCATCCGACGAACTCATAGTTTCATACTATAGCCAGTCTAGACATTTCCTACGCAGACAGAGAATATACGTATTCGTCAGCCGAACGGATTTTTACACTTTTAGTTATGTGGTTAACAAAATAAACAGAGCGGTGTATAATCTTAATACACGAATACACGTGTGTATATAAAATTAAACCTCAATTTTCCTTAGTCACGGGATCACGTGTGAACGGTAAGATAAATTTCGCAAATTTTTGCTTTATTTAGTTCAGATTGATTAATGTCTAGGGTAGAGATTTGTATTAAAAATACTTCTTTGATATCCTATCACAAACCACTGCTGAACCTAACATACTTGTACTTACTACTAGTTTGATAACTATAAATAGACATAAAAATTCCCAATCTGTGGGAGGCCTTAGTCCAATAGTGGCCTGCAACAGGCCGTTGAAAATACTAACAGGTGTGAACACAGTCTAAGTAAATTCTATGTCTAGTCTCAAATTAAAATGATATCAATGCCAAATGCCACATAAAACTGTATTATTCATTCCTGTCGTAATTTTACGACACTTTCCGTAGCAACGTTGATACAGATATTACGAATATTCAACAACATGACTAATGCATGTGTATTAATATTTTTATATTATTTTACATAACACTCGTATCGTACGAGTACACGTAACGTAGTTCCAACAAGTATGCTCTTCCTCTGCCAAATATTAAATAAATATTATACTCGAATGAATCGTAGGCATGTATCTTGATGCATTTATGTTTTTCTGGTGCAATATTTTTTTAATTTAACATGTGTGAAAAAAGATCCATTCAACCTGCAACTGATCTCGAGTTGAGAGACGGGTATTTAATTTTAAACAAGTTTTAACAGCATCATCATCCTAGCGTCTCTCCCGGTTGCATCCTCGGCTATTGCCTCTGAGCCCTGGGAACGCTACGACTACAATCCTGAATTGACAAGCCGAGTTAAAAATTAATAAAATAAATTAAATGCAAATATTGCCTTTACATTTTCACGGGTGATAACTAATTATGGTCCTGGAAGAACAGTTTCAGCGACTTTCAACTCAAAGTGTTAACCAGAGATGTCACAAACAAACAAAACAATAATATATTTTCACTCGCAACTTAATTTTATTGCAGAATATCGATTACGCAATGCACTTTCTCTTAACTCACAAGATTTTCAAGCCCTTCTTCATTTTCTTCTTTATTGCTTTACCGACTTGTGCTTAGTCACTTTGAGGTTTAACATTTTCGAGATTCTAACGAAAAAGCTATTAATCTAAGTTTTCATCGTGTAATATTGTATGTGACTATTATTTTGTCAATACATTATACCTATTTATTTTATTGCTTTAGTTCACAAACGTCGTCAGTATGGGCTACGTACAAACATATTCCCATAACTCATTTTGTAGTAAACACGAAGTTTTATTTCTACGTTCCATTTCTGGCGCCATGCTTTTGACAGTCGGCCTCTTTGCCGATTCCGAACTGTCAGAATCTAATTACCGAACCCAAACTACTGTTTACGTTTCCCGTCGCCCTTACGACATTGAAACTAAAGTTCATTTTGGAATGGTTAGAGGTTTCGGTCAAGCAAAAAATTTGGCCATTCTTTATAGGAGCGAGCGCTTCTGACTTTTTACTTTTTTACGGTATGGGGTGTTAGGTGCAGTGAAAGACGGGCAGAGCCAAGATTGATGACCTATTTGGGCTCCCGATATTCAATACGAAGGATTCGGAAACTAATTGGATGTAGTTTATGACTTTGAAGCGCCGTATTGGAATCTATTGGAAGGGAAGAACTATTAAGGTTATGATTTTAATACGCATTAGTATGAATTGTTTTCTGATTATTCAATTTTAATTTTGATGTCTTAATTTGGCAAACCATTATCATGTAGCCTAGATCTCATTGATCTCGTATGTACTTCAAAACAGGCAGTCTAATTAGATATACGCTAAATCAATAAATAGGTCGCAAATAATATATAAATGACAACCCAAAAGGGTAAAGCCAAAGGGTAAAAGTGGTGCTAGAGTAAATAAGCGCCAAAAAATACTGATTTCTTTACTTCCAAAACTTAGCTTATTTAGCGGCGAACAATAGGGGCTGCCTAACAGTTGCATCGGTCAAGAATATTAAGAGCGAAATAAGTGACACAAAAATATGTATTTTTCTAGATTACTTTCGTCTATTTTGATAATACATATGAACTCATGTTTTTCCTTAGTGCAGTCTATAAAATGATAACGTATAATTTTTCATATATCGCGAGCTCGCCTGTTATAATAGCTACCTTTTTACTCTCGCGTATTCCACACCGCGACAGAATCCTTCGCAATATTTCGAATACGCATTTAACTTTATTTAGCGGCGAACAATAGCGGCGGCTTAAACAGTTGCATCGGTCGTCGATTAGCAAAAAAAGAACAACACACGGGCACCCGTCCTCGCCATCTACTGGTAGGGTCGCCAATATGTAATGTGAGACATTCCCGCTTGGTGTAATGGTCAAGATGTTGCCTATTACGCAAGAGGTCGCGGGTTCGATCCCCGCACAGGACAAACATTTGTGTGCATGAACATGTCTGTTTGTCCTGGTCTGGGTGTATATGTATCTATTTAAGTATATTTGTAATACCACTGTTGATTCTGATGTCTGTAACACAAGTGCTTAAGCTACTTAACACGGGGTCAGATCAATGTATGTGATGTTGTGAAATATTTATTTATTTATTTTAGTAATTTGGGCAAATCTCTAAAATTGCAAACCTCAAAGTGACTTAGCACAATTAGATAAAGCATTAAAGAAGAAAATGAAGGAGGAGCATCTTGTTAGTCTAGAGGAAAGTGCATTGCGCAATCGACAATCTGCAATAAATCTCTGGGCTAAGACACCCATTGCCTTGCTTCAACATTTATGGGACCAGAATCTGAAGCAACTTTGTTTATAAATTAATTAATTAACAATAGTGCATTTAGTGTTCCACATACGCCTGTAAATTATTCTACTGGTAAATAGATTTTTCAGTTTATGCCGGTTAGCGAGAAATTTAATAATCTTAGAAATACATGAATTCCTTGGCCTGCACACCAATCGCTTAGCACAAAACTAAGCTTGAATCTTGTACTACGACTACGAATCTTAGGGAATGGATAGACGTTCGAGCGGGATTCGAAACAGTGACCCACGTTTTGTGAGCAGGTCACGATCAACTACCCCGTGGGCAAGATCATAAAATTATATCTTATTTCAGTAGACACATTAGTGTTCGCTTATTGGTTTCAAGTTACGGAAACGAATGTGCACACACGTATACAATAATTAAACAAATCCGCCAATTCATCGTTACTTATTTTATCTTATACTTTATTTAATTAATAGGATACATTTTGCATGCTGATAAATACTACTACTGCAACTAACACTATCCTTATCTATTTCCCCCGTGTGGTAACCCTAGCCGGAGTAGGATGCGCGTACGCAACTCGTTCCCGCAGCGGCGCCATAGCGGCTGAACAAAGAACCCGTGGTATTTATGTAAATGGTAGAATTCCGAAAATGCCGTCGAAACTCGCAAAAAGGAATCGATGGAAAAACGTGGGAGAGGAAAGCACATTTTTTCGTGTTGACACATTTCTGCGTGACACCATTCGCACTGCGAGAAAAATCGAAAAAGAAACGGTGTTACATCACTATCGACGTGCTGATGCAGTCATTACTTTTCCAAAGTGTAGTCATTACGAAAGTCTTATTATAATGTTGTAATAACTGTTTACTTTGACCATAAATGTACACAGATCCACCAGTCGACCACCCTGAAAACTGATGGGCCAACAAAGCATTTTCTAAAGTAAACTTTACGTTCCACCATTCTCTTGCCACTTTAATTCTTAGCATAGGAACACACTATGCCAAAAAACGCAACCGAAGTTCGGCGCGACTACCCCTGTAATGTATTTTAAACAGAGGATACCCGCTGTAATACACCTGTGCCCTACCCCTGTAATGTATAGAAAACCTCAGTCGCATTTTTTCCGCTTAGTGTGTTTCCTTTTCCACAATTAAACGCAATCATTACAGAGCTCGTTTGGTCAAGAGTTAGCTTCCCTGACGTTTGCGATGTCTATGTCACACTAAATGGCCGGCACAAGCCACTTATCAGGAGACCCACTCGCCCACTATCGCATAAAAAAATTAGGCAGCAAGTTAGTTAAATGTCCCAGCTTCGACCCGCCAAAGTTCTCAGACCTTTCTCGAAGCCAGTCTTCGTTTTTCTAAGGGCCCGATTCTTCAGCCGCAGGGCCTAACGGAATCCTTTTTGCGAATCTAACAGTTTCTCAATTTTACTGTCCATTGCCTTTTGGGCGTCTTATTTTGTCTGCGTATCTCAGATCTCAATCTTTGATTTAGGGGGCTCGCGATAAAAACGCTTCAGTTAAATCGTATGTGGCAAATTAAGTTTTTATAAGCGTAATGGGAATTAATCTCGTGTGGATTTTCTTTATCGGTCGTAATAATGCCAGAGTATGCAGTTAGTGATTATACGACAATTACTTTCTTTAGTCTATAGCTGTTGCTTGATCTTCCTCATTATCAAATCAATATTCTTCATTCAAATTATTGTCATTCCCTTCTTTGATTTTTGTGGTTTTATTGTTTTCTGTGTTTGTGTGTGTTTCTCTTATATCATCGTAGTACCAGTAATTCATTTAAGTACAATGACTATTTCAGATTTCAAATTATTTGGTATTTAATAGTTCCCAAATATTATTTGAAACTAACTGGCACGTATAAAAAATCAGATGTTTGCTGTTGTTAAAAAATACTTTTCTTGAAGATGATGTAATTTTAGTGTGCTCCAAGCCTTATCCGTTGATAAGTGTTGACATAACAAACGGCGTGCCAAAAACCTCTTTAATAAAAGTGTTATACTAGTGGAGTCAATGAAGCATTTGACTCGAAAGTCCTCAAGAACAGCTCCGATTTCAATGATTTTTTTTTTGTTAATTTTGTTTTTTTATATTATTTAAAATCGGAAACCTCTTAGAGCGGGGACGGAACTATTTATATTGTTTTAACAGCATCAACGATATGGATAAAAAAAATAAGTTTGGTCTCTATTTTTTTGTAGAAAAATCTCCATAAAATAATCTTATGGTTACAAATAGTTGTTACAAAAAAGATTTAAACAATAATTTAATATTATTTTGACGCGTATATTTGGGTTTCATACAAACTTTCATCCCCCGTTTAATCCCTCTATGAGTGAAATTTACCAAAATCTTTCATGGGGAATGCCTACGTCATAATAACTTGATGCATACAAAGTTTCAGCCCGATCGGCTCAAAATTGACAAAGTTTCATACAAACTTTCATCCCCTATTTTATCCCCTTAGAGGTTCAATTTATCAAAATGATTTCTCAGGCGATGCTCACATCATAATAGCTAATATGTATGCAAAGTTTCAGCTCGATCGGCTTAAAATTGACAAAGTTTCATACAAACGTTCATTCCCTATTTCACCCCCTTGGGGGTTGAATTGATCACAATCCTTTCTTACTGGATGCCTACGTCATAACATCTACCTGCATACCAAATTTCAGCCCGATCCGTCCAGTGGTTTGGGCTGTGCGTTGATAGATCACTATGTCAGTCAGTCACCTTTGAGTTTTGTATATATAAGATCGGGCTTTATTTTGTATATATAGATTTGAGTTTTATATATATAGATTGTTTATAACATTCATTAATATATTCACAAGTTTTTAATGGATATTGTATAGGAGAATTTTTTTTTGTGTATAAAATATATCGTAGATATTGTTTATACAATATAAATAGTTCCGTCCCCGCTCTAGGAGGTTTCTGATTTTGAATAATATAAAAAAACAAAATTAACAAAAAAAAAATCATCGAAATCGGAGCTGTTCTTGAGGACTTTCGAATATTGCCTGTTTTATGTATTCATTGACTCCACTATACTGAATCATACCGGGAATTTGTTCGCCCGGTCTCGTTGATGTAAAATGTTATTCATTGCGACAATATTTGTATTAGCAACAACATTTCACGTTAATTTTCCACTAGCATTAAAGGACTAAAAAACATTTGACGGTTTTTTTACACTATTTCAAGTCTACCTTTACTTGTAAGGTGACATTGTAACGATTTTTAGGATTTTTTTACCTTCTGAATTATAAATAAAATAATAGCTTAGTATTATATAATTTTTTCCTTATTAATTATAAACCAGCAAAATCCCTATTTTGTCAGATATCAGGCGGGATTCGAACCCGCTTCCCTAGCAATCGGGGATTTTTACCCACTCTAACGTTATCCAGTATCTCGTCTATATACCTATGTATATTATAACACTTCTTAGAGGTAAACAAATACTCAAAACATAGTGTCAAGGCTGCCAACCGTACTCTTCGTCCGACAGAATGTGGGTTACTTCTCGTAACACTATTTTGAATGAGATGTAGGTAGGTATAAATACCGCGTCATAGTTTATTCGGGATCCCACTTTCCACTGTTTCACAATGGTAACTTTATGATCTTGTTTAATGATTTTCGGTAACGTAAAATGGTTATACATGGATACACTTCCGTTAGGTTTGTCTTTTATGTGCTATTTTTTTAACATTCTATTGTTGGTGTTTTATTGGAGTTTCTACTGACGCATAAACATTATAGGAGTTTGCGACTGAAAAAAATAGTTATTTTTTGGATTTAAAATCCATAAAGAAACTTTAAATATATGTATATGTTATGAGTAATTAAACGAAACAATGAAAAAGATTTTCCACTTCTTAGAAGATGACACTTGACAAATCACGTATTTACTGCAAAATCTAAATATTAACGTTAAAAATATAATGCGGAAAATTACCTCATGAATAATAGATAACTGGACTTATCTTTGTTTATGGGCATTAATGAGCAGTACTTACTACATAAGTACATGTTGCCTTTACATGTGACAAATTCTGCTCCAAGCGAATAAGGAAAGCGACACACAAGTCCGTTTTTTTCATTGAAAAAAAAAGCAGAACCACAAAGTTCCCTTACAACGATAACTAATCCTTAAACGTTACAAAATACATCGAACAAGCCGATAAGATCAAACCTTTCTCATCAAAATGCGATTGAGAACAATCAGCGAAAGGGCCAATTAAACAGTTTGGAGCAACTGAAAATAACGTTTTTGCGATCGTCCCCATAATCGGTTTAATCGGAGGGTAATTAAGACGATTGTTATCGATTTAAGCCCGTGAGAGATTCCGGCACGGCATGGCCGCCTGTGAGGCCGATTTTTTAGATGCAATTCGATGTTTGTTAGTGATAGGGTTGGCCTGTAATATAGGGCTTTAATATTTGTATGATGGCTTAATAATTGATATGCTTGGTTTTTGTTATGTAGGTACTTATGTATTATTTTTCATAAAACACGTTATTTTTTTCTTGTACGTTAATTTATCGCTTGTTATTTTTACACATAACAGTCAATAAGGTGGTTGTACAAATTGCATAGTATTTATCAATTACTGTATTAGAATGATAATGTTTCGATGACAGCTACATTTATGTAGTTTCAAGTGTAAAGCTAAACAGTCACTACAACAATTATTAAAAACTAGAATGACAATGTTTTAAAATGACAAAAATATAAAATCTGCAATAAATTTTTACAACATCTCAGCCAAAATATTGTGTATCGGTTTCTCTGAAACCTGATAACAAGACCCTGATGATATCTTTCTTACAAATTTAAATTATCTAACAACCCTAAAAGAACTAGCAGGATACCAAAAACGGGCGCATTTGCGCATGATATGATAATTTTGTGCCATTTTGGTTAAACAAATTTTTCTTGCTATAAGACTACAAAAGGTGTAGCCCAAAATTGTTTGCAAATTCGGTACGATTTCGATTTGGATTCTAAGGATCAAACCAAAACGGAATTGTTAATTAGATTTGGTTGTTAAACTGATATAAAAAGCCACTGTCCCTCAAATTTGAGTGTAATTATTGAACCTTCAAGTTTTTGTACAAGCTTTCGATCTGAATATTAAAATGTACCTTTTAACATTCGTCTTCTATTCTACCCTTATTCTCTTTTTATGTGACCTTTGAAAACTTAAACTTTTTTTTGGATCACTCTTGACTGGTATCTTTACATAAGTACTTCACTAAACAGCAAAACAATGTTAAGAAGGTCAGTAAACGCATCAAAAGAACAACGTCCAGCTATTTTATGAAATGAATTATGCAATAGTACCTTGAACGCATATAATGAATTTACTTATAGCTAATTCAAAAATACCTCAATCCGCCATAATGGAATCGGCATATCTCATTTGCATTACTATGCCAACACCTCTAATTACAGTAATACCTGTCAGGCTCACCTTTTAACCTACTTGCTGGTCGGCTCGGGATTCCAATGCATTGTCACCAAGCTTCATTAGTATTCGAGTCGCTCCTTCATCACAGGCCGCTGTAGTCGCAAGTGTTCCTTGTGTTTGTCCTTTTTCATCTTCAGCACTTACTGTATCATCATCTCTTTCTTTATAATATACCCAATCCATTCCAGTATCGGAAAACAAACAAGCTGTAGGTTTAGCTTTGTGATCAGTCCTTGTCCAAACATCGCAGTTGGTGATAGGAGTTTCGGTAACAATCGCGCCTGTTTGTATTGGGAATGTTTCGGCGTCTTTGATTCAAAAGCCGCCTACTTACAAACTGTCTGTGTTATTTGAATTTCTATATTGTTTATTGGTTCAATTGTTGGCAATCCACACATTCCTTAATGCTCTATCAACGTCTTTATCATTTTAATTGAGTTTGGTGTCATCAGGCATTTTTTATTCACAGTTAAAGAATGTAATGTGTCTGTTTAATTTGCGATTCTCAGAAGAGCTTGTTTCCTTACAAATAACAGCAAAGTAACTGGGGGTATGATTAGATTGTTTGCGTTTGTAACATGCATTTATCACTAGCATCAAATTTCGTAAGCGACCCCAAATATACTAACTGGATAATCCTGGAAATATTATTCAATGGTGAAACGTATATCCTCACTTATCATCTTATTTCATTAAATCACTTTCTTCGGGGAATTCTCAACGTCGTCATATAACGCGTAATTTTAAAATCGGGCCACGTTTCAACAACAATTTATTTTTAAAATCACCGCCGCTGCGACTATCACCCATTGCTTTGGCGATAGACATGCTAATTTTCAAAGGAGGAGAATGATTTTTTTTATTGGCACAGAAATTGGTTTCATCCTGCGTCTGCATACAACGACCTCTAAAAGAGAAGTCATCGAACTCTAAAATATTTCCTAAATCGGTTAACGCACCGGGACACGCGATACGTAGACAAGGGAAGATTATTGGAATCCGTTGAAATTATAGCAAAGCTACCAAGCATGCTAAATATTCATACGAGCCGCGAGCTACCGACGTAGTCGGCTCCCACACAGCTGCGTTTCAAATATGCAGGGAGCGATTATTATTTCAAAAATTTGTTAGAACTCGCATGCGATCTTGTTTCGTGTCTATTTAGAATGTAAATAGGCGTTTTAGGTATGAATCACTTATTGTATCTTCTTTATCAGGAGTTAGGTTGTTAGGTGTACCCTTATACGTCATTTTATTCTTAAAAAAATTTTATTTAATATCCTTTAGGTTTATTTTGCAATTATAGTTAAGAGTGGAAGCCAGGACTTGAAGTTTATATTTAAAAAAATAAAAGAGAAGGTTTCTTATGATAATCTTTTAACCATATAAAGGCATCACACGACATCTCTAACACGGCGTTTTAACCCTATAATCATCGATTCAAAGTAAATAATATTTCAAACGCGCTGTAATGCAAACGAATTCCTCAAATTCTTAAGTAGAAATGTTTTTATCTTTTTCTCTTTCGATAAACGGTTATAAAACGCTGCAACTGTGTGGTATGCCCAAAGCTCAGGAATGCTGCATACTGCACTAATTCTATATCATTTGTTCAATGCGGGCGTCATGCGATCTCCAATTTGCATGCGAGGCGGCACAAGATTGGTCCAATGGATCGTAAAAACTGATGGTCTAATGTTGCGTGTTATAAAACTGATGGGGTTCGTCACCCATGCTGTTTACAGTGGAATCTCTAGTACAAATACTTTATGTTCTTTTGACGGACCTGTTGGTCTAGTAGTCAGAGACCCTGGCTACAAAACCAAGGTTTGCGGGTTCAATCCCGCTAGGGGCATTTTTACTGCAAACTGCTCATCTTTATGTGCCTATGTGCTTCCTTGAAAACGGATGCATTTTCCTCTTCATAACAAGAAAACAGAAAAACAAGAAAAAATACTAAAATTCATACGCTTGACACAGTTGCCGGTTTGTTTACTGCGGTAAAACTGGCAAAAACCTTATGTAACTACGAGAATCTTCCTTGAAAATTGATGCATTTTCCTCATCAAAACAAGAAAAAGTGAAAAAACTAACTAAAAATCATACGCTCGACACAGTTGCCGGTTTGTTTACTGCGGTACTACTGGCTGCGCAAAAAGCGCGTAGTACGCTGCGCGGGCGCAGGGCATTCTACTACGCTACGACAACCGGCCGGGTCGTTTTTGCCGCATTCGGGTTTCCTTTTGATTCGAACGTAGGCTAGGAGTTGTGTGCATTTTTCCTGCGGTATCGTAAGCCCTTTATGTAGTGATTTGCAAGCAATCAAGAAAACATTACCTAACTATAATTATGAGAAGCCTTATGCTTATGTGTGAAAATTTACGAGGTACAAGGGGATGAAAACATTTACCAAGCACCTTATTTTCAGTTTTAGGAAAATCTAGTTGATTTGTAGAAAACTTAATATAAATGAATTAGGTAATAAATCTTTATCAAAATCTTGGCTTAATGTAACATTATTATTAACTCAGAATTGGGAACATCTCGTCACGGTAAATAAATTGTCGCATATAAATATTTAGCGGTGAGGACTAAATTAAAACGTAACGAATTTGCTTAAATGCGTGACTCAAGGTTAGAGAGGTAGGGGCCAAATTAATACATTGGGAATAGCTTTTAACCATATTAATCATATATTAGAAAGTCAATCCTTCAGATTATGATGAATTTTTTCCTTGTAATTTGTTTTCAACACATTATAATTTTTTTTGGCATAAGTATTTATTAACAAAATGTTTTGAATTTTTCGGGATTCAGCATTTTTAATTTCGGCTTAACAGTGCAGTTTGCATATTTCAACAGATATTAATTTCATTCTAATAGAATTAACCTATCTTTATAACGAAAACATGATTTTAAACGATGGATAGGCCTTTGCCCTGCAGTGGAATATAAATAGAATCAAACTACTTCTTCTATATTATGATAAAGCACATCAAGACCCCAGCCCCTGGCCTATGTAGTTTTTTCGCTAACGCCAGGTTTGGCGCGGCAACTCCATAAACAGTTAGCCGCGACTCGAGGCAACCCCGTAGAATTGTTTTTAAATGACGACTGCGATGCGCGTACGCAGACAGTAAGGCTCGCTCGCTAAATATTGGTGCGTGGTTTGGTGGGGTTATTTGTGTGGGTATGTAAGAAAATTTAGGTGTTTATTCATGGTGAGAGACAGGGGTAATAAAAATACTAATCAAATTAAAATTTCAATTGATACGAAAACAAAAAAAAATCGTGGCTTCAAATTCTGCGGGGAACACTTTGTGAAGATATCACTAGTTTGGTTTAGACATTACAGGTTTCAATGACCCGATTGACTGATAAAAATGGTGAATCCTGATCCGAAGGCATGTAAGCCGCTGGTCCCGACATTGGCGCAGAAATGTCTAGTTTCCTTAGCAAGAGTTAAGTCTGTTAAGTCAGTCGCTCCAATGTATATAACCAAGCGGGTCAAAGCTGGATCATAGTCATATACCTTATATAATATTTTAAGATCCATGTATCGCAATGTGACATGCAATAAATAAATAAATAAATAAATAAATAATATAGTCGCAGCATACCCTGGTGTCCACAATGGATGTTACCGGGATAAATGCAATGATGAAGAATGAGAGTTTCCTTATTCAAGGGATCTCTCATTCCCATCATTCTTCATCTTTGCTTTTATTCACTTTCACGTTTATTGACATTCAGTTTATTCAATTTCTGATAAAAATTATGAGTCGTTTTGATCCCTTGATCACTAATTCAACTGAAGTTATAGTAAAAGAAAGAACGCACTCCATTTTGTTGTTCTTTTTGTCCAATCTCACAGTGACTGCCTCATTGGTGTACTGGTTAGGGCGCTGAGCTCTAAAACCTCGACAATGTTTGTTTAAATCCCGCGGGCAACGTAAGGAGTTTCCCTTGAATAACATGAATTTCTGATAAGAATGATGATTCTCTGCTTCTCAAGCCATGTTAAGCCGTTGGTCCCTAAGTCATCTGAAGTCATAGTAAAAGAACGCACTACATTTCGTCGCGCGCGCAGCAGTCGGCGGAATCAATACGATCTTTTGTCCATCCGCACATGGTCCGGGCTCGATAAGCGCTCACCCGCCCCGTCAAAACACAGTAAAAGTATCCATTTGTTGCTCTTTTTGTCCAATCTCACTGTTTACTTGCTTTTTGTTTCGCAACCTATACCGGTTAAGACGTTTGGATCGATTGCTGGTTTCATCATCGTCATATTGAGTATCTGAGGGATTATTGCATTGTTTCGTAGTTTCTTGGGATGGTTATTTTAGTTATTTAAAGCCAACTGAAGTTATTACAAGGCAAGCCAGTTTTCCATCGCACCTCATCACCACCACAAGATCACACACCTATTGCTGTTAATAAAATTTGCAAATTTCGCTGCATTTGACTTCAGTCAAAGATCTGTGTGGAGTGTCTGAGTTTGCAGCTCCCAAAAAACATATTTCTGATCGCCTTACACGTGTTATAAAAAGAAACACACCTGAAGAGGAAGAAATTCCACAGGAACATTGACCTCTCGAGTTTGTATCGTACCATATTTATACTGCAAATTGTTATCCTAATCCAATGACTTTTTTTAAAGTCTGTAAAAATATCTTTTGGTTTTATTTTTATCACAACCGAAGTAAGCGCGTTGGCCTCTTTTCCATTTTCCAAAACAAAATTTAATCCACTCGATGACAGTGAAAATATTTATAAATCGACTTGTGCAGTTGTGCCAACCCTAACGGTATTTTTAAATACGTATTTTTAATCTGGTTGGGTATTTTCGCGGTTTCAATTTATTTATTACCAACATTCAAAAGGTATATGAGGTAAATATCAAACCAACAAAAATGCAAATTGGGTTTTTGCATTGTTTACTTTTCTTTTTATTTTTGTTTCAGTCTTGCGAAGATTTATCTATCTCAAATTGTTCTGGCAAACGATGACCATTTTCTGCACAAAATAGCAGGGGCAATACATTTAGCCTCCTCAATACCCTTTCGGTCATAGTGCCTAATCTTACTATAAGTCAGGTATGCAGGATATAATATGAGTGCATAAGTGAGTGCGTAACGACAGCTGCACTCCCTATTCCCTCACTCTAAAAGTCTGGTGGGACAGCAATCTGATATGTCCGTAGAGAGATTGTGCCTTCCGAAGCACGGAGGGGATCACGATGAAAAATTTTGGTCACCCATCCGATGACCGACCTCAGCAAAATTTGCTAAACATTCATGTTATCGCAGGCGGAGCTAACCATCTCATCATCGAGTCGATTGCCGTCCACTGCTGAACGTAGACCTCCCTCAAAGTGCGCCAGCCATCCCGGTCCCGTCCAATTCCAATTGTAATTAATTATAATATTAACCTATACGAGCAAGCAATAGCTACAAATAACAAAAATAAACCTCACGGAACAAAATTCGAATATGAATATAAACGAGAGTTCCTTCAGTAAAACTGATACAATACCTACTCATTGAGATAAGAAGTTCGGAAGCTGAGTAGTATGTGTCATCACCGCAACTCTGACTGCCAAACCGCAAAACGTAACAATAGTACCTACTCGTACGTTTAGTGGCAATTTATATCCACCTTCAGATACCTTGGCCAAGAAAAACCTGCGGAAAATCATTTGGCACGCACGAGAAAAAAAATATTACGATTGCACTCGATTTCGGGGAAAAAGTGAATCATACTGATTTATTTTATATAGTTGGATATCTCTCAGCCGATGTCTTAGGTTTAAAGACAGCTGTGAGACGATTTGGCATCAGCTTTTGTTACTATTTAATTGATTGGGGTGATACGTCTTAGTAACAAGGTCTTTGGTTTTGATCTTGCTGTGAAACTTTGCAGTGCATCGCCTTACGTACTTCGTTTAATGCCAATGATTTGAGCTGATGAGTCGTTTTCTGTTGAATTCGGATTTGGAGTTTAATATGCCGTGTAGGTATGTCACATTTTTACATTACGCTTAAAAGTCTTAAATCACTCTTAAAATTTGAAATTCGAGTATACTCGTAATATGTACATTTCATACAATTATTACACTGGATTATATCGCTAAAATAACGAAAAACGAAGCTACTCGTAACATGACATAAGGTACTTGTAGCGTACAACCTCTTTTGTACATATTTTCTATATTGCAGCCTTTTAATATGTCAACTGTCATTGGGCTTTCTTATCTGTCATTGATTTTATTGATACATTTTCTCATATAAATTTACTCTTTGTTTTCTCGCATTAAACCATATTTTTACAACAAAACCATTTAGTTTCCATTTCAATCCACATTTTACATTGGTCCTTCACCCGTAGTTATTCAGCAACCTAGTTTTTTCGTCAGGTTTCAAGTAAGTAATTTCATTTAGTACAGTCTCCATATATCACGTAGTTACATTTTACAATCATGCTTACTCGATCGAAATCACGCCAAACTACATCAGACAATGACATCGCCACCAAACCCACTTTGCCTCCACCATCATCTGATCCCACGCGTTGTGTGTCGAAGTCTAAAGGTTCTAATGCCTCATCAGTCTCCGCCACCACGATCAAGGCACGTAAGGCGGCAGCAGAAGCTCTTGCTAAACGTCGCCAACTCGAGCGTGAACAGCAACTTGTTCAGGAAGAAGCTACGTTAGAATTGCAGAAGAAACGTCATCTTCACGCTCTACAACAACAAATGGAGGAGTGTGAGTTGCAGGCAGAGCTGGCGGCAATCGAAGCCGAAGAAAGCCACAGCAGGCGGAGCAGTCACCGGGGTTCGGAGGTTTCCCATCAGTCGCGCAGAACAGAGGCATGGGTTCAAAATACGGTTCGTAATTCTGTTTTTCCTTTTGAAGCGGCAGAAGTCACAAATTTGTCTGAGCCATCGATTGCTCACGCGGACATCGACTTCGCAAAGCGCTATACACCCAAACAGACATTCACAGGCAGATCCGAGGCTGCGGCACATACTTCGCCACCTCCTCACGTGGACTGCGAACTGTCGGGGTCAAGGAAGCTTTTGCAAGCAGTTGCAGATACCGCCGCGGCAGCGAAAGCTATCGCTACCGCCACAAGGAAAAACATAAAACTGACCAACTTCTCAGGAGAGACAACAAACTGGCTACAGTTTAAACGCTTATTTGACACCACTAAATCTGCTTTTTCTCCACTAGAGAATGTTGCCCGATTACAACAAGCTCTGCGTGGTCCAGCACGAGAGGCCGTCGCAGCGCTTCTCGTTTCAGCCGACGAGCCGGACGAAATCATCAGCGTGCTTGAGCAGAATTTCGCCCGGCCGGAGATGATCGTTTTCAAAGAAGTAGCTTCAATGAAAGCGTTACCCCGCTTAGGTAACGACTTACGCGAATTAGGTACGTTCGCCACAAAGGTGCGTAATAGTTTGTATACAATACGTATGTTAGAACACGTAGAATATTCCTATTCACCCGAACTGTACCACACCATTTTAAGTAAGCTAAATCCAGCAATTAAAATGAGGTGGACGGATTTCGCAGTCGACAACTTCACTCCAGGCCAATCAAAGCTCGAACTATTGTCCAGTTTTCTTATGCGCGAGTTCGACCGTCATGTGAAATTCGGATTGGCACCCGAGCAAAGTTCGTTCTTACTGTCAACTACATCGCATGATAGGCATAATAGACGTGAATTTATACACACTACTACGCAACCTAAACATAATTCTGTAAATAGTTCTTTTAGTAATAATAATGCAGTTAGTGCGTCGAGAAGTAAAGTTCGTGCTTCTGCTACTATTGTAAATATTGACAAAAATTGTATATTTTGCAAAAAACCACACAACTTAAAAGTGTGTCCAGATTTTAACGCTCTGTCAGTAGAGGAAAGATGGAGATGGCAATATGAAGCAAAGGCGTGTTATAGGTGTCTTCGTCGCAATGCACACACATGGAAAACATGTAAGGTGGATCCGTGCGGCGTCGACGGGTGCACTCTACACCACCATCCTTTGCTTCATGGCAATCAAACGTGCAGTAATAATAGCATCGCCGTTAACGTCGCCAATGATGTCTCTTCCCTACCCACACCGTCAACTTCGGTTTCCGAGACAAAGGATGAAAAAGTCATTGTCTCTGCCACAGACACTACTCCACGCACACACTGCTCTGCGCGTCCTACTGTGTTACTCAAAGTCGTACCTGTCACTGTGTTTGGTCCATTAGGCAGCTACGACACATATGCGTTGCTCGATGACGGTAGCACTGCGACTCTTGTCGACGCCAGTGTCGCCGCACGTATCGGTGCATCAGGGCCGCAACAACAAATTAGTGTTAACGGTGTAGGAGGTCTAACGAAAATGGTAGACATATTTTATGTTGATTTTAAAATTAAGGGTAGGTACACACAAAATGTGTATGACGTCAAGCGTGCTAGAGCTTTACCTTCACTATCGCTTCACACACAATCTGTTCACGCAAAAGATATTATGAAATATAGTTATTTAAAGGACATAGCAGACTTAGTTACATATGAGGATGCTACTCCTATGGTTTTAATTGGTGCAGAGGATTGGCACTTGTCTATTAATTTGTTTGTGCGCAAAGGTACGCGTAACGAACCCGTAGCCTGCCAAACTGCGTTAGGTTGGACGCTCTACGGTTTAACAACAAGCGCTACAAAATGTATACAGTTTGTCAATCACACCTCTTTCTTAGGTCAGGATCAGACAACCAAAAATGACAACTTAGAATTTCTAATCAAAGAATGTTATAAATTGGATTCTTTAGGTATATCTAAGTACGAAAATGCTCACAGTATTTTAGATCAGCGTGCTCTGGACATCTTAGAAGCTACGTCAGTTCGTTTACCGAGTGGTCGTTTTAAGGTAGCCTTACCTTGGCGCGACGACATTAAGCGCGTACCAGATAGCTCGGTAAAGGTGGTACTTATTGCTAGCAAGGCTAGGGTGGCACCGTTAAAGCCTGTCTCAATCCCAAGGCTAGAACTTCAAGCAGCCTTAATAGGTTCTCGTCTTGCTGTCACAATCAAGGACAGTCACGTGAAAAAACCTTCCTGCACATATTTTTGGACTGATTCCTCAACTGTTCTTGCTTGGCTGCGAAGCGACGCTCGCTCGTTCAAGCCTTTCGTTGCCCACCGAATCGGTGAGATCATTGAAAACTCTGAAGTAAAGGATTGGAGGTGGGTACCGACAGACATGAACGTAGCCGACGATGCCACTCGAGCGCGATCTCTTAAACTGAGCGTAGCGAGTAGATGGTTTACTGGGCCATCCTTTCTTTTACTTTCTTCTAACGATTGGCCCACAGAACCAGTAATAGAACTCCCACCACGTCTGGACCAGAGTGAGTTAAAACACAAGCTCCTTGAAGTGGTCGGGGTTCTAGCAGACAACGTGGAACCAACTAAACCAGTCACAGCGGACTGCTCTCGTTTTAGTAGTTGGTTACGTTTGGTGCGCGCTACCGCACGCGTTCACCAAGCAGCGTACATTTTTCGGCACTCAGTTCAAAATTCCTCTCAAACTGACCATAGTCGTCGTTCACAAAACACGTCAACCACTCTAATCCCACTCGGCGCAGAATTCGTAAAAGCCGCAGAGAGGCACATTTTGATGAAGACACAGATTGATAGTTTTTCAACAGAATTTCGATGTGTACTAAACGCACAGCCGGTCGCCAGAAATAGTCGTCTTGCCAAGCTTTCACCTATCATTGCAGAAGATGGGCTCCTCCGGTTGGCAGGGAGGATCAGAGCTGTTGAACATGTGAGCCAGAACCTCAGAACTCCAGTGTTGTTGGACGGCTCTCACCCTGTGATCGGACTGTTAGTCAAGCACTACCACGAAAAGATGGGTCACGCAAATCACGAAGCCGTTATCAACGAGCTTCGGCAACGGTACTGGCTTCTTCGTTTACGAAATACCGTAAGGTCAGTGGCGCACTGATGTCTGTGGTGTAAGCTAAAGAAAAGTGTTCCAGAAACGCCACCCACTAGAGACCTACCTCAGCAACGAATGGCACATCACTGCCGGTGTTTCACGTTCACTGGTTTGGACTATTTTGGACCCATTGACGTTACCATTGGTCGCAGGCGTGAGAAGCGTTATGTAGCGCTATTTACCTGCATGACATCCAGAGCTGTCCACCTGGAGCTAGTGCATTCTCTTTCTGCGGATTCAGCGGTATCCTGCATTCGTCGATTCATCGCTAGAAGAGGTGCACCCACTACCATTTTTTCGGATAACGGCACAGCATTTGTGGGCGCAAACAGGATACTGACAGAATTTTACAACGGTGCCGTGGAGAATTACGCCGCAAGTAATGGCATTGGCTGGAGTTTTATACCACCCGCCTCCCCAAATTTTGGTGGATGTTGGGAGAGGCTAGTACGGTCGGTGAAAGTGGCACTCTCGGCGACCCTAAAAGAACGTGCACCAAAAGAAGAGACGCTTCTCACACTACTCGCCGAAGCAGAAGCGATAGTCAACTCGCACCCTCTCACTCATGTATCTGTGGATCCTAGTGACCAAGAAACGTTAACACCTTTTCACTTTTTAATCGGCTCATCTTCCACAAATGCGCTGCCTACTGGTCTTGACGACAATGTACTCATGGGGCGTGCGGAATGGAAGAAGGCGCTACGGCTAGCAGATTTCTTTTGGTCGAGGTGGGTGAAAGAAGTACTTCCCACAATGCAGCCTAGACAACGTTTCCAGCGAGCCGCCACTATCCAGATTGCTACCGGAGATCTCGTCCTCATCGCCGACAGTAACCTTCCCCGAGGCGTGTGGCCTCGAGGCTTGGTGACAGCGACATATCCAGGACGTGATGGAGTGGTTAGAGTGGTAGATGTGTCCACTGCGGCAGGTACGCTCCGTCGTCCTCTCAGCAAGGTAGTCAAGCTTAACCTGTTAAATTAGTGCTTGCACTAGGGGGGAGGATGTAGCGTACAACCTCTTTTGTACATATTTTCTATATTGCAGCCTTTTAATATGTCAACTGTCATTGGGCTTTCTTATCTGTCATTGATTTTATTGATACATTTTCTCATATAAATTTACTCTTTGTTTTCTCGCATTAAACCATATTTTTACAACAAAACCATTTAGTTTCCATTTCAATCCACATTTTACAGTACTTATAATATTACAAAATTACAAAAACACTGACAATCACCTCGTTTCCGAGATTTTCTGTAAACACCTCCCCTTTTTCTTAAGTGCTGTTATTTTTCTCTTTTTTTCTACAAAAGGAACAGTAATTGATAAAAGAACCGACAACCTACACTAATTACAAGACGTTTCAATCAAACTCGCCGAAACAGACCATAAAATATAAACTAATTTGTTTACCCGATAATCAAAATAAAGAGGGCGCTAGGAGCGAGGGCTGGTATAAATACATGCGGTAATTAAAGACAGGGCAGACAGCCGACGGATTGAAAATAAACCTCTTCGTATTTTTAAACCCACAATACTACAGCTGCTCGAGCACAATGGTTTTGGTTTGATCGCCCGGTATGGCAGGACTAACCGATACTTATACATAGAGTGAGTCCCATGCTTAGAGGACTGGTTAAGCCTGTAATCATTGCAAATGCGAAAAAAAAAGAGAAATAAATGAAACTTATCATACGCAAATAGAAGGTAAATCTAAATACCAATTGCAAACCACTTATTTTTATGTTTGTAGTATGCTTGAGAATAAATATTATTTAAATGGATCTGGGAGCAGAGAGCCTTCCAGTGCAAGCAGATCCTTTACTTACTTACTTACTTATAAAGGTACTTGGTCGCTCTTAACGCTACAACCCTACCCTACACAGCGATGAAACGATGAGGCACTGTAGAATCTTTTTATTAAACTGTGTTTTCACATCTTTCAAACATTCCTCGACTCTCGACGGTCCAAACGGCAGGAGTTAGATTCGCATCACCCCGCTGATAGTTCCAGCAAAATAAAAATACGTAGAAATAACCATTGTTACTTTATAGTCAATATTTCAACGAGTTATTAAATGAACTATAAATCGTGAGCGTCGGCTGTCTATCGGCAAAACAGACGTTAAAGCAATTTTTACGAGTCCAATCGAAGGAACACACACGGCGCACGCGCACCTCATACTCGTAGGTGGCCGAGCAGGACCAAAAGTTGGTCCACTTTGGCCACCCAATATTTGGGCACCAAAAGTGCGCCAGGTATCGCCTACAAGGCGGGTGCCGATCTCTCCGTGCTCGGGCACGAAGGAAACCGCAGAAGTTTAGAGGGTAGTGGGACATAAGGGTCTGAGCCCCACACATGGCTGCAGGTTTTGCTAACCTGTACACTATGGCGGGTCCAAGCGTTCTCCTGCGGAAAAACAATGCTGCGGCTGATCGAAAAATATCAGTAGACTGAACACTTAAGTTAACGGAACTTAACGCGATATAAAATAATGCAGTACATGTACACGAGTACTACTTACTGCTACTTGCCATAAGCCGGTCGTCATTCAGTATTTAGTATACAAGCACCACATACTTAAGTATCGCTTTTAGCCCCGTTAACAATACTAGGGTTTAAATGCAACGCAAAAGTCTAATCTAAAATGTTATACATAGAAGTCTTGCGTTAAATATCAATACTTAGTCGTTCTAATAGGACTAAGCCATGTGGTGAAGTTACGGCTGCACAAGAATTGGGTGCTCGAAGTGGAGTACCGCAGAACCACGGTGTACATTCGTTACACTGAGGTAGTACGGTCATAAACTATAAATGAAATACTTTTATCCCTCCAGCGCTAAAATTGAGAATCTCTAAGTCTGTAATATTATGACAAATAATGATGATGGGATCTAGCTAATAGGGTTTTGAAAGCATGGCCGGTTAGGCCATGGAAAATTTCGATTTGATTGTATGCAGTTTGATTTCTCATCTCTCGATTTTGATGATATTATCCTGAGGAATTCTAAGGTGAAGTGAAGACTAATATAAAATATCTTTGTTTTGATTTCATTTTAAAGCAATTTAAAAAAGATTATTTAAATAAGAAGTAACCACGTTAACATTAGCAACTCTCAAGATTATAGACCTTCGTAAGACTGTTCTTATTAGTCTTCATTCATTTAATTTGGCAAGAGAGTTCCATAGACCAAACATTTGCCAAGTTCCGGAAAGCAACCTACAATAATGTTCTCGTATTAATAATGTTAGTTAGTACGCCAAAGAAATCAGATCAGCCCGCTAATTGATGGGTAAGGGAAAACTTCTCGGAACCTCTCGGATTAATTGAGATTAATTAATTAGCTCGCCATCGTTGACAGTTACGATGGGTTTCTATGAAGCTTTAACTATTAGACTGTGAAGATATAATAAGTTTGAAGACTTAAATTGAACTGACTGTAGCTGTACTGATAACTCAACTCGGTGATTTGTGACTAAGTAACAATAAAAGTATGTATAGTAAAATAGTGAACTGCCAATGAAAATGTTAATCTCAACAATACTACGCCCACGACTATTCATGAGAATTTATACTGAACCACCCGGATGACTGACAAATGCTACAATAAGTGCCAATAAAACTCATGTCACATCATAATCCAGTAGCAGTTATTCTGCAAATTCTTTGACATCATATTAATGCCTACAAGTCACAGAAAATTCTGATAGCAGTAATTCTATCAATACTTTGACCTCGTTATAAAACATTCAGCTAAAGCTAAAAGTTTGCAGACATCGCTTAAAAAGGTAAATTGACTTCTGCACTATTACAAGATTGAACTTGTATTGTCGGAGGAACGTTTAAAGAAATCCTGTAGTATGGTGTTTTTGTTCCAAATACTTTACTCCGGGCGATCCTCATTTATTTCCTTCATCTCCAGCGTCAACTAGTGTTGTAACCTCTCGTATTTTCTTCACCATCATACGTCGAGTTATCAATCGGTTCGTCACTCCATTATAAATAGACCCTGGGCTACCATCGCGGACGGAAGCCGAACTGGGGCGACACAGGTGAGTTCGGCTGGCTCGAAGCCAACTGTCTTACTCACGAGTGTGCAAGTGAAAGAGTGCCGAGTGCTCGGATAATGTTCGGGGAACAATACGGTGGAAAATATCACATGTTGATGGGTTTTGTAGTCTGATTCATGTGTCTGTTTAGGTAGCGGCATTACCGGTGCTAATGGACATGCACCTTGTCAAGCTCCTGCAGCACTACTAAAAATGCAAATAAGAATCAATGGCTTGATATCAACGTGAAGGACCTATATAGCCCTGTAAGGGTAATATTCCTCTGATAACACTGATGATATTGAACTAACGAACCAACATAATCTTGAAGATTTGGTATAATATTCAAATTACGAATTTATTATAGACGTTTGATAAAACATTTCGATTTGACCATGTTTTTACACTTTGAACGATTTCATTTTTCAATTTAATGATTTAAGTTAAAGATCTGTCATGTAATCGCAATGCTGTCATAATCTGCATCGACGACTTAATAAGTCATATCCTCAACAATATAAGCAATATATAACCCCAAGAAGAAAATTTAAAAATGACTTTCCTCTTCCGACACGGAATGGAAACTGACACCCACTTCCTTGCTAATAAGATCGTTATCCTGTGACGTTGCCGTCTAGACGAGTGGGCGCAGGGATTGGCAAGGACGGCGGTTCTATCGACACGACACACGTCATTTCATTCATAGACTAAGTAGGTGCGGCAGTAATCCATAACAGCTTGTTAGCACCCGCTTATGACTAATTGGGCGAATGCCCAGCTAGACTTTAAGTAGTTTAAGTGGTCTGAGAGAATAAAGAAGTTTTAAAGGTGAACTCAAAGCTAATACGAGAATGTGCCTGCCAGAGGGCATCGATGCTGCTAAGGACAAAATCCAATTCATATGTGTCGTATTGTGCCAGCCTGGAATTGTACTACCCCATTAGCGACTGACTATCTGACTGACTGAGAAAAGCTTCTGAGGGAAATAGAGGATGGGCAAAAACGTTTCTCTTGGGTTTTATCGTTCACATTACTTCATTCACCAACACGCCTGACGGCGTGGTCACTATAAGCATAATCCTTTATCCGGAAAAGTTCTATGACAAGAACGCGTGACTTAAATAAATGAATAAATAAATTCATTGGACTAACACACCAATTGCCTAGCCCCAAACTAAGCTCGAAGCTTGTACTATGGAAGCTAGGTAACGGATAGACATACTTAAATACTTTTATAAACATCCATGACTCGAGTACAAATGCCGGTGTTCATCACACAAAGATTGCCCCTAGCGGGATTCGAACCCGCAACCCTTGGTTTTGTAGCTAGGGTCTCTAACCACTAGACCAACGGGCCGCCAAACTTCGTTAGTAAGGTCAAAATTAATTGAACTGAGGGGAAAAACTAAGACTTACACGCCTGCGAAAAATAAAATAGTATAAAAAATATGTCAACGAGCCGCAAGTGCGCAGTTCAATCGTAGGCTAAGTGGATTCGTCAGTAAACTAACAGCTTGTTAAAAACTTCATGTAACTACTTTAGACGCCCATTAGTGTTTTTACAAAAGGAGACAAATTCAGACAAATGAAGGTCAATTCAAAGTAGAGTAACTAACAACATACCTTTTTTTTTTTTTTTTCTCGCAGGGAAACGCATTGACGCGCCTTAACTGCAGGTTAGCTAGACCTGCAGCCGTGTGTTGGGCTCGGGACTTCGTCCCACTACCAACTAAAACCCTGCGGTTTCCTTCTCACCCGTGTGGTGGGACGGACTGGTTCTCGTGCCTGGCGGAGCCTGGCGAATGCCCAGTCCGTTCCCGGAACTAACAACATACCTAAGTGAATATTGCAAGCTTAAATTTTTAAGATGATGAGGGTACATCAGTTCATATTTTCTCTAATCATTCCACCACCGTTAATTTTATAATTGGAATATCTGCAAGGACGTTTTAGATAACTGTAAGTATTCTCTAGGGATGCATAGATAGCAGTTTGAAATATCGCACAAAAGATCAAATCATTTAAATAAATCACTTTTTGCTTATTATTCATAATTCATATTCATTCTCATACTAAACAGAAAACATTACATTCGTCATCTTTATTGAATCCAGCGTATCTTCTTTTGAGTATTTTGCTAATTAGCCATATATTTCAAATTTGAAAAGCGTTCCAAAAGTAAACAATATCTATATCCAAATATAAAAATCGTATGATAAGGGCGAGTGAGGTTTCACAACTAGGCAAACCTCAACAAAATTAATTCCCTAATGCTCAATGACGTCTATTTGTAGTAAATGGCGCCTAGGATATGGGCAATTTGTGTAGGCGTAACAATGGAGGCATGAATGGAATGACATCACTGGAGTAGGAACTAGATCCTAGAATAACTGGAATTAAAGCTGTTGAGGAGATATTTACTCCTCCTCTTAAAAGTAAAAGTATAAAGTAAAGTATCAGCCTATTAATGTCCCACTGCAGGGCAAAGGCCTCCATCATTTGAAATCATGTTTTCGTTACAAAGATGGGTTTTGGCTTAATCACCATGCTTGCCAAATGCGGATTGATGATCACAAACCCGGGCTGTGTTCAGAAAAATCAACACAAAGTTTGCCCGACCCGGGAATCGAACCCAGGACTTCGAGATCAAGTCCCGGTACTTAAACCGCCTAGGACCATCGAGGCCTCTAAAAGTAATTGAGCTAAAAGAAGAGTTTGGGATGGGGAGTTCATTAGACTTTTGTGTGGAAAACCAACTATTAGATATTGTTAAAATCACACAATGTTTTGTCAAATACAATAAGCCCCATATAAGTTTGACATGCTAAGCTAGCTTGTTAATAAAAGACGGGCGAAAAAAGATTCTTTCCGCTTCTTTTCGATATTACTGCTTTCCGAAGTCGGTGGTAAAATCAGTCTCTCATCTATATTTGGATATATTGACGATTCAGGAGTACATCTCTCCAATCTACATGAATAAAGAATATTTCCTTTCTTTCCTTCTCTAACTTTTTCCCCTCTGGTAACTGAACTGATAATGACGTAGTAAAATTCTAATTTTGGTATATTAAGACGTCGAACATTTCTATGAATGAGAGCGTGGGCGTAACAATGGATGGGCCTGAATGACCTGACGTCACGCACTATTAGTCCGCTATTGGGGGTAGATATGAACGTGAGAGTTCAGTTGGTACGTCATCTATCATCGTCATAGATAATGGCAATGCTGTGTGGGAGGGACGAGACTTACCAAAATATGGTAATTTATTTTCGTGGTAAGATTTGGAATGTTAAAATTCATATCTTCTGAATTGTTGCCATTTTGTAGAAAAGTTGTGAATTGTTTAAAGATTGTATTGTCAAGCCTGCTGAACATGTCAAGCAACTATCCTAATTATTATTTTTATAAATAACTAGCGGCCGCCCGCGACTCCGTCCGCGTGGATTTCTTTTTTTCGAAATAAAAAGTAGCCTATGTTCTGTCTCAGGGTCTAAAGATTGTCTGTACCAAATTTCTTCAAAATCGGTTGCGAGGTTTAAGCGGGAAAGCGTAACAGACAGACAGACAGACAGACAGACAGAGTAACTTTCGCATTTATAATATTAGTTGGGATTTCCTTCGCGTTTTGAATTCTTAATATACGATTTAAATTTCAAATGATTATTATACCAAATATATTGAAAATGCTGCGAAATCAACATGCTAAAAGACAACTAAACAAAATACTCAATTATTACGAAAATTCTTCATTTCGCAACATATGGCTCCGTGAAAATTCCGCCCAATCCATTACTACAAAACATTAAGCATGACACGCACTGGAGATATAGTAAATGATTTACAACACACAGTTTTTTACTCGCTGAAACGCAGCCAATTTTTTTGTCGCCCATGGATGGGATGTTGTCCAAACGAATGGGTCCCGTTTAGATAATACAGGTTATTTCTGATCTTACAAATGTTACTCGTCAGACGAAATAATAAGGCCATTGGCCTAATGACAGGAACTTTATTTTTAGTGCGGACTTTGAAGGCGACTCATTTTTGTGTTTGTGAAGTGAATTTGAGCAGAGACGACTATGCATCTAGTTACGCTGTTCAATTTAAATGAACGTTTTGGTGTCAAACCATCCTTTCTATCCACTAAAACAGTAACTGCCTAAGATTAATATAATCCTTCTTGTATGAAGAATAAATAATTTGTTTTTGTATAGAATGCACTGTATATTTATTCTACCGTGTATTTCAGCTTGCTTAACGGAATACTGATGTTAGTCACATATTTTGTACCCATTGTTTAATACCTTTTACATGTTTTCTTGTATGCCAGTACCTTTAAATTTTTTCAACTAACACAAGACACATTAGAAATATACTCGCCCTGAACGACGTTGGTCCTAAACCTGTGTGGTGTGAGCTTTCCGCTCCCACAATCTCTCGGTTAAGCTGTGGAGGTAGCCTTCAGCCACCACCAGCGATCGAAGTCCGAAAAAAAAAGGTAATAAACCTGAACTCTCAGTTGTTTCATATTGTTGTTACTTGACTATGAAAATCAGAAAACAGACAGTGTATCTGTGCTTACGTACTCACTTGTCCACAATGAATATCCTGCGAAGTAGTCGATCATATCCGAAGCAACTAGGAAGATTTCAGTACCCGAACTCGTTAGTAACAAAACCTCTTTCTCCTCCTCAGGTAGTCCAGCCAGGGTGAGCAAGATGAGCTCAGTGCGGACGACGCGAGGGTCGCGAGTCAAGCTGGAGTGCAAGGCGAGTGCGCGCCCTCCTCCGCGCATAGCGTGGTATAAGGACGGGAAACCCGTCGCTGAGATTGCGCTAAGGAGATTCCGGGTGCAGAAGTTCAGGTAATTAGATCATTGATATACTTCAAATAAGAAGAAGAAGAGATAGAGAGAGAGAGAGGGAAGTGGCGAGCACTTGCCGTCAGATGATCCTCCTGCTCGTTTACCTTCTTAAACAAAACAATAAAAACTGATTCTTTATAACGAGGAAGCTTTGAATCTGCCTTTTTAACAATAGCAAATAACTGTTAAGTATTTATTAACATAATAAATATCTATCATTAATTGTCCCGCCGAACTTTTTAATTCCACGTTCAAAAATTGTTAAACTGTCTTGCCCTAACATTCCTGAGGATTTATTTTCGTGCTGTTGATGAAAGATGACTTCAGGAAATGGTTTGATGACGATGAGCTGTTTATGTCAAGTTAAATTTCGACATCATCTATTTCGACTATAACATTCAGGTTCACGATTTTCCTGCACAGAAAATCCAGGTCTTTCCTGAACTCTTGGAAAATGTTTACTGCAGTCATTTTATTACTCATAACGTTTTGATAATAGCGTATTCATTCTGGACACAAGCACGTGACACAATTTCTTTTTCCAGCTAACGTTTTGACCCACTTCCATCTCGCAATGTTGATCTTGATCCAAAACTCTGTTCGCAACTTGTGTCCACTAACAAACATGCGATGTAACCAAACAAATGGTGCTTGCATTCATATGGCGTTCGCATTAACGTTCGTGCACACTCACTTACTGCAAACAGATTGAGCTAATCGCAACTGCAGGCGGCTGTCATTGACCGACCTAAGGTATCATTTAGAGGCGTTGGCCATTAGATAACAGTCCTTATTGCTGCGCGAAAAGGGTGTCAAATGATGCATTTAACTGTGAGACAAACTGTTACAAGTAATTATGACTGAGTGACGCGGGAGCAATTTCACGGGTCGTTTAAGATTAACATCGGAACGACATCATCGTTTGATGATATTACAACTGGATAAACGCATTTGTCCGTTTGTGCGATGAACTGAAACAAACATCCATTCATTTTGTCTTACGACTTATAAGGTTTTGTATTTATACAAATTCAAGTCAGTTTGATTGCATCCTGTGATCCTTCATTTTATTATACAATGCTTTGGCTTCATTATCCAAAATATACTCGTATTATAAGCAAGCGTCATTATTACTACTTACTTTTGATGGTCCATATTATATGTTCCATTGTCTCTGGAGCATTATCATATTTATCTTCTTATCTTCTGTTGATTTTCGGATATTTGTGATTTGGAAGTACCAAATTGTAGACTTGCCACCAGATGTTCATACCGGTACAGTCAAAAGAATTTAGCAAGTTTTGTTATCCTTGGTAAAATTGTTACGTCTTCGATATTCTTTAAAAATACTCATCACTAATAGTTTGATACGTTCCCTCCCATCAATATTATTTTGCAATCCACCAGACATGAGTCTCCCCTAAGTGAGGTGTTATGCCCATATTCATCACGCTATGCAAACGGGTTGGTGACCGCAGTATTTTGGACGAAAAAGTCTTTAGATCCTTTGATCCTGAAAACACCTATGTTTTCATATTCTAACCCTCAACCGTTGTCATTCCAGGAGGCGCTCGGTATTAGTGATAAGGCACGCGCGGTACGAGGACTCTGCCACGTACGAGTGCAGGGCGCAGGGGGCCATAGGGCCTGTCGCGTCGGAGTTCGCGAACGTCAGCATCATGGCGCCGAGCACAGCAGCTCCTGACACGAGTGAGTAAACTTTTGACAGTAAATATATGTATTCTCGTCATCGTCAGCCTGTTGGAGTAGGATGCGGGTGTCCCTTAAGGCCTATTTTTACGTGTGTGAGGCTCAGAAAGTTGTCCCACCCACTAAAACCCTTCAACCGGTATTTCCTTCATATTTTTTTTAGTAGCGTGGTATATTGGCCCCACTCTGCTTGATGGTGAAAAGTGCTCTTAGCCCTAATTGTCATGGCATCGGATGCGATTTCAGCCTGGTGCAGTATGCTGCTAGATGCGGGCCATCCACCTATTTTTACGTGTCTCACACAAGTTAAAATTATTTTGAAGTTTGGTCCCACTACGCACTAAAACCCTGCAACAGTGTGAAGGGAGGCACCGATTCTCGTGCCTGGCGAATAATGTAGGCCTTCCCTATAGATGGCAGGCAATGTCCAGAATCTCCCCACTGGGCAGGCTATAAGTATCAAAACCAATAATGGTATCACAAATACTAATTAAATGTTAAAATACAGATAATCACAGATATAGATATTGCTCGTTTGCCATTCTCTAACTTTGCAACAACGCAAAAAAGCGAACTCTATAAAACACATTCTCTCGCGAGCTTCATTATTTCTTTCTTTCCCAAAACTTATTCACACAGTAAATTCTAATAAGATCTCACTCAGCAAGCAAACAATGCTTTCTTTAAACATTTATACACCATTTCTTATGTTTGTGCTTGTAATAAATTCCATATAATAATTTCGTATGAGTCTTTCACTCAGGGCTATAACCAACACATTCACATGAGAACGAAAGCCCTCAATTGAATGCTAAAACAGACAGTTATGTGCCACCCGCATAGTTCCGTTGCATATCGATTATGGATTCCCATCATTGTGCGTCCAACTTGATTTCAATGATGAGGATTTTGCTATAGGTATAAGTGGAACATTAATACTGTTAGTGCGTTACAATCATAAGCTTGTATGATTCTAATCATATTTTTTTGAAAGTACTCTTCCATGTAGTTTAAATTCTATATAAATATCACCAAATAAAGATTAATCGGATAGTATTTTAAGAACTGGGAGTATTTTAAGAACTCCTCGGGAAAACGTTGTGCCAATTTTTCGAACATGGTGATTAAGCTAAAGCCCATCTATGTAAAAAAGATGATCTGAATTGATAGAGGGCTTTGCCCTGCTGTGGGACATTTATAGGCTAATATTCTACTACGACATTACCTGAAACATGTAATTCTTCAAATTGTACATCTATCTATTCTGATTTAAATTTAATTTTAATTCCATCCACTAACTTGTCAATTTGTTGGCTTCACAGCGTCGTTGGGAGCGCCATGCCCGATGCCAGATCCTTCATCGTACTGCCTCAACGGCGGCACGTGTTTATATTTCGAACCAGTACGAGAGCAAGCTTGCAAGTAAGTATTGTCTTTATGAGATGTTACTTTTGTAATTCCACATTTCTTTGGACTGATATCGTCACTTACATTTTCGAAACCTGAAAAGAATTTGAAAATATGAGCACTAGTATTTCATACATACCCGTTAAAGGCTGGTAAATTGACATAAAAATAACAAGTTTAAAATGGAATGTAGTCTTATCTGAAGACTCGGTAGCAGAAGCACTTGTGTTGCGTGTGACTCCCAATAAGCTAAGGCTTATATAACGATATTAGTATCGTTTTGATATTTGATGCCGTACCTTTTAATTAAGATATCTATCCTCCAAGTTAAAATTTTATGTCATAAACATGATATACCCACAGCTCATTCCAACCTTAATTTCATTTCAGATGCCCAGAAGGCTTCAACGGACAAAGATGCGAGAACAAGGACGTATCTAACAGGAGCAGTATGTATCATCACCCCTATACATGCAAACTGGGCCTATCGACCTCATACTACTGTTAGCCTGCGGTGCTCAGGCACAAAACCCCACCTTGTTCCAATTTCGAATTAAATGTGTAGTTAGCGCGTTTTGTTTATCAGATGTGATGACTGGGTACTAAAATTCTGTTAAAACTTGGCCATGAACTAGTTTCTGGTCACTATTAGTGTCAATAATCATAATCACAATCCTAGCGTTTTTCCCGGTTGTATCTTCGGCCATTGCCTTGGAGCCCAGGGTACGCTACGACTATGATCCTGAATTGACAAGCCTGGATATAAAATTGGAGCGAATGTCGTTTTACTTCCACTATTTAGTTTCAATATGGACCAAAAATAATTAGAATTAGAATTCAAGGTAGGAAAAGAAAATACTCGAGTCTAGGTAATTTAACAAGAAAAATAGACGCATGAAGTCTTATAGAGTTCTTGTCCATATTCTATTCAAAATCATAATGACTTGCAGAAACTGACTGGATACAGGAGTGACCATGCATGTAAATGTTGCAGTGGTTTTTAAATGTCAACAATTTTCAAACTCTCCAGTATGATTTGTTTTCTTCTTCTGTTTAGTCCCAGTGTCACGGAGCGCGCGATACGATAGCAAAATACATACTGTGTGTATAGCAGTTAGTCTGCATTCGGTATAGCAAAACCATGCCTATTTTTGTTCTTAGATTGGGGTCAGCTATTTAGTGACTTTTGTAAATATGTACACTGTTTTCTGAATCTCAGTCTCATCTTGACAATACGATGAGGACAAGCGACGATTCCATTTTGTTTTTATTAGTTGCATTAGGCATTAACAAACGCGTACAGAGGAAACATACAAATCATGTAAAGGAACTTTAGTATCTATCTAAAATTGCAGAAACTACGATATTAATATCTCCCAAGACTTAAATAAAAAAGTCAACGATCGACTTCTCTTTAAGATCTGAATTTAATCGCTTTAGTCGAAAATAGTCCTTCCCAAACCGTTTCCCCTGACTGAATTTGTTAATTTCCTTTTTCCAGTATCTAAATAAATAGCTGGCCCAGTGAGATTATATCTTTTAAGCATTTTATTTTCTAATTTATGTTCCGACATTTATTATTGTTTATTTTTAATATTGATAAAATAAAAGAACTGAACGTCATTCGAGTTTTAGATTAACGAGTTTTTCGAGATGTAAGCGTAGAGCCTTACAGCATTTTTTTGATAAAGAAAAAATGCTTTATGATAGACGCCAAACAAATGTGTTAGCTTTTCGAACTTAAATAAAAATACTAGACGCCTACTCACATAGTAAAAACGCCTTTTTTACAAAAGTTATTATTTCCTTCTATTATTGAAGTTGTAAATATTTTACACGTATTTGTAATATTGCGATTTATATTATTGTTATTATTAATTAACGTTAAGGTTTGATAACTCGTAGCTGTAACGTCCTGATAATGAGACTTGCAAGTTATGTACATATCTATTAGGGTAAGATGTTTTTTTATATAAAAATAATTTTACAATGTAGAAGAAATAGACTTTGATCCTACTCGCTGTACTCATGTATTTTTCCGGTGTGACTTATTTTCTTAGAAAACTTTTTAATTTAAACTAGATATTTTAATTCTTAACACAGTACAGCGAGTTAAGACATCACAGTATCTATAGAAAAGAACTAAATAAAAATTATAATCTTCATTCATTTCGATATTACACCACCTAGTCAGAAACCAGTTTTAATACTATAGCTAGGTAGACCTAGATGAATTTATGTATAATTTTTTGAGTGTGGGCATTGGAAGAATGGTTGTGGCGAAATAGCAAATTCTACATTTATGATTTGGTCTTTTTTATTTCTAAAACTATTTTTGGGACCGAATACTCACAGAATAGGCGCGCAGCTTTGGTACTTTTCATTTTCATATTGTATAAAGAATGCCTTTTAATTTTTAAGTTCATTATTTATATTATGTAATTAAATCTGAAGGGAACTATTTATTTTTAATACATATTGTGGATGTCCGAGGCTCAGTGACGTCATTGAAAATAATTATACATAAAAATAATTTAAAAATTTAGAGCTGCGCTTAACTCCAAATTCCAATAATAATTTTTCGCTTTTTTATTTATTCGTTTTATGAGACTTTCGGTGACGTCATTATATCCTCGTTCTAACTTTATACCTACTCTCACAACAAATATTAAGGTGCGAATATATTGTCATTGTAATGGATAATATACCAAAATCACAATAAAAGAATGAGTGTTGGAATTAACAGAAAGGCGACAATTTGTTTTTTTTTCTCGAATTCGTTTTACCTAATTCCTCAAATGGCGACTTGGATGCCAACATGAAAATGGTATGTATTATTCGAAATTTTATTTTTGTCGTGCACCAAAATAACACTCAGCACTCATTTTCCGAAACGAAAAGATTTTAACTTTTCATAAAACACATTGCACAATTAAAAAATGTAAAACGCAATTTTACATCTTTTTCGCGTGGATTATGAAAAGTATTTTTTTTCGTTTTGCCTAGTATTTAGAAACTAATGCTTAAGACTATTGTTGTAACTAATAAATAGCATTTTAAATGCATGGTCAAATTAATGGGTTAAAATTACACAGAAACTTAATTATTTGTTGTGAGATAACAAAAAACTGGAGAGTATACTGCATGCCGTAACTTAAAATTTTGACACATTATTTTTTATTCAACCGTATCTTTTTTTTTCAGGTAAAGGAGACCCTCTGTGGTGAAGGCAAAGAATTGGAATTCCCTGAACGTCAAGATAATAATCATTCCTACCAAAAGTAATTTTATATTAAAGCTTGTAAGCCTTGCAATGTCTTCATACACAATTTAAAACAAAAGTAACGTATTGCATTGTTTGTACAGTCAGCGACATGACAAACTGGAAACTAGGTAGGGTCCGTTTCCAGCGCACAAGCGAACGACAAAGAACTACTTAGTTCGCGAACAGCACACATTCATATTTAAACATTTATTTAATGAGCGCTATTCGCGGAAAATGAATTGCGCAATTCAATAATGTGCTCTAGGTGGGTTGCCTAAAGTTTGGTCCTCTAGACAAGTTGCCAGCGCAAGTACTTTCGCATGTGCCATCTCGCGCAAAAACAGCGAGCAGAATGGCTCTATTATAATTTTCGAATAAATGCGGTGGCGTTCAAAAATGTACGTCTACTTGTCTAAATCAGCTCAACGGATATCCCGAAAACGATAAGTATAAAACAAAAACCAATAATTTCATTTTAATTTGAAATGTTCTGGTGTCGTTGAGTGTACACACAATTTATTATACCTAATTATTAGAGCTCTCGTCATTAAATTACATAATTTAGTGTAAATCATAACGTTTAATAGGTATAGCTATTGTATTATAATTTCAACGTAAAATAAGTTTATTTATGACATTGGTGCTTTTAAAATGCGATTTAAATGAATTGGAAAACGTGTTGGTGAAATTATAAAGGACAAACATTTTTAATAATTGTATTGATATGAGGGGCGATACATAGTAATTTAAACTTCGCATACTTTCAGAGGCAATCAAACTACAGTTTAAAAAATAACTGACATAGGTAGGTACTTTATAGTGTGACCAACTACTGCCCCAAAATTTAACCACGAGGTAAGTTAGTGAAATACTGACATAAGGAAAAAAATCTTTTTAGGGTTCCGTAGCCAAATGGCAAAAAACGGAACCCTTATAGTTTCGTCATGTCTGTCTGTCTGTCTGTCTGTCTGTCCTGGCTCGTTCTCCGCTGTTTCTGAACCGATTGCCACGAAAATTGGTGGAGAGATGTATAGTGATAATTCAAGAATCGGTTTTTAAAATAATCGAAAAATAATTATTTTTACCCCCCCTCCCATACATCGAAAAGTAAATCCGAAAAAAAAAATTCGACTTACCCCATCGTGTGGGGTATCGTTAAAAAGGTATTTTTAAATACAATAAAACTTGCCTTGAAACTATGTGGATCAAACACCCCAGTCTCGAGATATATTAATACAAAGTTAAAATTAGAGCGTCCCCCTTAACTTTTGAAATACTATTACAATAATTCTGAAAAAAATGTCCTGTATACCTCCAAGTAAGTACTTTCAACGAAAACTATAGCGAACTCTGTATCATACATAGTTATTTTTATACAACTCGACCAACTTATGACGTGCAGTTGCCCTTACTAAATGGTGTCGGCCATCTTTTAGCTACGGAACCCTTTTTTTTTATAGTAGCGAGGTACATTGGCTCCTCCCTGCCTGATGGTAAGCAAAAGAGGATTCCTAATTGCCATGACAACCGATGTGGTACCAAAATGGTATTCTATCAGTTGGCATCGCCATACCGGCCCGCAAGATACTTCTTCACGCTTCTCTTGAAGGAGTCCAAATCTTAATTATCTACTTTAATGATATTCAAATAAACAACTGTTGCTGATTGCTGGATGGACGAGCCTTTGTACTATTTTTGGCCGAACTCTACGATATGTGAATGGTCAAAACAAACCTAATATTTTAAAATATTCTTTAATACATAATATTGAATTCTTAGACCTTAGCCGCCGGTTAGGTATAGTAACAAAATAATCAGCTTTAAAAGCGTTGTGACAAAAATAATTAGAATGCAAAAACGATATTATAGCTGCCTCGCATTTTATTATGAGATCTCAAGTGCCCGAAATTATGAAATGTTAAGTTGTATTAACATATTGTACAGTATTATTTGCTGATTAGATTATATTTATTGTAGCTTGTAATCGCTGTTTTATAAGAGCTTTGTTATACATAATAAACGCAATTGAAATTATTATGAATATGCAAGTTTGATTTCTTTCTACTGATATTATTAATTCTTGTCTATACCTTATTTCCCTTCAGATTTAGGTACTAATAATTGAGGATTACAGATTGAAGAACACCGTGTTCGAATTTCGGGTCGGACCGATAAATAATATGAAAATCGTTTTTCAACCCTATAGATAAATACGGAACCCTAAAAAAACAAATTTTATGGATTTCAAGTTGTAAGTAGATACCCTTAACTACTTAAGCAAAATATAAATCCATGCCGATTAATCCCGATTTTCTGGAAAATCAGTAGAGTAGAAAGTAATGGGTAGAGACATCTATGAACACGGCAAATGAACTAGCTGAACATAGACATAACATAAGCTTTTCTACCTGATACTAGATGGCGCTGTTTCATGATTTAATAAAAATAAATTACAGTAATATAATAAAAATAAAATAGGTATATTACGAATCCTAGCACCGGCGCTAGGACACCGACTTGAAGGCTTCAATTAACAAATTATTAAATCACTGCTGAAAGCTTGTACTATGGATGATAAGGAACGGCTATAATTACAATCAACATAATTATATGATCCAACAAGTTTATAATTATGTCGATGTTTATAATACAAACATTTACCGCTAGTATCTCTGACCACTAAATCAATAGGCCTTTCTAAAGTAAAGATCTTATTGATTGAATAATTATGTTTTATAAAATCACTTTATTGGGTAACCAGCAAAGATTTTTAAGAAAAAGCCAAAATATGAATTATTTTGCCAAATGTATTTCAATCCTTACAATATAAAAACACACCGACAATGTGTAAATTTCAATCAAAATTACTAAACACTAGCTACCTATATTTACAAAAATACTATACCATAACTTCTTGATTTGGTTTCATCAATGCTTTAGAAGAACAATTTATATTGGTATAAGGATTATAAATTTTATTTGGTCCCCATTAACGGGAGTTAACAGAAACAGTAGAACAATCATTGGGATATTAAAAAACACATTTAATTAATGACACTTAGAATTAACTTTAGATATTACCTACCCATTCTAAGGATAAAATAGGTTTAAAATTATCCATATTTCCTTAAAACGTACAAGATGTTTATTAACTTAAAGCAAAACATATTGTTTTGCCAAATTTGGGCTATCAAGCAGCATTATAGTTCTCATTCTTAGTAGCAGTATACAAAACTAATGTATCACAATTTGATTTATACTTAACACAACTTTTAGGGAGACACTATTGAAGCTGTGAACACAATTACAGAATTTCAAGGTTTTCTTCTAAATTCATCATCATCATCTTAGCGCTAGTCCCGGTTGTGACCTCGGGCATTGCCTAAGAGCCCAGGGTATACTTCGACAAGGAAACTGAATTGACAAGCCTGATTATTACATTGGAGTTTTCTTGTAAATTGTGAATAAAGAAAAAGAAACATCCCTTTTCATAAATACCTAACCAAACTTAAAATGCTTAAATTAAATCTTAATCAGTTAACTTATAACTAACAACAGTCTCCATTTTGTGTAAGCTTGTCGAAAATGATTTCAATTGAACATTCTGAGCATTTTCTATAACCACAGGTGTTGCTTCTGACCATTTCTCAGGTACCTCGCAGTTTGTTTTAGCGTGAACGAGGACATCGAATGAACATCGACAATCTAGAAACGGTAGGTATGATATCGTAGCGGCCACTTGCAGCATGACGTCTCTTATCTCTTGCTGGATTTTCTTCAAGTCTTTGGTGCCAACTTTTTCCTCTTTAACTTTGGAAAGAGCAACGTCACCTTCTTCATACTGCACGTTGAAATCCCAACATTCTAATACTTCTTTATTAGCCACATTCATAATGATGAGTGATAGTTTGGTTACTTGTTTGTTAATAATCCACTCTGTAAAAATAAAAGTAAATAATTATTTCTTTATTTCTGTGAATCGTAAGTATTTGTTTCCTCGTGAGTTAAAAAATCATTTTCAATAGTATCACAAACATAAAATTTAAGTTTTTATTCACTCACATACCTTCACTCTGTTTCAACAGGTTAGTAAGGAAATCTTTAATCTGAGCATCTTCAGATATTAACAAAGTGATACCGTACTGCTGCTCTGCTTTAAACATTTCTGGTGGGTACAATCCTCTTTGGAATAATACGGAGTTGATAGCGAAATCTGAAAACAAAACTTTGTGTTTAGTTGTTATTTAGAAACTTTAACTTTATTTAACAGGGAGGCCCTAGAAAAACTGTTCTCAGATACAATTAGTTTAATAATTATGTTTCCTTTCATTATTATCTCAAAACATTAACAATATTATTGGAGATTAAATTATTCTTACTTAAGTATTCACAAATAATTTGTGCAGACCCACGTAGGGTGATGCAGTTTTTGGTCTGCTGTTGAGACATGATTATTCTAAGCCTTTTATGTAGTAAACACAAGAATATAATTTTTTTATGCACAACTTTTAACGCATTCACAATAAATAACGGAATCAGTTCTTCGGTTTATTTATCAGCAAGTCGACACTTGTAGCAACGGTCGAATTTCGAAACGGCTAAAACTGTCTGTTTGACGAAACAATGGATGGAACTGTCTAAATGACGTTTCGTTCTAAAACTGTTTTTGATTTTATATTTGAAAATCATGTTAAACATAATTGTGATAATGTTTTGAGTGTGGTGGTCAGGTGAAGTTAGATGTGTAGTTCTAAAGAAATATTTGAATGTGTTCTAAGGGCATACAAGTTGCTCATTAAACGGCCGAGTGGCACTGCCTGCCACCTCAAAATGGATATTGTTATTTGTTTTACCATAAATTAATACATAATTGGTAAAGGAAAATTAACATAATAATTCTATTTTGAAAAGAGGTTTTATATCTGAATCTTATAACGGAAAATTATCACAATGCAACTGTTTCTGAACTTTTATGTCTTATTGATTTTTGCGTTTTGCATTAAGTTATTTTACTACAAATAAGATGTTAACTTTAATATTCTAATTTCATGAGTTATCTGATTTTACACAACATCTCTATAAAAAATCTTGTCTGTTGTTTCAATTGCACATCAGTGCACTTTTTACAAATATGTTTAATTTTGTGAAAGTATCAATGTTGAAACTAAACGTTGTATTGTATTGAAGTGTCAAACTATTCAACCAAAATAAACCATAAACCTCGACCTCGCAACAATCTAATTAATTTTGTTATTTATATCCGTTATTTACAAATATAAAAAAACATTGTTAACGGATTATAGATGATTGCTATATTTCTTCAAATATTCCGGAATGGGTCGAACCCACAGAAAGAGGAAGCAAAAGAAAGTGCGCAAGTTTCGTACTTGTGACGATGAAAAAGATATAATTTCATTGAACTCGTGGCTATCGAAACAGGGTATACGACGTAATGAAAAGCTCGCACTGGCCGTGTTCGACGATACAGGCCGTGGAGTATTAACAAAGAAGAAAATATATGCTGGGGAAGAATTGATTAACTTACCACTGAATTCTACTATAAACGTGATCACAATATTAACAGACTTGGAGTTTTGTAGCATATTTCTAGAAAATAAAAAGGATTGTTTCGTAGAACACAAAGAATCAGTGTCATTTCAGTCTTTAGTGGCTTTATATCTAGTATATTTGAGGATCCAGGGTGATGAAACAAAGTGGTGTTTGTACTTAAATAGTTTGCCTAAAGAATATACTGTGCCATATTTTTTATCAAATGATATACAAAGCCATGTACATGGTGATATATACGCAGCAATAAAAAAACAGAAGGAGATAATGGATACATCATACAGTATTTTTGAAAGTATTTTACGATCAAGTGAGAGTAAACACAAATCAATTCAGAAATTAAGTGAAAACTTTGAGCATTCTTCATATGAATGGGCATACTTTACCGTTAATACTAGATGTGTTTATATGGACTTGACAAATGTATTGAATCTGAAAAATATTGAAAATACTATCCTTAGAATAATTAATGATAATACTAAAATATCTTTGTGTCCTTATTTAGATATGATTAACCACAGCCCAAATGCCAGAAATGAAACTAAATTGGTGGTCAGGAAAAACATGGTAGATGTGAATGTTGTGAATTTGGATCAGGAATTATTTTCTGATGTGTGGTTTTCTATTTACACCAAAAATAATTTTGAACCCTTTACTGAAGTATACATTTGCTATGGAGATAGTCATAATTTAAAATTAATTACCGAGTATGGATTTTTTCTACCAGATAATGATTTGGATTATGTGACTTTTTCCTTTGATAGTATTGTGTCTTACTTAAATGAGAGATCTCTGAAACTATCACAGGAACAAGAATCATTCATAAGCAGTCATGGTTTGAATAAAGATTTGTACATCGATTTTAGAGGCCTAAGCTTCAATTTGTATGGACTTTTAATGGTTGTAAAATATTATTATGATAAAAAAACAGATGTCAGTAGACTGATTTATTCAGCTGCTATCTGTTCTAATAATAAGGATTTAAATGAATTAATAACACCAATGGTCAGGGATAAGATAAAAAATATCAAAGAATCAATTAATAGTTTAATGTTGTATGATAAATGTGTTATTTCTAGTAACTGTGTAGGGCTCATGTGTCAATATGTTAAAATATTAGAGAAGTTTATTAAATGTTAGATGTGAATATGTCTGTCTCTCTTTTATTTACTTAATCAATAATATCCCAGAGTGCACTTAGGGAGCACTAAAAATATGATAATCTGTAGAAATTATGAAATAGAGATTCCTTCTAGTGGTTTAAGATTAGGTAGGTACTCTCATTTCATAAGGAAAAGTCATCAAACTATTAGACGGATTAAATCAGGAACTTTAGTATGAAGTTACATGGTGCGTTCCTTATCTATTCCTTCACTGACTTGTGAAGTACAATATTTTTGTCTATAACAGTGACTTCAAAGTGGCTGGAATTTACGAATAACCATGATAGAGGTAATGAGAACAAGCGTGGGTACTCTACGTATTTCTTTGCTCTCTTAGTTCGGCAAGGCTGCAAGCAGCTTTACAAACCACGCTTGGTTGTTGTCGTGTGATTATATTACACTTGCAACTTCTTGAAAGTAAATAACTAAATTTCGATCCCAAGCGGGATTTGAACCTAGGTCCTTCAGCCACTAAAGTGTGGTGTGGTTCAATTTTTAGGCAGTCACTCCTATAGAATCTTTGTATTAATCTACAAATAATGCCTCAATGTATAGAATATTGGTTTCTATAGTAGCAAATTGGAACTACACCTGGTCACACCAAATTTTATATGTCACTTTTACTTCACTTGTCAAATGTCATTATTTATCTGTCAGTCTGCCACCATGGCGGCCGCACTTTTGTCAAACAAAAAATTCGACAAAATAATTCGAAATCATGTGAAATTCACGATAGCATATAGTAATGTCAGACCTGTTATATTAAATAAACCACAGCTAAATTTATTCTGTAAACAATGCGCGGTCACGAGCTATTTCAGGGTTAGTTTCTATCAAACGAACTGCAACCATAACAAACGTGTTATTGCTTTAATTTGCGTAATTCTTATTGAAGAAATCTTATTTTTATGAATAATTATTGTTCTAGTTTTACTCGACTACACCTCCAAGCAATTCTGGAGCTGCTGGAGGTGGGGATACGGCTAAAAATGTGCTTGCAGCGGTGTTGGCTAACAAACCTAAAACGGGGAAAATTCCAGTCGGTATGTTGTTAAATTGATAAAAAATCCTATTTGATTCTTATGAGAATCCGAGAGAAGTCTTTGGTGATTTATACGTATTGAATTTTTGATACGGAAGTCTGTTACATAATTTCACTAATGTTGACCTTGTTGATGGGCAATTTATTATCATCTGTGCTCCAGCTATTTGCATAGATAACGTAAGAAAATTGGACAATTTTTACCCCTACTTTGGTGATTGTCTTTATTCAATTGGGCCATTTGCCATGTTTATTGAAATGTAGTCTTTATGCTTCTTTTGGGCCCTACAATATAAACAGCCTTGTATTAACATGGATCTGTGAATTTGTTTGTCCATGAACATTATTTGAATATGACAAAGTTTAGTTTGGAATGAAATAAATAGGATTTGTTTATTGTGTGTTATTTTCCTTTTTTAATTTATTATCAGTAGATATTGTAAACCAACAACATCATTTGTTAAATTATGCTTAACATGTGTTACTTCGTCTTAATGGTTTTTCTTTGTATTTCAAACCATTTGTACTGTTCATCTCTTGATCAATGAAACTATTGGAACATGAAACTTTTTGTATTGCCTTGCTAACAATTATTTTTAGTTGAACCTACATAGCATGAAACTATTAAAATTATTCATCAACGTTTGAAACTTATTGTGTTAGTATTTAGGTATTATTTGAATTGTTAATTATGTAGTTCTAGTAACTGAATATTAAATTTTGACAGTTTTTACAATAAAAGAAAAAAATATTTGTTTTGAATTTTTGTAGCAATTGTCTTTTGAAGATTAGCTTTGTACCTTGTATGTTTTATTTTACATTTTCATGCAACACTTTTTAATAATTTTATTGAATTACTTCATTCCTTTCTCATCAGTTTGTAGTATTCTCCACATTACTGTTTTTATTCTGTTTTGTTATGCGACACTGCTAATTTGTTTATTTCCTCCTGTTTTGTTACTAATACTTGGTTGAAATGCAGCTCTGATCCCGCACGCATCCCTGTACATACGTCCGCTTTCATCCCTCCCTTTTACGTTACCCTTCTTCCTGTTCAGTCCTGATGGTGTCTCTCCCGTCCCTAGGTATCCAAAAAAGAGACTGCTTTCACCCAGGTGCATCTGTTTTGTCCCGTGAAGATATAAACCTGGGGGATGCGAAGCCGGTGTCTGGAGCGGACATGTTCAGGGGCATGTTGGAATATGTATGGCCGAAGGTGAGCTTGGTTTTTTTTATTCTGCTCGGATGATGAAGGCATTACACTGCTGAAACTTATAAATGTCCTTTCTTTAACCAAAGAGAGTTATTTTAAATCAAAAAATATACAATTAATATGACTGTATCTTTACCAGACGTACCATAGAAAATTTATTTTTTATGACAGATACTTCTGTGGCGCATTCAAGTCATTAAATCAAATTAAACGGTGATTATAACATTAGGTTTTTGACAAATAATTAAAATACGTACTTAAAGTTAATGTGACTGCAGTTGTTTTATTTATTAAACATTTGATTTATAACACAACCATTCTCGAATATTCCAGGACAACCAGATGATAAGGAACAGAGTGATGCTGTCCCTCTCACTTCTCTTCGGTGCGAAGGTGATGAATGTGACTGTCCCCTTCCTCTTCAAGTATGCGGTGGACGAGGTGAACCAAGTCATGACCACTCCGGCTGGAGACGCGTTGCTGGGGATGGCGACTGTGCCTCAGGCATTGGGGACTACGGCTTTTAGTTTGTTGGTGGGATGTGAGTACCTAGAAAGAACATATTTCAGTTGTTTTGTTATTTTTTTTACTTATAGGCAAACAAACTAGATGATTACTTCATAAGTGATCACCTCTGCCCATCGACATAAACCGCACAAGGGTCGCAGATGCGTTGCCTACCGTTAAGGCCCCAAAACCAGACGGAGCTCAGTTGGGGACTGAGCTCTATCGACCTTTCTCACCAGCAAAAACATAGAAAAACAGTTACAAAGTGCTACTTCGCTGTATTCTTCTGTAAGGTGGAGGTACTTCCCAGACAAACGGCTCATTTGAGTTGAAGATCCACTAAGCTCTATCTCTTTTATCTGTGAGAGGTTTTTTTTTAAATAAATGAAACTGCTAAATACTTATTGCGGTCGTTATCCTTAAGATTGGCTGCGGTTTGATGAAACCCCGCAAATTGTGTATGTCTATGGGTGGTCTTCTTCTTCCTAGCTTTATCCCGTTTCTATGCGGGGTCCGCTTTGACCATGATCCAGGTGTGAGCCCGGATTCGAACCGCAGACCTTACGTATGTGAGGCGTCGTTCTTACCACTAGGCCACCATCGCTCTTTAAATGGGTGGTAATAGCCATTAATAATATAATGATACAACAGAATATGGGAGCCATTTGTTCCTTTTTAGTCCTCATGATTTCGAAAAACTCAATCTATTTTAACGACCAAAATAAAATATAAGTAGGTGTTGAATTATATAGTATCATTTAACCATGATGATGAAAAGTAACCATGATTTTTTGTTTAAATATGTTATCTGTACCTACAATGATAATGGAAGATGCATGTCACTCACTTCAGAATTTTGTAAATATCTGATAGTATATTGATCGATTTTTTATGACATTTCATAATGACATAACCATATCGTTAAACTGATACCGTGAGCTCTACATCGGTAATCTTCTAAAGAGGCAAAATGTATATTGCAGGCTTGAATCACCTGATTGTCCGATAAGAATGATGATTCCGTGCTTCGGAAGGCACGTTAAGCCGTAGGTCCCGACTATGATCCAACTGGTCTGATTTCCCTTGTGGTTATGGAGGTCAGACGACAGTCGCTCAGATGTTATGACGTAGGCATCCGCTAAGTAAGGATTTTGAAAAGTTCCATTATAATAGATGATTAAGAAACCGAAATCCACGCGATCGATTTCGCGCTAGTTTTATTATAAAAACATAATATAAATCAAACTAATTCATTTTTCAGATGGTATAGCCCGAGCAACCGCAGCGGGTTTCAACGAACTTCGGAATGCAGTGTTCGCTAAAGTTGCCCAACACTCCATCAGGCGACTCGCTTGTAACGTCTTCACGCATTTGCACAACTTGGACTTGAGCTTTCACCTGGGCAGGCAGACTGGGGCTTTGTCTAAGGTGAAGATAACTTACTTTTTATTAGACCGTGTGTTACGATTTTATTCTTTATCTAATATGATTTTGGTCTTTATCATGATAAGAAATAAAGCTACTTTTAAATGTATAGAATCGGCATAATTTTAAAAACTACATGTTTACAGGAAAACCCGACGTTACGGCTAATTTTTAGCAGCCGTGATCACGGAATGTCTTAGATGTTAAGCGTCACTTGTCATTTAATTCATTAGTATTACAAATTCTACCCTCAACTTAACATTTAATGTGCGTCATCTTCACTTCCATCGTTCGTATGCTAAGGCGATCTACTTATTTACGTTTTGCATCTAGCGAATGAAATCTCATTTCTGAAAAAAAGAAATATGTGCAAGCTTAGTCCATTTGGCGCATGTAAAATTTACGTAACATATTGTAATATTTCGTTTCAGACGATAGACCGCGGCTCGCGTGCGATTAATTTCGTTCTATCTGCGATGGTGTTCAACGTGGTACCTACAATATTCGAGCTCACGTTAGTCTCTACCATCTTGGGTGTTAAAGGAGGATTGGCTTTTGCAGGTACAGTGTTCATCATCTATTTTGATCCTTGAAATTTTGAGCTGAGAGCTCAAAATGTATAAGCCATTGCTACAATGGAATAATCGAAATACCTACGCAGTAAGTACTTTATTCCATTACATCACTTACAATTTTTTTTAGCTCATCTTATATACACAATTATTATAAGATTTTAGATTTTCGAGTAACATTCCTATATTAATATTAGTTAACGGGGCTAAACGCGATATTTAAATTATGTAGTACATATATATAACTACTTACTGCTCGACGTTTCAAATTTATAGCACCCGTGGTCGAGAGCGCCCTCAGTCCGCTGGAGTCCACTTGCAACCACGGTTGTTGTAATACATCATAAAATTTCGCGTTTAGGCCCGTTTACTAATATCAATATAACACAATTGTTCTAGTCTTCATACAGTATGTCCTATTCATTCATTCCAGGTCTCGCGTTCAGTTGTGTCGGCGTGTACGCAGCGTTTACTCTGGGCATCACTCAGTGGCGGACCAAGTTCAGGGTGTACATGAACAAGGCGGAGAACGAGGCCGGGAACAAAGCCATCGACTCGCTCATCAACTATGAGACTGTTAAGGTTAGATGTTATGATGGAGAAGAATGAGGGTGAGAAGTTTGATCGTAGTATGGTGAACGAAAATTAAAGGGGTACGTAGCTGCCCATTCCCAGGGTTGTCCTTTAGTTGCTCCTTGCATCACCCACGTTGTGTGTGTATAACAATATAAGGAGGGTTTTCGCAAATTAAAAATCCGTAGGTAGGCGTAGGGTCTAGCTGGTATGTGATTGGTGAATTTTGATATTACATTAACAGATATGTGAAAATTCACCAATGACATAGCAGTTAGACCTCACGCCTACGTATTGCCATCTAGCGGATTTTTCAAATTTTTCAATCGCAAACACCCTCATTATGTAAACGGCAAACTGACGTGCTAATTGTGTGCACGGGAGTTTGTTGCGAAGATTGGCTACGCGGGCCATCTAGAGAGCATCAGCGCAGATCCGACTTGGGGTTGAAATGGTCGCCATGACCGAAATCGGCCGGGAGATGATAAATACAACACCCACGGGATGAAATGTGTAGTGCTGATCTTGGCTGGCATTACACGGCGGATGAGAAATTTTACAAATAAGTTTATGTCTGTGTTTTTTGTTGTTATTTTGGAAGCAGTCAACTGTAATATTTTTTAGCTCGCGGAGCCTGCAAGCCATCACGTCGTATGTAAGCTATATCTCATAAAAACTATCACATTAACCGTTTCAGTACTTCAACAACGAAAAATACGAGCTAGAGAAATACGACAGCAGCCTGAAGAAATACGAGGCAGCGTCTTTGAAGACTGCTTCAAGCCTTGCGCTGCTCAACTTCGGCCAACACGCCATCTTCAGCGGCGGCCTGAGCATCATCATGATCATGGCGGCCAACCAGATTGCACAAGGTAAAAGACTTCCTCGAAGATTTACGAGGAGCTATCGTTGATGACATGCTATTATGGCTGCTAAACCCATTCTATAAGCATTACCACTAATGAGATTGCTAACGGTAAGGAAAACTAGATCCCATCCCTATTTCTCAATGTTGAAGTACTGATAGGGTCAGAACTTCAACATTGAGAAATACGACAGCAGCTTGAAGAAGTATCATCATGATCCTGGCGGCAACAAGATTGCTCAAGGTAACAAACATACCTCCCGATTTACTCTTCAAGCACTTTTACAGCGATTTAACGGTGATGTCCTTGGGCGGCTTATGGGTGATCGATAACCATCAGGTGACCTTCTTGGTCGCTTGCGTCACTTTAACATAAAACTGCTAGAAATACGACAGCAGCTTGAAGAAATACGAGGCGGCGTCTTTGAAGACAGCTTCAAGTCTTGCGCTGCTCAACTTCGGACAGCACGCCATCTTCAGCGGCGGCCTGAGCATCATCATGATCATGGCGGCAAACCAGATTGCACAAGGTAAAAGGAAACATAATTCCAGATTTACTCTTCAAGCACTTTTGCAGTAATTTTACGGTAGACAACGCCTCTCTCTGTGATCCTTGTGGAGTTGGTGATTGTTACGGTTCAGAATGTCACCATTTCAGAATGTTAGTACTTTGTTTACATATTAGGAACTAGCGGCCGCCCGCGACTCCGTCCGCGTGGATTTCGATTTCCAATATCCTATGTGTTATTCTGATGTATAATCTATATTGTGGTAAAGGTTCATTCAAATCCATTCAGAAGTTTTTACGTGAAAGAGTAACAAACATCCATACATCCATACATCCATACATCCACACTTACAAACTTTCGCCTTTATAATAGTAGTAGGATGTTAAGTGGTGACTATAATCAGGTGTAGTCGTCATATGATGTCTTAGGACGACTGATAGGTGATCACTTGCAATCGGGTAACATTCTTGTTCGCTTGCGTCATTTTTACATAAAATAGCTAGAAATACGACAGCAGCCTGAAGAAGTTCGAAGCGACGTCTTTGAAGACAGCTTCAAGTCTTGCGCTGCTCAACTTTGGCCAACACGCCATCTTCAGCGGCGGCCTGAGCATCATCATGATCATGGCGGCAAACCAGATTGCTCAAGGTATAAGACTTCCTCGAAGAATTACTAGGAGCCATATTTGATGACATGGTATTATGGCTGCTAACGCCATGCTACAAGCATAATCACAGGCCAATGCATGCTAAATAAGCATCTTCACATCGGCCTCACCGGCAGACCACTATGTAGGGGTTGCATGGATGCCGAGGAGACAACTGCCCACGTGCTGCTCCAATGCAGCAGCGTGGCCGATCAACGAATAGACTTCGAGACTCTGCGGGCAGCTTTCAGCGACGCCGCGAGAATCCTGGACTTCGGGTTGGCGCTCAAATGGTTTAAATAAAGGTTTAGGGTAAAACTTTCTATCATGGACAATTTATTTATTTATTTATTTATTTATTTATTTATTTATTTATTTATTTATTTATTTATTTATTTATTAAGTACAGCCACATGATACATATTAATAAAAAGCAGTAAAAAGGTACAAATAGAAACAGTTCTGATATGCATCAAAACAACGGCGTACATAGCACTCGACAATGGCCCACCTTGGAGGCTAAGTGCGGAAAATTCCCCAGCTACCTAAACCTAAACCTATGGATGCTAATGATATTGCTAACGGTAAGGACAACTAGATCCCATCCACCCTATTCGTACTTCAACATTGAGAAATACGACAGCAGCTTAGAGAAGTACCATCATGATCATGGCGGCCAACCAGATTGCTCAAGGTAATAGGAAACGTAACTACCGATTTACTCTTCAAGCACTTTTACAGCGATTTAGCGGTAGGAAATGCCTTTGCGATCCTTGTGGAGTTGGTGATTGTGACGGTTCAGAATGTCACCATTTCAGAATGTTAGTACATACTTTGGATATATATTAGGAATGTTAAGTAAGTGGTGACTATAATCAGGTGTAGTCGTCACATGATGTCTTACGACGACTGATAGGTGATCACTTGCAATCAGGTGACCTTCTTGTTCGCTTGCGTCCCTTTTACATAAATTGCTAGAAGTACGACAGTAGCCTGAAGAAATATGAAGCAGCGTCTTTGAAGACTGCTTCAAGCCTTGCGCTGCTCAACTTCGGCCAACACGCCATCTTCAGCGGCGGCCTGAGTATCATCATGATCAGTGACGGATTAAGACTACTTGATGCCCTAAGCAATCCACCCCTGTGGGCCCCCCCAATCCGTATGTCAAATAGAATAAGTCTACAACGCCTAAAAACATTAGTTTTTTGTTAAGTAAGATAACGAGATGAGATCGTACCTAAGAAGTGGTGCGACAACAATAGAAACCAAAGCATAATTTATTTATTTATTGAAATGCGTAATTATGAGCCTACATGTATCATCTTTGTCCTTATTAGTGTTCCATTCCGTAGTTAAATGACTAAAAACAGTACCCTTATAGATTCGCCATGTCTGTCCGCCAGTCTGTCACAGACACTTTTTTCCGAAACTATATGACCTAAACTGTTGACACTTTGTGAGTAGATGTAGGTATTCTATGAACCGCATTAAAGTTTTCACACGAAAATAGAAAAAAAATATAACAAAAATGGGGGTCCCCATAGTTATAACTGAAACTGGATTTTTTTTTTTCAATTAACATATACGTGTGGGGTATCTATGGGCAGGTCTTTAAAAATGATATTGAGGTTTCTATCATATTTTTTTCTAAAGTGAATACTTTGCGTGAGAGACCCTTCCAAAGTGGAAAAACGGGTGTCCCCCCCTCTCTAACTTCTAAAATAATAAGAGGGATAAAACTGAAGTAAATATATAATGTACATAACCATAAAAACTACAAACGAAAATTGGTTCGAACGAAATCTAGCAAGTAGCTTTTTTAATACGTCTAAAATAGAATTTGTACGGAATCCTCAGTGCGTGAGTCCGACTCGCACTTGGCCAATTTTTTCAAAGTATTTTTATTACAAATCAATACACATATTATAAGGAAGTAAAGTTTGTGTGTTTTTATATTTGTTTAATTGTGAGGTCGGACCTCGCGACCGACAGAACCGATTTAAAAAATTAAAAAATTCTTCGCTATCCCTGAGTGACATAGGGTACATTGAGTAAAATTTTTACCCGTGCGAAGCCAGGGCGGGCCGCTAGTTATTTAATAAATTTAATATCTATATAGCTTTCATCTTAAGATTCCGTTTTTTTTATATCATACATTGTTAAATTAAATAAAGTAATTTTTGTTGGTTGATCAAATGTTGTACATGAGGTACCATTCACATTCAATGTAAATCGGACCATCAGGATGCAACATCTGAATAGATAGACAAAAAACCCTGAAAATACCTCTTACAATTTCAGGCCCCTCAAAACATCCTATATCACTTATTTGGCTCCTAAATCTAGGGGGAATAACCCTTAACACAAAAACGCGCAATTTTTCAAATTAGTCCTAGATTTTTTTTGATTTAGTTTATGGTGAATGACGTGAGAATGAGACGTCATTCGTGATGCCCTCTGGACGGCCTTTTTTTGTGCTTCTTCTGGTGCCCCCCCAGACGTGGTGCCCTAGGCAATTGCTTAATTTGATTAAGGGTTAATCCGTCACTGATCATGATCATGGCGGCCAACCAGATTGCTCAAGGTTTGAAAATAAAACAGGTCCTGTTCCGACTCTAAGAAGTTAAATAGTGAGAAAGATCTCACCATTGATTAACTTTTAATTAGTTCACACCATCAGTGGCGCCATCATCGTGATCATGGCTGCCAAATACTTAGGAAACGTCGTTAATTTTGCCACCGTAATTGTTATCGGAATCATAAAGGTACGTAAGCTGCCGCCATTACAGCTCTACTTAATTTTTTTAAATGTAATAATGTTTTTAATGGAGGCAATCGAACAGTAGGCCTCCGGAGGGCAAGTGATCACAACATTTACGAAGATATTGATATCATTTCTATTAATTTTCGTATCAGCATTCGTACTGAATGAAAATAACAATACTTAAGTATATAGTTATATGTATATTGGTATTTGTTTAGTTTATGTAGTATATTATGTGTTAGGTATAAGTAATAAACGTATATTTACTTAGTTTTTATAGCACTACCTACCTACTAGTCACTTTCTGTTTGACCCTAAGGTTGACTGGTAGAGAATGCCATGAGGCATTAAGTCCGCCTTTTGTACAATTTTTATATCGTTCAATAAATTTTAAATAAATAAATAAATCTATATTTCCAGGAAACATGTCAGTCGGAGACTTGGTGATGGTGAACGGGCTGCTGTTCCAGCTGTCCATTCCGCTCGGGTTCCTGGGTTCGGTGTACCGCGAGGTTCGACAAGCATTGATAGACATGCAGACCATGTTCACGCTTATGACTGTGCAGTCTCGGATTAAGGTTTGTTAAACTTTTAATTTTTCGCTGAATACCTTAGGTACTGATTATTTTCAACGACCGTAGGTGCGTTCGAAGAGTCATGTAAGAATTATAACTCTCTAGAAGACCCATGGCACAAGATATTTACTTTAGTCTCAGAATGTCAAGTTGCAAAATGTCCAGTGTATTATAACGTCCAAGTCTCAAAATGTCCAAGTCGCAAAATTTCCAAGTCGCAAAATTTCCAAGTCGCAAAATGTCAAAACTTTAAAATGTCCAAGTTTCAAAATGACATTTGGAACGTTTTGGTTATACTAAAGGGATATTTCTTTTATGGACCGTGTAAATTCGTTTATGGTATTAGTCTCAACCGTCAAGCCTCCCTGAAAATCTTAGACTTATTAAAAAAATATTATTAATGATCATTCGCCATGTTCCAGGAAATAGACAAGGCACCGCCCTTACTCGTGGATACGAAGACGTCGACGATTGAGTTCAAGGATGTCAGCTTCAAATACATCAATGGAAAGCCCATCTTTAACAATCTAAACCTGACTATACCTGCGGGGAAGAAGATCGGCATCGTGGGAGGTTCGGGTAGCGGGTATGTGTATTATTTTCAGTCAATATCATAAATTGTATAGATATATATATATGACTAGCGGCCGCCCGCGATTCCGTCCGCGTGGATTTCGATTTCCAATATCCTATGTGTTATTCTGATGTGTAAGCTAAATTGTGGTAAAGTTTCATTTAAATCCATTCAGTACTTTTTACGTGAAAGAGTATAACAAACATCCATACATCCAAACATCCGTACATCCATACTTACAAACTTTCGCCTTTATAATAGTAGTAGGATTAATATTCCGTGCTTCATGCCATGATGATGATGATCATAAGTATTTAAATACGGATCTTAATTTTCTTATGTACAAGTGAACTTAGAACGATATTTGACACCCCACTCAGATACACAGTACGGATACGGATAGGGATACTGATATCCGAAACATCACTAAAGGAACATAATAAGAATACCAAATCAGTTATGGGTTATATAATTCGATACCTTAAATCTCAAATGGCGTAAGCGCCAAATTGGTCAAAATGACTTTTGAATGCAGTTTTATTCAGTTTTTTTTTCTCTATCGATCTGTATATTTAAAATCCTGAAATTCGCAAAAAAATGGTCATTACGACCCGATGTTTTTTATAGATTTGAACACTTTTTATAAGGTAAAGAGGTCGTAAGCAGCTATAAATTTAATGCATGAACAACGTCAGGGCGTAACGAGATATTTTAATACATTAATATGGCGTATCACACATAGCCAACTTTATTTGGTGGTTACGCCCTTAGAAATTATTGTACAGAGAAAAAAAAGTAAAAACACACGGGGGTAAGGGACATCATTTTTCGGTTTCGGCGCTTACACCACACACAATTTTTATTATTGAAGGGCGTTTACACCTCATAAAAAACACGATTTTTTGAGATTAAGGTCGTATCTCCCATAAATTCATAAAAAAATACGAAATAAGGGGTATTTTCTACATCTTTTATTGAATTTGGTACATTAAACGAGTAAGAGGATTTTAGGAAACAAAATAAAATCTAAAAAAAGCCAAGGCCGAGAGAATAAGAAGGCCTAATTCGATTAAGCAGTGTAGTGGTAGAAAAACGACCCTTATTCTTAGCAACAATGATTTCTACTTATATTAATATAATATTTACGTAATAACCAACTTTAAAATTCAATTAAAGAAAGTCCTAATGGAGTTAGAAAAGATTACAAAAATTGTATTAATTTAAGAATCAATGAATCAAGTAGCTACGTTCAAAAAGTAAGAGATTTTAGAAAGCCTTAATTAAAAATAATCAGTCATAAAAATTAAATTGAAACTATCAAAAACAATCAAACATAAAAAAAACAGTATTTTTTCTGTGTCTGTAACTCCGTCCTCTATATCAGTGCCTGGTAATACATCTGGCACATCTTCTGCTGTTGGTAATCGCGGGTGATATTCTTCATGATATGTTTTTGGGATAATGCCGTCTGTGCACAATATTCATAATAATTTAGGAAATCAGAGTGAGCTGATACGATGACATTATAAGGTCGTGGTGTCTTTCTTGCTGATTAAAAGTATGTCGGCCATTGCGATGGGAGGTAAGAGCCCATCGCAATGGTCGTGGCGTAGCTACTTGATTCATTAATTCTTAAATTAATACAATTTTTGTAATCTTTTCTAACTCCATTAGGACTTTAATTGAATTTTAAAGTTGATTTTTACGTAAATATTATATTAATATAAGTAGAGTTGCTAAGAATAAGGGTCGTTTTTCTACAACGACACTGCTTAATCGAATTAGGCCTTCTTATTATCTCGGCCTTGGCTTTTTTTAGATTTTATTTTGTTTCCTAAAATCCTCTTACCCGTTTAATGTACCTAATTCAATAAAAGAAGTAGAAAATACCCCTTATTTTGTATTTTTTTATGAATTTAATGGGAGATACGACCTTAATCTCAAAAAAGTCGTGTTTTTTATAGGGTGTCGCGCCTTTTTGTCATATTTTCAGAAGTCGTAACCGACTTCTATTTTTTAAAATATAAGATTTAGGTGCAAATAGTTCTAACTGAAGCCTTCATCTCAAAATTCTAAGAAATTTGATGTATGAAACATTTTTATAGTATTAAAATATATAAAGTTATGATTTAAACAAATATTTTTTTTTTGTTTTTTTGCTCTCCTGAAAAGTTGTGTTTTGGTGGTTACGCCATTTAAGATTTAAGGTATCGATATATTTGAACGCAACTTTCATTCAAATAAAAATCAATCTACGTTGTTTTGATCAAACTGTGATTCTTTCTGGTTTAAAGCTTTTATTTATTTAAGAATATCAAACCAGTGATTAAATTTGTATATTTAGAATTATTTGAAAAAGGATAGTAGGTAAAAAAATGATGTATTTTCTTACAGAAAGTCAACAATGGTGCGGCTATTGTTTAGGTTCTTTGAACCTCAGTCTGGAGAAATACTAATAGCTGGACAAAACATTAAAAACTTGGATCTGACTAGCTTGAGGAAAGCAATCGCCATCGTTCCACAGGTAATTTTCCATGAATAAGGTATTTATCCCACGGAAAAAGTCAAGTATATTTATTTAACTTATTCTACCAAACTATCACATTATGTACAAAGTTTTTTACAAAGTACTCAAATAAATTCTAAAACAAGCAATCGAAAATGTAATACTAGCTTTTACACGCACATCTGCGAGAAACCAGGACATCAAAATCAGTTCAGTAGCTTGATTGACAAATTGGTATAAATAATTTCCGATCACCATAGTCAGCTCATACCCTCTTTGTATAATATTAACGGACGTACATTCAAACAAAGAATCTTTACATTTTGAATATTAGTGTGATAAATAAAATTAATTAAAGTTATCGACAATAATTACTGTCGATAACTTAACAAATTATAACTTGTAGCGTGAGTTCACAGTACCAATGTCTAAAATAATTATTAGCCACCACTTCTTTTGTTAATTCTAGGATTGCGTGCTCTTCCACGACACGATATTCCACAACCTGCACTACGGTGACTTGACCAAGCCGGCTGAAGAAGTCTACCAAGCCAGCAAGATGGCTGAACTACATGAGTCGGTTAAAACTTGGCCTAAGGTAAATATTTTAATAGTCAATCAACGACATAGATGCATGTCTGTTCCCTACGGTTCTTAGATTTGTGAAGGAGTGTTTTTGCGATTCAGATAGAACCTAAGTAAACATGATCGCATGGTTTTGACCGCTTAATACCCAATCTGAAAATGGGCCACATGGTCTCGAAGGACGACTTCGGAAAATGCCTACTTAGGTAAAGGACTTCTGGTTATGCCCATGTAGTGCTTCTATTTTAACCTTTCGTCGCAGCAGTGTCCAATTTGCATGATGTCAAGGTGGAATCAAAACGTCCCAAGTCTTTGTTTCGGTTGCATGCATGTATGAAGTAAGGCCCCAGGCCAAGGACTTGAGTCTTCATTCATCATAGCATCTTTTTAATCTGGATAATGAAGAGATTGTAAAGAGGATTCTGGGGGGACAGCGCGTACGCAGTCCCCACTACCAAAAATTACGCGTCCGAGTTATCCACATTAGGGATAATCGCAAGGGTCAACCCCACCGCAGTGCAATGGAGGGGCCTCGCCCTGGGGGAACCGCCTTCTTGATCACGGTGTCCCCTACGCCAGGTAAGTATGATTTCACTGCGGTGGCCTCGGGTAGTCCTTGTTTGGAAAAAAATCTCGTCACCGCGGTTTATCTCTTGTAGCGACGCTAAAGTAACTAACGCCATCTGCTGACAACGTCTATGAAACTTGCTATATTTAACTGGAATTCGCGAAAAGCGCCATCTGGTGACCGCTGCATGAATTAACACTGTCCTTGCTTTGCTTGCTTGCTTTTAACAGAAAAGCTGCTTTAATGGTGGTGGTATTTTTAGACTTCCATGAAGATTGTTTGTTTATTTACTAAGCTGAACTACTCTTATTGATACATATTAAACGTGCATGTTGCAACTACTCATTTTTCACTTACTTATTTATGCTTAATGAAAAAGACAATATTATTTATTGATGGCTTGATTGTGTGGGTTTATTGTTTATTTTTTGCTTCAAATAATACTAATTATATCTTTTTAATAAAAGCTTCTTAAAATAAATAGAGAACCTATTTAATAATTTATTTGTTTACTATTCAATGCGTATCAAGATATATTTTTTAAATAACTTTAATTATTACATTTTGTTGAGTAACATTTTCAATCACTAATTCCCATCATTGTTTCATTTCAGGGTTACGACACGCAAGTAGGTGAGCGTGGTCTAAAGCTGTCTGGAGGTGAGAAGCAGCGCGTCGCCATCGCTCGGGCTATCCTCAAGGATTCGCCCATCATCGTGTTCGATGAGGCCACGTCCAGTCTTGATTCCATTACGGAACACGTAAGTTCTGACTATATTAGTAAAGGAGATAGCTCAACAGCCTTTAGTCAGCCGGGAAAAGTTTTTTGTCATTACCAGATTCTCCCATTAGTAAGAAAAAACCTAAATACATATATTTTACCCTTATCAAAACGAACATAAGAAGTTTCTGTCGATGCTGTTTTTTTTTTGAGCCATGTCCTTTATTATTAGGTACCTTTTATGAAACTAAAAAAAATTATGAGCAAGTTTATAAGTTCTAGAATAAGAGAAATCCACCGCCTTTAAAATTACAAACATAATCATGATGTTATAAAAAGGGGCCCCTGAATGTACAGTAGAATCTGGTTATAAAGAACGACCAGATAATATTAGGTCGTACTAATTGAAACTCATTTGACAACAGACACGCCAGCTTCTAAACGTTGAAGAATTACCCTTTTTTTCTTTAACAATGAAACTTTTTCGTTTTGTTGAAGTTATTCTTGTAGTTACGCTAAAGCACGTATCACCCGCTAATTAACGCCGAAGACTATACGGTCGCACATGAATCACTGACGTGCAAGCGAAAGGGATGCGCGGAGTGGAGTTTCTTATCTACGATTTGTTTGTAAATAGGTCAACGCGCGTTCTCGTTGTAACCGGGTAACTTTGTGTAAAAATTCCGACTTAAAAAGCGGTTGTCGATCGCCGTAAGCGGAATCGTAATAATCGGATTAACTTTCATACTGGCTCATATTAAAATCAACCGCGTGGCTAAACTCACGTCGCTAAAACTGTTGGTTGTTAGGGGTATCTCATCTAACTGCATAGTGTATGTTTTGACCAGCCAAACTAAACTGTAAAGATGGCGCCACACTAGAGCTTTCCAGCTACAAGCAAATGATTAAAGCAAGATAGTGTTGATTCAGGAAGCGATCACTAGGTGTCACTAGCTGCCAAATCCAGGTTTGAGCCAGGTTAAACTTTCCAAGTTTCATAGACGTTGTCAGCAGATGGCGTTAGTAAGTTTAGCGTCACTACGAGAGATAGACCGCGGTGACGAGATTTTTTTCCAAACAAGGACTACCCGAGGCCACCGCAGTGAAATCATACTTACCTGGCGTAGGGGACACCGTGATCAAGAAGGCGGTTCCCCCAGGGCGAGGCCCCTCCATTGCACTGCGGTGGGGTTGACCCTTGCGATTATCCCTAATGTGGATAACTCGGACGCGTAATTTTTGGTAGTGGGGACTGCGTACGCGCTGTCCCCCCAGAATTAATTTGAAACAAGATCTGAGCTGCTTACTTTATTCAGTCATTTCCATCACTTTTCCTCTGGTCAGTTCTTTGGCACTTCTTCTATCAAATTAAATGAAGATGGATTGCTCAGATGAATCGAATGATAAATGCTTCCATAAAATGACTATGATGTAATAAACGTTTTGATTGTAATATCGTTCTGAAATCGGAAATAATCGAGAGCTTATTTATTATACCGTCCCACTGCAGCCAAGAGATTCTATTTACTAATTAAGTTTGATTTAATGTTATCTTTTATTCACCGTGATCCTCTACATATTGATTTTACATTACTTTCGGATTAGACTGATAAGATTGCAACTTATAAATTAATTCTCACTCTGGCTTTGTGTTATAATTAAAAACCAGCACTTCAGTAACGCAAAGCAATTCGCTTCGTCTATTTTTAATTATCGTAGTCAGGAGCGCTCGGCCTGTGAATTGCTAAGTTGAGCAAGCTAGCTACAAAGAGTTCCTTAGTGCTTCGGAAGGCACGTTAAGCCGTTGGTCCTGCGCCTGACATCTCTACGGTCGTGTCAAATTGCTGTCCCACTGAACTATGAGAGTGAGGGAATAGGGAGTGCACATGTGCTTGCGCACTCACTTGTGCACTTATTATATCCTGCGCGCCTGGCTGATCGTAAGATCGGCCGCCATGGTCGAAAACGGCTGAAATGGTATTATTAGGTATTAAAACACCCCATTTATTTTTTTCAGGCAATCCTCCAAGCTCTAAAGGCTGCTACAATCGGCCGTACATCCATCTGCATAGCCCATCGCCTTTCCACAGTGGCTGATGCCGACGAAATACTAGTCTTAGAACACGGGGCCATCACGGAAAGAGGGAAACACAACGATCTATTAAACAATCCACAGTCGTTATACTACAGGCTTTGGGAGAAACAGAATAAGGACATACCGTTCGCAGCGAAGTGAAGGAGTGATGTGTGTTGGGTCAAATGTTTGAGCAAATGTTTGAGGTATGGTCGGTCTCCGTTCTGCATTGTTGTAAGTACGTCATGTTGGAGAAATTTGTTGATAACTTTATAAAGGTACAAGATATTTCTTGAGTTTTGTACAGTGCTTTTATTTCTGCCTTGAAATGTTTAAGTGTATAATTGACAGAGTTGATAACTTTTATAAAGGTACTAGAGATTACAGGTGTTTTTTTAAAGGGCTCTAATTTCTTTGCGAGTTGGTCTTGAAATGGCCAAATGTAATTGGATAATTGACAGAGATTTTAGTCAAATAGGTACATACTTATCGCTTTATAAATACTGTGTAATAGAATATTTTATTTATCTTTATTGGATTTGAATTGTAAAATAATGTTTATGACAGCTACTTGCGATTCATTGTTACAAAATTCATCCTACGGATTGGATATTACGTTGAGCCACAAAATGTAAACCCATTTTTTAAATATTCAGTTTATTTAGTGTTTTAATTCTGTGAATGAAGATGGATTGCTCAGTCCCTTTTAAAATTTTAAAATAACTAGAACGGAGATTTATGTTTGGAATCGGAGAAGTATTTTTATTAAGTTATCGTGAATAATCCAAATTGTTATTGTTATACAATCTATTTGATTAAGGCCGATCTTCAACTGTGACGGATGTATTGTAAAATATTATATAACTTAATATATATTTTCAATTCCGTGCATTGGGAAGCGAAACATTGGAAGTGTTCAGAATCTATTTTAGACAGGTTGACGACAATTTAACTTCGGATACTTTAGTAATAAGATACTGCAATTAACAGAAAATTGAATTTATTGAAGATTATGTAATAAATGCACCATTTACTTTTCACTATAGGTACCTAATGGTGACTGACAAAACAATGTAAGATTCTAGTCTACCTCATTACTTGTAACTTGCATATTTTATTATTTTAATACATAATGATGACTTTATGTTGATATTTCTTCTGGGGGTTTTTCAAACCGAAACGATATTCTATTGCAGGCAAAATTTGTTATTTGAAAGAATAGAAAACCCGAATCACTAATCCAATCTAAAGTATAATTAAATCTGTATTCGTGTTTGGTTTTAGTTTTACTATAATAATTTAATTTTATACCTAAACATGTTTCGTACAGTTGATGAAAAGGCGATTTACATGTAAATAAATGTACGATGATTCTTGTGTACAGTAATATATTGTTGAATAAGAATATTATTTTGATTACAACAGCTTGTTTTATTTATATCTGATTCGTTTTGAATATTTTTAATTTAATGCTGAATCCATGTAACGGGCGGACCCTTTCGATTATCTACTTTGACGACCCGCTGGGTGTAATGGTCAAGATGTTGCCTATTATACAAGAGGTCGCGGGTTCGACTCCCGCACATTACCGACATTTTGTTTGCATGAACATGTCTGTTTGTCCTGGTCTGGTTTTATATGTATCTATTTAAGTACCTATATGGGTAATACCACTGTTGATTCTGTCTGATGTCTGTTACCACAAGTGCTTAAGCTACTTACGGAGTCAGATCAATGTTTGTCATGTTGTGAAATATTTATTATTAATTTCCCTATAGATATTAAAAACTACTGAACTTATCTATTACTTGTTTATCACTGCTTCAAAGGTGATAATCAAGTTTTATGTTGTTTTTACCAATTATAAACACGTCTGTTATCACCACTTAAGTTATTGATAAAAGAGGTAGTCATGCGTCTCGCATTTGCAGCACTATTGTGATAAAGTTCAGATTCCTATAGATTCAAAGTTTTGTAATTTTCAATACAAAACAAAACTATTAGGTTAAGCCCTAACTAAAAGAAAATAAAATATTATGAGTATAAATACTAAAATACTTGATTACTTGAAGTGTCTCATAAGTGCCTATTAGAAAGTATTCTCCTAAACCATTCCTAAATATACCTTTTTACTGTAATAATATGTAGACGCGTTAAATGATAGCTTGGTATGACGAGTGAGTTTTCGCAAATGAGTTAATAGCACTGGAATAACTTATTAAAAATTCAATTATGCTAAGCAAATAATTACAAAAACCCTGCTTTACTTTCCCCTCGTACCCACACGAAACACTGACCCACATAATACACAAATTAAACGGGAAACCTACTACTCGTATTACGATATCATGCATATAAAACACCCTGTTAAGCGTATAAGACAAGAACATTGCATTTAAAATTTAAAACCGACCTCCTTTCCAACCAGCCAGTGTCATCGGTCCCTTTTCAAATCGATTGACATCACCTGTTATCGGTTTCCTAGCAACGGGATCGCACAAACACCGCACACTGATTTTTAATACATTTTCCACGAAAATAAAGATATTTGGCTCGTATTTGAGCCCCCTTTCTAATTTGGATTGACAATGAACTCCTTGATGTGATAAGAATAATGTCAGTGCTGAGTTTGCTACCAGAGGATAGAAGGAAAGATCTCAGGTCAGTATTCTTATTAATTTATGCGAAGTGAACTTGCTTTTGTTTTTATTTACGTTGTCTTGGGCTCAAGAGGTCCTGTAGACTCTAGAATGGTCCATAGACTAGAATTATCGGCGCAATACTATTGGCAAAACTCTCCGTACGCAAGTTAAATTAAATTCATGATCAAGTTTAAAGTAGAGGTATCTTTGTAACCAGTCTGTCTGTCGTTTAGTTACTCGAAGAATTGTTACATTGTGCTGCCTGAGTGAGTACCCACTATGTGACTCTTTTACTGTGCAAAAAATTTTTTGTTTTCCTTATAGTTCTTCTGGAGACCATGCTAAGTATTCATAGGGCCCTTCATAATATTTTAGATATATGGTCAAAAATACAGTTTCATTTTTTTACTTTTAACTTGGTGGATGTCACAACCGGGGTGATGTTTAATTATAATTGTGTGTTGAGTTGAATTATTATTTTATTAGGTGCCTGTTTATTTATCTACAATAGGTACTAATATAATAAAGCTGAAGAGTTTGTTTGAATGCGGTAATCTCAGAAAGTACGGGTGCGAATTGCAAAATTATATTTGTGTTGGATAGTGCATTTGTCTAGGAAGCTATAATACCGAAATACACGCGGGCAGAGTCGAGGATGGCTGCTAGTTTATTTGATAAATTTTCTCATGTTTTCTTATAGGTGTAATAGAAGAAATCTTTTAGGCATTTTATTTACTTACTCTTGTTTAGAATATGGCTTTAAATCCTACGATCAAATCGACTGCATAGTTTTGAAATAATTTTGGGAAAGTCATAAACGTTTTGGGCCCAACATCGATAACAAAGTAAATTCCCGTTTACCCTATAAAATTCTCATTTACCAACCTAGGTGCGAACGATAACCGATATCATAAGATAAATAAATCAATTGGGTTTCTACGAGAGGTCGTCATTTCTTTGGTAAAATATTTGCAGAGAAGATTATTTACACCTTATAGATCAGGTGTAGAAAAAACTATAACCTATTCCAATGTTTATTTAACTAAGGTGTGTGTATAAGTGAATAGGTAAATATTTATTTCGCTTTTCGAGTTGAATAATGGAGCATTTGTAAACGGAATTTCTCTTTCATAAGGGATATAAATAGCGATTGGTTGGAATTGAAAGGTTTGATCTAGGTAGATTATATTACAACATTGTATTATTTATCAGCAGAATCTAAGTACTTAAGAATAATTTAACAAGAAGTAGGTTGCCTATTTCTAAAGCTGAATACAAACTATATCTTTGACAGTTATTCAAAGGCAAATAATAATATTTGGGTAAAGATTATTTCGAACTTCAGCCCCTCGCATCTCGCTCGAGCCAGTTATCTTTAACAATTCGTCAAGTCATATGGCCTGAGGGCCTCTTATTTCTACGCTTACGGAAAAGCCTATTAAGACCACAGTCTTGCAGCATTACGTAACTGTTTGTTTCTGCTGGTAAGTATGGTTGCCAGAACTCAGTTGGGTAGAGTATGGGGTTTTTAGGCAGGCAACGCATCTGATGTCTATTAGAAGCGGTGATTATTTACCATCAGTCGCATTGAACGTGTTCAAATATAGAATCCGTTTCCAGAAAAGAGTCCCTCGAGACTGTCTACAGCAGCAACTCTCGGCTGAACCTGCTGAACAAGCGCAAACGGCTGAACCCGCTCACTGACGGGATGTCGAACGCTTCGCTGAACAAGGCGGGCGGCGACCGCTACGTGACGCAGCGCGTGCTCTCCGCCAAGACGCACCGCGTGAAGCAGCTGCAGAACCAGCTGGCTGATGCGCACTATCATCTACAGGTAACATCATTAGCCTTATGTTAGCCTTCCCCAAGTGGAGGGTTATAGCCTTAGTCGCCACCCTTGTTAGGCTGTATGGTGACCGCAGTATGGGTGAACGATAAAACGCTGGTTCTCATCCGCCCTGGTTTTTTTAATAATTATCATAATTGCCAAAAAAACAATACAAAGTACACATTCACACAATTAGTCAGCAACGAATGGGAGTCCACTCAGCATTTGTCGCGGAGCCCAGCGGCTCCACGACGCTGATCTTCCGTGGACACCCTAAAATATAAACAGTATCAGTACTGCGCGCGCCAACTTTTTAATTTTTAATTTTTAGACTACTCATTCAATTCTCCAGTTATCTTGATCCAGTTATCGTAAGATGTACACCAAATGCAAAATGGACTATTTGAGTCGTGCACCAGTTGCGAAATGCACCATTTGAGAATTGTTCCAATTGCAAAATGCACCATTTAGTGACATTGTTACTTTTTGCGACACCCAGGCGGGAAGAAATGGGTAAGAAACATTGTGGGCTGGCCGGCACACACGGCAGATACACTATACCTATCATCTACCGAGGTAAATTGACACCACGAGGTCCAAGTGTCTTGGTGGTTGGTACTATTCGGAAGTATGGCTACGATAGGGAATGAAGGAAAAGAGATTGACAATTATGCTCTTTCTTGTACACATTATTCTACATCATATAGGTAATATCTTGCAGTTGTTTACCGAACAGGTTGACCTCATTATTATTAAATATTCTTTTCTTTTCCAGGAATTGAGCAACGAGAATCGTGTTTTACGCGCAATTCAGAAGAAACAGGAAATAGCATTACAGAGGTTTGTTACAAAGCTTATTTATTTTATGAAGTAAAAACTACTTTGTATATCCCGTCTTTTCCAATATCATTCTTGTTTATGAGCAACTTTGTTACTGTCCAACTTTACCACAACTTTATTGTGTGGAAATCAGTGCAGTTTTAGTATTCGTAAATCTGTTGAGTCGTTTTATTGTGATTCAGTGTGATCCCGTAGCAAGCACTTTCATTTATTTTAATTTATCATTAACGATTTACTGCGAATTGGTAGAACGTGAATGAATACTACTTATCTGGATGGTCACCGTCAACCATCAAACGATATGGAGAACAAAAAATAATATATTATACAGATTTATTTAAGTACCTATTTCTAATCCATCGTCGATCATGGTAAGTAATGCGTTCCTAAAAATCAAATTTAAAAGGATTAAAGTAAATATATTTACATTTATAATATCAAAATTAGAAACTATTTCTGAATTTTGTTTTAAAATCGTGAGAATTCATGAAATCATTCAACCGCGCCAGTGCTTCTCATAAATCAATCTTACATTGAGTTTAAACTTGCGTGCTTTGCTCTAAGCCTCTAAAGCTTATAAATATACAATATTATTACCCTAATATAATCTTTCTGAGAATTTCGAAGGACAGGCTTTCCTTTAAAAATATTTTTATTGTTAGAAATACTAAAATTCTTTAAATAGTTGACCCTGAATATAAAATGAACACAAATAAGTATTTGGATATTGAGGTACTCGCTTGCAAAACCCATTTTTCATCATTATGTTGAAAAGGTTGGAAGGCTTCTTTTAGTACTTTTTACCCTGGCCTTTATGGCCTACGTGGGGCATGAGCTAGTAGGTAGTTTAAAAGTTACTTCTGATCTAAAGATCCTGGATTCAGTTCCTGAGTCGGGTCAAAAGTTTGTGATTGGGTTTTTTCCTTCTGCTGCAAATCAGCATTTTCTGACAGGAGTTAGAAGTTTGGGGTAAAACACACCTTGGAGCGTGTCAATTCACTGGATATATCTGTAATAGGTCTAGTCCTAATAGGTCTGGTCCTAGTTCGTGACAATTTTCTTGCAACTTACCTTTGAAGATGTAGGTAAAGTGCATCTGTTCTGCCTGGCTGGCTTTTGCTGTACGTATATGTATTAAATATGTAATGTATATGTATTAAATATGGAATGTACATATGTATTGAATATGGAATGAAACATCTCCGATCGATTTGTTACAAAAGCATGCGACCAGGCGTATGTTAAAAAAATCCCAATATCCAAAAATAAATTATCAAAGGCATTCGAACTCTGCGAAAAGTTTAACGTTCTTACGTAAGGGAGACGAACTCAAGGTTTATTGGCCTGAGTGCCGTGCCTAACTTATCCCTACTAATATTATAATCGGAAAGTGAGTTTGTTTGTTTGTTTGTTTGCTTTCCCGCCGTAACTACTGAGCCTACTGGTTTGAAATTTTTATAATTTCGATTGCTTTGAAATTTTGCAGACGTAAAGATAGAAGTCCGGCTTAAATAATGAAGTACTTTTTGTCCCGGAAAAAACTATGTTCCGAGGGAAAACAAAAATATTTTTTGCTCCATGTTCGAATGCCACACGAGCGAAGCCGCGAGCTGAATGCTAGTATAAAATAATTTTGTAAAATATTCATCTCATTACTTTGTGTGTTATTCAAGATTTTCCACGTTACCCGTGTGGGAGATTTTATTGGTTTCCGTAATCACAAAGGCGCGAACGAAACCCGTATAAGGTCTGTTTGCCGCGGATCCGATTTCTTGGTAATGGTTATCGAATTATTATTGTTATGACTATGCAAGACGCAATGCAAAAGTAATAATTTCACGCTTGGAAGTTGCGTGGCTTTTCAAAGGAATAATTGATAGACCACTTGATTTTAGCGGAAAAGTTGTAGGGTGAGCTAAAAATATATAGGTATGCCACTGCTACATTATGAGAATATACTGTGTTCTTTATAATTCAAATTTTTTTTATAAAACATTTTTCAGAACATCACATACATTGATCATGTGTTACAGACAATTTTGTACCGAGTCATGGATGTTTATTAAAAGTATATTATAAAGTATTTCTATCCGTTCCCTAGCATCCATAATACAAGCTTCAAGCTCAGTTTGGGGCTAGGCACTTGGTGTGTTAGTCCAAGGAGTTTATTTTAATTATTTATTTATTTTAGCGTGAGTGATTAAGCCAAAACCCATCTTTGTAACGAAAGCATGATTTCAAATGATGGAGGCCCTTTACCCTGCAGTGGGACATTAATAGGCTGATACTTTACCTTACTATTTATTTTTATTTTTTATTTTCCTACTGTTAAATTCCAGATATGAGAACTCGAACGCGGAGTTGCCTCAGGTCCTGAACTCTCACAATGAGGAGATCAGGATCCAGCAAAGCAAGTATAAGCAGCTAAAGCAGCAGTATAAAGAAGTAACGCAGAAACTCAAAGAACGGGACTTGCAGCTACAGCAGTTGAAAGATGAGCACCAGCATTTGTTGGAATTGAGTAAAGATAGGTGAGTGTGATATGAAAACAATACCGCATTATTCAACAAGGTTGCTGGGATTTGTTATATTGATGTAGTTGACGTGAGTCTGCCTAAAACTCGAGAACGGCTGAAACGTTTTGGCTCAAATTGTTTTTAAATAAATGTGCTAGTCCAGGGAAGGTTAAAACAATGAGAAAATATGAAAAAGTTTCGTGAATTTTTTTCCCCACTAATTGTCCTACTTTTCCAACGTTATGACACTGATATGAAGTTTAATAATTATTGATTTATGGCGATCACTTGGGGGTTCTATCTACGGAAGAGTATGGGGGTGGGCGAAGTATTATAGACATTAATGACTAATGAAGCATTGATAAAATTTAAAAAACGGAAGCGATTTTCTGTGGCAAAATTAAAAGATTGGTCTTAATATAGGTACTTATGATAAAGCGTAATTCAAACTGAAATAGGAAATCTAAATATGAAGCATCATTTTATTGACCTCTACAGAAACCTATTAGAACGCGAGAAGCTTCAACACCACGTGACAGAGCTATCTGCAAGAGTCCAACAACAGAATGAAACTATTAGTATGCTCCAGCGAAAGATAGCTCTTGAAGCGAAGAACTTCAGACACCAGCTCCAGAATGAGATCAACAAGCACAAAGACACGAGACACGACTTGGATCTCGCTATCACCAACGCAGATAAGCTGTCTACGATTATTGAGGTAATTAATATCATTTATATTATTATCATCGTTGATGTGGGAGATGGTAACCATAGATTTGACGGGCTCGTTGGTCGAGTGGTCAGAGACCCTGGCTACAAAAACAAAGGTCGCGGGTTCGAATCCCGATAGGGGCAAATGTTTATGTAAAGAATCTGCATTTGTACTCGAGTCATGGATGTCTATATAAAGTATTTAAGTATCCGTTTCCTAGCTTCCATAGAACTTAGTTTGGGGCTAGGCAGTCGGTGTGTTAGTCCAAAGATTTCATTTAATTATTTAAATTGTTAGATTTGCCCTGACATCAGAAAACTGTGGCATTATTTTGATAGACGTGATGAACGTTGATTGCTTGGATTTTTCAACGATATACCGTGTGAAAAGTGCGTGAGAAACGGCCTTATGCTGGGGCACGGGCCTCACCTATAGATATTATAATTGGATCTTAAACCAAGATGTGTGCCTAGTTACAACAATCATAGACTGAGTGCGTTAACCACTGCGCCGCCAAGGTCCTATAATTGATAAAAACATATTTTTTTATTTTAGTTTCATATTACAAAAGCTCTTTCTAGCTAAGATCTACTTAAACTTCGCTAACTAGCCACTTACGTGAAAAGAATAAGAAAGCTGTTATTTTTATAAACAGTTATCAGTTTGTGTGGCGAAATGCTTTCTCAAGTTTATGATAGCAAGCTCTCTTGGTTTGAACAACTATTATAATATTTTCTTAGTGAGTTTAATGTACCTACTCGACACGTTGAGCACCTCTTCGTGGACCAGGTCTTTGTTATTAACGTAAAAATAAGTTTTATAAGTATTACAGAAAAGTACTAATAACAATATTATTTAGCGGTGAGGGAAAACACCGTGATGAACCTGCCCGCTCAGTGATTTCTGACTTTAGTTTAGTTAGATCTGAATGTGTAACCATGATCCAATCTGTCTGGTTCCCCTCTATGGGTTACGAAGGTCTGATGGCAGTCGCTTCACTGTAATAACCAGACTTGCCAAATCCTGGATCATGGTCAAAGCGGACACTGCATAGAAACGGGATAAACGCTAGGAAGAATGATTACTAAAAAAAGTCTTTTGATATTACAGATGAAAGAGAGGATGCTGAGTAATGCAGCAAGCAGAACCATCAAGTCTCCGACAAAGCCATCGTCTACCCTCACATCAGCTCGGCCGGTCAGCAAGTCCAAATCGGCTCTGGAAATGACAGCGGCTGATGAACCACAGCGGGCAAGAACTAATGTAAGTGACCCAAACTAACTCATAACCAAAAATAATGAAATTATAACAGTTTATATTAATTTTATATGTAACTTAATTTTCTAGATGGACCAAACTATACTGGCGAAGCTTTGTGAAAATTCCAGAAACGTCAGTAGTTCCCTTTCTCATGAAGAAGACACATCATCGTCAACTGAACCTCGATCTCGATACGCCAGAAGTCGCACCAACTCCACAAGTACACGATCTACGCCGAACCAAACCAGAAAAAGTTCAAAATCATCTGATGATATGATCGAACTTGCTAAAACAGTTCAAGACGGCATGGCAGATTTGGCAATTTTCGATGAAGACATTGATTTTAAAAATAACTCTCCAGATGAAGTGCAGAAGAAAATTGAAGTCTTGAAAGCTGATCTACTCAATAAAATAAAGAGTGATGAAGTGCCGTCGAGAAAACCTAGCGCACTTAGAAGACTATCGACGGAAGAATCTATCGAAGAGGAGATTGCGCAAGTAGAAGTAGAACGACCCAAGTCAAGAGGAAGACGAAATTCTAATGTTTCTTTCTATGAAAGCGTTACTCACGAAGAAACAACAACTGTTGCTATTAGTAACGAGGACCAAAAACCAACGCGTGAAAACAGTGCTTTGGAACGAAAACTTGGGGGAAAGCCCGTTGAAAAGTATTGCAAGGATATTATGCAAGATATAGAGAAAAGTAACAAATTGATTGAAAAGCACGTTAAAAACTTTAACAGTTCAAGGTTTGAAAGTGATAAGCTTGTTCAGCAACTACAAGTGGTAGATAAAATAAATGATTTTGTCAATTTTAACGGAGAAATACCTGAGGCGGCTTTGGCAGAGTTAAATAACAACTTTAAAATGTTGACTGACCAAGTTTTGGGTGACGCTCCTCCTACCACAAGGAAGAGATCTATTTCTGGCCGAAGAAGCTCTCGAACTGAGTCTAAGACTAATTTGTTAGATGATGGGATGAGCAATCAGGATTTGCTGGAGGATTTGCTTGGAAAAAAATGACAAGACCCAATCCCAAATGCGGATTTTGGGTCATTCCATTTGTGATATAGTGACGTCGTATGTCTTTTTCGGATGTAACATTGGTCGAGGTCAGTCGTAACGAGGAATTGAAATGTTTTCCATGCTATTTTAACGATACAACTGTAATAAATTTTATTATTTTAGTTATCTCAGAGTAACCAAATTCGTGATTTGACTACCAACCTTTTGCAGTTGATTATAAACATAATTATGTAGGTACATATAGTAGAATAGAATATATTATTACAATTCCACTTAACCTTTGGAAGACAAACCTAACTTTTAAAGATTCAATTCAATGAAATTTATTCAAATTCAAATTCATTTATTTCTGCAAGCAAAATTTACCATTTTAAAAAAGCAATAACTTAGGAAACTTCGTTCGAGAAAATTATCAGCTGCGATAGAAATGGGAATTGTTAACATAGTGTTTTTCTTTTGGTATAATGAAGAGCGTACGGTTAGCACAATAATTGTTTCAAATGCAGAACCATGGAATAAAATGCAATTTATTTTGATTAGACAAAGAACTAGACCATATTTCATATTTAACTTGTCATATACATGGATATGATTATTGAGTAGTAATTTGGGGGCCGCTTGCATTTAAGTGTAAAGGCTATAATAAAATTTAACTGTTAGTAACTCTAGAAAATGTCACAGACAATTCTGTACGGTTTTTGCCTGTGAAAGTACAGCAAGAAGACTAGTGTTTACTATTCAGAATTTTAAATCCATAAACAAAAAGCATCCCTTTTAAAAGTAACATTGAAGAATCCGTCTGTATTTTGCCTATGGGGAATTAAATTACCATCACGTTTATATTTCATAGTAACTTGAGGTAACAAATGAGATGGCATGAGGACACCACATTATAGTTGTCCAAATTCTTCATTATACTCCATTTCAGCTAAGATGATTCCTGTGACAAGTGTACTTCTCATACGAAATTAAACTTTATTTCAAGTAGTAAGAGAGCCCACGACCAAAATTTTTGTCTCATAGCAATACGGCCAAAACCGCATCAAATCGATAGATACGATTATCCTGAACTCGAAAATACCAATATCAGACATTTTCCGCGTAGCGTTTGATCTGACCGAATTTTCAAAATTGTCAAAAATTTTACCGAACTGCATCATAGCAATATGTCTGATTTGCAGACTGTAGTTGAATGATAGTTCTGAGATACCGGAAACATATTTTTCAGACGTTAGTGGTGTAGCGCAAACCCGTAAAATCACTTAAAAAAATTAAAAATGAGACAAAAAAAATGTCTCATAGCAATACGTCTGAAAATTTTTTTTATTAGTAAGTTTTGGTTATTTGATGCGAACAAAACAATTTTCAGACAGAAATGTGAACGCATTAAATTTTGAGACCGTTTTGAAAATGTTAACAAATTTTACCGATCGGTATCATAGCAATATGTCTGAAAATTGTTGGACATGATAAAATAAGTTGTCCACATGTGCAAAAAATTTATATCAGACAAATTAAGTGTAGCACCTTCTCTATCAGACAACTTTTCGATACTCAGATTTTTCAGCGTCTCTTCGGTAAATTTTTTCACTTTCTCAATCGTTGTTTCTTTACAAAACACACAACTCAGGTCCGACATTTTACACCACCACAACCGCACAACGTATGACAACTAAGTGAGCGTCATTCCAACGTTTGGAGCAGCTGGCGAGTGAGCTGTATAATAGAAAGAAAGGGGCAGGAGCGTAACAAGCGCTGAGGCTGTTGAAATTAAATACTGATTGATTTGATAGTTTTGGTTTTATTTATAGCACACTTGAGTAACTTTTACAAAAGAAATAAGTAATGACATCTGTCATATGTCAAAGTACATATAATAGACAAGGGAGATTCTTGAATATCTATGAGGGCTGTAAATTTAAAAAAACATTGAACAGAGGCGTCGGCCAGGCGACTCCGAAACGTTATTTTCGTTTTTGGGAGTATATGCTACACTTAAAGTGTCTGAAAACAGGTTTTTGGTAATCATGGCAGCAATACGAAAAGTTGAAAAAAAATATTATCCGTATTGCTATGATACAGGTCGGCTAAATTTGTTGACATTTTCAAAAATGCGCTCAGGCTATATGCTACGCGCAAAATGTCTGAAAACAAACTTTTTCCTAATACAATTACAAAATCTATGTACATTTTCACTATCAGACGTATTGCTATAATACCGACTGTCTTTTTTTTTTGACACAGCAGAAATGGCCTCCCTCGCAGTTGCTACACTTTCGACCGTTACTACACACCTAGTCGGGTTCAGAATCATACAATCTAACGATTTTATAGGGTTTTTGCCGTATTGCTATGAGACATGGTTTTGGTCGTGGGCTCTCGTACCAAAGGCAATAAGTGCCACGAGGGATGTTCCGTGGGTTCTTAAGACTTTAGAATAGGGTCAATTTTCCTTTGAAGGCAAACTGTCACCGGGATCATTTCAACTAAAATGGACGACAGAAAGATAACTGCTGATGCTGTCTTTACTTATTGTAAAATAATTTTAACCTTGAAGGTTAAATATAGTATGATCGGTCCCTTCCCCCGATGTTTTGTAAAGATAACAAACACTATGTTTGTGTATTAGTCTATATTGTAAATTATGATGCAATTTGGTTGTCGAGTGAGTGGGTTCGTGTGCGCTGTTTTTTTCTATTTAGATGTTATATGGCTCTTTATAGATTGTTATTTATATTGAACAATGTGATGAGTGATAATAGAAAATTATATTTTTGGGAGTATTTGGTTGTTTGATTTTTCGAACACTTAATCTATTTCTATAACAAGGATATAAAGCGACGCTTGGTTCTCACTAGTTCGACGGCCGAACAAATGAGAAAAAAATCTTATAAGTTTGACGATCGAACTAATGAGTCGAACTAGTGAGCATAAACGGGGCTTGTTCTGTGTCGAACGAAACAACCTAGATAAGATTCAAGTAGGGTAATTAAAAAAAAATCTAGGTACTTAAAACTTCTTTCCTTCATTAACATTTTTTTTCTTACAATTCCCTACAACCGCCAATTTTTTCGTGCAGTCACGACAGGAACATTTTTTCAAGCCCAATTACCTCGAGCATAAACATTATGCGTGAATGCATTCACGTATCACCTTAAATGTAAAAATGTTATTGAGTGTGACATATCACATAGCAATGTATACTCGTAGGAAAAACTGATCTTTTTATGGCAGCAAAAAATATGATTCAATCGCCCTATGATTGATAGCAAAAATATGTCTGCGTCCCTGTGCGCATTTTAGGAATGACATTATCATGAGAAATGACGTTGCAGGAAATAGTTTACGAAAAACAAGTTAATATTGTGAAATAAAACTACTTTGTTTGATGGATAGAATCGCGGTTTAATTTTGTACTACATATACAGGAAAACCCGAAGTTTCCCGGTAGTAGGAGTAGTTCAGTTATTAGTCCGGTTGATCGAGCTACATTTGTGTTGTATACAACAGGAAATATTTTTTGGAAAACTAATTAGTAGATAATAATTGCAATATTTGAAGAGATTAGCAATTTTCGAACTCCAAAATTAATTATTATAATGATTATGTACTGATAAAGTAAGTAACTAACTTGTTATGCGTTTGGTTGTTCATATGACAATTCAACCACACGATAGATTGTCTTACATTTCCTATAATAAGTTTAGATAAAGAAAAAGTTTGATTAATACCGAGTAGGTGAACGGGTCACGAGGACTATTTTACTTGATGTCATCGGATTGGAGCACAAAAGTTTTTTCATTGAATCGGGGATGCTCCCATCCACATGTAAAAAGAAGTTCTTTTTTATTTATAAGGTCGGCTACATTACTTATCCTATCAATACGACAAACACCTTAAGTATAATATTGATTCAACTTCACTCTGTAGAAGTTAGTAATATGAAGTACTTTTCCAACTATTTACCTGATATAATTGTTGCAGTCTTCGGGTTACTAAGCACAAACTCACTTTCTGCTGTCTTTTCCTACACATGCTTAAAAAAAACTACGCAACCGATTTTTATGCGTTTTTTATAGTGATTAAAGAGGGATTTTTATGTTTAATAGTGTAGTATAGTAAAGAAATAGCTACTTATTAATACATATGTAAGTTTAGTTACACCCGTGCGAAGATATACTCTCAGAATTGAGATTCTGAGAGGGAAAAAAAAAGTGTAGGCTTAAGAAAAGTTTGGCATTATTCTGAACACAACAATAATTTCTTAATGTAGAAATTATGTATTGCGCACGTTTAGTTTCTAATTTGGTGACAAATTACCTTTCGCCAATGCAATTTCACATCGCAAAACATGAGGGAAGGAAAACTGCATTTTCCATTCAAATCAAATTAACAGAGTAGTTTTGAAATTCCTGTAAGTTTGTTCGTGATGACCAAATTAAAACGGAAAATACGAGCCAACTCTCCAAGTTGTAGAGACTTGAAGAGCTTACGATGGAGTGTTGAAATGTTGTTCGTTCGTGGGAATATCTCGGGCCTTTTATAAGCTTGAGGATTGAGAGAGTAAAAGGAATTTAAAAAGTTTTAATTTCAGTTCTTGACTTTAAAAACTACTGAAACACTAATTTGTTATGAAATGAAAATCTAGCTCCAAACTCTCTATAAAAATTAAATGAGCCCGTAGCAAACTTTAGTTACTTTGATCTTTGCGGACCTTTTAAAAGTAGTCTTCTAAATGTAAAGAAACAACAGAATCTACTTCTCTTGTTATGCTAAAAACTAACATTCAATAAAGTTGATCAATGTGCAGAAGACATTTTTGGTTCCTTTAAAGGTGCGGAGGATGTTTCGGGCGAAATGCGTCAACAAGACGCAAGCTCTAATATCATGTAATGCATATTTTACAAACATTCACATATCGTTTTGATTCCACATAACTAAGCATACACGGCAGGCCGCCATGTTTCGTTATTTCTCGTGAAATATTCTATACGGGATTCTACTATAGAAAACAAGGTACAACTACTTCGCACTTGCTCTGTGGGGATTCACTAGCTAGATATGTATGTCATATGAGATAGGAGGGAAAAAAATACTCGTAAGGTATTTTATTTTCTTCCCCTGAGCCTTAATATCAACCGAAATATTTGATACCTTCAATAAGTCTGTTGGGAGAATGGGTAGGTGAGGAACAATTTCTTGACATTGTTATATTTTTGTTAGGGTTTGTGCAGGGCCGGACCTAAACAAAGGCGGATTAAAAAAGGGAAAATAAAGTTTCACCACCGGGTTAGAGTGAGACTCCACCAAAGCAGAGATGTGTGGAGCAAACCGGAGATGTGTCGTAAGTAGCCAATCGGATTTTGGCCTTAACACATGTAGGCTCTCAGAATTGAAAATGAAATCCTAATGCCTATTTACGGCACCGCTGGTAGAGTCTCAGCCTCGTTATGATTTGTTTTTCCGAACTCGTAACACTATTCACAATCCAATGTTGCGAGATGCGAATATATGTATAATAATCTATACTAATATAATAAGTTGAAGAGTTTGTTTGAACGCGCTAATACCAGAGGCAACTGGATCGAATTGAAAAATAAAATTATGTTGGATAGTCCATTTGTAGAGAAACACTTTAAGCTCTAATATAACACATTGTGTTCTGAAACCGAAATCCCCGCAGACGGAGTCGCGGGCGGCCGCGAGTACTACTATAAATTAATAGTATTACTATCCGCTCCTCTGTAGTAGATAAACCGTGACTGTCACCCACGCCGTTCTTTGTTCATAGGCCAGAAATTTCAAGATACAATTTCGTATAATCAGTTTAAATGAAGCAGTGGCAAATTGGAGGCGAATCCTCTAAAGTTAATAAATACCGTTGCTCCTTGATGGCAGGTCATTCCCCTCGCTTTAGTCCGGGCGCCGAAACAAAATTACTTGTTTTGTGACAAATCGTTTATTTTTTTGCTCACATGTCAACAGATTGGGATATTCTCTCGATGGAATATCATGGAGTAAGTAATAAGACTAATTATCTTGCTATAGCAACATATCCGGTAATTTATAAGTGTTATTATTCGAAAGTCTTTATGTTTTTTTTGTTATGTTTATAGGGCAATGACTACCAGTAATACTAAGTTGAATGCGGTTTGTGTAGTCAAATCCGTCTCTGTTTTAGGCAACAAAAAAGCTCCAGACAATTGGAGACTCGTAAAACTCAGAACACACAATCTGCCAATTTTTTTTTATTTGATATTTTATTTGAATATGTTGCATGAATATTGATAGTTACAGTCGTACGAATAATTTACAGCCCGATAGAAACTTATCAGTAATAATTATGAACACATTATGCATTTAGGTTTTATAAAAGTGAAAACTATAGTCCAGGAATTTTAGATTTTATCTGCGGAATAATTCCTAGTGAGCTGAATTTTTGTATACACCTTTATTATGATATTGTAATGATGATGTGAAAAATCGACATTGATATCGTGCCGGCTAAAAAAGTTATAGGGGTCCAAACGTCACGAAAATCAGTTTTTCGCAAATATCTCGCGATCTATTGCTCAGAGGTCAATAGTGGTTTCGTAAAAGTTGTTCGTCGTAAAATTTTCTACAAAAAAGGTCTCTTGCATTTTTCTGTAGAATTAACCGTTTTTGAAATAGAGACTAGAACGCACTTACATAAGGTATTGAATACCGTACGGTGCATACCAAGGCATAAACCCTATTGTTTGTTTTTTCCCTTTTTTGTTTGTGTGTCTTTTGTTAGTATAATGATCTACATATACAAATATAAAGGACTTGTAATACTAGCACAGTCAGGAAAATAGGAATATCAACTATAAAAAACTAAGTGGCAATTTTTTTTGTCACTTTATAACTCAAGAACGGGCTCATCGATCCAAACCAAATTTTCAGGGTTTGTATAAACTATTTAGTATATTTTTTATGTGAAGTTTGAACAAAATCGGTCGCTTCACTTTATACGTAGCGAAGCACGTACCGGGCCGCTAGTAATGATATAGATGCAATGTGAATTTTAGCAATTTTGATCCACGATCTGCGGAAAAAATCCTAGTGGGCTGAATTTTTGTATACGCCTTTATTATGATATTGTGATGAAGATGTGAAAAATCGACATTGATATCGTGCCGGCTAAAAATGTTATAGGGGTCCAAACAACACTGGACATAGCATATCTATATCATTACTAGCGGCCCGGTACGTGCTTCGCTACGTATAAAGTGAACGACCGATTTTGTTCAAACTTCACATAAAACATCTACTAAATAGTCTGTCCAAACCGTGAAAATTTGGTTTGGATCGGTGAGCCCGTTTTTGAGTTATAAAGTGACAAAAAAAATTGCCACTTAGTTTTTTAGTGTTGATATTCCTATTTTCCTGACTGTACTAGTATTACAAGTGCTTTATATTTCTATATGTAGGACATCATAGTAACAAAAAACACACAAACAAAAAAGGGAAAAAAAACAAACAATAGGGTTTATGCCTTGGTATGCGGCGTACGGTATACAATACCATATGTGAGTGCATTCTAGTCTTTATTTCAAAAACGGTTAATTCTACAAAAAATTGCAAGAGACCTTTTTTGTAGACAATTTTACGACGAACAACTTTTACGAAACCACTAGTGACCTCTGAGCAATAGGTCGCAAGATATTTGCGAAAAACTGATTTTCGTGACGTTTGGACCCCTATAACTTTTTTAGCCGGCACGATATCAATGTCGATTTTTCACATCATCATTACAATATCATAATAAAGGTGTATGCAAAAATTCAGCTCACTAGGAATTATTCCGCAGATCGTGGATCAAAATTGCTAAAATTACTGGACTACTATAAATAAAGGTATTATGTGCTGTGGAAGTTATCTGATCTTTAAGGGTAAAGCAAAAACATACTGTAATTTAACTTACTATTATAATTTGATTGTGCATTATATGTTCATAAATAATAATTATCCGAAAGTTATGACGTGAATCTAGTTGCTACGTTCTACCTCAAGCAATAAGAAAATATGTTTTACTGAAATGTGCTATTTTAATAAATTGAGATTTTTTTTTGAATGCGCCTTAAGACTACAGTTTTATTACGTTTACATTAAGCCAAAACCCATATTTGTTAAGAAAACATTATTATATAGGTATTTTATTTGTATAAACATTTTTTCAAATGGATGAGGCCTTTGCCCTGCAGTGGGGCATTCATGAGCTGATACTTTACTTCACTCTCATATTAACAAAATAATACAAAAACCAAGAAGTACAATACCTTCATGAAGCACGAATGGTTTTTAATTTCCATGCAGTAGTGCAATATGTAACAAGAGCCCCAGGTTCGCTACAACTGAAAATCTGGTGCTATTTTAGCGAGCGGATAATGAAAGTGTAACAAAACGAGGCAACAACGTGCCCTGGGGAGTTATGATGGCACCAAGAGACAGCAATTGTAGCTTACGTAGACTTGTGAACTTCTTCCTCGAGTTAAATGAGTATTTTGCAGATAAAAGAGTATTTTGAGGGTTGTAGTTTTTAAAACACATACACAGAGATATAAAAAGTAAAAAAATATATCCCTTGATTTGAATAACTAAGCTGAAAACATTTACCTCTAGCGGGTTTCGAAAACACGACCTTTTGTAGCTAAAGTCTCTGACCTCTATACAAGCGGGCCCATATTGAACGCAGTGTGTTACTTAAAGCCCCCCGCTGTCTTCGATGTATGAGCTATCCAACACGAAAGAACTAGTAGTTCCTGAAATGAGCGTGTTCAAACAAACAAACGCTTCAGCTTTATTATTTTAGTATAGATTAGTCGAACGGTTCGATGGTCTAATTGTTTAAGGCCATGGTTTCTAGGTTCAACTCCGGGAAAAATGTATCTAGTTTTCCGAACACAGCCCAGGTTTGTATTCACCAATCCGTATTTGGCATAATTAACGAAAAGATGATTTTAAATGTTAAAGTTCGTTGCCCTGCAGTAGAACATAAACGTAGGCTAATATTTTATTTTTAGTCGAACGGTTCCAGCTTGCAACCCCTCATTTCCTCGCTCCATGGGCATTAGTTCTGTTTGAGTTGTTGGCTTGTGAATATTCATTGTAAACGACGGGACTGCCAACTCCTAACTTCGTAAGTATCCGGTCGCCTCAACTTGTATTGTTTAATGACAGATGGTGCTCTGCAATTTGTGAGAAATCTTCAGCTTTTGAAAGTTGAGTGCAGAAATTGTATTGCATTGTATATATTTTTTTATTATTTTTAAGCATTTACATGCGTATTTTGTATTGTAATAATACTGTGTTTAACTAAGATTACAATTAGTTTTTTTCAAGATAAGTATTGCTTAGTGGAACTTCCACTCGAATGAGGCGCTCGTCTAGGGAATAACCTGCCTTACAGAAGATCACATTGAAATAGCCATTCGTAACTGTTATGCTTTGTTTCAACTGGTGTGTGGGGTTGCTAGAGCTCAGTTGGGGACAGCATGGGGTTTTAAAGGCGGACAACCCTTGTGCGGTTGTTGATGTCCATGGGCAGCGGTGATCACTTCCAGCTAGAGGAGAAAGTACAACTAAATTCATTTCGCTACTAGCACTTCGACGTATATGGGCTAAAATAAATAAATCGTTTATTACTGGAAACTTCCAGGCCCCATACGGGTTAGAAACTTCGTCCGTGGAATGTATTTATACCCTTCCATTTGACATACGGCTTAGTAATGGGCCAAAAGTGCCCACGTCCTTCCAACATTTGGTTCATTGCCCTATTCATGAAAATAGTCGAAGGATATAAAAGGTGATATTTCAATGGAACTTTTTTTAAGATTCAGTTATAAAGGTTCTGGACCTCTATTATGGAGGTCCAGTGAATATTCTGATGAAATCACAACAATGTCAAAGAAATCATAATGGAAATTGGATGATATAGTTAATAATGATTTTGAAGGAACGAAACTTTTTTTTTTTTATGAATTCTTTAAATATTCATTTATAAGAATAATTGAGTATACAATTGACTTCTCATAGCGGTTTCTATTGAAAAGAAGCGACTGCTTTATAAATAGTGCTTGAGGAAAAGATACAACTAATTATAAACCGAAAAATTACAGGATGACCAATTAGTTAACCTAATTCAAACCAAACCCAATTCAATTAATTTTCCGTCTATTTATATTGGCTACTAGGACAAAAAAAAAGTTACTTTAAATATCGGTTTAGAATTTAACACACCTGGTGTGGTGGTCGATAGAATTGTTCAGAAAACGTCATTCGATTGAAACTTCTAAAGTATTCAAGTAGATAAATATACACATATCTAATGCTATCTTTATTTATACAAATTTTAATCTATACGCTCGATTCTAGTCCTTTAATTTGATACCAACATTGCATTAATTCACTTAGTCTGGCCCGAAATATTAACTCGAGCTCAGCAATATCTCTAAAACCTAATTTGTTGGCACTAAGTGGATGTGATCGGCTCTTGACATTGAACATCGATCTTGAACCCACATTAATATGAGACGGTGTAATAGGTTAGAATAATATAAGCACTTCGTAACTGTTGTGATATGTTTATGCTGGTGAGAATGATAGCCAGAGCTCAGTTGGGGAGGGTATGGGGTCTTAAACCCATCTGCGACCCTTGTGCGGTTGCTGATGTACCTACATGGGCAGGGGCTCGTTTCTTTGGTCAAAAGCTTAAAATGGAAAAGGCGTAAAGATTTTCAAACAAACGATTTTGTTTGTGCACGATAAATTATGATTAGCTACAAATCGATTAGCAAAGGGTCAATTTTTATTGGTAGCTGCTATCTGTGACTTGCACAGATATATTTGGAATAATCATCATCTACCTATGGCTAGACTTAACCTTAACTTATTAGAAGAATATGAATAAATGACTTACGTACCCAACAATAGATATTTCATTAAAACCAAAGCACGAGTTTTGAACATCCGTGCATTAATAACACGTACATGAAATGTACTCCTTTCATAAAGTTTAAGAAAGTTTGTCGAGAACCTTAACTTTGTCACGTATTCTTAACTTGAAAGTTAGTTCGATGTCTTTTGTGAATAAGTAAGCCAGGTATTATGATTTGAGGAACATAATTTGCAAATGATTTGCTCGTAAAATGGAATATTAAAGCATTATTGACATTTTAAACAGTTTGAAAACATTAACTGTAATAATATCTATATAGTTCTATAAACTTTTGACAGAGGCCGCTAACTTATTTTAGCTTATTTTAGCATATTTACAACACACCAAAGAACACACTTTAAAACTTTGAAAATAAGTTTTAGCTCTTTCAAATGGATAGTAGTTTCTGTTCCAAACTAAATAAGCGGTTAAATTTAAATAAAGCTACTTAACAAATATGCTAGTTTTTATACAATTTACTAACTTTAATATTCAATAATCCATTATTCCTAGAATGCGACTAGTTTTAGACTTTGGTTCAGTCGAAACGTGGACTTATTACAAGCAAAAGATTTCTTGGAATAAGCAATGAATTTACCTCTCTGAATTGAGTTCCATAATGTTGTTAGTTTTAAAGTTTTATATTTAGGGGTAAGTTTTGGTTTCATACACATTTTAAAGAGGAGTTAAATTTTACTTGTAATTAATTCTGCAAGATTTTGTTTTTTGTATCATTCAAATTGTTTATCTTTGAATAGAACGCAGTAAAAGAACCTGTATTTTATCAAATGACCTATGTAGGCGGCGTTTCAAATTGCTTTGATTTCACAAATCATCTGCCTCTATTTTATTTGAGTATTTTAGTAAGTAATTAAGTACTAAGCTCTTCGCTATTCTGTGAAATTCCTTGAAAAATTGGAATCTGCACAGGATTTAAACTATGTGGGCGGGGACATAATCCCGCCTTCTATTATTATAAAAAGGGTATAATTAATTATTCACATATCAACAATTGCTATTGTATCAATCTTTGCTTAGGGTCTTTTTTTGTGACGCGCCACAAGACAATTTTATCGAAAGGGGGAAACACCTATACTTTTGTTTACAAATACTAGAAAAGCAATTTCTACATGCAACCAGAAGATTTGAACTGATCGGAAAAGTAATAGGTATTTGAAGTGATCGTGTTGCCCGACTGTAATAGAAAAGAGGCGTTGTTTTGCCTTTCACGCTATCTACGTATAGAACATTTTTATTTAATTAAAAAAGTATTCTAAGATTAAAGACGACGGATTCTTTTTCAAAGCTCCTTGCTGCGAACTAATTAGGGTGATATCCAATAACCTGGGTAGAAGCGACTGCCGTCTATGCGATGAATTTCTGACTTTATTATGCAGAACATCATAGTGTTGCAATGAACTATTTGCGTCACAGCTATATAGCGATTGAAATTGTGGGGGAAAATGGTTACATTAATTTTGTTATTAATTGTATTTTATTTATCGTATTTTATAGTTTATTCTATTCTATTTTTTTATTATGTCATTGTCGCGACTTTAGTTTGTCTGGTCACTAAATTCAAATAAATAAGAAGGTACTATTTACTGCTCGGTTGGACTTAGAACACATTTAGTTGAGAGAGATATGTTCATACTCACACGATGTTTAGGCAGTTTTGAAAAAGGAAGGGATCCCTGCTTTCCATTGGTCCGGAAAGTCCCTTTGGCGAGTAACAATGGTGTAGCCGAAATAATGGTGACGGCCCGAGGATTCGCTACTTCAGGTCTAACAAGCCTGCAGAATCGACGCGGAAACGCATAACTCTGTATGAAAATTTATTAATGTAAGTACTATTCTAAGCCGCTGTACAGGGCACGAGCGGTATGGTTCTTACGCCTACATGGAAATGAGTTTGTTCATTGAATCGGATAATTTAGGCCCCAGTACACGTGACACTTACAAATGACGGAGTAATTCCTGGATTTCCCAATACCGACTTTAGGGTTTCCTGCTCCACTGTGGCAAATTAAATGTCTGATTGTCTGCCTACCTAATATTCTCATTCACTTAAACTAATACCATTGGAACACTTGGCCTTTGATCTTATATTCTAATATTTAAATTGTTTTACGAAATAAATAGTTTCATAATTTATTTTTATTGTGTATCGGTTTGTGACCATAAATAGGTATGACAAGCGTAATGATTAAGCCTAAGCCACTATTAACCATGACTGATGTTGTCAAATGACAGATGCCTTCGCCCTGCATTAAGACATGAATTGGGTAAAACTTTACTTTTAACTACTGGAAGTGAAGTACTGGAGTGGACTGGCCGTCAGGTGGGCAAAGCAGTGTAGGACGACCTGCTGCACGATGGGAGGACGACTTAAGGAAGGTGGCGGGAATGGCGTGGATGCGGATCGCACAGGACCGGGATGGCTGGCGCACTTTGGGGGAGGCCTACGTTCAGCAGTGGACGGCAATAGGCTGATTGAATTACTTTTAACTTTGCTTTCTTGGTAAGTACATAAAATCACTGCTGCCGTGTTACAGCGACCTACAACTAAAAGTTTATCCATCGTTCGTGTAAGTGTCTTAACATGTAACTTTGATCAGGTTGAAGGAAGACGCTATTACCCGGCCCTGGATTCCAAGGCACGCTACGAAACTAACGTCAATCACCTCGAAAATTAACGTACAAAGCCCTGACTAGAGGAAGAAGAAATATTTACATACTACAACATATTTACATACAGTGCTCTTCACTAAAGGTGTACAATGTAGAATCACCATTTTATTAAAAACTTGATATAGCAGTAGTTCAAAAGAGGAAGATAATTTCATTTTTTAAGGTACGAAATCGGACTTTAATTTTTTATTTGACATCAGCTACACTCAAAATAAAGGTTAAGATAGAAATATAATGACTTAACGGATATCACAACTAACGAATAATATCTGCCCATGCATCACATCAATTGATATAACTTGTGTACCGGATATCAGTATCAATAATTACCAATCTATAAACCGGTCGATTAGTGTAGTTACACATTGAATCTGAAAATCCTCCTTACAAGAAATCCTTGTTAGGCAACCATACACAACTTTTTACATAATATATATTCTTGCACATAACTTGCCCTTCAATAGCCATTTCTCAATTCCATTCTGTATATTGCATGTAGCTATGAATTCAAAACATGATATTATTATACTTTAAATCCATAAGGTTTCCGCGCGCGAATCGTTCGGATATAAAAAGAAAGCTTCAAACATTTTCCTTCAACAGTTATTTATAATTATCGCCCCATAAAACCAGTTAAACCTGGCCTTGGGCGTAAATTGAGCGATTCGTCTTACGGCTCAAATAAGAGTGGACGTATAAAACTGTTGGGTTTACGAGGCAAACACTGAGATTACAGCCTGTCGTCGCGCATCACAACGATGAACGGAGGTTTGGATATGCCGAAAGAAATAATTCAAACTCTGAACTTGACCTTTAAGAATAGGGTAAAATCTACAGGTCAAGTTTGGATTAGAAGTTACGAAAGGAGTATGGATTTTTTTTTATTCGCAGTTTCGTGCGTAGACCCTAATAACCCCATTTTTACTGTCGGGAAATGCCTTTAGGAATGCCTGAATCCAACAAATTTAAGTAGCTATTAAACAGTTCTGCATCAATTTAAGCGGTTATATTACAAGTGCAAAAATGTCCGGCAATAGATTTTTAGGATTAATTTAAGTGGAAGTGTTGTTTCAATCTACTTAGGTATTATATTTTCCTCACGGGGGTTACCATTGAACCTTTAGAGTACATCAAAGAATATTTAAAAACATGGAGTTTACGTAGTCAAAGAAAAGAAATTTCACTTTGTAAACATTAACGACTGAAACGGCTATTTTATCCATTTTGCAAACCATCTTCCACGTTTAACGAAATTGTTAGCTCAATATTCGACTCAATTTCTTACGGTTCAGAGTCTAAAGTTGGCTGACTGTTTATAAATCAAACGTTAGGTATGTTTGAAGCCATAATATTTGTTTTAAATACACGTAAACTGAATTTATGTAGCGTTTTGAACCTTTCAGTAATTTATTAGTGCTTTTCTCGTTTATCAGTTTGAAAGTTAGTACAAGTTCCGCTGTATTGTTAGGAAGTAATGGAGTATTATTCCTTGTTAAATTAATAGCGTGCAATTAGAAAAGGGTCGTGGGTAATTCCGCCGAAACTAATATTTATGTAAGTTTAGTCAGCATTGCATATACTTGTTTGTAAGCGGCCTTTCATTGTAGCTTATTTCATTGATAGCTACTTCACTAAGAAGCACAGTAAATGAAACAATAATAAGTATGTGTAATCTTAGGGACCAATTTTATAAAAAAACTTCACCGCGAAAAATTTAGTGATAAAAAACTATACAGGATGTTCCTTAGAAAAAAAATACGATAGCGAGGTCTGACACTTTAGCCGACAATATGCGGTAATACGGTTTAAAATTCGTCTTGGTTGATGAATATTCGTATTCAAGTGAAGTGTGTCTTTGATTAAAATTTTGTAGGGCTTTATTGGAGTTACGCGAATGCTATATGGGCTTAATTTAATTTACGAATTTTCGTTTCATTTCCTTATCATACAAGGTATGTGTGTAGAATTTGCGACTGCTTGTCTTCATGACTTAACGGATCATTTATTTCCCTCAATTTTTTCCTCCTTTTGCATAAGTTTTTTTATACCTCATCTATGCTAATATTATAAAGCGCAAGAGTTTATTTGTTTGAACGTGCTAAGCTTAGGAAATATTACTGGTTTGAATTGAAAAAAAAAATTTTGTGTTGGATAGTCCATTTGGCGAGGAAGGCTTAAAGCTATAACACTCTGTGTGCACAAACTGAATCAACGGGGACGAAGTCACTACACTAAGAGATCGAGTGAATGATGTGGGACTTGGGTGGGTGCGAATATCTGCTCAACTAGGTACAAGTACTTCCCCATAGTCACCTTCTATGTGGCCATGCCCATTGGTGACCAGAGAAGTATGAACCTCAGTGACTTATTCGTCACTCGATCACACGAAACTCGATCGAGCGATTTGACTCATTTCAATCATATGAAAAGATAAATAACAAAAAAACTTTCTTCATGCATTATTAAGATTCTGTAGAAAAAACATTATTCAACAAGTAACGATGATAAATATTTGTTTTTCTTAAGTAACTTTTGTTATAAGTACAACATAGAATGTTGCTAAATATACCTTTACTGTGGAACTTTTTTATTATCACTAATGTAAGAATTCTTAAAATAGAACACTAAGTGCAAAAGTCCATTATACATTTTCCGACTGAAGAGTTCGCAATGGGTATTTAAGTAAAATAGGCTCTATAGAGATCTTGGATGTTCACTCTAGATGCAAAATGGTCGCGGTTAGTTCAGAATTGATTTATTATTCAATGCCTATAAAGTAGGATAATAGGGAAGTTAAGCTTTTCTGTTTTTCTCTGCGACAGGGCTGCAGAATTAACCCTTGATTGGGTGATAAGAGCATACAATAGTATTTTATACTAATTTTTCTATAGCCAAGTAAACGGTGAAATAAAACATGTGATGTTATCATATTATGAACTGTCAGTTGAAAACGAAATTAAGGGTGTTTCGTCAGTCGACCCCGATACCTAAATACTCCGTGGTGTCAACCGCACAAATACACTTTTTGAATTGGCACATGGACATCGCCGATGTTAGTTTATATAATTACCGGTTTCAAGCGAAAAATTAGCTTTTCAACTTCATCTGTTGACACCGACTATAAAAATCTTACATCCTTTGTCGGACTATATATTATCCTAACCACCACTACATATGTCACTTCAATTGAGACTCAAAAAGGAATAAAAATAAAATATATCGGATAAACATGTTTATTTTGATAGTAAGAATTTTCTCTACATAATTATAATGTAATATTATAGTTTGTTATTTCCAATTTGTCTCGAGAAACATGTTATTGCTTTTTCAATGACTCTTAGCGAATGTAATTAATCTGTGAAAGAAGGCAAAGAAATGGATATTACGGCGTATTCTTTTATACGCAGTTTGACTAACGTGTCATTCTTGTTTTGCAACATAAAAAACGTCATTAAAACCAATCTTTTACTGAGACTTGACAGAGGATAGATAAAGAAATTTCTTGAACTTGCATACCAGATGCGTAGTCCTAAACTAAGGTCGATGCATGTACTAGGTATGGATGCAAGGGAACCGATAGACATACTTCACACATAAACACACAGACCAGGATAAAAGACATTTTCATGCTCAAAAATATAAGCCATGTATGGAGAACGAAACTTTTCTTCCTAGCGTTTATCCCGTTTCTATGCGGGGTCCGCTTTGACCATGATCCAAGATTTGGCAAGTCTGGTTATTACAGTGAAGCGACTGCCATCAGACCTTCTTAACCCATAGACGGGAATCAAACAGAATGGATCATGGTTTGTACGTAGATCGAACCTATTGGTCTAATAGACAACGTCTTTTTGTGATCGCAGGAGAATGCAACCTTTACCAGTAAGAGTATAAGGTTATAATAATTACAAACAAGTCTTTTTTGCGATCTGATTTTTTAAACTATGGACTTGGACAAGTTTAATATTAAGCCTTTTTTTGTCGCAGAAACTATTTACACGCTATAGTATACAGGCTAGCAAAGCTTGCAGCCGTGTTTGGGGCTCAGAACTTATTGTCTCATTACCCACTGAACTCCTGCGGTTTCCTTCGCATCCGAGCAGGGATGGATCGCCACCCGCATAAACCATAGTACAGATAAACAAGTCTGCTCTGTGGTCTTAATGAAGTACAATACGCGTGTTACATATTACTAGAGTTATTAACACATATAAAATCGTTTATTAGAAACATAGTATTATATAAAACAAAGTTGTTTACTTTTGTTCCTATGTAGGGTTCAATCTTTAAAACCACGCAACTCATTATCATGCGGTTTTTTATCAAATAGAATGATTCAAGAGACTTGCTCAAACCTTGAATGGTCCCAAAGAGTATTTGGATCCGTAGATGAAATAAGATTGACAAACAAAAAAATTTTTTTTTTAATTGGTTAATATTTTTTTAAAACCTGTGAAAACAGATCTTAGTTGTGTATAGTTGCCTAGCAACGTTTTCTTGTAACTAAAAAAGTTGATGTACCTGCCCTTCAAAACCCATTCAAAAAATACACCCTGCATATACATATTTCCTGTAAAGTTGTCAGACATGTGGATAATTACTTAAAACTTCAATACTTTAAAAAAACATATTATTAATCAGGCAACTAATTATATTGCAATTTGTTTGAGCCGAAATCAACGGAAAATGAAACTCAAAGATGAAATTCGGATTGCTACTTAATTGGATCGAGAAAGGCATCATCGTTTGAATTGCAATTTACTGTTTCAATATAAAGAGTGATGCTCTTTTATTGAGAAAAACATATTTATTCCCTTATTGCATTAATCGAAACCATTATCGGGGTATTACGAGTATTATGCAAATATTTAAGTATGAGTTCTATCTTAAAAATTATGTACAAGCCCTTTGGTAGCCCACTCCAAGGCAAAGCAATCACCTAAAATATAAAACCGGCCAACAGCGTGTCGGACACGCCCATGAAAGGGTTCCGTAGCTAAAAGATGGCCCGACCGATTAAGACACCATTTAGTAAGGGCAACTGCACGTCATAAGTTGGTCGAGTTGTATAAAAATAACTATGTATGATACAGAGTTTGCTATAGTTTTAGTTGAAAGTACTTACTTGGAGGTATACGGGAGATTTTTTTCAGAATTATTGCAATAGTATTTCAAAAGTTAAGGGGGGGGGGACGCTCTAATTTTAACTTTGTATTAATATATCTCGAGACTGGGGTGTTTGATCCACATGGTTTCAAGGCAAGTTTTATTGCATTTAAAAATACCTTTTTAACGATACCCCACACAATGGGGTAAGTCGAATATTTTTTTTCGAATTTACTTTTCGCTGTATGGGAGGGGGGGTAAAAATAATTATTTTTCGATTATTTTAAAAACCAATTCTTGAATTATCACTATACATCTCTCCACCAATTTTCGTGGCAATCGGTTCAGAAACGGCGGAGAACGAGCCAGGATAGACAGACAGACAGACAGACAGACATGACGAAACTATAAGGGTTCCGTTTTTTGCCATTTGGCTACGGAACCCTAAAAATGATGTTCCTAAGGCAGGAAACATGTTGACTCTTACTTATGCAGAAAAAAACCACAACCGTGTGTTAACCGAAACCGCTTGATGGTCCAGTGGTTTAAGTACCGGGTTCGGGCCCCGGGTCGGGTAATTGTGACGTTTTTTCTGAACACAGCCCGGGTTTGTGATCATCACTCCGCATTTGGCAAGCGAGGTGATAAAACCAAAACCAATCTTTGTCACGAAAGCATGATTTTAAACGTTGTAGTTTTTGCCCTGCAGAGGGACATTAAGCTGATACTTAAGTAACCGAAAACTGGTCAAAATATTCCATTATTTACCCCCAACTTCAGTTTTAAAGCACACACTTTAATGATTCAAATGATGTAACGTAACCCTGCAAACTCGTTGAGGGAAAACTCATTAATTATTCGAGTCCACTCCTGACTCGCTGACGCCAATGACAGAGTAAAAATGTTACGATGGCAATATTAAAACAGAGGTTTAAAATGACGCCTTTTATTTTTTATAAGAGAGGTAAAGAGTAATTAAGGGTGATCCTTGCTGAAGACCAATAAGTGATTTTAACACTGTTTTAACATTTTAATACTGGCAGAAAACCGGACTAGCCTCATTATGCAAAAGACTATGTTGAGGTAAAATAATTATGTACATCGCCTTAAGCATTTTTCATTGATATACCGGCAACCAGTTTCGCTAAATAGTCTTGTTTCCCTTGTCCCTTGTCACTCGTAAGGATTACTTATGTGGGTCAGACGACAGTCGCTTCAGTGTTATAATAACCACGGTGGTCAAGGATGCAACCGGGAGAGGCGCTAGGTTGATGATGATGAAACCGCACGAGCGAAGAAACAAAAGGATGATGATGATGACCGAATTTAAGGGAGTCCAGTCAATTTAATAAAAGTACGGACAATTAATTAGATAAAAGCGCTGACTTGCGTCTACAATGTAAAGAAGAAAGAAATCTTTCCTAGCAAAAACAATTGACACGCGCGATATTTGAATTCAGAATGCACCATGCGCACCAAGCTTAAGGTTTTAATCCTTGACATCTACGAGTATTTTATTGTCCTTTAGAGGTCAGTAAAATATTTATTCAGCAAAGGAAGAACGCCTATACATAAGCGTCCACCGGTGTTAGTGATAGGGTGAAGTATAAAAAAGACCTAAATCAAGTAACCAATTTAATATCTTTGTATTAAACTCGCCACCAACAAAAAACCTTACCTTTAAATTTAAAATAACGACTGTTTCAGTTTGATTAATATAACCAATCCCGTTGAGTAACAGAAAAACTTTTACAGCAAATTAATTCCGAGATTTCACGACAAAATACAATTCTTTGCAAACCTTACCCGGATTCTTTTGATTAAACGAAACTGGCTTTGAGACGTTGTTAATTCTAATATATTTAGATTCTGGAATTTCAGTAGGCGATTTAATATATTTGTATTTTGGCAACTGATAATATTCATTAATAAGATGTGAAATGGAAACAAGATAAAAGGCGATAGAAATAAAATTTGGTTTTCTATTTTCACGCGTACTACATATATATAGGAAAGTTGATTTATTTTAATTACATATATTTACGAGTATCAGTACCAGTTTTCGACGTGTGATGAAGAAACATCAAAGGAAGCTTCATGTATTTCTACTGTTTACTTTATTCACACAAGTATTTAAACTTCAAGATATTTTATAATAAATAAACTACCACAATAACACCCAACCCTACTCAGGATGCCAGCCATAGCGACCGAACAGATATCCGCCATAGCGACAGGAAAGTTATCCGCCATGTCAATTTCTAAGAAACTTCTAAATTGGCTTTCGTTTAAGTGTAGCTAGTTATCTAGGAAAGATTTCATTTAGTTGGGACGGGAGCCATGACACAAAATTTAAAAAATAATATTAATTTCGTATCCATACTAATATATAAAGCCGAAAAGTTTGTTTGTTTGTTTGAACGCGCTAATCGCAGGAACTACTGGTCCGATATGAAAAAATATTTTTGTGTTGGAAACTTTGGATAGTCCATTTGACGAGGAAAGCTTTAGGCTATTGAAAACGGAAATCCACGCGAACGGAGCCGCGGGCGGCCAATAGTGTTTTTATAAAAGCTTAATAGAATAGGCTTAAGCATGTTTTATATGACCCTTATTTTAGGTAGCTCTATTTAAAACGAATAATTTATATTGTATTTGTATACGAATTTATTAATTCGTTTCTGGTATAAAATATGGTACCTACTGCTTGCCTTGGATATGTGTGAGAAATACATTTAGCCAACAGAGTTTGAGAATGTTAAGTTGAAGAAAGATATAAGATCCTGAAAATGGATGTCTTTTATTCGAGTAAGCTTGATGCTTAGATTGCAGCTACTTATAAAATAAAGCTGAAGAGTTTGTTCCATTGTTTGTTTGATTGTTTGAACGCACTAATCTCAGGAAGAACGAAAAAGGCTGGCAGGGCTAAAAAAAATTTGGGGTGCAATTTTCCGCCTGTTCCTTTCCTACTATCCCTACTACGCTATCCCCCCTGGTAGGGATAGATGGAAAAAAATTCAAATATCCCTACCGGTAGGAATACTTTGAAAAAATATTTCCATATATCCCAACCAGCATCATTGGTAGGAATACTTGGATTTTTGTTTCCTTTTATCGCTACCGGCAGGGATAAGATTTTTACAGCAACCGTCGTTTAAGAGAACTATTGGTCAAAAAGTAAGATATTTTTTGTTTTGTAGTTGGTCGATGAAGGTCTTTGTGACTCAAAAAACACTATGTAATAAATATCCAGATAAGTCATTTATTAGCAGCTATTTTATGTTATAGGGAGACAAACGAATAAGATTGAACATCTTATTCGTTGATGCTAATTAGTTGTGTTGTGTACAAGTTGTAAACAACAGCTATATCATTAAGACCTTGTCATTTCACCGTCATGGTAATAAGCTATTGTACTGAAAGCTTTCCTTAATAAGACCCCTCCCTAAAACTAATTACCAGGATTAAACATGTTTTGTTGTGGATTTTACTACACAGACGTTCCATTAGGTAGTTAATTAAATCAACATTGACAAAGTAAGTTATAGCGGCGTAAGCACAGATTTAAATCATAAGATAAACGACGTCAGAAAACTGTGGCATTATTTTGTTTTGACATGACGAACGTATCAACATGCTTTCTCTAGGATAAGAAGCGATTGTCGCTTAAAATTTTAGTTCCAATTTTAGAGCGGGTGAAAGTATGACGAGGGCATATCTAACGATTTAAATCTATGGTAAGCAGAAAACTGTAATTGGTGGGTTCAGTGAACTCCGCCTTTGGCTAGAATTTAGTTACGTTTTAGGCTTTGTGTATTGTTGAGACACATTTTCATCACAGAATATAAATCACTGCTGTGTATTTGTATTATGATATTTATTGTTTATTACATAAGGTATATAAGGACTAGGAGTACAGTGTCTACAGTCTAATAAGTCTAAGTATAATGGAAAGAAAAGTTCGTTACAACCCATTAGTTTTCTACTATGGAGGAATAGCCTTCATCATGGAATATCATGGTCCAATAAAAGATAACAAATACTAGGCCAATGAGATGGTTCTTATAAGTGTACGAATTAATTTAATGGAGAAATAGGGAAAATACTTGAAATTGAGTAAAAGCACTCATGGAAACATAGGTACCATAATAAAGTTAAATAAAAAAGAATCATCTGAAAAAAGCCTTTTTTGAAGTCAGTCACATATGATAACGTGTTAAGGAAATGAAGATTAGAAGATTTTTATAAGACCTTTATCATCATCATCATCCTAGCGCCTCTCCCGGTTGCATCCTCGGCCATTGCCTTGGAGCCCAGGGTACGCTGCGACTATAATCCTGAATTGACATGCCTGGTTATTACAATGGAGCGACTGTCGTCTGACCTCCGTAACCACAAGGGAAACCAGACCAGTTGGAACATAGTCGGGACCAACGGCTTAACGTGCCTTCCGAAGCACGGAATCATCATTCTTATCGGACAATCAGGTGATTCAAGCCTGCAATGTCCTAACCAAACTGGGAAAACTAACTCAAAGTGAAAGTGTTCCCCGCGGGATTCGAACCCACGACCTCCGACTTCGTAGCTTTTGAGCACAGCGCTCTAACCACTACACCACGGAGGCAGTTATATAGTTATTTTATAAGACCTTTATATTTTTATGAACTTATTTCGTTACACTTCAGGGTTCTCTGAAAAAAAATTAGCAACAAAATTAGGTATGTTTTCCTCGTACCATCTTTACCACCTTTCTACTGGGGGCTGAATCCCGTTAATGGTTATTAAGGAAAACACTCCAAATGGATACACATTAATAATATTAATTGCCCCTTAAACTGAGCCTTATTAAATTATTGGAAGCAAAAAGCCCTTTTGCATGATAAGATTTATAAGGAATTTGAATTTAAAAAAAAATATCTCGTACGTCTTGAATTTATAAATTACAAAACCTTACAGACTACCGCAGTGAAGTAGCATTTCGTAACTCTGCCGTCATAGTGAAAAAGGGCGCATCTAACATTTTTACCAAAATTGAGTTATATAGTGATTCGGAATCAGCAGAAAAAGGCGCACCTTCTAGTATTTTTTAATTTTATGAAATACGAATACACTTTCTTTTATGAACAACTAAAAAGGACGTATCTACAAAATTTATTGTGGATTACTAAATTGGAAAGACGTTTCTGTATAATACTAAGATGTAAAGACGTAACTAAGTAGAAGAGTCTTATTCGTTTACAAAATATATTAATGTTCATAGGTTGAAAAGGCGTAACTACATGATCATAAGAAGAAAAAACGCATCTGAGTAGATGCGCCCTTTCTTCTAAGTATTACGAGAATCGGTAAGGCGTACGTGGCAGTAACGTCTTTTCTACTAAGTATTGTTGCGTTTGCGGGAGGAAGTGGAAGCCGCGGTAAAGAACATATTCTAACAGATGCGCCCAGATATAAGATTATATCCAAGGTCGCAAAAAAAAATCTATTATTTTGAAGATTTTAATCAAGAAGTAGGTGTAGAAATGAAATGAAATTATTTATTCAGCAGTTTGATTCATTTAGTGAATTATTTTGTTCGTCAAAACTTTTTTCACCCAACCAGCGACTTGGCGAGCTGAAAAGAGAATGGCCTGCTGAGAAGAGACGCCGGTAGAAACTCAGCAGTTACGCCTTATTCAAAAATTACTTTTAATATGACAATTAGGTATGTCAAATAAGATAAATATAATTATGTGCGGCTGAGCAGATTAAAATGTACATGCATATTTGTCATATAAATAAGCCTTTATTTTATAGTAACCTTTCTTCATCAAGAATGATTTAATAAACAAATCATGTTTAGGAAATTCAATAAAATTTTCAGGAAGGTTCTTAAATATTTTGATACTTAGTCCAATAAAAGACTTGCCAGTCTTATGAAGCCTCTGACTGGGAACGGCAAGCTCATGTTTATTTCTTGTATTAAAGCTATGAAAGTTATTTTGTCTAGAAAAAATGTGTAGGTTCTTGCGTATGTATAAATTATGCAGTCAAAGATGAATTGCGACGCTGTAGTTAAAATGTTTATCTCCTGAAATATCTTTCGGAGTAAATCACGCGGCTTAAGATCATAACATTGCACGAATCGCCCTTTTCTGTATTATGTACAAAAAATGTTTGTAAATCAGCAGATGATCCCCACAATAACAGACTGTAAGACATAATACTATGGAAATAGCTGAAATAAACCAATATCGCCGTTTTAATATCAGTCAAACGTCAGAACTGAGTCTCCCTGTCAAAGCAACAATATGGGGGCACCATTGTAATTTTGAATCTATAGTAATTTCTAAAACGACATTTGAGTTGACTACATAAATATGTTCATAATTAATTGAAATATCTGTAATAACTTGTGGCACATTTGGCTTTGTGAATTTAATACATTTACCAATAACATCCTGCTTAGCCTCCCATACGTCAAAAATATGTTTTACTAAAGAAACTCCTGCATCAGTTGTAGATTTGTTTGTAAGTAAATGCGTACTGATTTTCATTTAACAAGGAATTTTAATTTAAATATGACAATAATTCATAAAATATATTTTTTCATTAATTTTACTGAGAGATGGACGTATGCATATGGGTCTGAAGTTTGACGGATCACTCTTTTCTCCTGATTTAAATAAAGAAATTAATATATTTCATAAGATTTATAAACTAAATATCAATGCTAAATTTGTGCAACGTGAATAATAATGGATTTTTGAATATGTATTGAAATACCCCATAGATCTTCCGTCTTTTTTAACATAAATTCTTTGAATGTTTTAATTTTAACTAGTGCATCAATATGTGTGAAATTAAAAAGCAACTTTGTACTTTTCCATTTTTTATCGGAGAGGTAGAACTTTGTGGAAATTCTACTCGAATGAGTCGCTCGCCTGGGGAAGTACCTACACCTTACAGAAGACCGCAGTGAAGTAGCACTTCGTAACTGTTGTGCTATGTTTCTGCTGGTGAGTAAGGTTGCCAGAGCTCAGTTGGGGAGGGTATGGGGTTACGGCCGGCAACACATCAACGATACCTCTAGTGTCGCGGATGTCCATGGGCGGCGGTGATTGCTTACCATCAGGCGACCCGCTAGCTCGTTTGCCGCCTCTGACATATAAAAAAAAGAAGGCATTGAGCAACATTGGATCAAAAGCATATGAAGTTTATGATCATTTTTAGCAAAAAATTACCTTAAACTTCAATATTGCTCATTAAATGCCAAAAAATAACGGGCGTTAACAGTTTTCTTTTATAATTGGTGTCGCAATACTTAGAAGAAAAGCAGCAAGTAGCTAAATGCGCCCTTTTTTAGTAAGCCTCGAAACAAATTTCAATACAATGAAAGAACGTTCCAAAAATTACTACGTTGAAAAGACGTATCTAGCCAGAAACGCCTTTTAAATGAAGTATTGCGGGTTTTTTGTTTTTTTTTTTACTAAGAAGAAAAAGAAAATCGTGTTTTTTAAATAGATAATATTGATATAATTGAATTTAATTCATGTGTCATGATAGGCTACCTAATCATACAAGTTTTAAAATTGCAAAAAGATTAAAATACCTATTTCCCACTAAGCAGCAACGTTTTCATTTCATAATCACAAAATAATTTTTTTCTCCATTTTCTACTTTATGTAGATGCGCCCTATTTCCTTATGACGGCAGAACTGTTGTGCTATGTTTCTGCTGGTGAGTAAGGTCGCTTGAGCTCAGTTGGGGAGGGTATGGGGTTAAAGGCAGGCAACACATCTGCGACCCTTGTGCGGTTGTTGATGTCGATGGGCAGCGGTGATCACTTACCCTCAGATGACCCTCTTGTTCGTTTGCCTCCATATAACGAAAAAATAGCTTTGCATCGCGCTCAAAGAAATTCGGAGACTCGTTTTTTCGTCGCACCTCATAAAAATGGAATAGTATCCGTGCGTTTGTGTTCCCTCCTTCCTATGGCATAGGGTCCTTCAAACGAGGCGTGAAGAGGCACTTTGTGGGCCGGCAGAGTGAGGGAGACTGATGCTGCGTCCCTTACGTCACGTTGCACCAGTTGCCATCGCGTCTGGACTTCACTTCCACTTAACATTAGGTGGAGTGGGGTCATTTGCCTGGCTAAATATAAAAAAAGCTTTCTTTACCTTGTCCATACGTTTCTCTTGACTAGTACAAAATAAATATTTCAGAACATCACATACATTATAACTTTAAACTTTCGCGTTGCATTATAATTATTTAACATTACAACGGGACTAAACGCGATATGATTTTTATAAGTACCTAAGTACTTACTGCTTGACTTACTTAGTAAGTACTTAGGTACTTATAAAAATCATATCGCGTTTAGTCACTAGTTTAGTGGTATTACAAATATACTTAATCACATAGTTACATATAACACCCAGACCAGGACAAACAGACATGTTCATGCACACAAATGTTTGTCCTGTGTGGGGATCGAACCCGCGACCTCTTGCCAACCAAAATTTTACCAACAAAAGTCCAAGAAAAATTCTTTCACTATTACTCACGTTCCCACTTCTATTTACGTATTCTAAAGGTTCAACGAGTGCATTTCTCAAATCACTTCACAGCCCGCAACTCTCTCAGTCTACAACAGAAACATCCTGTTATTCTGGAGTATTTTAATTAGTGCAAATCCGTCTGTCGTTGACCCTGTCCCAAACCAACAAGGGCTCTCTGTCCACACTTCGACTAGGGTTGCCAACTTTTTCACAAGAAGAATATTTAGGCCTGAGACGAACTTGAACAGTGTTTTAGAATTGTGAACAGAATTTTATTATTCTAGGCTTTAAATTAAATTATTAGAGCTTACGACTTTAATTTATGAATCGCACATGGATTTTCTAAGAACTTCATACATTTACCTTTTTTAAAAATATTTGTTCTAATTTGATGCCGAATACAGTATCTCCGTTTACTTTTTTTTTGTACATAAGTAATACGTATAATGTAGTGAAAAAGTTTATTCGTTAATCCTTCCTCTTTATAAGATTAGTATAGATGTAGAAGTGTTGACGATTATTAATATTATCTATTAATTAACTAAAATTAGATTATATTCTCGGACAGATTCAAATATTGAAATAAAATATACAAAAAAATAGTTAACAATGAAATTAAACAATTAAATTAAAGAAAATTTAAAATAAAATAACCAAACATGACAATAAGTAAAACGAATGAAGTGAATAAAAAAAACTTATTACTAAAGTGAAAAAAGTATAATACTGTTTTTACAGTATAGTTGGCAACCCTTACTTAGGCGTCTGCCGATGACTCGTATTGACGAGGTGGCGGCATTGTGTGTCGAGTGCTTTTATATTCTCAAAAACGTTGTTATCGTCAACCGTTGCTGTTAACCATTTTAGTATTTTTTTAGGAAAAGCGGGAAGATGATAGGATTTCCTTACTTCTTTAATTCGAGAGGAAAAACATTCAACTTCGTAGTAAAATATTATTGCGGTTCACAGAATCTACTTACGAAGTTTCAACAGTAAGTTCTTGTAGGTTCGGAAAAAAGTGGCTATGACATACGGGCGCACAGACAGATAGACGTATTATAAGTGTTCCGTTTTTTTGCCACATAAATAAAATTGCAAGAAATATAACACGAAAAACTGATTTTGAAGTGAAAAAATATGTTTACTGACATCGTTTCGTCGCTTTGATTCCGCGTCCCTGCTCAATTCTTATTGAGGCATTAGCCTAATTTTCTAGGAAGATAATTATCATTACAGGAAGATATTATGATCATTACAAAAAGGGTACCTACACCGAACAAGTAACCACGTGGGTCGCGTTACAGATAATGCAACGCTCTTTTGCGGTCACGTCGCCAACTAACCGAGGTTCGAAACGAAAGGATTGAGGTTTAAAAGCTCCGAGGGGCAGTTATCTGACACAACAGAAACAATGGCTTACGTGATACAGCGTAGAAGATTCTCAATTTCTTAGTTACACGGATTTGAAACTTATTCCACTAGTGATTTTCCGCCGTGTAAATATGTAGATATTTTTGCATTACAGCTGTTTTAAAAAAATTGTGTGTACAGTTTTATTTTTATTTTAGCGTATCAACGAAGGCTTGTTGATACGCCCTTAAAATATAAGGTGATAAAAAAAAGAAGTTTATGTGAATCCCAATGCTCAAATGACATCGCAAGAAAAAAGTAGATAAGCATAGATAGAATAAATACGTAAGCAATAAATATAACGCGTAAGTCGATATTTTGAAGGGAAAAATGTTAACTGACATCGTTTTGCCGTTTCGTCGCTTTCAATGCTTCTATGTGGCTGCTCAATTGGACCTATTAGCCTAATTTTCAGTTGCCACGTTTTGCGCTCAAGCGACCTATCTACCTCTTTTAGTATAAAATTATAGGGGCGGGCAGCGTGCCTTTCTTTATAAGAAGAATAAAAACCGGCCAAGTGCGAGTCGGATTCGCTTAAGGAATCTAGCAGCGGGTAATATTTGAGTTGATTTAATGAATGGGAAATTGCGGTTTGCAATTTAAGACGAATTAAAAAATACTAACAAAAGCTTGTTAAAACCAGTTTTCTGTAGAAGTTTGCATGGTAGTGTACGTCATATTTTGTTTTTTTTTTTAAGTTTAAGTTTTAAAGTTATTTTAGAATATACACAGGTGGGGGGGGGGGACTACTACTTACTCAGTTTTAACTTACAGTACATTTCTTATCATAGATTACATTTTTTAGATATGTCTTGTTTTGTTTTTTTTTGTTTGACAAGACGTACGTTTTAATACGCTGTCACTGCGATAATAAGCGACGGACGCTTTAAATTTTAGTGCCATTTTCAGTGAGGCTGGGCATATCTAATAATTAAAAAAAAATTAGTTCATATTTTTTTAAGGTGGTTTTGGCTACGGAACCCTAAAAGGGCGACTATTTATTTTAACTAACGGCAAAGCTTAAGTCACGTGGACAAAGTCGCTAACAGATTGTATTTTATCGTCGTGCCGTGGGATCATCACGTTTTCTTAGAAGTAATCTACTATATCTAACCAGTTGAAACGATGTTACTTCTTCCTTGGAATATTGAACTCATTTTCACATTATAATAATGGTTCTGTTGGCAGGAAAACGTTCCCACTTGGTATCGTTATAATTGGGATAATTTACTTGTTATCATTTCATTATAGACACCTTAAGGAAATTAATTTTATTTTCTCCTGACAACAACGTTATTACGCGCTTATGGTTTGACGTAATTTGATTTAGATTTTTGTTTTATTTGTATAGCCAGGAGGTGGCTTTAATTGAAGAAAATACATAGGTTTGTTATAAAGCTCAGCCAACCGTTCTTATGTTAAGTACATCAGACAAAGCTATCAGTCAAAAATCATTAGTTTGACGGTATAAATTGAAACAAATAAATAATCCCATTATCTATGACACAGCCTTTAAAAAGCCTCAGTTTTACTTGGTAATGTTTGCCAAACGCATTATTCTACGCACATAAACTCAGAAGAAAAAAAATATTAAGCCAATATTTTGATCGAATTATCTTAATAGAGGCCTCTGAACTACTCAATACAACGTGATTTTTTGGTGAGAGCGGGTATTGTAGAGTACACAAAAAGTTCGTCCCAGCTATCATTCTTTATCATGAGATAAAACGCGCTGTGAACTAAATATCCCTTTTAATGTTTTGTCCGTACGTCATTGTTGCCTTCTTTTTGTTCGTATGCTTAACTCGCCTGGGACGCAACCAGTTCTTGAAAAAATTGCTGTAAAGCTATATGACTATATGACTAAAATCATTATACATAAATAAGTGTAAAAATATGGCATTGGAAAAGAGCAACTGTCGAGTTTGTTGCCGAGTAATGTCTTCCGAATCGGTGGTAGATTCATCATTTTGTAATTTTCGGACCGAATAAGTGATTCTATGAGGCCCTTTTAAAAAAAAAAAATTGAGTTTGTGTTTGAGTTTGAGTTTTTACATAAAAAAAAGTATCTGCCAATGCAGAGGTTACTGTAATGGTGTCCCATCTATTGTCATGGCGATGAGGGCTCTTTTGCTTACCTTAACGCAGAGTGGAGTCAATGTAATGTAAAGCTCTATAAAAATATAGTTTTCTTTTATGCCGTAACATAAAGTTCTTTCATACTATTACATAAAATAGGACAAAATCCTCCACATGGTCCCATGTGTGCTCTTGACAGTACAGTAGCGACGCCAGACAATATCAAAGAAATATTCTGGCCTATTTCGAGCCAGATACGCATGACATTTGTTTTGATATGGAAAAAGGTGGAACTATTTGTTTCAAAAAAGACCAAATCCATCCATTTGTTACGACGACGTAACAAACTAGCTCTCATCGGTCTACTCTTTGCCTCTGTGAGAAACCTTTTTCGCTTGTGTTTTGACTTTGAGCTTCAAGTTAAAAGCGCCTGCTCAAAAAAGATATTACATTTTAGTACCCTTTGAGTACAACGACAAATGACGCGGTAAACCAAACATAGTTTTAAAATAAACCGAACAGAGACGACTGAAGTTCTTCAGACTAGATTCACTGCAACAAAGTTCATAAAACTTGTTAATAATAAAAATATATTTCGCTCTTGTATTATCTTGCTCTTGTTCAATTATCTGTCTGCTTTGTTACTGCACTCTGGACTACACTGAATTTAATATACGAGGTTGTGGAATGAACATTCCATTAGTTACAACACTAGCAAACGTATTTAGACTTAAAGTAATGCGCATTTGGTTAGAGGTTAGTGAAACAACCTGGGGTGTAATTGAACAGGTCGTAACTGAGAATGATGTTGAAATTGTTAACGATGATAACTCAATTGTATTCTTGATTTTGATTGTACAATGCACTGGGACTGGGACCACGTATGAATAATCAATATTAATATAAAAAGAGTTTATTTGTTTGAACGCGCTTATCTCAGGAACTACTGGTTCAATTGAAATAATATTTTTGTGTCGGATAGTCCATTTGTCGATGAAGGCTTTAAGCTATATACGACATGTATTGTGCGGAAACCGAAGTCCACGCGGACGAAGTTGCGGGCGGCTGCTAGTTTACTAATAAATCCCGTAGTTGATAAAGTGTTCCCTTTTCCATGTAGTATGCCTTCTCTAATCGAGGTCCGAAGACCTCACTAACCAACATAAACATAGCAAAAACAGCGATTTAGGGTTAACCAGAAAATATCGCGCAATATTTACTTTTTATACTACATTTTCTGATCTATGAGTAGTCTTGGGTCAAGTGATATGAAATTGTTTATTACCTATCATTATTCAAGTGCGGATCCTTAAAATTTTTGACATCTCGATCCGTAGGTAACGATGCTTAACAATACGTTATTGAAAGCGTCTTTACCTATCTCCATGCGAACCCTCATAAATATTGAGTTCAAGTTGTTCGGAGAAAAAGATTTATTATAACGGACCTGTTTCGTATTTTTTATATATCACTTGAAGTGGGATTTTGGCAACAAACACTTGTGTGTATGAACAACAACGAGTTTTATATATATTTTTGTTCATTATTTGTATTAAACTGATAGAATTGATAGATTTATTGTTCAGAAGATGAAAAGCATTTTATTTAAGTTAAGCATTGCTAGCTGCCGCGCGGGAATCAGTCCGCTAAGAGTCTTCCTCAAAATGTAGACAATCTAAACAAAAATATTTTTTCAATTCGAACCAGTGATTCCTGAAATTACCCACGTTCAAAGAAACAAACAAACTCTTCAGCATTTATATACATAGATAAGAAACCAGTCTGTGGCCGAAAATATGTACTTCTAGATATACAAACAAATTCGCCGAAGTTCTATATATATCCGTACTTTTCCTGCTATCATTCCCAAAGTCGATAAGTGGATGTCTTAAACAGACCTCGTCCATTCTTGCAGTCTGATCAAAAGGCCTGTCGATACAACAATCGGAAGATTGATAAATACACAATGAATTGGGGAAACGGAATCTGTTTAATGCGAATCACTTAATAAGCGCTACTATGTAGTATTTTGTTTTACATGTTGAAGTATATTGAATATACTATAATTTAATAAAGCTGAAGAGTTTGTTTGTTTGTTCGTTTGAACGCGCTAATCTCAGGAGCTACTGATTGGAATCAAAAAAAAAAAAAGGGTTGGACTGGCCATTTGTCGAGAAGGGCTTTAAGCTATAGTATAATACTATGTGTGCGGATTCGGAAATCCACGCAGACGGAGTCGCAGGCGGCCGCTAGTAGTATATTATTGATATAAACTTAATGTATTTTCGTGTCAATTTTATTTTCCGGTCATAGATGATAAAATAATTAAAGTAAGTCTAACCGTCCCTCCTATCCATAGTTGCTTTAAGCTTAGTTTGACCGTTAGTCAAAAGAATTTATATTTTTTTATTAATAAATTGTATTAGGTACACCGCTTTCCCCTAGTACTTTGACGGTCAAAGCAACCCATTCTTATTGTATAAGGTACCTGACATTAAAACAGTTAACTTTTCAGTTCTGACTTCGTTACGACTCTTAATCTTCGAAGTTTAAAGCAGCCGGCTTTCTTTGAAGAAACTTACACCAGAATTAAAAACAACTGGTGCTTTAATAATTTCCATTAGGGTATTTATGAGTTTTCATTATGCTAAAGGGGCGACTTCCTTAGATTATGGGACTGGCGTATCCGTTTTGAATAAGGATTAAGGAAAAAATAAGCGGCCATTGTTTCCTTCTTTCCACTGTTTGTTAATTCAGTTTAAGATGTTAATATTTTGTATTTTATTTCTTTTTGTGCTGGGAAATGAGCTTAATTTATTTATTGTTTATTTTTTTTGTACAAGCGGCCGCCCGCGACTGCGTAAGCGGGTTGAATTAGATTTCCACACACATATTGTTTTCTAGCATAAAGTGTAGTGTGTGTACACCTCACCCACACATTAGGCTAGATGTAAGTTAGTATTTAAGTCATTGTATGTAGGTTAATAATAATCATTATACTCTGGACGTCCTAGGAAACAGTTGTTTCATTTGTCTCCCAATACGCCGCCTGTTCATGGCGACCCTGCCGCGTCGCGCCGGTAACAGGAGCCTGTGCGCATTCCATCCTCCTAATACGGCGCGAGATTCATAAACATTGTCACCGAGTTGACTAAATTTTGTTCGAGATGATTTATTCACTACCTATCACGCTCGGCGAAACGAGTCGACTTTATTATAATATTCCTGTTAAAGTTAATCTCACCAGCAACCATGGGCAAAACATACTCTAAGGAGGACGAAAAGGTGATTATCGCCCAAACCTCGTCAGGCGGTGAAAATAATGCGCATCTGGAACAAATGCGCTTCCATGCCAGCGCAAACACCATAATATTGCTGGGGATCATCCTTATATTGGGAATTGGAGCAATCATCGGGCTCTACAGAATCTACAGGAGGTGCCATAAGAGATTGGTGGAACGACATGTGAACGAGTTTACTCTGAGGAGGTATGCCAGCATCATTAATCGCAATCGGCAGAATGAGCTGACAGACGGGTCCAAAAATAACGTTGTGTGACAGTGAAGTGAAAAGTGTTGCGTGAAAAGTGAATACTTACATATATAGTATAGTGGTATGTACCCCTTAGCTTGTACACATATGTAGTTATTTTTGTGTATTTTTTTTTCTCTCTCTGCACACATATAAAAGTGCGCCTTATATAGTTTTTTTTTTGTGAATGTAACATGATAGTTATTCAATATAACATACTAGAATAATGTTACAATTAAACTTAATGTGTATAACCCTTAATGGCTGAAGAATTGTCCTTAATTTTGCAAGAACTTAAATCAATTAGGACTTATTTAATAAAAATTGGCCCAAGTAGGAGAGTAGGACTTATTTTGGAAACAAAACGGGCTGAGGCAAATGATGTTTTAGTTAAGTATAAATCCTTTATACAGAGATATAAGAATAATTTAAAATTAGGAAACGTAAATAGAAATGAAACTGTTTTGATTAATAGAATTTGTGAAGAATTTGATAACTTATATACTAGTATATTAACATTGTGTTCAAGAACTGTAGAAGCTTCGCCACAATCTGCAAATATGGCTAGCGACAACTTTGACTTAAAAATTGCTTTAAGCATTTTACCGGTGATGACTGATAAGGATGATAATACCAAGCAGCTTATAGAGGGTATTGAGTATTATAGTTCTGTATTGACGGCGAAAGAATGTAAAATTAAATTAATGCAGTTCGTTCTCAAGAGTAGATTATCCCAGCAAGCTAAATTAAGACTCTCACAAACGTACGACTCTATAGATGAGCTAATTAAAGATATGAAAAAACTTTTATTGCCACAAAAAAGTTACACGGCATTACAAACCAAATTAATGGCAACTAGGCAAAACACCAAAACGACTGCAGACTTCGGCAAAGAAATCTCAGAATTGTTTGTCGATCTGACCATTTCGCAAGCCGACGGTGATTCTGACAAATACGAAGTTTTAAGACCACTTAACGAAAAGTTGGCAATTAAAAAATTTGGGGACGGTTTGCGAAATAGTCGGCTAGGCACAATTATTGCGGCGCGTAATTATTCTTCTTTACAGGATGCCATTCAAGCTGCATTGGATGAGGAAATGTCTTTTCCATCAACATCAGAAGGTGTTATGGGTATGTACAAACAACATAATAACTACGCTTATAGGAGGAGACCCCAACGTGGACATTATGCAAGGCAGCGCTTTCGTGGGTTTTATAATAATAGGTCGCGAGGATATCAGGCGCGCCCTTACAGTAACCAGCAGCAGCATCAACAGGTAAAGTCATTTCAAAACAATTACTATGGAAATGCTTTTCGCAGTAATCGTGGTAGATACCTCCGAGGCCGAGGCCAGTCCTCACGTGGCCACGTGAATCTCATGACAAACGAGCAGAGTGTTGAGTCAGAAACTCCGCAAATGGAATCACTGAGTCACTTTTTTCGAGACTAACTATGTGTTGTCATGTAATAGCTTGTGTAAAATTTCATGTTACATCAACAATTATTTTCATGATTGGCTTGTTGACACGGGGGCATCAATTTCTGCAATAAGATACGAATGTATTGAACGTTTACAAATTCCATTCCATAAAAATGAAATAAGTGTTACTGGAATTGGAGGAGATATAATTTCAGTCGGTTATGTTTATCTTGAACTTAACATAGAGGGTTACATATTTAAACATAAATTCTACGTATTTAAAAACTTACCATGCAAAACAAATGGAATTTTGGGTCAAGACTTTTTCCAAAAATTTCAAGCAATAATTGATTTTGAGTTAAATACTTTACAATTACATACAAATAACAATGAGCAAGTAACAATTAATTTTGAATACATTATTACAACTTCTAAAAATTCTTATTTGATGATACCACCGAGATGCGAGTCAATACACTATGTTAATACGGACATGAGAGGTGATTTAGTAGTTACTTCTCAACAATTATGTGACGGAGTGTACTTAGGCAGTACATTAGTTCGAACAGACAACGGAAAAATACCTATAAAAATTTTAAACACGCGGGACAAACAAATAAAATTAAATAGCTTCAATTTGAATTTAAGAAAATTAGATGAATATTTTATTTGCACTTTTGAAAAACCCATTATGAACAGTGACAGAGTTAAAAAATTATTTTCATTGCTGAATTTGTCAGGATTAAATAATGAGGAGCAGAAGTCAATTGAAAAAATCTGCGCTAAATTTCCCGATATATTTCATTTACCCGGTGACAAATTGTTGACCACTCCTATATATGAACAATCTATAGACCTCAAACCGAATACGGTACCAATCTATACCAAACAATATCGGTTACCTAACTCACAAAAATCGGAAATAGACAAACAAATTCAGAATATGTTAAATGACGGTATTATAGAGGAATCTAGAAGTCCTTGGTCAAGTCCGTTACTATTGGTTCCGAAAAAGTCTGATTCATCAAATGGAAAGAAATGGAGAGTAGTTATAGACTATCGTAAGTTGAATAATCAAATACAAGACGATAAGTTTCCGCTGCCGAATATTAATGAGATTTTGGATTCTTTATCAGGAGCTGTGTACTTCACGCATTTAGATCTTTATCAAGGATTTTTTCAAATTAGTTTAAAACCATCGAGTAGACCTTGTACAGCGTTCACCACAGGCAAAAATCAATATCACATGACCCGGATGCCAATGGGCCTCAAGTCAAGCCCTAATAGTTTCAGCCGTATGATGACAATAGCGATGTCTGGCCTTAATTACGATAAATGCTTAATATACCAAGACGATCTGGTCGTCTTTGGAAGAAATCTTAATATTCACAATCAAAATTTAATGGATGTTTTCAGTAGACTACGCAAAGTCAATTTAAAATTAAACCCCGTAAAATGTTGTTTCTTACAAAAAGAAATGCTTTATTTAGGACACGTTATATCCCAAAACGGAATTTTACCAGATAGTAACAAAATTAAAATCATCGAAAATTATCCAACACCAAAAACAGCTGACGAAACAAAACGGTTTGTTGCCTTTGCGAATTATTACCGAAAATTCATACCTAATTTTGCAGAAATAGCACTACCGTTAAATAAAATTTCATGTAAAAATGTTGTTTTTTCTTGGACGCGAGAATGCAACAATTCATTCAATAAATTAAAATCAGCCTTGATGAAACCACCAGTTTTACAATACCCCGATTTTACAGATAGTAATGAATTTTTATTACAAACCGACGCTTCAGGAAAGGCTATAGGATCTGTGTTATGTAATAGAGATGGTCGACCTGTAGCTTATGCTAGTCGAAGTTTGAATAAGGCGGAAATTAATTATCCTACTATCGAAAAGGAACTCTTGGCGATAGTGTGGAGTATAAAATATTTTCGGCCTTATTTATACGGGAAAAGGTTCAAGATACAGACCGACCATAAACCTCTTATGTATCTGTTTAGCATGCGTGATCCCTCGAGCAGGTTGTTAAAATTTAGATTATTATTAGAAGAATATGATTTTCATATAGAATATATAAAAGGAAAATCAAATGCAGCGGCGGATGCTTTATCGCGAATAAATATTTCATCTGATGATTTAAAAACCATTAATGAACAAGTATGTGTAATGACAAGATCCCAATATAAAAACTTAGAGAAAAATAAAAATACAAGTATCGGTCAAAGTATTTCGGCGGATAATATTGACACTAACTCGAGGCCTGCGCAACCGAGAGTTGTGGAAATAATTAGAAAACCGAAGTATTTTACTGAACTCGTATTATGTGATGATAAGAAAATAAATAAAGTACTTAGAGAAGAAATCGTAGATAAATATAAATATTGTGTGTATGTGCCTAGGAAATTAACTATCTACTTAAATACAATGTCCCGATCGTCTATTACGCGAGTCGAATTGATGAGGGAATTGTTATTAATATGTAAAAAATATAAAATTAGTGAAATATGTATCCTACGAAATGATAAAATAAAGGATATTTTGCCTGGGCTTATAAATACAATTAATAATTATGATAAATGGCACGATTTACGCGTGTGCATTATAAACAACGCACAACGAATAAATAATTTGGACGATAGGAAGATTATATTGAACGACTTTCACTTGTTGCCTACAAGTGGCCACGCGGGCATCAAGCGAATGACGAACAATATTAAAAGATATTATTATTGGCCAAGTATGGAAAAAGATATTGTCGACTATGTAGCTAAATGTGAACATTGTAGCAAACAAAAGTACTCAGTAGGCACGAAGCAACCTATGGTGATAACAACCACCGCAAACTCAGCCTTCGAAAAAACTTTCTTAGATATAGTAGGTCCACTTCCAAAAGACTCTAATAACTTTTGCTATATACTAACCCTACAGTGTGAATTAACTAAATTTACAGAGGCGTACCCACTTCAATCAAAAGATTCGGTAAGTGTTGCATCCGCATTAGTTAATAATTTTATTTTAAGATTTGGCATACCTAAAACAATAGCAACGGATCGTGGTTCCGAATTTCTTTCAGCAACAATGAAACAAATATGCCAACTCTTAAAAATAAATCAAATAGCCTCCACTGCGTATCATCACGAGAGTATTGGAGCCTTGGAAAATTCACATAAAACCATGGGTGCGTATTTAAGAACATATTGTCAAAATAAAACAGATCATTGGAGTAGCTGGTTGCCGTATTGGTGCTTTGCATACAATAATACAGTACATTGTGAGACAAAGTATACACCTCATGAGTTGGTGTTTGGTAAAAAATGTGTATTACCTTGTAACTTTAGTGGAGACACAGTAGATCCTTTATACAGTCATGATAATTATCCCTTAGAGTTCAAATATAGACTGCAATTAGCGCAGAAGGATGCTAGGGATAATTTACTAAATAGCAAATTAAAGCGTAAAAATAAGTATGATATTACGAGTAAGCCTGTATATTATAATAAGAACGATATGTTATGGTTAAGAAATCCTTCAAATAACAAGATGGATCCGATCTATTTAGGACCATACTTAGTACTAGAAGATCTTGATTGTAATGTCAAAATTATTAAAAATGGCAAAGAAGACATTGTGCATAAAAATCGTACTAAACCATACATAAACAATAATTAACGAAATGTAATAAATAAAAATATATATATCTACACATGAATATTATGATAGCTTATCATAAATGAAATGTATTGTTCTTAATATTTTATTACACTACTATAACTGTATATTTGATCTTTTATGTAATATCAATACAAAAAAAAAAAAAAAAATATGTATTAATTTTTTTTTTTCTCTTAAGGGGGAGATGTAGTTTTTTTTTGTATTAAAATTGTTTTTTGAAAATATTAAAATTTATAAAAATTAAAATTAAAAAAAAAAAAAAAAAAACGGGGGAGGTGTAGTGTGTGTACACCTCACCCACACATTAGGCTAGATGTAAGTTAGTATTTAAGTCATTGTATGTAGGTTAATAATAATCATTATACTCTGGACGTCCTAGGAAACAGTTGTTTCATTTGTCTCCCAATACGCCGCCTGTTCCTTCCTCAACTATCCAACGCAAAAATATTTTTTGTGAGTTCAAACAAACCAACAAACAGTCAAACAAAAAAACAGACAAACAAACAAACAAACTTCACAGCTATGTTGTATTGGTCTATAGATTAATATCTTACTGTAGCAAAAAGGCCTGGATCATCGAAATCAAGTTACAGCTAGTGGCTACATTTAATTATTATGACGTAGAGCTCTCCAATTTGCCGCGTTTGCTAATTTCGTGTGATTAGAAACTAATTTGTTCAGCTTGAGAATATAATTTAGACTCGGGACGGGACCTAAAGATATCGGGTTGACATTACATTTTAAAAAGGGTAATAATTGATTGGGAGAAACACCATATTTTGGACCATATTGCTCTATTTTTTATTGGTTTTATATCATTGAAATACCGCACGAGGCATTATGTAGTTAGAAGATCATTAATTTTTGTTCTTACGACGTGGTCATAAAGCTTAATTGTCATGACATTTTGTGAAGCTAAGTGTGAAGAGTTTCAAAGGGGCGTTTCGCCTTCCAAGCCATAATCCATAAATTGCGTAGGCGAGAGTAATTCAACCCTTTGGTTACCTTTCACGCTCGCAAATTTTAGACGTATTACATACATTCATAACTTTATTATTAGAGTTTTCTCACTCTTCCCTTGGGTGTCATTCATAGGATTAAATTGTACTTTTACTCTTTGCGAGAATAAGAGTATTTGGTAAGGGAGATATCGTGTATGTAATGCTGGCTACAAAATCAAGTCCTTTTATAATAAATTGTGTATTTCTAAGTATAATATGTAAATAAATAAATAATAAAACAAAATAAAAATAAAATAATGTTTATTCATTTAAAGAAGGTATTTTTAACAAATGTGTTGTTGACCTCCTCTATTAGGTACAAACGCACCTGTGCCAGAGGGAGCCACTCTTCCTTAACTTAAAATCCTTACTAAATACCATGCTAACAAACATTTTTATACATATATTATATTTATTTTTTTTGTTTTACAAAATAGGTGCAATGTGAGTGTGTGTGTGTGTGTGTAAGTGTGTAGAGCGTGTGTGTATGTTAGTAAATGTATGTGTGTGTATGTGTAGTTAGAATGAGAAATTTAATTAACCATTTTATAACGGAGACAAGTTAAGAATGTTTTCAGTTTCGTTGTAGTTAAGATTCTTTAGCCATGAAGTGATTTTTATTTTACATTCTCTAAGGGTTAATGGATATATGTTGTGCGTTTTATTTATCGTATTGTAAATGTGTGAGGATAAATATGCAAACTGATGTTGGGCAAATCGAGTGTGTGTGAAAATTACAGGTGCTATTTTATTTTTCCTCCTACCGGAACTAACATCTTTTTGTGATTCAAAAACCAACGATTTGTGTGTTCTTAGAACATTTTGTAGTATGTAAAGCTTTCTTACCGTGAGCAAGCCAGAAATAGAGTACAAACTCAGGGTAGAAAACCTTCTTCTTTTAAAGTACATTACTTTTAAAAGGGCTCTTTGAGCACGCTCGACTTCCAGAAATTTCGTCTTAAGAGCTCCTCCCCACAATGAAATACAGTAAATGGTTATTGATTGTGCTAATGCCACGTAAATATCGTTAAGAAGTTGATTGTCTGCAACATATCTCAATTCTTTAAATATCCAGATCAACTTTCTCAACCTACCCGACACTAGGTCAACGTGAGAATGCCAATTAAGTCCTTGGTCTAGCATGACTCCAAGATATTTTGTCGTTTTGACTTTATTTATAGCTGGACATGAGCAATCTAGATTGCAGTCTCCATTGGGACGATCACACTGATGAATTTTGATTTGAAACGTAGTGTCAGGTTGAAATCTATCTTGAATTGAAAAGCACATAAAATTGGTCTTTGACGTATTGAGCGTGAGCAAGTTAGCATTAAGCCATTTAGCAATACCGATTAGTGCATTCTCGGCAAGAGTCCTCACAATGTCCCAAGTGCCGCCGGTAAAGACCACGGCGGTATCATCTGCATAAGAAATAATCTTAGTGTGTGGGATCTTCATGTTGCAGAGATCATTAATGTAAATTAAGAACAGCGTTGGACCCAACACACTTCCCTGCGGGACGCCGTAGTCAATACCGTCAACCCGGCTTACCGTTTGGCCCAGCTTAACCCTCTGCGACCTACCATTTAGGTAACTCTTAAAAAGATTCAAAGGGATCCCTCTTATACCCAAATGTTCCAGCTTACCAATCAGGATTGGAAGAGACACCGTATCGAATGCCTTTTTAAGGTCTAAGAATACAGCCAGGCATTTAGTTTTGTTGTCAAGGGCTTCAGCAACCACAGAAGTCAGAGCTGTCACAGCATCTTCAGTAGATCTACCAATACGGAAACCAAATTGTGATTCTGACAAAATGGAGAATGAATTTAGATAATTTAGAAGTCGTTTGTTTATCAGCTTTTCCAAAATTTTTGATATTGATGGCAAAACTGATATAGGTCTGTAGTTGCTGACGTCCTCTTCATCCCCACCCTTATACACGGGCGTTACAAGCGATTCCTTAAGTAAAGTCGGAAAGATACCATTATTAAAACAGAGGTTAAAGAGATGAGTAAGTATAGGCAATAATTCCATTCTCGCCAAAATAATGCAATGCTATGGTTATGTTATGTACAATTATCATAATTTTTTTTACTAGTGGCAGCTCGCGTCTCCGTCCACCTAGAATTCGGTTTCCAAACACATATCCTACAACTCAAAGCCGTTTTTGACTAAAGGACTATATTCTTTTAATTACAACTAATAGTTCCTGAGATTAGCGGGTTGAAACAAACAAACAAACTCGTCAGCTTTATTATATAAGTATAGATTTACTAGATTTAGATGCATCAGGCCTAATTTATATAGATTTACTACCTACTACTACTAAATCTCATCATCATCATCCTAGAGTATGTTCCGGTCGCTTCCTCGGTTAACGCCTTGGAGTCCAGGGTCCGCTTTCCAACACTTCTTCCACCACTTCGCACGATCTTCGGCATCCGATATAGTCGGGCCGTTGCTATTGGCACGAATGTCATCCCCCACGACGTAATGTCAGTTTTATTCCCCATTTTGGGGGGAAAATGATGGCTTTTTCTGGCCTTTCCCATCTTCGGAGACCCAGCGGGAGTTTATTTAAATGTAGAAAAAGCCGTTATCCAATTAAACCTCGTAAAAACTAACTCAAACCATACATATATATTTTATTTACATACGACGTCCTTAAAAGTTTAAACCAAAACAAAACACAAAGTTAATCTCGCAAGAGTTAAATCGTTAAAGTAGTACTCTTCGAGTGTTGGTTGTTGGTCTCTCAATCAGGGTCAGGTAAACAAGTTACGTCACTGCTTCGGGGTAAGGCTGAGGCTTTGGGAATAGCGTCACTAAAACAAATGATGATCGTTCTTTTTAGGGTTCCGTAGCCAAATGGCTTAGGGTTCCGTAGCCAAATGGCAAAAACGGAACCCTTATAGTTTCGTCATGTCTGTCTGTCTGTCTGTCTGTCTGTCTGTCTGTCCTGGTTCGTTCTCCGCCGTTTCTGAACCGATTGCCACGAAAATTGGTGGAGAGATGTATAGTGATAATTCAAGAATTGGTTTTTAAAATTATCGAAAAATAATCATTTTTTACCCCCCCTCCCATACAGCAAAAAGTTAATTCTAAAAAAAAAATTCGACTTAACCCATCGTGTAGGGTATCGTTAAACAGGTATTTTTAAATACAATAAAACTCGCCTTGAAACCATGTGGATCAAACACCCCAGTCTCGAGATATATTAATACAAAGTTAAAATTAGAGCGTCCCCCCCCCCTTAACTTTTGAAATACTATTACAATAATTCTGAAAAAAATGTCCTGTATACCTCCAAGTAAGTACTCTCAACGAAAACTATAGCGAACTCTGTATCATACATAGTTATTTTTATACAACTCGACCAACTTATAACGTGCAGTTGCCCTTACTAAATGGTGTCTTAAGCGGTCGGGCCATCTTTTAGCTACGGAACCCTTTCATTGGCGTGTCCGACACGCTCTTGGCCGGTTTTTTTAAAGAATCACATGAATTTTTGAAATTTATCGAAATTCTGTAGTCCTAATATACCTCATTTTTATTTCATTTTAATTAATTGTTACCTACGCTACGATAATTTCAACTTCTTGTTATGAAAGCAACAAATAAAAAATAATAATATGGTCGTTTTCTTTTCCTTAATCGGTCATAACATGACCAATTTTTAGGGTTCCGTAGCCAAATGGCAAAAACGGAACCCTTATAGTTTCGTCATGTCTGTCTGTCTGTCCTGGTTCGTTCTCCGCCGTTTCTGAACCGATTGCCACGAAAATTGGTGGAGAGATGTATAGCGATAATTCAAGAATTGGTTTTTAAAATTATCGAAAAATAATCATTTTTTACCCCCCCTCCCATACAGCGAAAAGTTAATTCTAAAAAAAAAATTCGACTTAACCCATCGTGTAGGGTATCGTTAAACAGGTATTTTTAAATACAATAAAACTCGCCTTGAAACCATGTGGATCAAACACCCCAGTCTCGAGATATATTAATACAAAGTTAAAATTAGAGCGTCCCCCCCCCCTTAACTTTTGAAATACTATTACAATTATTCTGAAAAAAATGTCCTGTATACCTCCAAGTAAGTACTTTCAACGAAAACTATAGCGAACCCTGTATCATACATAGTTATTTTTATACAACTCGACCAACTTATGACGTGCAGTTGCCCTTACTAAATGTTGTCTTAAGCGGTCGGGCTATCTTTTAGCTACGGAACCCTTTCATGGGCGTGTCCGACACGCTCCTGGCCGGTTTTTTCATTGGTTTTCGACCTTAAGTCAAGGACATAAGGTTCAGTTTAAGGTGGGAACTATTTTCCTTATATTTGATTAAGGGTGATAAAAAGGTTTCCCTCGTTTAGTTTAGAAGCTCAATGTTCTCGACATCAACCACCACTCGCATCAATTGTCACACTGATTCAAGCGTGTCTAATCTTACCCATTTGTTTAGGCTTTGCGGACTCATACAGGCTTGCAACGCGACCTACAATCAGTGACTGAGTGAAATTAGAGGAACTACGCAGGTTGCAAAGATAATTCATTAATTCATTCATTTGTGAAGCAAAATAAATAAATGTAGTATTAGTATTATTAGTATTCACTAACAATGGCACGGTTTTAGGAGCCTTTGATTGAACCTACTCACAAAATTAGTGAGTCGCCCGGTTATTTTAGAAGGTCTTAGCTAGGAATCACAACGCTGCAATAAAGATGTGAAAAATCTACATTAATATCGTTTGCCTGCTTATTAGGTTAATAAGGTCAAAAGTAATTTTCGCAAAAATATTTCGACCTAACCTTTGCAAATATCTTTGCTCAGAGGTCATTAGAGTTATGGAAATTGTGTAGCATAAAATGAACTAAAAACTAAATGTATCGGTGAACTTTCCTGTTTTTGGCGTGGAAAATATGTGCATAAATATTTCATCTTATTAATTTACTGATAGAAGAAAAAATCATCTTTTCATGCAGTTTAACATTCTACCTTATATTACCGAATTCCAATTGTAGACCAGAGTATGATATGTCTGTATAGGCTTGACAACGAGTTATTAGTGCGACAAGACGGTAACAAATACCTACGGTGGTACCTACTATTATCATTCTAGCGTTTTTACTGGTTGCATCCTCAGCCATTGCCTCGGAGCCCAGGGTACGTTGCGACCATAATGCAAAATTAACTAGCCTGGTTTTACAATGGAGCGATTGTCTTCTGAACTCTGTAACCAAATTGCAAGGGAAATTTGGTAACAGACTTCAGTTCAGTTCAGAGATTATTAAGTGAATTTTTCGTTTCCATATCGATGAAATAACACGTTACTAGCTTATTTTTCGTCCTAGAATGATATATACATATATTTAAAACCAAGAGGGCATTCTTACTATTATAAAAACAATACAATAGACGGCAGCTGTGGTCCATGGACAACAATGCGTAAAAGAAGATATTTCATCGAGATGTCTTCTCTATACGTAGTAGAACATGAATGGGGAGATCTGACTATTTGGATCATATTCGGGACCAACGGCTTAACGTGCTCATAAATGTATAACTGACTGGTAATAAACCTATCTCACTCAGTTACGAATTACATTCAATCAACCCTTAATTAATTAACAGTTACTACGAGTAGGTACCTATAACCTACATATATTAAGGTTATGGCAAGCATCCATTTCGCGGGCAAGGTTGTAATATCTCGGCGTATCGCGTTTCAAAGTTTCATCTTCATGAGAAATTCGATTAACTGGATCTTAACTCGTTCGTATGACACGTAACCATGCCATGTGGCACAGATATTTAAGTTAGATTTATTGTCAGTAATGGAACTTTGTTTTTGGTTTTAAACAAAAAAAAGGTAATTAATTGGGTTTTGCCGTATTCGTCCTATGACGTTTCATCCTCATTATTCATTCAACCTAAAACAGTTTTCCTCGTTCAACCTATAGAATTATTTTGGTTTATTTTCTTAATTAATCCTAAATGTATTCCTTATACACCCCAAGATGACTATTCCAATAAAAGTATGGCTAGCAAGCAAATCAATAATAATTAATCAATTAATTACGCGCGGGTGAAACCGCAGACGGAAGACTAGTGGAAAATAAATACATAACGTTATAATGGAAATCAGCTAACCAATTGGCGGTATAAAAGTTTATATAAAAAAAATATATTTATTATACATACAGACGAATTGAGAACCTCCTCCTTTTTCGAAGTCGGCTAAAAATAGATAGAAATATGATTATTTAAAAAATATGCATGGACATGTTAATCTGCTCAACCGCACTTAATTTGTATTATATTTGACATAATTGTAATATTGAGATTGATTAAAAAAAGGCATAACTGCTGAGTTTCTTGCGGCGTCTCTTCTCAGCACACCATTCACGTCGAGGCGCTGGTAGGGCGAAAAAAGTTTTGACGTGCAATAGAATTTACTAAATGGATCAAAGTGCTGAATAAATTATTTCTATTTCAATTTCAATATTTCAGTAACATAGGCTATATTAAGTACTAGGTAAATATTGGTCCCTATTTATGTTTACCCGTGCGAAGCCAGGACGGACCGCTAGTTAGATATAAGACATTTTCTTAATTTTAAGTTCATTTAAAAAAGTGATAATTTGTGTTTAAACTTATTACACCAGGTAAGTGTCTCTTTTTAATAAATGTTTTATTTGATTATATTACTTTTTTCAGTACCTTTGCGATTTTCTTTGATAGAAAAACCTTAACAAAATAATGTCTGAACTTGAATTATAAATAAATATTTTGATTCTAACCGTACACAAAAATCTTATGTTTTTAGAGAGATTTTGTGATAGGTTGAACAAGGAATGTTTCTGGGGTGAATAAGGAACTAAAAAAATAATTATTTTTGTGGGTTGTGTAAGGAATAAAATGAGGTTGAAAAAGGAAAAATAATGAGTAGGATGAAACGTCATAGGATGAAAACGGCACAACCCGAATAAAATGAGGTTGAAAAAGGAAAAATAATGAGTAGGATGAAACGTCATAGGATGAAAACGGCACAACCCAATTAATTATTGTATTCATTTTGTTGGATGACTAGTTTCTAAAGTTCTGATACGTCCCGAATAGTTGTTTTAAAATAAATAGCAACATTGTTTTTACCAAGAGAAGTCGTGTACAAAAAATTAAATTACGCAGTGCTAACAATCTTATTATTCGTAAACCTAGAACTAACTATGGAAAAAGAAACATTGAATTTGAAGGAGCTCAGCTTTATAATAAGCTTCCGATCTGGGTCAAAAGTGCACAATCAATGGGAGCTTTCAAAAGATTATTAAAAACGTATATAAAAAATAACTAAAAACAAAATATGAATTACAAATAAAATCTACTGTGTAAAGTTTATTAAATATACATGTTAATAAAAACATATAAGTATTGCTATTTTATACACATATACATATAATTAGATAGGTTCAAAAGTAAATAATACAATAAAAAACATTGTAAAATGTTATCAGACAAATTGTAAATGTTTAAACAAAAATAAAATATTACAGATGAAACAAAGGCCTTACATCCATACTTAGAAAAAAAAAAACATATATACATATATACCGCTTTTGTTAGAATAAATATATTATATATATATAATACGTTGATAAATCATTAAAACTATTTTGTAGAATGAATACGTGCTGAACTTAGCAATGCCACATCTAGTCGTAATGCATTCGTCGTGGCTCCATGTAGCGAGCCCGTTCATTCTGTTGAGAACAATATTATCTGCCGCTATGACGGTAAACCTTGCATGATTTTTTATAAACTACCGTAAAGTATTTTTTTAAGTCTGTAATTATTGTTAGCGCTAGATTGCCATGTTATTGTAATTTTAGTTAATAAGTTATATTTGTTTCTCAATAAGTGAATACCATTGTAATTCTAATGAGAAATAATAAAGTTCTTTAACCATGTTTTTTAGGGTTCCGTAGCCAAATGGCAAAAAACGGAACCCTTATAGATTCGTCATGTCTGTCTGTCTGTCGGCCAGTCTGTCGCAGACACTTTTAAATAAAAAAATCTGTTTTAGATCATAAGAATATTGCAATTAATGACATTAGACTCAAAGATATAAAAATAAGTAAAAAATAAATAAAAGGTGACAAGACAGCAAAATTTCCTCGAAACGAGGTAGCTATCATTATTGATTGATATTATCAATAAAAAACTTTTAATGGATAACACACACTCAAGCAACCAACAATTAATTATCATTTACTAACCATCAATCCAAGCGATGACAAGTAAGTCTGCGGGTAAAGATAAACTAGATATGCCCTGGCGATACATCAACCCTCTCTGAAATTGGCACCAAAATTTAAAGCGACATTCGCTTGTGATCACAGCGACGGCACGTTGAAACGTACGTCTTGTCAAACAAAATAATGCCACAGTATTCTATTGTCGAGGCATATCTAAAGATTTAAATCTATACTAATATAGTAAAGCTGAAGAGATTTTTCGTTTGTTTATTTGTTTGTATGAACGCGCTAATCTCAGGAACTACTGGTCCGAATTGAAAAATATTTTTGTGTTGGATAGTCCATTTGTCAAGGAATGCTTTAAGCTATAGTACGAGTGCAAAAGTTGAAATCCATGAGGACGGAGTCGCGGGCGGCCGCTAGTCCATGATACATCTAATGTCTCTGCGTATTGAGAATTGGAGTTTCATTCCTTCGGGAAATGCGTCCATTAGTGGTAGAACTTAACGAGTTCGCACGAAACGTAACTTTGTGGCAATTTGCTGCCGCTTCTATTACTTATCGATAGGGCGGAACATCTTAAGATAATTGGGTGTATCACATAAAAAGGTTATCTTTGAATAACATTTTTATGTAAATATATTTTGATTAATATAATTTGATTAATATAAATGTTTTTCGAGAAAGTTTAATGAACCTTTCATGATTTATTGAGAGGCCAAGTATTTTTTGCGGAGTCAACATTAATAAATGTTCTAACTTTAGTGAGTACTAGTGCTAGGCTATAAAATTCTAAAGTCTTATGTCATTATGTGGGTTCAAAAAAGGACATCTTACAACTGACATTATCATAATGATGCAATAACATTATTTTGTCCTCTAGTTTTGTATAACGCCTACAATACATATACACTTATATAATTTCCTCGAAAAATGGAGTATCCAAAACAAAAAAGAGTCTTTCGTTTTGAATCAGTTGTTCCTTAGATAAACACTAACCAGTAAAAAAAACTCTTCAGCTTTATAATAAGTATTTGTTTAAGTCATTATGTCACTTTGGGTCGCTGCGCCATCGCAGTAAATAAGTCATTATATACGTCCCTTACATCATGCCCTCAAGTATTCAAACCATTTGACCAACGTAACAATCTTCCATGGTGACATATTTTGGAAAGGTCATCGCCCTGATGTAAAACATTTAGAAGCTAACACTTTATTGTGCGAAAGTTTTCATTACTTCGTGTTAACGTAATTTGTTAGAACATTGAAACAAGTAAAACTTTTATTCAACATCTTGCCTTGCTCTATCTAGATTTTAAATTTAGTTATCGAGTTTCTATTGTTTAAGGTTGACAATGTCTGCTTTAAGTTGAATAGGGAGCGGACAAATTATAAAGCTATCTTAAAACTTAATAATCAATTACTTTTGGACCTGTGAGAATAAGAATATAATAAAGTAACAATAATCAGGAATACGGCATGATTATTTAATGAAGATATATGAGTAGTGAGGTTCAAATCTCGGTTCGATCTTCCGTGGGTGTATATCATAGAAGTTGACTGTGTAATGAGTCAAGTTTTAAAAAGCCGTAAATTCTGAATTTCTCGAATATCACTATTGCTATGGAAACTACTTTGTCTAATCTCCTGGAACTGAATTCGGTGCTGTATATCATCCTGAATACTAACTGAAACTGAAACTAAGAAAAAAACATGCCATAAATCATTATGGTGCATATTTGAAATAGCTTCTAATGCCAATGGTCAAATGTTTCAATGGGATCTATTTAATTGAGAGATTCGGTGGACCTCGGTTAACCTTGTAACCGACAGATTCCGATTACTTCCAATCGCTCCCCTCCTACGTTTAAATGATTGCAACCAATTAGTCAATGTCCGCACAAATGTTGGTACCATTTTCTTTAGGAACCGTAGATTGTTTTCAAATCGACTATTAGCTTTAATGAGTCTTCAATATTATAGAATTTGGGAATTTCCTTGGAATATTGTGTAGTAAGGCTATGCTTTTTGGCCTAATAGTCGGTATCACATTTTTGGCCTAAGTTAGGACACAACAAATTGGCGATGGATTTAAAATGTTAACTGGACCATATAATCGTATTACTGAAAATTAACAGCTCATTACGTATCAAATCGGTATGTATTGAATCCTGTTATGGTCATAGCATTTCAAATGAAGTTCCTATTGCACATTGGTGTCGGATTAATGTGATTGCTGATGAGCAGCTAAAATTAAATCGACAGAACAATGCTATTTTGTGAACGGAAAGTAAAATAATAAAAAAGAAAAGCTCCGGACACGGAAAAGTACACAAGAATCGAAATAAACATCCAATAAAACGTGTCGACAAGATTTTCGTTTCGTGGTCATTAGTTACGCAAGACACAGACTTATGCCAATATACATAAATGCCATTTTGGAAAAGGCGAATGAGGAAAAATCGCGAAAATATTGTTTAAGGTTCTACTGATTTAAAATTCATGTTCGCCAAGCAGGTTGAATTTTTACGCGGAAGAAACACGAATAAATTTATTTGATGATATTTGAACGAGATTTTGCCAATCTTTGTTAATTTACTTCCGCGAAAAACGTAGGTATGTGTCGTATCCGTATTTACGAATTCGCCAACATAAAATGGGACTTCGTAAAGTAAACTGCTTGCAGAAAAATAACTTCACTTTTGTAGATCAATAAAATTAGTCTTCCGGCCCAAATGTGTAGGTAGGTTAGATTAGGCTTATGTCTTTTTGTAAGCTTTATAGAGTTTCGGTTGACATTTAAGATTAAAAATCCATTAAAGTTTTACTAAACGACGGGCGTTTGTGAACTGGCGGATTCAATCAAATTATTAACAAATTTTTTTTTCGGATATTGGAGAATTTCTTGAAGGAAGTTAAAAAAATGTTTTACATAATATAAAATTAGACGGCGCGGCGTCTAAACTTCTGGTAAGCAATATCGTGCCGTTTTCACGAGAATAAAATGAATATTTTGCGTATGGCCCAACAATTTGTATGTAAGGTAATATGTACTATGCAAATAAAATTGAGGGATCGGCCATAGTGCCTTCAACTATATACATAGTTTAAATCATAAGATAGTCAATAACTTACCAAATAAAAATTCTACAAAACACAAATTAATTATTCATAAATTGATTAAACAATGTTACGCTTTATTTTATTTTTCCGTTACCAAAAAAAAAAAAATATGTCGCTATATGGAATCTAATTAAAATTCCTGGAACAGTAAGTCTGCATTCTAAGAATTGTCAATTAAGAAAATCTTCAAAGTATTGAATACAAATTAATTGGGTTGTATATTTTACCGAAAAGATTTTGTTCTTTTCCAATTTAGCAAATTCGGATAACTTCTAATGAAAAGCGATTCCAACGAGTTCTTCAAGTTAGGTATTTTTAATTACCCGGAAATGTTCTCGTAGATCCATAGATTTAAATCGTAAGATGCCATGACACGAGAAAACTATGCCATTTTTTGACAAGGCTTTCAGCGTTTCGACGTTTTGTCACCGGGATAAAAAGCAACGGTCGCTTCAAATTTTAGTGCTAATCACAGAGCGGGTTGAGCTATGAGGAAAGCATATCTATCGATTTGAATCTATGCTTAGATCGGAATTCTCGTCATGGACGGATAAATACATTGATGTGAATGCTACCGTACTTAATATAATTATTCTCCTGTCCGTGCATATTAACCCTCAGTAGAGAAACGTTATTGGATCATGATTCCAATACCATTGTGATCAGACTACGTGATTGTGTACCGTGTTAATTTGATGTCGTAGGTTCAATTCTCGTGTTGAGCAAAGTTTGTGTAGGCTATACTAACACTGCTGAGGTTTGCGATCCATCCGCGTTTGGTAAGCGTGGTGATAAAAAGCAGTCCATACATCATAATGCCGATGAGCTTTTGTTTGCTTATAGGCATTTCTTGACTGATACCTGATACCTTTATTTTTTGGTATAAGAGCGATGGTGGCCTAGTGGTACAGACCGTGCCTCACATACGTGAGGTCCATGGTTCGAATCCGGGCCCACACCTCTGGAATTTTTGAATTTATGTATGGATTTGTGCCAAAAATTGAAGAATAGTATTCGTGTATAATACATAACAAAGAGGAACGTATGTAGTCTTTTCTTTAAAGTTTCAATGGGAGGTGTGGTATAAAAATGTCTACATATGCATGTCTAAGATTAGATAATATATGTCGCATCCGGTCATGAGTACGGACACTAAACGAAACGCAAGTGCGCCTCCTAGTGAACCGACAACGCAACTACGCAGACTTCCGGGGCGCGCTTCAACAGAGTCGTGGCGCTGGGTCCGATCACGAGGGAGCTCACTTTGGCTCGGGTCGTCGAAGGGGCAACACGTCGCCACGGAACTGTTCCACGTTTCACTTAGTGTTCAGAGCTGTGTATAGTGACCTATAATAAATCGACGGCACTGATATCAAGCTACTTCTCATTTGCACGATACTCACATTCGCCCACACTATGTTGGAAAATACATCTTGATCCGACATCAGAAGTGAGATCGAATCGTGCAAATGAGCGTCGCGGCGAAGAAATCGAAAATTAGCAGCAAAATGCAGTTGAATTATAACTGCAACGTCTAAAATTGTGCTACGTCACTGTAATTGTGAAAATGAACAATGTGCTACGGAAAATGACGCAATGGATGGAAAATGTTTCCTGGGTGCAGAGCAGAAGAATCACGGCTTTATAGCTCTCATACAAGGAATGCTGACGCGTACGTAGTGAAGCTGCGACACATCGATATCTCGAGTACGAAAGCGAGGTAACGATGGACGAGCACAGCGCGAAAGCGGCGGCAGTGACTAGAAGAAGGGACGAGATGACCAGCGCGGCGGCAGCAACGTGGCGACGACGTTGCGGGGCCTGCTAGGGGCCAGCGCGAGTGCAGATCGAGCGAGCGGCATGGATGTTGAGCCGTCGTCAGAGTGCACTTGGAGCATAATCCGGTGAGCTGTATTGTTTTCTTAATTTTAGTGCTGAATGCTCGTTGATAAACGAAGTTGAGAAAGTGAAAGTTTAAAATCCGCTCAAGTAAACGAGCTTACAATGTTGTTGCTAAAACTGATGTTGGGTAGACCCAAGTAACCTGTGCCTACGTGCCATTAGCGAGCAATCAGTACCTACCTAAAAACCTGTTATGTAAGGTTTTATGTTGCGTAATGCTCTAAAAAGTAATCCTGCGATTTTTATGCTCTCTTCACCGGATAGTTATTTACGAAGTGTGATCATGTTAGGTAGTGATATTTTAAAGCCTAGGATTTTCTGTTAGTCTGACGACAATTGAGTGACAGTTTTGAAGTAAGTACAGTTAGTCGTGGTAAATTTGCAACAACACGGTTTAAATTAATTTGATTTGGAACTGTAGTTTTGAGGCAAATCTAGACTTTCAGAACTTTAGCGATTCATTAGTGGCATACCTAAAACGCGAGTCAATACGGGCACGGGCAAGTTTAAAATTCGATGAGCGGGCAGTCATTGATAGTCTAGTTGTTCTCAATGCAATAGCTTTGTTCTTCTAGCGAAGAAGCGGCTTGTCAAACGTAAGGTCTACGTTTATTCTGTCTATGCGGATTCAGTACGAAAACGAAGTTATACCCCAAATATAAGAGGCCATTTAAGGGTATTGAGTTGGTCGATGGTAATAATCATTTCTTGTTAAAGGGTTAGATTCTAATGAACATACAAGTAGTCCATGATGGACTGAGAATTATGCCTGAAGATTAGTTAGTCGTAGGCGAGTTGGTTGATCAAAGTAATGATCATGTATCTGAAGTTATTGACACATTGCGTGATTAAGTTCGGTGATACTAGTTTAGTGTTGCTAAAGTTCTCGATGGAGGCACTGATAGCATAACGCTTGAAGGAGGCGTTTTGCTCGTAGTATAAGAAGCACAAAGAGAACATAGTGGCGGAAGGTCTTATGTGTCTCGACGTGTACGGTCTATCATATTGAATCGCGATATGTATTCAGATGTGTAGTGTGTACTTATGGGTTACGATTTGATTTAAAATAGTAACAATTAAGATATCCTTAGAGGTTACATTCCACTGTAGCCTAGATTAAACCTTTCGTTATCGGTAAATTTGATTGGTGAAAATAAGATGAGCGTGTCAGCGCGATGGCTGAAGAAATTATTACACACTTTGACAATATTTACTTGACCAACAATTGAGTAAACGGGGTTTTAATTAAGTTAGACGGAACTCATTTTTGGTTTTAGTTGACTCAATAGTATGCAAGTCGCTCAGATTGTTTACACCTTCGTTGCATTCGTAGACGTAAGCGTAAAACACCGGGTCAAATTTCCCGTTGCTGTGCGGCCACGCTTGTGAGTGGCATGCGTTTAGCTCGAAGATGTAAACGATAGCTGTTGGTTCGCGGGTCAGAAGCGCTGTTCTGTGAAGGGGTGCCGAATGGAGGACCCTTGAGTGTGGCACATTGAGATGTGGCTGTGAGTGATGACCGGGTAGTGGTCATTGGGTGCTGGATGGAAGCATCTGATTGGCAAAGTATTGCATACTACGTTGAGTTCACTCTCCATTATGAGTAAAGATTTATTATGATTTGCGTACCTACGAATATTCAGTCGGTTGTTAGTAAAGTCACGTACTAGTTAGTAAACAGTTATCAAGTTAAATTTGATTCCAATGAAAAAGGCCCATTAAAGTCATAAGATCGTGTTAGGAAAATGCCTTATGACCAAGTACCCACTGGTACCCAGGTAGTAGAGAAAGATGAAATTAATGAGGAAGTAGCAATTAGTTAATTCCATGCACAGGATCTCGGCTCGTTGGGTCGGAGACTGTACCAGAATGCTGTAGCCGTATGCCTAGTAGAAATCGGTGTCTGCTTTGGGTAGTCCGTGGGTTGGCGGGAAAGCAGTAGTTCTGGGTAGTACAGTCGGATCTTGCCGCGAAGCAAAGATCATAATGTTGAGTTCCCTGGGGGAACGTTGTGTGATAGCTATTGTGAAAGCTATAGACCACGAGTGTGATGCCTGGTGCGATGTGATTACCTAATGTGATAATGGTTTTGATCGGTTTAAAGTTATGTTTGCTTTATGAAATTAAGTTGTGCTCAAGGTCAAAGTACATGGTCAAAGTGCATCTTTTCAAGATTAAGTTTCTGATCAAATTGGCTTAAATTCATTAGTAGTTGGTCAATCGCTAAACTATTCTTTAATTTTGGTTTTTATCTCGGAGTTAACTTAATAGATCTAGCTAGAGATAATAATTGGGTTCAAATAGTAGATGTGGTACCAATCCTCAAATAAAAGACCAGAGTTCTATTTTCTGGATGTAAATAAAGATTAGATAAAGCAGGATCGGCCGAACGGAGAACTTTGCGGTTTTCTTTGATTTGCAGGGTTACACACGAGGACGTGTGTCACGCAGGATGGCCGTGTCGCATCCGGTCATGAGTACGGACACTAAACGAAACGCAAGTGCGCCTCCTAGTGAACCGACAACGCAACTACGCAGACTTCCGGGGCGCGCTTCAACAGAGTCGTGGCGCTGGGTCCGATCACGAGGGAGCTCACTTTGGCTCGGGTCGTCGAAGGGGCAACACGTCGCCACGGAACTGTTCCACGTTTCACTTAGTGTTCAGAGCTGTGTATAGTGACCTATAATAAATCGACGGCACTGATATCAAGCTACTTCTCATTTGCACGATACCCACATTCGCCCACACTATGTTGGAAAATACATCTTGATCCGACATATATTTATCAACTCATTACGTTAATGAAGACAGTGCTGTACAATCCTTCATAATACATAGTTTCATTCATATAAGGACCCACCCGAGGCCTATGTTCAGCAGTGAACGGCAAAAGGCTAATTGATTGATTGATTTAGTTTATTTTGTTAATATACTTATACTTCGAAGGGATATAAAGTAAAGTAGGGTATAAGCCTGTTTTTTTTCGTGATGATATGTTTTCGATACATTTTTCAGTATAACCGAGACGTATTTTGGCCGACGCGAGAATGGTATCCTTGACGTCGAGACCAGTGAACCATCTTTTGAGGGGGACCCAACACACGCCACCATAATGAACAAAACTCTTCGGCTTTATTACTTAAATGTAATAAAGTATCCTTCCTAAAAGCAAAACTTTTTCGCAACGCAAACAATGGTTCACTGGTCTCGACGTCAAGGGTACGATTCTCGCGTCGGTAATGTACAATGTACATACATAGGTTCATAATTGGTAGAGGTTCCTACATTAAATGGTGAAAATATTATCCCTATATAGTTTTCGGACAAGCTCGAGTAACTGCAAAAATCCCCTCTTGGGCTCCCTTAGTAAGGCTCATCATCATCATCATCAGCCTAACGCAGTCCACTACTGGACATAGGCCAGGCTACTAAGGCTCAAATTGAAATAAATATTTTCAAGTTTAGAGGAAGGCTTTAAGCTATCCTATAACACTAACCGAAACCGAAATCCACGCGGACGGAGTCGCAGACAGCCGCTAGTATGCACATAAAATCCTACGCACATTGTTTTAATCCTAATCATGGTGTTTGGGACCCAAACCTTTTATGATTTACGTGACTATGTCCTCGTAACATTTGTTTATTATAACAATAACCTCTGATTAGTTTCGTCCGAACGAGGCTGTAAACTGTTTATGACTACTTAACGTAAGCGATTGTGCCTGATTTACTCGAGACACATACGTTTATGCGATTTCGTATGGCGTGGTTTTTCTACATAATATCTACGTTACATTCTAAGTATCAGTTTTACTTTTTCCTATCGGAGAAAACAACGCGGCGGCAGGATCTCGGAAATCTATACTTCTCATATTATAAAGTTGAAGATTTTGCTGGTTTGAATATTTTTGTGTTGGATAGTACAGTCGTTGCAGGAAGGCATTAAGCTATATAAAATGTTGTACGGAAACTGAAAACCACGCGGACGAAGTCGCGGGCGGCCGCTTGTGTTGTGTACTAGTTTTTACCTGATCCTGTTTTGTGATAAATATCCTAACCCCTAAATCAGTCCAAACACTACCTGTATACCAAATTACGCAAAAAAAAACCAATCAGTAGTTTCAGCGTGCTTGACGAACAAACATTCTAACACTCAAACTTTCACATTTATAATATTAGTATGATTTATATTTTATACATTTATCCCATAATTGCGTTTATCTCGTCATCATCCATTTGACCAACTGGTTTTTACATTGGACGGATGGCCATCTGATCTCCTTAACCCTTACAAGGGAAATCAATTTTGGATCATAACCAGTAACCAACGGCTTAACGTGCCTTTCAAAGCTCAGAATCATCATTCTTATCAGACAAAAAAAAACAGGTGGTGCAAGCCGACGTCCTTATGAAACTGGGAAAACCTCACAAAGTGAAAATGTTTTTCGAGGCCCCAGTGCTCTTACCAGTACACCATAGGGTAACAAAGTATTTTTTTTTTCACCCATTACTAAAAAGTTCGGTGAAACAGCATTCCGACACGATCGTAAAGAGTTAGAGATCAGGTAGGCTAGCCAAGATGCCACTTGGACGAATTCGCCATACGCTTTCGTAGCGACTTATATCTCCATCCCGCTCACATAAATAGTTAGTGTACGGGCAATATAAGTCGCGACGAAAGCGTATGGCGAATTCGTCAAAGTGGCATCTTGGCTACGGGCCCAGGTGGGCTAGCCTCTTGGCTATATGTAAAATATAGCCATCGTTGCGAATTATATCTCAATCCCGCACACGAAGCGATATTTTTGCTCGAGCTAAATGGCATCTTGGCTAGCCCACCAGTATATAACCAACAGCGTAACGGGTTTTCGTGTAATAACATCACCTAATTTGCAAAACATACAATATTATGACTTGCAGTTCATCACACGAAAACATACGGCGAAAGCAAACATTAACTTAAATACTCGTATATTATTCAGAGCGTACACATTACCTCAAATGCATATTTTATTCAGAGATGTAAGCATTCAGAGTCGTACTAATTAATGAGTACAAACATTTTCTCGTGAAAGAAAATATATCAAAGCTTTCTCAAAAGTTTTAAGCAATGTTCCAGTTCATTAAAAATCTCGGTCTTCGGACGGAACGACTTAGGAAACAATTCGGTGTGCTTCTTTTAGTTAATTAGTTAAATAACATGTTTGTGATTCTTGATGATCTTCCGACCTTAGTATTCGAATATTATTATTTGTAGTCAGTGGTTTAATTTACAGGTGAAAGAAGAATAACAACGGCAAAAGAATATAAAGCCGAAAAAGCTAGAAGGATGTTATTATCATTGTTATATTTGACGTATAACGCGGCTTTTATCTGGATACATTACTTGGAAGCTTTGTAATATGGATGGACAAGGAATATTACTATGTTTTCTTTTATGAGTGGAGTCCTTGGATGAACTAATAAAAATGTTCATGTACTACACTTTTCCTCAGAAAGATATAAAATGGAAATTCATGTTGTAAAGTTCTTGGTTTCTTGTAAACATAAAAATTCAGTGCTACCTATTTTTTTGATGGCACAATGTTCACAAATTCGCTTAAGATCCATAAAGCCTGTAGCCATCGGCCATAAAATTAAGCATAAAAATTGTATAGGTAAATGAAGGATTATATTTTATCTGTGGTTCCAACAGATCTGTTTTTTCTATATATCGAATCATGATTTTAATCCGCAAAAATAAAATGAACTTTTTTTAAATTTTTGGAGGAGAGTAGGGTTTCAAGAATTTAGGATTTATAATCTTAACATATTAAATGAACGAGTTTAAGTTAAGTATGTCATACAACTTTAAAATATGCAACAGTTTTGATGCGGATGTTTGAAATAGATAGAATGTTGCAAGAAGAGGGTATGAATGTACAAAATATGTATAATATACCTATGTAGATAAATACTTATCTTTTCCGAGCGAAGTTATGGCAGACTGTTTGTAATTATTATAGTTTGAAAAAAAAAACATCTTTCTAACGACAGCGTGATTTCAAATGATTGAGGCCTTATATGTCCTTCTGTCAGACATATATAGGCGTATACGTTACTTTTCTTCAAAAGAACGAGAGCTTTGTGTGAAAAATTCAAGATCCATTTTATGCAGGCAGAGCAATGAATCGAGGACATCAAGATCCGTGGTATTTAGACCACTAGACCAATTAGTAAGATATGCTCTAATCCGATTCTACCTTTGAAACTCTGAAGCTGTCGAAATTCTCGAGCTAGGGAATACGAGTATTTAGTAAGGACAACCGTCTTGATTTCCATATTAATTAAGTTTGCGTCAGCCAGCCGTCACCAGAGTTTACCCATGTATGCAATTAATTTTCCAAGGGCCCTTCAATATGACGTGGCAATGACAACCTCTAATATACATAAGAATGACCTGTAAGCCGAGTTTCGACCATCGTGATCTATCCTTACATCTACCAACTATGTGAGAAGAAGGTATTAGTTAAGTGGCGTTCCCCTGTGCTTTATCGTTCACTATTAATTGCTGTTACCAACAATTCCTGAAGGCAATTCCCGAGAATATCCTTAAGAGACTTCTTACGACACTTACGGGAAGAAATGTGGTTGTTCTATTTAAGCCGGTTCTACTAGGCACACGGCAGTCCACGTCACTTTTATACTGTTATTTTTCTCAGCAGGCCATTCAAGTCGAAGTGCTAGTAGGTAAAAAAGGATATGATGCAAAAGAATTTCTATGTAAATCAAATTGCAAAATAAACTACTTTGACTTTGACTCCTTGATAGATTACTGATTTCCGAAGTCTCTTGTAGAATAATTCAATATTTAAAAAAAATAATTAACGAATAATAGGAGTCAAACACCAATTGCCTAGTCCCAAAATAAGCTTGAAGCTTGTACTATGGATGCGAATGGATAGACTCTAGTACAATTGCTGTTTTTCATCACACAAACATTCGGCCCTTTGAGGTTTCGAATCCGCGACCCTAGGTTTTGTAGCCTCTGACCATTCCCAGCGACAATTTTTGACAATAGCTACATATATAACAGCCAGTCTGAGGCTCTGATAAATACATAAGTAACTCATAACTCATATGAATTTACCTCTCCATTTCATTTATAAATAATTTATAAAGTTAACTTTCTATTAACGTTTCGTTAAAAAAATGTTAAGCCATAGTTAAACTTACCTGAAACTGAAAGATTCTTCTCCCAACGACTGACCATGACAGATCCCATTGGTCTTGACACTGAATTTCAGCGAGTCTCAGTTGCGATCGGTCACCGGGAGGCACAGCTCGTGTCGAAACGCGACGACTCCGGCCGAAGTTTGAATACGTGCACGAGCGAAAATACATGACAATAAGTGGATAATACATGACAATAAGTGAAAAATGAACACATGAAATAAGTGAAAAATTAATACATGACATGAGAAGTACTTTGGTGACCGTGAGATGTTATAGTGCGGTATAGGTAAAGTTTGTGGAAGTTGTTTGAACTTTTACAGAGGATTTTATTTTGGAGGCGGTGGTTTTTCCTTTATTAAAATTGGCTGTCATTTTCAATGTTGTTTATGTTACTAATTTAAAAAAAGTTGTTAAATATTTACGAAATGAAATAACAGAGTCAAATGATTAGTTAAATGGCATTTATTATGTCTAGAAAAAATGGTAAAATGTAATTGTAAATAGTTTAATAAACAAGCTTGTTTTTTGTTATTCAAAGGGCTTTAAATTTAAGAAAATCTATGCTCACCAGAAAATAATAGTAATCATGTCAATTAAGTAATATTGGCTACTGCCTTAATACAAAGAAACTTCTTGCTAAATACGTATTGACAGTGCTCAAACGAATCTTCATATACTTTGTACGACCCGGGACTTAAGGACTTAAATTTTCCAAGAGTGAGTAATATTTCACCTACAAATTGCAACGACGCATCTGAAACTCCTAAGGCGTTGTGTATGTAAGTTAAATCTCCCATTGCTTTACATTAAGGGAACCAAATACACATTTTAAAGTTTTGTGAATGTTAAGTGCATTTTTCTTTTTGATATTTAGCCTATTTACGTCCACTTCAGATTCATTGCCTGTAGAAGTATAGAAAAAATAAAATTTATTAAGCACCCTACGTAAAGTGTTAGGTAGCAGACATTATGTTCGTAACTTCGTAACTTTTATTGCTACCAAATATGTACCTCAATGGACACTATTTGCATGTAATAAAATCTTATATCTTAGCCCGCAGCATCTTATCTTGTATGCGAATATTATCTGCTAATCTTTTGTCTTATAGCAAGCCAATGTTGTTATCTATAATGCTTATTACTCATCGGGTTTCATAAAATTAAAAAAAATGGTTAAACATAAAATCATCATAACCTTGGTTCCTATAGGAGAAGCGTTAGGAAGTATCTCGCGTGCCGGTATGGCGATGCCTGCGGAAAGGATACCACTTTGGTACCGCATCCGTTGTCATGGCAGTTAGGGCTCCACTTTTGAGAAAGAAAAAAAAACAATTTTTGACAAAAGCCTTTGAGTATAGTGCCTAGCAGTGTACATTTTTTTATGAACTATCCTTTTTACATTACCTCTCGATCCGCACTGAACCAGGTTGATGGTTTAACGCCTGATCTTCCTATCCATTCATAGTAAGCCCCTTTTACCAGCATTGTAAGTTAAAAGGATGATGATGATGATCTTCCTATCCATTCATAGTAAGCCCCTTTTACCAGCATTGGCAATGTTAACAGGCTGATGATGATGATGAAGGTGATTTATGTATACACTTTTTCGCTGGGAAAAAATGGTAATGAGGTTCACTGGATTCCGGCAAAGTCGGAATAAACCCGGATTCTTCTAGCCGCAATCTGGCAATGAGGCGCTGGGTAATGAGTTCACATTTGTATATATTTTGTGGCTCATTAATCATAAATGCGAATACTCATAATACTCAAAATACTTGTTTTGGGTTCAAGGCTACATAAGGTGTGAAAGATGTCCGATGCTTACTCATGCGGAATTTTACCACCCTTAATTTTCTTTATTTGTTTATTTATTCATTCATTGCATACACATGAAATTAATGTGAAGTTAAAACTCAAACTAATTTATATGCACCCTGTTACGGTATGGCAACACGATAATATTTTATACGCTAACCCTATCCGTGTTGTTTTTTTGAAATAATAAGTTAACCATCATAAAATAATCATCGCCGACTAGATATTTTGTACTGACAGTTAAGAACATACCGTTTTGGAACAAATCATTGTGAGATTTTGAACCATGTAAAACTTTCCTAGATTTTTCTTTTTCTCCTTTGGCTGTATAAGAAGAGCTTTCGTTCTTCGTTTACTATCAATATAAATTGTTTAAGTTCAAATTAAAAACAATGCAAATGTATGCTCGTAACTTAATGCATGAAAATAATATTCAAATGTTATTATTTTAATAAAATTCATGGAAACTTTAAAGCTGGGCTGTAATAAATGGGATACTCATTGTTTTTATTTTTAGGGATTTTTTTTTAGTTTCTGTGTTCGTTTTTGTTTTTCATTGTACTCAGTGTTTGTACTTTTTACTGCAACAAATATATGCTTATATTCTCATTCATAAATTCGATTGCTTATTTATCTCAGCATAATGATAGAAGTCGTGCTATCTGTTGTTTATACAAAGTGCTAGAAATAGCCTAGGTCATCTGTTGTGGCTGGATTCGTTTGCCTAGCAAATTAAACATTGGGTAAAATACAGTGCTTGCAATATTTCGAGTAAATTGCTTTGCTTGGCTTTGAGTTGTTCTTAAATCACAACTGATAAAATCTCACTATTTTCCAATTCAACATTCATTTTAGTTAATTTTGTGGATGTTGAACAAAATTGATTTTCATAATTTGACACTTGAAGTATTTACTTACTCCATTATATTGTATAATGATAGCATTATCTTTGTAAGGTTTTGAAGAAGACTGTAATATATAGTCGGACATTTGAGCAATTTATTTATAGATATATAACTATATGGCTCATCTTAGGAGGGAAGGAAAACTCTGGGCCAAAATTACGGGCGATGACCCGCTCACCCACCAATTTAACCCACTGGTAGGTGAAGGGGTAACTCAAAATTTTTAATAGTGCCCGTCCACCCACCGCGTCACCTTCAGCGGAACTTTATTTTCTATACGTAATAACGTGACATAATAACGGAATGTGTCGTCATCCTCCATTTATATCTATATCTATACTAATATATAAAGCTGAAGAGTTTGTTTGTTTGTATATTTGTTTGTTTGTTTGTTTGAACGCGCTAATCTCGGGAACTACCGGATCGATTTGAAAAAATCTTTTTTTATTGGATAGTCCATTTCATGAGGAAGGCTTTAGGCTATTGTAAATCGAAATTCACGTGGGTGGAGTCGCGGGCGGCCGCTAGTTTAAAACAAATTACAAGGTTAGTCAAGCCGAATAACGGTCGCGTAATTTCGGTCTGGTGTATTTCTTCATCATGTTTTTAAGGTATACTAGCCCTGGCTTCGCATGGGTGCAACTTAATGTATCAGTGTTTATCTATTTCAAAACGCTTGTATTATACCTACATATAGACATTATTTAAGAACAACTCTATCTATTTAAAAAAACACATCAAAATCGTCGTCAAAATCTGTTGCGTAGTTTTAAAGTTCTAAGCATATATAGTGGCAGACACGACAACTTCGTTTTTTAGGGTTCCGTAGACAATTCGCAAAAAACGGAACCCTTATAGATTCGTCATGTCTGTCTGTCAGTCCGCCAGTCTGTCACAGCCATTTTCCGAAACTATAAGTACCTACTTTACTGTTGAAACTTGGTGAGTGGATGTATTCTATGAACCGCAAGAAGGTTCTCACGTTAAAATAGAAAAAAAATATTGGGGCTCCCCATAGTTATAACTAAAACAGGAAAAAACATGTCATTGAACATATGTGGGGTATCTATAGATAGGTCTTTTAAATGTTATTGAGGTTTCTAATATCACTTTTTTTTAAGTTAATACTTTGGTAAAAGACCCTTCCAAAGTGGAAAATTGTGTCCCCCCCCCCCTCTAACTTTTAAAATAAGAGGATGATAAAACTATAATAAATATATAATATAATGTACATTACCATAAGAACAACCAACAAAAATTGGTTTGAACGAAATTTAGTAAGTAGTTTTTTAAATATGTACGTCAAAAATAGAATTTGTACAGAACCCTAAGCGCGCGGGTCCGTCTCGCACTTGGCCGATTTTTTAAATTATGTAATGATGTTTGCCTGTAAAAGTACGGTGCCAAAATGATATATGAGTGTAATTCTTTAAAGAGAACCAACATTCACTGATTTATTACTGAAGGTAAACATTATTATCCTCACGTTAGCACATTACTCACGAAACAGCGAAAAGGAAATTGGCAAAATTTCCTCAGCGAATTCAATTGCTACGGACCCAAATACGTAAGGTTGTTAACAAACTCTTATTTTAAAAATAAACTTTACTCCAGTTAAATAAACCGTTCCTTACTCAATTTTCCTTAATTACGCGACTCCCGAACACTCGAAAGTTTAACTAATAGGCTAATATTATAATACAATGAGCTCGGATCAAAGTTTAAAGTAACCCATTATAGTTGTATTATTTAATTTGGATTCGTAATTTTGTAATGAAGTTTACAATTTAATTTTAGTCACAAATTACAAAGTTAAAGTTCTCTCACAAATTACAAAGTAAAAGTTCTCGTTTTGGTTGCGTAGTTTTTGATATTGTTCTTGAATTTTAAGAAGCGTAATAGAATAAGAACCCAGAGCCCCCAGACCTACGTCATTTTACCAAAGCTGAAATTTTGAGGATTGTTAGTATAATGTGTTATTAAGAGGTATGCGCACCCACTACCTTGAAAGCGGGGCCGTTTCTCAGGTAGCACGAAGTACAGGTAGGTACAAAGAAATAACTTACCTACGTTTAAGTAGCAAAGATCGTTTTCAAATTTGTTTTTGAGTATATTGTGTAGAATTAAAATTGACTATTGCGTAAAGAAAGCAGGATTGTAGTCGCATCCTGTCATAGCCTTGCTACTATAACGTAGTTTAGTACAATTACTACTATTTTTTATGTACCTGTACTTCGTGCGCACCCGCGGTATAATAACTCTTAACAACACATTATACTAACAATCCTCAAAATTACAGTTTTTCTATAATGACGTAGGTCTGGGTGCTCTGGGATCTTAGACTATAATGAAAATTACAATCACAGCTCCCGTGCGACTGGTACCACTACATAACTAGACTCAAATTTTGCCCGACCCAGGAATCGAATCTAGGACCTCGAGACTACGGCTGTGTACTTAACCCACAAGACCATCGAGGTGTTGTACATTATTTAGTACTGACAGACCTATAAGTCGCAAGTACCGTAAAAAATCAATCCTCTATTGATATGACGTAGCGAAACATCTTCCCATACCGTTCAGATCAGGAAAATATAAACGGTATGGAAACACATTAATATTCCATTACAGTATGGTCGTTAATTCACAAACAAATTTTATGTGAATAAATATGCCTGTTGGTATAAAGTTATGGGTATGAAATATGTGTATCAATTGTGTAAATGCCCAGTATGAGCTATGCGAGCGAAAGGGCAAACCGGAGGGGTTTTGTGGGTAGTGGGCGCTTATTTTGTGTGCCCGAGCCCCACACACGGTCGCGGGCTTAGCTAGCCCGCGGCGACATGGAAAGTCACTGCATTTCCCTCCGAAAAAAAAGGCTAGTAAAAACTGAAATTTAATTTATTGTAGGGACACAACATTGTATTTCGCTGACTTAGCGTATAAGACCGCGAGCGAGACTCAGGACGGCATCATCGCCAGTCGTTCCCCGTCGCGCTCCTAGCTAACTCGCATTCCCATCTCAACTCATTATAATTGTATTAATTCGTATCTAAATTCGTGTAATGAATATTTGGCAAATACAATCATTAGTGACCTTCGGACTTTTATTTATCTGCACCTTCTGAGAGTCAAGTTACGCACAGTAGTCAAGTAATAGCAACCCTAGTGCGTACAGTGGTGACCCCGACGAACATTTTTTGGGAACGGCTCAATAGTGAGTGGGGTGCGAGCATTATAGCTAGGAGCAAACAACTTCACGGACCGTTCGCAGTAACGAAGAAATAAGTGTAGTGCCCAGTGGAGAAGAAAATAATAGATAGTGATCAAAATTTCAAGATGGCTCAACCTTCAAAAAGCATCGAAACACCAAAAACCGAATTGGCAGGAGTATCAGTTTTCTCAAGACTACCAGAATTTTGGACAGATCAACCGCGTCATTGGTTTATTCAAGTTGAAGCAATTTTAAATCCTCAGCATCTCAGCGACCAGACTAAATACGACCTTGTTATTGGAAAATTAAGTAAGGAAGCGATTGGACAAATTACAGATTTATTAATGCAACCTCCAGAGACAGGAAAATACACAGCTTTAAAGGAAAAATTATTACATGTTTATGAAGAATCGGCTACAAGACAGATACAGAAATTACTAAGCGAGATGGAATTAGGAGATCAGAAACCCTCACAGTTATTACGGCGAATGAGAGAGTTAGCACGAGGTAAAATTCCGGATCCCACTCTCTGCATACTTTGGCAAAATAGATTACCAGCATCGACGAGAGCAGTTTTGGCAGTATCAGACAGTAAAAATTTAGACACATTAGCGAACACAGCAGACACGGTAATGGAAGCCACGAAACCTTTACAAATTTCGGATATCGAATCAAAATCAACTGGCGATTCAGCAGTTTTGGCAGAAATAGCAAAAATTAGTACACGCCTAGCCAATTTAGAGGCCGTACAACGACAGTAGTCAAGTAATAGCAACCCTAGTGCGTACATTATTAAAAACCAAAACGGTTACTAACTTATCCAAATAACAAATACATATCTCCCAAAAAAGGCATCCGCCTTACCCTAGGCACAATATTGCTAGTGTTTTGTAGGATTCCTTAGGCTTTTCTCGGGTTAATGGAAAAGCCCTGTAGGGTTAAGCGGGATTCCCTTTTTACCCACTTAACCCTACCTTCTAAGACGGCCGTAAATGTATCTAGCAACAGGACAATAAATAGAACAATAGTAGTTTATACTTTGATATGTCTTGTTTAGTACTAGTATGGACTAGTAGTACTAGTATGGACTACGCGGCACTTGTAACAAGTAAGTAAAGTATCAGCCAATTAATATCCCACTGCAGGTCAAAGGCCTCCATCATTTGAAATCATGTTTTCGTTACAAAAATGAGTTTTGGCTTAATCACCACGCTTGCCATATGACGATTGGTGATCACGAACCCGGGTTGTGTTCAGGAAAATCAACACAAAGTTTGCCCGACCCGGGAATCGAACCCAAGACCTCGAGACCAAGGCCCGGTAATTAAACTACTAGACCATCGAGGCGTTGTAAACAGTGATGCACCTGAAAGGCCAAATACGCGCCTTTACGCACACACTCTCTCAAAAGCAAGCCTGTCGTCATAGCGACCTGCTTATAAATCTTAATTTTTTGCATATCAGAACTTGAAATAATGCCGTCGTGTGTTGTTTGTTGTACGGTTTACCTTTCAAAGGTTCCAAGCTAGTGCTCATTACATTAATTTATGTTCCTTTTGAAACGACACTACATGTCATTATCGGTGACATTAACGTAACGCACACACATACGATACAGCGAACATTTGTGGCATCACGCCTTAGTGCGGAATCCTTACTTTTTTTCTAGTCCGCGATCTTGATTAAACGTTATAATTTTTTTTAATGTGTTAGAATTATTCATCATGCACATGTGCCAATGTAAATGACACAAACATGTTCAAAAATACAAAACCCAGTTGTGACATTTATTTCATTGCAGCCATATTCTCATATGTATAACAAAGTTTTAAAACATTTCCTCGGGACGGATCGGTCAATCGCCCAAAAGGGCGTCGATCCCTCTCCGCTCGGGTGCAAAGAAAACCACTCTGCTGGGATGTAAAGGAAACCGCAGGAGTTTAGTGGGTAGAGGGACGAACGCCTTTAGTTCCGATTTTCACATACGAATGCTGGCCTTAATGTAAGCTTTTGACGGGCCCGCTGGTCTAAATATCAGAGACTCTGGCTACAAACGCAAGGGTCGCTAGTTTGAATCCTGCTTGGGGCAAATGTTTGTGCGATAAACATCGGCATTTGTTACTGGAGTCATGGATGTTGCTTCCATTTAAAAGCTTCGACCTTATTGTAGAGTTAGGCAACTGGTATGTTAGTTCAAGGAATTTAATTATGTATGAAAAATATTTTGCGATATATCCAACTCGACTATTAAAGGTTGTGAAAATGAGTAAGTAATAAAAAAATCCTATATATCTTGATGTGTTATGTTATCCCAAGACTAGTAATAGGGCTCAACAACTGTAACTAGGTAATTTACTACTACATTGTAAATTGTATAAACCATTTAGATCATTATTAAATACTAGCGACCGCCCGCGACTCCGTCTGCGTGGATGTCGGTTATACTATAGCCTAGAGCCTTCCTCGTTACATGGACTATCCAACACAAAAATATTTTTTCAATTCCAACCAGTAGTTCCTGAGATTATCGCGTTCAAAAAACAAACAAACAAACTCTTAAGCTTTATTATAATAGTCTAGATTTAAATCGTATCTTTCCCCAGAGAATCCCCTGTTTATCTTTTTATTAGTTCTTCCCCGCGGCTTTGCCCGTATTATCAGGATTCTTGTTTTGTACTTTAATAAAGCCCCGTCACTACATAGTATAAAACAAAGTCGCTTTTTCTGTCATGTTGTCTGTTGTATGTCCCTATGAACGCTTAAATCTTTAAAACTACGCAACGGATTTTGATGCAGTTTTTTTTAATAGATAGAGTAACTCATGAGGAAGGTTTTTATGTATAATATCATCCATTAAATAGTGGACAAGTACCACGGGCGAAGCCGGGGCGGGCCGCTAGTTTAACATAAAATAGTTTTAATCATTATTTCAAAGTTGCATTTTATTTCTAAACGGCATGCGATAATACGAATACAATTTAATTGGATTGTCTCATTAAATGGCTTTCATAAATCTATTCTAAGAATTTGTAGATCTATCTTAATTGAAAACCGTTGTAATTCAAAGGCTCAACTGAATTTCAGAGGTTTGGAAGCATTCTAGAAATGTTTTATTCTATAAGAACCAAGTAAATCCTCCGTCTGTAAGGACATCTACACAAGTTAAACATATAAATCACAAAAATTCAATCTTCTTATATAAAAGTGGATCGCAAAATGTGTTGGTAAGCGCATAACTCAAAAACGCCTGGACCAATTTGGTCAATTCTTTTTTAAAATTGTTATTTTATGCCCAGGGATGCTTTTAGGGCAAGAAAAATTTAGGGACGAAACGACGGGACGGACCAAGTCGCGGGTGGAAGGCTAGTAATATAATATATTATATCTCTGTGAAACTAGGCTAACCAGATTTTAGTTCATGATACATTTTTGGTTAAATAGAGTCAAGCAACAGCATCCAATTGGTCTGGTTCCCCTTTAAGGGTTACGCAGGTCTGAAGGCAGTATCTTTACTGTGATAGCCAGACTCGCCAAATCCTGGATCATGGTCAAAGCGGACCTCGCACAGAAACGGGATAAACGCTAGGAGGATGATAAGAGTCAAGTAGCAACAAAGGAGATGACGCTACATACATAAAAAAACCAACGTCGACAGATTCTTCTTATATATGTCCGTTTTGATAGGGGTTTAAACAGGGTGGAATTTTGAAATGGATTTTTATTTATTTATTTAATCTTTATTGTACTACACAAAATATTGTACAAAAGGCGGACTTAATGCCTCATGGCATTCTCTACCAGCCAACCTTAGGGCAAATCAGAAAGTGAAGTAGGTAGTTCTGATCAAAATTAAATAACTATACATATACATACATATATACATACAAACATACATAAATTACTATACATTTATTAAATAACTATACTATACATACTTGAATAAATACATTATAAATAATAGATGATGCATGTTAACTACTGGGATAGTTAGTCGACGATTGAGAAGGATCCACAAGGAAGTACCTATGCACTAGAAACTTAAATGCTTGTTTACTCGGGGCCTGTCTAATACAGAGCGTTCCATAGTCTGATAACTTTAAGAGTGAAAGAGTTCGCTACAAAACCGGAGCGGTGAGAGGGAGTGGCAAGCGTTATACTGTTGGCAGATCGCAACTGCCGGTTATGTGTCGAACTTAGGAGTTGGAAATTAGATTTAAGATAAAGAGGATTTTGAAGGGTAACTATAATAATCGTTGTTACAAGAAAACGTTCTTAGGCCCTTATACATAACTTTTTGAAATAATTTGACCAGCATTCTCACATTTTGAAAAAAAGTTGCAGTCAGCGAAAAATTTTTAAATAGGCAATTGTTTGTGTCATTTTAATCGATTCTATTTCATGTAAAGATCAAATGACTCTATGTGACCATTTGAGGTTTGATGCAAATACAACTTTTCCCTGTAGGAACAGTAAGAAATAGAAAATAACAGCAGCCGCCCGCGACTCCGTCCGCGTGGTTTTCACTTTTCGCACACATAGGTATATACTATAGCCTAAAGCCTCTCTCGTCAAACGGACAATCCAACAAGAAAATAATTATTCAAATCGAAGCAGTACAAACTCTTCAGCTTTATAATATTAGTATAGAAGTATAGATAAGAGGAAATATACGGACAAAATGTATGAGAATGTTTTTTGCGATTATCAAATTCTACCATTGGCTGGTAAAAACTAAATACATATATTTAATGTATGTATATAATATACCCTTATCAAAACGGACATAAGAAGATTCTATCGAAGCAGGGTTTTTTAGCCATCTCCTTTGTCTTTTGCTGTCTCCTACCGTCAATCAGGTGGCGTGAGGTAAATTCGATATACGAGTACCTTAATACAAAAGAAAAAAGCTGCTTGGTAACAAGTCATTTTGTCCTTTCTTTTGCCAGGTGATCTATTATGAAATCAGTCGTAATCTTGCTTCATTCTCATAATTTGGTTGCCAAGGCTAAATGGAAGGCAAAACATATTTGTGTTATGTCTATTAATACTCGTCTGGGTGTTCTAAAGGTAGTAATATGATATTATAATACTTGGTCCCATTCTTAACAACGTGACTCTTATTAATGAAAACTGCTACTTTGAGACTTTATCATTATTATTTCCCTCAAGGGTCTGAATCTACCACACTGCCTAGTTTCCAAATTAGATTTTGTAATTTGTACGTACCAAAAATGACATGGAGACAGTTTAATTAGGACTTCACGTATCAGTACCTGCGATAATAATTAAAAATTATTGCTGTATGAATCCTTTCTCTTTAAAAAGCGTTCTTGTGTAATATTTGTTGTAAAAAATTATCACGTTTTAGCGTTACTTGTTCTTAATGCTTGACTAATTGTGTAGACAGCGCTTTATTTAGATTTGATTTTACTGTCGAGTCTCTGTTAGTAATTGGGTACGTTTCTAAGTGGCTTCATTACATAAATCACCCTAGTGCTTTTATGTGTAAACTAACGACCAGCCATTGCTTTCAACTTGTCCTACTGCAGAGCCTTTGCCTCCATCGTTTGAAACCATGTTCTCCTTATATGGAGGGGTTTTGGTTTTATCACTATGTTTGCCAATATAGGATATAGGATTGGTGAGCACAAACTCGAGCAGTGTGGAAAAACATACATCTTTTCCCGACCCGAGAGTCGAACCCAGGACCTCTAGTCACTTGTCATCGAGGCGTTTTCAATTTGACATTGTACATAAATATTCTATGAATCCTTCATCCGTTGAGATATCCGCAAAAAGTATTAATTTCTTAGTTTTATACGCTTAAAAACATTAAATATTAAACACTGCAATTTATAGCAGTTATCAAACGTGACAACGCGGATAAAGCATCATCTTCGGAATCAAACCATCCATGGTGCAATAAATAAATAATATAAATAAATAAATGCATTGGACTTACACACCAATTGCCTAGCCCTAAACTAAGCTCGAAGCTTGTACTATGGAAGCTAAGGAACGGATAGACATACTTAAATACTTTTATAAACATCCATGACTCGAGTACACATGCCGATGTTCATCACACAATTTGCCCCTAGCGGGATTCGAACCCGCGACCTTTGGTTTTGTAGCCACTCGACCAACAGGACCGTCGGATGCTAGTTGCCCGCCACAGGTTCTCAAATACAGTTTGGGGAGTCAACATGGATCAATCAGTTTGATGACACATTGTAAACACATCTGCTAACGGGTTTGGTTCAATCTTCTGCCCTGAATATATAGCGACTGTGAAAGACTCTTTCACCAAAACTCATAGTAAGGAACTATAACGAATTGCATCATGGAAGTTAAGGCTCATTTGGAGAGGTTATGGGGATTAAGAGGTAGGCAGGCAACGTATCAGCGACCATTGTGGGGTTGTTGATGCCCATGGCTGCGGTGATCACTTAACCATCAGGTGATACTCTTGATTTTTTGCCTTTCGCTTTCATAAAAAAATTGATAAGTCAAGACAATGTATTCTCTTCACACCTGAGGTTGAAACAACATTCTGTAGATATGCCAAAAAATAAAAAAGTATTTACATTCGAACCATTCTTTCAGTACACAACAACTTATCATTCTTTTGTTATTTGTCCACTAAACTCGGTTCTTATATAACATCTAATTTTGACACTACTTTCTGTCAAAAAAAAAACAAATATCTTTGCTATTGACAGAATCAGGGCGTCTGGCGAGTATGTCAATAAAACAAATTGTTACACGAGTTTTGAACAAATAATACATAAGGGGTTCAAAAGCTTAGTTACTATTGTTACTGGGGAGCTTAAAGACAAGAACATTGTTGTACGCACGATATTAATATGTAGGTACAACCCGAAGAAAGTGTGTGGAGTACAATTAATCAAAAATACTAACTTCTTTGACGACTTTGTTGTTTTGTTGAGTTTCTTGCCGATTCTTCTCTGCAGAAACGTCTTCTGAATCGGTGGTCGAGTCATTATTACTGTATTTTTATGAAGATTCATAAGTGCTTTTATTAAGCCCGATTGAATAAAAATGATCTTGATTTGTCTTTTTTTAGATTTTGATGTTATTTCTTTTCTTATTCGGGACGGTACTCACCATCATCTTATCGCTATTCCTGGGTGCAAACTTGGGTATTGCCTCGGAGCCCAGCGTACGCTTCGACTGTGATCCTGAATTGACAAGTCTGGTTCACCTTGGAGCGACTGTCGTCTGACCTCCGCAACTCACATAAAGGAAACCAGTCAATTTGGAATTTAGTCAGGAATTGTATATGTAATCTAATGAGACGAACGCTTTAACGTGCCTTTCGAAGTAAGAAGTCGTGATTCGAATCGGACAATCAGGTGGGTGATTCAAGCCGACAATCTCCCACTGAAAACCTCAACAAAGTTGTGTTTTCCGCGGAATTCAAACCCACCATCATTTTAGCCCAGCGCTCTAACCACTACAGGGAGGCAGTTATTCGGGACGGAACCATTTATTATCTTTTGAAATCAATAAAACAACGGCTAAAACAATAGCCTTAATTTAATATTTTGATTGCTTTTCTACTAAACGCCTCGATGGTTGGTAGTCGCGTGGTCTCGAGGCCCTGGGTTTGATTCGCGAGAAGAATAGAGAAAATTGGTGGCAATTTTTCGAACACAGCCCGGCTTTCTGATTACAAATACCCCTTTGGCTAGCGTGATCCGATTTAGCCAAAACCCAACTATGCTATGTTAAATTAAAGAAGCCCTGCAGTGGTACATTAATAAGCTGATACTTTTCTTGAATACATTGCAAATAAATAAATTTGTACGAGAAATTCAATGCTTCAACGCGACTCCCCCCCCCTCACTTTTAAGGGGTAGTCACATAAAACGTTACAACAACGTAACATGTCACGGCAAGACATCACCATGATGTGGAAATCCTGTGAAATCCGTGCGACATGTTACGTCGTCGTAACTTGTTTATTACGAGCCTTAAGTAGATGTCCAATCAGAGGAGCTGCCGCATATTTCTTTGTTGCGTTTGAATATGGAATCGAATTCAGTTTGAAACGTCGATATTATCATCACGATTTCTTTGTTTTTTTTTATTCTACATTCATATTTTTTTATAATATTGTTTGTAACATTCCAACAAAAAAAAAAGATTTTGTAAATTCTATTCACTTATTCTTAGGTGATTTGTGACACTAAGTCTAGTGGGGATTAGTATAAGTAGTTATCGTTTATTGCTTGCTATTATTATTATTTTCTAAATTAAGAAGGTTTAAGTGCTATTTTGAAAACAACAAAAACAAAATAAGTCTGAACTAATATTAAAGTTTCAATGGCGCGGGATACCCGTGTAGTTTTATCCCATATCATTTAATTAGTGTAAGAGTGGACGAATAATTTGATGCCTATCCTTTATAAGACTCCTTTAATTTGTTTTGAAATATTATTTCTACGACTCAGCGTGGGATTCTTTGTTAACTTGCTAATTTGGAACATCAACAATATAGCAGGAATTATGAGTGAACATTAATTAAAACAGTACTTACGTTTATGATCTTTTATGATATAATATACCATTGCCAATAGGAGATTAGTGTTTGCTGATTCGAGTTGTGTTCGGAAAATCTAAAAACAAGTTCGCTTCATATATATGTACTTTATTTTATGACGCTCCTTCTCGACAGAGGACTGCGTTCTGAAGTCGGTGGTAGAGTCATTCCATATTGTATATTATAAACGATTTGTGAGTGTCTAATTGTAAACTAGACTACGTAACTAAAGTATTATTTTGATTTGATATCGACTTTGACTGGCTTTAAATCCAAATTATAAGTAAAATTTTTGCGAGAAATTCTAATATCAATATTTGTTGCTTAGCCATTGCACAACAAGCAAAAAGTTTATGTCAGGAGCATTTTGAACTTTTCAAGTTGAAAATGTTATATTAGTTTTGTTTTGGACAATGAGTTAGTTTACTTGATGTTAAATGGCCTACCTACACCTGTGAAACCTATTTTTGTTAATAGCAAAGACGTAACACGAGCGTTGCCGATCCTGATTCTTTAATTTTTAGTGAAAACAATCTTGTTTTATTTGAGCACTTTATACTGAAATTTATTCCTCTCATTTTACAATTTCATTATCAACTAAATTATTTTGCACGTGTAACTTTCATTGCCATTCAACAAAAACCTTCATCGATACAATGGAAAAGATACTAACAATACCATTATTTAATTTAATAAACATGTGTATCCTTATTGCCATACACCAATGACACAATTAATGAGACACAGACGATTTAATTTAATAAAGAACTATAAGCCGAATATTCATTTCATACGTTTCTCCTCAATGGCAGAGAATTTGGCAGGCTTACGTTATTTTGCAATCTTGTGCTTTGATTAAACCCTGTAGCTTTAGGGTGAGACTCTGCCAATACGGAGATGTGCGGAGCGCAGCGGAGATGTGTCGTAAGCAGCCAATAATATTTTGGCCTTTACACGTGACCATCTCAGCATTGAAATATTGGCCAGTTTCGGCAAATCTCCGCTCCGCTTCTCAAATCTCCGCTTTGGTGGAGTCTCAGCCTTTCTCTCAATCGTGCTTAAGGTCACAATAAAACCGTATTTGTTAGAATTTAGCCTTGCGTGGGCGAAGCGAGGACGTGTTCCCCTCCTAATGCAGGTTTACAGGGTAATTTTACTGGGTAATCGTAAAAACCTGTAGCACAAAGACATTGTGAGTTTAAGACTGTCGAGATAAGAATGAAATGAAAACATTTATTCGGCGACAGATTCGTTCAAATACTTTCTCAGGAAAGAACGAAAAAAAAAAGACTATTTTCTATCCACATTTCGAAGTCAGTTTTGTGTTAGAAATGCCGCGAGATCTATGACAGTAGCCTTTTTAGAACCAAAATAAATGATGTCTCAAAATTTTATACACTTGAAATGCACATTATGTTTAGCACAAGGAGGATCTAAAATGCATATACGTAAGATATTTCTGTTATAGATTGAATGGAGTTCCAATGATATATTCTAATATTTTCAGATCAACAAAAGGTCTCGGTAGCTTAATCAGAGCGCCCGGATTGTAAGAGGAGCTGGGTTCGATCCCCGTCTGAGCCACCTGAGCTATGATTTTTGCTTTGTTGTGTGAAGTTTCTCTTTGACTTTATTCATAAAGTTTAAATTATTGTATTTCATTGCCATCATCCGTAAATCCATCTTTACACAAATTGTCACAGTTGAGTGGGTGTGTTTTGAACAACGTCCTCATTATAATGTTTCTTGTTCATTACTTTGAACAGACAGAATTTACTATTGGGGTCGGATCGGAGAATTCATGCTTGAAAATATTGAAAGGCAATCATTTTTTTATAAGCACCTACATTTTTAGCTACGATTTGTGACGTCAGGAAGTGATATTCTTGTGTTATTGAATAGGAGTGATATTGGAAAGTAGGCTAATGGTGTTGATCTAGTTAACGGTTCATTTCTCGAAGAGTTCCGAACAATAAACAGAATAATGGAAGTAACCCTCTAATGAAGATTAAACCAAGTCTCTCTTGCAAACAGGCGATTCCCTCAACGTTTCCACTAATAGCCTTTGTGGTTGACAGGTTGAATTGCGCGAGGGACCAAGTCTGTACACAGCAGGTAAATGTGGGGAAAATCCAACGCCTGGTTAAGTCCTGTACTCTCTAGGGAAATTTTCATGAACGATGGTGCATAAAGTAAACTGTATAAGTTGAAAACTTCATTCGCTGACACGTTTCGCGGTGCAGTGGCTAGTTGGTCGTACTTCGAAGTGGCAGCCGCGTGAAAGTTCCCGAGTTTAGACCCCGGACCGAAAAGTTAGAGTCCAAAGGTCGGAGTTTTTCTGTTAGAATAACTTCAGTAGTTTTAAAGTTGTTGGTTTTTACAAGAAGAGGCTAGGTCCATTGTGAAATTTACAGCAATCAGCTTATCTATCATTGTCAGGTATGGCACAGAGATTCAATATCATGCACGCGTAGGAGTATATGGGCAGCAGAGTATTTAGGGTGTAATTTTAAAATGGTTTATGAAGCTAGGTACATTAACCCTTGTAGTGGCAAGAAAATATTGTTAGGAAACCATCCACAACTTTTTAAGTTATTTTGATCTGTATTCATAGTTTGTACAAAACGTTCGAGAAAAAAATTGTCAATTAGCAAAATTAATTTCTCATGCCTTAAGATCCTATTCTAGTATGGGTCAAGATACTCTATGGGACCATTTAAGGTCAGAAATCACAAAATCTTTTCCTATAATGTTTTGTACCTACTAAAAACTCCAAACAATTGATTTATGCCATGTGAACCTGTTTCATGCGTGGAGCAAACGACTCTAAACGATCATTTAAGGTTTGAGTAACTACCTTTCGTTTGGTTGAAGCCTCCGTCCATCATTGGACTCTAAGATGCTTTCATGAATAATTTAATAATGTTATTCTGACGCAAATGAAATTTGAATGAAACGCCTTTAATAAAATTAAAGCACATTTTAAAATTTTATTATGAACTAAATTAACTCAATTTAGTCACTACTGAGAAATTTGCATCAGCTTGAATGAAGACATGAATATAATTATTCTTTGGCATCAGTAGACAAACAAGCCAGATTTTGGACGGCAAATTCTAAAAATAACTAGATGTTTCATTTCATTCACTTTGAACCCGTGGCTGGTCGAGAGGTCAAAGCGACCGTCGGAAAATATTAAAGACTAGCGGCCCGTCACGCGGTTTCACCCGCGTCCCGGGGGAACTACTTCCCGTACCGGGATAAAAATATAGCCTATGTTACTCTGGGTGAATGTAGCTTTCCAACAGTGAAAGAATTTTTCAAATCTGCCAAGTAGTTTCGGAGCCTATTCAATTCATACAAACAAACAAACAAAAAATCAAACCTTTCCTCTTTATAATATTAGTATAGACTACGCAAATTTTCAAAATGTTACAAGATAAAGGGTTAACGCCCTGTACGATTCTTGAAGTTTCTTAAAAGAGCAACTATCGAGTTTCTTGCCGCTTCTTCTCGGTAGATGACTGCGTTCCGAAGTCGGTGGTAGATTCTTTATATTGTGATATCATTGACGATTTATAAGTGTATCTCTCCATCCATAGGGAAGGTCCGTGTCCCAGCAGTTGGGATGGTAATGGGCTGATGATGATGATGATGATGATAATAGAAAAAAAGTAGTTTGAAATGTAGGTTCTTAGAATTCAATTTAAACGCTTAACAATTTTACATAGGTAACAAAAACAACTAAATACATTTTTTTTAAATACAAAGCCCTGACTCGATAAGAAAAGTTATAATGCATTTTTATATTCTAAAAAAGAAATGAAAAAGATGGTTGATAACTTTCCATCTGTTCCCGAACAAGAATACGGTAAATTTTTTGATGGACATTTACTTTACTTTTCTGTTCTATGAAATCCTTTTTATCAAATTATCGTTAAAATTCAAGTCTGTTTCTTCTAAAAATAAAAAAGAGGTTTTACAGCCATTTATTAGCTCTATTCACTGAAAGAATGAAATTAAATTCACGAATTGTTCATGAATTTATTTTGGCCTTGTCTCACGGAAAAAAAAGCGCACTCACCGCTCCCTTCATTGGAAATATGTACTAGGTTTAAAAATAAACAGTCGTTTAAGATATAGATCAAAATCGTTGGATTTGCCCTCGCCATACTTTTAAATTAGCACTAAAATAAGAGCGACAGTCGCTTAAATCTATAATCAGCTTGATGTCTCGCTCTAATTTTAGTGCCAATTACGAATTTTAGCAAGGGCAAATCTAACGATTAAAATATATGGTTTAAAATATTTTATTAGGGGTTTTAAATCCGATGAGGGGGCTAGTTAAATGTAAGACGTAAAACACAAAAAATAACGCTTGTTCGTAAACACAAAATAAAAATTGCTTTGTTCGGCAGTTGGTTAAAAACTATGTTTGTTCACATCGGAAATACAGGGTTAAAAAAAAGTCGTTTAAAAGATTTAATTACCGCAACGCAAGCCAGGTCGTTAACGTACTGACGGTCGCGTCAGCTCACATCAAAGTCTCCGAATGCATAAAATAGACGTTTGAGTTTTCATTTACGCTCGTCCGGATTTTTTACGGGGGAACACACAATTTGGTATCCGAATAGTGACAGCTCGATCTAGGTTTTAATATGTGTTTTTTTTTTGCAAAAGAGAATCGTATAGCTGTTACATGAATGGACTAAAATACTAAATAATGGTTATAGGAAACGGGTATGCACAAACCTGGATCCGAGCCTTTTTTTAACGTTTTAATTTAAAAAATGTTGAGTAGCTTAATAAATAGGTACACATATTTGATTTGGGTCCATTCTGGTCTCCTCTCATTAATAGTATACAAACCGTGTTTTACGTTATAATTATGTTGTAACAGAGTTTTTTATTAACATAACACCCTCCGGCCGTATTCGGCCATGGCGGCCGACCTTACGATCAGCCAGGTACGCAGGATATATTATAGTGCACAAGTGAGTGCGCAAGCACAGGTGCACTCCCTATTCCTTCACTCTCATAATTCGGTGGGACAGCAATCTGACACGACCGAAGAGAGATCAGGCGCAGGACCAACGGCTTAACATGCCTTCCGAAGCACAGAGGAGCTCGAGATGAAATTTTTCGGTCACCCATCTGATGACTGGCATTTGCGAACGTTGCTTAACTTTAGCAACCGCTGGCCGAGTTCGCTAACCACTGCGCCACCGAGCTCCTCCTTTTTATTATTTTACTTTTCAAATGCATGAGGGAGGAATTATCACGGATGCATTTTTTTCTGTTTTATTTAAATTAAGCATATAATAATCGGTGATAAAAGGCGCGTAAGGGTCATATAATGACACAAGAATTTAATCTGTTTGGCCTCGGTACGTTGAATTAACAATGCAGAGGGTCGTTTTAATTTCAGCTTTTTCCCTCTTTATTTTTCGGAGGTCTTTTGTTTTAAGCCAGTGTTTACACTTTAGGAATTTTACAAAGCGTTTAAAATTGCTGTCAACACGAGGTCGAATAAGCTGTTAGAACCGAAAATAATAAAGTATATTTAATGCAAATAGATATTGTTGAGACTGATTTAACACGACGATAGTCTAGATGCAAAAAAGTTGGAGATAAAACTTAATTTTTAAGCATTGCGAGCCATTTTGTTTTCTGAAGATTTCCGTTGCTCATTATTCGCCGAATTGATGACATCATTAATCTGAAGTTGAAGCTTTTATTTTTATAAATAATACCGGCGTAACATGGCATCCCCACTTTTTGTTAAATGGATTAAATTTGATATTTTCCAGTGAGCATTGATGTATCGTTATCCATGTCGATATTAACAGTGGGCAAATTTTACATATATATTTTATTATATTTTTATTTATTATTATTTCAAAAACAATATATCAATAATAAATTTACATATTTAATTTGAATAGTCGCTGGAACTGAGTAAACTGAAATAGAATGCACTTAATTTTCACTCCATCAAGATTCTGAATATTCAATAAAAATGCTCCATTTCCATTTCAACAAGGTAGACCAAAAAGCTCCAGAGGGAATATAATCTAGGACTCGTGATAAAAGCAGCTTGGAATCCAATTGTGAAATATGAAAGTATCACTTGAAAGAGTCCCCGTATCCTAGTGCTACTAAAAAGATGAATCGTGCTTACGGGAATCCTCTGGAAGAAATAGGTTGTGCAAACGTTCTTTTCGGGAATTTTCGGAAGACGCAAAATCCTGGGAGTTTCGTCAGTTGACCCCGGTCCTTGCATACACGCGGTGTCAACCGCATATAAACAAAGAAAAAACATCTGATTTCAGGCCGCTCAGACGGGAATCAAACCCAGCGCCTCTTGCAATCCGGACGATAATTTTAAAAATATTAGATAAACAAAAAAATATATATCCACTTTACCGGCTACGGTAAGCTGGTATTGAGAATTTGCGTAGGTAGGTATTAATTTATAAAATAGAAGCTTCAAAGTCCGTTGACATTTATTAAAAAAACACGAAAGGTGACCGTTTTTTTTGGGCCCACCAACAATCGGTAACGTTTAAGAGAAAGAGAACTACGTTAAAAATGTATATTTTTTTAATGAATTTTGCAATTGAAGTGAATTTCAAACGAAACCGGAGTCAGAAAACCAAAATAAAAAGCCTTATTTTGATTATATCCGTGAACTATCTGTCCAAAGATTAGTAAACAATGGCTGACATACAGATAACTGAAGGAAAAAAGGTTTTTATCAATAGAATTAAAATAAAACACTTGAAATCGAACATAAAGGAGACGCAATTTACTCCTGGAACGGTTTTCATGCCTATTTTTATCTAAGGCGGTGATTCTTAGTGATTTTTAATCATTTAAATAATTAAATAAAATAATTCTAATAAACAAAACAAAAAAATCCGTATAACGGAACGCAAGTGCTAGTCTATTGCCGGATTTTGATTTTATTTAAAAACTGAATACAAATGTCAGAAACCTTCCGTCTGTCAACTGTCATGAATGGTTTTACTATATAATATAAAAAAGCTGTAGTTTGTTTGTTTGTTTGAACACGCTACTATCAGGAACAGCTGGTTTGAATTGAAAAAATATTTTTGCGTTGGATTATCCATCAGTCGAGGCAGGCTTGAACTAAAAAATGTTAAGCTATAGTTTAAGATTGCTGTGCAAAAACTTATTCCACGCAGACAGAGCCACAGGCGGCCACTAGTCATAATAAATTGCTTTTACTTCAGATACACAGGAAAAACATAATGGAAAATCGCCCTTATGTGCAAGTAATTACGGTTCAGGCGTTGAACGTCAGGAAAGTAAAATGACAGATTAGTTTATGAGGTTAATACATATTTTCACATCTGATTTCTAACGATTCCGGTTAGAATATGAAAAAGTAATGTTACCACTATAATCTGGAGATTATAAGGAATAAATTGATACCCATTTCGTAAATAAACGCTAAAGTTTTATGTGGGCCTAACTCTCCATACAAAAACGATTGACTCCTTTGAAATCAGGTTGGTGAATAATAAGCAATGAGAATTATCGCAAAAATACGAGAGGAAAATTCGTATCGTTCATTTTATATTTTTGTCATTGCCGGTCTTTCCCGTGCGGAGGTTGGATTTGGACACCTACTTTTTTATGTTTTATAAATTAAATGTTTACTTAAAAGTATGCTTATTTCTGTCGGACACAATTTTTAAACTTGTTTTATACTAAAATATTGAATAATGTTCACATTTGAAGTTTCAGACCAATCAACAAAGCAAATAAATAAATAAATATTTCACAACATCACACACATTGATCTGACCCCGTGTTAAGTAGCTTAAGCACTTGTGTTACAGACATCAGAATCAACAGTGGTATTACAAATATACATAAATAGATACATATAACACCCAGACCAGGACAAACAGACATGTTCATGCACACAAATGTTTGTCCTGTGCGGGGATCGAACCCGCGACCTCTCGCGTAATAGGCAACATCTTGACCATTACACCAAGCGGGTCGTCAAAAGTTTTATAAAAATAAATAAAAAATATGATTCTTCCCTTACCTCTACAGATGTCGGAATATGAAATTATACCACAAAACATATTCGGCTAAAAGACGGGTTAGATTTGTTTCATAATGTGTTTCAAAACGGTTTTTCATTACTTTCCTTTGCTGCCGTCTCTATACCACTGAGAATGTAATACAGTTTTTACTACATACATAATATGCTGGCTAAACAAAGGCAATTCAAGCAACAGGTACTATTCAACATCGTATTATAGTGGTTCATATAAAATGTATGAATAGAGACGCAATCATGCGAATAATAATTCTCAACGATTTCTGTAATAAAACTACTTTTGATGTGCAGATTCGGTAAAATGGTTGACAAGCCGAATCATGTTTTTGTCTGCAAATTCAATTGTTAAGCAGTCGAGTGCACATTGTAAATTTTTCGCTGAGTTTCAACCGTGTAAGCAATCATAAATATTTATTTTCTTTTCTTGTCAAGAAACTGTATTCATAAAATATTGAAAGTGTGTTGACAAAACTTTTATCTTTACTGTAGACTGAAATCAAAAAGACATCAGTATTTTGTGTTGCAAAATCAAAACGAGTTATTTCGTCAGCACCTTTTCATTGAGATGACACCTTTTAATTCAATTATTTTTCGTGACCAACTCGTTCGATCGATAAATTAGTCGTATTAATGTAAAATCCCTTCAAAAAAGTTACAACACATTTAATTTAATTTGGTATAGACTGGGTTTCAAGAGGCAACAAAATAATGTTTTTTATAACAAAATAATTTGAATCATACACACTATGTTACGTTATATAATTCCCTAGGTAGAAAAGAGGTGACTAACAATCCTATAGATAGGACCTTCCACAGAGTTAATACTTAAAAAACTGCTCAATCCAGATTTATTTTAAAAAAACCTATAAAACATGAGTAGGTACGCGGGTATTTTTCTTTCAATTTAACTTATTCGTTTTACCTATTTGTTTTATTTTTTTAATGAAATAGAAATTTAGATTAAAATTCATTTAACATTAAATCAGATCCAAACCTTTTCATTTATAATAATTTTACTTCTACAAGTCCCTCGTCCCTTGGATTAATCTTATGATCAGTAGCCAAATTGTACTCGTAATATTAAATGTACGAATACCAACGCAAGTTTATTCTCGTAAAATTTCAAGATAAACAGATATGTTCATGCGAACAGAGCGATTAAACGTGATATTTATTATAATCGAGTAGTATGGTGGAAAAACTAGCGTACTACTTGCTTATTATTCTTAGTGTATCATAAAATTATGATCTCCCGCCGACGTAAACAAGGATTCTTGAATGAAAAGTTCAACACAATTTACTTGAGTTGGATCTGATATATTATTACAGAATCAGCACTATTCTAAATAATCATCATAGTTATCATTAGACTGTTGTTGACGAGGCCCAGCATATATATATAGCTATACATAGAATCTGAGACTAGCAGTGTTAGAGTTCACTGCTAGACGTAGGCTACCCACCCGCAGATGGGCTAATGCATGGGCATTAGACTCAAAAACTATTAAACCGATTTGAATAATTCTTTTACTGTTGTTGTTGTACCGTCCTGGACAGATGGGTTGGTGTCCGCAGTATGAGTAGCAAAATTACGTTGCTGTCCAGTAGCCCATGCCTGCGGATTGTCAATTAGACATTTCTTACGATACCCATGGGAGTATTTTTCTGGAGCGGCAATACTCGGCCAAACGAAAAATTATATTATCACACTAATATTTTTAATGTGAAAGTTTGTCTGTCTTAATGTTTATCGGTCAATCACTGTGAAACAAATGAATGGATTTTGATTCAACTTTGTTTACAGACAGGGTATGGGCTGACTTAGGCAATAGGAAACTTGTGATCCCGATTAAATGCTCCCATGGGATTAAACCGGAATCTTGATAAAGCGGGCAAAGCCGCGGGTAAAAACTATTTGTTGATAAAATCATAAAACGACCTACCCTACCTACCAGTACTTAACAAAAATTTATTTCTTTGTTTAGTTATAGGTTTTTCGAAGTTGAAATGAAACGCAATGTTGATTCAAAGCAAACGGCGTCGTCAGCCGAATAAATGAGAAGCATTAAAATTGAAACTTTGCTCATGAAAAAAGTTTTAAGACTGGAAATTAAGACTAAGGAAATAAAATGTGTATTTGGTTTTTGTTACGAGCAATAAGGGAGGTCCTGTGGGACGTCCCTCCCACTTTTCGAAAAGTTTGCTGAAATTAAAATCAAGCATAATAAAAATATGGTTATAAAAATAAAGAAACATAATAAAATGAGTAGGTATCAGATTTCCAAGGAATTAAAAAAATACATTTCTATAAATCAAAGAAACTCAACGTGCTCAAAGGGTTTTAACCTCTTCTAAAATCTTGAGTTATAAGCTGTCTAGAATAAAATTTATAAAAAATATCCTAGATTGAAAATAAATGTTTCTCTGAGAATTGTGACTAAGCTTTTCAGACTTTGTGTCTGTTAAACTTTTTGTAACCGTTTAAGTTAATTAATGTCCAGTTTTCTAATACAAGTAGGTACCTTCGTTTTTAAAGCTGAAATTTCTAGCCGTGTATTGTTTAGAAGACAGCCAATTCTAATAAAGGTTTTTTTTATGATTACAGGGTCAAGCTGAATTTGGGTAACCGATACAATTTCAAAACTTTTATAATAAATCAGCATGTTCATCTAAATTAAGTAAAATTTACACCTAATTCAATAAAGTATTCAGTGAAATCAAAACTAAAGTTCTAACAGAAAACAGTGATAAATTAAACTGGAAACAAACAATTTACGGTTAAAAATACACGGGACTAATGACCAAAACAAATGAAGTGTGATGACAGCAAAACAAAATACAGTGGACGCTGACAAAATAAATGAAGGTGAAATGAGGCGGGGTCAGTGAATCGAAGATGCCTCTTAAGGCATTCAACGGTACTCTCCCCAATGTGGGGTGGAATGAGAGTGAACTCTGGGGGGTGTCGCCTATCGACCTGGACTTCTTCTACAGGCCTGATGTCGTCATCATAGTGCTGTATGTGGCTGTGCTGACGGCATCCCTGTCAGCGAATACGCTGCTCATCTTCATTGTCATCAAGTTCCAGTATATGAGAAGGTAAGATTTTATAAAATTTTAACTTAAGCGTCCCGACACATTCTTGACTACAACCTACATACTTTCTCAAGAAAACGCAACTTTTAGAGACTTAATAAAAGAAATAAACATAAGCTTGCCGTTCCAAGCCTCGGGCTTAATAAAACTGGGAAGATTTTTATTGGACTTAGTATAAAAATATATATGCCTGAAAGTGTTATTGAGTTACCTAAATAAAAATAATTTGTTTTTAGGGTTCCGTAGCCAAAATGGCAAAAAAACGGAACCCTTATAGATTCGTCATGTCTGTCTGTCTGTCTGTCTGTCTGTCTGTCTGTCTGTCTGTCCGCCAGTCTGTCACAGCCACTTTTTTCCGAAACTATTAGTACTATACTATTGAAACTCGGTGAGTAGATGTATTCTGTGAACCGCAACAAGGTTTGCACACGAAAATAGAAAAAACCGGCCAAGTGCGAGTCGGACTCGCGCACCGAGGGTTCCGTACAAACCTGCAAGGTTTACAAAGTTCGTTCATTACGACAATCGAGTCATAACTATGGTATTTTTATTGCAAAATGAAATTCACAACATTACAATGGGGAAAGATGGAGGAGCATAAATTTAAGACAAAGATCTCTTTAAAGTTTTGCGTTTTTGCGTTGACTTAGAATTTTTTTTTCACGGGTTAAAGGCAATCAGATCTAAGTATTTCATATGAATTTCAACTTGATAGCTCTACGCGTTCATGAGGAAAAAATTAATAAGTTTATATTTAAAAAAAAAAATATATGTGTATTTTTTAATGTAACAAAAAATTAAAGATTTTCGGAATTTTTCCTTTATGTGTGCTATAAAACCTTGCTTCATGCCAAATTTCAAGATTCTAGGTCGATTGGAAGTACCCTTTAGGTTTTGATTCCCTTGCGAGTACTTGCGAGTTTCAAAATATGCAGCTTAAATTGCTGTTTCTTTTGATTGCTTTGACATAGAAGTTTAATTTTTGTTACAGCTTAAAGGTATTATAGACCTGAGTATTTGGTATGAATTTCAATTTAATACCTCTACGCGTTTATGAGGAAATGGGTAGTAAGTTTAAAATTATTTAAAAAAAATATATTATGTGAAGTAACTAAAAATTTATGGTTTTCGTAATTTTTACTTTATCTATGCTATAAGACGTTGCTTCGTACCAAATTTCAAGATTCTGAGTTCACGGGAAGCACCCTGTAGGTTTTGATTCCCTTGCAAGTGTCGAAAATTTGCGGCATAAACGGCTGTATCTTTTGATTGCGTTGGCTTAGAAGTTTGATTTTTTCACAGCTTCAAGGGACAATAGACCTGAGTAATTGATATAAATTTCAGCTTCATACCTCCACGCGTCCCTGAGAAAAAGGGTCTTGACAGACGGACGGACGGACGGACGGACGGACAGACGGACAACAAAGTGATCCTATAAGGGTTCCGTTTTTTCCTTTTGAGGTACGGAACCCTAAAAAGAATAAAAAAATGGGGGGTCCCCATAGTTAGAACTGAAACTGAAAATATTTTTTTTCATTGAACATATACGTGTTTGGTATCTATGGATAGGTCTTTAAAAATTATATTGAGGTTTCTAAGCTAATTTTTTTCTTAAGTGAATACTTTGCGTGACATACTCTTCCAAAGTGGAAAAAAGTGTGTCCCCCCCCTCTAACTTCTAAAGTAAGAGGATGATAAATCTGAAATAAATATATAATGTACATTACCATAAAATTTACCAACGAAAATTGGTTCGAACGAAATCTATTCAGTAGTTTTTTAATACGTCAAAAATAGAATTTGTACGGAACCCTCAGTGCGGGAGCCCGACTCGCACTTGGCCAATTTTTTAATTAGGCTTGATGAAGAAGGGCTATTATAAAAAAGATGATTAATTGCATAACAAAAATACATGGACAATTGGACATGTTAATTTGCTCAGCCGCACATCTAATTGCAAACAATTAGATTTGACATAATTGTAAAATTGAAAATTTAAGGAAGGAATAACTGATGACTTTGTTCTTGCGTCTCTTCTCAGTAGGCCATTCACGTAAAGGAAACTGGTACGGCGAAAAAGTTTGCCATGCAAAATAATTTAAAACGTGAATCAAATTTCAAAATAAATTATTTCATTTCGTACTATTTATTCTCACAGTTTCTGGTGTCGAAATCTCATGATTTAAATATATGCTCGCAAAACATACCCATAACTTTTGACGTAGGCCTCCCCCAGTTAAAAAAAGAGTGAGTGTTATTTTTTAAAAAAATATTATTTCTGTGTTAACCAAAATTTAAAAATCTAAAATTATTACCAAACTGCATTCCTTCTTCATTGAATACATCTCTTGTCGCCGTTATATTCAGATTAAATACTGTAGTGGTATCGCATTAAAAGTATAATAGCTTTAGAAAAAGCGGATCACTTTTTAAAACTCCATCAGAGGATCCGACTGAGGTTGCTTAATCGAATATTGATTAAAACGAGCGTAAAACGATTCGCCGTCAATTTTTTTAACCATTTATTGGGTGAAAACTGGTTCAATCTTGTTTGAATATCATCGTCTCTCATCCTTTAGGAAGATGAAACTGCTTTGAAAAGCCTGTTTAATAAACATTACCCAATTATGTAAAATGTGTCGATAACAGCTAGTTTTTCTTTTACTTTTTCATAATATTTACTATTGGAAAAGAAGTCGAAAGGTTCACAATGACTGCTATTTGTTGATCATAAGCTACTGTATCGATAATCGCATCTGTATATTCCTTTGAAAAACTAATATTATTATGAACCAAAAAGCAGATACTCTTAGGACCTCTTTATAAAATACTAGCGGCCCGCCCCGGCTTCGCCCGTGGTAACTTGTCCACTATTTAATGGATGATATTATACATAAAAACCTTCCTCATGAGTTACTCTATCCATTAAAAAAAACCGCATCAAAATCCGTTGCGTAGTTTTAAAGATTTAAGCGTTCATAGGGACATACAACAGACAACATGACAGAAAAAGCGACTTTGTTTTATACTATGTAGTGACAATGAACGACCTTACAAATGATGACTAACGAGATCAACTTATATCATTTTAGTGAAAAACAGCAAGCAGAACATGTGTGTGTTTCAAAGATTATTCTGGTGAGTAAAGTTGCCAGAGCTCAGTTGGGAAGAGTATGGGGTTTTTAGAGGCAGGTAACGTATCTGCATCCCTTGTGCGGTTGTTGATGTCCATGGGCAGTGGTGATCACTTTCCATCAGGTGAACCTCTTTTTCGTTTGCCTCCGTATAGCATTAAAAAAAGAGCTGAGAACAAAGTTGCTTTACCTTATGGTTTGACGGTCACAATATTAAAGCTATGCCTGTATTTGAGGCTAGATCTAATCATATCACGGACGACGACAGCGATAAAATGTCGTGGTGAAGGATCTGTCAGGACAGAAGCTCAACACGCATGATGCATTACGATTTTATCTGTAATAATAATGCCCTTATCAAGTGACAGGTTAATAATGTTTTATTAGCAATCACTTTACACTTTATAATTGCATCGCCTCTGTATTAACTATATTATTGGAAACGCCTCACTTTTCACTATATTGCCGAGTAGGTCAAAATGTGTATTGGTTTTTCCGATCATAGTTGTGTGTGATCACTAATCCGCATTTGGTAGGTAATCGTGGTGATTAAGCCAACACCCATCTTTATAGCATCATTAAAAGGCCAAAATTTTGAGGCGGAATATTTGTTTTTTTTTGTTTAATTAATCGATTCGTATACGAGTTTCTAGAAACCGTTTATAAAAACAGACTACCTACATTTATTATTTTTTTGTACACATGGCAGATGAGCTAGTAAATTCCGTATGCATGCTTGCACTCAGATAAGTTCCTAGGCATTGTATAAAATAAATACCTGAAAACTACAGACTAAAGTTTATGGAGGTTGGGCGGCAGTTACTTTAATATGTATAATAACCAGGCTGATCAAATCAGGATCATATTCGATCATACTCGCAAGCGTTTCCTAGTGTCCGAGCTAGCAGAAACATAGCTTCAGTTTTTATTTATTTAGAAATAACACAACTGATACGAAGTGCTTCACTGTGGTCTTCTGTTAGGATGTGGTACTTCCCCAGACTAGGGGCTCATTCGAGTGGAAGTTCCACAAAGCTCTACGTCTCTTGAATATCCGCAAGGATAAAGACACAGATTATACATATTATTTTGGTTCTAACATCACATCCTTTGCCACTTCGTCGCGCTAGCTAGGTCGTCCGACACGGCACGGCTGGTCGTCCCACGTACGCTCGTTTCACAGCACAGTTCTGATATTTACGACATGGCCGATCCTGTCTCGTCTAGTCTCTGGGCTGTGTGTGTGTGTGTGTGTGTGACATATACCTATTCATATGTTTATTGCGCTGAACTCGTGAAAATTTGGAAGTTGGGCAGGCAGTACGCGTGATAAACGAGCTAAACTTTGGTACACAAAAATTGTGGACAGATTTTTCGGGTGAATGTTTTTGATGTATTAAACTTGTTTTTGTAGGTATACTTTGAGTGAGCGTGTTTTTTTACCTCATAAGTTTTATTACCAATCGAATAAGTTGGGTAAATACTTGTTTGTGATTTGCTTAGAGATCGAATAGGCACTTTTAAAGTAGACAACTTCTAAACTTTTATTCTATTATACCAAAACGAACATGATGTCACCCCTTATAATGTTTTGTTTTGTTTTGCTCAGAGAATAAAGTTTTCCAGAGCTCCATTAGGGAAGGCGTGAAGTATGAAGCTAGAAAAATGCATTTCAGACACTGCGCAAACGACCTTTTTGTTTATTTTAAAATAAAAAAAAAAAAAAATCTTCACGCATGTTGGAGAATATAACAGATAGAAAATAAAGCAATTTTGATTTTGAAATTTAGACAAATACAAGCTTCGTAAAACAGAGAAGTTTGTTTATATTCTAAAGAACAATGTGCGAAACTATTTTAAGAACTTTTGCCGCTAACATTTATTCCACTCACGATTGTAAATCTTAAAAGATTGGTCAATAAATGTTGCATTAATCTTGTTATGGGTTCGGAATAACCTATGTCTTGTTCGTTTTTTACACAGCTGTGAGGCTGTGAGCGAAAACAAATGAAAGGATTTTACAATAGACAACAATTTTGGCAGTGTAGAAAAACTTTTTTTTTTACTAGTGAGTCGTTAATAAGTACCTTATGACAAGGAAGGCGTTAAAACCAGTCGCGATAAGTCCAAATATGAAATACTAGAACACATGTTCAATTCCAATTTACACATATTTGGACCAATATAATGGCTAATCGGTCCAAAATATACGTACACATCCAACATTTAAAAAAATGAATTCCACCGTCTCGTTTTGCACAGGACCATCACTTTTATGTATTACATGAGTTATTCAAAGTGCTTGTCCAAGTCCAACTGCTCAACTAAAAACAAAAAAAATATACAAACGGAAAGGATTCAAAACAATATTCTATTTCATAACCAAAGAGACCTAACTTTATAATTTTCATAAAACATTATTTCTTGTTTAGTCGTTACGTCAACTTAGAATGGTACAGCGTTACTGTTTTGCTTTCTGTTTTGCAAGCGAAATTCGAAAGTGAGATTGATTCTTTCAACGAACTGCTTTATTGAACTGTTTTCTCGTTTGTTCGTGACTCACATTACTATTATTTTAGACAATCTATGTACCATTTTCTATTGAAAAATATTGCTGCAAAATATCAACAACGCCTTTTGTTAGCGGTTTTAATGAATGTTAATTAAAATTCTGATGAGTATGATAATCCTCTTGGTAATCCTCATGGTATTATATCGTTGTTCGTCTGAGCTCAATTTATTGCAAACCTATTATGAAATAGGATTTTACCGTTTAAAAAGTGAATGCTAATAACTAATTTGGTGTTGTCCGCATTGACAGAAAAATAATGTTAAAATTAAAAACTGTCAATTCAGTCGATTTGTCCGATTATGTTTGTCCGAGTAAGTCCGAATTGTAGTTAATTTTGGAACGTTGTGTTCAATCCAGATGCTTAGACATACCCTGTTGCTCCTATGTAGTTATAACACTGTCCAACCTTGGTGCATAGTGCAGCGAGAGAACGAAAAATCATTACTACACAGCCAAGTAACTCAATACTCGTGGCAAAAACAGCAATAAGTTTTGGCTCGCCATCGGTAACGCTAACCCGAAAACATATTTTTAACGTAAACTGGAAAACAAAAGCCAACACCGCACCAATAAAGTGCAAGGTATTATCGTCCGTCGCACGGCAAACCGTACGTCCAAACATATTTAGCTTTTTATAGACAATCTTCCGCGTGGTGTCAAGGTCTCCAGACGTGTTTGAATCATGAAGTGGAATTTTTCTCGGTTCGCACCCTCAGATGAATGAATATCAACATATGAAGGGAATAATTTGACAGTTATGCTATCCTTTTTCACCTAATTATGAATCACGTGTGATAGAGCAAGATAACAGGCACACGTACTCTAACCGTCTAAACGTCAAATGGGATGACGTCATTACGTCGTCTTCTGTTGAGAAAAACAGACTTAAGTGTAAAGTAAGAAGATTTTTTGGCCTTTTGGTGGTTATACTCAAATGTGACATAGAGAGTATCTATGGTATTTTTTTAATTTGAGTTCGCACCTCTGTTATACATTCATGACATGTAATTGTTCTGTCACTGAATGTTCCCTTTGTATTTGAACGAGTGAATCAATAAAGATTTATTTTGGTCCCTTTAAATACCTACAAGCAAACTAAGTCAAAGTATTTGGGTATTAACTGTGCGGGTTTTATTAATCATTCAATCAGTCAATCAGCCTTTGGTTGTCTATTGATCCACTGATACGTTCAGCTGTTATTTCGTATGACACGCAGGCAGGGTGGTGACTAAAATAATGGTTAACTATACAACAGGGAAAACGCTGCTTAATATCCTCCTAAATGACCCTTAATCTCTCACATTACAATTAAAAAATTAAATTACATTACATTACACCTTAGAATTAAAAAATCGAAGGCACCACACTACATATTAGAAAGGCTTGCTTAGCTTTATAGTGAGCCTTTTCAGGCGGGATCTGATATCTTTCCTATTAACTATACGTTGTCTTAAATAAATTAAATAAATAAATTCATTGGACTAGCACAAATTGCCTCGCCTCAAACTAAGCTCGAAGCTTGTACTATGGATGCTAGGGAATGGATAGACATACTTAAATACATTTATAAACATCCATGACTCGAGTGCAAACGCCGATGTTCATCACACAAACATTTGCCCCTAGCGGGATTCGAACCCGCGACCTTTGGTTTTGTAGCCAGTGTCTCTAGCCACTCGACCAACAAGCCTGTCCAAACTTGTCTTGTTTGTCATAGATTTAAATCGTTATATTTGCCCTCGCCATACTTCGAAATTGGTACTCAAATAAGGGCGACAGTCACTTCTTAGAGCAAAACAGCGCTTTGACAGTCACCCGAACTATTCTTTCATACTTTTTATGGCAGTTAGACAATGGGATCACGATGATTTTGAGACGCCTCGTTTTTTTAAAAGACTAAGTTAATTTTTATAGTAAATCTTAGGCAATATTATGTACTCGAAAGTACAAAGAAGTAATTCCTCGTATCAATATCGGCGTTATCAATCTCATCAAATTTCATTAGTAAGCTAGCGTAATATGAGTGGATCGTCTTACTCGTACTTGATCGCGTTCCTCATAACTGAGAGTCGTGATTACTGTATGTAATCAAATACACAATTTAATAAAATAATAATATAACACACAGTTTTTACATTGCCTTCTAAGTTCATACACTTACTTGTGTTGTATAGGTTTTCTCACGACACCCCCGTCAGGCGTGGCGGCGCGTAAAGCGTTTTCCTCAGCGTAAACAAAAAAAAAAACAAAAAAAAAAAATGTTTTCTCACGACATTTTTCGTAACGGAATCGAAATAATTGGAATCATCATCAGCCTATCGCAGTCCATTGGTGGACATCGGAATAAGAATTGCTAGTATAAATTCTGCACATAGATCTTTGAAAATCCAGCGATGTCTGCCTGACCGGATTTGAACCAACGTCCTATCAAAATATTGTGAAGCAGCTTTTTTTAACACTAGGCTACTGAGCATTCAGATCATTGTTGAGACAAAAACATCTTGCGATTAGTGGCCAAGGTCAGAGACAAATCGCCTCACAAGGCGGGTGCCGGTCTCTCCCTGCTCGGGTACGAAGGAAGGAGTTTCGTGGGTGGTGAGACATAAAGATCTGAGCCCCACCCACGGCTGCACGTTTTGTTAACCTGTACGATATGAAAAGTGTCCCACTTCGAAAACAAAGGCCACAAAGGTTAGTTCACGGAACAAAGAATCATGTATCTATAATAATATACCATTATTATAAAGCTGAAGAGTTCATTTAAACGCGCTTATATCGAAAACCACTGGTGCAAATTAAAAAAACATCTTTGTGTTGGTAGTTCATTTGTTGACTAAGGCTTTCAGATTTAGTATAACGCTATATGTGCGGAAACCGAAATCCATACGAAGGTTGTCGCGGGTGCCCGCTAATTAGTCAATAAGCTTAATATACATAATATATTATATTATTTGGGACTCATGCCAGCTCCACCTGAGCAAGACCACTACACTGACCTATGAAAAACAACAGGAATACGCTATTCAAGGTGACCTTCAGAACTTTCCTACCTTAAATAGCCTAAGTTTCTGTATCGGTTCTTGATTTTTGCATAAATGCATAAATGACTCTCGCTCGCCCGCTTTCCAAGGCCAGTGAGGAATGCATATTAATTTATTGCAGTTCCGCATAACCTACTTTTGGTATTGGGGTGTTTTCGATGTTTAACGAAAGCATTTGTTTTTATTAGCTATTACGAATTTAGATAGTACAAAGTGTACTAGGAAGTCTGCCACGTAAGTCAACTCACTTTAAGGCCTTTGCCCATCATCTTCACCTTATCTTATAAATCTTCTTGATAAATAAAAATAATTGGCTTCATAACTCCAGACCGGGTTCACCTATCCAAACCAAATCATTGTCAGGGTTTGTTCGGAGTATTTATTAGATAGTATGTGAAGTTTGCACAATTTTTTTATAACTTAGTAAAGCACGTACCGGGCCGCTAGTATTATTTAGAAATGTACAACTTAGCGCGAATACACAGGTTCGCTCTTATACCTTTTGTAGTTTGGTGGGATAGCAATCTCACGCGAATTAAGCACCATTCGTTTCACGTGCTTCAGAGTCACAATAGAATTTTTAACGCCGTCAACTCTCATAAGTTCGGATATAGATTGGTAATTGAGGTGTCAGGCAATTTCATATAGCCACATTCTTTAAAGATGTGCTGAGAAACAAATAAAGTTACCTTGATAGTTTCTCAAGGTCAGCGCAAAGGTGGTATTTCGAAAGGAAACGAAATAAAGGAAAGACATTACCTAATTTCATTTCACAGGGAATCCGAGATCTCTTGGCGAAGTGCTGTAATCTTAAATCAACTTTATGAGATATACGATATGGGATCACGTTTAACTCAATCTTAAAGTTCTGACGGGTGAAAAGAAATATTTGGTATGGACTAGGGTTGTGAAGTATTAGAATTTAACCTGCCTGTACCTAGCATTATGATCTTTTTTTAGTTCAGTGTTATTCTTGTTGGTTTTTCCGATAAGTAAACAAATAAATTGTTCTCAACAGTTTCTGATGAAAAGTTTCGTTAAAAAAAAATAAGGGGGGCAACGCGGCCGGGGGCAAACCGGAATAACATTTTTTTTAATGTGGTGGTAAACCGGCCGGGGTCAACCCAGAACGGGGGCATAACGGCCGGACCCATTCAATCGCGTAGAGGGCTTCGTGCTGTTTAATATAACTTTAAACTTTCGTTTCGTTCTGTTTAATTTATCACTTTGGATGATGAGAAAGTATGGTTGAGACTCTTGAGGGATGCCTCACGTCTACACATCTAGAGTCACCTACATGACGTCGGTCATGTTTGACGTTTATTTTTATTGATAGCGATTTGATCGAAGGTGATTTTTGGAACCAGAATTGTTTTATTTCTATTTAAACTATATTCATTTTGATCCCGCAAATAATTAGTTTTTATTTTTATAAAATGATAATTTGCCTTCTCCTGTCCCAAATAATTATTGGTATTGGAAACTGGTTTCGAAACTATGGTTTCCAAAGTGGCCGAGGGGACTTAATTACCACACTAATCGACAAATGCTTACCTAGTTAAGATTATAAAATCCAATAAGAAAACATTTATTATATTTTTGTTTTATGTAACCTTTTTTATACCAGGTATTCAAATAGGCCCTTAAAACCATAAAATTACACAAACCTTTAAAATCGGGTAGGTACTAATTGCAACAAAACTTATAGACTTCTAAAATAATTTCGAGAATTTATTTACATTTCACATCACTATTTTGTGATCTCAAATGTCAATGTCAAGGGCCGTCTAAACGTGCCCTTTAAATATGTAGTTGAAGAGCTCCTGTAAATGTATAATTTAAAAAACAAGAAAAATACATCTTGTCTCAGTTACCAGGGAGAATTTTATAAATATTAAGCATAATACATGTAAATGCTTAAATAATTTAAAGGAGATGGAAATGTAGTAAGTTTGTACATTAAGATTGGACCCTGAGAAATTTCTTGGATATTCAAATGTGTGATTTGAATAACACAAAGTGAATTTATTTTAAAGTGAAATTTAATTAATAATTAGAGTTGTTCCCTGAGTGTTCCATTTGCCGAGGGTCATATTTTGAAGGAACACGAATGTGACAAAGGTGATTACATTTTCTTTGGTTATTTTTCCTATTATGTTGAAGTTAAACGGAATTTAATGACAACACAATGCTTTATGTTGTTCACTTAAGTACCTACCAAAAATATCAATAGTAATACATATAATTTCCATCTATCAGTCATTTTCACTTTTGCAGGCCATTCACGTCGAAGTGCTAAAGAATTCCCATGTAAATCAAATTGAAAAATAAACTTCTTTGACTTTAATAATAATAAAATTACACAATTTGTTAAAATCGTACTGTTGCACAAGTATACATAAAATGGAAAATACATTCTTAACTAGGTAAAATTTGCATGAATGCATGAACTAGGTGCTCCTGTTTTTTAGGCTAAAAAGTCTTACATAATATAACATGTTCAATGTCTAACCAAATAATAGTAATCAGAGTAGACACAATGATGACCACCTTATTTTATTTTTCCTCTTCTTTATCTTATTTCAGTAATGGCGGACACGGAATGGTTTAAGTGTTTAGTGTCTGCGACTATTTAAATAACTACGTTTCTCGCGTCACTCAATCAGAATCAAGATTAATGTCTTCTTTACTGGCTTAAATACTTTACATTCCTGGCAAGACTTAATAGCGTTAAGAAGTTGTAAAGTATTGCGATGTCAGATAGGACTAAGGAAGGTCTTTACCGACAATCATTTGTTTTGTTTTTTGCGGATTCTTAAACGCAGGCTCCAAGCGTAACTGTCCTTGGTCAAATTCAAAGTGATTTTACGTACCATAGAGAAATATTACAATCATATCACAGTTGGGCAGTTTGTTTCCGTTACTACATATAGTTCAGAATTACAAGTCAATAATATGGAAATTAAGTTATGTCTTTGATTTATTAATAGCGGCCGCTCGCGAATCCGTCCGCGTAGATTTTGGTTTCCAATAGCCTAAAGCCTCGTCAAATGGAGTATCCAATACAAAAAATATTTTACAAATCGAACCAGTAGTTCCTAAGATTAGCGCGATCAAACAAACAAACTCGTCAGCTTTGTTGTATCACTATAGATATGTTTGAACTACTCGTAGATGTTGGGCCGACACAGAATTTAAATTGATATGGTGTCTAAATTTTAAGCGCGATTTCATTTCCTATCCAAACACGAAATCTATCCTTTTATTCGTACTACGTAAAAGAAGGGTTTATTCGACCTACCCAATTAGGAGCTCGGCAGTGTCCGTTCCGCCACACTCGCCGATAAACAAGAGGGGATTTAATTAAATTTGATTTCGAAGCGCGGATTGGAATAATTTGTTTTGATGCCACGAGATGTTTTCAGTTTTAATTAACTGAAAACCTTTGGCAACGAGCGTCGGTTGTGAGTGATTGATAAACTTCTCTCTGAAGGCTTAATGGCGGTCAACTCAACTGGATTTTTTTTGAGCATACTTCGTAAATAACCTCACACATATCTGTGTTAAGAGTTCAATTTTATCCCATTTTCACAGTAGCCGCATTAAGTAATTGTGAAACCAAAATTTCATTCATAAAAAAAAGGCTTAACATTGTAATAAATCCTGAAATCTTTGCGCCATAAAAACAAAACAGAATGTAATACATTGTAAATATAATTCGTTATTTAAATGTTAAGTATTACGCATTCAAAGGACTGGATTACAGAATTCTTTGAAGTAAAACTAAAGTAGTCAACGGTGCAATATTGGAAATTCTCTTATCAACTGAACATTTTTGGGATAAAAGGTCTAAAAGAGGTTTGTAAATCTCATTGTATTCAAATCCCAGTGGAATTTATTACAAATTGACTTATCACAATACTTTAGTTCTAAGAATTCTATTCATACAAGCTTGATTGAATTTAAAAAGATGGAACTCGAATCAATTTCCAAGGTTCTATAAAACTGTAAGTATGAAATTATATCTATAGGTGGCTGAGAAAAGAACTCATATATAGGTCAAGGTATAAAACTAAAAAAAGTTAAATTAAACAATTAAAATATGGACGTTGGCCAGTTGGCCGTCAAAGATTTCGCTGGAGAGATTCAGCGGAGGGGGATTTGGGAAGCCTCTTGGCGGAAGACTAGCAGGGGATGGCATATGACCGACCAAGATGGAGCCTTATTAAAATTATCCCAACTATATCCCAACTAATATTATAAATGCGAAAGTAACTCTGTCTGTCTGTCTGTTACGCTTTCCCGCTTAAACCTCGCAACCGATTTTGATGAAATTTGGTACAGACAATCTTTAGACCCTGAGACAGAACATGGGCTACTTTTTATTTCGAAAAAAAAGAAATCCACGCGGATGGAGTCGCGGGCGGCCGCTAGTGATAAATAAATTGACTGATATCGGAGTCTCAGACTCACTTTTGATTGTTACTTAGGTAGTTATTCGATTCACAGATACAAACAATAAATTCCTTAGACAAACACACCGATGGCCTAGCCCCTCATTAAGCTCGAAGCTTGTACTATGGATGCTAGGGAACGGATAGACAAACTTAAAATAAATAAATAAATATACTGAAATAGACATATACCAGCTAGACCACGAAGACTAGACATCCCAACTAATATTATAAATGCGAAAGTAACTCTGTCTGTCTGTCTGTTTGTCTGTCTGTTACGCTTTCCCGCTTAAACCTCGCAACCGATTTTGATGAAATTTGGTACAGACAATCTTTAGACCCTGAGACAGAACATAGGCTACTTTTTATTTCGAAAAAAAGAAATCCACGCGGACGGAGTCGCGGGCGGCCGCTAGTGATAAATAAATTGACTGATATCGGAGTCTCAGACTCACTTTTGATTGTTACTTAGGTAGTTATTCGATTTACAGATACAAACAATAAATTCCTTAGACAAACACACCGATGGCCTAGCCCCTAATTAAGCTCGAAGCTTGTACTATGGATGCTAGGGAACGGATAGACAAACTTAAAATAAATAAATAAATATACTGAAATAGACATATACCAGCTAGACCACGAAGACTAGACATTTTCATGAACACAAATGTTTGTCCTATGCGGTGATCGAACCCGAGACCTCTTGGTATAATTATAATCAACGTCTTTACCATTATACCAAGCGGGTCGTTATTATCGATATCTTAAAGAAACGCGTATTTTACACTGAGGCAGGTAAAAGGCGTAAAAAGTTGTTTAAAGTGTATGAGAATTTGCCATCGAACATTGCCCTGAGAAGACCCTAAAACTAGTAAGTAATAAACTTGGAGCCAACAACGAGAACCTCAAATAATGGAGGTAATTAATCATGGTAGCACGGCATGCATATGTAGAGAGTGTCAATAATAACAGTTCAGTGACCTGAGCAGGTACATGTCATTTGCATTTTTGACATGGTTTTTGTTTTGATTGGCGATTGAAAAGAGCAACTGACTGAGTTTCTTGCTGGTATCTTCTCGGCAGAAACAGCATTCTGAACCAGTGGCAGAATCGCATTAAGTATGTTTATTTATATTAGTATATTTTATATATCACCATATATATGTATTCAGATGTATTGAATTTTTTTTTCTTAGTTCAAAAGTGCTTGTTTGTATGCCTACTTGAATAAAGATATTTTTGATTTGATTTGATTTGACATCAGGTGGGCTAGCCAAGATGCCACTTTTGCCATAATTCGCAATCGCAAATGTGGCATCTTGGCTGGCCCACCTGGTCTGTATTCGTAAGCGTACTGATTAAGACAGTGGTTAAAATAATAATTAATTTACGATAAAATGGACTTCTCCCGCGATTGGCAAATGTTGGCCGTAGACAGATGCATGTGGAGAAATTTAGGGGAGACCTTTGCCCAGCAGTGGGACAATATAGGATAATAAAAAAAAAAAAAATGGACATTTACTTATAATTTTCACATAAGGAGGAGGAGACATATCACCCTCAATTCATTTCATACAAAAGTCGTTCTATGCCTCCTTCCTTGATAAGCCTTTTCATTGTAATTGTATCATTGACACTTATTTCTGTTGCGGGATGAAATTAATTACTTAAAGGATAGCTTTCGTTCTCGAATTTGTCATTTAATTATGATACTACATACATCAAAGACGGAATACATTAAAGATTTTTCCATCAATGATATGTTAGATGATTGGATTATTCAAACAACGCAAATAAAAATCATGATGTCAATCCTCGAATGAATTATAGACGGAAATTTTCTTTCGCAAACAGCGGATATTACGAAAAGGCTCAAATGAATTTCACATTACGAATATTTTCACATGCGCAAATAAAGGGTTTTACTTCACCGAGATACCAAGAAATAAAAATATATATTTTTTTAAATCCTTACATACACTCCAATGAGGCGGTCTTTCATTGAAGTATTTCCACCTCTCAAAAAAAAGTGGTCTACATCGATGTCGACTTCAGAAGTACAAAGAATTTGACAGATACAACTTTTCTAGAATATAGTATGTTTATTAATTCATGAGAACAATACACTAGTGCCTCGCCTCGGCTTAATTTGGAACTAATAGGTATCTTCTGATTTATTGTGAATGTGTTTAGTGCAAATCTTGAACTATTCTACCAAGGCTCAGAATTCATTCAATCCAATGGGTCCTTTTCAAGACCTAAGCAATCAAAAAACATAGGGACACGTGATGCTAGTTTGTTTTCTACATAAATGTAAAAATATTTGTTAAGAGGAAAAACTAATAATGTTATTTGACTCTTTCAGTTAGTTATAAGGAAGGTTGTTTTTAAGAGCTTTTGCTAACTAATGTTTAGAACAACGACAAAGAAATGATTTACTAACGTAGGTACTTAAAACAATTTCGTAAATTCATTTTCATTTAAGCCAAAGATTTATCTATCCATAGTTTTCTGAGTAATATTAATTTTGTATAGTATAAATTGGCATCTTTTGTTGATATTTCTGAAACAGACGAAATTATCTCATCCAGAAATATCAGTAATCAAGGCGTGAAATTCACATTGCTGAATTTCTCATCTCGATTGTTTGAATACTTTCTTCGACTTCGTTTCGTTTTTAATAATCTTTCTTCGTAAGCAACATCATTATTAAAATTGGTAGTTCTTTAGCATTTTTATGACAGTTTTGCAGATATTGGAATATGTAGTATTAATTTAATAAATTAATTCTTTGCACTAACACACCAATTGTCTAGCTCCAAACTACTCGTAAGCTTCAATCTTCAACTATGAAAGAGAGGAAACGTATCCTCCTCCTTGAGAAGTATTCCTCATTACTGAGGGTCGTGATCATTGTTTGAAAAGAAACTCACAACAACTCTCTTGGCAATTTTTATGGAGTGGTTTGCGCCAAATTCTGTCGAGGCCTTTTACCTCGCCAGAATTTGTCGTTTTCCAATACATTTAAGGGAATAGAGTTGATGCTTCTCGCACCTTTTTTTCATTTCGCCTACGGTTATAGCCGCCTGTACTATTCATATTCTTTAAAAATAATATTATTATGTTTATTATGTATCCTGACTTAAACATTCGGTTTCAAATATTACTCAAGATTGAAGCAAAAACAGTAAAGTTTGTTCTATTTCTTCTTATTTTTAGTCAAGTCTTAAGTGCTAGTGACATGAATAGATTATGAATAGATTATTATGTCCGAAATTTTGGTATCTTTAGCTAAATTCAACCACTAAGTGGACAAACTAGGGATTGAAATTTGGTTTGAAGGTTTTTCAATTTTAAGCCGATCGGGATGAGACCTCTAAATATAAGAAATAAAGTAGGGGATGAGCCGCTCGTTTGGGGAGGTATGCACCTCTACCTTACAGAAGACCACAGTGAAGTAGCAATTCTTACCTGTAGTGCTTTGTTTCTGCTGGTGAGCAAGGTCGCCAGAGCTGAGTTGGGGAGATACCCTCCCTGTATGAGATTTTTAAAGGCAGGCAACGCATCTGCGACCCTTGTATGGTTATTGATGTCCATGGGCTGCGGTGATCACTTACCATCGGGTGATGGCATTTGTCAATATCCACCCCTGAGGGGATACAATAGGCAACGCTGACGAAGTAGCGGGCGGCCGCTAGATATTAATATTCTTTTTGTTAACTGGTTAATGGATACGTCGTGGAGGACATCATCATCATCATCATAATGTTATACTGGACAAAAATACTTTTAAAGGATGGATTAGATCTTAGCGGTGTCAACGGATCAATTTGGTAGCTATACGGTTCATCCCTTTATCTAGCTGAAGTGGCAAAAAATGCTTGTGGCGTTGAAAAATGTCTTCGATAAACGCTAATCATTTATCACTAGGCTTTCTGTTCGATTGCTCCTTTAAGTAAAAAAAGAACTATGTGTAAAATTATATATAACCTCTCGTTGGTCTAGTGGTTAAAGTACCTGGTTATGGACTAGGTAACCTGGATTTGATGCTCAGGAATGGTTAGCCAAAAAAAAAAAACTCGGATAAGAATGTGTGACTTTTTTTTTGTTTGTATTAAACATAGCCCGGGTTTGTAATCAATCAGCCTGTGGCAAGCGTGGCAATTGATTCAAAACCCAGTTGTAACGAAAAAATTATTTCAACAGATGGAGGCCTTTGTCCTGCAATGGAACATTTATTATAATTATGTAGGTGCTCTTTAGAGATCACACAGATAAATGAGATCTGCCAGGTTCTATCTCTGACTATTATTTCGGGCCTGTAGTGGAACATTAAGAGGCTAATATTTTACTTACTTTTATGCAAACACTACAGTCGAACGTTTCAATACGCGCAAACACTTTATGGTAAAAGCTTATACAACAACACTCTTGAAATAATGGACTCTGGGATCAAACAGGCTTATAATGATGGGACATTGAGTGATGCTTCATAGGTAAGAGGCCTTCAGTAAAATACCCCGTAACGGGCAAAAGAGGCAAAACAAATTGTACAAATGTCTGTTTTTTGTTTTTAACAAAAAACGTTTTGTTCCACTAACATTATTTAACGGGAATAAACGCGATATCAATTAATTAATACCCTCCGGCCGTATTCGGCCATGGCGGCCGATCTTACGATCAGCCAGGTACGCAGGATATATTATAGTGCACAAGTGAGTGCGCAAGCACAGGTGCACTCCCTATTCCTTCACTCTCATAATTCGGTGGGACAACAATCTGACACGACCGTAGGGAGGATCAGGGGCAGGACCAACGGCTAAATGTGCTTTCCGAAGCACAGAGGAGCTCGAGATGAAATTTTTCGGTCACCCATCCGATGACTGGCATCTGCGAACGTTGCTTAACTTTACCAACCGCAGGCCGAGTGCGCTAACGACTGCGCCATCGAGATCATGTGGTACTCGTATGTATATGTATAGTTCTTACTGATTGACGTTTCGGCTTCGTTACAATAACCGTGTTCGACTGAACACGGTTCACGGTTCCAAGGTTGTTGTAACGCAGCCGAAACGTCAAGCAGTAAGTAGTATACATATACTACATAATTGATATTATATTGCGTTTAGTCCCGTTAAATAATATTAGTGTCATAATGCGACGCGAAAGTCTAAAAACGTTATGTTGTACAAACGTAGTATATTTTCTAACTTGTAATGTAACGATCTTTCCAGCGAAGGCAAAATTTTCAAGTGGCCCATTTCTTACAATTCGCACCCTCAGTGCAAAAAAGACGTAAGTCGAAAATGACGACTTTTCAGTACGGCGAAAAAACTGAACTTTTAGGTATACTTACTTTATTTTTAAACGTAGAACAATAATTCTTATATCAAAAAAAGAAGAAAAAATTGTTGCAATGCGTGTTATATTCAAGTTAGTTCTAATGTTTATAGTTCATTTGGAATCGTAAAAATAAATTATTACGCTATTTTTCATTACGGAAATAAATAGCGGATTCTGAGTATCAAAACTTAGGCCAGTCTTTGCCAAAAAAGTCAAATGTACTTCAAAAATTATGTGATATTAAAGCAGTTATGAACTCGTAAATACACACAATTGTGCTAGTATAAGTAAGATTACTGCCTTATTCCCTTTATTAAAATTATGTTTGAAGTGCATAAGTATCACTTACTCCATTTTTCAATTTGGGGACTAGTTAAGGTAACTGAAGTAAACAGTAATAATTACTTATTCCATTATATGTTTATGTAAAGCTAGCCGCATATTAACACATATTACTTTGAGTTATTATTTATGACTGTAAGGAAAAAAGTTGTTTTTTGTTTTTGTGTTCCCTATTTATTAATACTGGAAAAATATTATTATAGTTTTGGTTTTTATTAAAGTTCGTACTATGAACAATAAAATTGCACAGTAATACTTCAAATATGTGGAGTTTCGGTGAAGATCTCTACCACATGATTTTTTTTTCAATTCTTAAAAAAATAACAGATAAATTGATACGAATTATTGTAACAATTAATTTACGAATTATGTTCTATCAATAATAAAATTAAAATAACAAGCAAAAGTTATTTACAAATTGAGGTAGGTACTTTACACACATCAACTTTGTCTGAGTGTACGTACATACCTCTTGCCGAATCCTTCACAGAACTCCTAGTATAACATCAGGTGTATAATGTGATATGATATGGCTGGGGTTTTTAGATGTAAGTATATTAATATATTAGACAATGATACCTAATAGACGCCTTTGAAAGTAGCATGTAAAATTAATATTTGTAGGTGAGTTAATAACTTTCTCCAAATACACATTTTTGGTTATTACTTAAGTAATTATTAATGCTAGGCGTCCCGAGTAATGGCAATACTCTTCTACTATTATTTAGCAAGAGGTGGGCGCCAGCTACCGCGCGTTTTGCCCGTTCTGAATAACATCTATGGTATATCTTAAAAAAAATAGAAATAAAATTACACGTTATTAACAGGCATTCATCCCCCTAGCGTTTATCCCGTTTCTGTGCGGGGTCCTCTTTGACCATAATCCAGGATTTGGCGAGTCTGGTTATTACAGTGAAACGAATGCCGTCAGACCTTTCTAACCCTTAGAAGGAAACTAGACAGGTTGGATCATGGTTACACATTCAGATCTATCTGAACTAAGTCAGAAACTATCGGAATGTTCAGGTGTCCTCGTGGTGTTTTCTCAAGCCTATGCCGAGCTAATGGCACAAATCCACTCATATATTTTTCAAAAAATCCAAAAGAAGGAGGAAGTTGGCCCGGAGTCGAACCAAGGACCTCATGTATGTGAGGCACGGTCCTTACAAATAACACCATCGTTAGTAACATACATTAGCTTAATAACTCTAGTCTCTAGTACTTATATAACAGGGGTTCCCCTAGTTTGAAACCAGACCATTGTTGTGACTGTCTAGCGCACTTACTTACTTACTACTTGTACCACTACTAGCCCGACATTAAAGGAAAACATCGCAAGGAAACTGCACATTGATTCTTTCAGAATGTGTAACTATGATCTTATTGTTATAGTTCGCCTTTCCGATTGCAAAGATCGGAAGACAGTCGCTTCAATGTAATGATCAGACTAGATAAACCCAGATAAATCATTGTTTATGCGGACCCTGGGCTCCCCAAGAGCAGACGAGAAAATACTAGGTGGATTAGACAGTAAACACATTGTGTCTCAACCTCTTTTTAACTTTTAAACTAAATTTACTCTCCTCTTAACTTAAAAATCATTCTCGCCCTACTGTGCTGCGTCCGATTATACATTTTCAGATCATCATCCTAGCGATTATCCCGGTCACATCCTCGGCCATTGCCTCCAAGTCCAGGGACCACCTTCCTGCTCCTTCTACTCCACTTCACACGGTCTTCGGCATCCTGTGTGGTCAGGCCATTGACACGCATGTCGTCTTTCTCGACGTCAACCCAGCATTTCCTGGCATGTCGAGACGTTTGTTTCCCATGCAACTGGCCGGTTTCCGTAAAACATGGCGCAGTTTATCAGCAATATCACGGAAATGAAGGCTACCCTGAATGCGCGAGTTCTTAACGCGGTCCTTCCGCGTCACTCCACACATCCAGCGCAGCATCGTCATCTCCGTGACTCGCAGCATCCGCTTGTTTTGCTCAAGTACAGACCCGTTTCACTGCCGTAAAAAAAGACAGGCCTAATAATGGTCCCTTTAGCTTAACCGGCATTTTGGGGCCGCAAATGACACCAGTCACTTCACGCCATTTTGCCGAGGCTGCTGAAATGCGGCCCTTGACGTCGTAATCGAAATCACCAGACGCGTGAAGGAAAGATCCCAAGTACTTAAACTAGTCCGTACGCTCAACCACGTCACCGTCTATGCATACGGATGGGGGATCTGTGTTGCAGGCCAGGTTCTCGAGTGCCACGTTCCACCTATTTGCACGTCTCACCAATCGTTCCCTGTCCGAATCCGCCAGCGCGATCTCATCAGCATACAGGAGCAGCCACGGGGGTTGCTCATGTGCGTCTATGATGCTAGTTGAAAATTCATCCAATATCACGCTTAACCGGAAGGGACTAAGGACGGATCCTTGGAGGACTCTGACGGAGATGGGAAAGGGGTTGGTGTCACCAACAGCAGTCCTAACTAGAGAATCGGAATCGTGGTACATGTCTCGAATTACGTCAATATAATTTGCATGCACCCTCTTGGACCTCAGTGCCCACCTGATCATCATGCCAGGAACACAGTCGAAGGCCTTCTGCATGTCCAGGAACAGGAAATGCAGAAGCGTGTTCTTCGTTCTGTATTTCTCCATAATCATCTTTAAGGCAAAAACAGGGTCCATTGGATTAAGACCAGTTAGGACTGCTGGCAGCATACAGTGCTGATGATATCGCGCTGGCGGATTCGGACAAAGGACGATTGGTGAGACGTGCAAATAGGTGGAACGTGGCACTCGAGAACCTGGCCTGCAAAACAGATCCCCCATCCGTATGGATGGGGGATTATGCATACGCATAGACGGTGACGTGGTCGAGCGTACGGACTTGTTTAAGTACTTGGGATCTTTACTTCACGCGTCTGGTGATATCGATGACGACGTCATGGCCCGCATTGCAGCAGCCTCGGCAAAATGGCGTGAGGTGACTGGTGTCATTTGCGACCCCAAAATGCCGGTTAAGCTGAAGAGGTAAGTCTATAAGACCATTGTTAGGCCTGTCCTTTTGTACGGCAGTGAAACGTGCCCTGTACTTGAGCAAAACAAGTGGATGCTGCGAGTCACGGAGATGAAGATGCTGCGCTGGATGTGTGGAGTGACCCACTCCCCACATCCAGCGCGCCCCCTGCATCGACGTATTCACACTTATGTACCTGATGGCTACCCCCGCGCCGCTGTATCAAATCTTACGTCTCGGTGCAATGAAAATATTCTAGTGGAAGAAAGAAGTAATTGTTCTTATTGTGATTTATTTTAACTTCATAAGAAGTAAACAGTCATATTGCTGTTCTTATTTTTTAAGTTTATTTAAAAAAAAACGCAATAAAGTCATAATATTGGTTACTTTTTATTTTCTACATAAAATTTTAGGGAAAAAGGTAATATTAAGTAACACGTCATATTTTTCAATGTGTTCTTTGCGTTATATCACATAAGCTATTTTTCCTTAAGAAAAAAACTGATGGAATAAAAAGTCTCAAAACTCATTTTCTTGTATTAATTCGTCAATTTTAACAAGAAAAATATGAAAAAAATTGAGCATATGTGTCTTTGAACGTACTTTTTAAATATGATAAAATCGATGATTTGACGTAACCTCACTTACGTCTTTTTTGCACTGGGGGTGCGAATTTTCCGGTGAGCCATATAATCAACTTGCGGCCGCCCGCGACTCCAACCGCAAGGATTTCGGGTACCGCTCGACAAATGTACTATCAAAAACATTTTTTTCAATTCGAACCAGTAGTTCGTGAGATTAGCGCTTTCAAACAAACTTAAAACTCTCCAGCTTTGTTATAGTAGTATAGATTTCGAGGTTATAATGCAAGAATTATATGGACGCCAAGTTACGCCATATTAAAATAAATAGTTGAATTTGCCACAAATAACGATTATTGTAGTAGTAATATACATAAACCTTTAAATTTTTTTTTGTTAACGTATAACATTGGATAAAATAATTGAAGCCTTTTAGGCTACAGGAATATAGTAAATAGTAACTTTGCTATAAAGTTTCAAATATGGCTCGGAAATATGTATAATATTTAAATATTATGCACTACTCCTACCTCAGTCGTTCATTACTTAGCACTGATGTGTAATTCAATTTTGATTAGTTATCTCAGTCTAAAGAGCTTCTTCAGAGCAGATTCAGTATTGTTAGACATAGCCTGAGGTACTCTAATTAGATCGATCCGTTCAAGGTATTTGTCTATTCATTGGATCAGATTTCCTTCAAGACTATTATAATCATGGAATACCTATTCCATCCAACCAAGTTGGTTGAGTCGTATTAAATAAATATGTACAAATATGGATATTTGTATATTTTATAAATCAACATATATGCGTTTAGATGTACCTAGTACCTAACATTATTTTAATTTATTTAGTTTTGACGATTCAACATTGCTTGTTTGTATGCCTATTTGAATTAGGGTATTTTTGATTTTGATTTTGACTCATGGCTTAAATTTTCTAAGTTGACCAAGAAAATTCACATTGATGAAGTACGCCATACAGATTTGAATTTCCAAATAACATCCTTTTTTAATTACAAGGAGAGAAGAATTCTACTTTATGAAGAGGTTAAATTATCCGGTTGGATCCTAAAACGACGACTCAAATGTTTCAAGATTTTCATATTAGATATTATTTTAGGACTTTGTGTTTTCGTTAATACAAATAGTATTTTCATTGCCATCATTTCAATGTTGATTTTACCGTATGTTTAGTCTACCTTGAAAATTCTAGCAGAAAATACAAACTCTTTTTGAAAATACGAGCGAAATTCACCAAGCTCAAGTCATGGCACGGTGTTAAAATATGAGCTTTTGGTAGGTTAAGCATTGCAGGTGTTAATATCATCATAGCGGCACGTCACGCGGTTTCACCCGCATCCCGAGGGAACAACTTCCCGTACCGGGATAAAATATAGCCTATGTTACTCAGGGTGAAAGTTGCTTTCCAATGGTGAAAGAATTTTTGAAATCAGTCCAGTAGTTTTTTAAATCATTCTTTACATACAAAGGTACAAATCTTTCCTCTTTATAAAATTTGTATAGATAGATTTGCTGCAAAGATCAGCTATGCAAGCCATCTTAGAGCGCATCAGCAAAGAGCCCGTAGCCAAGATGCCACTTTGACGAATTCGCCATACGCTTCCGTGGCGACTTATATTGCCATCCCGTACACGAACTATTTATGTGAGCGGGACGGAGATATAAGTCGCTACGAAAGCGTATGGCGAATTCGTCAAAGAGGCATCTTGGCTAGCCTACCAGATCCGACTAGGGGTCGAAGCTCGTATATCTAAATAAGTATTTTAAACAAGAATTGATAAAATAATACTTTAAACTTTCGCGTTCCATTACTATTAACTAATATTTTAACGGGATAATAATATCGCGTTTAGTCCCGTTCATATATTTAGTAAATAAGAATTGATAACACTTTTAATTGAATGAATTTTTAATATAATTGCGTTATGGAAATCACAACAAATTAATGAATGATGACACTATTGATAAATGGTTCGATGTTAACGCTACGAAGTTGATTGTTGTCCCGATACCGCCGCACAGGACAAACATTGTGTGTAGTGTATGAATATGTATGCCATTTGATGATATAGATAGATAAATATTTACAAACGGATATCCGTAACAAAAGTGTTTATATTTTATCACAAAGTCAAATCATGTTTGAAGCATATATTGAAACTAGCGGCCGCCCGCGACTCCGTCCGCGTGGATTTCGATTTCCAATAGCCTAAAGCCTTCCCGGTCAAGTGGACTATCCAACACAAAAATATTTTTTCAAATCGGACCAGTACTTCCTGAGATTAGCGCGTTCAAACAAACAAACAAACAGACTCTTCAGCTTTATATATTAGTATAGATGTGTAGGTACTAATATAATTATTTAATTATCTATACTATATATCTCATATAATAAAGCTGAAGAGTTTGTTTGTTTGCTTGAACGCGCTAATCTCTGGAACTACAGGTACGATTTGAAAAATCTTTTTGTGCTGGATAGTCCATTTGACGATGAAGGCTTTAGAATGTAGTAAATCGAATACCATATAGGAAACTGAAAACCACGCGGACGGAGTTGCAGGCGGTCGCTAGTAGATAGATAAATATTTACGAAAGGATATGCGTAACAATCCATCCAGCAGTGGACTGCGATAGGCTGATGATGATGATGATGATGATCCGTAACAAAAGTGCTAAAGCTTTAATGATGATGTCCTCCCAGACGTACCCGTGGACGGTGACACCCTTGCTTATAATAATAGCTGTTCTGTGATTGGTCGAACCGGTTATTATCTGACGATCGGATATCCGTTAGTTTATAAACTTACCGTGAGAAGTCGTAAATTTATAAATTGACGAAAATGTGGGCGTAAAATAATAAGGAGCCTTTTCATAAGGTTTGCACTATGTGACGTCTCTTCATCGCAATCTTGATATTTACTGATATTTCCAGTTAGTGTTTTGGCAAAGCCAAAGCTGAGACCGAGTTAAGTGAACGGTTCATTTAAGTTGGCACACAGCCTAACAAGTTAAATCTTGACATACGTTAGTGCAACCCCAGTACGAGTGTGACGGAAGTTATATTTGCGTTTGCTCTCATTGCGATGAAAACTATAAACCGGCTTATTTTTTTCGCTTGTAAGCTAGCGTAGACTTAATTAAATTTAAAGTTTTAAATAATATAAAAAGCCATAGCATATATACTATAAAAAACCAGTCTTCTTCGTCAAATGGACTATCATCCAGCACAAAAATATTTCTCAGATCAGACTAGTACTTCCTGAGATAAGCGCGTTAAAACAAAGAATCTTTTCAGTTTTATTATATTAGTATTATATTTATGTATCCACCACATGATTGCTATCCGCACGGTCTATCTCTACTTAAATGGTTTAAACCCCAAAAGTGCCATTCAATTGAAAAAGTTCTACCGCAAAAACGGATAGTCGAATATACGAGGATCTGTTTTTAAAATATCACCGGGTCAAAGCTTTAACGATATGGGAACTGACGTCAGTTGACGTTTATTAATGTATAGATTTATCATTGCTCCATTCATACGTACATAACATATGTATATAGGGAGTGATTTCTATTTGAAGTTTTACAAAAAATAGTCAAGGTGGGTAAACAGGGGAACAATGTAAATTATGCACCATTACAAAAGAAACATTTAGATAACAAAATTCATACTTTAAAATAAAATGTTAAGAATTAATTTGATTAGAGTAATCCGTTTTAAGGTTTTCGCGATCTTTTGAGAGCCAAGCTATTCTTTAGCGAAGTTATGAAAGCTATAAAATATAATTCCGCTTTCGCGTTCAAAGGAAGTAAGTGGTTTATTACCAGCCCTTTAATTACTTACTGCAGAACGGAGGTTCCATCTTTAGATAATTATCTTTAAAAATCGTCCAAACTGTTTTAAGATTTTTAGAATGGTTTGAATTAAAAAAAACCCTTGTAAATTGAACCTAGTAACTTTAAAAAGTAGATCGGATATCAAGTCACTAAATTACAATGAAATAGTGCTTATCTAGCTAATGCAAATAAAATATGTAATGTCCAATTCAAACTGAAATATCCAGTACTAGTTCTTACCCACGGCTTTGCCCGCGTTATCAAGATTCCAGTTTTATCCGTTTAGTAGTTCCAGCGTGATTGACGGACAAACTTTCAAACAAACAAACCTTGACATTTATAATAGGAGTATTAGTTTAACTTACGTAAGCTTCAATGGGGTACTTATTTATAGAGAGGTATCAAGTTTACCATTTGAATCTACCTATAATGTATCCAGGAATATACTTAGGCATACGAGTATACATTATATATGCAGGTGGTATTAATACGGACATTATATATGCAGGTGCTATTATTGACGTAATAAAGAGGAGCTCACACCGCATACAAATTCCTTACACATTAATAATGAGATTTTGGTATTTATTGAAGCGAAGTACCGTGCATTTGAACGTCATACGCTTGAGTGATTCTGACAAGGAAATTCTATCAGTGCAGAGTTCGTGCTCGCTCGTATGTGCTGCTAATGTCATGATCACACGTACCGAGCAAACCGGCGAGACAGTAAAATGTTTCTCGGCCGAGACAGTGTAGTAAGCGAGTAGCTGTTCAAACACTTTTTGAAATAACGGCCGAGCAAGGCATAATGCCTTGATCACACGTACCGAGCAAACCGGCGAGACAGTAAAATATTTCTCGGCCGAGACAGTGTAGTAAGAGAGTAGCTGTTCAAACACTTTTTGAAATAACGGCCGAGCAAAGCAACATTGCCTTGATCACACGTACCGAGCAAACCGGCGAGACAGTAAAATGTTTCTCGGCCGAGACAGTGTAGTAAGCGAGTAGCTGTTCAAACACTTTTTGAAATAACGGCCGAGCAAAGCAACATTGCCTTGATCACACGTACCGAGCAAACCGCCGAGACAATGCTCTCGGTCGAGTACTCGGTACGTATAAACAAAGCGCCGAGTGCACGACCGAGCGCTCCATCATATCCGAATTGTAGTCGCAATAGAACTGAACTGACAGCTACTCGCTCACTACACTATCTCGGCCGAGAAACATTTTACTGGCTCACCGGTTGCTCGTTACGTGTGATCAAGGCATAAGTGTAGGAACACACTAGGCTTAAATTACGCGACCGAAGTGCGGCGGCAAGGCATTCTCGATTCCGTCGTCTTTATTCATATGAAGTCGAGCGTAAATCCAGCCGCGTAAATTCGGCCGCGTTTTTTCCGCGAAGTGTTTTCCTACACTAATACCTTATATGGTGAGCAGATGAAGTCTCTTATCCTGGTGTCTATCCCTTTTCCACCATTTTGGCTTTGGCACTTTGAGGTGGGAGGGGGTTTGCTACGTTCAGCAACGGAAGGCGATAGACTGATGGCAATAAGTAAACGCCGCAACGAAAATGCTGATTGGACCAGCCTGGTTTTTACGTGAGAGCAATTGACATCTGACCTCCGTTACCCTTACAAAGGAAACCAGCCCATTTTGGATCATGGTGGCTTAAAACTTAAAGTACCTTTCGAATCTAAGAATCATTATTCTTATCGGACAATCAAGAGGACAATCAGTCTCAAAAAGTGAAGGTGTCCCTCGCGGAATTCGAACCACGTCCTGAGGTATTAGAGCTCTGCTCTCTAACCACAACACAAGGGAAGCAGTTTAAGTTAGGCCAGTTTAGCTTCAGAAGTAGTCGTATCCCTTAGCTGCCATTTACACATCTCACAATTATTATGTAAATGACTCTTATACGAACAAGATTACACTTACAATATTAATATTTAATACCGTTTCTCAGCTCAACAGAAACATTTACACAAAATAAACATTAATTGGTAGTTAACCTTAAGATTTTAGCTTAATATGTTCATTGATTCTTATTAAAATGCCTATAATTTCAGACCGTAATTTGTGCCTTGTCAAAAAGACAGCCAATCAAAGTTGGTTCTGTGATGTGGAGACAGCTATTTTGCCAACACCGGCTACCAAAAGAGTTATTTATTTCCTTTAAAAGTCTTTAAAACTAAGATAATTAGATGAAGGTGATCGTTAGTATACTATAAAGGGGCCCCTTAAACCTACACGCTGGGTCGAAAGTCCCAGGCGCCGACTGACGTTCCTCTCTGTTCCACGCGATGGACCCGGCACCCGCAAAGAGAATCCATGGATAGATTCTCTCTCTTGAAAAACTAGTAGTTTAAAATCGAACAAAACATAATTTTTGTTCTGAAAAGCGCTTGTATTCCGGATATCAGAAACAAAATACGACAATGGTTGGAACTAAAACGTTTTTCATTTAAACATATAACTACAACATATAACCCAGTCCAATACAAACAGACATGTCTATGAACAAAGGTGATTGTGCTTTATGAAATACGAAAACATCCTTCTACATGTACAGATTGCCTTTTTGCCATCAGACCAATTCAAAAGGACGACTGTCGATACAGATGGAGGAAATTGAAAACTACTCGTGTACATTTTATCCACCCTCCTAGATGAGATTGGACAGATTTGATCTGCTATATAGAAATTACATTCAGACGATATTTGGAAACGGTTTTCGGTGATACTCAATCATCTTTGATAATAGTTGGCAGTGATATTTATTTAGAAAAATTGTGGTTTCATAATATTTGTAAATTGCATGGAAAATAAATGTATGTTTGCAGCATTTCATGGTAGATCAGGCGAAAACTTTAATCTATAAAAAACAGCAATGGACCAGATAAATGGATCAGACAGGAATTATTTCCACTTCCAGCTAAGCCCCTGTCGGAATCCTACGCAAGAAAGGGAGCCTTTTATCGAATGACCGGTATTATCTGGAGAATTGCTACTTCACTGTGGTCTTTTGAAGGTGGAGGGACTTCGGAAGACGGGCGGCGCATGCGAGTGGAAGTTACAGAACGCTGTACCTCTCTTAAATATATTCCATTTCACGTTATGAAAACAGTAAAATGTGATAATTAGATGAAAGAGAAGATAGATTATATGATGTAGATCAATAAGTGATGCCAATGGATACCAGAAGAGTTACAAATGCGTTGCCAGCCTTTTAAGAGGGAGTACGCTCCATGCTATGTAAGGTGAAATATATATTTTTCTATTTACAACTACAATGTATCCTACATTGTACGATGTACGTGTACCACCAGATAAGCTCAGAAATCCTTAGCACGTGAGGGCAAAATGTTCAAGACAAGCTTGTTTTGCACGTTATTAGGTACAAGTTATAGCTTTTACATAATAGTCCAGGAATTTTAGATTTTATCTGCGGAATAATTCCTAGTGAGCTGAATTTTTGTATACACCTTTATTATGATATTGTAATGACGATGTGAAAAATCGACATTGATATCGTGCCGGCTAAAAAAGTTATAGGGGTCCAAACGTCACGAAAATCAGTTTTTCGCAAATATCTCGCGATCTATTGCTCAGAGGTCAATAATGGGTTCATAAAAGTTGTTCGTCGTAAAATTGTCTACAAAAAAGATCTCTTGCATTTTTCTGTAGAATTACCCGTTTTTGAAATAGAGACTAGAATGCACTTAGCCTTGTAAGCCGCATACCAAGGCATAAACCCTATTGTTTGTTTTTTTCCCTTTTTTGTTTGTGTGTTTTTTGTTAGTATGATGTTCTACATATAGAAATATAAAGGACTTGTAATACTAGTACAGTCAGGAAAATAGGAATATCAACTATAAAAAAACTAAGTAGCAATTTTTTTTGTCACTTTATAACTCAAGAACGGGCTTACCGATCCAAACCAAATTTTCAGGGTTTGTACAGACTATTTAGTATATGTTTTATGTGAAGTTTGAATAAAATCGGTCGCTTCACTTTATACGTAGCGAAGCACGTACCGGGCCGCTGGTCATAATATAGATATGCAATGTGAATTTTAGCAATTTTGATTCACGATCTGCGAAAAAAATCCTAGTGGGCTGAATTTTTGTATACGCCTTTATAATGATATTGTGATGAAGATGTGAAAAATCGACATTGATATCGTGCCGGCTAAAAAAGTAATAGGGGTCCAAACGTCACTGGACATAGCATATCTGTATCATTACTAGCGGCCCGGTACGTGCTTCGCTACGTATAAAGTGAAGCGACCGATTTTGTGCAAACTTCACATAAAACATCTACTAAATAGTCTGTACAAACCCTGAAAATTTGGTTTGAATCGGTAAGCCCGTTCTTGAGTTATAAAGTGACAAAAAAAATTGCTACTTAGTTTTTTATAGTTGATATTCCTGTTTTCCTGACTGTACTAGTATTACAAGTCCTTTATATTTCTATACTAGCGGCCCGCCCCGGCTTCGCCCGTGGTACTTGTCCACTATTTAATGGATGATATTATACATAAAAACCTTCCTCATGAGTTACTCTATCTATTAAAAAAAACCGCATCAAAATCCGTTGCGTAGTTTTAAAGATTTAAGCGTTCATAGGGACATACAACATACAACACGACAAGCGACTTTGTTTTATACTATGTAGTGATGTAGAACATCATACTAACAAAAAACACACAAACCAAAAAGGGAAAAAAAACAAACAATAGGGTTTATGCCTTGGTATGCGGCTTACGGTATATAATACCATATCTGAGTGCATTCTAGTCTCTATTTCAAAAACGGTTAATTCTACAGAAAAATGCAAGAGATCTTATTTTACGACGAACAACTTTTATGAAACCATTATTGACCTCTGAGCAATAGATCGCGAGATATTTGCGAAAAACTGATTTTCGTGACGTTTGGACCCCTATAACTTTTTTAGCCAGCTAGATATCAATGTCGATTTTTCACATCATCATTAGAATATCAAAATAAAGGTTTATACAAAAATTCAGCTCACTAGGAATTATTCCGCAGATTATGTATCAAAATTGCTAAAATTACTGGACTAAACTGACGTGGGAGTTTTGCTGAGCAATATTGTGCTTTAATCTGACACGTCGCGCGACATCTGGTAAGGTCAACTGTATTGTGAAACTTAGCGAAGCTTATTGTGTTTTTAACATTTTGTCGCACATATTTTACTGTACAGTTTTTTTGTTCGGCATGTGTACCGTTTGTAGGAAATCTGTGCATGCAATGCCAGTCGTAATGAGACTGTATGTAAATATGTTATTATTGGCAACCTTGGCTATGAGACTTTAAATTTTGAAGTTTAACATTTTAAGATGTAGGAACTTACACAAATAAATTCGCTAAATACGTTTATGCATATAAAATAAAACACAGATAATATTTTTTTATTTTTACAACAAACGCCTCGGTTCGTAGGTTCCATTCCTGTGACCGCCTTTGTACATACATACATTTAACGAACACGCACAATATTCTACGCTATTAATTTTGACTTCTTCTTTTTTCCTAGCATCTTATCTACATACGATTGTGTTTTAATAATGTCGAAGTGTCGAACCTAGAAACATTTAACAATATAGTTCTTTATAATTTTATGTGGTATACCATAAAGCAAATCTAGGTGGAATCCTTTTTCTGACTATTAACACCTTTTTATGTCTCTTATATACGTAAGTGTCCTAATTCATGCCCTTAAGGCCGTGAACATGCTTTTGTTACCTTTATAGCACAATAAAACTAATCGACTAGTGAAATGTCGTCAAGGCTGTAGTAAAAAGGCTCTTAGATTTGGGCATGCACGTATAACCTGTTTTATTACTAAGCCTACTGAAGAAATTTAACAAAAAAAAAGGTTAGTTAGGACAAAGCAGGCTTGACTCACCTGATTGTTCGATAAGAATGATGATTCCTTTCTTCGGAAGGCACGTTAAGCCGTTTGTCGTGGACTATGATCTAAATGGTCGATTTCCCTTGTAAGGGTTGCGGAGGTCAGATGTCAGTCGCTCCATTGTAATAACAGGGCTGGTCGAATAAGAATTATAGTCGTAGCGTTCCCTGGGCTTCGAAGGCAGTGGCTGAGTATGCAACCGGGAGAGGCGCTATGATGATAATGAATGAATTAAGAAGAAATACAGCACTTTATATTTATAATGAATAAATGATAATAACAGTGGCCATTTAGAAACGGAAATGAGTGAAAATAATCAATAATGACTTTTCATGAAATTTTTTGCGCTTGTCTCAAAAATGCCTAAAATAAAATACCAAATTCTTGTTCTTCATAATGCTTAAAAAGCGGACTATTGGGCTGGTGGAGAAAATACTTGTTTATTCGGACTGAAACATGTTTTATTCACAGGCTTTTAAGGAGCACTCAAAACCCTCACAATGCTGCCGAAATGTTGATTTTATCGAGGAAAATCTGGAAAGAAAATCGTTCATCAAGCATCGGACAGATGATGATATTTTTGAGAACATAAAATGCAATTTTCAATACAACAATTACTAACTATTTCATATTTGTCTGTTTGTTTCAATAAGCATTGGCTTTATGTAGAAAATACATAAAACAGAATCAATAAATGATGCATAAAATAAGGAAATAAAAAAAAGTCTAATAAATAAACAAACAGTCTTGACTGGGTACTGGGTATGGTCTTGTATAATTCAAACCGTTTGTTACCTACGGACAACCCGATCCGTCCACCTAGGACCTAGAACCGTTTGGTCCGTTGGTAGTATGCATACATATTGTACCCTTTCTCAAATTATTTAGCAATGGAACTATTCAGCAATAGAAAGTGTCTCCTACATGCACCTGGTTTTCTTTAAACAAAGCGTGAAGAAGTATCTTGCGGGCCGGTATGGCGATGTCAACGTATAGGATACGACATCATACATACCACATCCTTGTCCAGTCAATCAGGGATAATCTTTTAATTTGTCAATATACCTTGATAATATCTCAAAAAGCGACCAAACATTCAATTCTAGAGCTCAGAACACTGTGTCAGATGTAATGTATTCTTTTTATAGCTAAAAATACTTCCTCAACAGTAATTTATGTATTTAGAGACTGTAATTATAAACAGATGCGTGATTAAACTACGGGTAAGTGATCCAGACACGGATCATGTTTAATAACAGTAATGTTTGAACTCTTTTTATGACGTTTCCTCCCAGTTTATGACTTTCGAATAGCTTCAAAGTCTTGGTATATTTTAGTTCGGTTGCTGGTCTGTTTATTTTGCTAGATTTCGTTTTAATTGAGCTGTGTAGGATTAATCAAGTGCGATATTTAGATTAAGTTTTAGATTTTTACTGTGGGAGAGCCACGTTTTTCACTAAACTACAGAATTATATTTATGAACTACTTCGTTCTACGGGTTTTAGTGTGGCGATAACCATTAGGTCACACACTTACTAGCATATTGTAAACCTGTCACCAGACCCCTCTTTCCGACTGGGCACAATGGGCATGTGCTCAGGGCCCCGCGATCATTTGGGGCCCAGACCTTGCATAAAGGCCCCCAGACCCTGAACGATTACCAAACCATGCAGGTTTAAAGGTCCATGTGCCCAGTTATACCTCCAATGGGTGAAGACTGCCCTGCATGTTACTTGTCTTGTTCGTAAAACACTTCACCTTCATGTTTTAATTGTTAAAATCAACAAAAAAACAAAGGAGTCAATCGTTTTTGTATGGAGAGTTAGGCCCACCTAAACTTTTAGCGTTTATTTACGACATAGGTATCAATTTATTCCTTAGAATCTCCAGATTATAGTGGTAACATTACTTTTCCATGTTTTAACCGGAATCGTTAGAAACAAGATGTGAAAATATATATTAACCTCAAACTAATCAGTCATTTTGCTTTCTTGACGTTCAACGCCTGAACCGTAAAGACTTATACATAAGGGCGATTTTCCATTATGTTTACCTATGTATCTGAAGTATAAACAATTTATTATTACTAGTGGCCGCCTGCGACTCCGTCCGCGTGGAATTAGGTTTTCGCATACATAGTGTTAAACTAAAGCTAAACATTTTTAAGTTGAAGACTGCCTCGACTAATGGATAAACGCAAAAATATTTTTTTCAATTCGGATCAGTAGTTCCTGATAGTAGCGTGTCCAAACCAACAAACTTCAGCTTTTTTTATATTATTATAGTATAACCATTAATGACAGTTGACAGACGGGAGGTTTCGGACATTTGTATTCAGTTTATATCAAAATCAATATCCGGCAATAGACTAGCAAATGCGTTCCGTTATACGGATTTTTTTGAATTGTTTATTCGAATTATTTTATTTCATTAATTAAATGCTTAAAAATCACTACCAATCACCGCCTTAGATAAAAGTAGGCATAAAAATTATTCCAAAAGTAAATTGCGTCTCCTTTATGTTCGATTTCAAGAGTTTTATTTTAATTCTATTGATAAAAACCTTTTTTTCTTCAGCTATCTGTATTGACTATTCTTGGGACAGAAAGTTCACGGATATAATCAAAATAAGGCTTTTTATTTTGGTTTTATGACTCCGGTTTCGTTTGAAATTCACTTCAATTGCAAAATTCATAAAAAAACACATATTTTTTTATCGTAGTTCTCTTTCTCTTAAATGTTACCGATTGTCGGTGGGCCCAAAAAAAACTGTCTCCTTTACACATTTTCGCCACAAAAACTATTTTACAAACAAAAACAATGCGTCTTTTATAAATTCTAAGAAACACCTGACAATTGTTAATTTATTCCCTGAACACAGTAAACCTGGCGGGACCATAGTATAACACTCTGCCGAAAGGGTATATCAAATAAACCACACTATTCCTTTTCTTTTAATATTCTCTGAATTTGTCCACTTAAGTTACGGTTTTCCTCCATTTATCTTATATGTGGCATTTCCGAAATATCACGTTATTGGATTTCGTTTAATAAATAACAACCAGGAATTTCGTGGGATAGCAACCGCGTAGTTTCTAAGGCTTTACGTACTTACGTACGTACTTATCCATCCATACTTACTAATGTTATAAAGCTGAGGAGTTTTGTTGTTTGAAAGCGCTTATATCAGAATTACTGGTACGAAAAGAAAAATACTTTTTTATGGAAAGTCCATTTGTCGAGGTTTAAGCTTATTAACCATAAATAAACTGGGAAATCGCGGGCGAATGCTTGAGATAAATATAAATGTGCGAAGTTTTGATGCCATGTTCTTTTGAATTTCATAGGTTCATAAAGAACCCGGTTGTTACAATTATCTTACATGTCTAGATAATCATACTAATATTATAGAAAGTTGGTTTGTTTGGATGTTTGTCCATAAATCACGCTGAAACAATTTAACAAATTTTGAAGAAACTATTATCATTGTTTTATTACATTTTAAGTCCTTGTTGCACAATATTTAGAGATTAACGAACATTCCACTAGATTGAAAACTTGTTACTTTTGGCGATGTTTCAGCTTTCAACCTCATAATCTTGGCCATAGAATTACAATGGGCTCTTAAAGCTTTTAATGTAGTATTAACTTTAAGTTGGCTTTGCATATATTTGCAGATCCACTTTCGAATTAAAATATTAACAACTTAAGGGCACCGTAAACAAAAAACATTTTATTAAACTACTTAGTCGATAGACTTTAAAACATTAAGCACTTTAATACAGGTACATGGCAGTTCACTAGATATCATACTTTCAGTTATAAGATCAAGCAAAGTATAATTTGAGCTATTTTAAGTCAGAGAGTTTAGTAAAACTTCCACTCGAATGAGCCGCTCGTCTGGGGAATTACCTCCACCTTACAGACCACAGTGATGTAGCACTTCGTAACTGTTGTGCTATTTCTGCTCGTGAGTAAGGTTGCCAGAAACTAGTTGGGGAGGGTATGGGGTCTGAAAGGCAGGCAACGCTTCTGTGACCTTGTGCGGTTGTTGATGTCTGTGTTGTGGTGATGTGTTCGTTTGCCTCCCTTTAACCTAAAAAAAAACACAATCTGTCTTTGGAAAATGGAACCAAAATTAAGTGCAATGTAACAAAGGCTCAGTTTAGCTTGTCACTAACTCTAAGGTTGTAAGTCCGTGTAACATATACAATATGTAATATACATATAGTTGTACAGATTCGTCAACTGAACCACATTCTATAGATAACTTATTCTGATCTAGAATAAGACAGAGTTTATATTACAATAAACTGGTATGCTGAATAGGTTAGTATGGCCAAAGAATCCTCCTGCTCCGTCAGGCAGACAGAAGAGATTCGTGCTGCATCGCATTACACAAGCCAACCAACAGATCAACAATACCCTATTCCCTCTAGGAATAACACTTTAAATCAAATTAACGCAAAATGGTTCAAATCGACCAAACCAATACAAATATGGCTTCTAATATTGGAATATTGTTTAAAACACTTGAACTATACGATAAGTTATAAATCAAACTAGTCTTTCTAGCCTGATAACCACTTAGCTTTTTCACCATTCTCGTCCCTCAGCACAGTGAACCGCCTTACTCCTCGAGGTTCAGCTATACTCCAAGTCTCCAACCACTTTAACCACAACACTGACTCTAAACTAATTCAGCAAGACTGCTCTCGAAACACTCCCGATTCGCGGTATTCTCACTATTATGAGCGAGCAAGACTGCTCCCGAACTCTGATTGAAACTGACTATCAGGGCGAGCATGACTGCTCCCGAACCCTGTCTGAACTCAACTGACTCTACACTATATTCACACAAGATATAATTCCCGACGCGCGAAATCCTTGCCTTCAGCAAAGTGACTCCTCTTATCTCTGGTAGCAACTGACTGCCTCTTCCTCGGATCCTTCTCCTTTTATATCATTTCTTTCCCTAGGCCGCTACAGTGCTCAGGAGTGCTCTACCGGTCGCTACAGGTCACTGCAGTTCTCAGGAGTGCTGTACAGGCCGCTGCAGGTCCCTGCAGTGCTCAGGAGTGCTCTGCTGGTCGCTACAGGTCACTGCAGTGCTCAGGAGTGCTGTACCGGTCGCTGCAGGTCACTGCAGTGCTCAGGAGTGCTATACAGGCCGCTGCAGGTCCCTGCAGTGCTCAGGAGTGCTGTACCGGTCGCTACAGGTCACTGCAGTGCTCAGGAGTGCTATACAGGCCGCTGCAGGTCCCTGCAGTGCTCTGGAGTGCTCTGCAGGTCGCTACAGGTCACTGCAGTGCTCAGGAGTGCTGTACCGGTCGCTGCAGGTCCCTACAGTGCTCAGGAGTGCTGTACCGGCCACTGCAGGTCACTGCAGTGCTCAGGAGTGCTGTACAGGCCGCTGCAGGTCGCTGCAGTGCAGTATGACACAAGGGAGCAAGCACCATACTCCCAACAGAGATAGACGCATCCCCTTTCATACGCCCCGCCTTCCAACCATCTCTGACCGTTCTAATTTGAACCTTAAATATAAGCACAATAAATTTTAAATTTCTCCAATTCGGACCAGTCTCATTTTTCCACGAACTGTCATCTGTCAAAGGAATGTCATCCGTTTGTTTACATGTTTACATATTAATTATTTACTTTTTATAGTTAATTTAGGTAATTAAACCTGTTAAACTGGAATTCTCACTGTGTAAACCACTTAACCAAAGAGGACAATCTATGGTAAGCTACTCTTTGTGTAAATACTCCGTTCAATACTTTGATATTTCAATACATCATTTCATTGATTTCGTTACTGATTTGTTGATATCTCTTTTGCAGAAATCTACTGGTTGGACTTATAAATACTGAAGATAAGTTGAAGAAACATCCCATCTCAACTTGTGAAAGATAGTAAAATAATGTAATTAATGAAATCCTGTTTCAAACTATTCAAATTCATGAACTCTGCCCTTCAACTTCATGAACAAGAAAGAAGACTCCTGTTCCAATTGCATCCAGCATTCTTCATATTATAAGGATTCAGCAATGTGATAAACTGATGTGATAGTGTTTATTATTCCTTAGAGTGAGTGATTCAGTGTTTTGATTCTAACGTGAAGTAAGTTTGATTAATAAACCTTTACCTCAAAGTACTTCTTCAGTGTAGAATTATTTAACCTTCATAATTCAACAACTTAGTTACCACAAAATATCAACTAAAATTATAGATTTTAGATTATTAAAGCTATAACTTAATAATGAATAATTAAATCTCCCAAGTTTTGTGGTTGATGATGATTATTTTACCAACCTGTGAATTATCATATGATCCATATAGTACCAAACTACTTTAAATTAAGTATTATTTTATAAACTTTACAATCTAGATTAGCTCTGTATCATATTATTGATATTCTAGCTCACCTGTAGTATATTTGTTTGTTTATTTGGGACATTACCCTTGTGTTATGGCACATCTTCATCCCCATAAGTTCCGCTGGGGAAAATAAATCTTATTTGCCGAAGAAGTGGAACTTAGACAAACTTAAAATCAATTAATAAACAAACTTAATAAGCAAACACATAACAAATTTTTGCAACGTTACAGCTTTACCTAACTTAATGATTAGTATTTCAAACCATTACCGCCATCCATAGACCCTGATAGATTAAAGATAAATTATCTTATGTATCTAAATATTGTATAAAATTGAATGACATATAATCTCCAAAAGACAGTTTAGTCTGATGATGATGAATATTCCAAACTGAATTTTACAACCACATTTAATTTTTGCATTATAAATTACAAACAATTTTTAATTGATATTTCTATGATCATTTATATTATTTATCCATTATTCATCTTATTAATGTTTTGACTATTATTTACATTTAAACAAATTAATGATCATTGGTTAACAACCGATAAACAATTTCGCAATAATAAAACTCACTAAAACTACTACATTTCTTTCGAACTTCCCTTTCTTTTCCAGCTATGCTAGAAAATTAACGAATATTGTAGAATATTATTTAAAATTCATTCTACATATTATTTTTTTTATTTTAAACAAATTATTTAACTAACATCTTTTTTTTTTAGCGATGCTAGAAAAATAACCTATAATAAACAAAATTACAGTTTACATCCAGCTTCTCTTTACCTTTTTTTTTTTATTGAGCAAATTATTTAACCAACATCTTTTTTTTTCTGCGATGCTAGAAAATAACTGCTAGTGTATAAAATAAATTACTCATCCCCAGAAGTTTTGATAAACTCTCTAAAGGAAATTTGCCACCAATAAAATAAAATGTGAACATTTTAAGCTTAAAAAATAAGCAATTTGTTATTTTCCACCTCCAGAAAACCGAAATGTGTAAACAAGTGTCTAAATCGGGATATCAACCCACGAGCGTCCCCAATACTGAGGCAAGGGCTGGCCCTACGATGCATGAAGAAGTAAAAATGTAGTGTGTATTTAAACCAAATATGTATTACCCATCATAGATTTACTGAATGTAAGACTTAAGCATATTGAATGCAACAAATAACCTAATTTCCCCTATGACATCTCCCCTCACTGAAGATGACCAGGTTGTGAGGCTGATCAATTCCTTATGAATCTTAGCAAGTGACTCACAGCCGCATTCCTTCCGTCCGGTGTTGCTGTGTCCAACTTACATATCCTTCGAAAGGAAAGATGACAGTTTTTGGTTCGCATTAACTTAAAAATTGCGATTCTCAATACCCATCTCACATGCAGTGTCATACTAGAGCAATCAATATTTGGAATATGTGCAGTGTAATAAGTCATAGACTTAGCTTCTTGTCCAGTTAGGTCTTAATTTATGGTGTTTTACACAGGACAGTGCCCTCTGGCTTAACCTAACACCAATGTCCCCATAAATTAATTCCTTTGTTTTATTTGAGTTTCTTTTGGTTTCCAATAACAAATACATCCCCATCCCAACTACATCCTTGAAACATGATCGTACCTATCTATAAAATAAATATATATATCATTCTAATATAGTTTGATGATTCAACATCAGTTTTTTTTTTTCAATCTGATGTGTAATGTTTATAAAAGATATAATACTTAGTTTTATTTATTGACCATAAATCAAGGAAAAGTTCCCTTTATATGTTCACTAGGTACGTATTTATAACATTATTCGCAACAAACCTCCTTTAAATCATTAATTCAACATTTACTAACTAATATAATATCCCTATGCCCAAACGTAACTGGGTGAAAACTGCGATTTTAAAGTTTTAACTTAAATCTCTACCAAAAAGAAACTCTGCAAATTGAAACCTAGAAAATTTAGAATTTGGAAGGTGAAATAAATACCACCACTAATACTCCGACCGAATTGTCCAGGAATACCCCGACCCAGAACCATGATGAAATAATTGCTAAGTTGCTATTCACACAACAATCCATAATTTACAAACCCGTGACAATAACAAAAGCATAACGATTAGTCATCATCAAACTGTCGATGTCCTTTCTTTTTTCTTAATTTTAGTCCCCTATTCTTATTATTGCTTTTACCGGCAACAATGACAATCTTAAAACTAAACTAACTTATAACAACTTAGATTAGGTACCGACTTAAACTAATTTACACTTTGTTACACGCAAACTAATCATATGTTCTATCAAAATAATAACCATGCAGTTACGGGAATTGAACCCGCCAACTCCTCAATACATAAACAACATAACCGTATACAAGAATCGAACCTGCTTTACCTTAATGCACATCCACCTGTACTGCTCAGGAATCGAACCTGATGCTGTTCTATAACAAATTAACCTTTATTCCAATCTTTAACAACTTAAGATTATTTTAGTATTATATTTACTTCCTCTTAACTATCCCTCCTCTATTTAAATTCAAACATCTGACAAAGTCCACTATTCTTCGCTAGATGTCACTTTCTTAAAATAATTACATTTACATTAGTAGATTGTTAACAGATGTTTTGCGTGTGCGTCTCCGATCGAATATAACAGCTGAATATCATTTTAATGATTTCTCAATAACCATTTCTATGTTAATAAACATACTTAATTATTCTAACTATACCATATTTCACTTATTTCTACATCAATTATTCCCCATCCCCATATCCTTCAGAACTCTCGACTTTAGCGTTAACTTTATTTTTCTTACAAGGAATCGAACCCCGTACACTATCATTTTATTTAAGCTAGTTCAAAATATTTCGAGTATATCCTAGGAAACAACAAAATAAATAAGTGAAACCACTTAAATAGGTACATAAATAGAATTTACAATAATGCACATTTAGTAAACCGCGTCACCTTCAAATCCCTTTTTGTATCTTACCCTTGGTGTCGAACCAAGGTCAATCAATATAAATACTTCGTCTAACACTTTCCATTAAACTAAATTAAATACAATCTTAACTTAATACGCAACTATTTAAGTAAAGTAGACTTTACTTCAAAAGAATATCACTACATCTCCAAGTTCGAAGAACTCTTTTACTATTCATTTTTCATATTTTATGTAGGAATCGAACCTACTATATTATAGACGCATTAGACTACATCCCCAACTTTGTAGGATCCCTCTTTTTTTTTTCATTTCGCCTTAGGTGTCGAACCAGGGCGATTCAATTTAAACATTTAACTTTCTTCACTAAGTCACAACACAATAAAACTAACTTAAATAAAGTAAACTTAAATGTAATAACAACTGTTCACGACAGTGACTCCCTCTATAGTTAATTTAGGATCAACTTGTTATAAAATGTCAATATTCACAATAATTATCACATCAAAGCATAAGTAAAATAAGTTCAGCATAAAACCGCTAGATGTCGCTATGCCGATTTACTTCGCGGTAGCGTTTTGATTTTTGGTAATGTATATAGGTAAACGGAATTTTATGCAATCTTTCGACTATTTATTATCTGCAAATAACCCGATCACAGCTCAACCCATTCCAAACAGCTCATCCAACCAGACCAATCCATGGTGCTCCACTTCACGCGCAGTTCCCAGCGCAACCCAGCTCAAACCGAGCTAACGTAACAACAACTATCCAAGTAAAGTGGACTCTACTTTCAAATGAAGTAGCCTCCATCTCCAAATTTAAACTTGATATTTTTTTATCGTGATCAACCCAGGAATTGAACCCAGTAATCATAAGTGAAGTGCCCATCATCCCCACCTTTGTTAGACCCTCTTTATTTACTTTTATTTTGTACTTGGTGACGAACCGAGACATAACAATTTAATCATTTTAAGTCACAATAAAATACATTAAAACTAACTTAAATAATATCATCCTTCAGTTTACCTTTAAGTAAAGTAACATTTACTTACAAATAAAATTGACTGCATCCCCCCGTTTGAAAAACTCTTACTATCGTCTCTTATTTGAATTTAACCGAGGAATCGAACCATGTTAATTATAATACTTACAAATGTAATGGACTGCATCCCCCCGTTTGAAAAACTCTTTAACTATTTATCTTCTCATTGAATTAAACCGAGGAATTGAATTTAGTTAATTATAGGTATAGTTAACTTCATCCCCAACATTGAAGAACCCTTTTACTATTCAACTGTTTATTGTCTAATATCCAGGATTTGAACCCAGACCTTTAAACTTCCTTAACCTCCACATTATCATAACTAAATCACATAAGAAATAAATACGTCATCTCTAATTAGAAATTACGCTGATTACTTATTAAAGTTTACTACATTCCCACAATTTTAGAAAATGTAAACTTTTACATTACAAGGTAACAGTATTTATCCAAGTGTCGTCGAACCCAGATCCTTTACTTATGTATAAACACTCCAGTTTAATACAAAGTCACAATAATGTTCAAATTACTACACAATTGGCACTACTCTCATTTAACAGCTTGATACTTTATATTCGAACTAGGTAACTCTTAATCCAGGATCGAACCCAAAATATTTTCATAAAAGCATTTGCAATCTGAACAATAAATACCTAAACATTCAAAATAACCTAAGCAATAAAATAAAATTGTCAATTTAGTACAAGACTCAGATCTACTCCATCCCCGTATTAAAAGAATCGTTCTATAAATTATTTTACCCTTTACTTTTAACCTGAGATCGAACCCACTCCATTTTCCACTTATTATACAAATTGATTTTTTCTAATAAAATATTGTCGAACCTTTTACCCTTCAAAACATTAAACCTAAAAGCATAAGTTACTTCAACCATATTTATGTAACTAAAAGTCACTAACTTGATAACTAATAATATAAAATAAATAATGTAAATAATAAAAATATAAGTATAGAAAAATATTTAAACTTTTAAACCAGAATCGAACTGGCAACACCTTTGAAACTGACACGACTCAATTAATGCATTCCGATGCCAATATATTTTTTATAACCTTTTCTTTTCCTTCCTTTACAATTTTCCTAAATACTTAATTACTCAATAATAAATGAAATAACTGCTTTATACATTATTTCAAAACAAAACCACCTTTTTTTTTTTAATTGAAAATTATTTACTTAGACAAAACATGCAAGTTGTCTGTGGTAAACGCTTTACAAAATCAACGTTTCCGAACGCAGTCTAGCGTCTGTGCAGAGCTGTCAAGTGTCATGTCAACGACAATGTCAACAAATAAAATGTCGAATTACGCGTATGCGCAAAGTGAATGATTTTCTTGTACAATTATAACAGAAAACATAAAGAAAAGTAAGAAATCTATTCTTAAGTCAAGAAAGTACATGTGGCGGAGTATCAATCAAAAATTAAACAGGCGACGGCTAGGAAAACCGGTTGTGTTTGCAGGTTTGTTTTGATAACCCTTTTCATTTGTTTTGATTAACTAACTAGAACTTTATAGTAGAACTAACTCAGTCTTACATTGTTTCAGATGCTAACACTACCGATGTTGTAGTAAAGTGTCATCCGTGATCGAGAAATGATCTTAACCTATTTCAATAACCTTGATGTATGATGAATGAATAGAAGAGTTCAATAACATAACCTCCAGCTGCTATTCCACAAAAAGTTGAACAGAGGAAGGGGAAGAAATGGGTGTTGAAAATGAAGATATGAATGGGGAAGAAGGTTTAAAGTTATTCTAGTGCGTGATTGATTGTTAATACACTAATTATGATGTTTGTTTACTTATTGAAAATCCTAAACCGTTACCTTCTCTTAGGTTATTATTTTTCAACAAGTACACTAGTAACAGTAGGTACTAGAATACTTTATCAAGTTTCTACATAATAGTAGGTTTAAATACATAGTGAAATTTTGACACTTTCTTTAGAGAATACATAACAATGAAGCGATACTTATTTTCTTTTCTTTTGTGAACTATAGATAGTTAACAATATGGATTTGAAAGCTTTATTTATTTCCTGTAATTTGTTTTCTATTAGTTTGCTGAACATATAACAATCGCTTCACTCTATATGAAACTGGGGATTGAGCCCAGAACATTGCTATAATAAATTGTTGGTAGAATAACGATCGCTTCAATTTATGTTTTAACTAGGATTCGAACCCAGAACATTGTAAAGTAAATTTTCATGATAACACCATTAATTCTAACTTATGAAATACATTTAACCATCCCCCCAACTAAAGGACCTTTCAGTAAGTATACTTTTATGTTATTACCGGAGATTGAGTCCGGAGAAATTAAAATTAAATATTGGTAATAACAACTGCAAACCAAAGTAAATTTTAAATGAACCTAGTAATAAAAGTTGCTTGCCTTACTTAATTTACCTAACTTAACAATCATTATATCAATTTCAACATGTCATTAAAATTAAAAGTAACTTTTTTTTATTTTATTATGAAATACTTAATCTAACTTACAGTCTTACACCCATAACTTCAAAATCCAACTCCTTTCCATCTTCACGGACAGCAAATTGTGGCTATATTTGCATATAGCCACGATATAAATTAATAAATAAATAAAATATACCTTAAATATAGTCCTATGTTATAATTTACCTACTTATCTTATTAATTTACATATCTTTACTATCCTGGTCACGGCACCAAATTGTAACATATACAATATGTAATATACATATAGTTGTACAGATTCGTCAACTGAACCACATTCTATAGATAACTTATTCTGATCTAGAATAAGACAGAGTTTATATTACAATAAACTGGTATGCTGAATAGGTTAGTATGGCCAAAGAATCCTCCTGCTCCGTCAGGCAGACAGAAGAGATTCGTGCTGCATCGCATTACACAAGCCAACCAACAGATCAACAATACCCTATTCCCTCTAGGAATAACACTTTAAATCAAATTAACGCAAAATGGTTCAAATCGACCAAACCAATACAAATATGGCTTCTAATATTGGAATATTGTTTAAAACACTTGAACTATACGATAAGTTATAAATCAAACTAGTCTTTCTAGCCTGATAACCACTTAGCTTTTTCACCATTCTCGTCCCTCAGCACAGTGAACCGCCTTACTCCTCGAGGTTCAGCTATACTCCAAGTCTCCAACCACTTTAACCACAACACTGACTCTAAACTAATTCAGCAAGACTGCTCTCGAAACACTCCCGATTCGCGGTATTCTCACTATTATGAGCGAGCAAGACTGCTCCCGAACTCTGATTGAAACTGACTATCAGGGCGAGCATGACTGCTCCCGAACCCTGTCTGAACTCAACTGACTCTACACTATATTCACACAAGATATAATTCCCGACGCGCGAAATCCTTGCCTTCAGCAAAGTGACTCCTCTTATCTCTGGTAGCAACTGACTGCCTCTTCCTCGGATCCTTCTCCTTTTATATCATTTCTTTCCCTAGGCCGCTACAGTGCTCAGGAGTGCTCTACCGGTCGCTACAGGTCACTGCAGTTCTCAGGAGTGCTGTACAGGCCGCTGCAGGTCCCTGCAGTGCTCAGGAGTGCTCTGCTGGTCGCTACAGGTCACTGCAGTGCTCAGGAGTGCTGTACCGGTCGCTGCAGGTCACTGCAGTGCTCAGGAGTGCTATACAGGCCGCTGCAGGTCCCTGCAGTGCTCAGGAGTGCTGTACCGGTCGCTACAGGTCACTGCAGTGCTCAGGAGTGCTATACAGGCCGCTGCAGGTCCCTGCAGTGCTCTGGAGTGCTCTGCAGGTCGCTACAGGTCACTGCAGTGCTCAGGAGTGCTGTACCGGTCGCTGCAGGTCCCTACAGTGCTCAGGAGTGCTGTACCGGCCACTGCAGGTCACTGCAGTGCTCAGGAGTGCTGTACAGGCCGCTGCAGGTCGCTGCAGTGCAGTATGACACAAGGGAGCAAGCACCATACTCCCAACAGAGATAGACGCATCCCCTTTCATACGCCCCGCCTTCCAACCATCTCTGACCGTTCTAATTTGAACCTTAAATATAAGCACAATAAATTTTAAATTTCTCCAATTCGGACCAGTCTCATTTTTCCACGAACTGTCATCTGTCAAAGGAATGTCATCCGTTTGTTTACATGTTTACATATTAATTATTTACTTTTTATAGTTAATTTAGGTAATTAAACCTGTTAAACTGGAATTCTCACTGTGTAAACCACTTAACCAAAGAGGACAATCTATGGTAAGCTACTCTTTGTGTAAATACTCCGTTCAATACTTTGATATTTCAATACATCATTTCATTGATTTCGTTACTGATTTGTTGATATCTCTTTTGCAGAAATCTACTGGTTGGACTTATAAATACTGAAGATAAGTTGAAGAAACATCCCATCTCAACTTGTGAAAGATAGTAAAATAATGTAATTAATGAAATCCTGTTTCAAACTATTCAAATTCATGAACTCTGCCCTTCAACTTCATGAACAAGAAAGAAGACTCCTGTTCCAATTGCATCCAGCATTCTTCATATTATAAGGATTCAGCAATGTGATAAACTGATGTGATAGTGTTTATTATTCCTTAGAGTGAGTGATTCAGTGTTTTGATTCTAACGTGAAGTAAGTTTGATTAATAAACCTTTACCTCAAAGTACTTCTTCAGTGTAGAATTATTTAACCTTCATAATTCAACAACTTAGTTACCACAAAATATCAACTAAAATTATAGATTTTAGATTATTAAAGCTAACTTAATAATGAATAATTAAATCTCCCAAGTTTTGTGGTTGATGATGATTATTTTACCAACCTGTGAATTATCATATGATCCATATAGTACCAAACTACTTTAAATTAAGTATTATTTTATAAACTTTACAATCTAGATTAGCTCTGTATCATATTATTGATATTCTAGCTCACCTGTAGTATATTTGTTTGTTTATTTGGGACATTACCCTTGTGTTATGGCACATCCGAAATGAATCATATTTCCCAGTGGTGTTTTATTTTAGCTTGGAATAACGGAAGAGTCATTCAAAGCGGCTGTTTTTATGAATAATACAAATTCCCAGCACTAAGTCCTCGTTAAACTTTTGAAGCTTGTGACCGAGTCTGGCTACTTTGTGTGACGTTAATCTCATTTACTTCAACAGAGCTTCCCGTGGCTCAGATATTTTAATAACTGCAATTCATGATCTAGTTTAATTAATACCTTTTATTATTAAAGTGGTTGTCAATTCACTTTTATTGAAGTGAAACATGAAGTTTAGTTTGTTTCTGGTCATAAATCATAGTGTGTTAAATTAATAAAAAAACCGGCCAAGAGCGTGTCGGACACGCCCATGAAAGGGTTCCGTAGCTAAAAGATGGCCCAGCCGCTTAAGACACCATTTAGTACGGGCAACTGCACGTCATAAGTTGGTCGAGTTGTATAAAAATAACTATGTATGATACAGAGTTCGCTATAGTTTTCGTTGAAAGTACTTACTTGGAGGTATACAGGACATTTTTTTCAGAATTATTTTAACAGTATTTCAAAAGTTAAGGGGGGGGGGACGCTCTAATTTTAACTTTGTATTAATATATCTCGAGACTGGGTTGTTTGATCCACATGGTTTCAAGGCAAGTTTTATTGTATTTAAAAATACCTTTTTAACAATACCCCACACGATGGGGTAAGTCGAATTTTTTTTTCGAATTTACTTTTCGATGTATGGTAGGGGGGGTAAAAAATAATTATTTTTCGATTATTTTAAAAACCAATTCTTGAATTATCACTATGCATCTCTCCACCAATTTTCGTGGCAATCGGTTCAGAAACGGCGGAGAACGAGCCAGGACAGACAGACAGACAGACAGACAGACAGACAGACAGACATGACGAAACTATAAGGGTTCCGTTTTTGCCATTTGGCTACGGAACCCTAAAAGGGTTCCGTTTTTGCCATTTGGCTACGGAACCCTAAAAAGGTACTACTAATGCTGCATTTATATATTTTACTCATAATTTAGAGTAAAATATGTAACTGAATAATCTACTTCCCAACTTATATCTTAACTGCAAGTTATTTTTTTTAGCCCGATGGTTTCCAGGATCCTTTTTCTATTTTCCGTTTACAATCGGGCGTAGTTACACGAAAAGGATCCAATCCACAATATGACTTGATATGGATTGGATCCTTTTCGTGTAACTACGTCCAATTTCAGGAGCAATTTTCATCAAACGTACTATTATATCTAGGTAACACAACCCTAAGTCCTCATTAAGTTAACTGTAAGTTGACCGCGAGTCGCTCGAATCTCTGCAATGCAAACCTCGTTAACATTTCCACGAAAGTGGTTTGTTGACAAAGCATTTTAATTACTTGACCAGTACTCGACGAATGTTATAGAGTAGGAAAGTATCTGTATAATGACGATATTTATTTAAATTACATTCTCTTTGGCATGCTCTTATGGGGTGCACAATTTAATACTCAATACCAGTGTATTGTGCGTATTTTAGAAAACTAAGTAACCAATTTAGCATGCATTGAATAAAAGGACTTTACCTTAAAATGCGGTGAGAACTTAATAGAAATAACTTTGGCTTTCAGTTTTTGTGACCATCTGAAACGTTACCCTGTAAATATGCAGGTTTCATTGAACCGTGGTTTTAACCGCTTAAAGTAGTGTTTTAAATGTGTAACAGACGCGAAAACTAAATAAAATAAACCTAAATGTTAAGTAAATGTTTAAAAACGCAATTCAAAACAACCAAATATCAAAACGGCAAAAACGGAGCGTAACCACTGGTTTAAGATCTGCCAGCCTTGTTACGTAAAAGAAATTCGTTTGGTGGAATATTATTGCTTATGAATGATTAATTTGATATGGATACGATTATGTTACATCGGCAATTTAGCATTCACCTCGAATTATAGGTAATTAATCATTTGATCGCTCCCAAGTTTACTCGAGTCAAATATAGATTACATTACGTATGCACATTGTAGTAAAGTTTCCAAACAAGTCCTATCAAATTGAATCGTTTAACCGAATAACTAGTACGTAACGACTTATGGTCCATCGAGCATTTATTGATTTAATCAGCAAGACCAAGAGTCTTAACAACGTGACAATTAATAAAATCATTCGCGTGACATGCTATTTAATATACCTATTTATTTAAAATTGCATCGATTTTTTAATTTCGATACTTATTTAATACATACCGACACTATAAGTCGGTGTTTCAAAAATAGTGTAAAATGGAGCTTCACCATCAAAACTATTTCGCACCATTTTTTTTGTAAGTATTTACGACTTAGGTACTCTCAGCGTTTAAAAAACAATCGTTTAAATTACAGTCATAAAACTAATATAAATATATTGAAATCATGTTTTTTGTGTGATAGTATTAGTAAATGTATATATATTGATGTAGGTGTTTCTGCCATACATATCCAAACCGATACTAATTACAAGTAAAGCTAAGTTATAAAACAAAAACAAATTAAGTTGATGAAAAGGAATTTAAACATAATTCTATTTATAATTTGTTCAAGATCGAATTGCTGAGACAAAATCACTTAATTATAAATTAGACGTTCTTAAATTGGAGAAGAAGAAAAACCACAACTAATGTATTTGCCTTCTCAAATCCGTCAAGCAGATATCTTGCGTAACAATGGAGTCAAAATAGTGGTTCAGAAATGGCATGAATTAAAGTGAAACGTCCATTTGAGCCCGCCTGCGGTAACAACTGACGTCTTGTAAATGGACTACGCTAAAGGGTCGAATTTATAAATTAGTTTGTACACCATTTGAAATTTAAACGCAGCCCTGAGTTCGCATATTACTAAGATAAGCATGACCACAAATTACTCGTAAGGTTTCCCTCTCTGCAAATTATATTTTAGCCTCAGAACAACAAATAATTCTCAAAAAAAACCAATATGTAACAAAATACATAAATTACATGAATAGTGGGAAATACGGGATAGTTCCGATTTTATTTTAACTTAACAATTATTTTCGCAGGGTTCTCAAAAACTAATATTATAACATGATTTTTCTTTATTTATTAGTTTAGCCGGAACAAGGATAAACAATAAAAAAATAAAAAAAGCTTTAAAAATATTAAATATGTTGAAAACGATTTTAATCGCAAACGCAGGTGTGGTGCCCACCGTGTTGTCCAATATACTACCTTTAGTAGAGACGGTCAAAAAGTCCAAATGAATGGATTCATTTTGTTAGTATAATGTGGCACACATTTCTGTGTCTGTTAACATTTCTAGTCCTCGTTTTCTTACTCTACACTACGCTAGATTTAATACTTACGATAGCAAGTTACCTTACTACTTACCACCATGATTTCAGCAATCTTGTCGGTTACCTGCAACAAATATTATCTTTATTGGATAGATATTTAGCTGTAGGTACGGGAATAACCGCAATTAGTCAATTTACGAGGGTAAATAAAACCTCACACGTCTGTGAATCGATCTCGGTAATCAGTTATTTTGGCACGTTTGTATGTCTGTGGCACGCAGTCAGTTACCTATGTAATGTTAAAATAATACATATTATAAGAAAACTATGAGATAGGAATAAAAAATACATATAAAAATTTGTGCCAAAGTTTTTCCAACGAAAATAGAGACAAAAACAATTGTTGCTGACTACTGATTTTATTAGGTATACACAAAATAAAAGTTCCTTATTTGTTTGAAAATACAAAATAATTTACTCTTTCTCAGCAATGTTTTTTTTTGTGGGATTTCCTAGTCTTTGTCTTGAAAGGTTTTCTAGTTACACCGAGACCGAACCTAATTTTAAACCCTGATTCACCCTTGTTTGTCAAAAAGAAGAGAAGGGCAGATGTCCGTGTTTCGTTGACTGTAAAATTAAGATGATAAAATAAATCCTTTTGTCTCTATTGTCACGTTATAAATTACTAGCGGTTTGACTTGCTAGTTATAAATAAAAACTTCATATGTAGATGAATAAATATATTTAAGACTCCTAACAAAAAAAAAAACCTCCTTTTAAAACTAAACCTTAATACCCATTTTCGGACTTTCAATTATGTATGTAGTAGGTATTACTTGCTTATATTATTTATGTTCTTTGTATCTGACTACAAAAATGTGTTTGTTTATGTCCTCGGAGATTTTAATAGAAATCTATTATTAAAATGCAAAAATAGCTTTATCCTAGGCTTAATAAAGTTCGCTGGCGAGTGTCAGCGAAGCTTCCAATCAAATGCAAAGTGAAGATAGGACGGAAAGACGTTTAATTGTGGTCTATTTTAATTGTTTTGCGTAATGAAGAATGATTTTAAATGCAGCAGCCACAGTTACGATTTGTATATAAATTATGTCCTTGAGCGCAGCGATCATTTACGTTAGGTCGTACTATGTGGATTTCAATACCAAGAGTTACACATACAATCGTAGGTACTTAAATAGACAGCCTGACTCGTACAAATAAACAGACATGTTCGTTCATACAAACAAATGTTTCAACACATGATTCACACAATCAATTCGTTAACCATTAACACAACACATAACCGGTCGTCGAAATGGACGACGTATATTTATCACGTGGTTTAACTACCCATAAAGTAAAATAAAGATGTAAAAAGTCCACGTAAACTAATAAAAGGCGCTTACTAAGAATAGATTTCAATTTTTGTTGCCGACAACGAAAGAGAAATGGTGTAAAGGCAGAAATAATTGAACTCACACAAATTTGATCACGCAGCCCGTGATGGAGTAAGCAATTTTTAAGGGTTTCGGAATGGCAATTTTAATGCTACGTAAATGTATTCTTCGTGGTCTCTATTGTGATGCGAAAAAATCGATACGAAAAAGATTTGTGACCCGGCTACTAAGGCGGTCAAACGAAAAATATATTATCGTATCGACATCGTGGTTTCGTATTTTGATATACAGAATTACATATATAAAGCTCTTCAGAGATTTAAAAAATTATGTTTTATCTTGAAAAACATTATCAGCATTTTCAGATTATTTTCAAGTATTTCGTACTAAAGGAAAATCTTTCTTGACGAATCCTTATTATAATAGGCTTGCCAAATGTGTTTCGAATATAAAAAGTTAACAATAATAATAATATTTATTACTTTTAACTTGGCACGGTTGGAGATTTTAGGTTCATAAGCTGTTTGTCCCATAAATAAACGAAAGTTGGTTTAGATGTATAATATATAGCTTAGAATGAAATCCACAAAAAATATTGTAAGCATTGTACCTACAGGCTGAATATTATTCACCTTTATCTTTAAATAAACAAAGACAAAATCTCCTGATCCCGTCGAAGAACAGATGAAGTTTTCTTTGCTTATGATTTTAAAAATATATATAGATACATTTAATTATTATTTTAAAGGAAGGTTTAAAATCTTATATATAGGAAACACGTTTACTGTACAGAAAACTTAAGACTCACAGATAATTTCCATGCAAAGCAGGGGCTAGTCAAGTATTTTATATTGTAATTTTATAAAGAACACCTTTGTGCATAAGAACTTTAATTAATTTTTAACAAAATAAACTTTTGGTTAACATTCGAAGCAGGTAGGTACTTTGACAAATTATAACTGCACTTTTTTTTTTTTTGTTAACGCGGGGAATGCGTTTCGCACCCTAACCTGGTCCTGGGGGAGTGGACAGGCCGTGTGTGGGACTCCCGGTGCTTAAGGTAGCACTGCTCCTGGGACTGTGTCCCAGGGGTTTACCCACTAAACCCCGCGGTACCATCCGCTGCATGAATGGATGGCCACGGGCATCAGCAAGCCTTGCTCCGCGAGCCACCCTGCAGAATGCTCAGAGAGCTCGTCGTGCACTTAATTTAACTTGGAAATTCGCCTCGAGATTGGGCATTGCGATAGATATTTGAATTTTAATTAATTTGTATTGGCGAGGCTCCCATTGTTGTCATTTAATTTAAGACTCGAATAATATACTTTGGTCCATTAAGGTATAGAAGGTACTTTCTTATAAAGAAAATTAAATGGTTGGTAATCCGCGTTCAAATAAATTAAAAGCAAATTTATTAAATAGGTATTTCGTTATTAGGTTTATAAACACAAATTAAATTTGATTTGATTGACATGGTAATTATTATTATAGGTACCATTTACTTATTTCAGTTTGAATTTATAAATTTAAAAAGCTTTACCTATTCATTTTCTGTTTGCTCAAAGGTTGGCTGGTAGAGAATGCCATGATGCATTAAGTCCACCTTTTTGTACAATGTTCATATCGTGCGATAAAGTTTTTGTAAATCAATTAATTTCTTTATACTACGAACGTAACACAAGTGTATAGTTAAGCTTCTTACCACCAAATCAGATCAATGTATGTTATTTTGCGATATATTAAATAACAGGTCATAATACTGAAACTGACCACGGAGGAGCTGGAGATAAAAAATCGGTCACCCATCCGCTGACTGACCTCAGGGAATATTGCTTAAATTTGCTAACCACTTCATCATCGAGCTCCTCCAACTGTAATGTATATATTACGAAGTATTTATAAGGTGTCAATGTTCAACACAAAACATTCCACAGTCTCACCATACAAAGACCAGTACATTAAACTTGGCACCCATTCAAGCGGCTCCCCTCTGGCATTATTTCAAGTCCGTTCCATTCATCTGGGGAAATATTTCGTTTAGAACAATAATAAACATCGTAAAGAGTTCTTTTTTTGATTTACGAATCTTTTTGTCGATGTAACCTCATGTTTTTATCGTTAAATATGCCTCGCTATACTTCCGACTCGCTCTGAAATTGGCACTAAATTTTGAAGCTACTGTTACTTCTTATCGCAGTGACAGCATGTTGAAACGTACGTCATTTCAAACAAAATAACACCACAATTTCTGGTGTCAAGGCATATCTTACAACTAGCGGCCGCCCGTGACTCCTTCCGCGTGGAATTCGGATTCCGCACCCATACTCGTAGTGTCCATTACACCCTGGCCTCAGCCCACAGCGGTGCGACTTGCGATGCGTCTTGCGCCAGCGAAAGTGGCGAGCGAAAAAATCAAATAAAGGAAATTGTATGAAGCATGCCACAGCTACGGCGGCGAGATGCGCGGGGCGAACGCGCGGCGGCCATACCCACGACTAGGGCGGCCGTCGCCGGCCTCGCCGCGCCGCTCGCCGCCGTAGCCTTGGCTAGACCCTTAGTCGACTAATGGACTATCCATATCTTTTGACGACCCGCTTGGTGTAATGGTCAAGAAGTTGCCTATTACGCAAGAGGTCGCAGGTTCGATCCCCGCACGGGACAAACATTTATGTGCATGAACATGTCTGTTTGTCCTGGTCTGGGTGTTATATGTATCTATTTAAGTATATTTGTAATACCACTGTTGATTCTGATGTCTGTTACACAAGTGCTTAAGCTACTTACCACGGGGTCAGATCAATGTATGTGATGTTGTGAAATATTTATTTATTAATATCTATCGAACCAGTAGTTCCTACGATCAAAGCGTTCAAACAAACAAACAAACAAACAAACTCTTCAGCTTTAAATAAGTAAAGATTAAAATCTATGGCTGTAACTAACGATGTTATGAATAAAATGAGGTCTTCTTTGGAACTTGTTACGTAAAGCGGTAGTAATCCATCATAATCTTCTTGTTAACAATGCTTATTTGTCCTCGTATTCAATGCCTGCCCTCGTTTTTAGGGTTTATGTACGCTTGGCCGGCCTTGTATCAAACTTGTAGACTATAGAATATTAGGAAATATTGTTGTCATATTTTAGTATTGTTGCACTATTTAAGACTAGCGATTCGCCACATAGGACGTGTGTTGGCATGAAAAGCCTACTATTTTCGGGCAGTAATGGAATTAAATCTGCAGATATTCTTAGGTAAACTCTTATTTGTTTCTCTCTGATTTGTTTTTATATAATCGAACCAAATCAAATCCAATATTTTATTGCATGTCACAGGTAACATAGGTGTTAAGTACATCGATGATAAGTGCCTATGTGACGCCCTGCAAGGGCATAGCAACTTGCGATATTGACGCATTTAGCATCAATATCGCAAGTAGAGCACAAATAACCAGGCATGTCAATTGAGGATCATAGTCGGAGCGTACCCTGGGCTCCAAGGCAATGGCCGAGGATGCAACCGGGAGAGGCGCTAGGATGATGATGATGATGAGTTTAGTATAGCTGAGAGATCATTACAGGCTAAAAGACTAAAAATGGCGTGTAATAAATTAAGGTAAGTTTCCCGCGAAAATTATATCTTTAATTATTACTAGAATTTCGTTTCTGCCTGCCAAATGATCTAGAAGTGTATAAAAAAAGCTCTCAGATTCAGAACGTTCATTAACGATATATTTTAATTGCCATAAAGTTAGTCATCCTTAAGTCCAATTAACGTAGGTATTTAATTAAATAAATCTTACCTAGTAATGTGCTCTTAGAAATAATTATCCTGAAGAAAATTGTTAAGTTAGAATTAGATCATTAAATTAAAATAGTTGAGCAAGAACTTTTTTAAATACTCAAAGACATTATCGTCCTCATCACTACATAGTATAAAACAAAGTCGCTTTTTCTGTCCCTATGTGTGTTGTATGTCCCTATGAACGCTTAAATCTTTAAAACTACGCAGCGGATTTTGATGCGGTTTTTTTTAATAGATAGAGTAACTCATGAGGAAGTTTTTTATGTATAATATCATCCATTAAATAGTGGACAAGTACCACGGGCAAAGCCGGGGCGGGCCGCTAGTAAAAGTATAAATTAGAAAAATATATTTTGTTTTTATGATTTAACCGATGTGGTTCTGAATTATAATTGTTAAAATTTGGTACTGTCGTGTTTTTTACCCTAATGTGGCCATTAACTTGGCAAATCCATAGTACTTGAATTTCCTCCTGTTTATTAAAAAAACATTTTGACAAATTAGCTATTCGTGTCATAAATTACAATACTATGCCGTTCCATTGCCGTCGGTGACCCTTCATGCAAAATTAATACAAATATTCCGACAGTTGCTTTCAGCACAAACTTAATATTTCAAAGGCCCCATTAACTCAAGATGTTGGTTCGACCGTCCATCTCTAAATTTATTCTAATCGTAGTTTAAATGTAGGGTGACGAGCTACTGCAAATTTGCATGGGTACTCAAATTTATGTAGCAGTTAAACTTTACATATCGGGTCAGTCAACGAGTATTTACGTTCTAGTAGTATGAAATCGGACTCTAGCAGGGACACGTTAACACGGCACCTTGTATGTGGTCTGTCATGTTTATCTCTAATTTTAAATCACTATTTGTGATGTCAAATATCAATGTCAATTGCAGTTTGTGCAGGTGTCCCAACTATAAAGTTGCGACACTAATCGAAGGCTCTTATTAATAAATCGCACTCAACTCTGAGCTCGATCTTGAGTGTGAACTAGATATGTCATTCTCATACAAAACAGCACCTCTAGTGCGAGCTTAGAGTTGAGTGCGATTCATTAATACGAGCCTTAGACAAAAGTTGTACTCTTAGTTCCCAACTTATGTTGGGGAGGGTATGCGGTTTTTAAGGCATGCAACGCTTCTGCGACCTTTGGGGAGTTGTGACGTCCATGGGCAGCGGTGATCATTTACTATTCAGTAGATCATTTAGCCTCTTGATAGTTTTCTTCGCGCTTACATAATAACATTACTAAAATTGTATCTGTTAAATATCATCATATAACAAATCTATTCTAATACATCAAAGCTAAAGAGTTTATTTAAACGCGTTAACCTCTGGAACTACTGGTTTGAATTGAAAGATATTTTTGTGTTGGATAGTCTATTATTCAAAGAGAGCTTTAAGCTATAGTTTGAGGCTATGTGTATGCGGAATCCGTATTAAATAAAAACAGACTTAATCAGATTACAGTGAAAGTGGTATAAATATAAGAACAAGAATTCTAAGCAGCATCGCTAAGCGTGTTGCTACGCTGTCAGCTGTTCTCGTACTATTAGGGTGCGTTTTCACATAATGTGAGCTGCGCGGAGCTGAGCAGAGACGTATAAAAAATGACCAATCACATTGCTCAAAATACACGTCTCATCTCCGCTCCGATTCTGATTGGTCAATTTTTACTCTGCTCAGCTCCGCGCAGCTTAGTTTAAGTGGAAACGCACCCTTAATCTCTCGAATTTCGCTATGAGACAATCTGTATCTTATTTACAGAAAACAACATTTCCGAGAGTTTCAGATACGTAATTTCTTTATAATTCGAGTTACTCACCACATTTCAACTTCCCCGAGTTGACGACTTTATCATTATACAAGTTCCGAATGTACCGCGAATAAACTTCTCTGAATATCGTTATACCAACAATGCTTCCTTTCCTTAAACGTATTATCCGTATATTTTTTTGTTTTGCTATTATATTATTTTGCTTAGGATTACGCGACTGTTACTCAAGAAATAAAACTACATAGTCAGGTAGACTCATATACTTAGTTGAATTTCATTACTAGGGTACCGACCCGGCTTCGCACGAGTGCAACTAAAAGACAATGCGTAAAATTGGCGTCTTTTTTTTTTCGAGTGTCCACCAACCAAACTTGGTAATCTATATTCTTGAAGGCATTACAAACGATATTTGCTATGGCAGTAAAGCTGTAAACTCAGTCCGAACTGAGTAAATCAGGTTTGAATTTTTTTCGCTTCATACATTTTTCTATGGGAAATTGATTTTTTTTGTTTCTTGCGTCCATCGACTAAACGTGAAAATATATATTCTTGAGGTCATCACAAACAATATTTGCTATGGCAGTGAATCTGTAAACTCAGTCCGAACTGAGTAAATCAGGTTTGAACTTTTTTTCGCTTCATACATTTTTCTATGGGAAATTGATTTTTTTTGTTTCTTGCGTCCATTGACGAAACGTAAAAATATTTTACTTAGTTCGGACTGAGTTTACAGCTATACTGGCATAGCAAATATTGTTTGTGATGACCTCAAGAATGTATATTTTCATGTTTACTCGATGGACGCGAGAAAAAAAAGTTGCAATTTTCCATACAAAAATGCAGGAGCGAACGCCTAGAGTGGAAACGTTCTAGGCTGTCTCACTCAGTTCGGACTGAGTTTACAGCTATACTGGCATAGCAAATATTGTTTGTGATGACCTCAAGAATATATATTTTCACGTTTTGTCGATGGACGCAAGAAACAAAAAAATTCAATTTCCCATAGAAAAGTGTATGAAGCGAAAAAAAGTTCAAACCTGATTTACTCAGTTCGGACTGAGTTTGCAGCTATACTGCCATAGCAAATATTGTTTGTGATGACCTCAAGAATATATATTTATGAAATAAAACTACTTTTAAACGGATATAATCGCGGTATATTCTTGAAACTACATATTTACAGGAAAACCCGACGTTTCGGCTCCTTTTCAGGAGAATATATATTTTCACGTTTCGTCGATGAAATCTATTTCCTATAGAAAAATGTATGAAATTGAATTTTTTTGGTTGTGTCACTCAGTTCGGACTGAGTTTACAGCTTTACTGCCATAGCAAATATTGTTTGTGATGATCTCAAGAATATATATTTTTTACGCTTCATCGATGGACGCAAGAAACAAAAAAAATCAATTTCCCATAGAAAAATGTATGAAGCGAAAAAAAGTTCAAACCTGATTTACTCAGTTCGGACTGAGTTTACAGCTTTACTGCCATAGCAAATATCGTTTGTAATGCCCTCAAGAAAATAGATTACCAAGTTTGGTTGGTGGACGCTCGAAAAAAAAAGACGCCACCTGCCCTAACAATATCGGCATTGTCTTAGTGTTTCTCTACTACATTATGCATGGTACATAGGCGGTTTGATAAGTTCGTGCAAAGTCCAAGAGCTTATGATATTGCTTCGTTTTGAGTTTATATTTGATTACTAGCATCTTTTAGAGGACCATACGCAAAGTTTCAGCTTGATCGGCCCACTTCTTTGTGTTTGGCATTGATTCGCGTAAAGGAAGTCGAGTGGTTTTCAGATCATTTTGTGAAACAGAATTTCGTGTGGTGATTTCACATTACTGTCTGAAAAGCGAAACTCCTCAGGAGACAAAAGTGGTGATTGACAAACATTATGGAGACTCTGCACCTTACCTTATAAAGTCTTTTAAAAAAATTGCAGTGATCTTAAGGGTCCAAGTGATGCTTAGCCATCTGGACGTCCTGTAGACGGTACTACAGCAGTAACGTTGGTTGAAATCCATGAAATATTGATAGATGACAGAAAAGTGAAGATGCATGAGATTACTAGTGCTATGGACATCTCGAATCAACGAGTACATAATATTATTTACCAACATTCAGAGACGAGAAATCTCTCTGAAAAAGTCATTTTTTATTATGGAAATGTACCAGCCCACACCCCAGAAGTTGTGGTCCCAAAATTAGTAGAAATAAGCTCCCAATTTATTTTATATCCCCGTTATTCTACAAAATTGACACCCTTTGACTATAATCTGTCGCTTTATTTAAAAAAAATATTTGCATGAATAAGATTTTGTTCAAACAAGGAGGTGATGGCTGAAAAATATGGCTATTTTTTAGACCTTTACAAATCCTATTATTTGGAAAGGATTAACTAATTCGAAAAGCGTTAAATTACGTGTATAAGCCTCTAAGGAGTCTATGTCGAAGAATAAAAAAGGTTTACCTCAAAAAGTAACATACTTTTTATTTTTGCACGAACTTATCAAACTGCCCGTATATACATTTGAACATTTCTTAAAAATCACTCTATCTATTAACAAAACCGCATCTAAATTCGTTGCGCAGTTTTAAAGGTTCGAGCATATATAGGGACGGACAGAATCATAGCCGATTCTAATATTTTGATCTATACTTATCTATACTAACATTATTTAGCTGAAGCTTTTAATTGTTTTTGTTTGTTTGAACGCGGTAATTATAGGAAAAATTGGTACGAATCAAAAACTTATTTTTGTTATGGCCAGTCTATTTATTGGGGATGGCTTTATAAGACACTATGTAGTGTGGAAACTGAAAACTACGCGGACGAAGTCGCGGGCGACCGCTATTAATGTATGTTATCGTATCAAAAACTAGATAAAGGGAACGCCCGACTATGGAGTTCTTTTTTGACGCCTTTGCGTCATCTTTGTGAATTGACGACGAAACAATGTTTCCATAAGATATCGTATTGATCTCTCCCCTTTCAGAAGGAAAGTTTCGTGAATATTTACTTTTGCAGATTGAGGGCGGGCTAAACCTCTAATATTTCGTGAGATTGGCTATTTGAGATAGTCTCAGATTAGTTCTAGGCTATTTGCCAGATATTCTATGAATAGAAAAGCATTATAAGAGCCTTTGCTTGACGTCAAAGGGGACGAGGTGGGTTGTGATTTTGGACAGCCAAACGATGTGGGTGGTAAAATAATTTATTCCCTAGTATGTTGCTATATTACTTAAAGGCGTGACATACAAAATATGTGATGTTTCAGTTTATCTATATGGAAACAGTTGAAGTTTTTTTTCGTTGTTTTCTTATGGATAGAGTTACTGAATACAAGATACCGAAAACATGGCTTGTACTTTTCACAAAGACAGCATTAGAATTAATCTGTTTCATGGGTTTCCGTACAGTTAAACAAAGAAGACTTACAGCCGCACTCAGTGACATTCTTTAACGTTAATGCTTCTTCTGCTTCGTAGCGTTTATCCCGTTTCTATGCAGGGTCCGCTTTGACCATGATCCAGGATTTGGCAAGTCTGGTTATTACAGTGAAGCGACTGCCATCAGACCTTCGCAACCCATAGAGAGGAACCAGACAGATTGGATCATGGTTACACATTCAGATCTAACTGATCTAAAGTCAGAAATCACTGAGTGTGCAGGTTTCCTCACAGTGTTTTCCCTCACCGCCGAGCTAATGGCACAAATCTACACATAGATTTGGAAAAATCCAGAGGTGTGGGCCAAGATTTCGAACCGCGGACCTCACGTATGTGAGGCGCCGTCCGCACCACTAGGCCACCATCGCTCAACGTTAAGGTTGATGCATACTTAGAAAAAATATTACCCACATTCCTGTACTCTTAAGGACGATAATAGATAATGGATATGTCGAATGATGTCAGTTTATTCAGCAGACTTTCGTGCAGATGTGGGAGTAAAGTTGAATTTTAATTAAATAAATTTAATATTACTTTACCACTTGTAAAATTGTGCTCCGGACTATTTTATTTACTTAAATAAATTATAACAAGGTTTACAGAATTACATTACTTTACGATCTAAGGTTTATGATGTTAAATTAAACTTAGTAACAAAAGTTGCGCACTCAAGACAAAAGTTTATATTTTTCCCAATTCGAATAAAATGGGTTTCGGCATAAATTGTTAATTGACTGGTTTTTTGCGTTTGATTAAACATTTATTATGTTTTTATCTAGGTTGCCAACTTATGTTTTTGATAAATAAATACATTTTAGATTGTTTTTTTATGTCTTAACAAATTTTCCTACTCATTCTAATATACGTCATGTAAAGTCTCTCAGTATGACTTTAATATACAAAATATGCTATTGAGCTATTGTTGCAATGACTCCGGTAAAATAATACCGGTTTATGCGGCCAAGGGTTCAAGTTCAAACCCATGTTTTGTTTGGAAAATTCGGAATTCAGAATCGTTGTTAAAAGATCGCTCTAAGGGCATTGATCTTAGGGTTATCGAGGCGAACAAGTAAAACTCTCGATACTTTAAAAAGTCTCGCCCTAAAGGAAAACCTTAAGAATGAAGTTACAAAGTAACAAAGTAAGAAGGCTTAGCGCAAAAGTTGGGGACTTTGTCGTGAAATATCTTCAAAGTGACATTTTTCTTTTTTGTGACGAAATCTTTTAAGCATCCTAGCGAACAAAACCGCAACACTTTTTAAAAAGGCTATCTGACTGCATAGTTAATCTGAAAATCAGTTAAGCTAAGACGATTGCTACGAACAACAAATAACGACTTTTTATTAATGTGTCGTGATATTGGTGTGCAAATTATAAGTTAGTTTAAATAAAAATCGCCGTATAATTATCTGTTATTAAAAACTAAAACTGTTGTAATGTTACCAAAACAATTATAAAGTCACACAATGTCCTTCTGCGAGGATGTCATCTCTCAAAAATTGGCCAAGTGCGAGTCGGACTCCCGCACTGAGGGTTCCGTACAAATTCTATTTTTGACGTATTAAAAAAACTACTGAATAGATTTCGTTCGAACCAATTTTCGTTGGTAGTTTTTATGGTAATGAACATTGTATAATTATTTCAGTTTTATCATCCTCATATTTTAGAAGTTAGAGGGGGGGGACACACTTTTTTCCACTTTGGAAGGGTCTGTGACGCAGAGTATTCACTTTAGAAAAAAGTGATATTAGAAACCTTAATATATTTTTAAAGACCTATCCATAGATACCCCACACGTATATGTTCAATGAAAAAAATTTTTTTGAGTTTCAGTTCTGACTATGGGGACCCCCCACTTTTTTTATTTTTTTTCTATTTTCGTGTGAAAACTTTGTTGCGGTTCACAGAATACATACACTCACTAAGTTTCAACAGTATAGTACTTATAGTTTCGGAATAAAGTGGCTGTGACAGACTGGCGGACAGACAGACAGACAGACAGACAGACAGACAGACAGACATGACGAATCTATAAGGGTTCCGTTTTTTTGCCATTTTGGCTACGGAACCCTAAAAAGAGGCAACGGAGCGAATCTGTGAGGAGGAAGTGTTGGTTATCTTGTGGGAAAGTCAGACGACAGTCGCTCAATTTTTATAATCAAGCTAGTCAATTGGGTGTTTGACTGCATACGAAATAAATTATGACATTCTAAGATTAAGGACTAAATCAAAAATTAGGCACAATTTTTATCTCACAGTTACTATTGAGCTTTTAACAAATTATTAAAGCTAATTGAAGTTAAAAGAGTATTTATTTGACACTACAGCATCGTGACGTCACGATTCAATATTTCATACATTTTTTCCTACAAGGTTACGTTTTTGTCATTAAAAAAAAGTAGGTGAGTTGACCTGTCCGTCAAATACCGTATTCAGGATCATAGTCGTAGCGTACTCTGGGCTCAGGAGCAATGACCGAGGATGCAACCGTAAGACAAGCTAGGATGATGATGATGATGATGTTCAATTTAATAAAACCAAAAAAAAGTAAAGTATCAGCCTATTAATGTCCCACTGCAGGGCAAAGGCCTCCATCATTTGAGATCATGTTTTCTTTACAAAGATGGATTTTGGCTTAATCACCACGCTTGCCAAATGCGGGTTGGTGATCACAAACTTGGGCTGTGTTCAGAAAAATCAACACGAATTTGCCCGACCTGGGAATGGAACCCGACCTCGAGACCACGGCCCGGTATTTAAACCACTAGGCCATCGAGGTGTTAATAAAACTATTCCTCTTATATTCCAAAGCACACCGCTACTCTGCTTGCTTTATAATCTTCCTAACCAAGCTAAGTATCAAATTAATCAATTACAGCATTATACAACGACCTGTCTTTGAAACAACCGCGATATTGCATTCTTTAACTGTATGTGTATTCAGGAATTTCCACGAGAAACGAAACAAAGGTAAATTCTCCTCGGCATTTAAATTAAAATACCAGCAAGAAGTCTTCGCAGCCTTCTTTAATAACTAGTTGGTTAAAGAAGGTTGTATTACCACAGATAACGATTTACCTAAATTTAAAATTTTTATTTAACTAAAATAGCTTACTCTTGGAATTTTGTCTGCTTACAAAGATTATGTAAATAAAAGTCGGATAAATGCTGCTGTAAAAAATTGGCCAAGTGCGAGTCGGACTCCCGCACTGAGGGTTCCGTACAAATTCTATTTTTGACGTATTAAAATATCTATAACTGAATAGATTTCGTTCGAAACAATTTTCGTTGGTAGTTTCTATGGTAATGTATATTATATAATTATTTCAGTTTTATCATCCTCTTATTTTAGAAGTTAGAGGGGGGGGACACACTTTTTTCCACTTTGGAAGGGTCTGTCACGCAAAGTATTCATTTTAGAAAAAAGTGATAGTAGAAACCTTAATATAATTTTTAAAGACCTATCCATAGATACCCCACACGTATATGTTCAATGAAAAAAAATATTTCGCGTTTCAGTTCTGACTATGGGGACCCCCCACTTTTTTTATTTTTTTTCTATTTTCGTGTGAAAACCTTGTTGCGGTTTACAGAATACATCCACTCACTAAGTTTCAACAGTATAGTACTTATAGTTTCGGAATAAAATGGCTGTGACAGACTGGCGGACAGACAGACAGACAGACAGACAGACAGACAGACAGACATGACGAATCTATAATGGTTCCGTTTTTTTGCCATTTTGGCTACGGAACCCTAAAAATGGATGGAGTTCTCTATCTAACCTTTGATACTGTTAACTACAGCAAAATACACTGAAATTGCTGAAAGCTACGGGACAATAGAAGGCGATGTGGTTTTTAATCTATACTAATACATTCATAAAGCTGAAGAGTTTGTTTGTTTTAACGCAACAATGTCGGGAACCAATGGTTCGAATTGTTTTTTTTTTGTGTTAACAGTAAATTTGTTGAGGAAGGCTTTAACGTATAGTGTCAGAATCAACATAAACTGTTTTAACTAGTGGTGGAAAAAAATTAAGGCAAATATGTAACATATTTATCCTAGCATAGTTGTAATACAATGATGCTGTTTTTTTCCTAAATAAATAAATAAATAAAATAAGTAAGGTATAATAAAACACTTTACGGTATTTATAATTTGTTTTCAATTGTTTATCAGAACAGTGCACTGAAATGAACATTAATTATCAACAAAAAAATATTCATTCTGAATAATAAAGCGTACAAATTATACAGACCCATTCATAAAGTAGTTTGAGTGGGCTTATAACATTTAAATGTTAATTATTGCTTTTTCTTATTTTAATTCATAGCCATTGTTGTTTTAATGCACAAACCCCTTTTTATATTTTTTATTCGCTTTAATACATATTTAAACAACAATAATATTCAACTTTGACGAGCCGTTTGGTGTAATGTTCGAGAAGTCGGCTATTACACTAAAGATCGCGGGTACGATCCCCGCACGGTACCTATCATTTGTGTGCATGAAAATGTCTGTTTGTATCGGTCTGGATGTTTCTATGTATGTATAATATTTTAAACATGAACATGTCAGTTTGTATAGGTCTGAATAAAAAAATAAATATATTTATAATTATAAGTAATGTTTATCTGTTGTCTGGCACCTATATATAGCACAAGCGTATGCTTAGTTTGGGACAAGATGGCGCTATGTGAATAATGTCAAGATATTTTATTATTTATTTATTATTCAAACTGGCTTGGTGGAGAGCCCTAGGATAGCCCGATTTTCAGCAGTGGACTGCGACAGGCTAAAGATGAATATACAACTGTACTATAATCAGGTCTGACCCACCTGTTTAGGGAACTGCTTGGAAAGGTAAAGGGTAATTTGAACGCCCTCGTGTTGAAACTAAAATTTAACGTTGTACGTACACCATAATTTCGTGAACAAATATTAGACCGGGTCCCGTCCTGTTTTAGAAACAGGACAAATATTGTTCGACTGTGTACGTTTTGTATTTATTGTAAGAGATTTATATGCTCAATATAAAAAAGTACTCAAATAAATATTCCATAGGATCATACTTTTTAGTTTCATTGTTCAAATACAAATCAGATCCTTTAATAAGATATTTCAAAAGGCTGGGTCTTTTATTTTAAAAGACACTTTTGATATCTTTTATGAGATTTATTATTATAACCATCGCTTTGTTAGTGCTTATAACTTACTTATTGAATAAATTACTGAAAGGTTTTTTGTGACACAATTCATGAATTTTAATTTTACTAAAGTTGTAGTGAAATTATAAAATGCAGAAATACGTATGATTTGTATATATACGAGTATATAACAGTCAGATGATAACTATCTAAGATCAGACTTTGCAAAGCAATCAAGAATTTGTCTTTCCGTTTCATTATTAATAATCAGGCTGGATGTCATTTCTGATTGTGATAAATAAATAAAATAAATGCCTTGGACTAACACACCAATTGCCTAGCCCCAAACTAAGCTCAAAGCTTGTACTATGGACGCTAGGGAACGGATAGACATTCTTCTTCTCAGTCGTACACTCTTGACAGAGTGGTCGTGGTCATGTTTCAGTCGATTCCCGTGTAACAGCTGCTCTTGAAATTCGACGCCAAGCAATTCTATTTTTAGCTTGCTGAGAGCAATCGCTGATGCTGGAGTGCGTTACCGATTTGATTGTATCTGTCCATCGGGTTGGAGAGCGTCCACGTGGTCTCTTGCCCTCAACTTTCCCCTGCACCACCAAACGCTCCATTGAGTCCTCTTTTCGGGTGATGTGCCCAAAAAACTTGAGGATTCGTAACTGCACAGTCGACGATAGTCTCTCTTTGATGTTGAGTTCTTTAAGGATGGAAACGTTGGTTCGGTGCGCGGTCCACGGGATTCTGAGCATGCGTCTCCAACACCACATTTCCAGGGCGTCAACCTTGCGACGGTCTTGCATTCTCAGCGTCCATGTCTCAGCTCCATAAAGAAAGATAGGAAAGACCAGGCAACGCATCAGTCGAACCTTGGTGTTTCTGGTTATTCTCCGGTCCTTCCAAATCTTTGTGAGCTTTTCCACCGAGGATCTAGTCATGGCGCAGCGTCTTCTAATTTCATCCTCGCAGCCTCCAGTGTTGGTGATAGTGGAGCCTAAGTAAACATAGCTCTCGACTACTTGGCATCCTGCTATGTTATGGATGTTCGGTTGGTTGTTGCCGGCACGGTTTACAATCATCATTTTGGTCTTATCGCGATTGATTGCAAGTCCAAAATCCAATGCTGTGGTCTCTAGGCGCTGTAGGAGATTTTGGATTTCGTCTCTGGTTGACGCTAGGAGGGTAGTATCATCGGCGTATCTTAGATTTGATACTTTCCGACCTCCCACGGATATTCCCTTGTCCCAATTTTCGAGAACTATCCGCATGATATATTCTGTATATATATTAAACAGTAGTGGAGATAATATGCAGCCCTGTCTCACACCAGCCCGTGTTTTGAAGCGTTCAGAGTCAATACTATCAATACGGACAGAGGCTGTGCCATCTTCGTACAGACTTCTAATGATGTGTACGAGGTGTTGTGGTACACCCATTTCGGTCAGGACCAGCCACAACCTCCACCACTGAACGGTATCGAAAGCTTTACTGAAGTCAACGAAGCATATATAGAGGGGAATGTTGAACTCTCTGGCCTTTTCCACAATTTGCCGCATTATGAGTAGTTGCTCTCGTGTACCCCGCCCTTTGACAAAACCAGCTTGTTCGGGGGCGATCTCTCGGGACAAGTAAGCTTGTAGTCTCGTGTTGACAATATGTAACATGATCTTGCTAGCGTGGGATATGAGGGAGATTAGTCGATAGTTACCGCACTTTTTTGTTGATCCTTTTTTGTGAAGCGGAATGAATATAGAGTGAGACCAATCGCTTGGCCAAGCTCCAGAGACCCATATGTGACAACAGATGGTATGCAGTATGTCCACCCCAATCTCCCCCATGGCTTTAATCGTCTCGATCGGGATGTTATCGAACCCTACAGCCTTATTCCGCTTAAGATGTTTAATGGCCGAACGCACTTCATCTTTCAAAGGTAATGGCTCTTGCTCTGTTACCTCATCAACGGTTGTTCTGATGTTTGTTGTCGTGTCAGTAAACAGAGACTTACAGTAATCCTTCCAAACGCAAACAATCTCTTTAATCTCTGTGATGGTGGTTCCTGCAGCATTCTCAATGGACCAAGTCTTAGGTTTGAATTGACGGGTTAAAAGTCTGATTTTCATGTGCAAGTCCTTTGTTTCAAACTTTTGGGAGTGCTGCTCAAGTTCCTCACATATAAATTGTAGCGCTGCGTTACGATCTCGTCGGCAAGCAGCTTGGATGACAGAGCTCATAGCATTTAGTTCTTGCATCGTTGCGCCGGTAGCCTTTAGGTTTCTACGTTTCTCGATCAAGTCCCAAGTGTCGGTCGACATCCAGTGCTGCCTCTTTTTAGGTCTCAACTTTGGTTGTGATTCGTGCACGGCATCTTTTATGAGTTGCACGGTAGACTTCCAGAGGTGGTCGACGTTTCCTTTATTGCTACAGATTTCTTGCCAGCAAAGCTCCCTGTTCTGAAGCGATTGTACAAACGACTCTGTATCAAGGACATCTAGGCGTTTGGTCATCTTCCTGACTACGGGTCTTCGCAATCTGATCCTTAGATTACATACGAGCAACTGATGGTCTGACATGACGTCTGCTCCTGGTAAAGTATGCGCGTTGGTCACCGAGCTCCTCCATCTTGTTCTGATCAGTATGTAGTCGATCTGGTTGCGGTATTCTCCGTTTGGAGAGGTCCAGGTATACAGCCTTCTAGGGTGGTGTTTGAAAACTGTATTCATTACAGTAAGGTTGTTATCAGCTGCAAATTGTATTAAACGCTCTCCTCTGTTGTTCCTGTAGCCAAGACCGTAATGACCCACGATATTTCGGAGACCCATATCCAGAGCCGTAGTTCCAATCTTTGCGTTAAAATCTCCGATAACCATCAGGATCTCTCTTTTTGGAATGTTGTTGATACACGCTTCAAGTTGGTTATAAAAATCCTCAATTTTGTCCTCAGTAGCGGTACTTGTGGGGGCGTAAACTTGTATGATGTTAAGTGGGCATGGTGAAGCATCGAGTTTTATAGTGATGATCCTCTCGCTAACAGGATTATAGCCCAAAACAGAGCCGGTCCAGCATGTGGGTATAGCAATAGCCACTCCGGCGAAACTGGATGACTCATTTCCTGAGAAGAAGATGGTGTGCTTCTCAAGGTCTCTGTGTCCGCTCTCCTTCCAATGGGTCTCGCTCAGTCCTGTGATAACGACCTTGCTTCGCTCGAGTTCTTGGTCTAATACATGGAGTTTTCCTACATGGTTTAAGCCTCTTACATTCCACGTTCCGATGCGACTGCTATGACGTAGTCGTAATTTCATTCTTCCAGTGGCATAGTTTCCATGGGGCGCCTGGTCGCCTGCTGCCTCATGGCCGGTAGCCAATTTCACACCCAGGTTCCCGGACAACTCAGGGCGCCGGTCGCTACGCGGATCGCTAGGCACACGTTTATCCTTATACGACCTTTTCATGACTCTCGTGGGAGATTAGTGCAGTGGTTTCCCGTTGCCTTCTGCACCAGATCTTTTTGGGGGTATTTAGGCCCCAAGGTTTCTGACGCCTCTTCCGTACAGGTTGACTGCCGGGTATATGTGGTCGGGTTACTTTACCGCCGCCCGATGCTCGGCGTTGACTGTTTTACGACTAGGTGGGTCTCTTCTAGGCCAACCCTCCTCCTTTTTCATCCGGGCTTGGGACCGGCAATGGCGGAGTTAGACATACTTAAATACTTTTATAAACATCCATGACTCGAGTACAAATGCCGATGTTTATCACACAAACATTTGCCCCTAGCGGGATTCGAACCCGCGACCCTTGGTTTTGTAGCCAGGGTCTCTAGCCACTCGACCAACGGGCCTGTCAAAATGTGTATTTAATCTAAAGAACTTCATCTGAATACTCGAAGAGTTTAAGTGCAGTGGTTAATAGATTTTGTTTTATTAGAAATTGAGTAGGTTTAAAAACTGTTGCGAAAGGATAGGATAGATTTAGCCATTGAGGTATTCCTACTACTTATAGAGGTGAAATCACGAACGACAATTTTCTTACCCGCTAGGGGTCCATGGACAACAAAGTTGCCGTCTAATTTTCTATTTTCGACTATTTTTAAAATCTAAAAATGCCGTGTTTTGTTTTAATTTAAGAAATGTATATTATTGTATATTAATGCATTCATTCTGTAACACTCTTGCTTACCACTTTATCTCACCTAAAGTGTTAATACAATTTGCTAAAAGTAAATATAAATCATAAGGAGTAGTTGAACATTACTATAACAGCATTTAAGAATACTTTTATTGTCTGGAGACAGTCTAAGACAATATTTACCGAGACAATCTCGGTAAATAATGGAATATTAGTGTTAGAATTTGCTCAATCTTAGGGACAAAATAATGTACAGTAAATTCTGTTTCCACAAAATTTAAAGGTCAGTTAAGTTAACATTTATGTGATTGTTAATGTGCACAGTAAGAAGACAGTTCTATCGTTTGGTAACCAATGGCACGTCATTTTTACAGCACTTAAAAATTTTTACGTACTAATGTTATAAAGAGGAAAGGTTTGATTTTTTGTTTGTTTGTTTGTTTGTATGAATTGAATAGGCTCCGAAACTACTTGGCAGATTTGAAAAATTCTTTCACTGTTGGAAAGCTACATTCACCCAGAGTAACATAGGCTATATTTAATCCCGGTACGGGAAGTAGTTCCCCCGGGACGCGGGTGAAACCGCGTGACGGGCCGCTAGTGTTTAATAAAATTGTAAGGCAATAGTATTACTAAGCCCAATGACAGTGTTTACGATGTTTAAGCTGTGTTTTAAATACTGTGGTAAAAACAATGTTTGGGTTTTAACACAATACCAAACATAACAGACACAGTACAAACTTACCATATAAGTTGGTACTTTCGACTACAGGCCGGCTAGGAAGCCTTTTAAGAAGTTAAGATGTAATATTACTACCTGAAATCTGTCCCTTCTTCTAACGCCTTCCTAGCAATACGGTGATTGTCGTTTGTATTTATTTTTTTAATATTATATTTCCGATCTCACCGTATCGTCGACATACTGCACTCACAATGTGTCTGAAGTTTCTAAATGTCAATCTATTTTTACCAACACAAATAGAATTGCATATTATTATTTAAAAATAACCTCATACCGTCACGTACACCTCATTAGACATGACATCGCTGTGAATACGCGGATGTCTGAGCACGTTCTGCTAAATGAAAGCTGCTCGCACACGCCTTCACATAACTTAGGTATTTCTCTAATATGCATTTATTCATGGAGTAATATGAACGCTTCGATGGTCTGGAGCAGTGGTTCTCAACCTTTAAGCCATGAGATCCCATTTTGCATTTACGACACTTTTGCGACCGCATCGCGGACCACTTGAAATGGCTCCAGGGACTACACTGGTAGATGATGAAATGGACCACTGGGTTCACGTACCATAGGTTAAGAACCACTGGTCTTAAAGCTTTTAGTACCGGGCCGTGGTCTTGATGTTCGATTGCCAGGTCAGGTAAAATTAATGTCGTCTTTTTCCAACATTGCCCGGATTTGGGATAATAATAATAATAAATAAATATTTCACAACATCACATACATTGATCAGACCTCGTGTTAAATAGCTTAAGCACTTGTGTTACAGGCATCAGAATCAACAGTGGTATTACAAATATACTTAAATAGATACATAATATAATACCCAGACCAGAACAAACAGACATGTTCATGCACACAAATGTTTGTCCTGTGCGAGGATCGAACCCGCGACCTCTTGCGTAATAGGCAACATCTTGACCATTATAGCAAGCGGGTCGTCAGATGGATGGTCGGGATGCGTGGTAACTAAGCCATAATCCATATTTGTAACGAAAACATCACAACAAATGATGAAGGCTTTTACCCCGCATGTCCCACTACATAACATTGCTAGACTGACTCTTGCTTACATGAATAGACTGTAAAAGATCACTGTTATAATAATTCAACTTCTCCATTCTTGTGTTTATCCTGGCAACATCTGTTGTAGTCACCAGACATCACTAATGTTACTTGCTTAGCTAAAAACTTTAAGATGTAATATTGGTATCATCATCATCATAACCCTAGGGCCTCTCCTGGCTGCATCCTCGGCCATTGCATCGGAACCAAAAACACTGTGCAACTATGATCCAGAATTGACCAGTCTGGTTATAACAGTGGAATGACTGTCATCTGACCTCCACAACCCCTAAAAGGGAAACCAGAACATTTCGATTTAGTAGGGACCAACGGCTTACCGTGCCTTCCGATGCACGGAATCATCATTCTTATCGGTCAATCAGGTGATTCAAGCCTGCAATGACTTAACCAAACTAAGAAAACCAACACATAGCCCAAGTGATGCCCACGGGATTCGAACACACGACCTTCGAGGTTTTTGCACAGCGCTCTAACCACTACACCATGGAAGATGTTATGATATTACACAGTAAATTTCCGTTTAAAGCAGAAGATGCATTTAGTCAATCACTTACGAGTAGAGTCTTAGCTTTTCGTCACTTTGGGAGAGTCTACATTAGCTCATCGTCTTAATTAAAGTGCCTTAGTGCTATTCCAAAGAACCAAACTAGCTTTGTCAAATAAGGGCGTGTAATACTCGTGGGTAAAATGTTGATGTATCTAAACTTGGCAACAGCATCAATTTCTTTCATTATACATACATTTAATTTCTTACGCCAGCGACTCCAAACGTGTGGAATACGGATTCCGCATTTTTATTACTTTAACCTGTACTTACTGTGATTAGCGCGACAAACAAGAGAGGTAGAGCTTTGTGGAAATTCCACTCGAATGAGCCGCTCGTCTGGGGAAGTACCTCCACCTTACAGAAGACCGCAGTGAAGTAGCACTTCGTAACTGTTATGCTATGTTTCTGCTGGTGAGTAAGGTTGCCAGAGCTCAGTTGGGGAGGGTATGGGGTTAAGGCCGGCAACACATCAACGATACCTCTGGTGTCGCGGATGTCCATGGACGGCGGTGATTGCTTACCATCAGGCGACCCGCCAGCTCGTTTGCCGCCGCTGACATAAAAAAAAAACAAACAAAAATACTCTTTAGTTTTATTATACATACTAATTAGTTGAATAATATTCCAAGAACATACGACACGTCTTCAAAACTTATAATAAATCTGTAGAAAGGTCAATTCTGTACATTAAATATATTTTCAAAATAACTATCAGGGGGTGATTAGTGATCGATACTGATGCCAAAAATGCAATCAGTAAAATTTTTGTCTGTCTGTCTGTCTGTCTGTCTGTATGTTCCTTATAGAAACAAAAACTACTGGACGGATTTTGACGAAACTTTGAACAATTATTCTTTATACTCCTGGGCATATTATAGGAAACTTTTCATCACGCTACAATAAATAGGAACAGAGTAGTGAAGGGAAATATTGGGAAAACGGGAGAGTTTACTCCATTTTTTAAGCTTCATTTTTTAAGCATTTTTTTCCTTAACAGCATAATTATGTCTATCTTTCATGGTTGACTCACAATAACACGTGTAACATCCTGATCCAGATTGGTTTGAACGCGCGAATCTCAGTAACAACTGGTTCGAATTGACAAAATCTTTTGTATTGGATAGTCCACTTACTATTTGTCGAGGAAGGCTTTAAGCAATCTATAGTAACACTGTGTACGGAAACGAAACCCATGCGGACGGAGTCGCTGGCGGCCGCTAGTATTAAAATAAAAGACGAAGAAATCGCTTTCCTTAAGTTAAATATATCAATCAAACAAATAATGGTCATTTAACTTTCCTAATAAATTTTCGCCTTTTTTTATCCGATAAAAATTATATCTTTTCTAGCGGCTGCCCGCGACTCCGTTCGCGTGGATTTCGGTTTCTAATAGCCTAAAGCCTTCCTCGTCAAATGGACTATCGAACTCAAGAAGATTTTTTGAAATCAGAGCTGTTTTCCCGAGATTAGCGCGTTCAAACAAACAAACAAACAAACTAACATACAAACAAACTCTTCCGTTTTATTTAATAGTATAGAAAGTATAGAATATAGATGAAATAGAATTGAAGATCTGTGTATAATCTTTATATAATGTATTGTAAATAATTAAATGATAAAGTCGTATATGATACAGCATTACGATATTGTTGATGTATTTCTCGAAGCAAGACCGTATTTAACTTATCAACATGGCTTAATAGGATTCCATAATTAAATTTTCTTGTATTGTTCGTGGCACCCATCCTAGCTTGTTGTAAGTAATCCTTAGTAACAATAGCAAGAATGAATTAGGTACGCTTGAGGGATTATAGAACGACACGTGAAATGTAAAGTAATACTATAGGCCGCCCGCGACGACGGTCGGTGTGGATTTCGGTTTCGACACATAAATGTTATATTACAGCTTAAAGCCTTTCTCGTCACTTTGAACTTTTAAACACAAAAACATTTTTTCAATTCGAACCATCGGTTCCTGAGGTTAGCGCGTTCAAACAAATAAAGAAACCTACAAACAAACTCTTAAGCTGTATGTAGTTATAACAGAATAATAAATAATAAGAGTTAAATAGTAATAGTTTTGTTGGTTTGTTCAACTCTCCTGGGTGACATAAAATTTTGATCACAGTAAAATAATACTATTGATGTTACGCTTTGATATAAAATATTATTATTGTGATACGTAAAGTATGTACTATACAAAATTGGTATATATTAAGTTCGCTTGTCTTCGCTAGTCGTTACAAAAGTTATTACATTTTCATTCACCTTGTCGTAAGTATTCTGATTCTTTTTTCGTCATAATATATTTTATTCGATTTTCCATTTCATCTCTTTCCTAACCTCCAGTGGATTGGAATCATACAAATAAAGTCGTATTATTCCTAAGAGACACCGATAAGTATTAAGAAAATAATATTTGTTGAGTATTGTTTTGAAGTAGAAGTAAATGACTTGTTTACTCAATATATGCCAATTAAATACATAAATAAATAAATATTTCACAACATCACATACGTTGATCTGACCCCGTGTTAAGTAGCATAAGCACTTGTAATACAGACATCAGAATCAACAGTGGTATTACAAATATAATTAAATAGATACATATAACACCCAGACCAGGGCAAACAGACATGTTCATGCACACAAATATTTTTCCTGTGCGGGGATCGAACCCGCGACCTCTTGCGTAATAGGCAACATCTTGACCATTACACCAAGCGGGTCGTCAAACATATGTACATACATATTTACTATTTTTAGGCCTTATGTACAGGTATATTTTGGTGCTAGTTATTCTAAACGATTTCTGCACACTTATTAATTACTAGCTTTCTTCCCGCAGCTTCGGCGGCATGGAATTTGGTTATATTGCGGTATATTTTTGTTTTATGGACTATCAATTTTTTCGAGATAAAAAGTACCCTTTTATTTAATCCGGACTTCTTACTTTACGTCTGCGAAATTCCAAAGGAATCGGTTCAGTAGTTACGGCGTGAAAGCGGATCAAACAAACAAACAATCTCACATTCCGATTTATAATATTAATAAAGTAAGGATACTTCAAACTATTCTTGCGAGTTGTGTCCAAAACGTCGCTTTCCGCGCCTTTGTAGGACCAGAGTTCAAAACCCAGGTGTAAGTAAAAGTAATAACCTTTACTTAAAAACTCTGAATTATCTGGTTGAGGTTGAAAATTACTGCTGTAAATACGAGTAGGTACAGTCATTTCACAAAAAGAAATAAAAAGGCTAGTCGGTCGTTCGATTTCTCGGAAAATCCTTTCATCTTATTTTTGTTAGAATACTTTGCTCCACTTTTACGTTGAACCGTCTGTAAAGAAAACGTGGACAAGAAAAACGTTGATTTCGTAACAAAAGTCAGTCTTTTTTCAACAAATTACAATGGGGTTTTATGTTTCTTCTGTCAATTACGATAATAAATATTGCTTCACACTTTTACAGTTTTGTAGCAAGCTATAGTCAGGGTAGGCGAACCTTAATGTATCTACGTACCAATTTTCCAAAAAAACTAATTGATGGGGTTGTTGACGTGCCATCTATTAATTTTGACATTCTGATCATTTGAATATTAACAAGTGGCCCACTGGCGTCATAATGTATTTTTACACATGTTTTTATGATCGCCGGCGTGCCCAAAACATTTTGTCGCGTGCCGTCAATGGCACGCGTGCCATAGGTTCGCCTACTCTGCTATATGTAGTACTAATTTTTGCCCGCGGCTTGGAACATTTAATCGGAATAACAAGTATTCTATCACCCAAGCCTGTACCATGCCTGTACCAAATTACATCAAAATCCGTTTGTAGTTTCAGCGTGATTGACGGACAAACAGCCAAACAACACCCCCTCCTTTTTGGGTTAAACAAAAGCCTTAGATGCCTGAAAGGTACTGAAAGGTATCAAATGGTTTGAGGATAAATCAAAATTTTTGTGGAAACTTTGCTGATTTATGTGTTATTTTTTTTGTAATCTTATTTTATGTAATAATATAATAATTGTTTGTTTCCCAAAAATTAATAAATAAAAATAAATAAATAAAATAATTAAAGAATATTCACGTGGTATCAGAAGAATAATAGCAATTAAGCCTTGATTTCGATTAAGAAGACATGACAATGACACATAAAATGCACCTGATATTGGAAATTGAACATCGTTCAGACCATTTGTACATATCAAAAGTTCTTAATCTATTGCCATCATTACAAGTGATCGAAGTTACGACTATTTTGAAACAAGAATAGTTAGTAAAACGTTAGCTCGTGATTTAGCTCAAAATATACGATCAAAAGGCAATTTGAATTTCAATCGATATCATTCAAATATCAACCATTAATCTGTGTGCTCTGGTCTGGTGATTTATGTAAACTTGCGGCCGCCCGCGCCTTCGTCCGCGTGAATTTCGATTTACGCACACATAGAGTTTTATTATAGCTTAAAGCAGTCCTCGACAAATGGACTATATAACACAAATATATTTTTTCTATTCGAATCAGTTCCGGAGAATAGCGCGTTCAAACAAACAAACCAACTTTCAGCTTTCTTATGTTAGTGACTACACTAACATAAGAAAGCTAAAGAGTTGGTTTGTTCTATACTAATAGATATCACCAAAATAAAATGTTGTTATTATAAATTCAATTTTATTTAAATTCTGGTATTAAACTACAGAATAACTCCTCCCATGTGAATTAATCTTATTTAATCCTGTATAATTCTTTATAAGCTATAATCCGTTTATGATGTTTGAATCAAATTTGCGTGAGATGAACTATCGGCATCAATATCATGTTAGGCTGACAAGGGTACAACTAAACTCATCAAAATTATTGACCGTAAAGTTATGGTGAGAAACTGTATTCTATATCTATGTATATTATCTATACTTCTATACTTGATATATAAAGCTCAAGAGTTTGTTTGTTTGTTTATATGTTTGAATGTTTGTTTGTTTGTTTGAACGCGCTAATCTCAGGAACTACTGGACCGATTTGAAAAACCTTTTTGTGTTGGATTTGACGAGGAAGGCTTTAGGCTTTTGGAAATCGAAATCCACGCGGACGGAGTCGCGGGCTGCCGCTAGTGATGTAATAAAGCTGAAGAGGTTGTTTGTTTGTTTGTTTAAACGCGCTTATCTCAGGAACTACTGGTCCGATTTGATAGGATATTTTTGTGTTGGATAGTCCATTTGACGAGGAAGGCTTTAGGCTATAGTATGTATATATGTTACGGGCAACGTGATTAATCGGGAATTATGAATAAGGGCCGGCCTTTATTAATAATTCCCAAGAGCGTCGGGCAAAGTGATTAATTTATCACTTTGACCGGCCCTTATTAATAATTCCCGACGCCTCGTGGTCCATGTAATATATCAGTGTTTGAGATGGCTTGTATTTATCACTTGGACCGGGCATTATGATAAGAAATGTTTAAGGGTCACAAAAAAAAAAACCCTAACCTATTTTAGACTACCTAAGAAGCGGAAGACTAATTTGATGGATATAGGTTAGGGTTATTTTTTTTTATGACATTTTAAAATTCCCCTAGTCACGAACATAACACACGTTAACGACTTTTCATCTTAAGTAATATTTTTATCAAAATAAAAGTAGGACGTGATTTATATCAATAATTGCTTTTTTAAGTGTTTATTTTTAAATTGCTATGTTCAATTGATGTTTCTTTTAACTTTTCATGAAAATATGGTAAGTTTAATTAGATTTAGTTAGCAAAAACACTTCAAATAACCTTTTTTATCACTTTGCCCAATATGGGTTGGGAATTTATCATAATGGCCGGGAAAAGTGATTAATTACGCTATTTTTATCACATTGCCCAATTGAGTAGGGAATTATTAATACGGCCCGGGAATTATTAATACGGCCCGGGTTTATCACATGGCCCGTAACATATACATACCTATGTGTGCGGAAACCGAAAACCACGCGGACGGAATCGCGGGCAGCCGCTAGTAATAAAATGAAGCTGAAGAGTTTGTTTGTTTATTTCTCTCGACGCGTTCGAAGGATTTAAGCTATTAGTATAACACTATGTGTGCGGAAACTGAAAACCACGCGGACGGAGTCGCTAGCGGCCGCTATTCGCTTGATATTGAACAAAATTAATGAGTCTACAAGAAGGTCAATATACATACATTGTGTAGACATTTAAGTTATTAAGAAATTTAATAGAAAAACTTTTGAATACTGATCATGTTTGAACGTGCATGGCATGATTCATAGTATTGAAATTGAATCTTTCTTTTTTTTCGTTCATTTATATGAGTATTTTTTTAATTATGTAAGCTGATTGTGTATTCTTTAACCAATTAAATATAACGAATATCTTAAAAGTTACTTCACCTGGTTATTATCTGAACCAATCCGAAAGTTAATTTCGCATTAATCCTTGCTAATTACTTTCGAATTTTCACAAAATTTGTATCAATTATTAACCGTGCACAAAGTTTTAGTTAAAAGTTCACCTAAATGTTAAAGATAAGTTATCACTTATCTAAGGCTACACGAAAGTTTCATTCATTATTACGATAGTACTTAGAAATTTGACTTCATATTATCTTTTTTAAATGTCAAGCTTATCTTAAATTTTCTTGTTTTTTTAGTTGGAACATCTGAGGGTAAAGACGAGAATGATAAGCATCTATTTAGAATAAAACTTGAGACAAAGAAACAACAGCACTTTCGCGCATTACATTTTCCCTTCTGTACTTTGGCATACCGAAGATAGGGTGTTCAAGCAAACATACTTTTGTACGTCATTTTTATACGACTATCACTCACATAATCGTAGTTATGAGATTTAAGCTACGGTTAGGGCCATCGCTATGCCACGGACTAGTGAAAAGTGCAGACTTTGCGTCATCTGCATAACAAGTGTGCTGCGCGGAGCTGAGCAGAGACGTGTGTAACTCAAAATACACATCTCATCTCCGCTCCGTTTCTGATTGGTCAATTTGTACACGTCTCTGCTCAGTTTCGCGCAGCTCAGCTTATGTGGAAACGCACCCTTAAAGCCAGCCCAGCTGCTTATAAATACGCACTTACACGCACGCACTCTTTCAATGGCGAGCCTGTCGCCATAGCGACCTGTCATTACGCCATTAAATATACCAAAAGGAACATTACGCTATCTGGCGTATCAAAACTTATAATAATGCCGCCGTATGTTGTTTAACGGTGTAAAATAATGCAACACTACAAAAAAATGCCAAAAAATTACATTTCCAAGGTAAGCTTATATATAATGTGTTTCTCAGGTAACTTTACGTAACGCACAAAAATTGTGGCTTCACGTCTCTCTACCGCGAAATCACTCGTTATTTTACAGTATGTAACAATTTCATTGTTCGAGAAGAAAGTACTTACGCTCGTCATGTGTTCTAGAATAAAATATCTTTTTGCTTAGTACATTTCCTCAAGTAGCTGAACATGTTATTTGTTATCTAAATACGCAATAATATCCCTCATTTCAGAAGTGGAACTTTTACGCATCCCATTTTGATATCGCCAGCTTTTGGCAATTTAAGGTAAAATATTATTAATTAGTATGCTAATCATACATTGGTTACTAAGAAAGTATATTTTGTCTTCTGCGAAATAATTAATTGTACAAATTTTCATTTTAATTTAAGATAGATTTAATTGTAATTAATATAATGATCAATTAATAATCTTACTCCCCACTCCAAGAGATATTGTTAGTACAAAAGACGGCTTTGGGTGACAGTAATTAAGAGATGACTAAACAATGACTGCTACAATTATGAAGACTTTAAATTATTAATAATGTGAGTCTGATTTTTTTATCAGTCTGGTATTTAATTATTAATTTACTTCAATATACAGCATACTTAAAGCACAAAGAACTAAAACGCATTAGAACAAGTGAGTTACTTTTTTTTGTACAAACGCTCAAAAAAGTAGATATCATATTAATGTCCTACTGCAAGACAAAGGCCTCTATAATTTGTAATCAAGTATTTTTAGTCACTAATGTGCATTTAGCAAAATCATCATTGTCCGACCCGAGAATCCGACCCAGGACCTTGAAATCAAGGCCCTGTACTAAACCACTAGACCATCGAGGCATTACTTACATATAAGCGAAATATAAAACCCGAAAGGACGAGAAAGTACTGACAAAAATCGGGTGATATCGGGATCGATCGGGATTGCTTGGACAATTTGTGTCTGATGTTTTATGCCACAGCTCGGGTTTGTGATCAAACTGTACTTGACTCATCAAAATCATCGCAGCGCTTCCCCGGTTACACCCTCGGGCATTGCCTTCAAGCTCAGGGTATGCTTTGGCTCCGTGGCGCAGTGGCTAGTGTGTCGCAGATGTCCTGGGTTCGAATCCCGGGTCGGACCGATGAAATTGTGTCTATGTTTTCATGTTGTGATAACACAGACACAGTCCGGAGTTCGGAAGTTGGCGGTGTATTTACACCCCCGTGCCTCGGAAAGCACGTTAAGCCGTTGGTCCTGCGCCTGATCTCTCTACGGTCGTGTCAGATTGCTGTCCCACCGAATTATGGGAGTGAGGGAATAGCGAGTGCACCTGTGCCTGCGCATGCGCTTGTGCACTATAATATATCCCGCGCCAGTGGCTAATTGTAAGATTGGCCGCCGTGGCCGAATTCGGCTAGGAGGGTATTATTTATGCTTTGGCTAAGATCCTGAATTGATTGGCCTGGTAATACATTGGAGTGACTGTCGTCTGACCTCCCCAACCCACACAAGGGAAACCAGAGAATCAAACTTAACTTGACTCGAGTAGTGATATTAGTAGAACGGTTCGTTTATACATAATTTAGTAGTCCACTGGAGTAATTTTAAAAGTTTTCTACGAAAAATCTTTTCCTTAAACTGCTTTGTTTTTTGTTTTTACGAAGTTTCGTTTTTATAATTATAAGCATCGAAGTCAGTCCTTATCATGAATTTCCAAGTAAAATTGGTAGTTGGTTGAACTTTGCTAAAACCTTTTAACTCTATTCGTCGAAAAATGCTTAACTACAAGTTGTTATTATTAAGTTCTGTTAGCGAATATTCTTTTGCTTATAAATTTATGTGAATATCTTATATATATTTTTTTAAGAAACATTTTGTATGTGGCAACCAGATACAGATACTTACAAAAAGTAGTTATTAGAAATGTTTTAGAATATTATGTTTTTCTTTCATGGGTAATTTCGTATTTGATGAATAAAAAACTCAAAGTTAAAGGATCAATGCCTTTAAATTATAGGCATATTTATTTTTGTTGTTTATTATGAACCAACGTGAATGTTGCCGAGCACATAAGAGTAGGTTTTGCATAATATTTTGCTAAAGTGACGCTTATAAAAGGTTCTAAAAAATATATTCCGTTTTTCCCATTCCATTACAAAGTTAAGTTAATTTTAACCTTTGACAATATTATTTGTATCCATTAAAACTGTATCAGGTCGGATGAGTCCTCGTAATAATACCTTCCGGCCGTATTCGGCCATGGCGGCCGACCTTAAGATCAGCCAGGTACGCAGGATATATGTATTATAGTGCACAAGTGAGTGCGTAAGCACAGATGCACTCCCTATTCCTTCACTCTCATAATTCGGTGGGACAGCAATCTGACACGACGCGTAGAGAGATCAGGCGCAGGACTAACGTCTTAACTTGCCTTCTGAAGCACGGAGGAGCTCGAGATGAAAATTTTCGGACACCCATCCGATGACTGGCATCTGCGAACGTTGCTTAACTTTAGCAACCACATGCCGAGTGAGCTAACTACTGCGCCATCGAGCTCCTCATCGTAATACCGACTTTGGGTCGCCCGCGAGTAAGGCTTAAATGACCAAATCAGCTTCGTGACTAAAACCTGTATAAAGGATCCAATTTGGATACGATTGGATTTTCAGCTTTTATTGGATTTATAAAAAGCAAGACCGATTGTAATAGTAATGTATTAGCTAGACCGATTGAAATAGTAATGTACTAACTATAAAAAAGTTAAAAATATAACTTGCATTACTCGCACACTTTTTCTGCCTCGAAATTGAACTTTAAAGCTTTTATTGGATTTATAAGGTGCTAGACCGATTGTTACAGTAATGTATTACCTAGACTGATTGTAATAGTAATGTTTTAATTATAAAAATATTACTTACTTTACTCGCACACTTTTTCTATCTCGAAATATTCTCTTTGAAGGCTTGAAGTTGTCCCTCTAGCTTTCGTTATCATATTTAATTTTTCGACAGATTGCTGAATATTTCCCCTGAGCCTTAAAAAATATTTATTTACTTATTCTATATATTATAAATTTTATTTAATCTTTATTAAAATTGAAATTTAGAAAAAATCGAACGGGAAAAATCGGGGATCGAACCCGCGACCTCTTGCGTAATAGGCAACATCTTGACCATTACACCAAGCGGGTCGTCAAATAGAATAGAGCCTATAGAACTAACACCTAATAAAAAAACCTTGGACTAACACACCAATTGCCTAGTCTCAAACTAAGCTCGAAGCTTGTACTATAGATGCTAGGGAACGGATAGACATACTTTTATACTTTTATAAACATCCATGACTTGAGCAAATATATTTGTGTGCATTTGGCCAATGTTCTTCACACAAATATTTGCACTTAGCGGGATTAGAATCCGCGTCCCTTGGTGTTGTAGCCAGGGTCTCTGATCTTAATATCTAAACAATGTATCTGTCAACTTTGTACACTACTTTATTCTCTTTTATAGTAATTACTTATCGGTATTATTGTAATAACAGATTAAAACTGCAACTGCACTGCGGTTATAAAACAATTAAGTGACTTTGTTGCAATCAGATATCCCGCCCCACATCATTGTAGTTTTCTCATAAAAATATGGCTCAATATTGTAATGAGAAATAACGACATGGGTCGCGGTAACATTGTCTGTTCTTTATAATAATAATGGCGGACGCCTGTGACTTTATCCGCCTGGATTTTTATGGCTCACGAAATGTTTACATTAGTATTGTTCGATACTACATACTTCTATATTTGGTCATAATAATGTAACTGTTGCTACATACATTGATATAAAGGTAGAAAGGACCCTGTTATAAAGATTTTCAGTTTGCTTTTGTGTACAAAATCTTATTACTGTCTTTCCTTTGTTTCAGCGTCACCAATATTTTCCTGGTGAATTTGTCAGTGGCGGATCTGCTGGTGACCTTATTCTGTATGCCGGTGCAGATCGCCAAGTCTGTAACCCTCATCTGGTACTTCGGAGAGGTGATGTGCAAGACTGTCAATTTCCTTCAAGGTATGTGTGATTCCATTGTATGGGTGCGTCCTCATCTGAAGAATGCGTATCTCGCGAACTGATGGTCTAGCCAAGATGTCAAGAGCGCGAGCTACCGCTATCGTCGTGGATTATATTTCCAGATGGAAATAATTATAATCTCGCACACGAAGTATTTATGTGAGTTTAGGCAACAGAATAACACTATGAGTGCGGAAACCGAAATCCACGGGGACTGAGCGGCCGCTAGTTAGTAGTGATGTAAAATAAAGTGTGTTTAAAAATGTTAGAATATAAAGAGTAAATGTTTAGCGCTGAACAACAGCAGCGAGAATAAAACCGATAGTTAATTCATCAGTACTAAACTAAACGCGATATTATTTTTTTATAAGTACCAGAGTACTTATTGCTTGACGTTTCGGCTGTGATGCTACAGCCGTCACAAGCATTGTAATGCAACGCTAAAGTTTAAAGTTATAAAATAATGAATTTGTAGGCAAGTTTCATTTGTACTCGCCAACTTTTGTGGTAAGCCAATTATGCTGCTTGAAATAGAACAATAGACAGAGAGAGCACGGGAGCACTCACTATTCCTTTTTTCGTTCTTTTCTTGTGTCATAAAATTTTGTAATCGCAATCTGATAAAATTCTAATTACAGACAAAGCACAGGACTTCTTTCAGCTTTCTAAGGAACGGGAGCATAGTAATTACATAGCCAACTTCTAGACTCCGGACTACGACGAAGAAATTCTGTGTGATGTGATTTTTTAGTACGAAGAATTTTGATTAGTAAATCAAAATTCTTGGTACTAAAAAATCACTATCGGCTACTAGATGTAACACAGAATTTCTGGAGCAACGGCAGTGCCCGAGCCAAACCGCGAGCAAAGCGGGCACGGCCGTAACCATCTTTTTTCAATTATTTTTACAAAACATAAGAACCTTTATTCTACGAATTCTCCATAGTGAACAAACTGTCTGTATTATTAAGCTCCATAACAATAAAACAGCAATTTCGTCTGAGTTTCCCGCCCGCGAAAGTGTTAATAACCATTTAAATAAAAGTTAATTAACAATTTACCAACCAGCCTAATGTAATAATTTCTCAGTAAAAGCTGGGTAATTTGATTTAATTTGTTAAATTGTATAGTTGATATAATAGTTATTTCCAATTAAATGTAGGTAGGTACAGTTTGTGCAGTTTGGTAATTAAAGCGTACGGATTTGTTAAATATTAATGTAATGGGTCGTGTTACCAGGACTCCCAAGTTAACTTTCTTGAAGAATATTTCAGACTTACTGTACGGACGTTACGCCTAATACATCCCTTTTAGTTGACTCCCAAGATTGCATTGCAATCTCAAGGTTAGAATAACCTACAAATTCTTAAAGGTTAAAATATACCGTTACACGTGGTTTATTATATCTCAAAGAGCCGCTGCTCCGAACGTTGAAATATCTTTGTAGGAACTTGCTTACACGTGATTTTGCACACATGAACTTCACCGGATCTTGTAAAAGATTTCCTTCATAAGTAAGAAAACCAATTTGTCATCAAAGTAAATAAGATCCAATTTCTTGTTTCCGTATTCTTAGTTTAGAAACATACTAGGCGGAAAAAACGCGACCGAAATTCGTCGCGACTACGCCTCAAATATGTGCCGAAATAACGTGGCGTGATATTTTCTAGATATTGCATTGTCGCCAAAGATCGGTCGCGTAATTTAATTCTATTTTTTTGCATGGATACTTATTAACGCTTATATAATATACATCACGCGCCATATATGCAGGCTAGCTAGACCTGCAGCCGTGTGTTGTGCTCGAGACTTTGTCCCACTACCAACTAAAACCCTGCGGTTTTCTCCTCACCCGTGTGGTGGGACTAGTTCTCGTGCCTGACGGGGCCAGCGAATGCCCAGTCCGCGCGTAATTTCAGCCTAGTGGGTTCCTACACTAATAATTGCATTTTTGGGATGTGCTTAGAATGTTTAATTTAATTTAATCACTTTGAGATGAGGCACATTGAGTAAGAATTACGATGAAAGTGATATTACGTAGTTTCTTTTGATGGGTCGATGATTTTCCCCGAACAATATGCTCATTATATTAAAGCTGTGATTAAGTTCTACTAAATGAAGAACATGGCTCATTAGTAAGGGATATTATTACAATCACTCAAGCAGTATAATTGGTATCCATTATTCATAAATTCTGGGTACGATTTCTGGGTCGGGTAAAATTGATTCATCGGGTTTTTTCAACACAACTTAATCCAATGCTTATGACCAATCAGCGGGTGAATTTGGTAAGCGTGGTGATTAAGCCAAAACCCATATTTGTAACGATAACATGATTTTAATTGATGAAGGCCTTTGCCCTGCAGAGGGACATTAATAGGATGACATTTCATTCATGCAATAATCACAATAAACTAAATTTAATATAGCTTATGTTTCATGGATAAATTACTAATTAATATGTATATTTTTGTCGTAACAACATAATGAAAATGTATTAATCTGGAGCTTAGAGATAACTTTCACGCATTATCAAGAATCCTAAACCAACAACATTCCTATTTATAGATAACAGCATTTTCTGATACAAATAACCCACGTAGTTAACAACAAAAGTGTCTTAATCAAGAATATAATGGATATCTATTATTTAATAGTTACGACCTTGAACGTTTGTAACACGTATCGCATATAATAATAAGACGTCGTTCTTATAAGAGAACCTGTTGTTTGATTTAACATGATAATTATATTATAAATAGTGTATAGAACCAAAATCCATTATAACACTAAAGTTGATAATAATTGAGTATAACACCTAAGTACATGATTTATTGTTGAAGAAGTACTAATGATCAAAAACTGTATCTCAAACTCCTCCATGCTTCCGAAGGCACCATAAGCCGTTGCTCCTGCCCCTGATCTTTTTAGGGTCGTGTCAGATTGCTGTTCCACCGAATTATTAATTAATTTGTAATCAGGCAACGCAGGCCCTTAGGTATAGGTATACCTAATATACCTTATTGTCTAACATAAATAAAACTACAAGACAATATTTGTTAGTAATTATGAGTGTGAGGGAGTAAACCTGTGCTTGCGCGCTATTATACATATATCCTACGTAAATGGCTGATCGTAACATCGGTATTATTTTTAAACTAGTTATAAAGGCTTATTTCATCGTATTGAAAATAAATTCTTCTGCTTACCAGTGTAATAAACAAACGGGTGTCTAACAATTCTTTTTTAAAAACAAGTTCTACTACTAATGTAGGATGTAAATTTGGTGAGTTAAGCATTCTCATATTATTCAGAAAACATTTTATTGAAAGGTGGAATAAGCGGAGCCCCGCAAATTATAGTAATTGGTCGATTTCCATTGGAGTTACACCTTTCAACTCAGAACCATTACACGGCCGAGTGGGGATAAATGTTTTCAATAAAGAACGGTTTAGTAAATATATGTATATGCGTCTATCGTTGGGTAGCCAATCGATAAGATTTTGAGAAGGTCGTTTATCGTTTGATTGGTGATACGTAAAAAAATGTTGATATAAGGAAATACTTTTAATCTGGTTCCATATAAACGTTCTTATCGTAATCATCATCAGCCTGCTCAAGTCTACTTAAGTACCTACATACTTAAGTAGACTTTAGCCTGGTAAGCCTACGCCTACCAGGCATAATTACCATGCAGGGTAGTGTGGTGAACGAGAAGATTCTTATAAAGAGAGGTAGAGAGAGCTTAGTGGAATTTCCACTCGAATGAGCCGATCGTCTGAGACAGTATCTTCACCTTGTATCTTAATCCCTTAGTATCTTCTAACGAGACCACAAAAATAAATTAATGATTCATGATTTAGACCGACCAACACGGCACACTGCAAGTATTCAGGAGTGAATCTCGAAAAGATATGAGTTTTGATAACTTTAATGATTTAAATTAATTACTTTACTTTTTTAATTTAATTTAAAAAAAACTATGATTATTTCATGACGTTTTAGTTATTTTCAATACGCTCCAATAACAATCTTATAACCTTAACCTGTCTATGAACACTTAAAAATATTTATTGCGATAAATGTGAGGTTTTTCGAATCCACGTATTTTGCTCAAGTAATATTTTTTTAGAGATTCACCACTCCACCGAAGTAATATTTTACATAGAAAACAAAACATTGTAAGTGACCAGAAAACCAATAAAATGCTTCCATAAACTGTTATCTCAAAAGAATTCTTACCACAGTTATACTAGCTTAATAGAAAATAGGATATTAATATCTGTCCTAAAATATGTATATTGTCTTTGTTCCTGAAGACAAATGTCAAGAAGTAATTATTCCCTAAGTAGTACTGAACCCATAATAATGTTGGTTATTAAATAATATGTACCGATTTGGGACAATAAAATACGCTCGAGTTATTGTTCTACTGTAATAAAAATAAAATAATCCTATTTATATTGTACCCAAAAAGAAGTAGGTTACCCAATATCAATAATCCGCCCTTAGAGCTTTACTTAAATTTCTTTATTGTACTTGTTAGTATTGGTATTGGTTGAACTTGAAGTGATATCGAATGGAACGTTTTGCCAAGTAAATAATGTTTGCCTACCCTTTTCAATCAATGCCAAAATGTGTAATTTTAGCATATACAGTCAGTAATCTGTTTTATAGCGACTGGTGTCTTATTGGTTTGTGCTGTGATACAATGACGAAGGCACAATCACAGAATAAGCCTTTTAAAGGCACTGATGGATGTGTTTTATTGTCAGGTTTTTTTTTATAAAAATCAAAGACATCTTTATTAATTTATGCCACTGTTCTGTCATAAGTAACGTAATAGTTATCACGTTTTGTCAGGATATTTAAGCCTTGACCTATGATTTAATATTTAGTACTACTATATTTTTTATGAATATAAACATTGGTAGGAAACACAAGAAACTGATAAATTAATAAAAAGCCTTTGGATGCAATGGCTGCTGAGAAACGGATAGGTAAGACATACTAAAATACGTTTATAAACATCTATGACTCGAGTACAAATGCTGATGATATTATTACACTAGTCCAACGGCCTGTCAAATGTGCATGAGTCCCAAAACTTTCTTATAAAAAGCTTTTGCGTTCATTGGTTTAAATTTTCATTTCCTTTCAATGCTTCTCATTTTCATTTCCTTTTCATTGACATTTATAATTTGAGCTTTCAAATATCAACACTGAGAATTGAGAGGACGCACACTATTAAGTAAACATGTGTAAGTAAACGCTCTAAGAGTCGACGGCCTCAAATAACCGGACAGACTGACAACAAACGGAAATTGGATAATATCCCGAGTAATGAAAGTCACCGCGTCGAGAGTACATAATTGAAATTACCCCCAACTCAAATACTGTTGGTACTGACAGCGACAGAAGTACAATAATGCGGGGAAAATAGTGCGAATTAACATTCGAATTAAGAATCACTATATACAAACCGGTTATTTATGGTATTTTACAACTTTATAAACAACCGACAGGCCCGTTGGTCGAGTGGCTAGAGACCCTGGCTACAAAACCAAGGGTCGTGGGTTCGAATCCCGCTAGGGGCAAATGTTTGTGTGATGAACATCGACATTTGTACCCGAGTCATGGATGTTTATAAAAGTATTTAAGTACGTCTATCCGTTCCCTAGCTTCCATAGTACAAGCTTCGAGCTTAGTTTGGGGCTAGGCAATTGGTGTGTTAGTCCAAGGCATTTATTTATTATTATTTATTTTATTTATTTATTTAACCAACGGAAATTGGATAATATCGCTAGGAATGAAAGTCTCCGGAAACCTGTCACAGGGAAAAATAGTGAAAATTAGCATTTGAATTAAGTGACTGTCTGGAAACTGATTATTTCTGGTTTTCCACAGCTTTATAAGTAGCACAATAACCGGACAGATTCACAACAAACGGAAATTGGATAATACCCCGAGTAATGAAATTCTTCGCGTCGAGAGTACCTACATACTTGAAATTACCCCAAATCAAATACCGTTGCTATAGAAACCGGTTATTTATGTTTTAAAGAGCTTTATGAGAAGATCAAAACATTCGTAAGTAGGCACACTGCATTCTCACTGTATACTACATAAATAAGCTATTTAAATTCGCAATCGTAAGATGGTAAATATTTAAGTTTTCCTCTTCGTTGCCTTATTAACCTGAGATTTTTCACCTAAATAAAACATAAAACATTGTCTATAAAAAAACACATTGATTAAATTTACTGCTCAGTTTTTCAGTGACCAATCAAATCAAAAATTTGAAAGGGATGGCGTCACAATTTCAAACCGACAACAAATACTTTTTCATTAATTACAGTTCTCAGACTCTGAAATCTTGATGTTAACCTTATAAAATAGTACCTCATTTAAGTGATTTAACAGTTAGACTAATCTTATTTGACGTCTGAAATACCAAAGTTTGCGGTAACTGCCCAGCCCCGTGCCTCAAGTTACTAACATTATGCAAAGTTGCCAAGTTGTCGAGTAAACATATTTTCATTTTCGACTCCTGTAAAAATATACGGTAATGTTGTACCGTTTCCTTTTATTCTTTCAACTTTTGTATGCTCGTGGATTTTAACATCAAAGAGTAGGTATGAAGAGCACTTACGAAACAAAAAATAACTTCGGGTATCAAAAAATGCCGATGGGATGAAGTGGAACCTATAATGAGTGAAGGTTTTCCTTTATTTCCGGCTTTTTTTCGAGTATCTTTTGTTTTGAGGTTGGAATAAAAAAAATTAAAGAAGCAACCTATTAATGTCCCTCTGCAGGAAAAAACCAATGGTGGGCACTACAAGTCATGTTTGGTTCACAAAGATGATTTAATCACCACGCTTGCCAAATGCAAATTGGTGAACACAAATCTGAGCCGTGATCGTAAATACCAACACGGGAAATTAACCCAAGACTTTGAGACAGTGAAACGGTTCTTTAACCACTAGTCCTTGTGATTAGACCATCGAGGCGCCAGTAAAGAAGAGACATAAGTGTGTGCCATTGTATGTACTTAAAAAAATTGTACTAATCCTCGAAGAACACGCTAAGTGTTTTTTTAGTGTACACTAAAAAATATTTATTTTGTCAAAGAAGTAAGTATATAGTATATTGGCGAAAAAAATCCATCAATTTATTTATGAATTCTAATATTATGAAGAGAATAGGTTTTATTGTCTTTTGCATTGAATAGGTTCCAAAACAACTGGAAATATATGAAAAATATTTTTATGATTTAGATCTTGCATTATTTTTGATCAACAAAGGCTTTAGAACATTTCCATTAGATACGCATCCGTTTGTTTAAAACAGTTATACAGCCATCATGGTACTTTGAATTCAATTTATTTTTATTGAAATCTATGTTTACTTTTACTTTGCAGGTTTTTAATGCAATGACATTATTTGCACTGAATAAAAGTATGTACCCACTTTTTAAAAAACCAAAATATTTTTTTTCACGTCTCTTGTTAAACCTAATACTATCTAACAACGCTTCGCCTACAAGAGCAATGCTTTTAAATGTTGATTATAACATTAGCCGCGCGTCACAAACCAACAAATCATCAATAATCCTACTACAATCGTTAATACGGCTAACACAACGCTTTCAACATCAAAGGCTATGATGGGTGGTTCGCGGAACAAGGATCACAGATGCCCTTGGCCGCTCGTCAAGGCGATGACGGAGAATAGGCTTGAATCCACTATGAACCAATCTGATGCATTAGGTTGTATTACTATTAGGATGATCATTTAATTATGAAAAAACAAAGATTTATAAAATAATAACTTTTATACATTTTTATAAAATAAAATTGGACAAAATAAGCCTTAGTCACGTGGTAACAAACACCACGCCACGAGAGGCGAGAGATGCCATGTCACACCGTGCGAAACGACAAAGTCAAACACAATTCCGATACTAAAACAGATGTGTTTTTGCACGGCGTGACGTCATTCAAGACAGTTCAAGGCGCTATGACAGTCGTGAGCGTTTTTGATGACATCAAATGTTTGATGAAATGCTTTTTTTTTAAATAAGCATTTTTTTCAAAAATAATAATTATTTTGTATATAATAGGCATCATTTCTTCATTTTACTATTGAAATTCAGGCAACAAGCCTATTGCGGAGAAGCGGGAATGTTCCCAAGAGCAGTGTGCTATCGTGAGCCCCACATACCCTTTCCTTGGACTTTTCCGACCCTAGTTGAAGGTTCATCATCATCCTAGCTTGTCTCCCGTTTGCATTGCCTCGGAGCCCTGGGTACGCTACGACTATGATCCTCAATTGAGCAGCCTAGTCATTACAATGGTGCTGCTGTCGTCCGATCTCCATAACTCTCAAAAGCGAAACCAGACCATTTGAATCATAGATAGGACCAACGACTTAACGTGCCTTCTGAAGGACGGAACCCTCATTCTTATCGGACAAGCAGGTCGTTGAAGCTTGCAATGTCCTAAATCCTAACCTAACTTTGAAAACCTACACAATGTTAAAGTATTCCCTGCTGGATTTCTTTATTCGAATCCACGACCTCCAAGTTCTTTGTGCACAGCGCTCTTACCTCTAGACCACGAGGAGGGAGTTTTCCTTATACAAAGTTAAGGGTTCGTAACGCATTTCCCGCCAGAAAAAATAAAATAAAAGATCTTGTAACAACCCTTGCTGAGAGTACGAATTGTTCCAGGCTCATTAGTTTGCTTAATGGAATGCGGTAAACATTGGAATTGCCATGGGTCAAGGGGATGTGATTAACTCTTTCTATTTTTATCTGAAACCAGCCTTTTACTAGCAGTTACACCCACATGGTAGAGTACGCAATGGTATTCCGTGGAGACGTTATGTTTTTCAGTATATTACCATCAGGTACATACCACAAAATTAAACCACCAGGGATAGTGTAAGATTCTTAAGGAAAGGGAACTTTTAAAATAGGTCCTGTAGTCTTAAATCTTATTTTATACAAAAAACGTACGTTTCGAATCGGTCCTCGGTTCCATTCCCGGGTTGAACAAAAAATATGTCAGTTTTTCTGAACACAGCCCGGGTTTGTGATCTCTAACCCGCATTTTAGCAAGCGTGGTGATTTAGCCAAAACCTATTTCTATAACGGAAACGTAGTATCATATAATGGAGGCCTTTGCCACATTTGTGGGACATTAAAAGTTAACTTTATCTGACTCCGCCTATTTCTTTCATTACCGGCACTGATATCGATGTCCTAGAATTCCCGGGTGACCTAAATTGCAGTCTTATTATACCAGCTGTCACGTCGCTATGTCTGACAAACAAACAGGCAAACAATGACCTAATTACGAGCCAATACACTTCTGATAAACACCTATTTAGTGGTTTAACCCACAAACCACAGTTTGTATCGATTATACATAAACACGTATTATATAAGGAGTGAACAACGCGTGAGATTTTGGTTGACGAATGTTATACTTGTGAAATCAAATGTTATACTCATAAAAGTATCAAGCGAACACAACCTTAGGGACCTGGTGGGCCAGTCAAGATGCCATTTCGCGAGAGCGAAATTATCGCGAATTGTATCTTCATCCCGCACACGAATTATTTGTCGTTCATCAAACTGCACCATCAATAAGAATCAAAATAAAAGGTATTGTTTATAAGAGTTGAATCAGATTTATTCGTAGTCGGTATACTGTAAAACAGAACCTAATTACAATATCACGGATTGGCAGTATCTTATAGATAAAAATAGACTAAATTATACAAATTATTTGGCAAATTTGTAAGAATCTTGATTTTGAATAAATTCATTATCCTCCTCTCGTCACAGGAGCTCAGTGGATTTTGTTAATTATCTGATTGACTGACATCATTTGATTAACATTGAGATCTTCAAATAATGTCTTGTATCTACTTGGCGTTATTTGCAGTTCTCAATGTATAGTAGTTTATCTTTTACGCATTTAGGTAACTCGATTTAAGCAGTCTAGACGCTAATCAATTTTCTTATCCAACTCATTATTCAATTCATAATAATTATGTATGTTACTAGATAAAAAACGATTTTGTATGAATGTACTATTATATATTAGCACTAGGTACTGTCTTTTTACTTTCTGATTGGCCCTAAGGTTGAATAGAATGCCATGATGTTGCCTGCCTCCGTGGCGTAACGGCTAGAGCGCTGTGAATAAACCTCTGAGGTCGTGAGTTCGAATCCCGCGGGGAACACTTTCACTTTGTATTTGTTTTCCCAGTTTAGGTTGGGAATTTGCTGCCCTGAATCACCTGATTATCTGACAAAAACTATGGATCCTTGCTTCGGAAGGCACGTTAAGCCGTTGGTTCCGACTATGATCCAAATTGTCTGGCTTCACCTGTAAGGGTTACGGTACAGAAGTCTGACGTCTGTCGCCATTTTGACAACCAGCCTGGTCAATTCAGGGTCATAGTCATAGCGCACCTCCAGCTCCGAGACAATAGCCAAGGATGCAATCGGGATAAGCCAACGGATGATGAAGTGCGATTATCGTTAAATTAGGGAAAGGAATTAAAAAGAACGGAACTAGCGTGATATATTAGAGAGACGAACTTCTTAGCTATCCATGGATTCTCCGTGCGGGTGCCGGGTCCATCGCGTGGAACAGAGAGGAATGCTAGTCGGCGCCTGGGACTTTCGACCCAGCGTGTAGGTTTAAGGGGCCCCTTTTTAGTATACTAACGATCACCTTCACCGATGACATTCCTCTCCTTTCCCAACCATATTTGGTATGAGCAAAATAATTAATAATATTATAATTGGTAAAAATATTTCAGCGTTGTAACAAATTGTTACAGACTGAAGAATTTTTAATAATACTAAATCCTTTTTCCCACGAAGTAGATTACTCGGGTTTCTTACACAAACAAAACTTTGACTTTGATTGAAATTTTCCTGCTAAAAGTTCTCAATAAGACTGTTAATAGTTTAACCACGTAACTCAACAACTCATGTAATAGCTATTAAAATACTAATTTTACTTCAATCGGTTCTAGTTCTCGCCTTTACGCCGGCTTCCATTCTCAACATACATATTTATATTAAACATTTTGACCTTAAACTTAATGAGGGTTCTCGCTAATGAGAAATCCACAAGATGGCAAAACGTAGGCGTGAAGTCCTAACGGCTATTTAATTGGATAATTTTAACGTATCTGTCAATGTTATGTGTAAATTAACCAATCACGACGCAGACTGATCTAACGCCTACGTATTGCCATTTAGCTGATTGTTTACCAGCGATAGAGGATTCGGGAGCTCCCTGGCTGGTGATAAGATCGTCCGCCATTGTCGAAAAACGTTTTGATTCTCGTATTTAACCGCAAAACATTTTGAATGGGATTGCTGAAGTGATAAATTTTTTGGGCAATTTGGCATCATTTATTCACGTGCCCACAGCACTGCTGGGGTATAAGGTATTCAATTTATTCACAAGTGCTAATACAGCCGGCACCAAACTGACGTGCCTTCTGAAGCACGGGGAAAATCGCGTTGAATATTTTTGATCACCTGATGACCGGCCTATGCGATATCTGCTTACTCTCATCAAGCGTGGTAACGACTACGTCACGAAGTTCTTTTGGGGAGCATAGCGGTGTAATAAAAAAACATATTATAAAGTCTTATTTTCATTACAGAAACGGGTTTTGCCGTACAAACCGAGCTTTGGATTGTTGATTACAAACCTGCACTATATACGGGAAAGCCGCCTGACCCGGGAAGCTTATCTTAGGACTTCGTGACTACGGCCCAATAACTCTCGACTGAACGAGGCGCTTCAGCGGTGTAATTAAAATACCAATCTCCTTTTCCAGGGGTAGCAGTAGCGTCGAGCGTGTTCACGATCACCGCCATGTCTGTGGACCGGTACCTGGCCATCACGCAGTCACTTCGGCAGCCCTGGATGCCGTCACGGAGGGGGGCCTGTAGCCTACTCCTCCTTCTATGGGTCCTCGCACTCGCCATCTTCGCACCATTGCTGGCGGTGACAGCAGTCGAGAGGGAGAGCGTGCCGTGGTTCGAGAGGACGAAGAACTCCTCGGTAAGTCATGCCTTCTTCTTCCCTGCATTATCTTATGTGGACACCGGGGTACGCTGCGACTTTAATCCTGATTTGACCAGCTGGCTAATACATTAGAGCTACTGCCGGGTGCTTAACTTCCGTAACACTCGACAAGGGAAACCAGACATATTTTATATGCCGTCGCGGAGGGGCGCTTGCAGCCTGCTGCTCCTTCTGTGGGTCCTTGCACTTGCTATCATCGCACCATTGCTGGCGGTGACGGCGGTAGAGAGGGAGAGCGTGCCGTGGTTCACGAGAACGAAGAACTCCTCGGTAAGTCATGCCTTCTTCTTCCCTGCATTATCTTATGTGGACACCGGGGTACGCTGCGACTTTAATCCTGATTTGACCAGCTGGCTAATACATTAGAGCTACTGCCGGGTGCTTAACTTCCGTAATACTCGACAAGGGAAATCAGGCATATCTAGATGCCGTCACGGCGGGGCGCCTGCAGCCTGCTCCTCCTCCTGTGGGTCCTCGCACTTGCTATCTTCGCACCATTGCTGGCAGTGACGGCGGTAGAGAGGGAGAGCGTGCCGTGGTTCACGAGAACGAAGAACTCCTCGGTAAGTCAAGTCTTTTTCTTCATTGCATCATCTTTTGTGGACACCGGGGTACGCTGCGACTTTAATCCTGATTTGACCAGCTGGCTAATACATAAGAGCTACTGCCGGCTACTTAACTTCCGTAACACTCGACAAGGGAAATCAGGCATATCTAGATGCCGTCACGGAGGGACGCTTGCAGCCTGCTCCTTCTCTTGTGGATCCTCGCACTTGCTATCTTCGCGCCATTGCTGGCGGTGACAGCAGTCGAGAGGGAGAGCGTGCCGTGGTTCGAGAGGACGAAGAACTCCTCGGTAAGTCAAGCCTTCTTCTTCCCTGCATTATCTTATGTGGACACCGGGGTACGCTGCGACTTTAATCCTGATTTGACCAGCTGGCTAATACATTAGAGCTACTGCCGGGTGCTTAACTTCCGTAACACTCGACAAGGGAAATCAGGCATATCTAGATGCCGTCACGGAGGGGCGCCTGCAGCCTGCTCCTTCTCCTGTGGGTCCTCGCACTTGCTATCTTCGCGCCACTGCTGGCGGTGACGGCAGCCGAGAGGGAGAGCGTGCCGTGGTTCACGAGAACGAAGAACTCCTCGGTAAGTCAAGTCCTCCTTTTCCTTGCATCATCTTTTGTGGACACCGGGGTACGCTGCGACTTTAATCCTGATTTGACCAGATGGCTATTGGAGCGACTGCCGGCTACTTAACTTCCGTAACACTCGACAAGGGAAACCAGATATATTCTAGATGCCGTCACGAAGGGGCGCCTGCAGCCTTCTCCTTCTCCTGTGAGTCCTTGCACTTGCTATCTTCGCACCATTGCTGGCGGTGACAGCAGTCGAGAGGGAGAGCGTGCCGTGGTTCGAGAGGACGAAGAACTCCTCGGTAAGCCAAGTCTTCTTCTTCCCTGCATCATCTTTTGTGGACACCGGGGTACGCTGCGACTTTAATCCTGATTTGACCAGCTGGCTAATACATTAGAGCTACTGCCGGGTGCTTAACTTCCGTAACACTCGACAAGGGAAATCAGGCATATCTAGATGCCGTCACGGAGAGGCGCCTGCAGCCTGCTCCTTCTCCTGTGGGTCCTCGCACTTGCTATCTTCGCGCCACTGCTGGCGGTGACGGCGGTAGAGAGGGAGAGCGTGCCGTGGTTCACGAGGACGAAGAACTCCTCGGTAAGTCAAGTCTTTTTCTTCCTTGCATCGACCATTGTGGACACTGCGACTGCGACTTTGATCCTGATTTGACTTGGCTAACATTGGAGCAACTGCCGGCTACTTAATTTCCGTATCACTCGACAAGGGAAACCAGACATATTTTAGATGCCGTCACGGAGGGGGGCCTGCAGCCTGCTCCTTCTCCTGTGGGTCCTTGCACTTGCTATCTTCGCACCATTGCTGGCGGTGACAGCAGTAGAGAGGGAGAGCGTGCCGTGGTTCGAGAGGACGAAGAACTCCTCGGTAAGCCAAGTCTTCTTCTTCCCTGCATCATCTTTTGTGGACACCGGGGTACGCTGCGACTTTAATCCTGATTTGACCAGCTGGCTAATACATTAGAGCTACTGCCGGGTGCTTAAGTTCCGTAACACTCGACAAGGGAAACCAGATATATTCTAGATGCTGTCACGAAGGGGCGCCTGCAGCCTGCTCCTTCTGTGGGTCCTCGCACTTGCCATCTTCGCACCATTGCTGGCGGTGACGGCAGTCGAGAGGGAGAGCGTGCCGTGGTTCGAGAGGACGAAGAACTCATCGGTAAGTCAAGTCCTCCTTTTCCCTGCATCATCTTTTGTAGACACCGGGGTACGCTGCGACTTTAATCCTGATTTGACCAGCTGGCTAATACATTAGAGCTACTGCCGGGTGCTTAACTTCCGTAACACTCGACAAGGGAAATCAGGCATATCTAGATGCCGTCACGGAGGGGCGCCTGCAGCCTGTTCCTTCTCCTGTGGGTCCTCGCACTTGCTATCTTCGCACCATTGCTGGCGGTGACAGCAGTCGAGAGGGAGAGCGTGCCGTGGTTCGAGAGGACGAAGAACTCCTCGGTAAGTCATGCCTTCTTCTTCCCTGCATCATCTTTTGTGGACATCGGGGTACGCTGCGACTTAAATCATGATTTGACCAGCTGGCTAATACATTAGAGCTACTGCCGGGTGCTTAACTTCCGTAATACTCGACAAGGGAAATCAGGTATATCTAGATGCCGTCGCGGAGGGGCGCTTGCAGCCTGCTGCTCCTTCTGTGGGTCCTTGCACTTGCTATCTTCGCACCACTGCTGGCGGTGACGGCGGTAGAGAGGGAGAGCGTGCCGTGGTTCACGAGAACGAAGAACTCCTCGGTAAGTAGAGTCTTCTGAATCCTTGCGAAGGGTACGCTACTATGCTCCTGATTTGGCCAGCTGACTAGCTACATTGGAGCTACTGCCAGGTGCTTAATCTCTGTAGGTATCTATAAGGGTAAGGGAAACCAGACAATTTTTGATCATAGTAGTGATCATTTCAATCAATTGATTCGAGCTTGCAATTTTCTTACTGTGGTATTTGGACCTACGACCTCCGAGGTTTAACCACTGTACGTAAAAGGCAGCGAAGTAGGTGTCAGTTGTTAACATGCCGCACTAAAAAGGCCCAAGGGCTGCATCGATGAATCCAGTGATGTTGGTGGACCGGTACCTGGCCATCACGCAGTCACTTCGGCAGCCCTGGATGCCGTCACGGAGAGGCGCCTGCAGCCTTCTCCTTCTCCTGTGGGTCCTCGCACTTGCTATCTTCGCACCATTGCTGGCGGTGACAGCAGTCGAGAGGGAGAGCGTGCCGTGGTTCGAGAGGACGAAGAACTCCTCGGTAAGTAGAGTCTTCTGAATCCTTGCGAAGGGTATGCTACTATGCTCCTGATTTGGCCAGCTGACTAGCTACATTGGAGCTACTGCCAGGTGCTTAACCTCCGTAGATAAGGGTAAGGGAAACCAGACAATTTTTGATCATAGTAGTGATCATTTCAATCAATTGATTCGAGCTTGCAATTTTCTTACTGTGGTATTTGGACCTACGACCTCCGAGGTTTAACCACTGAACGTAAAAGGCAGCGAAGTAGGTGTCAGTTGTCAACATCCCGCACTGAAAAGGCCCAAGGGCTGCATCGATGAATCCAGTGATGTTGGTGGACCGGTACCTGGCCATCACGCAGTCTCTACGGCAGCCCTGGATGCCGTCACGGAGAGGCGCTTGCAGCCTGCTCCTTCTCCTTTGGGTCCTCGCACTTGCTATCTTCGCCCCATTGCTGGCGGTGACAGCAGTCGAGAGGGAGAGCGTGCCGTGGTTCGAGAGGACGAAGAACTCCTCGGTAAGTCAAGTTTTTCTTCCTTGCATCGACCATTGTGGACACTGCGACTGCGACTTTGATCCTGATTTGACTTGGCTAACATTGGAGCAACTGCCGGCTACTTAATTTCCGTATCACTCGACAAGGGAAACCAGACATATTTTAGATGCCGTCACGGAGGGGCGCTTGCAGCCTGCTCCTTCTCCTGTGGGTCCTCGCACTTGCTATCTTCGCGCCACTGCTGGCGGTGACGGCGGTAGAGAGGGAGAGCGTGCCGTGGTTCACGAGAACGAAGAACACCTCGGTAAGTCAAGTCTTCTTCTTCTTCTTTGCATCGACCATTGTGGACACTGCGACTGCGACTTTGGTCCTGATTTGACCAGTTGGCTTTTACATTGGAGTGACTGCCGGCTACTTAACTTCCGTAACACTCGACAAGGGAAATCAGGCATATCTAAATGCCGTCACGGAGGGGCGCTTGCAGCCTGCTCCTTCTCCTTTGGGTCCTCGCACTTGCTATCTTCGCACCATTGCTGGCGGTGACGGCGGTAGAGAGGGAGAGCGTGCCGTGGTTCGAGAGGACGAAGAACTCCTCGGTAAGTCAAGTCTTCTTCTTCCTTGCATCGACCATTGTGGACACTGCGACTGCGATTTTGATCCTGATTTGGCTAGCTGACTAGCTATATTGGAGCTACTGCCGGGTGCTTAACCTCCGTAACTGTCTACAAGGGAAACCATGCAATTATTGGATCATAGTCGAGGCTCATAGGCTTAACATGTTTTCCGAAGCATGGAAACATCAGTCATAACTGAGAAGACTTAGACAAAGTGAAGGTGTTCTCCGCGGAATTTGGACCCACAACGTAAGAGGAACTGATTGCTTATTAGTTACAAAAATCAACTTACGGTTTATAATCCATACGCCTCAATCTAATAAACAAATCTCTCGAAGTTTTAACCACAAAAAAAAAAAAAAACTTTCACTTTTCTTTCCTTGGATCTTTTCAATTTTGTCTTTAATTTAATGGAGATTGTTTACCTAATTCCTTCAAGAAGGTTCCTTGTTTTAATATAGAAAATCAAGTGCTTAGCTAAAGTCTGCGTTTGAGCGCTTAATGGCCAGAGTTCGTTTCCCAGACAAGTCGATTTAACACACGAACTTTTCTAATTAAGCGGTGTCATTGTACGGAAAGAGACTTCCTAATAGTTATCATTAGATATATTTAACTTTGAGACTAGTTAAATATGAAATTGTCATTCTATAGCTACTAAGCTTTGTCTTATTTTGCCTAAATTAATTATGACATGCTTGTTTCTCTTATGTAAAACATATTCCAAGTGTTTTTATAGATTGGTATTCATTCGGGATTGAAAATAATAATTACTTTAAATAAATACAATTACAACTGAAAAGTAAATAATCCTCTGCTTTATTGCTATAGTATAATTTGCTGGCATTATTTGTTTTACCAATATTTGTAACAAAAATATGATTTATAATTATGAATGATATAGAGTTGTTATCTTTACATAAGCCACAGATTTCCATTGAATCTGATAGTTCAATCGGACCAAAATCTGCGTTTATTCCCACTCGCGACCACAAGGTTTGCCGTCGGTGGCAAATGGTAAATGTTACATCTGTACATAACACACTACGTACTTATGAGTAAGCAAAGATATTGAAACAAAACAAAATGTAATATTTTTATATTACATAAAAAAATTAATAAAAATACTAAATAGTTACGTACTACCCATTAACGTCTATATTGCTGGGGCATGGACCATAGATTAGTATAGAGTAAATATTGTTATAGATTGGTGAAAGAATCGGGATTAAGGCAACAATTTGTGGTTAAAAAAGCAAATGCTGCACCATGCTAGCTCGCTATTATAACAATGAATGTATTTTTTTTTATGTGAGCGGGAGGCAAACATGCAAGATGATCACCTGTTGGTAAGTGATCACCACTGCCGCTGGTTGCAGATGCGTTGTCTGCCTTTACAACCCTATACCTTCCCCAATTGAGAACTGGAAATCTTACTCACACGCACAAACAGCAAAATAGTTACGAATTGCGAACAAGAGGGTCACCTGATGGTAAGTGATCACCGCTGCTCATGAATATCAACAACCGCACTAGGGTTGCATATGCGTTGCCCGCCTTCAAGGCTCGTATTAATAAATCACACTCAACTGTGATCACGATCTTAAGCGCGAATTTGAGGTGCTGTTTTGTATGAAAATGACATTCACAAGATTGAGCTCAGAGTTGAGTACTCAACTCTCAGCTCAATCTTACGAGCCTAAGAGACCATACCCACTTCAACTGAGCTCTGGACCTTATTTACCAGCAGAAACATAGCACAGCAGTTACGAAATGCTATTTCACTAAGTTCGGTACGCACTTTCCCAGACGAGATGTTCATTCGAGTGGTAGTTCCATTAAGCTCTTCTCCTAAAATATTTAAACGCTGACGTTTTAAATTAAATGCTTTAACGTCATCTCTTTTTGTTCTAGATCAAACTCTGTTACAATTAGTTTGTTCTAGTTACAACGAATCACTGAACAGTCACAGTATTCCATTAATAGTAGCAAGTGAAACGAAGCGTGCCGAGAAATATTAAATAGTTTCCCTTCAATATTGCGTAATGCGGTATACTACGTGTTTGTTTTTTCCTCATATTAACGGGAAACTGTGCAAATATGGACGAAACCCGGGTAAATACTATCCAAAACGTTGTTCCCATCAAATATTTACCCGTATGATTGGGAAAAAATTGTGATATCAGTTTTCGGTCGATTAATATCGAGCATGGTGTTAAAAATGGAGTCTATAATCACTACATAGTATAAAACAAAGTCGCTTTTTCTGTCCCTATGTGTGTTGTATGTCCCTATGAACGCTTAAATCTTTAAAACTACGCAACGGATTTTGATGCGGTTTTTTTAGGGTTCCGTAGCCAAAATGGCAAAAAAACGGAACCCTTATAGATTCGTCATGTCTGTCTGTCTGTCTGTCTGTCCGCCAGTCTGTCACAGCCACTTTTTTCCGAAACTATAAGTACTATACTATTGAAACTTGGTGAGTAGATGTATTCTGTGAACCGCAACAAGGTTTCCACACGAAAATAGAAAAAATAATAAAAAAATGGGGGGTCCCCATAGTTAGAACTGAAACTGAAAATATTTTTTTTCATTGAACATATACGTGTGGGGTATCTATGGATAGGTCTTTAAAAATTATATTGAAGTTTCTAAGCTCATTTTTTTCTTAAGTGAATACTTTGCGTGGCAGACTCTTCCAAAGTGGAAAAAAGTGTGCCCCCCCCCTCTTACTTCTAAAGTAAGAGGATGATAAATCTGAAATAAATATATAATGTACATTACCATAAAAACTTCCAACGAAAATTGGTTCGAACGAAATCTATTCAGTACTTTTTTTAATACGTCAAAAATAGAATTTGTACGGAACCCTCAGTGCGGGAGTCCGACTCGCACTTGGCCAATTTTTTTAATAGATAGAGTAACTCATGAGGAAGGTTTTTATGTATAATATCATCCATTAAATAGTGGACAAGTACCACGGGCGAAGCCGGGGCGGGCCGCTAGTTTATGATAAGTGATTAATGGAACCCGGTCGTCGACAGGTTTTTAAATATGGATCGATCAGATGCCATGTAGTGCCAACTTAGTAGTACCTTATTTTATCCAGTGGATATTGTTTTTTTTATGTGATAGTGGGGCAAACAAATTAGATGGTCACCTGATGGTAATTGATCACCGTTGCCGTACAGGCGTACAAGGCTCGCAAATGCGTTGCCTGCCTTTAAAATCAATTTACTCACTTCGCTAGCTCACTTAGGTAAATAGTTTCGTAAAACAATGAACAGTAAATGAGAGCAGGAGAAGGCACAAAATTCTGTTATTGATAATATCTGCTTTACGTCTTTAACATAATTATTTATCTAACCCGGTAGTTTAAATAAGTTGACGTAATACTCTTCCATTGCAATAATCTATACTTCTATACTTACTTAATATATAAAGCTGAAGAGTTTATTGTATGTTTGTTTATTTTTTTGTTTGTATGTTTGTTTGAACGCGCTAATCTCAGGAACTACTGGTCCGATTTGAAAAATTATTCTTGTGTTGGACAGTCCATTTGACGAGGAAGACTTTAGGCTATTGGAAATCGAAATCCGGACGGAGTCGCGGGCGGCCGCTAGTAAATTCTAATTATTTATTTTAATTAAGAGAAATTCCTTATATACCAATATTTCATGCAAAATTATTATTTAATATTTATTGCTAAACCTGAATGACTTTACCAACATTCTATGTTTGCAGTAGGTACTTATTTGAATTTTGATGAGCCGGATGATATTTTTGTTGGAAATATAAGTATTTTCGATATTTTTGTTGGATTTGTAAATCATAAACAACCTTCTTCCAGGTAAAGCGAGATATAATGTATGGGAACTATATAAATTAAGTAGCTACCTTCCTGTAAAATCTTATCAAATTATTTAAGGACCCCTCGTCCTTTTGTTAAGTGTTTATAATGAAATGCGAAAGCCTCTTAATATCTTCTATGAAAAAAAAACTTCCATGGATAATATTAAAACAATTACCCATTGAAAATTTCCAGTGAAATTCAGATGATGAATTAACAATAAATATGTTGAGATACTTATGTTTACACAAACAATATAATTGAACATCAAAACACTTTATCTATCTTGAACAGGCTTGAGTAGCTTGCAACATTAAATTTTCGCCTTGCATTATACATAATTGGGCTACATTATAATTAGCTTATTTATGTTTATACTCTATACTAATTCTCTGAAGTATTTTTATCTTTAAAACTGAAATTATAAATAACATTTTACCTCTGAATTTTCGAAACGTTTGAAAATCAATAATCAATACATTCCTTGTCAAATCAAATCAAAACAATAAAAATTATCATTCAAATGTTGATTATCGCGTCTAGGGAATATCGAAACCAACTTGTCTCGCCACATATTGAGGTATTACTACTACGTATAGAGGTGACATCTCGTACAAAAAAATTCTTACCCGCATTGTGGTCCGTGGACAACAAAGTTTTTTTAACCTTTTTTTTAATCGAAAATACCGTGTTTTATTTTAAAAACATTTACAATCATTATAAGACAAGAAATAAAGATGATGGCGTGTTATTTCATAGATAAAAAGACAAAAATATTAACATATAGCGGCCCGTCACGCGGTTTCACCCGCGTCCCGGGGGAACTACTTCCCGTACCGGGATAAAATATAGCCTATGTTACTCTGGGTTAATGTAGCTTTCCAACAGTGAAAGATTTTTTCAAATCTGCCAAGTAGTTTCGGAGCCTATTCAATTCATACAAACATGAAGGATATCAGACGGGATGTAGTGCAATAAGTGGACACGATATCAGTTTAAACAGAGTATATTGTGAAAATAAGAACTTTTACAACACGTTATCGACAGAGAGGACGCAGTGACAAGAAGGAAGCGGAAGGGGGCGCCACTGTGTCATACATAGATAAAAGACTAAAGGGTTGCGTTCATAAACTAACACCCTCCCTTGAACGCAAGCCCCATTTTGGCTAAACAATACACATGTTTGTCATAGGTAGTACCTTTAGTTAAAATATCTGCTATCATCTCATTCCCCTTACAATAACAAAACTTAATTTCACAATTTATAACATGTTGCTTAAGAAAATGATGTCTAATATCTATATGCTTAGTTCTAGGTAGGTAACAATCACTCAAAGAAAGTTTTATGGCACTTTGACTATCACTAAAAATGATGAGAGGTTCACTCCGCTGGCAGCCGAGCTCCCCGCTGAGCTGGCGCAACCACAGCGCCTCCTGCGCCGCCGCAGACATTGCCATGTACTCCGCCTCCGCAGTTGACAATGCTACGGTCTGCTGCTTGCGTGATGACCATGAGACAGCGCCTCCCTGTAACATAAATATGTAACCAGTGCACGACTTTCTATCATGCACATCGCTGGCCCAATCTGCATCACAATATCCTGTGATGCTTGTATTACCATCTTTGGTGTACATCAGTCTGTAATCTTTAGTTCCTTGTAAATATCTCAGCAGTCTTTTTACAGCCATTATATGTTCAGTCTTTGGTTCGTTGCTGTGTCTGCTCAAAGTGTTCACAGCGAATGCAATATCTGGCCTCGTCCCTTGTGCTATGTAGAGTAAACAACCAATGATCTGACGGTAAGGATAATCAGTTCTTGTTTCAGCTTTAGTATCATTGTTGAATTTCAGCGCAACTTCTATTGGTGTTTTAGCAGCATTGCATTCAGACATCCCATATTTATCTAATACTTCTTTTATATACTTCCTTTGATCCAATGCAATAGAATTCTCATTTCTTGTTATATTAAATCCCAAACATTGACTAGCTTTTCCCAGATCTTTCATTTCAAAGTGATATTTCAGCTTATTCTTCAACATTTCTTTAATGCTCTGTTGTGAAGTAAATATAAGTAAATCATCGACCCATACAGCAATGAAAGTATTCTTTTCTGCATTGTAGTACACACATGGATCAGTCTTGCATTGTTGCATACCTATTTCTAGAAGAACATTGTTTAATTTAGTGTTCCATAAGCGACTTGCTTGCTTTAAGCCATATATAGACTTATGTAGGTGACATACTTGTTTTCCTTGCACATATAGCTCTGGTTGCTCCATGTAAATATCAGCGTCTATCTCTCCTTGCAGGAACGCAGAGACAGCATCCATTTGCTCAATGTCTAGGTTATGTTTAGCTGCTAGACTAAACAATAGTCGTATGGTTGCATACCTCACTACTGGAGAATAAATTTCTTCATAGTCGATGCCCTTCTTTTGTGCAAATCCTTTTATGACTAGCCTTGCTTTGAAGCGAATCACTTGCCCAGCCTCATTGGTCTTCGTCTTGAACACCCACTTTGACGGCAAAGCCCTCTTGTTGGTAGGAAGATCAGCCAAGCTCCATGTGTTGTTCTTCAACAAGGAGTTATACTCCTGATCCATAGCTTTCTTCCATTGCTCGGCTTGTGGGGAAGACAAGGCTTCTTCTACTGACTGTGGATCAGACAAATTAGTGTAAAAGCAGTATAAACTATTCTCAATCCTTTGTTTTTCTCTTTTATTACGTGGTCTCAGAGTAATATTGCTAGTGTTATTCTGTGACCTGCATACTTGCCTTGGAGGTTGGTAAGTGTCATCCGAATCATCTGTACCTGATAGATATTCTTCAATAGAGTCTTCACCTTGGGAATCAATCTCATTCATACCATCTGTGCCAGTCGAGCTTCCCAATTCCGATGTTTTTGGCTGTTCTGTTATATTTTCCACCAAGCTGACACAATCATCTTCTCTGATTGGAGAGCTCTCGCTGCATGAAGGCTGGCTCATATCATCACAAGCACCAGCTGGAACATTGTTTTCACAGGACATATTATTATCAAATTTTTCATGAAATATCACATCTCTACTAATGGTTATTTTATTACTGTTTATATCTAATAGGCGGTATCCTTTACTGTTATCACAATATCCAACAAATATCATTTTTCTAGACTTTTTATCCCATTTATGCCTCTTCTCCTTGGGAATATGGACCATGGCCTCAGTACCAAAAATTCTGATGTGAGACAAACAAGGTTTGTGTCCATTCCACATCTCATAGGGAGTTTTACCTTTCAGGCTCCTTGTTGGACAGCGGTTCGTTATGTAGGCAGCTGTAGCTATGGCCTCACCCCAGTATTTCTTTTCTAAGTTTGCATAGAATAGCATGCACCTAGCACGCTCAACCAGAGTGCGGTTCATCCTCTCCGCAAGCCCATTATGCTGGGGTGTATAGGGTGTTGATGTCTGATGGGTTATTCCTTGATTAGCTAAATAATTCTCAAAGTGATGATTGCAGTACTCTTTACCATTATCAGTTCGAAGGATTTTTATTTTCCTTTCAAGCTTTACTTCAACTTTTGCTTTAAAATCTTTGAAAATCTCTAGAACATTTAACTTGTCTTTCATTAGATAAACATGGACCATTCGAGTGTAATCATCAACAAAGGTTATGAAATATCTCATACCTGAACAAGACTCGTTCTCCATCGGACCACACAGATCAGAGTGAATGAGCTCCAGCGGTTGTGATGCTCTAGATCCCACTTTGTTGAAAGGAAGTCTCGTTTGTTTACCTTCTGAACATTGTTTGCATGTAATGGTGTCATTTTCTTTACCCCCAGTCAGAGTCACGCCCTTGGTACACGATGACAGCTTGTTTAAATCTGTAACATTAAGATGAGCCATTCGTAGATGCCACAAATACTTATTATAACTGCTTTCATTACTAGAAGATAAGTGGGCAGATTCAGTGTTATTTACAGTGTTTACCACATAAAGTTTGTTACTGAGTGCTGCTAAACAAATTAATTTCTTATTTTTGTCATGTATATAACAACTTTTGTCATTAAATGTTATGTTATATCCACTTTTGACTATGCTACTCACAGAGAGTAGATTGGCTGCGAGGCCAGGAACATATAATACATCTTTTACCTGTATGTCACCTGTAGTTAGGCCAATGTTTACACATCCAATACCTTCTACTGGCAGCGGTTCCCTGTTGGCCACTGTAATACATTTAACTGGTGGTTTGGTGACATGATACATCCAGTCCCGTCTCCCTGACATGTGCATAGATGCACCGGAGTCGACAAACCACTGATCACTTAGACCTTCCAGTGTTGTAGCTGAGAAAGCTGCAACAAAATTTGTTGTATCTCCTTCAACCTGTTTACTTGCTGCTTTCTTCGGAAACTTGCAAAACTTTGCAAAGTGGCCATATTTGCCACAATTGTAGCACCTCACACCCTTGTATTTATGTGAATGTTGATTGCTCCTCTTCAAGTTTGTGTACAAAGCTGCGCCTGAGTCTGCAGGCTTCACTTCTTGTAACAATTTGGTTTTGATCATGTCTGCGCTGATTTGTACACCTGAACTTTCTAGCCCCATTATCATTGGAGCATAAACATCGGGAAGACCTGCAAGCATCAACGTTCCAAGCCACTCTTCATTGACATCAAAGTCAATACTTCTAAGTTTGTGCGCAGTGGTCATTATTTTATTAATATATTCCTCTACACTGCTGCTTGATTCCAGGGTAGTGTTCACTAAATCTTTCAATAGACCCACCTTCCTTGTCAATCCATTATCGTCGAAGGCTCTCTGTAAGTTCGACCAGACCTCCCGTGCAGTCTTACATTCCTGCACATGAACATAATTCTGTGGTTCTATGAGCAGAATCAACTTTGCCTTTGCCTTGACATCCTTTTTAGGGTCTATTTTGTCATCCGCACACGGTTCCACACATTCCCAAAGGTCCTCATGCTCGAGGTATGTTCGCACGCTGAACTTCCACGTGGCGAAGTTATCTCGCCCTTTGAGTTTTTCCAAACTGAACATGTGTGATGCCATTTTACTTTACTATGTGGATCGTCGAGGTTCTTCTTTTGCAGGTTCTTACTTGGAATTGTGTTCACAGGCACCAATTTTTTCTTAACCTCCAAAAACTGTTTCACCGGTATACTATTAAATCTGATTTTGTATCGGTCGTATCCAAACTTATTGCAACTACGCTCTGCTACCATGAAGGATATCAGACGGGATGTAGTGCAATAAGTGGACACGATATCAGTTTAAACAGAGTATATTGTGAAAATAAGAACTTTTACAACACGTTATCGACAGAGAGGACGCAGTGACAAGAAGGAAGCGGAAGGGGGCGCCACTGTGTCATACATAGATAAAAGACTAAAGGGTTGCGTTCATAAACTAACAAAACAAACAAACAAAAAATCAAACCTTTCCTCTTTATAATTAATGATTAAACGAACTTACCTGTACGTGAAGTTCAATCATAATTATACAAAGTGCCTCGTCCGAAGAGATTAGTATTTTTCTTATTATACCACGTAGTATCGCATAGTGATGCCACTTTCTGCACTATGGTTTAAAAAAAAAAAAAGACAAAATAAAAAAATATCGTTTGGGGGTATTTGAAAACCGCCATCTTGTAACGAACTCAGTCTCTCGTCTTCATTTAGTTAAGAGCACGATGATTATGATATTTTTGTAAAGATTTGGGGTTGTTGCTAAAAAAAACTAAATTAAAAAGGAACAACAAAGGGTGGGAGGGTTATAGACACTAATCTCTTCGGACGAGGCACTTTGTATAATTATGATTGAACTTCACGTACAGGTAAGTTCGTTTAATCATTAATTATACTCGTGCCTCGTCCTCGAGATTAGTATTTTTCTTATTATACCACGTAGATGTTGAGAGATGGAAAAAATATCATAATATCAATATTCCGTCGAAAAAGAATTAGGGAAAGAGTTTTTAATCATGTTGATTTATTTTTATTTCAACAAATGAACTTAGGATTAATCATATAATTGTACTTATAATCAATTATTTAATTTATTTTATTATTATTTATTTCTTATTAGATGAATTGATTACAGTTCTTGCCAAAGCAGTATAATCATCATTGCAATGAGTGATAGGTCTATTGTAGTAGCGAGCAAAGGTAGTGGAATTGCCTGTCCAGCCCGCAGTTTTAAAGATCACATCAATGTTAACACCTTGCTTGTAAGCTTTGGATGTAGCAGCATGCCGCGTACTGTGTGCGGTAAAGACTGACACGTCAATTCCACTAGCTTTGAGAGTGGCTTTAATCCACCTACTTATTGTCTGGGAAGTGACACGATTATGGGGTTTCCTAACACCAATAAATAACTGTTCACTCCTTCTAAATTCTTGAGACCGGTTCATATACGAGGTCAAAGTATTAGCAGGACAGATTTCTACCCTATCTTCAAAATATGGTAAGTATAAAATAGGTTGGGGGCTACCTAATTTAGATGTTTTAATTATTTCTGGAATTTTAATCACAATTTGATTAGGTGAAACAGTTATATTAAGTACGCTTATTTTCGAGAGTGTCTGTACCCGATGCGCTGTAACAATAGCAAGCAACGTGGCACATTTCATGGACAATTGTTCGAATGACAACATGTCATTGGGATATAGCGAAGCTAAATAATCTAAAAGTTTGCTCGTATCCCATGTTTCATTATAGCGCGGAGCAGGGGGTCGAAGTTTATAAACGCCTTTAAAGAATCTCTTAAGTCGATCTTCCTCGGCTAATGAGCCGACTAATAAGGAAATTGCGGCCCTATAACAATTAACCGTGCCGAATTGGCTGCCGCTGTTGAAGACTTCAGTAAGGAATTCTATTATTACTGGAATAGTAGGTTGAAACATATCGATGTTTTTCTCAGTACAATAGAAAAACCATTTTTTGAAACAGCCATCATACTGTTTCATAGTATTCTCTGATAAGGACGCTAGCATGATGTCTATAGCGGATGCGGGCGTGTCTCTTCGCAGTAACGCCGTCCTGACAATACTGCGCCCACCAGGGTAATGTGTGCGTGTATGTTCCCGCTGCTGCAATGGGGGAAAATTAAATGGTTTGAATCAAAAGTAATAATAGTGGATACAACAAGCCGGGTAAACAGAGGATACCATGGTTGTGATGGCCATGCCGGCACAACTAAGATGCCCTCTGCTTTCTCAGAAATAATTTTCCTCAAACATTTTAATATAACTGCTACTGGAGGAAAGGCATAAAAATAAATATTAGACCAACTTATTGTAAAAGCGTCTATGACAAACGCGTCAGGGTCTCGGTGCCAAGAGGCGTACATATCACACTTATTATTAAGGCGACTTGCAAAGAGGTCTATATGTGGATAACCAAATGTTTTTGTCAAGAGCAAAAAACCTTTATCAGACAATTCCCACTCAATATCAGGGTGTGATCGTCTAGATTCGTGGTCCGCAACAACATTGTCAGACGACTTAATGTATGATGCTGTAATGAGTATACCACGAGCCTCACACCATTGCCAAATGTCTTTAGTCACTTTATTGAGGTGGGGAAATTGAACCCCACCCATACGATTTATGTAACTCATAGCAGTGGTATTGTCCACTCGTAACAATATCGAGCAATTGCTAATATCTTTTGTGAATATTTTGATGGCAAAATAAGCAGCTAAAAGTTCAAGATGGTTAATATGCAAAGTTTTTTCTGATAGGGACCACTGGCCACTGGCCGTCTGCCCGTCACACACAGCCCCCCACCCCGTTGTTGAGGCGTCAGAATATATTTCAAGAGCATAAACGTCATGTTTAATTCTGTGTACAGAAGTATTAATCGCGTTTATCCACCATTGTAAGTCTGGTAGCAGGGAAGTTGGAATGGTCATGAGTCGATCATAGTTATCGTGACCTAGTAAATTCAGATACTTGCAACGTTCTAATTCTTTCATATACAACCATCCATACTCGACTGCCGGACAAACCGAAACTAAAAGGCCTACTAGTTGTGCAAATCTTCTAATCGTACATTGTTTTAAATGTAGGAATATATAAAGTTCATTTTTAATACGTTCTCTCTTTTCTAAGGGTAGGCGAACTTCCCACGCGTGTGTATCAATTATAAAACCAAGGTATTGACAGCATTTTGACGGAACAAATTTACTTTTTCTATCGTTTATAATAAATCCGAGGGATTTTAATAAATCGCAAGTAATTTTTATATTCTCTTTACATTCAGAGTACGAATTTCCTATTAGATATATGTCATCTAGGTATATAGAAGATAAGAAACCACAAAATCTTAATAGTTTCATAACCGGTTTCATTAACTTAGTGAAAATAAAGGGGGCCGTGCAAAGGCCGAATGGAAGAACATTAAATTCGAACATCTGCGCGTCATTACCATCTTTAAGAATGAATCTTAGGTATTTACGAGATGCCGGCTGTATTTTTATTAAAAAATATGCATCTTTCAGGTCTAAGGTAGCCGAAAAACAATCTCGACTAATTAGCTTAAGGACTGTACGTAAATCTTCCAGTTTGAAATGTTGGGTGTCTATAAATTTGTTCAGAGCCTTTAAATTTAAAATAAATCTCATTTCGCCATTAGATTTTGGAATCAAAAATACGCGTGACAAAAATTGTCCGGCAGTGGGGTTACATTTAGAAATAGCACCTATCGATGTCAATTTACTTATCGCCTTGTTATAGTGTTTCCTCTCTGATTCGTTGTGAATTAAAGTGATCGGTATATCCGACTGGCACACAGAATCATTAAATGGTATTTTATAACCCTTTATAATAGATAAAAGAGTACGGTCCCGAGTAATCAGAGACCATTGCTCATAAAAAAGGCTAAGTCTGCCAGCATAGCCTACCGGTGAGTCGGCGGCGGCGGCGGCGGCGGTGGGCGGCGCAGGCGCAGCGTGTGAGGTCAGCGGCTGCGCGCCTGCTTGTTGCGCTGCGACGATGCTCGCGACGAGCTGGCGGGCCTCTGCCTGCTGCTGTCGGCTGCTGCCGGTTTTCTAACAATTTTAACTTTTTCGACAAACGTTCTACACTTTTATCCCTATGTCGTTTAGGCATTTTGGATACGTGCGAAGTGGTCGAGCACTAAATTGCGAATGAAGACGAGAGACTGAGTTCGTTACAAGATGGCGGTTTTCAAATACCCCCAAACGATATTTTTTTATTTTGTCTTTTTTTTTTTTTAAACCATAGTGCAGAAAGTGGCATCACTATGCGATACTACGTGGTATAATAAGAAAAATACTAATCTCGAGGACGAGGCACGAGTATAATATTTGTATAGACTAGCGGCCGCCCGCGATTCCGTCCGCGTGGATTTCGATTTCCAATAGCCTAAAGCCTTCCTCGTCAAATGGACTTTCCCACACAAAAAGAATTTTTCAAATCCAGTAGTTCTCGAGATTGAACGCGCTACGTTCAAACAAACAAACCAACATACAAACAAACAAACAAACAAACATACAAACAAACTCTTCAGCTTTATATATTAGTATAGATTATCCGTCCCCTTCCCTCCAAGTTGACGCATAACTTTTGTTCGCGATGTCCACTCTATACGTAGTAGTAATACTTCAATGTCGCCACACGTTCCTTGGCAACACTCCCGATTTTCACTGATTACAAACCTAAATCCACTGAGACGAAGACGCGGGCGGCCCCTAGTTGCATTAAACGTTGCGTTTATTCCCGTTCTAATGTTATCTAGGCTTTAGTATCTATTCAACAATTTTTTTGCTGAATATCAACTTAAACCGGTTAATTAGTATTTTTGTGATTCGAATGTACAAACAATAAGTTCAAATTCCTACCTATAGATATAATCCTACTACTATTATAAAGGCGAAAGTTTGTATGTGTGGATGTTTGTTACTTTTTCATGTAAAAACTACTGGATGGATTTGAATGAAACTTTGCCACAATATAGTTTATACATCAGAATAACACATAGGATATTGGAAATCGAAATCCACGCGGACGGAATCGCGGGCGGCCGCTAGTGTGTTTATAAATGAACTCTTCTATTGATACTAAAGTTCCAACTTACTGAAGCTCATGTTTTAATAATAAGCAACAAAGTTGACGGAATGGTCAAACACATTCGAGCTTCAAACTACGTTTGCCAAAATACGGATTTTGTTGAAGAAACTTCGAAGTGAAACACGAAACCGCTTGAGTTGCAGTTGAACGAGTGGATAAACAGTCTGGCTTCAAAGCAATGCAAATGGCTGTTGGTTTCTATAAAGTCGGTGTGGGATTAACTCGAAATCGAATCGACTTGAGAAGGAAAAACATTTGGATTTTGCGAACTTTCACCAAGAAAAAGAAGATATTATATTTACTTATTATGCTACAAATGCATATAATATGTTATAGGGAGGCAAACGAGCAAAAGAGTCACCTGATGGTAAATGATTACCGCTGACCATGGACATAAAAATCAAAATCAAACTATACTTTATTCATGTAGGCCTCAGTGAGGCACTTATAAATCGTCAATGATATCACAATACAATGAAGAAGCGGCAATAATAATAAATAAACAACCGCACAAGGTTCTCAGATGCGTTGCCTGTAATTAAGACCATAAGACCCCATGCCCTCTCCAACTGTGCTCGGGTGACCTTACTCACCAGCAGAAACATAGTAGAACAGTAACGAAGTGCTACTTCAATCTGGTATTCTGTAAGGTGGAGATATTACTCCAGACGGCGGCTCATTAGAGTGGACTTTCCACTTACCCTATACCTCTAGCTAGTTTGTGCTGTCACATACAAAAAATACAATATCGCATAGAAAACTTTCTCTAGATCAACACTTTACTGAAATAAGCCGCAGTTATTGCTTATCTCCAGGACGGCTGTTTGCTTATGTAAATTGCACGTAAGTCTTGACGAGGGTCGTTTCAAACAAAACGCGTACCTTTTCTTCGGTTTTAAATACCTCGGCCCTTAGATATGGTAAACATGACGCAATTAAGCCCCGACCTAGATTAAAATGAATGAATCAATAAATTCCTTTGACTGACATACCAATTTCCTAGATTTAAATTAAACTTGAAGCTTCTACCATGGATGCAAAAAGACGAAAAAAAAAATAGTTTCCTTTAAGGTAAGATAAAATTTGTTTTAAGTAGTATAGGATAACTTAAGAAAAATAATTGAATCGGTAAATAATAGGAATCATTTCCAAAAAAATACATTTTGTTAATTTAATCATTACATACCTTAATATTGGTAGTTATTTTAAGCAGCCCCTTTAGTAAGATCGAACTTTTGAACGCCGTGTACCACCACTAACTATTCAAAACAAAACAAAACTAAATATACGATATTCAAGTTATCCGCGAAAATGTGCTACGAATTCGCTACAATATTCACAGTGAACAGAAAATGGTATGAAGTGCTACGAAATGCTACGAAATTGTCACCTAAGCATATTATGAGACGAATGTGTGAAAAAGAAAATACGCTCTGTGCGTCTCTAGAGCGATATTGAATATTTTGATATGGAAATGCACAAAGTGTAGATGAATAATCCTTTGCATTTATTCGTCGGAAAATTGTTTTTTTTTAGTTCAAGGAACTGGACTCTATCTTTATGTACCTTATACAGAGTGGAACTTTATACTGCCACCTGAAGGGGAAGTACCTTTAATACTATCGATTGAAAATTTTACTTAAAGGAAACATTTTTTAGATGGATCTTTGAGTAGAAGCGCTTTTACTTGAACCATTACAATAATAATGTAAGATTTCATTGTTTTCCTTTCGTGTTATTTATTCAGTTTGTTAGAGAAATTTCATCCTTATCAATGATCCTAACGATCGATGCAATAAAAGTTTAAAATAAAAAAATAAAAATAAAATGCGTTTATTTCGGGTAACTGAGACCCATATTTAAAAAAACCACATACAAAATAAATAATTGAAAAAGTTAAATTAAAAATGTATACAATAAAAATAAATTATTTAAATACCATTAAAAAATACAATTATAAATAACATCAAATTAAATTAAATTAAATTAAATAAAATACCACAATTCATTATCATTAATTAAAAAAATAAAACATAACATTAAAATTATGAAGTAAATATTAAAAAAAAAACAGTTTAGGTTGCAACTTTTACAGAATTTAGTCGGTTCGATTAGCGGGAGCGGCAAGCAAATTTTAAAAAATCTTTCAATGCTGTTTTCTTTCTTTTCAGATATAAAGAAATGTTTCTTTAGAGCACATCTTTTTATCTACATTATTATCCTTCAGGTGGCATTACAAAGTTTCATCCTGTATAATGTATTATACAGGATGTGAAACTGTAGTTTCACATATAAAATCCTTCCGTATTGAGATAATTTGTATGTATTAAAATGTGTTATAATACAATTGCAAAAACTGTAGCTATTGAAGCTAAGATAGTTATGAATATTAAGCGATTTTAATTGGAGTAATAGCTCTTTTTGAAATAAATGGCTTAAATGGGTTTTTTAAATGGTAATCTTAGTAGAGTCTCTACGTACATTAATAAGCTGCCTTTCCTGAATTCATTTTCTGTGCCTAACGAGTCGGATCTTGGATCTTCCGAAATCGGAAATAGTTTTCGTCCATTGACCAGAATTTAGTTTTCAATACCTATCAGGAAGATTGGCCTGAAAACTGCAAAGCAGTAAGAACGACTGGAATTTAAAATGACCTAAATCTACTTCTACTAGGACTTAGGTCTAGAATTTAAAGTGATTTTTATCAACAAAACGTAAATAAATTTTACTATTATTTATTTATTCTTTATCTATTTCATTATATCAAGTCTAAAGAACAATGGCGAACCTCCATACAACTTTTTTCAAGTATATTTTTTATGCGTCTTGATTTGAAAAAAATATGATAATATACAGCTTAAGTTCCTCAACAAATTGACGTAAGTTACACGATTGTCGTAAGTCTGGAAATTGAGATATTTCAGTTTAAAGTTTTTGAGGTTATGTCTGAACAAATAAGACATAAGTGAACTCAAACAAAATAATGATCAGTATTTTATACCCAATAAACTACAGATACCTACTATAAACAGAGTTTCAAGAAGCGAAAAGTTATCTTTGACTAGGCAATATCACAGATTAATATTATTTGCTGGGTGTTTGCTGGGTTAAAAGTTGAGAAATAACGTATAGAGATCAATATGAATCATTGAATGAATAAATGTTTATTGGATTGTATTAATTTATGAATTAATTACTTCTTGCTTAAGCACGACCACTTCTATATCTATATATATATATATTCTATATATATATAGAATCTATACTTAATATAATAAAGCTGATCATTTTGATTGTTTGTTTGATTGAACGCGCTAATCTCTGGAACTACAGGTCCGATTTAAAAAAAAAACTTTTTGTGTTGGATAGTCCATGTGACGAGGAAGGCTTTAGGCTATTGTATATACCTGTGTACAGAAAACGAAAACCACGCGGACGGAGTCGCGGGCAGCCGCTAGTTAAAAGTAAAACAACATTAATTGTTATTATTTATTTTTATATTCCTCGTCTTCTCTCAATTCAATATTGAGCAGATACATAAAAGGCAGACATTTGTATGTCCTCTAGTACTTGTTCCAGCTTCATCATCAGAAGTCATTTCACTTGCTAAATTATGATTAACTGCAGCCATGGTAAAATCTCTGCAAGCTTCCCAGAAATTGTCGTCTTTCAAAATCTATAAAAAAGGTAAAATACTATGTTTACAATGATTTCTTACAAAATATTAAAGTATGTGAATGTTTCCTTAGGATATTTCTACCAAATGTAATCTATTGCATTATAATATTCTTATGAGTGTTTTAGTAGGTAATAAGATTATAGAAATAAATTGCTATGTCAAATAGTTAAGAAACACAACATTTATTTAGTCCAATACTTACTTAGCAGAGCTTGTTCTTTTGGTACGAAATAACGTACTCGTATATAATAATTATATGAACATCCAAAAAGCGGACCCTGGACTCCGAGGCAACGGCCGAGGATGCGACCGGGACAGGCGCTAGGATGATGATGATGATGAACATCCAAAACTCGGGAACACAATTAAATGCTTGTGCTCATCACACTAAACACCGGGATTCGAACCATGAACCCCTTGGCGCAGAAGGTTCTGTACTGGACAAAGTACTTCAGCTGTATGTTTTTATGATTTCCAGTTTTACACAACTTCCCAACGCTTGAGATCAAACATACACAAACAAAATGCAAAATCGTAGTTGCAAGTCCACAACAAAATGATAATAGCAGAATATAGGAATCCTTTGGCAAACACTAGTCAGCAGTCCCGCGAGGAAGATCCCAAGAGTCCAGAAGCAGTCCAACTCGTAAAAATTGAAAGAATAATACGATCGAGCATAATTATGCCCGATATCACAAATGACATTAAAGTGACAAGGCAAAATGGCCTGCAAACTGACATTGTATGATAATAATAACGTTTAGCTCCTTTTAAAATTAATATTTTTCCCGAGACTTAGTCAGAACTAGATAAAAATCTGAAAAATCTTACGATTTTTCAATAGATAATTTCAACAAATGTTTCGCCATTGTTCTTTAGACTTAGTTTCAGGTTCCAGTCTCCCACAAAACTGCATAACAATTTGTTTCGGCACTTTGTAAACATAGTCTTTAAGTTAAGTTTTGTGGAACAAAATAAAGTTTTTATTATGATTATTTTTTTATTACTATTCAGACTAAGCAAGGTATTTTGAGCATAATATCTATTTGGTCGAAAACCACATTGGTAATAGTTTGTTTGTTTGTTCGTTTGTTCAGTAACTACTATTATTGAGATAACAATGATCTCAAGACGACTACATGAGTAAATAATTCTTATTTAATTATAATTAATAGTCTGGTAGATAAATTATTTTCCCAGACCTGTTTTCCAATGGCGTAATTATATATCGCAAACGATCACTTAATACCGTACTATTTAATTACTACATTGGTTTCAATGCCAGCTATAATTTGACGTCTTACGCAGAACAGACTATATTAAAATTCAAATATGTCTCTACAACTTATTTTCGTTATATTCGTACTTAGTTATAATAAATTCTCAGAAAAAACATTAATCAAAGAATAAATACGTCGCAGTGAATCCGAATATATGGAACGAGCGAAAAAGTAAACAAATTGGAAACTGATTGATTCGTTTCACGTTTCGTGTAAAATGTTACAGGCATAGCACGCGAAAGTTCCATTTAAAATGGTATGATCAGAAGAAATGCTAAATTTTCAAATAACTGTCCGTTTTTAATCAGTTTTAAATCGTTTGATAGAAGTATCATTGGAGTGCAGTAGTATAGTGGGTCGAAGGACCCACTTTGAAATCGGCAATAAAATTTAAAGCGGCTGCTTTTTATCGCAGTGACGGCAAGTAACCAATACATATTATGAACCAACGTACGCCACGTTGATCAAATAATGCCACAGTTTCTTGTTGGCATATATAACGATTTAAATATAGGTTATGCCCATTTTCACCACAGGCGGGTAGATCTGTTTTAGCTTATCATCTAAGTATCTTATCATCATCCTAGCGCCTCTCCCGTATGCATCCTCGGCCAATGCCTTGGAGCCCAGGTAACGCAGCGACTATGATCCTGAATTGACTTGCCTGGTTATTACAATGGAGCGACTGTCCTCCGTTCCTTAACCACAAGGGAAACCAGACCAGTTGGATAATAGTGGAGACCAACGGCTTTTAATTTTTATTTTATTATTGATTTTTTATTTCTTTTCCGTCCACAGGTATGGGTGGAGCGATCCATCGAATTCTGCACAGAAAAGTGGCCTGACTCTATGAGGAAGGAGCTATTCGGAACATTCAGTTTCATCCTTGTATATGCAGTGCCTGGTAAGCTATTAGTTTATTTATATCTCATTTCTCACATTTTTATACGTACATCTCGCAACAACACAAACTTTAAAATAGTCAAGCACTTGTATTACAGATATCAGAATCTAAAGATAAAAACTAAAAATTAAAAAATAATTCCTAATATCTATTACCTAATACTATAATTTTCCTAAACTATGTCAAAGTAATCTTAAACAAACTCACTGAAGTCGGTGCTTTTTCTCTTCTGCTTTTTTGGGCAGGCACCGACTTCAGTTAGTTTGTTTAAGATTACTTTGACATAGTTTAGGAAAATTATAGTATTAGGTAATAGATATTAGGAATTATTTTTTAATTTTTAGTTTATTTTTGTGTTCACCATTTTTTTGAAGTCGGTTTAATTTTTTTTTAAAAAAGTCAGTTTATTTCATGATTTTTAGTTGTGTTAAAGCGTCGTGAACTTAATTATTAATAGGAACTTAGTGGTTGTTAAAAGTAAATGAGAGTGTGGATAAATTACTTGTTCTCGCGAGAAGGCCCAGCGAGACTTCTCGGCGAGATTTCTCGCCATGGGTCTGGATGTAATATACATAAGTATCACGTTAGCCCCACATACATTCGATCGACCAATTGCAGTTCTGCCTTCCAACTCCTAACCGTTAAGGAGTACTGTAGCTTCATCATCAGCACAGTAGCATCAGATGTTGATTCAAGCATACCTCACAAGCAACATTTAAGCCCTACATACTACTAAATAGTTTCCATCGACCAATTGCAGTTCTGCCTTCCAACTCCTAACCGCTAAGGAGTACTGTAGCATCATCATCAGGACAGCAGCATCAAATGTTGACACCCTGAAGCATATACCTGAGTAAAACATGATTACGTAACAAAAACACCATACGAGCATACAATTTTCGGTGGTTGCCCTCGATTTCTCCTGGATTCCATGATCAGATCCTGGACTGGTGAAAATGGGACCACCTCAGAACTGAACTCTATCCAACAAAAAAAAAATTTTTGAAATCCGTCCATATTTGACGAAATTATCGATGAACATACATAAAAAAAAAAAAAAAAAATATTATACATACAGACGAATTGAGAACCTCCTCCTTTTTTGAAGTCGGTTAAAAAGATAATAATTCAATCGATACACACAAATGTTTGGTCCTGTACGGGGCTAGCCACGTTTTTTCCTTTTTGGTCAAAATCTGTAACTTTCCGGAGCACAGAAGGTCGATTTCAACATAAAACACATTGAGGTATTACTATGTATTACGTAAAGAGTGGACAGCGAGGACAAAATCTATGCCTCCATGAGGGAAGGGATTCAAAATAAAATGTTTTTTTTGTCGTTTTTTCTACGAAATGACATGCCTCCAGCTTTATTGTTTTTCCTGTAATGATTTATAATGTTTTTATTACACATTTTAACGGATTTTTTTTTCGATAATAAAATACAATAGAGGAACACTATTATTCATAGACAAGAGTGCGTATCAGAAAATACATATTTCTTAGAGGCGTCTTCTCTTTACGTAGGTAGTAGTAATAACTCAATGTTTAAACAATATTTTTTGATTGTGTGAAATCAATTGGAAGGCCACTTATCCAGTCATAGATATTACTTCCAACGAATATTTATTCATCAATAAACATACAGGACATATCTAATAAATCAATGTCTCATATTAATAAATATTTATTTAAAGATCAAAGCGTGCCGCGGTGCCGCCTCGTCTAATCAGACAAAAGTTTAATATAGGCCTACAAATGATTAGATATTGATAAACCATTTATAATTCATATGGGGAATCGATTATGTCTATCTATAACATTTAGGTGGTCTACTATTCAAGCTTTGGTTGCCGAGTGTTTAATAAATTTAAGAAAATCATTGTATTCCCTTTTTAACTATGGTGAACATTTCATACCTACTGTCGGGCAAACCCGGCTTGGCACGGGTAAACTATAAACTACTTAACATATCTTGTATGAAATATAGATTAAATTACTTAGTGATATTAGAGCTTTCTGAGTTTATTCGGTACATACAAACATACAAATCGTTTTTATTTTATTTATAACATTAGTGTAGGTAAAATTGACCGGGCCCGTTGGTCTAGTGGTTAGAGACCCTACAAAACTGAGGGTTGCGGGTTCGAATCCTGCTAGGGTCAAATTTAAAAAAAAATTAGAAGTATTTAAGTAAGTCTATCCATTTCCTAGGATCTATAGTAAAAGCTTCGAGCTAAGTTAGAGGCTTGGCAATTGGTGTGTTAGTCTAAAATCCACGTGAACGTTGCTGCCCGCGACAGTCAATTTTGGTTTATCCCATGGGAGCATTTAGCCGGGATAAAAAGTATCCTATCACCTAACGCCTCGATGGTCTAGTGGTTTAAGTACCGGGCCGTGATCTCGAGGTCCTGGGTTCGATTCCCGGGTCAGGAAAAAATTGTGTTGATTTTTCTGAACACAGCCCGGTTTTGTGATCGCCAACCCGCATTTGGCAAGCGTGGTGATTAAGCCAAAACCCATCTTTGTAACGAAAACATGATTTCGAATGATGGAGGCCTTTGCCCTGCAGTGGGACATTAATAGGCTTATTCTTTACTTTACTTTTATCACCTAAGTCAGCCCATATCCTGCCTGTACACCAAATTCATCAAAATCCGTCCGGTACTTTCAGTGATTGACAAGAAAATATTAATAAGATATCAGATTTATTTATTTATTTACATTCGTATTATTTCGATTTCAGGGTCAATTGTGGTGGTGTCATATTCACTCATGGGCAGAAGGCTGTGTTCAGTGCTGCCGCCATTTGATCAAACGGAGGGAAGCGCAAACAGTCAGCAGGTGGGAAAACCTTTTTCGTTTAAAGAAAATCAAACCTAGTTGGCATACCTACATTTAAACCGCCATTTTGAAAAAATCGAGTTTCGCGGCCAGTCATGAAAGTCGTAACAATCGACAGAGTATGTGATTACAAACAAAAAGTGTTATGAAATCAAATCTCTAAATGATACGGTTTTTGAGATAATTAAGTTGCAAAATACTAATTGTCATTTGAAATTATCATAAATTAAACTTTTTAAATAAAGCATCGAGTGAAAGTATTCTTGTTTATCACGCGTCCTGAAAGTAAGTGTAGGACACACAATGCGGAAAAACGCTACCGAATTTGAGCGGCTGAATGAAAGTCCCGTATAATTCATGATATGACACACTTTGATGAAACTTCGCCGCGAAAGTATAGAAAATGCATTGCTGCCGATTTTCGATCGCGTAATTTCAGTCTAGTGTGTTACTACTCTAAGTATCTTAATTAATTAATCTACTTCTCATAAGTAGATCTGTGTGCTTTCTCACCGACTTTGAGCCTTTCCAGTTTAATTTAATCCCGTATATGTATAATATTCAATTAATTTCACATCAGCTGCGCGGTGCCTCCACAAAGTCAATGTGGACTAATTATTACGAGCAGAATTTTGTAGTGGGATACGCGGAAATATACTTAGTAACGTATATATTAATTGATAAAAGTATATTCGCAGAATGCGATAAAATTTTGGATAAAATATTACCCAATATTTAAAAGCGTAAAATGTAATCACACTGTATTGTATTATAATTATATTTATTAAAATATGTACAAGGTGGAATTTTGTCATGGCTCCTGACAAGTAACTGTAGTACTGTAGATAGAAAACTTGACGCAAAGAAAACAAACATTCCTTTATTTTTACAACGCAAAAATACTTCATTCCAAGACTTTCAAAAATTCGAAGGAATCGAACCAATCGGCCATTTCATCGGCCGTTAGGTCAATCAAGAAAACCATGAAATCCTTATTAAAAATTATAAATTCATTGAATCTTAAGAAGATTATAGTTTTACATAGTTTAAGTTAAACATATTGATTGGCCCGATGCTCTTGTACCTAGAAAACCTACGGTAATGGATTCATATCTCACTAGGAGAAAATATTGTGTTACATCGGCATTTTGTGCTCGAGCCATAGATGTTTATAAGTATTCAAGTGTCTATCTGTTCCCTAGCATCCATAGTTTATTTTTGGGCTATTCAATGGCGATGTAGTCCAAGTATCAGCCAATGTCCCACTGCAGGGCAAAGGCCTCCAATTTTGAAATTTAATCATGTTTTCGTAACAATGATGACCACACGCTCGCCAAATGTGGGTTGGTGATCACAAACAACGAATCCTGGACTCCATATGACCACCGAGGCGTTAATTAATATACTAGATTTCCGCCCGCGTGGAATTCAGTTATATTGCAAACACTCGGGATTTTAATTTTTGTTCGGGATAAAAAGCACTCTTTTATTTAATCTGGACTTCTAACTTTACGTCTGCAAAATTTCAAAGTAACCGGCTCAGTAGTTACGGCGTGAAAGCAGAACAAACAAACAAACAAAAGCACTAAGGATGGATTTATACCTATTGCTTCCCCTTGGCTTTGCCCGCGTTATAAAGATTTCTGTTTTATCAAATTAAATCGGGATAAAAAATATTCTATCACATAAGTCAGCCCAGTTTAGTAGTTTTGGCGTGATTGGCGAATAGAAATCCAAACAATCAAACTTACAATTTACAATATTAGTACGATTGTCTTTCTTCTTTCCAGAGAATACGGCTAGTTCGAGAACGGAAGAGAGTTGCCTGGATCCTGCTATTACTGGCAGTTCTGTTCGCTCTGTGCTGGCTGCCATACAACATTCTGCAGCTTCTCATTGACGTGAACGCTGTGAAAGTGGACTCCGTGTCTCTTGTGCTGCCTTACACATTGTTGCTAGGTAAGGGTCATCATTATCCTAACACCTCTCAAGGTTGCTTCCTTGGAAATTGTTTCTATGCCCTTACAAGGCGAACACCGATCCTGCTACCGCAGGAGTCTAGTGGGTAGTGGGACGAACGTCTACTGCCGTGTGCTGGCGCGCGGGGCTCAGAACTAGCGTCCCTAGTTCTGAGCCCCATATACGGCTGCAGACACAGCTAGCCTGTATTGACTATGATCCTAAATTGACGAACCTGATTATTACAATGGAGCGACTGTCGCCTGATGTCCATAACGCTTATCAGGAAATCCAGAGCATTTGGATCATAGTCAGGATCAATTGCTGAACGTGCCATCCAAAGTGCGGAATCATCATTCTAATAGCAGCAACTATCGCATTGGCCAGTCGTCAGAAGCTCCTCCGTGCTTAAGAAGGCACGTTAAGTAATTGGCATTGCGCCTGATCTCTCTACGGTCATATCAGATAGTTGTTCCACCGAACTATGAGAGTGACGGAATAGGGAGTGCACCTGTGCTTGCGCACTCACTTGTGCACTAATATGTACCCTGCATTCCTTGCTGATCATAAGTCCGGGCGCCATAGTTGAGAAACGGCCGGAAGGGTATCATAATTGTATTTTGTTGATTTCAGGCCATGCCAACTCTGCCATCAACCCAATAGTGTACTGCCTGATGACTCGCAACTTCCGCCGGTCGCTCCGCAAGCTGATCTGCCACGACACCGGTAACATAAACTCTAGTACTCATTTCCATGTAAGTTCTCACAGATGTACGCTGCGTTGTTGACAATGTTTCCTAACGAAAGTAAAGCTTATTAATTAAATAAAAATATAATATATGCGTCACGGGAATGAGCATCGCGAATAAACTTTTTTTTTAATTTGCCAGCGTACCAGTCGAGCCTCTTTAGTTTGGAATGTGACATTCCCGAAATGTGAAGCGGTTTCAAATTATCAAGTTCCCAAAATATCAAAACCAAAAGCCAATATTTGACAGGCCCGTTGGTCGGGGGGCTAGAGACCCTGGCTACAAAACCAAGGGTCGCGGGTTCGAATCCCGCTAGGGGCAAATGTTTGTGTAATATACATCGGCATTTGTACTCAAATTATGGATGTTTATATAAGTATTTAAGTATGTCTATTCGTTCCTTAGCTTCCATAGTACAAGCTTCGAGCTTAGTTTGGGACTAGGCAATTGGTGTGTTAGTCCAAGGCATTTATTTATTTATTTATAAGCCGATGTAGCTGTAACGGTAAAAATCACATTTACTTAATTTGACATAAAAACTAATTTAGCTTGTAACTAATTTGAAATACCGAACAATTATTATGTAGAAATATTGTCAACAATCGCAGCATCATTTAATTGTACAGTTCTACACTCGACATTAATAAATATCACATTGAGGACGGAATAATTTTCTTCTCTTGATTATATTTCATTTCACAATAGCGATTCATGTCGAGGTTTTTATTATCATCGTTCCTGCCCGTACCTTTATCAAATTTCATTAAAATCTGTTCAGTAGGTACAGCGTCATTCACGGACAAACATCCATTGGATTAATGTGACATCTCGTAGATTGATACGAGATGTCACATTAATATTACGTATAATAATTTAAGTATGATTTTGTACACTAAATTGAAAACGCTTGAGTGGATGTTATGGCCATTTTCTACTATTGAACATATTAAAAGTTGCTCTTAATTAATTAAGGGCCTTTTAATACAACGTTTATTAAAATCTGTCAACAATAATCTAATGAAATTACGTCGAATACTCCACTTTAGGCAACACTTCACATATTAACATTCACAAGACTCATATTAACCTTTCGTTGTAACTTATTACAGCAGGCTTATTCCCTACAGATGCAAGGATTGCGTCAAAAGTCCAACACGTCTAGCTTACGTACTTGCACGACTGTCACATTTCGGAGCAGTAATAATCAGCAAGCGAGACACTGCAATCCAAGCATACAGTATGGAAGGGTCCAGAGAGCGACAGACAGAGAAAACGGATGGAATAGATACCCTAAGTCACCACAGTTTTTGTAAATAGATATAAAATTAAATTAGAATATACTAATCTTAACATATAAAAATAAGCGGCATTTTTCGTTGTCTCTTTATAACTCAAGAACAGGCACACCTCAAAAATCAAATGTTCAGGGTTTGTTTGGACTATTAAGTAGATAGTTTATGTGAAGTTTGCACAAGATTGGTCGACTGGTTCATCATTTATCACATGTAGCGAAGTATGTACCGAGCCGTTAGATACATTTTCGGAAAGGATGAGTAGTTTAGCGAAAATGGAACTTTATTAACTAACTAATTTTAAAAACATGTATCTTACTCATTTACATGGATGTTGTTAATTTTATGCTTCAGATCATCATTGACTCAACTTACAATTATAGGTTATCACTGAAGACTGCACGATTAAACTTTTAAAAAATCATGACTCACAACTTATATTGGGTGTGAACGTTTTCGCTAAACAACGTTCTATAAATATTTAAGTAGGTAATAGCAATGACTGCATTCAAAATAAATTATGGCAGAAATTGAAAACTAAGCACTAAACATTCTGCTTATTATGTACTGTTTCGCTTTTAACAAATTATTACAGTTAATTGGAACTAAAAAAGCATTTTGACAATACAAACTTGTGACGTCATAGCTTTTTTTTCCATACAGTTTCCCTTTAAGCTTACGTTTTTGACACAGATTAATGAATATCAATTTATGCAACGAATAATTTAACAGTTATGCTATCCTTTTTCTCCTTTTTATGAATCACGTGTGAAACCGCCTGAACTGTCCAGTGGGATGACGTCAGTATCGCGTGGCATATGTTTACAAATAATTGAATAAAATTGTGAAGAAACGTATTGAGCTTATTACTTTTAAATAATGTAGCTTCTGTTAAAATAGTGCAATAAAATTTTCGCTTATTTGTAACAAACCAAATGTAATATTCATACCTCTTTGTAATATTGGGATATGTTCTTATAAATATAATAAATATAACGAGATTTACATTTGTTAGAAAGTATGCTGTAAAAAATATGTAAATTAGCTTAATTAGATTCATGTACAATCAGTGCATCAATTTCCTAATCCTAGTCCTTATGATTATACCTACAGTTCACGGAAACCCTTCGGTAACTCACGAGAACAGTTGAAATCGCTAAATTATTCGTTCCTCTTAATAGTTTTCTTAGATGGCCAGTCAAGGGATACCCAAACCCCGATGAAAAGGCAAACCACTCACCTTTGACGCCGACTGCTATGCTTTTGAGATGGGAAGCCGTGCTCGCCACGTGTTCCGAGAAGTCCTTTGATAAATCACTTGTACTGTTCCAAAATTGAAGAAACCACACCAATAACCGTTGTAAGATTCGAGATTAAACATATAAAGTCCACAAAGTTTGATTATCACCGCTATTCCGCCGAAAAGAAATAAATCCGAAGCCGCGTAAAACACCGTGCGCGATCAACCGATGGACTGGTCGGCGCTAGCAGCGTGCGTCAAAGCCGAGTCGCGGGGTTTTTGTAGTTTACCCTCATTTATGTACCTACTTACCTTCATTCAATATGTTATTATTTGATAGAAATAGAGAAATCAGGATAGCAACTTCGAACTTATTCGGAGATGATGAATCAATGTTTTACTAAATAAAACTGAATTTATAATTTATAACTGAAAATTATTTTGTATCAATAGGTATTGTTGTAAAAACAGTAAATGTCAAATGCTTTAAAATACACTCGAGATTTGTCTACTACTAATGGGAAATTCCGGTAAGGTGTTTTTCAACGGTATTAGCTTATTAATGTTCCATTGCATTGCACTGCATAGCATGATCTTCATCATCACAGCTTGATCGCCACGCTTACCAAATGCGGATGGGTGATCACAAACCCGGGCAGAGTTCAGAAAAACCAACACATTTTTTCCTGACCAGGGAATCGAACCCAGAACCTCAATACCACGGCCCGGGATTTCAACCACCAGACCGTCAAGGTCCACCTTCGATCGTCGTGTAGGTATTTTTAAGCCAGCCAAAGTTATTATCATCTTTATCTGAAATGTTTTCTTCACTAATTAAAAACTTAATAGTAACAGGTTTTGTCAAATCGACGACGTATTCTATAATCTTGTTCTAGATGTGCAATATTATTTATGTAGAAAAATATTCTAAATAACGATTGGCTCATATTAAATTGGGTAACTTGAATTTTCATTAAATATTTTAACATATTTCAGGAGCAATTAAAAATGTTAATATGTAATTTATGAATTGTATTGTGTTTGAATTGACACCACAATACACTTCCTAAATTGTGGTTTCATAGAATCCACGTCACTGTCTTTGCCTAAAGCGATAAACTGTTCGATTTCTTTTCTTTGCACGCAGAATCTTTATAAATCTGAGTTAATTTCCAGCAGTTACCTTGTTATCAATTACCTTAGGCTATTTAGAATTACATTTATTAGTATTATTTTCTAATATATGTAATGGAGACATAATGTTTCTATTGTTGTCTAGTCATTAAAAATGATTGGTAGTTTATATTATTGTATAAATAAATATGGAGTTTCTATGTAAATAAGGAAATACTTCTGCTGTAAATGTATGTATATGTGTAAATAAATGACAATTATTTTATTGGTGTGAAGTTGAATTATTATCCCCTTTAAATCCGACATCGTAAGTATAGGACCTTACTTATAGCAGTAATATAAAGCGTTTTGTGTTAAGAGCACACGAATTTAAAAAAAAAAGTTCAATTGACAAAGCCAAACTAACATTATTTCTATTAAGTTGCTTCTAAGTAATACTACGATTATGATGTAAGTACCTACTAAGAGACTAAGGTGTCATAGAAATACCAAAGTAGAAATAAAATGATTGAAATCATCATCGGTATTTTTTCCTGATTTAAGAATTTCTTTTAATGTCAATCATTGGCCGAATTACTATTCAAGATTGTAACAAATTAATCTCGGGCATTAAAATCGTAAGAAAAGGGTACCATCAAAATTTTCTTCCCAAACAGCTCCATCTGTCGAAACATTTATGTGTTAAATACTTATGGATACCTTCACAAAGCTGGTTATTGCTCACGTCTGAGTAATGTTAACTACATTTAAAATAGATAGCATTGTATGCGAAAAGGCCTGTGTTTAATTATTAAATTAAGCAGCCTACGAGAAAACCACACATGTCACACACAATAAAATATTACGGTTAAATGCTCACAAAATTGTGTTTCTTAAAGTACCTATTATAGAAATGAGACTTGTTAAGTTTATGCTGTAATTTTTAGGGTTCCGTAGCCAAAATGGCAAAAAAACGGAACCCTTATAGATTTGTCATGTCTGTCTGTCTGTCTGTCTGTCCGCCAGTCTGTCACAGCCACTTTTTTCCGAAACTATAAGTACTATACTATTGAAACTTAGTGAGTAGATGTATTCTGTGAACCGCAACAAGGTTTTCACACGAAATTAGAAAAAAAAATAAAAAAATGGGGGGTCCTCATAGATAGAACTGAAACTGAAAATATTTTTTTTCATTGAACATTTACGTGTGGGGTATCTATGGATAGGTCTTTAAAAATTATATTGAGGTTTCTAAGCTCATTTTTTTCTTAAGTGAATACTTTGCGTGACAGACTCTTCCAAAGTGGAAAAAAGTGTGTCCCCCCCCCCCCTCTTACTTCTAAAGTAAGAGGATGATAAATCTGAAATAATTATATAATGTACATTACCATAAAAACTACCAACAAAAATTGGTTCGAACGAAATCTATTCAGTAGTTTTTTTAATACGTCAAAAAAGAATTAGTACGGAACCCTCAGTGCGGGAGTCCGACTCGCACTTGGCCAATTTTTATTAATGTACTAAATTATTTACTGTTGATGACACAAACATTTGCTCCTGGCGGGAGTCGAACCCGCAACCATTAGTTTTGTGGCCATGGTTTTTGACCACTAGACCAACGGGTTTGTTATTGTAAGTTAGCTGATTATTCTAGTTATATAAATATATATATATATATAACATTGACTGCATACAGTGACTGCCATACAAGCTTCGTTACGTATTCAATTTTTGGATCAAAGTCGGGCAACGGTCGCCTCGGTCAGCGTGAGGTCTGAAGTGCGGAATCATCATTGTTATAAGAAAATGCAATGTCGTAACAAAACTGGCGAAAAGCTCACTAAATGAAAGTATTATCCACGTTTGTGTGTGTACGTGTCTGTGTGTCACTGGATTTAAGCCGACCCGTGGTTTGATATCGTACACAAAGTTATTCTGATTATTTTCATGATGAAGTACGTAAATACGAGGGCAGTTTGATAAGTTCGTGCAAAAATAAAAAGTATGTTACTTTTTGAAGTAAACTTTTTTTATTCTTCGACATAGGCTCCTTAGAGGCTTATACACGTAATTTAACGCTTTTCGAATTAGTTAATCCTTTCCAAATAATAGGATTTGTAAAGGTCTAAAAAATAGCCAAAAATTTTCAGCCATCACCTCCTTGTTTGAACAAAATCTTATTCATGCAAATATTTTTTTAAAATAAAGCGACAAATTATAGTCAAAGGGAGTCAATTCTGTAGAATAACAAGGATATAAAACAAATCGGGAGCCTATTTGTACGAATTTTGGGACCACAACTTCTGGGGTGGGGGCTGGTACATTTCCATAATAAAAAATGACTTTTTCAGACAGCTTTCTCGTCTCTGAATGTTGGTGAATAATATTATGTACTCGTTGATTCGAGATGTCCATAGCACTAGTAATCTCATGCATCTTCACTTTTCTGTCATCTATCACTATGTCATGGATTTCAACCTACATTACTGCAGTAGTACCCTCTACAGGACGTCCAGATGGCTTAGCATCACTTGGACCCATAAGATCACTGCAATTTTTTTAAAACACTTGATAATGTAAGCTGCAGAGTCTCCATAATGTTTGTCAATCATCACTTTTGTCTCCTGAGGAGTTTTGCTTTTCAGACAGTAATGTGAAATCACCACACGAAATTCTGTTTCACAAAATGTTCTGAAAATCACTCGACTTCCTTTACGCGAATCAATGCCAAACACAAAGAAGTGGGCCGATCAAGCTGAAACTTTGCGTATGGTCCTCTAAAAGATGCTAGTAATCAAACATAAACTCAAAACGAAGCAATAGCATAAGCTCTCGGACTTTGCACGAACTTATCAAACCGCCTATGTATAACTACATGGTAGTCAGTTGAAGTTCCTTAGATACAAGGACGTACTTAAACCCTTCATACCCTTCCGTATTAAAGAGGCCATTGAGCGGAATAAAGGCTCCAAAGTGTTCGCGAGAGATCTGTCTATTGGGCAAAGCCAGATGACGAAGCTGAAAACTGACGACGGACGCATCATTTCATCGAAGCCTGAAATCCTGAGGGAGATCGAGAGCTTCTATGGGCAGTTATATTCCGCGCAGACACCTGTTGAAAGCAAGGCTAAAGACCCCAGAGCCAAGCTAACCCGACACTATACCCAAGATATCCCGGACGTCAGCCTGTACGAGATTAGTATGGCTCTCAAACAGCTGAAAAACAACAAGGCGGGTGACGATGGAATCACTACAGAGCTACTGAGAGCGGGCGGTAAGCCGATACTTAAAGTCCTCCAGAGGCTCTTTAATTCCGTCATCGTCGAGGGCAGAACGCCAAAGACATGGAACATAAGTGAGGTGATCTTGTTCTTTAAAAAGGGTGACAAATCCCTCTTAAAGAACTATAGACCCATCTCGCTTCTGAGTCATGTCTATAAGTTGTTTTCGAGAGTCCTTACGAATCGTCTCGCTCGCAGGTTCGACGACTTCCAACCTCCCGAACAAGCCGGATTCCGAAAAGGCTTTAGCACCATAGACCACATCCATACGCTGCGGCAGGTTATACAGAAGACTGAGGAGTATAATCAGCCACTTTGCTTGGCGTTCGTGGACTATGAGAAAGCCTTTGATTCGATCGAAACCTGGGCGGTACTGCAGTCTCTCCAAAGGTGCCAAGTGGACTATAGGTATATCGAAGTGTTGAGGTACTTATACCAAAATGCCACCATGACGATCCGAGTACAGAACCAGAACACAAATCCTATCCAACTGCAGCGTGGTGTGAGACAGGGGGACGTTATCTCTCCGAAACTGTTCACAGCTGCGTTGGAGGATATTTTTAAGCTCTTGGACTGGAAAGGACTCGGCATCAACATTAATGGCCAGTACCTAACACACCTTCGGTTTGCCGATGATATAGTCCTTATGGCTGAGACCATGGAAGACCTGAACACAATGCTCGAAGATCTCCGTAGTGCTTCCCAAAGAGTGGGTCTTAGGATGAACATGGATAAGACGAAAATTATGTCTAACGCCCATGTTGTACCCTCTCCAGTTCATGTTGGGAACACTATACTTGAAGTTGTTGACCATTACGTATACCTAGGACAGGCAGTCCAGCTAGGTAGGTCCAACATCGAGAAAGAGATCTCTCGTCGAATCCAACTTGGGTGGGCAGCATTCGGGAAGCTTCGGAAAATCTTCGCGTCCGACTTACCTCAGTGTCTCAAGACAAAAGTCTATGAACAGTGTGTGTTGCCAGTGATGACTTACGGCAGTGAAACGTGGTCGCTAACTATGGGTCTCATAAGAAGGCTCAAGGTCACCCAGCGTGCAATGGAGAGAGCCATGCTCGGCGTTTCCCTGCGTGATCGAATCAGAAACGAGGAGATCCGCAGGAGAACTAAAGTAACCGACATCGCTCGAAGGATTGCTCAGCTGAAGTGGCAATGGGCGGGACACATAGCGAGAAGAACCGATGGCCGTTGGGGCAGAAAGGTTCTGGAATGGCGACCGCGCACCGGACGACGCTCAGTGGGTAGGCCCTCGACAAGGTGGACCGACGATCTGGTGAAGATCGCGGGAAGCCAATGGATGCAGGCAGCGCAGGACCGATCGTCGTGGAGATCCTTAGGGGAGGCCTATACCCAGCAGTAAGTGACGTGCGGCTGATATGATGAAACCCTTCAACCGGTGCGATATAGAACCACTGCTATGGAAACAATAAGCATCAACGGGAACGGAATGAAGTAGTTTATTATACAACAAAGTTCGCAAATCTCTTTGGTATTCCGAGATGCGGTGTCCACTTGCGGTCACCTAATACTATCATAACAAAGCTGAATACTTGGTTAATTTGTACGCGGTGACCTCAGGAACCACTGGTTCTTATTAGATGACCTATTTATCGAGGAAGCCTTTTTCACACTAAATTATAAATGTCAAAATGTTTTTTCTAATGTTTGGACGTTTGTCCGACAATCACGCTGAAACTACTGAACGGATTTGAAAGTTTGGTACGTGAGCAGGGATGGAAATTATTGATTTTTTTTTAGTGGATGTCTATGTCATAGTCTTTATGCACGCAAAGTCTCAACCCGATCGGTTTAAAATTGATAAATTGAAACAAAGTTTTATTCTTTAAATTATTGTTAAAAAAAACTTAGTAGATGCCTAGGTCATAACATGACCCGCATGACAAACAGCCCGATCCGTCCAGTGGTTTGGGCTTTGCGTTGATAGAACACTATGTCAGATAGTCGGTCAGTCAGTCACCTTTGAGTAGTACATGTTCAGATGTAGATCTTTAATAACCTAAAGGTGCGAATAACCCAGGCAACTCAATATAAGCAAATGACATCATCTGAGAGTGCAGTATAGGGAATAGACAATGTGATATATTGTGTCAAGACCTTTGGGTCGCTGGACCGTCGAACTTAGTTGGAATGAGTTTTGTTGTTTAAGTTACAACTCATCGTGACTTGGATGTTGACAAACTTAAATGAACTAATCATCTGGAACCACTGATCTAACTAAGGCGAGGAAGCGGAGCAGGGCTATTTGGGACAGCTTTAGCGAAAATTACGACTGAAATGGCCCTACAAGGGATTTAAACCAGGTATCTGTTGACAGTCTTATATTGCTTAAACATATAAATGGTACCACTTAGATTGAACAGTGTTTTATTCATAGCATAGAGATTGATAGTTTTGGAATATTATTTTTTAAGAAAACACGATGTGATCAAGTGACGAAGCAGAAAAAAAAAGTATCGTCACCAAGTAGCTGACAAGGCATGTTTACTTTTCAAATGAGAAATTAAAATTAAAGCGATGATTATTTCAAAGTATTGACTTGTTACTAAATAGACAAGTAAATGTACGGAGTATTAAATTTGATTTCTCAGCCAATTAGTCTCAATATAAAGATCTTCGATTAAATTCAACCAACGGTTGAGGAAATGGCAAGCTATTTTTAGTCTATTCATTTGGTGTTTTGGACTAAAAAAGGAGATGGCTCAACATCCGTACACAAAACCAAGCGACAGAATCTTTTTATGTCCGTTTTGAAAGGAATTTAATGTACATTAAATATAACGTACCCCACCTGTCAACCTTTGGGTGGAACAGAAAGTGAATTGTAGTAAGGTGGTGCTATTAAAGAAAAAACGCTTACTAGGAAACACATAAACTACATAAAAATACATGTACCTTAATATCATATAGGTACCTAAATACAACTACAGAAAAATATATACATATATAGAATATTATATAAAAGAGGGCGTTAAAAGATGCTAGGAAGGTGGATGATGATGACGATATTTACCACGTTGGGCGAGACGACTGTCTGGTTTCTACTAGCAGTAACATAAAGCTAAAGGTACAGATACACTAGAGGACAAATAGAGCAACAAGTTTCGGAACAAGCCTCTCGTCAACAACGTAAAAAAAAAACTCAGGGCAAAAATGTTGCGTGACATTCTGTACACACTAGCCTGTAACGAGAAGGATGTCGCTCGAAGAAGTTGGGTCTCACTAACACCTCGACGGACTTCGATTCCCGGCTCAGGCAAACTTTGTGTTGATATTGGTGAACACAGCCCGGGTTTGTGATCACCAATCCGCATTTGGCAAGCGTGGTGATGAAGCCAAAACCAATCTTTGTATCGAAAACATGATTTCAAATGATGGAGGCCTTTGCCCTGCAGTGGAACATTAATAGGCTGTATGTAACTTTACTATCGCCATGTTGAGAGATACGTTTCTCTCGCGTCCACACTCGGCGGCAACCTGCGTGGTATGACGCGTTCAGGGCCCGTAGCCAAGATGCAACTTTGACGAATTCGCCATACGCTTTCGCCGCGACTTATATCGCCATCCCGTACACGAACTATTTATATGAGCGGGATGGAGATATAAATCGCTACGAAAGCGCATGGCGAATTCGTCAAAGTGGCATCTTGGCTAGCCTACCAGAGCGGGAGCAGGCAACATGTCCTGCGACTCGTAAATGTTCCTTGGAATGTTGGGGAACATCTTGCAGGCCTCAGTACAACGTCGCAGCGTCACTTATATCGAGTGTTAAGCCGCGTTTTCACGAGGCGACATGTCGCAAAAGTTGTGGGACAATGTCCCGCGACATATGACTTGTTCACATTGGCCGGTCGCGATCAGTATGTCGCCCGAGGAGGTGTTAGAAGAAGTGTTAGATGTTAGATAGAACACAAAGCGACACACTTTCTCACTACTCAAAGCCTGTCCGGCGACTGTCGCGGGACACGTGTAGTGAAAACGTGGCTTAAACAACACTACGTCAACGTCAACACTAGGCGACAACCTGCGAAGTATGACGCGTGCGCAACATGTCCTGCGACTTGTAAATGTTCCTTGAATTGTTGGGGGACATCTTGCAGGCCTCAGTACAACGCCGCAGCGACACTTAAATCGAGTGTTGCGCGTCATGTTGCGGGACAAAACGCACCCTAATGTATCTGTACCTTAAGGCTTGTATGCTAAAAGAAAGCTAAGTGAAATACTATTTCAAATTTAACAATTACTTTTCTAAATAAAAGCTTGAACTTCAATGACAAATTAAATCTATTCAAAATTATTTTCAAAGCAAACCTGATGTACAAATATGTAACACTGATTACTTGAGTAAGAAATAAATGTTAATCTATGCAAAGAGTAAAATCAATCAATAACTTTTCAACTCAGAGTAAAAATATAATTTTACGGTCTGGTAATGATAAAAACAGAATGTGTTCAATAGTGTTCATGTCTCATTCGTGGACACAATTTGGTCGTTCAAACAATCAAACAAACCAACTCTTCAGCATTATCTTTTGGTATATATAGGATTCATGTTATGATTGATAAATGTGAATACTTTCTGGAGATATGTAAGCGCCGGGACTTATATTTATGAGACCTATCCTACATATTATGTGTGTTTTATTTTATGTTATAAATATACGGATTTCAAAAGAAAAAGTGAAGAGTTTGCTACATAAAAAAATCGTGGCGTTTATACAATTTTACGCATGATTTCTTGTTTTAGCAAATTCGATTTTTTAGCAAATGTAGATAAAATCACAACATGATATTACAAGTAACAACGCAGTGTTACTAACTTAAATGTTTTTACCCGACGGGATAAAATTCGGAGCATGATTATTACTCCCTGGAATACAAATAGTTAATTTAAGTTCCTCTTAAAGGATCTTTCAGTTCTTTGTTATTTAAACATACTTCACCCACACCTTGAGCGGTAAAAGTTTGTATGTTTACTTTATTTGTTTGGCCGAAATTGTAGAATAGCAGAATAGTACAGTTGGTAACATAATATTCAACAATGAAGAAATTTAAACTGTACTGTATTTATTTTTTAGCATCTCACATGCTTATTCCTCTTTTATCTATATTTTTTTTTATCATAAAGAAAAAAAAAAACATCTCTCTCAAGGATCTCAGTGACACAATTGGTTAGTGCACTCGCCTGGTATGCAAGAGATGCGGGTTCGAATCCTGTCTGAGGCCCGGTGACTTTTTCTTGTTTATGATTAAAAACTTATAGATAAACAATACCTCTTGAAATATCAACCTCTGTGGTGGCAAGTGGGAATAGACAATATTTTATAACTTTTCGTCGTAGGTCAGTGTTCTAGTATATAACATAGCAATTATCCTATCTCAAACGAGATAACTAAACATCCTTTACTAATTAGAAGTTAAGAATATTTTAGTTGTACTGAAAATCCAATTGAAATCATAGGGTTAAAGGTCAAAAGTGCCTGACGACTTTGGCGACCGATTTGGAGTAATTATTCAGAAGTTGACTATTCAACCAGAATATCGTGGTTTTAACCCCCACGCAGGATATTATTTCTAGAAATGTAACACGCGACAGTAAGTCCTGTTGCGGCATATTTATATTTAATAAACAGATAAATGTTATTCAATCATACATTAATGTGTTAATAAAAACACTAAGGTAAGGAAAGCCTGAGTGTAACGTGACACTTTTGGAACTCGTTTAGCTTACGTGCGTTTGAAGACTTGATTAATGATTTTTTTAAATACTGCAACTTATTAAAAATATAATTTTGTATTTCATTCTAAATAAGAGTACTGAAGATTTTCAAATATGAATTCCCCATTATTTTCCATCTATCCAAAACGCAATTTCGATGTTCAGCTTAAAAATATGTAACTGACTGTACACTTTGAAACAAAATTCGTAAAAGGTTCACCCGCGCTTTATTAAACGTTTGAATTTCCATTCGTTTGAACTAAAACGTGATCCTTCCCCCACAATTTATAAGGTAGGAATTCTCTTCTTTTAAAAACCATTTACACTTAAGGGCGTGCAGACAGACCGCACACTCGCACCGCCAATCGTTTTTATTTGTAACTAGCTGACCCGACAGACATCGTCATGTCAAAAAAAAAATGTAATCTGGCGGGGCTGTTTTATAAGGGTTTTCCCGGCAATTATTCGACTTTTTTCTTGTCGTAAGAACCGTCCTTAGACCTCAACGAACATTTAAAAAAAAATTGGCCAAATTGGTTTAGACGTTGTTAAGTTATGCGCTTACCAACACATTTTGCGATTCATTTTTATATTATAAGATTAATTTAAGATATTAAGATTACATAACCCTCTGTAGTGCATTAAATAAAACTTTTATGAAATTATTAAACTGTTTATCATTGGGTTGTCATAATCTAAAATATTTCTTAAAGTGGCCACTTTTAGCAATATTTTAGAATATGTCCATTTTCCGTGGGAATAGTATTTAAAGTTGATTTCAATAAAATCATAGATCTTATTCTTTAGTGTATTTAAGTGTTTTACAATTAAAGAAAAACTATTGGCGCTAGTGTGCTGTCTGAACGCCCTTAATACAAACTTCTTGTGAAAAGATTTTTGTCTAGACAGCAAGACAACATGTTTCGACGCAAACATGCTGAGAGTGAAATTAACTAACGGTATAAACAAGGTCACGTCGAAAAGTTTGTAGGAGATGAAGTGTGTTCGAAAATGAAAATGCAATTAAAATGTACTATACGAGTATTCGTTTAATAAATTATCAACGGTCAACGGGTTATCAGAAGTAGACCCAACTACCCGCTAAAATCCATACAGTGTTCCTCCGGTGCCTCCGTGAGTCAAAGAAATTGGCAGATTGAATTCACCGCGTTTCTTTGACTCTGCCAACTCCCTGCTAGCGACCTCCGAGTTTGTTGTTAGGGGGAAAAAAGAAGCGGGCTCAACCTCCCTGCAAAATCTGCAAATAAATAATAATAATAAAAATCTCTGGTCATTATTCACACAGTGCCATCTAGCCCCAAACTAAGCATTAGCTTGTGCTGTGGGTGCCAGACAACGGATAAACATTACTTATATGTATATATCGCTAACTAACTAACTATTATGGCTCAACGACCCAAAATGTGTCTTGGCCTCCGAAACGAGAGACTTCCACTTCTTGTCTTATATAAATAAATGATTTATATAAATTACTTATATAAAATAAATAACGTACGTGGACGGACAAGTGCTATGCCGTCGCGGCACGTTTAGCGGACGTCTGGTAGGCTTCTCCAATCAAGACTTGGGGTATGATACATGGGTTGATGACAGCAGTATTGTGACGCTCGATGGCGCAGTGTTTAACCCGGCTTGCGATTGCTAAGTTAAGCAACTCTCGCAGAGGCCAGTCATCAAATGGGTGACCGAAAAATTTCATCTCGAGCTAATCAGTCTTTCGAAAGGTACGTTAAGTCGTTGTTGGAAATTCGAGAGTGAGGGTATAGCGAGTATTCCCTCACTCTCGAATTTCTAACCAGGAAGTGCGCCTGTGCTTGCGCACTCACTTGAGCCCTATAATCTATCCTACGTGGTTTGCTGATCATTAGATCGGCCGCCATAGTAAAAAAACAGCCGATAGGTTATTATTATTATTGTGAATACAAGCATCGTATGCCACCCTGGTCCCTAATAGGGCAAACGCGGTGTTAAAGAGAAAAACTTAGTGTTTAGTAGGTAGTCGCACCTAGCAGTGTCCCACAGAGGTGCGATTCACTAAGCGCAAATTTCAAAAAAGCCTTGGTCGCAGCGGCGATGCAATCGGTAAAAGGTTTCACAAAGATGATCACTCCAGTTGAATGTCGACATTGTTACATCCCTTATTTTGAATTTCATCACGAACAATTACTAGTTTTACCCTTTACTTCGCCGTTTCGACCAAGGCTTTTATGAAATTTGGGCTGAGTAAATCGCACCTCTGACGTCCGCTTATGAGGCAATGCGTAAAAAAAGTACTAAAAATAAAAACAGAAGGTGGTGAACCATAGATTTAAATCATTGAATTTGCCCTCGCCACACTTCGAAATTGCCACTTAAATAAGAGCGATTCGCTTCTCAGTGCGAGGCAGCACGTTGACAGTCACCCTTTTATATCTATGGGCAACGTTCTGTCTCGCTATTTTTTTAATGCCAATTTCAAAGTCGGCGAGGGCAAATCTTACGATTTTAATCTATTGGGTGAACACTAAAACACATGATAACACTGCTACCCTGCAAATTCCTTTGGAATTACCCTCAGTTGCTTCTTACGACACTACACACACTAATATGTATCTACATAATACTGGAACCCTTTTTACCGCCGACCCTAATCATTAAAAGGTTGGCAGCTCGTTTTACTTCCCTGCTGTTGCGTAAGTATAACTATCAAGTTATCTTCGGTCAGATGAACCCGTTAACCCGTTAAAAAATACCAACAAGCTTCGTGATGGATTTAACAAAATGAAAAAGGTTTTATTACGACATGATAAAACCTTGAATACATATTTCAATATACAAGAAACTTTAGATTATAATGTTATTGAAGGTTTCACAAAATTAGTTTTTGTAAATTAGTTACATTGCAATAAAAATTATGTCCAATTATAGCAATATACTTTAACAAATACTTCAAAAATGCAACTAATGGAAAATGTAAAATATACAGTTATTGCCAAAAAGTTAAAAATATTTAATAAAGCTCGGCAAATGATGTCATGTATATGTCGCAGCCATCTGGTTAAATCAACGTCGGCTACTAGTTAAAAGGCTAGCCCGCTTGTAAAATGAATTAAATGAAAACATGTTTTTAAGGGTTTAAAAAAAATAACCACAAAGACCAAGGGGCGCCCCTTGGTCTTCTAACCTACTTCTGTCAGAGTAGAATGTCCGCATACTTAGGATAATTTTTTGACTGAGGCTAGCCGCTTAACTAAATGGCTGATTTAACCATTTGGCTGCGACATATACGCAATGTTTGATTACTGTCGGTATGTTTGATTACCATCAACTCGTATGTACATAAATATCAGTTTCAATCAGTATGGTGTGATTTAATTATAGCCCAGATTGGACTATAAACTATAGCAAAATTATAAAACGAATATTATCTTATGATTAAAGTTATGCAAAATATAAACAACCAAAAAAAATAGATTCACTTATTGATGCTTCAGAAACGCACTTAAAAATCGTCTGTTATCAAGTTTGTATAGAAAGATAGAAAATTCTACCGGCATCTTCAGAAATAAATAATCTATCAACAATAATAATAAAGTTGCTCATTTAAAACTGTTCTGTCTTACAATATTTGTTTAATATGTGAAATATACATAAATCATCAATATAATTTGGTGAACACGTTTCTACAAGTACAAGTTTGATTGACACATAGAGAATGTAAAATAATTTCTTTGCACTATTAATCGCCAAGCCCTAAATTAAGCTTGAAGGTTGTACTATGGGTGCTAGGAACGCAACATAGAATATATCTGTTCTCTGATTGGTCGAACCGTTTATTATTTTATGATTGGAAATCCGTTAGTTTATAAACTTACTGTGACACGTCGTAAATTTATAAATTTACGAAATTGTGGGCGTAAAATGATACATCGCTTCTTTAGCTTAGAAACTTATGTCAGTTTATAAACTTCCTAGGTAGTTTATAAACTAGCAGATCGTATTATATTCCGCTGACATATGTATTAGGCGCCATTTTGAAACCGTGCCAGAGACGCTCCCAAACATTTGGACGAGTAATTGTTAAAAATAATTTACGGTGCGTATTTTTAGGCACCACAATATGTGACTCTTTGTGTAAATCGGTCAAATAAACAAAGAAAATGTATTTCTTTTCGGAGTTGGTATGTGCATGGATTTGTTATAATGGATTAGAAATGGACTGGTATTTTTAAGTGCGACTGATTTGAGTCTGAAATGTTTTCAATACTTTTCTTTTACTGCAATATTTCTATGCAAATTGCGGTATAAAATTATTTAGAGTTAAATTTTTATTAATTAATTTGTGTCTTCAAAGTATCAGCCGAGTTGCAGCAATGCAAATTATTGTAACACTTTAAAATGAAGTTGGACGAAGAAACCTCAGTCACTGAATAAATGTTTGACCAAAAAGCCTAACCCAAAACAAATCGAGTAACAAACTTGGCCTCGAATGAGATATTTTTTGCCTACTAAGCCATTTGCCAACGACGTTGCGTTCAATTTACCCGGAGGAAGTTTAAGATGATCTCTCACGAGAATTGTTAATGTTGGCTAATGCATTTGATCTTTTTTGCAGCACCAAAGACCTGTTTAAAAACTTATAAGTTTATATCTATAGTCTGCATGAGTAAAGAATATTTTGATATGGATTTTAATTTTGGAGTAAGAAGGTTGATTGCAGTGTTTCTTACATAATTCTATTTTAAATAAAGAAATTCCTTAAACTAACACATCGATGGTTACCCCCAAATTAAGCTAGAAGCATGTAATATGAATGCCCATTCATGCACATAAATGTATGTCCAATGGGGGAAGTAAAATCATTTTGATATTTAATATCAAAACGATTTTACTGAAACAAATTTTGTGACTCGTCATAACACAAGGCATGTAATTTTGTGAAATTGCCAAGCTACGTATAAACCCGTCACGGTATCTATTAAGAGATAGTGAAAAGAGGTCTCGTCTCAATTATAACAAAATACGCTTGGGTCCTGATGTAAGATTACTTATTTATTAATTATCAGACTTTTAATGTCCCACTGTAGGGTAAATGTCTTTATCATTTGAAATCATGTTTTCGTTACTAAGATAGGTTTTGGCTTAAACACCACGCTTGCAAAATGCGGGTTGGTAATCACAATCCCGGGCTGTGTTCAGAAAAATCGACACAAATTTTGCCCGACCCAGGATTCGAACCCAGGACCTCGATACCACGGCCCGGTGCTTTAACCACTAGAGCATCGAGGCGTTTATGTAAGATTACCGCAACATATTCGACTCCCTGCCATTAAACCCCTTGGAAGGGGAAGGTGACTAATGAACGCTGAGTTTTATAAATGTGATGTTTTAGGTACTTTCGCGAAGAAAAAATGCTTTCAAGATTAAGGCTTATAGTTGGTTTTTTTGGGATTTAAATAAAATATAGCAAATTATAAATAGATGTTAGTAATGGTACTAGAAGTTTGTGTTTTAATAATAGAATGTGTGTAAACAGATAGACACGATTACTACTTTTATTAAAAAAGAAGAGAAGATTAGTTCATTATTTTCTTCGTCATAAAACTGTTACCAAGCAAATATTAAAAAATAATTATTTTGTGTTATTGGTTGTAATTCCCGCTTCGAATACTGAAGATTATTCTTACTAATTTTAACTTTTTGTTAGTTAAGTTAAGTAGGTATTATTAAGGAATGGTTTGTCAGTGACAGCGGCTTGAAAAATGTTTTATCATTGTAATAATAATATGTAATTGCGGCCAATTATAGATATCTTCTTGTGGATGCCTAAATAAGCAAATAAAAGACATTTCGAGGGGTAAGTTATAAGAGTACTTTTTTTTCAACTAGCTTTCCGCGTGGAATTTGTTTCTATTGCAAACAATATTTGTTTACCAGCGGGAATATGGTTTTTTTCCGGGATAAAAAGTACCCTATTATTTAATCCGGGCTTTTAACTTTACGTCTGCAAAATGTCAAAGCAATCAGTTGAGTAGTTACGACGTGAAAGCGGAACAAATGAACAAACAAACAAACTTACTTTTCGATTTATAATATTAGTAAGGATGTTATTTGGATACAAACTAAAAAGAGGGTCACCTGATGGTGAGTGATCACCGCTGCCCATAGACATCAACAGCCGCACAAGGTTCGCAGATGCGTTGCCTGCCTTTAAGACCCCATCCTGCATCTGGCAACCTTACTCACCAGCAGAAACATATGTAGCACAACAGTTACGAACTGCTACTTCACTGTGGTTTTCTGTAAGGTGAAGGTTCCCCAGTCTTTTATTGTTCATACTGCGCCAACCCACTTATCGTGATGCCTGTGGGTATAACCGTAAGTAAATATTTCAACAACATCACATACATTGATCTGACTCCGTGTTAAGTAGCGTAAGCACTTGTGTTACAGACATTAGAACCAACAGTGGTATTACTTTACTTTAATATATTAACATCCAGACCTGGACAAACGGACATATTCATGCACATTATTATTGAACCTGCGACCTCTTGGGCTAATAATCATCGTCTTGACCATTACACCAAGCGGGTCGTCAAATATTTCGAATGCCGAGATGTAAATGGAAACGAATCACGTGTATCGCTGACCCCACTTAGTGGCAGGTGGGTGATGGATTGCAACTTTTACTTTGTGGTTAGGGTTTGCTGAGTAATGGGTTATAACTTTTTTTTTCTAATAGCAACATTCTTTTCACTATTCACATAGAGAGACGAACTTCTTAGCTATCCATGGATTCTCCGTGCGGGTGCCGGGTCCATCGCGTGGAACAGAGAGGAATGTCAGTCGGCGCCTGGGACTTGCGACCCAGCGTGTAGGTTTAAGGGGCCCCTTTATAGTATACTAACGATCACCTCCACCGATGACATTCCTCTCCCTTCCCAACCATATTTGGTATGAGCCGAGTAAAGCAGCTTTAGTTGCTCTTTCCAGTAACGAGCTAATATTAGATCTTGGTAATCCTAAGTCCTTCAGTAGGTTGTAGAGAGATTTCGCTGGTATACCTCTCGCACCCACTTCCACAGCATACAACCGTGCTATATAACCATTTTTAGTCATTTCGTTGGTTAGGTCATAATACTTATTTGTTTTAAACGCGTGATCTTTGGGAATGTTTGTCTCCCATGGAACAGTAAGTTCTACCAACAGTACGCGCTTAAGTTTTCTAGAATAAATGAAAAGGTCTGGTCTAGACGACGATAACGCAATGTCCTCTGGAATACTGTAGTGCTTTTCATACGTGTCCATCATGATCTTCCAATCTGGAGCTACACTAACGATGGAGTAAGGTTTGACTTTGGACTTCTTGGTAGATCCTTCCTTGACGAAGTTGATGTTCCTTGTATTCGTCGTCAAACCTTTTGCTGCTCTTGCTATTGAAAGGCTCACCGCTTCACGTATGATCTGCAACACTCCGTCATGGCGGCGAGAGTAGTGACCTCTGTCTAGGAGTACTCTGCATCCCACCAACAAATGCCTTGCGGTACCTACGGCCTCACCACAGAGCAAACAGGTTTTGTCCACCGCCATTCCCCACCTTACAAGGTTGCTCTGATCGGGTAGGGTCAACTGAAAGGCATTCAGATAGAATTTAAGCAGCGCTGGAGACCAATCGTACAGTATCGACCGCCACTTCAATGCTAAAGGGATACAAAACTCACCAAGGGACACCCACTCGTTTTGCATTTCGAGATTAAGCGCATGTACTCTATACTCGTTATCTTCATCCATTCGCAGAAAAGACTTAATGATGTTCCGGTCATCCTCTCTTCCTCGACATCCCAATCCTACCCTGTTTGTTTGCGCTCCCACCATAAACTGCTTATGGAACCGTAGCCTAGACTCTAACTCACTCATATTCTTATCTTTTGGGAGTGTTGCCACTGCGTTGTCTTTCGATTTACCCAGAATGTGCATCTTGGTGACTCTAAGATGTTTGTATAGCTCCGATGGCTTGTTTAGGTTCATCCCAAAACTATTTTTTCCCCTAAATAGTGTAGAGGGGTCTGCCGAGTGAGCTAATCCAGTCCAAGACTTCAACGATTTCACAACAACGGCATCTAGTCGCGACAAAAGGGTTTTTCCGAAGTCGTACACGAGGAAAGGCCAAGACAAGCGCGATGACAGGTAGTTGTTGTAGATCCATAGCTTCTTCATGTTCCCTATGGGTTGGTTCTCAACCCTACTAATGGAATCAATGAAATCCTCAACAATACCCTCCAAAGATGGTGTGCGGCCTCTATAGTCTATCTTTCTGCCTAGAAATTTGAACGGGAGCGCTTCAGAAATTGTGGCAACATTCTGACCGCCAATCGTGAGTCCAGGGTCATAAGATGTAAATTTCGTATCTCGTCTACCCAGACATAAGCAATAGCATTTACTTGGTTTCACCTTCATGCCGTCAGTCCAAGCACAGAACTCATCCACCTTTTTCAATAACACTTGACACTGCTTCGGGTTTCGTGTCAAGATTGCGAGATCGTCAGCAAAGGCTAGGATTGATTCTGTGTACTGATTATTGATTTTAAACCGATAACCCCATTTCTTCTCCTGTAAAATCAAAGTGTCAATTAAAATATTTATAACTACATTAAATACTATAGGAGATAAACAGCATCCCTGAAATAGACCAATATTATAATTTAAAGGTTTTGTGTAACCGTCTTTACAGCTAATTACAAAAGATAAATTAGAATAATATGACTTAATTAAATCTAAAACCAAAGGGGGGAAGTTATACCATTCTAACGCGAAAAACATCAGCTCGTGCTGAACTGAGCCAAATGCATTCTCTAGGTCAATCCAGCACACCGCTATTTGTCTTTCGTGTTTCCTGGCATCCTTTAAACTTTCCGCCAACAATGTGTTATGTTCTAAGCAACCAGAAACTCCTGGTAAAAACCCCTTCTGGTGCTTTGGCGTAAAGTATTCGTTGTTTAACATAAATTTTGACATTCGATCTTGCAAGATCGAGAAAAATATTTTCGATATCGTGTTTGTAAGAGCTATCGGCCTAGCATCTTTTGGATCGGTGACTGTCTCCTTTTTAGGAATGAGCACGAAAACAGCTTTACCAAATACTTCCGGAATCTGCTTTTTCGACCAAATCTTAACAAATATATTTAAAAGATGTCTACACACTGATGGGCACTTTTTATATACAATGTACGGAATACCATCGGGCCCCGGAGATGAACTTGATGCTTTCCTTTTTATCTGCCGCGTTAGTTCTTCTAGGGTAGGAGCCGTACCCTGAAACTCCGATACAGGATTGCAAGGTCTCTTAGAGCTCGGGTCATTGTAAATCTTCAGTTGCTTCGGCACTTCATATGTGCGCCTAAAATGGTCATATATTTGTTCATCTGTCAGTTGCAATCTTCCGGGCGGTCGTTTAAAAATACTTTTGGAGTACAAGAATGGGTTTTTATCGAAGTCAACTTCATGCCTAGCTCTCATAAGGTTCGCCTGATTTCTAGTCATTTGCAAAGAGACTCCTTGAATCAATTTCAAGATAGATCTGAGTGCTCTTGATAATTGGTGACTGAGGTGGTTATCTCCCATGGACTTCGCTACACGAAGTTGCTTGACCAATTCTCTTTTCTTCCTCCGCATTTTTGCCTTAAACATATTTTCTCTTTGTTTGTGAGCATGCCTATTAGGCGGTGGATAATGCTCACTAAAGTATGAGTGTATCTTATCCTGCATCGTTTCAACTTGGGTATTTAAATCCGCGTTGGTACCTGGATATTCTAACAGCACTGCCAAGTTGTCACTATGGTATTTCCAAGTAGATGTCTTTAAACTGGGGATGCTAAGACGTGCCCGGATGTTTATAGGCTCCTGGTAACTAACCCATGAAGGCCCACCATGAGATATGTGAGGGTCAACTCTATCCGTAGTGGAAGCTGAAGAGTTTATACTTACCGACGACCGTCGTTCTTCAACACCATCATGCGTTTTCAAATGCTTGAGGTACCAGGCTCGTCTCTTGTAGATTTTCCCGCACACAGGGCAATTCAAGTCCGTATTCTCGCCATGGTTGTCAACTAAATCCTCCGGTGGACAGTTCTTCCGCCCCCCCTCTCGGACTGTCCCAGGGGTATTTTTCTTGTTTGGACTTTTAGCGAGTAAATTCCCGGGTTCGGCTTGCTAGGCCATGACCCTCGACTGTCTTTCCAGTAGTCAGTTGTCTTCCCAACTGCCATCTGTCTTTCCAGCGTCATCTGTCTTTCCAGAGTCATCCCGTCTCTCCGGGCTGTCAAATGTTATGAGACGAACTTCTTAGCTATCCATGGATTCTCCGTGCGGGTGCCGGGTCCATCGCGTGGAACAGAGAGGAATGTCAGTCGGCGCCTGGGACTTGCGACCCAGCGTGTAGGTTTAAGGGGCCCCTTTATAGTATACTAACGATCACCTCCACCGATGACATTCCTCTCCCTTCCCAACCATATTTGGTATGAGCCGAGTAAAGCAGCTTTAGTTGCTCTTTCCAGTAACGAGCTAATATTAGATCTTGGTAATCCTAAGTCCTTCAGTAGGTTGTAGAGAGATTTCGCTGGTATACCTCTCGCACCCACTTCCACAGCATACAACCGTGCTATATAACCATTTTTAGTCATTTCGTTGGTTAGGTCATAATACTTATTTGTTTTAAACGCGTGATCTTTGGGAATGTTTGTCTCCCATGGAACAGTAAGTTCTACCAACAGTACGCGCTTAAGTTTTCTAGAATAAATGAAAAGGTCTGGTCTAGACGACGATAACGCAATGTCCTCTGGAATACTGTAGTGCTTTTCATACGTGTCCATCATGATCTTCCAATCTGGAGCTACACTAACGATGGAGTAAGGTTTGACTTTGGACTTCTTGGTAGATCCTTCCTTGACGAAGTTGATGTTCCTTGTATTCGTCGTCAAACCTTTTGCTGCTCTTGCTATTGAAAGGCTCACCGCTTCACGTATGATCTGCAACACTCCGTCATGGCGGCGAGAGTAGTGACCTCTGTCTAGGAGTACTCTGCATCCCACCAACAAATGCCTTGCGGTACCTACGGCCTCACCACAGAGCAAACAGGTTTTGTCCACCGCCATTCCCCACCTTACAAGGTTGCTCTGATCGGGTAGGGTCAACTGAAAGGCATTCAGATAGAATTTAAGCAGCGCTGGAGACCAATCGTACAGTATCGACCGCCACTTCAATGCTAAAGGGATACAAAACTCACCAAGGGACACCCACTCGTTTTGCATTTCGAGATTAAGCGCATGTACTCTATACTCGTTATCTTCATCCATTCGCAGAAAAGACTTAATGATGTTCCGGTCATCCTCTCTTCCTCGACATCCCAATCCTACCCTGTTTGTTTGCGCTCCCACCATAAACTGCTTATGGAACCGTAGCCTAGACTCTAACTCACTCATATTCTTATCTTTTGGGAGTGTTGCCACTGCGTTGTCTTTCGATTTACCCAGAATGTGCATCTTGGTGACTCTAAGATGTTTGTATAGCTCCGATGGCTTGTTTAGGTTCATCCCAAAACTATTTTTTCCCTAAATAGTGTAGAGGGGTCTGCCGAGTGAGCTAATCCAGTCCAAGACTTCAACGATTTCACAACAACGGCATCTAGTCGCGACAAAAGGGTTTTTCCGAAGTCGTACACGAGGAAAGGCCAAGACAAGCGCGATGACAGGTAGTTGTTGTAGATCCATAGCTTCTTCATGTTCCCTATGGGTTGGTTCTCAACCCTACTAATGGAATCAATGAAATCCTCAACAATACCCTCCAAAGATGGTGTGCGGCCTCTATAGTCTATCTTTCTGCCTAGAAATTTGAACGGGAGCGCTTCAGAAATTGTGGCAACATTCTGACCGCCAATCGTGAGTCCAGGGTCATAAGATGTAAATTTCGTATCTCGTCTACCCAGACATAAGCAATAGCATTTACTTGGTTTCACCTTCATGCCGTCAGTCCAAGCACAGAACTCATCCACCTTTTTCAATAACACTTGACACTGCTTCGGGTTTCGTGTCAAGATTGCGAGATCGTCAGCAAAGGCTAGGATTGATTCTGTGTACTGATTATTGATTTTAAACCGATAACCCCATTTCTTCTCCTGTAAAATCAAAGTGTCAATTAAAATATTTATAACTACATTAAATACTATAGGAGATAAACAGCATCCCTGAAATAGACCAATATTATAATTTAAAGGTTTTGTGTAACCGTCTTTACAGCTAATTACAAAAGATAAATTAGAATAATATGACTTAATTAAATCTAAAACCAAAGGGGGGAAGTTATACCATTCTAACGCGAAAAACATCAGCTCGTGCTGAACTGAGCCAAATGCATTCTCTAGGTCAATCCAGCACACCGCTATTTGTCTTTCGTGTTTCCTGGCATCCTTTAAACTTTCCGCCAACAATGTGTTATGTTCTAAGCAACCAGAAACTCCTGGTAAAAACCCCTTCTGGTGCTTTGGCGTAAAGTATTCGTTGTTTAACATAAATTTTGACATTCGATCTTGCAAGATCGAGAAAAATATTTTCGATATCGTGTTTGTAAGAGCTATCGGCCTAGCATCTTTTGGATCGGTGACTGTCTCCTTTTTAGGAATGAGCACGAAAACAGCTTTACCAAATACTTCCGGAATCTGCTTTTTCGACCAAATCTTAACAAATATATTTAAAAGATGTCTACACACTGATGGGCACTTTTTATATACAATGTACGGAATACCATCGGGCCCCGGAGATGAACTTGATGCTTTCCTTTTTATCTGCCGCGTTAGTTCTTCTAGGGTAGGAGCCGTACCCTGAAACTCCGATACAGGATTGCAAGGTCTCTTAGAGCTCGGGTCATTGTAAATCTTCAGTTGCTTCGGCACTTCATATGTGCGCCTAAAATGGTCATATATTTGTTCATCTGTCAGTTGCAATCTTCCGGGCGGTTGTTTAAAAATACTTTTGGAGTACAAGAATGGGTTTTTATCGAAGTCAACTTCATGCCTAGCTCTCATAAGGTTCGCCTGATTTCTAGTCATTTGCAAAGAGACTCCTTGAATCAATTTCAAGATAGATCTGAGTGCTCTTGATAATTGGTGACTGAGGTGGTTATCTCCCATGGACTTCGCTACACGAAGTTGCTTGACCAATTCTCTTTTCTTCCTCCGCATTTTTGCCTTAAACATATTTTCTCTTTGTTTGTGAGCATGCCTATTAGGCGGTGGATAATGCTCACTAAAGTATGAGTGTATCTTATCCTGCATCGTTTCAACTTGGGTATTTAAATCCGCGTTGGTACCTGGATATTCTAACAGCACTGCCAAGTTGTCACTATGGTATTTCCAAGTAGATGTCTTTAAACTGGGGATGCTAAGACGTGCCCGGATGTTTATAGGCTCCTGGTAACTAACCCATGAAGGCCCACCATGAGATATGTGAGGGTCAACTCTATCCGTAGTGGAAGCTGAAGAGTTTATACTTACCGACGACCGTCGTTCTTCAACACCATCATGCGTTTTCAAATGCTTGAGGTACCAGGCTCGTCTCTTGTAGATTTTCCCGCACACAGGGCAATTCAAGTCCGTATTCTCGCCATGGTTGTCAACTAAATCCTCCGGTGGACAGTTCTTCCGCCCCCCCTCTCGGACTGTCCCAGGGGTATTTTTCTTGTTTGGACTTTTAGCGAGTAAATTCCCGGGTTCGGCTTGCTAGGCCATGACCCTCGACTGTCTTTCCAGTAGTCAGTTGTCTTCCCAACTGCCATCTGTCTTTCCAGCGTCATCTGTCTTTCCAGAGTCATCCCGTCTCTCCGGGCTGTCAAATGTTATGAGACGAACTTCTTAGCTATCCATGGATTCTCCGTGCGGGTGCCGGGTCCATCGCGTGGAACAGAGAGGAATGTCAGTCGGCGCCTGGGACTTGCGACCCAGCGTGTAGGTTTAAGGGGCCCCTTTATAGTATACTAACGATCACCTCCACCGATGACATTCCTCTCCCTTCCCAACCATATTTGGTATGAGCCGAGTAAAGCAGCTTTAGTTGCTCTTTCCAGTAACGAGCTAATATTAGATCTTGGTAATCCTAAGTCCTTCAGTAGGTTGTAGAGAGATTTCGCTGGTATACCTCTCGCACCCACTTCCACAGCATACAACCGTGCTATATAACCATTTTTAGTCATTTCGTTGGTTAGGTCATAATACTTATTTGTTTTAAACGCGTGATCTTTGGGAATGTTTGTCTCCCATGGAACAGTAAGTTCTACCAACAGTACGCGCTTAAGTTTTCTAGAATAAATGAAAAGGTCTGGTCTAGACGACGATAACGCAATGTCCTCTGGAATACTGTAGTGCTTTTCATACGTGTCCATCATGATCTTCCAATCTGGAGCTACACTAACGATGGAGTAAGGTTTGACTTTGGACTTCTTGGTAGATCCTTCCTTGACGAAGTTGATGTTCCTTGTATTCGTCGTCAAACCTTTTGCTGCTCTTGCTATTGAAAGGCTCACCGCTTCACGTATGATCTGCAACACTCCGTCATGGCGGCGAGAGTAGTGACCTCTGTCTAGGAGTACTCTGCATCCCACCAACAAATGCCTTGCGGTACCTACGGCCTCACCACAGAGCAAACAGGTTTTGTCCACCGCCATTCCCCACCTTACAAGGTTGCTCTGATCGGGTAGGGTCAACTGAAAGGCATTCAGATAGAATTTAAGCAGCGCTGGAGACCAATCGTACAGTATCGACCGCCACTTCAATGCTAAAGGGATACAAAACTCACCAAGGGACACCCACTCGTTTTGCATTTCGAGATTAAGCGCATGTACTCTATACTCGTTATCTTCATCCATTCGCAGAAAAGACTTAATGATGTTCCGGTCATCCTCTCTTCCTCGACATCCCAATCCTACCCTGTTTGTTTGCGCTCCCACCATAAACTGCTTATGGAACCGTAGCCTAGACTCTAACTCACTCATATTCTTATCTTTTGGGAGTGTTGCCACTGCGTTGTCTTTCGATTTACCCAGAATGTGCATCTTGGTGACTCTAAGATGTTTGTATAGCTCCGATGGCTTGTTTAGGTTCATCCCAAAACTATTTTTCCCCTAAATAGTGTAGAGGGGTCTGCCGAGTGAGCTAATCCAGTCCAAGACTTCAACGATTTCACAACAACGGCATCTAGTCGCGACAAAAGGGTTTTTCCGAAGTCGTACACGAGGAAAGGCCAAGACAAGCGCGATGACAGGTAGTTGTTGTAGATCCATAGCTTCTTCATGTTCCCTATGGGTTGGTTCTCAACCCTACTAATGGAATCAATGAAATCCTCAACAATACCCTCCAAAGATGGTGTGCGGCCTCTATAGTCTATCTTTCTGCCTAGAAATTTGAACGGGAGCGCTTCAGAAATTGTGGCAACATTCTGACCGCCAATCGTGAGTCCAGGGTCATAAGATGTAAATTTCGTATCTCGTCTACCCAGACATAAGCAATAGCATTTACTTGGTTTCACCTTCATGCCGTCAGTCCAAGCACAGAACTCATCCACCTTTTTCAATAACACTTGACACTGCTTCGGGTTTCGTGTCAAGATTGCGAGATCGTCAGCAAAGGCTAGGATTGATTCTGTGTACTGATTATTGATTTTAAACCGATAACCCCATTTCTTCTCCTGTAAAATCAAAGTGTCAATTAAAATATTTATAACTACATTAAATACTATAGGAGATAAACAGCATCCCTGAAATAGACCAATATTATAATTTAAAGGTTTTGTGTAACCGTCTTTACAGCTAATTACAAAAGATAAATTAGAATAATATGACTTAATTAAATCTAAAACCAAAGGGGGAAGTTATACCATTCTAACGCGAAAAACATCAGCTCGTGCTGAACTGAGCCAAATGCATTCTCTAGGTCAATCCAGCACACCGCTATTTGTCTTTCGTGTTTCCTGGCATCCTTTAAACTTTCCGCCAACAATGTGTTATGTTCTAAGCAACCAGAAACTCCTGGTAAAAACCCCTTCTGGTGCTTTGGCGTAAAGTATTCGTTGTTTAACATAAATTTTGACATTCGATCTTGCAAGATCGAGAAAAATATTTTCGATATCGTGTTTGTAAGAGCTATCGGCCTAGCATCTTTTGGATCGGTGACTGTCTCCTTTTTAGGAATGAGCACGAAAACAGCTTTACCAAATACTTCCGGAATCTGCTTTTTCGACCAAATCTTAACAAATATATTTAAAAGATGTCTACACACTGATGGGCACTTTTTATATACAATGTACGGAATACCATCGGGCCCCGGAGATGAACTTGATGCTTTCCTTTTTATCTGCCGCGTTAGTTCTTCTAGGGTAGGAGCCGTACCCTGAAACTCCGATACAGGATTGCAAGGTCTCTTAGAGCTCGGGTCATTGTAAATCTTCAGTTGCTTCGGCACTTCATATGTGCGCCTAAAATGGTCATATATTTGTTCATCTGTCAGTTGCAATCTTCCGGGCGGTTGTTTAAAAATACTAATACTAATAATACTAATAATACTAATAATACTAATAATACTAATAATAAGCACACTAAAGTAATATGTAAATTGAAGTAATAACCCACGTTTTCGTCATATTTTCATTACAAAGATGGGTTTTTTCTTGATCACCACTCTTGATAAAAATTTTGACCGACGACCCGGAAATTATTGGTCTCGAGAACACGGCCCGGCACTTTAACCACCAAACCGTCGAGGCGTTATCAAGTTATGTATTCAGGTTTAAATAAGTGCTACCCAATTCGTACTCGCCCAGAGTAAGGATTGGGAAATGTATATTTACAGTACCTTTCAAGGTACATTTCACATTTCCTTAATTCCAAATTGCGTATTAATCTCCATAGGAACTTCCATATAATACGTTGTTGTAATCACTGTCTCGACTCTAACTCTCTCACAAAGGTGATTAATTACGAAACTTTGGAAACATAGATTTAAATCAATGGATAGGTATGCCTTCATCACGCTATATTTCGCACCACTCCGAAATTTATCATAAAAGTTGAAGCGAGTGTCGCTTTTTGTCGCAGTTTGTAGTCAGTTACAACATGTAAAAATAAATAAAAATAAAAATAAATATTTCACAACATCACAGACTGACCCCGTGTTAAGTAGCTTAAGTACTTGAGTTACAGACATCAGAATCAACAGTGGTATCACAAATATACATAAAAAGATACATATAACACCCAGATCAGGACAAACAAACATGTTCATGCTCACAAATGTTTGTCCTGTGCGGGGATGGAACACGCGAACTCTTGCGTAACAGGCAACATCTTGACCATTACACAAAGCGGGTCGTCAAAAATGTACGTCATGACAAACAAAATATGCCTCAATTTCCTGGAGTTTGGGCATATGTAACAATTTAAGTCTTTGATTGACTGATATACATTATTAATGCATACGTAAACGGTAGAAGACGAAGGATGACTATAGCGTCAATTTATACATTTTCAGAGCACTGAATGCTTCTTACAGGAAATCTTTTAGTAGAAAACTGTACCCCAAAAGCTATTTTACTAAACTTAATCTAGTTAAATAAGTAAGTATGTAAGTATATCACTAAACTTGGTCCGTTTTATATATAACTCCTATATTGCTAATGAGACAGTAAAGAATCGTTTTCGGATTACTATGTTCCGGTATACATATATAATAATATCCCAAGGAATATAACGGCTTCATCTATCCACTACGACATAAACATAGATGCAATGCTATTAAAGTCCAAGAGTTGACTTGATGAGAATGCCATGAGGCAGGAAGTCCACCTTTTCTACCCTATTTTTGTAGTGCAATCACTACAGGGTATAAAACAAAATTGCTTTCTTCTGCCTGTCCCTCTGTATATATGAATAAAAAAAAACGCAACTGTTTTTATGTCATTTTTTATAAGATAGAGTGATTCAAGAAAAAAGTTTATGATCATAATGCATACTTAATGTAGTAAAGAGCTACCTAATTAACTAACTTTTATGGCTAAACGACCCGAAGTGCGCCTTGGCCTCCGAAACGAGAGACTTCCACCGGTCTCTCCCCTGCACTACCTCCGACCAATCCTCAACCCCAAGCTCACGCAGGTCAGCCTCCATCATGCCCTTATGCCCATCCAGCGATATCTGGGGCGACCGACTGGAAGTTTTCCAATCCGTTGTAGAGAAACACGGATAATTTTAATAGCACCCGTGCTATAACTTTACGCGGTTCGCTAATAATCCTACTACTATTATAAAGGCTAAAGTTTGTAAGTATGGATGTATGGATGTATGAATGTTTGTTACTCTTTCACGTAAAAACTACTGAATGGATTTGAATGAAACTTTACCACAATTTAGCTTATACATCAGAATAACACATAAGATATTGGAAATCGAAATCCACGCGGACGGAGTCGCGGGCGGCCGCTAGTAACGTATAAAAAAGAAACACTTTGGTTACAAAGCTGACACGTACAATAAAAGCACAGTTATTCCGACCTTCAAAATATCATTCCATTGTTTACTTATGTCGTATGTACCTTAGCAATTCGGAGTTTGTATAGGCCACGCTTTCAGCGAGTTTCATCTCATTTCCGCGGCGTTTTCTCTCGCTCTCACGCTCATTCAGTCATTTTCAGAGCTTTCGGTGCAACGGACGCGGAGCTTCGAAAGCTCTCTCGAGATTACGAAACAACATAAATATTCAAAAGTTCTAAAAAGTTTTCTCTTTGAATCATAAAGTACTTGTTGAAAATTGATGAAGTGAGATATTGTACGTGCTATTTCGTGAAGTGAAAGCAAAAGTTTTGAGTGACTTAAAAGTTAGTTTTTAAGTTATAACGGCTTAATAATAGTGCATTGAGAGTTTATTAACATTTGAAAAATAATAACAATTAATGTCGAAGTGCAAAAACTAAAAAGACAAAACTTTAAGTGATAAGTGTTGTACAAATAATGTCCAAAGATTTATCTTTGATAAAGTTTATAATCACACCAAATTGTTTTCTTACAAAGAAAGTGACGACAATTTAAGCAATGCCTCATAATGTGACACTTATGGAGGATTTTAATCCCCATGAGGGGATAAACCTTAGTTTGTCTCTAAACGATTCCTTTCAGTTCGGGATTGAATTAGACATATTATTTCAGCCTGAAAGTGTACTCATATCGCTTTATGTGCCAGTGATTCTTTTGTCTCTTGTGTCAAATATTATTTTGATTGTGGTCGCAGTCAAATGTAATTACACTAAAAAGTAAGTTACCTGCATGTGAATGTTTGTTTACTATTTATTTTATTATTTATTAAATGTGAAAGTTAGTTTGTTTGGATGTTTGTCCGTCAATCACACTGAAACTATTGGATGGATTTTGTATACAGGCTGGTGAAAGGATATTATCCCGATTATATGCTCTCACGGGATTATTCATAATCCACACGGACGAAGTCGCGGGTGGCTGCTAGTATTTTTATAAGCTTCTCATTATTTATGTTTATCTACTCTACACTAATATTATAAAGAGAAAAGATTTTTATTTTTGAAAAGGGGGATCGAACCCGCGACCTCTTGGTTTTATACGACTCTTGACCATTACGTCAAGCTGGTCGTCAAAATTACATTGGTATAATTTGCATATCAATAAGTATCGAATTTTTTTTTTCAATATTTGAAGTGACTATTCACCAAAAAATTAAAAACACCCAAAAAAAATAATTAAAAAGGCAAGGCTACAAGGGTGACATAAAGATGAAGTTAAGAAGCCTGATTAACAAGGTATAGTTTTGGAAACAGTCATCACTCATGATGACAAAGTTTTTGTTAGTAATTTGTTGAAGCCTTTCTCCGCCTTTCAGTAAGTTCTAAACTTATACAATACTTATCATTGGTTAAAATAGACTAGTGAGTAGGTAGGTGAATAACGCCAAATAATTAAAGTTTAAGACAGCGAATGCCTTTGTTCGATTCTAGATCGGACTTTTGTGTGCGTTTTATTATTCAGGCGTTCGTGATCACAAGTCATTTGACGAAATTGTTTGTAAATCTCAATTTTCATTTAAAATGACAATATAAAGTTTGTTTACATTCTCTGGATAATTTGATGGATTAATACTTAAAATTGGGCCATATTTTTTATAATTATATGGAATACTTTTTTTGTATTAATATGTTTTGCTTAGTGTTATTTAGGAATGCATGGTTTTAATTTATTGTATTTATTTGTAGATTTTTCATCATCATTCTTATTTCAGCAAGATAAATCAACGCTTCTAAAACTTGGCAATATAGAAATGTAACATCTATACTAACATAATAAAGGTGACGAGTTTGTTTGTTTAAACTCTCTCAGGAACAGGATAGTCCATTTGACGAAGAAGGCTTTAAGCTCTAGTATTACACTATGTGTGCGGACACCGCAATCCGCGCAGACGGATCGGGGCGGCCGCTAATGTATACTAGTATAATAAATCTGAAGTGTTTGTTTGTTTGAACGCGCTATTCTCAGGAACTATCGGTTCGAATTGAAAAAAAATGTGTTAGATAGTACATTTCTCAAACAAACGGCAACACGAACCCCTTTTAAAATTTTCAGATAAAATCTTAACCCTAACTAATTAATTCTCCCCCCCCCCAAAACTAATAGCAGCTTGGAAAGTTTAATTTGCGGACATTTCTAATGATGAATCCTGCTTCATACTCAAGCTATATTATCGGTCGTGACCGCAAACGGGTGACGAATCCAGCCATCTTTCAAAAAAATCAAAAAAATCAAAAAATCAAAAATTTGTTTATTTTCTTCAAAAATGTTTACAGTACATAGGGTTGGGATCCTCTTTTAAGTACATAATACTTGTGATAGAAGATCCCGCTCTTCCACAACATACATTTTTATTTATAAGAAGACTACTACTTAACATGTATTACATAAGATTGTGTGTGTGTGTGTGTGTGTGTGTGTGTGTGTGTGTGTGTGTGTGTGTGTGTGTGTGTGTGTGTGTGTGTGTGTGTGTATATGTGTGTGTGTGTGTGTGTGTGTGTGTGTGTGTGTGTGTGTGTGTGTGTGCGCGTGTATGTGATATCTTTAGCAATATCAAGCCGCCATTACGGAAATCTTGTCGCGTATGCGCCTGCCTTAGTATGGAGTTACCCCACTTTGAGAAACCCTGAGCTATTGTATAACACTATGTGTGCGAACACCGCAATCCACGCGGACGGTGTCGGGGACGGCCCCTAATTTCCTTATATAACACTTATCACGTTTTTCCCGAAGGACAAAGCTGTAACATACACATTTCGACTCATCCGTAGAACAAAGTCCGATGTGATCATAGAGCAAAAATGAGTTAAATACCTTGACAGTATAAGGATAACGAACTCTATCGACGTACATTTTTATTTTTTTTCTATCTTATTTAGTTCCAGAGTTACAGAATCGAATAAAGTTCCATGTGATAAACTTTCCGTAAAAAAACGCTTCATGTGACCAAGGGACAGTGGGGGCGGTGCGGATGCCACGTCTGTTGTTGAGACCGGCCGTTGTTCAGTGGAGGAAGGAAATTTACATTTCACGGGCTTAGGTTTTCTTCGAAAAAATGAAATTAGAATATAGAATCAATTTGTCTCTTTATTCATACTTTTTGGCTCCGTTCCTATTTGTGGGTGATCGATTTTTATATAGGGCGTTTTTTGATGGAAAAGTTAAGTAACGTAATTTTCATACGAAAATACATGCGTTGTAATGCATATTCGCAGGATAACCACTATAACTGTAAAAATAAATAGTAAAAAGTAGAAGTCTTAACAGAACTTAGGACCATTTTATACGAAATTAATGGTACTTCTGAGTGTTGCATGTGAATGTAGAACACTTTTCTTCGGAATCTATGAGACGATTTGTTAGTCCGATGGTAAAATGGGACGTTATTACTGGAAGAACGGAATAAGATAAGACGTTGTTCAATTAAAAAAATCCTCAATTATTCAAATATTTGAATTAAACATTGTGTAATGAATTGCTAGGCAGGTATATAGTCTTGCCTTATTAGTAATAATACATTTTCTATTATTTTTATTGAGAATTTTGTTAAAACTTGACTCCACCATAGTCACCTTTGCCTACCTACTGATGAAGAAAAATCAGCTGAGAATATATAACTTTATACTTTCGCGTTGCGTTTTAATTTATTTAACATTACAACGGGACTAAACGCGATATTATTTTTATATATTACTGAGTACTTTCTGCTTGACGTTTCGGCTGTGATGCTACAACCGTGGCGTAGTCACAAGCGAAAATAATATCGCGTTTAGTCCCGTTGTAATCCTACTACTATTATAAAGGCGAAAGTTTGTATGTATGGATGTTTGTTACTCTTTCACGTAAAAACTACTGAATGGATTTGAATGAAACAACCACAATATAGCTTATACATCAGAATAACACATAGGATATTGGAAATCGAAAACCACGCGGACGGAGTCGCGGGCGGCCGCTAGTGTTAAATAATGAGCTGATAGAATGGAAAAAAATCTGGATGGCCATGACGAGACCGAGAAAATTTCCTGCTACAGCTTAATATCCAACGCCATACCTGGCACACTAGGTGTGGATCATTACAGCAATCAACTTACGTTTTCCTTAGAAGTGCCATCAAATTATGAAAATTCACCATTCATTCAGTTTTAGGATTAACATATTTTGTACCACAGATCTACCCTGGTTTATATGGAACTGTCAGTACTAACTCCTAGATCCTCTCCTACTAGGATTACATAGCAATGGGCATCCATTCTGTCTGTGATAGTTTATTCTGCCCTTATCATAGAGACTGTTTCTCTTTGTCTTGTTCTTCGTCATTAGGCACCACTAAATTCACCTCTGTCTTCGTATTGAAGCAGTAGCTCCGTGGCTCCTAAAACCACTAGAAAAAGGCAGAGACTAATAAAGAATGGACAGACCTTAAACGCAAGTGATTTAAAAACCTAGGCAAGACAAATGTTATGAAAAAGTCAAAATAGCGATGGGACCGTGTAGAAAATGCCATTTATTGTTACAAATGATTCGATACAATATCTCACCAACAGCGCCTAGACTGTTTCTGTTTTTGTGGAAAGAAACTGCATCATGAAGTTATTTGATAAAATTTTATAAATAAACAGGCTTTAAGGAATCTTTTTGAGAGAAAATATAAGTATATCAAACAATGTTTCAATATCTTGCCGTTTTAGCTCGTATCTTAAAGACTGCGTGGAAGAAGTACGATGGAAGTGCTTTATAAATGTATCTTATTATTTGTACGCTGACCTCCTTTGTATTTCACACATTCTTTAAGATACAAGCTGTTACGGCAAAAGTATATAAACTTAAGTGTAATAAATATTGTTTCACTTACTTCAATGTTCTCGCAGTGAGATTGGTTGGTGCCTGTGACCATAATACTTTGAAATTTATTAGGAGATACTTGAGGCATATTTTCTTTTTGATTTTATCGGAAAACTTGATGATGATATCCCATAGCTTAACTCGATCTCCCAGTTGCCAAAAATTTACTGTACCAAGTACTGTTGGTGAGATATTTAATTGGATCATTTGTAACGACTAACGGGATAAACGCTATGAAGAAGAAGAAGATTTGTAACGACTAACGACATTGTAAGATGGTCCCATCGTTTTTTCGATTATTTCGTTATGTTTCTTGAACCATTTGCGCTTACGGTCTGTTCATTACTTAGGGCGTCTCTGCATTTTTCTATTGGTTTTAGGGGCCACGGGTTTTCTACTTAAATGGTTTTCTAGTTAATTAGAGGTGCTAAATGACGACAAATCACAAAGAAACTTTCTCCATAATATATCGCCAGAATTAACTATCACAGACTGAATAGGTATTATTAGCCAAGGATATTTGGAAGAGTTGGTACTGACAGTTCCATATTAACCGGGAAATATTTGTGATGTGGAACTTTTAAATCTTCAAACTGAATGGTGATTTTTCATACCAAATGAAAAATCACCATTCAGTTGGCAATAAATAAATGCACGGAGTTGATTTCTGTGAAGATCCTTGCCTAATGGGTTTGAAAACGCCAATTGCCTAGCAGCAAACTAAGCTCGAAGCTTGTACCATGACAAGCTAGGGAACTGAAAGACATGCTTAAATATATTTTATTTATACAACTACATACACTTAAATGGATACATGTTCATGCCAACAAATCTTGGGATCGAACCCAACCCAACCTCTTGAGCACTACACCAAGCAGGTCACCGGGCTTCATAAAGTTCCTAATTCGGTTTTTTTTAACGAATAAACCTTGTGTAAGCCCGAATAAAAGATTGTGTTATCCTATGTTATGGCTAACATTACAAAAAACACATTTCAAACCAGATAAGTATTCACATAGGACTTTAAAGTGATAAATTATTCAATCAAAAAACGCCCCAAGTTCATATAGAACGGCACTTAATTCGGACGTCTCCGTAAAACAACGTGTTATGGTCACCAAGGACTCCCGGTCTTCCGCTAGAAAATGTCCGATGTTGATATGGAACTCACTATTTCGTGAAATAAAAGCAATAGAAATATACACTAAAGAGCATTTAATTACGCTATTGCGCTATATAAACATATCTAAAATTCAAAATGATACGTCTTACCGTTTTTGATCGCAGCCCGAAAACAAAGATCTAAAACTTCTTTGCCCTCTACTGAAAACTAGCATTCCTGCAGATCGGACTTTGTTCTACGGATGAGTCGATTTTGTATAACACTTTAAGTAATAAATGTTAAGAGCATACGTGTTAAAAATAACCACATTTTTGTTTGGTTTACTTATTTTCATTTTTTTATATGATGGGGGGGCGAACGAACAAGCGGGTCACCTGATGCTTAGTGATGGAACCACTGCCCATGGACATCAACAACCGTACAAGGGTCAGTAAAACCCCATACCCTCCCCAACTGGAAACCTTGCTTACCAGAAAAAACATAGCACAACAGTTACTGTAGTCTACTTTAAGGTGAAGGTACTTCCCCAGACGCCCGATTCATAATATGTACGAGTGGAAGTTCCACCAAGCTCTTCCTCACTCATTCTAGCTATATTATCAGCAATATTGCAAAATTTAGCGCTCAACTTTTGTACCAATCAGCAAATAACAAATACGTATTGGGTGTTGCCCGATATTCATTTATCTCTTAACTAATATTGTGAACAAGAAACAGCTGTTGTTTGTTTCAATATTGGCTATGGAAATACTGGACGAAATTCAAATATTCTTCTACAATAGAATTCTGATGAAAACTGGCGATGCGTGAATTTAATTTTCCGCACACAATGTCTTCATAAATTGTAGGCCATGTGTTATTCTGATTCAAAATCCTTTCCTATGGGATGTCGACATCAAAGTAGCTTTATGTTATGCATGCAAAGTCACATACTGATCGGTATAAAAGTGACAAAGTTTCATACAAATTTCATCACCAATTTTGTTCCCTAAGCAAGGATTTTGAACAATTCGGGTAGAATGTTACTGTTGCTACTCTATTTGTAAAAATAATGCATTCGTAAAAAAATTCAGAAACGGCAGATTCGATCACACATGGACTTTGTTTGGATGAACAAAACACATGTCTGTTTGTGTTTGACCCGGCTTTTATTCCTATTCGTTATGACGTATCGAACCTCACCGAAAAAGGTAAAATGAGTAGTCGCTTTCAGATTTCGATCAGGGGGCTTAATGCTAGCCGTTATAGCAGGACGGATTCCAGTGAGTAAGAGAGATGCCGCTTTACATCATGTAAAGCGGCATCCCTTTTACTCACTCGTTTAAAGATCGCTTTAAGACTTGATGGTAAGGCCTCAGAACTCAACAATCACTGAATAGTAAAGATTTATTTCAATTTTGCCTTCCAACCACGAAAATATGGAATTTTAACCGATTTGCCAAATCAATTTGAACATTTTGGTTTGCTGCAAGCCAATGTTTTAAGCACACCTTCTTACCATTGTATTAACAATTTATTTTTATTACGAAAGTAAAGCTTCTTATTTAAAAATAATTATCAGCATTCTTCGTTCAACCATAAATTCTAATCCGTTTATTATCCGTACTGTTGTCTAGTTCAAAACTACAACTTCTCCTTTTATACAAAATTAATTCCGTTCGAATTGACTAGGCACTAAGAATTGTAAACTTCTATATCTTATTCATATTTCTCAAATAGTTCAGTAAATGAACATAACATTTTAGATTTACAGATTTCATGGTAACACTATGATTATTAAACGAGATGCCTAGAATTTTCTTCCTAAATATTTCTAAATTTAGAATGTACCCTTTAAAATACCCTTAGGATCCTTTTAACGAGTTCAGAGCCAGGATGGGCCCAAGGTTTTATTCATAGCAAAACCAGTTTGTTTACTGGGTACTAGGCAGGAGGCATTATTATTTTTTGTAAATAAGCTACATCGTAAATATATCGGGTGCAAAAAACCTGTTAAATCTATATACTAATATAAAAAAGCTAAAGAGTTTGATTGTTTTTTTGAACGCGCTAATATTAGGAAATTAAAAGGCCGAATTGAAAAAACATTTTTGTGTTTAATAGTGCATTTTTCAAAGAAGTCTTTTAGTAAAACACTATGTGTGCGGAAAGCGAATTCGACGCGGACGGAGTTGCGCGCGGCAGCTAGACGTTATTTTTTTTTATGTGAATGGGAGGCAAACGCCTACAACAACAAGCGGGTCACCTGATGGGAAATGATCACCGCTGCCCATGGATATCAACAACCTTACAAGTACCTATCGTTGCCTGCCTTCAAACCCCCAAACCCTTCTTAACCCTGTTCTGGCGTTCTTACTCACCAGCAGAAACATAGCACAACAGTTACGAAGTGATCTTGACTGTGGTCTTCTGTAAGATGGAGGTACTTCCCCAACTTATCAGCTTTCTTTTATAAGGATAGATATAGATTTCAATCTACGCCCGGCCGTACATTTATTATCAACGTATGGAATTTAATAAGATAAAATTAAGCCACGTTTCTAAGCTAAGTGAGGGTTCTCGCAATATTATTCCTGAACTAAGCGTAATGAAGCTCTAAAGTTGCTCTTAACCGGGCACTTTACTTTAGATGAATGAGGTTTGGTTAAACCGAATTTCGCTACTGCTTCGTTTCTATACTATATTATTTATATATATTTATTTGTTTGAACGCGCTAATCTCAGACACTACTAGTCTGATTTGACGAGGTAGGCTTTAAGCTATATATGATATTATTAATGTGCGCGGCTACCGAAAAAGGCAATAATAATATTTTTCGATTGGGTTTAAAATTGTTTCGGCATTATACAATGCTTAATCTTATAAGTGTGTTTGTTTGTTAGGATGTTTGTCCGTAAATCACGCTGAAACTACAGAACGCATTATATTGGAATTTGGATTAGACTTAGGTGATAGGACACTTTTTATCCTAATTAAATACTCCCATGGGAAAAACAGAAATCTTGACAACGCGGGCAAAGCCCCGTGTAAAACTAGTACGTTCTGCAGTGAACTGCGACTAGCTGATGAAGATGATTGTCCCCACTTTTGTTATAAGAAACTTTTTTAATTATAATTTTATGGAATAAAAATGACCCGTATCCTTTCATTAAGCCAACTCTTAAACCGTACCAAATTTCATTACAATTATTCCAGGAGTTTCAAAGAATTTATGAATGTTCGATAAAAAAAATTCTTGCCTTCCTTATTTATCTCAAAATAAATAGTGTAATTTAGCAGCAAGTACTACAAAGAAAATGTTTCTGGTAGATTATTATATTAGATCTAATAGCAGCGGATTTAGGATTTCATTGTACATGATACTGGAAAATGAAGAACCTAAAGAAATACTGCATAATTAATTCTTCTTTTCTATTTTTGAGTAAGATCTCCAAATCTTAATTGGGGACATCTACACTCTTCAATTTAATGTATCGTCGATTTAAGAAGGAAAAACGTCTTATTTTTTGACATTATAGAACAACCATTCTCTTAGTGTATCTAAGTCGTAAGAAGGGAGAGGAAAGAATGGAAGAATAAATTGTAATTATACTGTTCGTAACCCGGTCACGTTGTTTGCGTTCAAAAGTGTAGGCTCACTCAATTCTTCGAGAAGTCAAATAGAACCTATTGAGAATTGAATGAACTTTGCAAAGTTCGATTTTTATTAAGGGTGTACCCTGAAGGAAATGTTTACTTTAATCACAATAAATAATAATTAATTCTTTGGACTAACTCACCAATTGCCTTGCCCCAAACTAAGTTCGAAGCTTGTACTATGGATGCTAGTGATCGGATAGACATACTTTAATACTTTTTTACACATCCATAACTCGCGTACGATCATCATGCCGATGTTCATCATACAAACAAGGGCAAAGCCCTTAACGGGATTCGAAACGAGCCGGGCCGAGAAGTCCTAGGTTCAATTCCCGAGTCGGGCAAAAATTTATGTTGATTTTTCTGAGCACAGCTCGGGTTTATGAGTACCAGCACTGATTTGGTAAGCATGGTTATTAAGCCAAAATTCCATCTTTGTAACAAAAACACGATTTCGAATGATGGATGCGTCCGCAGTGGGACATTAATAGGCTAATCCTTTGTCATCGCTGTCTTACTGCTAAACATAGGTCACTACGAACACTCACCACTCAAAAAGTACCGAAATGGATCAAGGACTTAAGGGACGCTTTTGGTCGGTACTAACTAAGTTAGTATCGTACAACTTTTACGAGCGTAATGACGTCAAGGAAAACGTAAACACTGGCCAGACAAGCGTGACGTCAGAATGGTCGACTATTAAGTATGTTTTGGATTATTCTATGATGCTTGAATGACTGTAAACTAAAATATTTTATTTGAACGTAGACAATATGTTTTTTTTTCTTATTTATATACACTAACTAAATAAAGCTGAAGATTGTTTTTTTGTCTGTTTGGACTTACTTATCTCAGGAACTACTGGTCCGAATCGAAAAACACATATTGCCATATTGGATAGCCTATTACTCGAGAAAGGCTTTAAGCTATAGTATGACACGATGTGTGCAAAAACCGAAACCCACGCTGACGAAGTCGCGGTCGGCCGCTTGTTTAAGTATAAAGAATTATCACAAATTCATGTACGTATATGGATGAAATATCCAAATATTTACATTTCTTTCTTTCTTTTTTTATTCCAACTGTAACCTCACCAGACCAGTAAATTATCGAGATTCAATATTTTTTTATTGTATCAGTGAATTTGTATATTATTTTTAACAAACAATGAAATGCTTTGATCATATTAAAATTCGAATAATTTCGTTGCATACTGGATAATCCATTGCATCTCAAAGAATATTTTAAATGCTCAATGTTATTGAATAAAGGCTTTGAAAGTTTCGAATTTGAATAATTTTATTTAAATGTTCAATTATTTCAAGAGGAGTGGGTATGTCCAATTGACGTCGCATTTTAAAACTTGGTAATAATATTTCAGCAGTATTGTCAGAATCGACCGGCCAGAGTTTGCCTTGGACCGTGTAAACTGGAATCGGAATGGGAGGCCTTTGCCCTGCAGTGGGACGATATGGGCTAATATAATAATAATATTGTCAGAAATGAATACGTTACAAGTTAGAGCAAAAAACATACGACAAAACACCTAGGACAGCAAAAAAATTAAGGTGGGTAGGGAGGCCTTTGCCCTGCAGTGGGACACCATAAAAATAATAAGCACCTATTTGTAACGCGAAAGTCAAAATTATTTAGATAGTTAGTTAAACTTAAAATATAAAATTTACAGGAACAAGGTAAATGATATACCTTTAAACTTTTATTACGGGGGTAGATTCCGATTCACCATTTCTAGCCCGTTCAAAAGTAGACGACGCCGCGCACCGCCAGTCCGCTTGTGACCACGGCTGTAGCATCGCAGCCGAAACGTCAAGCAGTAAGTATTCAGGTACTTAAAAATAATATCGCGTTTAGTCCCGTTGTAATGTTAAATAATAACAAGGTAAATTTTATTAATCAATTGGCTTACCAAACTTTATTAAGATCTTTTGTGTAAACTCCAGGTCAATCTATATTCAGTCAAGTTTCGTACAATGCTTGCTAGGTATTGGCCTATATATTTGTGTTGGTTAAGTAAAGTTCCAACCAACAATGAAGAAGTTCGGATCAACGGTTCTACGCACGGGTTCAAAACTAGAAACCCGTGTGAGTATAAACTAGATTTAATTAACATTCACATAAATTAATTTGAACAGGACCAATTTCGTGTAACAACATTGTAATACGATTAGAGCTTACAATGGTATATTTCCATGAACATATCTGTACACATTAGTGAATAATTTTACGAAATATTATCGAATAATGATTGACGTAAGCTAATTTTGGTTTTTGGTATGCTTTAGACAATGGGTAAGATTAGTGATTCTTTTGATTTAAAAAAAACGTGAATTTAAATATAGGTTTTTTTTTTTCAATCTATGTCGCCGGAGTGTCGTAATTAAATCGAGGATACTTTTAACCTCAAATGCCTTTGACCTGACTCCCTGGCAAGTAGCTGAAGCACTCGTATTGCAAAAAACAGTAAAAAGTGTTTCTAAATATTCTTAAACAGATAACCACCGATGCGATGGTGCCCTAGTAGTAAGGACCGCGCCTCACTGACGTGAGGTTCGTGGTTAAAATCCGGGCCCTCATATCTGGATTTTTTGAAAATATATGGTTGAGTTTGTGCCGTTAGCTCGGCGGTGGGGGAAAACACCGTGAGGAAACCTGCACATCGAGATAGTTTCTTACTTTTGGTCAGTTAGATCTGAATGTGTAACAATAATCCAATCTCTCTGGTTCCGCTCTATGGGTTACGATGGTCTGCTGGCTGTCGCTTCACTGGCCAAATCAACCAGACTTTCCAAATTCCGGATCATAGTCAAAGCGGACCCCGCACAGAAACGGTATAAACTCTATATGGATGAGATATCTAGGAGGATCCGATATCATCCATCCAGAGCTTATATTGATACTCATAACCACCCAGACCAGTTCAAAGAGACATGATGAATTGTTGTTCCCCTTATAGTACAGACTCATTAAAATTTTACTTTTTTATCAGCTTTTGTCAATTCTGTAAAACCACCTTGTAGGTTTTATTGACTGTATGATTAAAGGTAAGGTGAATTGCATGTGTGTGTGGTCTATTGCATTTTTTCGACTTGATTTTTAGTGTTTGTGTTTTATAATTTATTTTAGCCAAAGTTAATACCTAGTTTGCATTTACCACGATATTGGGATATTTATTTGAGCATGTTATATCGCTGCTTTGATTTTAATCTAAACGTTATTAGTATTGGCAATTATTGCGTAACATGAAATTATTAAATACTTTAACCCGCGGCTTCGCCTTCGTGGAATTTGGACATCAAAATCCGTTCAGTCCTGTCTGTGTGATTGACAATAATCAAGACTCCTGATTTATTTATACTATGGGAGCATTTAATTGGGATAGAAATAATCTTACCTAAGTATACCCTGCCTGTATACAAAATTTCATTGAAATCCGTTCAGTAGTTACAGCGTGATTGACGGACAAACATTCAAACAAAGACACTTTTACATTTATAATATTAGTGTACCTACATAAAATGTTATTGATAGTCGTTTTCAGCTAATAACTCATTATGTGGGTCAGCCTTCCAAACAGTGATCAAAAAGGAATCTCTTGGGATAGAGGTTAGTAGGTATATCGAGCTTTTGCCGAACCCGCCCATCTAAAATGCTGACCGCATACCGCGTGTGTAGCTGAATAATATGAATTTATATACGCCCTCGGAAAATGTGGTTGGAAAAATGGACAGCACAATGTTTTAAGGATGAAGGCGAGAGAAGCTAATGTCTTTATGTACGATTCATTTGTTTCAGTTAGGCATTCTTTTGGCTCATTAACTACGTTATTTTTGCTTCTGTCTGCTTAGATTCGCAGGTTAATCCCTATCAATATGAATTCGAATGAATTACAATACAAGTGAGGGTTTCTGTGTAGTCTGCCGCGTAAATGTGTCTGTGTGTGTGTTTTCTTGGGGTTAAGAAAACACACACACAAATTCACAAATACACACATACACACACACACACACACACACACACACACACACACACACACACACACACACACACACACACGCACACACACACACACACACACACACACACACACTACAACACACACACACACACAAACACATATAACACACATCCCAAGTCAGGCATAAATGCTGAGCTACCTACTTCCTATAACTTTTCTTTACCTATTTAATTGATTTTTGTACTAATAAATTGTTATTATGTATGTACGAGTATATGTAAGTAAAGCAAAAAAAATCATTATTACATTTTTCTTTTTTAAGTGAAATAGAATCCAAAATAGTATTACTATTGTAATATTAAAGTGATTGAAATTATATTGTTTGCCGGCTTGATCACTTACCTTGCGAAACACCGATTGGTGATTAAGTCCACTGACACGTAAATTTAGCGCAGGATCCAGAGATCCATTTGAAGTACTAATTCACAAAGGCAGCAGGTACGTACACCTTCACCATTCAATATGCATGGTTGGATATGGACTACGCAAATACCTATTTCGAATTCAAATTCCAAACGTCATCATATTGAATATGTAAGGGAATCCGTGTTTTAACGCGTACTTTTATTTTGATTTAAAAAATCACAGATATTTTTCAAGCGGCATTTAGCTCTAAAATTCCATGATGGAATCACTATGATGGATCGCGGTGAAAAAATATTTCTCTTTTTAAATCCAGGCTAATATAATGTAGTATCTGGAATCCTTAAATTAATGACTAGTTCGACAGCTTATTTACTATGGCAATTCTTTAAGATAATATCATTATATCCTTGTTTATAAATAAACCAATTCATTCAGGCCTCTACGTCTATGTCAGACGATTTATGGTGCAATTCTATGAAGACACCATTTTTGGTGGCTGAAAAGACCGATGCGAGAGCGGCATATTCTCCCACAGGCATGACACATGAATAAACCAATAGATAAAGTATAAATATTATTTGCTCGCAAAAAGAAAATTAGCAAGTTTTTAGAGCTAGTTTCATGTAAGGACGTTAATGTTTTTGTTTTTGGGCTTTGCTGGGAAATTTATAATTAATATTGAAATACATTTGAATATTTTACTAATGAAAATGTATGCTTATTCATTCATAACTTCATGCATCATTCAATAAGAGGGACGAATTTGTATAAAGCAAACACTCCGCGTCACGTAAATAAAAAGTGATCCAACTAAAAGTAAGCCCAGCTGCGTGTAAATATGCAAGCCCGTTGCCATGGCGACCTTCCATTACAGTATTTAGTTATATTTTTAGCGTATTAACACTTGAATAAATTAATGTCGTGCGTTGTTGTTAAAAGGTGTACAAAAAAGTGCCAATACAACACTACAAAAAAATGCCAATGAACTACTTTTCAAACTACCTGTAAGCTAGTACTTATAACATTATTTTCTGCTCTTTTTAAAACGTCACTAAACGTCATTTGCCGGTGACATTGACGTAACGCATACACATGTGGCACAAAAATGTGTCTTTACTTGGTCTTTACGTCTTAGTTCCGCGGTGTGGAGTCCTTACTTCTTTTTACTAGTGGAAAGGGAGAGCTTAGTCTAAATCGAACTGGACGGCGGAAGTACCCCCACATTACAGCAGACCACAGTAAAATAGCAACTGTTTCTCCTGATGAGTAAGGTCATCAGCACAGCTCACTTGGGGATGGTATGTTATCTTAAAGGAAGGAACCCATTTGCGAACCTCGTGCGGTTGTTGGAGTCTTTGGGAAGCGGTGATCACAGCTGGCACCTTCTTGTTCGTTTGCATCCCTATATTTTAAAATAAATACTTTTTGAGACCGTTAGTAATATGATAAATCTGCGTAATGACTATATTCTTCCTTTAGAACACAAAACAGTGGGCGTTTTAATGTGAACTTTTCTACCAAATGAGCCATCACTGTCGCTGTGGGTTGTTTTATGACGTTGTTGTATTAAATTACTATCTTGCTATAACTTAAAATAACCCTAAACGAGTGGGCAGATTGTCTGATACTCGATATTTGAAGATGTGTTAAGTGTCGACGATAGGGAGAGAGTGGACTGTATGATTAAAAGAAATATGATGAAATAAAATAGAAATATAATAATAAAATAAAACAACCAAACCAGAACGTACTTACAGCTAGGAAGGCGAGAGAAGAAGAGACAGATGTCAAACAGTGACATAATGTATAAACTTCTTATATGGCTTTCTAGCCAGCCTGTAGTCGACATGGGAGATAGTGGACTGTATAATTAAAAGAAATAGTATGAAATAAGATAAAATATAATAATAAAATAATACAACCAAACCAGAACGTACTTACAGCTAGGAAGGCGAGAGAAGAAGAGACAGATGTCAAAGAATGACAGAATGAATTAACTTCTTATATGGCTTTCTAGCCAGCCTGTAGTCGACATTAAGCATTCATCATTAAAGAAGATTTTAAATTAGATTTATGACAGTGTTGCTGTGCTGGATCTAGACCATTATCCAGATGAGACGTTGTGCCGGTAGTCACCACGCTGGGCTAGTGGATTTAGGAACGCATTACAATTTATGCTCATACTAGCGGCCGCCCGCGACTCCGTCCGCGTAGATTTCGGTTGCCAATAGCCTAAAGCCTTCCTCGTCAAGTGGAATATCCAATACAAAAATATCTTTACAAATCGAACCAGTAGTTCCTAAGGTAAGCGCGTTCAAACAAACAAACACACTCTTCAGCTTTATATATTAGTATAGCTGAAGAGTTTGTTTGTTTGTTTGAACGCGCTAATCTCAGAAACTACTGGTCAAATTTGAAAAAACAAAGCTTTAGGCTTTAGTATATACCTATGTGTGCGTAAACCGGAAACTACGCGGACGAAGTCGCGGGCGGCCGCTAGTAAACGATAAAAAACAGGGGACCGCTGATTCTCCCACCACAGGAAATGAGGTACTATTCTAGACCAGTACTACAGAAAGGAAAGGCAAATCTGACGGGCCCGTTGGTATATTGGTCAGAGACCCTGGCCACAAAACCAAGGTTCACGGATTCGAATCCCGCTAGGGGTAAATGTTTGTGTGATGAAAATCGACATTTGTACTCGAGTCGGGGATGTTTATAAAAAGTATTTAAGTATGTTTATCCGTTCCTTAGCACCCATTAGTACAAGCTTAGAATTTATTGTGAGCTAGTTCAAGGTATTTATTTATTAATTTAAATGAATCCCGTAAAACCCTTTACTGGCAGATAAAATTAAAAACATCCCACGTCTTTACTAGCTCTGTACATAATTTCTGGGAAATATAATTTTACACCTAAAATTTCCATGAACTCTAATAATAGTAATGAAAATAATCCCCCTATCCGTTTTCGGTAACTGCGTTAAATATTAAAATTAATCAGCTACACAGGTTGTAAACCGACTATAGTTCGGAGCTTCGTGCGCAAGCACAGATGCCCTCCCTATTCCCATACCCTCTTAGTTTGGTGGGACAGCAATCTGACACGACCGTAGGAGATCAGGTGCAGGATAGGAATAGTTTAATATGCTCTCCGACGAACGGATGTGTCATTACACCGCCAACTTCTAAACTAAAGGCTATATCTGAGTTATCCTACTAGTTTTCGGTCAAACCCAAGAATCTCTTTAAACTACGACTTCCGGAGGCAGTTATTAATAAAAATAATAATCCTCACTACGGAGGCAGTTATTGATAAAAATAGTATTCATTTTTTTAAAGCTCCGTCTCGTTTTTTAAGCTCCAAGGAGTTATCTCGAGGTCCTGGGCTCGACTCTGTAAAGTGTCGATATTTCACCAACCCGCATTTGGCCAGTGTGGTGATTCAGCCAAAACCTATCTTTGTAACGAATTTATGATTTCAAATGATGGACGCCTTTCCCGGCTATTGAACATTAATAGGCTGACACTTAACCTCTTTATATTTTTCATGATTTTGTTTACTAGTTGTCTAGATCTAACCCTTGTCAGTTATTATGTTAAGAATGGATACGTAAATAATTTAAATGGACGGGTTTGATACCCGTCACGACGTGTCAATGTGCCGTTGCGTTGAATGACCTCAATCTCAAACGAATAAGCAAATCGTTCAAATCGTTCACTTACCTCTTTGTTTTCAATTTGCATTGTGGTATTTCCCGAGTTTCTATTGATGTTTGACCCTTTGCTTACAACGCTAACTAATAAATTAACGTTTAAAATGTCAACGATAACAATTAGGAAGTCAATTAATTATAGAAAGCTCTATTGGTTATCTAATTACTTTCAACGGGTTTACAGTAATAACGAAGTTTAGTTTATAGTTATTAAATGTAATTCTATAATAATATCGCATAGCTCCAAACTTGAAGCATGAAGCTTATAATATTTTTTTTAATCTTTATATGTTGCATTAATAAACTTGTTTTTTTTTTGCGTTGGGTAATTCATTTACTCATAAACTTTGATGTTAGGTGACATATTATATAGGGTACTAGCGGCCGCCCGCGACTCCGTCCGCGTGGATTTCTTTTTTTCGAAATAAAAAGTAGCCTATGTTCTGTCTCAGGGTCTAAAGATTGTCTGTACCAAATTTCATCAAAATCGGTTGCGAGGTTTATGCGGGAAAGCGTAACAGACAGACAGACAGAGTTACTTTCGCATTTATAATATTAGTTGGGATGTAGGACTACCTAAAACGAGTAAATTGTCAGACGACCCACTAAAACCCCATGGGACCCCTAGTTGTAATGAGTACCAGTATACACTCTGCCGGTTATTTGAATACAGATACCGATAAAATTTGACTTGCCATAATAAACAAACAGTTTGATCTTGCAAGAAGAAATGTTACGTAATGTAATGTTAATGTAATGTCACGAATTTCCTGACATTAATAAAGACATTGATTGATGAACGATGCTAAAAATACACCACCGACGTGAGAGTAGAGTACACATATTTTTAATTCAAATGTAATCTTGTTTTCCGTTAACATTTTTTAACTGAGTTCTTGTGCCGTGTGATGTTACGGATACCCGTATCCGTATCCACGGATATTTGTTGGGATAAAATAATCCGTATTCGTATCCGCTCGCAGACCTTTTACGGATCTTTAAATAAAAAATAAATTAATAGCACTGACACACCAATTGCCTAGCCCCAAACTAAGCTCGAAGCTTGTACTATGGAAGCTAGGGAACGGAAAGAAATACTTAAATACGTTAAAAACATCCATGACTCGAGTACAAATGCCGATGTTCATCACACAAACATTTGCTACTACGCTGATCAGCGATGTGTGTGCGAACATCGCCGATCAGCGATGTGCGAACATCGCACATCGCTGATCAGCGTAGCCCTCCTTAAGCTTTGAGGACCCGCTTGGTGTAGTAGTCAAGGAGGGGACTGTTAGACCAACAGGTCGCGGGTTCGATTCCCGCACATGACAAACACGTGTGTGCATGAACTTGTCTTTTTGTCCTGGTCTGAGTGTTATATGTATCTATTTAAGTATATTTTTAATACCACTGTTGATTCTGTTACTTAGTTCGGGATCAGAGCAATGTATGTAATGTTGTGAATTATTTAAAATTTAACATTTACACAATGATACAAAATGTTGAGCGTTAATATAGACGTGTCGGGTTTAATAGGTACTAGTTATTTTTATTTGTAGTTGAAATGTCACTAAATTTAATTTTCTGCTCCCGGTGTCATACACATAGTACGCAATGGACCTTCCCTATTGTTCATTTAGCCTGAAGGCAAACCAGATGAGAAAATTTTAATCTAAAAGTCATTGTTGAGGAAGGGGTAATTTTAAACAACAAGAGAAGGTCAATTTGGCAATAATTAGGCGTTGTTTACATTTTCCGGTTTGAAAAGTAATTAATTTTGATTAATTTTGCATTGGATCTTGTCAATTGTGACCATTGGCTAGTGAAATAAGATGATTTATTAAATAAATTTCGAAGATTTTTTTAATTACTTGTACTTTAGGTTTATAAAAGAGATTTATAATGAAAGCCTGAGAAAGAATTAGTACATATATTTGTACGTTCATACATATGATACTAGGTCAAAATAACATATTAATGAAAAGCAGGAAGAAAGGCGCCATTATTTTTCTTACTCTAAATTGCAGAGAGGAGCACTTTCGCTTATATCAAATATCAATCAAATATATATATATATAATATATATATCTATACTTATAATAAATCTGTAGAGAGGTCAATTCTGTACATTAAATATTTTTCCAAAATAACTATCAGGGGGTGTTAAGTGATCGATACTGATACCAAAAATGCAATCAGTAAAATTTTTGTCTGTCTGTCTGTCTGTCTGTCTGTCTGTCTGTCTGTATGTTCCTTATAGAAACAAAAACTACTGGACGGATTTTGACGAAACTTGGTACCATTATTTTTCATACTCCTGGGCATATTATAGGATACTTTTCATCACGCTACAATCAACAGGAGTAGCGTAGTGAAGGGAAATGTGGGGAAAACGGGAGAATTTACTCCATTTCTTAAGCTTCAGTCGCGTGTGCAGTCTTAATGGTTAAAGTCACATAGAAATCATGTATGACGGAAATATTCTACATAAAATTTCCTAAAAAATATCCCCCAACAGCATATGTCTATCTTTTATGGTTGACTCACAATAACACGTGCAACTCAAGATCCAAATTGGTTTGAACGCGCTAAGCTCAGGAACTACTGGTTCGAATTGACAAAACATTTTGTGTCAGATAGTCCACTTACCACTTACCATTTGTCGAGGTAGGCTTTGAGCTATTGTATATTCCTTTATTTTATCATTGTAAATTTGTGCTAGCGAACTATTTAGTTCTAAAATGTGCCGATAGATGGCGCACCTCGCTAGAGGAGCGGCCGCGGATCTGAATCGCGGTGAACAGATGATTTCTCAAAGTTATGAGGTCTCCCTCCCACAGTTGTCCGGTTAAGCTGTTAAGGTAGCCTTCTGCAACCACTAGCGACGTCCGACCGAAAAAATAAAAAATGATAAGTGTTTTCCGTCACCTAATTTGACTATTATTTCTATCCTGAGTAATCAGTCCCATAAAAGTGTGCAAGTTGACTGCATGCATATAGACCGTTGTTTTATTCAGCTATTTATAGTAAGACTGTGTGCGGAAATCGTAGCCCATGCGGACGGAGTCGCTGGCGGCCGCTAGTAGTACATAAAATAAAACGGACATAGAATTTAGAATAAAGAAAAGGTAACCATGCAATTTTAATTAAATAAAATTAACTCAGTCAATATTTTTGTCAGATATAAAATCATTTAAACAATAATAACATTTTTTAATTAGGTAGTCAGCTAGTATATAATATATATATATATATAATATATATATATATTATATAATTATATATTATATTATCCCAACTAATCCCAACTAATATTATAAATGCGAAAGTAACTCTGTCTGTCTGTCTGTCTGTCTGTCTGTCTGTCTGTCTGTCTGTCTGTCTGTCTGTCTGTTACGCTTTCCCGCTTAAACCTCGCAACCGATTTTGATGAAATTTGGTACAGACAATCTTTAGACCCTGAGACAGAACATAGGCTACTTTTTGACCCATTCCAACCCCCCACTTCCCCGAAATGAGGGGGTGGAAGTTTGTATGGAAAATCTAAACTACTTGAGTTAGACGCTTGAAATTTGGCATGCAGGTCCCTTAGTAAACTTGATGCTTAGTTGCAAAAGGATATTGCAAAATTCCCACGGGAACGGGTGTTAGCGGGAAAAAACATACGTATAATGAAAACCGACATCCACGCGGACGAAGTCGCGGGCGGCCGCTAGTATTATATATTATATTATTATTATTATTATATATATTATATTATATTATTATATTATATATTATATCCCAACTAATATTATAAATGCGAAAGTAACTCTGTCTATCTGTCTGTCTGTCTGTCTGTCTGTCTGTCTGTTACGCTTTCCCGCTTAAACCTCGCAACCGATTTTGATGAAATTTGGTACAGACAATCTTTAGACCCTGAGACAGAACATAGGCTACTTTTTGACCCATTCCAACCCCCCACTTCCCCGAAATGAGGGGGTGGAAGTTTGTATGGAAAATCTAAACTACTTGAGTTAGACGCTTGAAATTCGGCATGCAGGTCCCTTAGTAAACTTGATGCTTAGTTCCAAAAGGATATTGCAAAATTCCCACGGGAACGGGAGTTAGCGGGAAAAAACATTCGTATAATGAAAACCGACATCCACGCTGACGAAGTCGCGGGCGGCCGCTAGTATCAAATATGGCGCACTTTAATAGGTGTGGCAAAAATACACTCATACGTGACATAAGGAGCATCTATGGTATTCATTAATCTGAGCATTGAGTTGACTCCCTATACCTTTTGGAACATTTACTATATCTATGGTCCGCTCACTCTTGTGATATTAACTTTGAGTCAATGGATAAAATCGCTTTACCTACTACGGTCTGACCTGAAATCCGAAAAAAACAAGCCTGAATACAATTTAATTCTGACAATTCAAATGTACTGGTATTTCAATATTGTAGGGACACGTTTAGACGGGCCCTTGACATTGACATTTGACATCACAAATAGTGATGTGAAGTCCATTTATTCTCGAAAGAAATATCAAAATCTTTAATGTTTGTTGTAGTTAGTACAATCAGGGACATAAAGGTTTGCTATATATATTTTTTAACATCATCATAAATGTTATTCTTATTACTTATATTGAATTGTCATAAAGTGGTCGCTGTGTCCGAAATCAATTGGGAAGGCATCATCATCATCAAATGTTATTCATTAGTGCACTTCTAAGTTTTTTTTACGTAACTTCAATTTATTACAATTATAGAAAAGTGGTTGGCGGCGATGGTGAGCGGATTGCTTGCTCTTAAATCTTTTAAACTATGAAATACGTTGGTTATAAAAAGAAAACAACGCTGATTTATTCTGAAAGCAGCTAAAAGAATGAGGGGTAAAGCACCAAAAATTATTTCAACACATAAAAAGTACCTAAATGTTTTGTAGACAATTCAATGAATATAAATAAACAATATTGTTGTGTTGTTAGGCAAATACAACCAAATACGTAATAGTAATTATTCAAAGAAAGATAGATGAAATTTTAACTGAGCTTTACACTTTATATTTATAGCACTTTCGTGGAATTAATGTCTCTCTGTAATTTGTTCTTCCTTACTTTAAGCTGCTTCAGTTATTAAATGTTCATTGTTTAAGATATAATTTGCTTTGTGAATAACTTTTGTCCTTGGCTTAAAGAGATCGAGGTCAAGTTTTTCTTTTGACTACCGACAGAACCCTACTTCACGCGTGGGTATAAAGCTCTCATAATAATAATAATTTTGCCGTTACATAAAATTATTTTTGAAGGACTAAAATTGCGGTTAAATTATAAGTAGGTATTTATAGGAAAGCCCGACATGTAGATTACGGAATGACTGAAATGAATTAATTTATTCAGCAATTTGATTCACTAAGTCAATTCTATTACAATACTTCCCCCAAATTAATTTGCTTAGTTTCAGATAGGCCGCCGCGTTATGTGGACAAGCTATATCGACAGCCCAGTAGCGGGTGTGATTTAAAAATTAGACATGCCCCGACGCCAGAAAACTGTGGCTTTATTTTGCTCAAAATGACGTACATCACAACCTCCTGTCACTGGGATAAGAAGCTATAGTCATTTAGTTACAATTTTAGAACGGGTTGAAATATTGTGAAGGCTTTTAAATATTTAGCAGCATGCAAATGTGCAAAAATCGTAATTGCAAAAAAAACTTCAATAAAAACAGTAAAAACATTATGCAATTATAACTCCTCAACTCAGATTGTGACATCATACCTAGAAACGAGTCTGAAGATCTAATTCTAACGCTTTTAATCTTTAATACGAGTAGGTGTCATAGAACATTTCCTCGTTATACAAATCACACGTGTTATTAAATTCATATTAAAAAGTGAAGCTTACGCTAAGCGGTGCAAACACGTTCAAATTAGAAAAACATAATGTCAAAAGCATGGTTAAAAGACTTGAATGCTTCTTAAACAGTAAGAGTGATAAATTATGTAGAAATCTTGTTCAAACGAGCTTTGCGCGTGGGATTAAAACACAAAGCACTGAAAAGGCGAATAAATTTATCTGACAAGGTGAAAATGAGAACATTATTTATTTATAATTAACGAAAGAATACTAATTCGTCTGTCTAAGTTGGACTAGTGTAACAAGATATTATAAAACACTTACTTAAATAAATAAAAGAGATGTCCCATCCCAGGCCCGCACCATGTACGTGGTACCAAAAAATCGGTAAAATATTGCTATTTCCATTAAAAATACAATAAAACATTTTTGGTCCGTAGTTTAGTGGCTTAAAAATAAAATCAAATTCATAATTGTTCACTTTACTTCGTAAAAATGGCATCTGTAATTTTTTTCTTTACTGGGATTTACAGCTTTGACCCCAGCCTTTTTCGGTCGTTTGTAACCTAAAAATATAAATACTTTGTGAAATAAACTGCATACTGTCAAAACAAAAATAAACTGACGGATAAATGACATAAACGTCATTCAAGTTTGAAAGATGCGTCCCAATATATGTATATTACTTTACTCTATGATGCGTCCTCCGCCATATTGTACTGAGTTGCAATATTGTGGTTTAATTTATTGTTTCTGCCAAAAAACTTAGGTTTTCCATAAGAATTGGAGTAATTAAAACTGTAGTACACTTATTCGCCTATATTTAGGTATAGCGTACATGGTCCAGGCCGAGGCTTCATACATTTCTGGGACATCTCTTTTCTTGGACTAAAATACCAATCGACTATCTCCAAAATAAGCTTGAAGATTGTACAATCAGCGCCTGATAGATAGCGTCAATCACTTTTTTGGACAATTCGGTATTTGACTGACAATTCAAATCACCAACTTTTTTTAAATGTCAAAAACGTAACCTTGTAGGGAAAAATGTATGAAATATTGAATCGTGACGTCACAATTGTGTCAAATCAATACTCTTTTAACTTCAATTAGCTGTAATAATTTGTTAAAAGCTCAATGGTAACAGTGAGTTAAAAAATTGTGGATAATTTTTGATTTCGTCTTTAATCTTAGAATGTCATAATTTATTTCGTATGCAGTCAAATACTCAATTTGAATGTTTCGATACCAGCGGCGCGATGACTATCGCCGATCTACATACTGTGACGTTTTGAATGTGCCGCCTTTTTTAAAGGAATATAATGTTGTCAACAATATGAAAACTTTGTTTTTTCCTATCTAATTATCTGTCGCATTCCATAAAGGACATACATTTGTAACTCATGAGACTTAATAAGAAATGCTGTTCACTCACAAACGTAGTTTTGTGTGGGCACTAACCACAATTAAGTCAATATGTTGTGCGTAAAGATTCTCATAGACTTAGTTCTTATTATAAACAGGTTCCCAGGAGTCCCTTAGCTGTCTTCGTTATTTATCAATAACTCACCAGAAAACTGTGTGTGCATTAGTTTTAATGACGTGGCACATGTTGGTTACTAAAGTTACTACGCGATGTAAAGCGTCCATCGCTTTACATTACAGGCCCTATATCAGAGCGCAAATCCAACCAGGACATATCTAATGATTTAAAGTGGTCTAATTAAAACTTCAGAGTAGGTCTTAAAATACTTAAGAAGTTACTTTAGTGGTATTATAAATACACTGGCGTGTTTTTTCATCCTGTAATCGCGTTAAATGAATTCAAGAACCTTGATTCATGTTTTGATATAACAAAGTAGTATGATTTAAATTGTACAAGAATGTTTCTTTGAGAGCATAACTCGACATGGTTGGAATGTTTCCGCAACACTCTTTGAGGAGAAACAAAAAGTTTGACATCGTCATTATGGTGAACGTAACGAACTTAAGCACAGTGAAGCCGCAAATATCTGTTTTCATCTATTTCCATGCACACTGTATAACACAGAGTAATTTATTAGTATTCTACAATAGCTCTTACAAGGGAAGTTTTGAATGAAAACTTGCGTAAAAGATGTTTGTAACAGGAGTCGACTTTTCGCATAGTTTGACATTGTCATTATGGTGAACGTAACGATCAAATATCTGTTTTCTTTTTAGGGTTCCGTTGCCAAAATGGCAAAAAAACGGAACCCTTATAGATTCGTCATGTCTGTCTGTCTGTCTGTCTGTCTGTCCGCCAGTCTGTCACAGCCATTTTTATCCGAAACTATAAGTACTATACTGTTGAAACTTAGTGAGTCGATGTATTCTGTGAACCGCAACAAGGTTTTCACACGAAAATAAAAAATAAAAAAATGTGGGGGTCCCCATAGTCAGAACTGAAACTAAAATATTTTTTTTCATTGAACATATACGTGTGGGGTATCTATGGATAGGTCTTTAAAAATTATATTAAGGTTTCTAAGATCACTTTTTTCTAAAGTGAATACTTTGCGTGACAGACTCTCCCAAAGTGGAAAAAAGTGTGTCCCCCCCTCTAACTTCTAAAATAAGAGGATGATTAAACTGAAATAGTTATATAATGAACATTATTATAAAAACTACCAACGAAAATTGGTTCGAACGAAATCTCAGTAGTTTTTTTTAATACGAGTACGTCAAAAATTGTATTTGTACGGAACCCTCAGTGCGGGAGTCCGACTCGCACTTGGCCAATTTTTTTTTTATGTCAGAGGCGGCAAACGAGCTAGCGGCCGCCTGATGGTAAGCAATCACCGCCGCCCATGGACATTGGACATCCGCGACTCCAGAGTTATCGTTGATGTGTTGCCGGCCTTGTAAAAGGTGTGGGCGTCCGGCACACATCACAAACCATACAAAACACAATAGTAAATACTACTATTTCCACGCACACTGTATTACACAAAGTAATTTATTAGTCGTCTACAATAGCTCTTACAAGAGAAGTGTTGAATGAAAGCTTGCGTAAACAGATGTATGTAAGAGCCGAACTTTTCGCATAATGTCGATTGACAGAAAATCATTTGATTGCAAATTGATGTTTGATATTATGCAATTTAGCATAACACTGATGTAGCACAATTTAAATAGCATTACTATCTATACATCTTATCATGAAGAATAATGACTAAAATCCCTAATTTACTTAATTATACCATAATGTTTGGTCGTCTTAAAATCCCTTATAATTATATATTATCATAATTATGCTATATATATATTCATAATTATGCCCAACTTTATAATTTGGCAATAGGTTTTTCACCTATCATAATATTATAGGTAGTTCTAAAATTGTTAGCCATACTTCTTATGTTTCTAACTCAGAGAAATCTCTGATTCTGTACTGGTTAAATTATTTAATCTTAATCAAATTATCATCTAGATTTGAATAATCCGAAGCTGCGGTGGTTACCGTAAACCATCTGCGACGATACCGACTTGTGGAACCGCCAGAGCCCGTAACAGAACGAATGTATGCTAAAGAAATTGCACTTTAGAAAACTAGCGAATAAGAAGATACTGAATATTGTGATCATTATGCTTTAAAAAATATGCATAAAGATATTATTCGGTGTGATCATTCTGCTTTGCATATAAAGTAAGCATAAATGCTTTCAAAATAAAATTATGCTTAACCTTATGCGTTTAAAAATGTATGCCTTTTAATTCTTAAGACGTACAAATTTAGCCTTTACTATATAAAGACTTTTAATATTATGCATCGCGATAATATGCAACATGATGATTTAAGGTATTAAAATCTTTAATTAATGTAATTGGTCTTTTGTACCGTTTTAAATAAATAAATAAATGATATTATGACAATCAACTTTAAGCTTAAAATTAATTAACCGGTTGTAATTCTATTACGTAATGATAGTGAAGTGTTGAGTAACAATTTAGAAGTTACTAATAATAACTAGAAAGTCTGGGAAATGGTGTAAGCGTTATTTGGCATTGGCTCCCACTTGGCATTGATATGTAAATATGAGTACTTAACTTCACTTATGAAAACAATTTGGTAAAATAGTTCTACCCTGTTTCAAGTGATATTTTTATGTACCTACGGCTAAGGGATAAGGGAAAAAATTATAAAAATCCTTGGCTAAACGCACCAACTGCCTAGCCCCAAACTAAGCGCGAAGCTTTTAACACTAAAACCGGGACAAACAAACATGTCATGCACACAAATCAAACATGTTCATGCACACAAATAGGGACAAATATTTGTGTGCATGAACATGTCAGCGACCTCTTCGACAAATAGTCAACTCTTGACCACTACACAACCGTATCGTCGATATTCCGATTTTCCGGGTATGGCCGGCAGCGTTTTCTGCGTACCGCTTACTAACTTCGGTCAACACTGTAGGCTATGGGCCACTATATTTAGAAATAAATACAAAATAAGAAACAGATACAGACTTGCTTTAATGTAAATATTTTACAGTCGTAAACAAAATAAAAGTGACATACGTCTAAAGAAAATTCAAAAACTTTAACAGCCAGTGCTTGCATAACAACCAAATAGGTGTATTATCTAACAAACACCCTCTTACTACAACGTGGTGAAAACACTACGACTTTGTACGTTTATGGCCAGTTATGTATGGAGTTTATTAGAGATGAGAGCGTTAGCGAAGCGTGAGATGATTATTTATTCTCATTTAAAATTCAATTTTTTTTATGAATTATCGTACTGTCTTATTTTCCGTTCCACGTTATTCTTTAATTTTTAGATAGGTTTTTTTGTTGACATTTTATTAAGCGCTATTTGCGTCCTCCACAGTGCGACAACTTATCTTTTTAATCTGTTAAACATAATTTGTAACACAATTACTGTAAGTTGACCTTAGAACTGTCCTAGCGCATTGCAACAACAACAGCGTCAGAACACAATTACACAACCCTATTTACATTATACATTTATCAGATTAACTGGGTGTGGATCCGAACCCAAAGCCCCATGTCGTGTCTGCATACTAATGGCGAAGTGTTAGTCGAATGACTACGTAATTCTGAACGGATGACGTAAAATATTACGTAACTCTAACTAAACAGATTCTAAAATTCTTTGTCATTTCATTTCTTTTGTGCATAGAATGTCTTAGGTGATGTCACTGGATCTTTAGCCGTCAATCTCTTGGATTCTCAATTGAATCATACAAACAAGCGCAAAATAAGTTGATAATAATATGCGATGTTTATCTGAATAACTTCAAAAACTTAGTATTAATTTGATATATCTCTATCATTTCACTAAGCACCACGACCAGTAAAGTTTTTCCAAGTTACTCTTAATAATAAATTAGACAGACAGGTTTTATGATGTTGCCAAAAACTGTAATGTAATAAAAATAGGAAAGTATTTATCTTTAAGATCAAAACGCGGACTTAATGACAAATGGCATTTTGTACCAACTGTAGTATTATTGGTTGTTTACAAACAAGTAAGGAAATCACCTACGAGTATTATGTTCCTCTTAATGTGTGTTAACGTGAAATGTTAAAAACGAATCGAAACATACAAAAAATAATCCTCCTTTTCGCTGTTATTTTAAACTAGCGGCCGCCTGGTACTTTGTTCGCGCGGATTTTGGTTTATCCCGTGGGAGCAATTATTAGGAATAAAAAGTATTTTATCACCTAAGTCAGCCGTTTAATTTTATCAAAATCCGTCTGAAAGTTTCAGCGTGATTGACGGACAAACATCCAAACAAACAAACTTTCACATTTATAATATTAACCTAACCTAAACCTAAACCTATGATAGGTACATATATTCCCCTTAATGTGTGTTAATGTGAAAGGTCATAAGCGAATCAATACATACAAGAATTAATGCTCCTTTTCGATGTTTCTATAACTTAAACATCCAAACCAAATGTTTAGACTTTTTGCACTATTTAGTAGATGGTTTATGAAGAGTTTAGTTCAGTTAGATCTGAATGTGTAACCACGATCCTACCGTCTAGTTCCCCTCTATGGGTTACGAAGGTCTGTCGTGGATGGCAGTCGCTTCACTGTAATAACCAGACTTGCAAATTCCTGGATCATGATCAAAGCGGACCCCGTATAGAAACGGGATAAAGAAGGGTGTATGTAGAGTTTGCACACAATCAGGCGAGTGGTCTTTAAATTGATATAGTTAAAAGTTTTTCTTTGTTTCAGTGTCACCAACATCTTCCTGGTGAATCTATCTGCTGCAGATCTATTGGTGACGGGTGTGTGTATGCCGATACAGCTAAGCAAAGCCATCACACTGGTGTGGTTTTATGGAGAGACCGTTTGCAAAATCGTCAATTATATTCAAGGTGAGATAAAGTTAGTTTAGCATGTTAAAACCCTTTTTTTTCTCGCAAGGAAACGCAGTGACGCAACTTAACTTCAGACTAGCTAAACCTGCAGCCGTGTGTTGGGCTCGGGACTTTGTCCCACTACCAACTAAAACCCTGCGGTTTCCTTCTCACCCGTGTGGTGGGAGGTCGGACGACAGTTGCTCCAATGTTATAACCAGCCTGATCAATTCAGGATCTAAGTCGTAGTGTATCCTGGGCTCCGAGGCAACGGCCGAGGACGCAACCGGGGGAGACGGTAGGATGTTAATATGCTAAAGTTAGTTAAGCTCGTTTTAACGTAATATTTAATAACATCCAACCCCGGTTTCGCACGAAACTTACTCGTATATATTGTTTCGTGCAATCCTACTTAATTAAGTCACGGTGGACGGAAACTCATCATCATAGTTAGCATGTCAGTTCCTCTAGAAGGGGGTTATATTGCATTGCTCATGGTTATCACTGTGGGTAGCTGGTTTGGTGACCGCAGTATTAGTAATAGACTTTCATAAAGTAGGTATATTTGATTTTGAGGAGCTCAATGGCGCAGTAATCAGCGCGTTTGGCGTGCGATTGCAAAGCTAAGCAACTTTCTCAGAAGACAGCCATCGGATGGGTAGCTGAAAAATGTCGTCTTGAACTTCTCCGTGCTTCGGAAGGCAAGTTAAGCTGTTGGTCCTGCGCCTGATCTCTCTACGGACGTACCAGATTGCTGTACCACCGAACTATAAGAGATAATATATCCTGCGTACCTGTGCTTGCAAACTCACTTGTGCACTAAAATATATCCTGCGAGCCTGCCTGATCGTTAAGACCGGCCGCCAAGGTCGAACTAGATTAATGTAGGGCGACACCCACGGGACTTTCTATCTATCTAACTAATTTAAAATTTTGCAGTAGATGTAATTAGTTATCCATCCGAATTCCGATCAAGCTTCATTTCACTGCGCTGTACTCTTACCGACCTTTTTACCGCATACACGGAAACTATTACTAGAACAATTTGTCACTGTCGTTTTTTCACGTGTAATATATTTGCGCACATTCATTCATTCATTTTGACCGATTTTCAAGGGTGAAGTGCTATTTTATCACGCTCTGAATGCGTTAAGATAAAAAATAGTCGCTCTTTATAGCGTTTATGTATCATTTAACGTATAATAGCTGATCCCTTTTAAAGTTAGCAATGCTTTTTGAAGGGACAGTTTACAATATTTATATTGAAGATGGACGGTTACAATCTATTTAGAATATATATATATATATTATACGTGTTTGTGAATGGGTATACTATTAAACACAAGCAATACCAACGTCTATATTTAATTAACATCGTTTTAATTATCTAAACTAATATTATAAACAGGAAAACTTTGTTTGATCGGTTTTATTCAATATGCTCAAAAACTACCGAAACGATTTTAAAAAAATCTTTCACCATTAGAAAGCTACATCATTAACAAATAACTATATTTAGTTTTCAAAGAATTTGTTTGAAAATGACATGTTAAGTGCCCGTGCAAATCCGGGACGAGCCACTAGTAAACATAATAAATGGGTACTTTCAACTGTCATCACTTTAAGGTGTAATGTACTAAGAATGTATGCGTAGTACGTAGCAGGGATGTTTCCTTTTGAGCTTTGTCGTGTTACGGAGTTCCTGAAACTTGATATTGTGACGTCTACAGAGTACGGTATGAAATAAATATAGTCTAAGATCCCTCGATACAACGACCTTCATCGGATGAAACATATTTTATACACAATTTGATATGTCAATAATTATATTGCAAATGGGTTGCCTGTTTCAATCCAAGATATAAAAAAAATCCAAGATATAATCCAAGATATAAAAAAATATATTATGATATACTCGGTGGTAAAGGGATCACTGCAAAAAATCATTCCTTAATTATGGTTGCTTTGAAAAGTGAAATATGGCCGCGATGAAAAAGGGTGTGCGTGCAAATGACAAAGATAACGATTGGATATGGTGTGTATCATTTTGGATTAATGAATTACTAAACTGTATTTGATTTTATTTTTAAATATTTAAGTACTAATTAATCATACCCTTTTTTTTTGCGCAGGGAAGCACTTTGACGTGCCGTAACTGCAGGCTAGCTACACCTGCAGTCGTGTGTAGGGCTCGGGACTTTGTCCCACTACCTACTAAAACCCTGCGGTTTCCTTATCACCCGTGATGGGAGGGACTGGTTCTCGTGCTCGGCGGGTGCCTGGCAAATGCCCAGTCCGTTCCCGGGTATTCCCTGACCTAGAAGAGCAGGCCAGGAGGGGAGTAAAATTTAGTAGGTCACCCATATGCAATATAATTATTGACATGTTAAGTTATGTATTAAATTTTAATGTATTTCATCGATTGGGCATCTCGATGAAGGATCTTGGACTCATATTGAAAAATCTGTTTCAAAATTTCCTTGCAAGTTACATGCATGACTTTTTGTTTTCAATAATGTTTGCGTTATTGTTATTTTTATCTGAATTGTTCTCAAACTACAACAAACTAGACGGCTGAATTTTTGATAGCAGCTATAAGTTATATTCTTAAACTTTTTACTATTAAGTTTCATTCTGATCTTTGATTTATTAACATATTCGAGCAGCGCTTCATTATAAAACTTGATAAAAATATTTGCTGCAGATATATACATTTCTTCTAAAAATTCGTAACAAACTCTTCGAAAGATAGAACATTTTCAACTAATGTAAATACTTTAACTTAGGAGAACCTTTTTTCAAGTTCTAACAATCTTCGATAAAGGTACCTGAGAATAAATTTTGTTTATGGAATGAGTAAAATTTTCCAGTAAAAGATAATATTCCAAATTCTACGGCCGACTTTTTATTCAACTTGGAATGTCTTGTTTGTTATATTTAAAATCTGCATGAATAATGTAAACAAAATATCATTAAGGTAAAATCCTTCAAGGGTTAAATGCGCAAAAGCTTATAAAGGGGAAGTTAGGAGGAAGTTGTATCATAAAATAAGAGTTTAATGCGGATTTGTATTTACTGGCCTTCAGCCTGAGTATTTATACGCATAGATTCCGGTATCCGTGGGAACCTAATCAATTCCGTAATATTTAAAAAATAACAAAAAAATTAACATTAAATACGAAAGGCCTGTTGTTCGAGTGGTCAGAAACCCTGGCTACAAAAACAAAGGTCGTGGGTTCGAATCCCGCTAGGGGCAAATGTTTGTGTGATGAACATCGGCATTTGTACTCGAGTCATGGATGTTTATAAACGTATTTAAGTATATCTATCCGTTCCAGCATCCATAGTACAAGCTTCGAGCTTAGTTTGGGGCTAGGCAATTGGTGTGGTTTTCAAAGGCAAGTTTTTTTAAAATGTTTTCTTAGGTTTACGCGCCTGTTACTCATGAAATAAAACGGATTTAAACGGATTATAATCACTGTTTATTTTTAAACTACATAATTATAGGATAACCCATCGTTTCATCTATTCTATTCTATTCTATTCAGCTACTTGTGAGCAGCCGTGATCACGGAATGACTGCGAAATGAACGTAATGAATGGTGGAAGTGAAGATGAAGGCGCTTAGATATTCAGTGAAGGGTAGATTTGTAAATAAATAAATTAATAAATAAATTCATCAGACTAACACACCATTTGCCTAGCCCCAAACTAAGCTCCAAGCTTGTACTATGGATGCTAGGAAACGGATAGACTTACTTAAACACATTTATAAACATCCATGACTCGAGCCTATGTTCATCACATAAACATTTGCCCCTAGCAGGATTCGAACCCGCGACCTTTGGTTTTTTAGCCGGAGTCTCTAGCCACTCGACCAACGGGCCTGTCGGGCTTGTTATAATGTAACTGTCAAGTGACGCATAAGACCTTAGTCAGTTCGTGACCATGGCCGCTGAAAAGTGTTCAAACTTCGGGTTTTAACTTTAGCAATTACGTATAGTTTTAACTAGCGGCCCGCGACTCCGTCCGCGTGGATTTCGGTTTCCAATAGCATAAAGCCTTCCAGGTCAAATGGACTATCAGATACAAAAAGGATTTTTCAAATCGAACCAGAAGTTCCTGCGATTAGCGCGTTCAAACAAATAAACAAACAGACTCTTTCAGGTTAATTTTATTAGTAAAGAGAAAATAAAAATTCAAGTTTTGTTCTAGCTATGAGCAACACCAAAATTTATGATTTGTTTTCTATTTTTATGTGAAAATCTTAATTAGATTCACAGAATACTTTTACTTACTAAATTCCAACAGTATACTGCTGATAGTTTCGGAAAAAAGTGGCTGTGACCTGCTGGCGGACAGACAGACAGACAGACATGTCAAATCTGTAAGGGTTCCGTTTTTAACCAATTGGCTACGGAACCCTAAAAACGCGACCGAAGTTCATCTGATGTTAATTTTCTATACAACATTACGAGACGTATTTTCGGCACAGTGTGTCATTCTCCATTTAAAATACACTAGCGGCCGCCCGCGACTCCGTCCGCGTGGATTTCGATTTCCAATAGCCTAAAGCCTTCCTTGTCAAATGGACTATCCAACACAAAAATATTTTTTCAAATCGGACCAGTAGTTCCTGAGATTAGCGCGTTCAAACAAACAAAGATACAAATAAACAAACAAACATACAAATAAACTCTTCAGCTTTATTATATTAGTATAGATTACGGGCGAAATCCCGTCAGTGGCGTTTTTTCAGCCTACTAGTTCCTGTATAATAATCTGGTGATTCTGTTTGATAACCGCATTTAATTACAGATGATTCAATCTCCATCTAATATTTTGTTAAGCATTCGGTGGCAACAACCCTTGAACCGCATAGTTCATTTCAAGGTTGAAATAGTTGCTTAGTAATAATTTAATAATTGAACCGCCTATAAATCATACTATTATCATAATAAATGTGAAAGTTTATTTGTTGGGATGATTGTCTGTCAATCACGCTGAAACTACTGAACGAATTTTGATGAAATTCAGTATACAGGCAAGGTAAAGGCTGACTTAGTGATAGGATTCCGAGTAAATAGATTTTGTAAGTTAGATGTTACAAAACATATTTTGGATGGTGATATGCTCCTTAGTCCAAATGTACAGCTACAATAAAATTAATCAGACTATTAAATAAACTACTAAGGCAAAACAAAAAGATCAATAATTTATTTAAAAAAAATAGCCACTTTACATTTGTCAGAAAAAAATGTTTTAAATCTTTATTGTATGTGCTTACTACAGATGTATTTTTTCTGTCGGTTATTTATCAATGTGTCCAGTCCAAAGTTAGGGAGAGCATTAAATATTCAGGGTGGAATTTCGAAATGGGCATTGAAGTGAAGGTGCAGTAACCGTTACAGTTACGAGATAACGTTGTAAGGCAAACATCCGTAACTTTTTGAGATCGATTTGTATTCACAAATTTTGGCAAAAAAAGTTACAAAGCAAGAAAATATGCTGTAATAGGCAACATTTTTTATTCGTACCTATCAAACCTATGTCATGTTAGGATCAAAATACTCTATGGGACTCTTCAAATCTTGGAATTCCAGCCGGTACAAGAAGAAGAAAAATCGTGAAAGCTCAGTAGTGATTTCTTTCTACCAAGTGATCGTCATGTTCGTTTGTAATAAAACCGATAATTACCGAGGATCTTAGTGACCTTAATGAATTTTATGTCAGCTGCCAGAAAATAACATTTCGGGAGACATAAAAAGAATCCATAAACTAGTTATTAGTGTACTTAAATGTGTTTGTCATCTTATTTGTACTAAGAACTAGGCCTTGCAAACTATCAACATTCAGGATTCCGAAAGAAATAAACATTTCTTAGAATACTTGGTCGGGAGAGATAAATAATTGTATAAACATGTGACAGATCCCTGACGTGCTGTCGATGAAAAGAAAAGAATTATTCGAACACAAAACACAGGAACCGCCGCCGGGTGTTGCGTCTTAACTAATGCTAGCGGCCGCCCGCGACTTCTCCCGCGTGGATTTCGGTTACCGCACACATAGTGATAGACTAAAGCATAAAACCTTCCTCGACGTATGGACTATGCAACACAAAAAGAGTTTTAAAATCGGACTAGTAGCTCCTGAGTTCCGCGTATTTTAACACACAAACAAACTATTCAGATTTATTATATACTAGCGGCTCGCCCCGGCTTCGCCCGTGGTACTTGTCCACTATTTAATGGATGATATTATACATAAAAACCTTCCTCATGAGTTACTCTATCTATAAAAAAAACCGCATCAAAATCCGTTGCGTAGTTTTGAAGATTTAAGCGTTCATAGGGACATACAACACACATAGGGACAGAAAAAGCGACTTTGTTTTATACTATGTAGTGAAGTGTAGTCAAAAGCTAAATCACATTTCGGGCGCGAATCAGGATCGCGTATCAGATCAGATTAGCTGTGAGTAACGTTCTTACGATGAGTCTTGTAGAGGTATTGTTTAGTTTTGTTGAAATTGCGTACGAAGCTGAGCCTATCTCGGAGCTCGGAATAATATTTAAACTAAAATATGACGCAGTAAAAAGTATGAGCCTATTAATGTCCCACTGCAGGGCAAAGGCCTCCATCATTTGAAATCATGTTTTCGTTACAAAGATGGGTTGGGACGCAGTAAGTTGTAATGTTTAAATTTAAAAAAAAAAATTGTAATAGGAAGTTTTAATTTATTTACTAGACTTCCGCCTGCGGTTTCACAAGCGCTCAATTTATTTTTTCATATATCCCCCCTTTCCCCCTTATTTCCGGGATCAAAAGTACCCTATGTTCCCCGGGTATAGTGTATCTAGCCAACAGTGAACGAACTATTCAAATCGGTCAAGAAGTTTTTTAGTTTATTCGTCATACAGAAAAATACAAATCTTTTCTCTTTATAATATTAGTGTAGATGTAGATTATAATATTAGTGTAGACTAGCGGCCACCCAAGACTTCGTTATACATAGTGTTATACTATAGTTTAAAGCCTTCCACGACATTGGACTATCCAACACATAAAGATTTTTCAATTTTTTTGCGACAAAGGACCGGGTCCCTGTGCACCCGTGATCCCGAAAAAGTACATACATAATAATATTATTATTAATACATATTAAGTCAAGGTTAATACCATGCTTGCACCAATATCCAGATAAAACTTTATTAGTGCATGTTTTAAATAAAATGAAATGATTAAATATGTATGTATTATCCTGATATAATATAACTAGCGGCCGCCCGTGACTCATCTCATCCCCGTGGATTTCGGGTTCCGCACACATAGTGTTATACTCGTACTATAGCTTAAAGCCCTCCTCGACGAACGGGCTATCAAACATAAAAAATATTTTTTCAATTCGAATCAGTTGTTCCTGAGACAAGTGTGCTCAAACAAACAAACAGTATCTTAAGATTTATCATATTAGTATAGTATATAATAATTTAATATTACTGCAATATAACAGTGCGGCAGAATATTACATCGTACCATGATAGTATTATTGAATTTGTATTTAATAATTATAAAAACTGATAAATAAGGTAGATTTAATCAAGTGTAAAACCTTACAGTAATAGAGAGATTGCCCGCTTTTATTAAAACCAGTTAAAAAATATGGCAACACCGACCCCTATGTTTTATCGTTCACTATTCTGCTATCACCAACTCACCGTGATGGCTAAAACCTCCCATTTTAGGCGATTATTTTTAATTCAAGGTGAACAAAATAGAACGAAAGGGTTACCACATAGTAAATGTAATAGAGCTTTGTGGAACCTTCAGTCGAATGAGCCGCTCGTCTGGGGAAGTACCTCCACCTTAAAGGAGACTACAGTGAAGTAGCACTTCGTAATTGTTGTGGTGATGCGTAAAATCGCCACATTTCCTGAGCAGTTGGGGAGGGTTAAGGGTTTTTTAGGACAGCAGACTGAGTGCTGATACGGCTGTAAAAGGATCAGGCGCAAGACCAACGGCATAACGTACTTTCCGAAGCACGAGAATTTAGAAAGCGTGATGATTAAGCCAAAACTCGTTTTTGTAACGAACGCATGATTTAAAATGATGGAGGCCCTGCAATGGAAGTTGGGACATTAATAGGCTGATACTTTAATCTACTTTATATACTTACTGCTTGATGCTTCGGCAATGTTTCAAGCAGTCGAGGTCACAATTAAATTGGTGGAGTGCAGCGTTTTATCATCGTCTTCCCTGTTCTCAGTTTATCGGGGGTCGATGTTACATACATAAATAAATATCTCGTTATTATAGTCACTTAAATCAATTTTTAGTGTTGAAAATGTAACTAGAAAGTCTAAAATGTGAAAATTGTTTCAGGAGTCGCAGTAGCAGCCAGTGTGTTTACGCTCACAGCTATGTCAGTGGACCGGTTCCTATCTATAACTCCTGAGCCTCGTCTTAGACCTCCAGGTATGTTTATAGGCTAACGCTATTGTTAACAGAAACGATGCGAAGCGATTAAAGCGATGGTGACATAGTGGTACGGACCGTGCCTCACATACGTGGGGTCCGTGGTTCGAAACCGGGCCCGCACCTTTGGATTATTTGAAATCTATGTGTGGATTTGTGCCATTGTCTCGACGGAAGGAAACCTGCACATCCAGATAGTTTCTGGCTTTAGTTCAGTTAGATTTGAAAGTGTAACCATGATCCAATCTGTCTGGTTCCCCTCTACGGGTTTCGAAGATCTGATGGCACTCTTCACTGTAATAATCCGACTTACCATATCCTGGATCATGATCAAAGCGGACCCCGCGCAGAAAAGGGATAAACGCTAGGAAGAAGAAGAGCTAGTGTTAACACAAGATCATCCGCGGCCGCATAGCAACAGGGTATGCATTCCCCCCCGTGCGTCCTCCGCCCCGCCACGCACCGCGCCTCTCACCTCACAGTCAAAATGCCGTGTATGCACATACGAACACGAACACAGTAAACAACAAACAATAAACATGAACAGTGATCGGTTGTCATGTGTTAGAGAGGGTGCGGACTGTTTATTATCGATGAGAAGAAATAAAAGAGAAAAATAAAGGAAACACGGTTTCGATATCAATCCGTTAGAAAACAAATTGCCGTCACATAAAACAAACGACTCACCTTTCCTCGGCAACGGGCTCCTGTAGCGAATACGATCCACCACGCCTCGACAATATGTTTAAACTTGAAATATCACGGATATTGTAAGCAAGCGGATTAATTATTAGTTGGTAATTATAAAAACTAGGCACGCACGGCGATTTCCAATGGTTCAGTTCTTGAGAAAAAATGTGACGTTTCGAATTTCTTCTTTTTCTTTTCTTTTTTCTCAGTGGCCAGAACCGTTTGTGCGGGCGCGCTTATTCGGCCTCGTTGGTTTGGGATCGTGTAGGGAAACACGGACCGCACTTTAGGCCAGTGAGTGCACTCGACATTCCACCGGTCAGGCAACTGTTCTATCACAGATTATGTATGGACAATAATTTGGACAAACAGAGTGTTCGATGTTCGTTATTGCATACACGTGCAAGCTCAGTTGTTGCGTATCATGTATCGCAACACGGCTTGAGAGGCGAACCAGTCGCGACCTGCACTATACTGCACATTCGCCGTGCATTCGTTAGATGTGCATGCACCTTAAGGTTAATAACCCTTGCCTTGTCTAGTCATTCGATATTGAAATGAAATATACAACTGTAATCTGACGGGGGTAATTAATCACGGAAAGTTTTGTCTCCAAATCATTTGCAAACATGCCCAAATGTTCACGTGATTGCTTAAAATTGCGAATAGTTTGGAATTTTCGAAGTAGTTCATTTCCAAACCATTAATTTAGATGCTAGATGTTGTCATGAAGTATGTATAGTCTATCTAAATAATGAAATTCCACGTCGCAAATAAAAAAAAAATATTGTACCCGCTTTTAAATGTTATATTTTCGTATACCAAACGCTCATTAACATTACAAGGATTTGTATTTTTGTATTAAGGCACTTGTTTTTAAAAAGATACTTCCTAGTCCCACAAAGGGCTGCAATAGTCTCACTACTCTCCTACCCTAGATAACCAGTTCAATTTTATCATACAGGCCGAAAACAGGCGTTGATGCTGCTGGGTCTCTTATGGTGTGCGGCACTTCTCATTTTCATACCCCTTCTGATGGTGGCCTCGGTTCGGAAGGAGGAAGTTCCCATCATATCCAAGACTTATAAAAATATATCGGTAAGTAGTTTTTGACATCTTTGCCCATAATCCGACGACCCGCTTTGGTAATGGTCAAGAAGTGGCCTTTGAGACCAAGAGGTCACGGGTTCGATCCCGGCACAGGACAAACATTTGTGTTTGTGAACATGTCTGTTTGTCCTGGGCTGGGTGATATATGTATCTATTTAAATATATTCGTAATATCACTGTTGATTCTGATGTCTGTAACAAGTGCTTGAGCTACTTAACACGGAGTAAGATTAATGTATGTGATGTTGTGAGACATTCATTTAATTTAATTTTATCACAAAGTTGGGTAAGGCGAGGTAGCGGACCGCACTGACCGGAATGACTGGCGCACCTTGGGGGAGGGCTACGGTCAGCAGTGGACCACAATAGGCCGATTTGTTGATTGATAGAAGTAATTTTTAATGTTAGAATTGATTTGGTAACATCAATTCTACATAGATACGAGTATTACATACTAGCGGCCCCCGCGTAGTTTTCACACACATAGTGTTATACAAAAGCTCAATTAAAGTCTTCCTCGACAAATGGATGATCTAATCCAATTTTTTTTTCAATTTTAACCAGTAGGAAACGCAGTAAGCGTTTAGCGCGTTCAAACAAACAAACAAACTCTACAGCTGTATTATTCATATTAGTAAAGATAAATGGCCAAGAGACAAGCTCAATTTTATTACATCACAATACGTATTTTAGAAGTGTAGGTTTCGGGTGGAAATAATAATAATGGTTTTAGAACCATTATAATAATCGTATCAATTTTTTTTATTTCGAGCTCCTCCATGTTTAGGTAGGCACTTAAGCCGTTGGTCCAAGGCATTTATTTATTTATTTATATTATTATTTTAATCAATAAAATATACAAATGTTTGTCACCGTTGAAAAAATGAAAATGAATAGTCAATAAAACGTAACGTCCTTGTCGTCGAAATATATTATTATTATTGAAATGAAATCAAATATCTCAAAACGCTAGTGATTTGTTTGGAAACCTAACAAATAAATTATATTAGTTGGAAAATTTCCGTGACTTTCTTGGAGTGATTCAAATATGTATTTTCAATTAATAATCCTGAATAAGTCTTGTTTATGAGTTTCATGGTGAATTAACCTTGAACTGCTAAATATACATATTAGGAAGTAAATGAGATTTAAAAAAAAAGTTTTTCTAATTGTTTTATACCTTTGTGGTTGAGAACACGCCGTAGGATCTCCGTCGTCACAATTTAAAAAAAATTACAACGATGATACAAGCAACATTCCCATTGATTGATATTTAATTCATATTACCAGTTCAAACTGTCGTGAAAAAGTCTCAAAAATCAGACATTTAAGGGGAACAGCAGCGAGTCATAAAGGTATTTTTAAAAATCCTCTGATTCGTTTAGATTGCAATTGGCAGACCCCCTCTAAAAGGTTTCTAGTAACCGTATTAACTTAAAAATCTGAAATGAAGACGCATAAATTGCTTACATCACAAGAGTGCAATATCTCGAGAAATTGAATTAATTTTATTACGAAACCTTCGCTGAGTCTTAATGCATCTTTGCATCGTAATATCGTCTTGATTAATTTGTTCAATCATACTTAAACGGAATAGATCTTCTGCGATTCGACTTGCACTATTAGTTTCCATAATTTTTTATACGTTTTTCTAAGTATTTTAAATTCCTGCTCTCTTGGCAAAAACGGTTTTGCTTAATAGTAAATGACTATTCCCTATTGACTTACATAAAAATTTAAATGATTTTAACTAGCAACTTACAATTTAAACTTCTTTAATATATCAGTATACCTCTCCCATTTTATGCATTAACGAGTTTTATACACATGAACCTAGTTCTTCAACCACTCTTTGTGTTAAAAAATACCACATGAAAAGCGCCTAGTTGTAGTAAATAATAAAATAATATTTTTTATTTATGAAAAAGCACTTTCTTTTTGTGGGGATATGATCATTTGTTTATTAATTTGCTTATTCCCGACAAAGAAAAATCAAAAGAGCACAAACATCAGAAGTCCAATCAGACTGGACTTATTGAAACGATACAGGATACAAAAGTTTTTAATAACGGAGGCAGTGTTATTGGCAGATTTCTTTTCGCTCGCAAAACCCAAAGCCAGCTTTAAAAGTTCTTAATTGCTGAATTTTCATGTATGAACGAATGTTTAAAATCGAAATAAACTATGTGGCGAAATACTTTTAGTTGTAATAGTAAGTACCTAATTCGAAAATTCGTTCATAAATAATTTTTATAAGTCTTGATCTTGGTGTCTATCATGAATATAGACGGCCCATTGGTCTTGTGATCAGAGACACTGGCTACAAAACCGAGGGTCGCGGGTACGAATCCCGCTAGGGGCAATTGTTTGTGTGAATTTCGGTATTTGTACTCGTCGTCATGGATGTTTATAAAAGTATTTAATCCGTTCTCTAGCATCCATTGTACTAGTTTCAAGCTTAGCTTGGGGCTAGGCAATTGGAGTGTTAGTCCAACAAATATATCTATATATAAATATAAGTATTTTTTGTTTTTTTCAGATAGAAAATCGGGATGTCCATTTTTGTACAGAAGAGTGGCCTGGTACTGATACGAGGAAGCACTTCGGGACTTTTAGTTTTACGATAGTCTATGCCATTCCTGGTGAGTATTAAATTCTTCATTTTTGTTATGCTGTAAATTAATTGTAGAATACTTTTTTCAAAAAGACCTCAGGAAAGCACTTATAAATCGTCTATATAATTATTATAAATCTATATATTATTATACTACCGACTTTGGAATGCAGTCAACTGCAAGTCAACAAAGAAACTCGATGTAAATTTCAGAGGTTGTTGGTTCGAATCCAGCTGGGATCACTTTCACTTTGGTTTTCCCAGTTTGTTTAGGACATTGCAAGCTTGTATCACCTGATTATCCGCGAAGAAAAATGATTATGTGATGCGGAAGGCTCGTTTAGCCGTTGGTCCCGACCAAGTCTGGTTTCCTTCATATACGAGTAGGTGACGTAGGTCAGACGATAGTCGCTCCATTGTATAACCCAGGCAGGTCAATTCTGGATCACAGTCGAAGCGTACCCTGGGCACCGCGGCCGAGGATGCAACCGGGAGAAGCACTTGGATGTTGGCGACTCGTTAGCACGATGGCGAATCATAATTATAGCATTCTAAGTGACCCAGAAAATGTATTTAAAAGAAAATGTAAACATTTGATTGCTTTGTCTGGCTCTTAAATAAATGAGTGTTATTTTTGATTTTGTTAGGAATGTCTACTCTTAGTTTGTGAATTCCTGTTTTTATTTTTGTTGTCATTGAATAATGTTGTATAAGCCTGTAATGACATATCTATTGTCCTTAGCCCTTAATATTATTTTAATGGAAATGTAAATTGATATTGTCGATGGTGTGTCTTAATAAATAAATTAATAATAAATAATAATAACAGGCGGGTTGTAACTCGTATGCACATTTTACTGAATCCTTAAAACAAAGTAATGCAATGCGTTCTGTTATTTTCAAGTAAAAGTTAATTTTAGTTAATTTCCAGAACAATCTATGCTGGGTTTTATTTCAGTGTTGAAGTTAATTATGTTTTGAAGTAGGTGACGTATAATTACGACGCGAAAGTAGTGTTTAGACTGGCACTGAAATCGAATAAGTGCAATTAACTGTGAGGAGAAGGAGCTTTTCAAAGGAGTTGTTTCTTACATTACTTAAATGTTATTAAGTTTCTTCTAATTGATAAGCAAGTTTCCGTATGCTGATTTTGATGAAAAACATACACATAACATAATTTTCTATGGTTTTTTTGTCAATATAATTTCATCCTTCAAAGGATCTCAGGTAATAATTACTAAAAGTTATCGGTAAATAAAGGAGAGTAACCAAAAATATATAGGAAGTAAGAAAAAAATTAGGGGCCAATTCTGGAAGTTACCTTCCTTTATTATGCTGAAAAGCACTTCAATTTTCAATCCATACTACGCTGTCATAGTTTTTAATCTATACTACGCTGTTTTTTTAACAGTCGCGTTATATTAAAACGACGCGTATTTTCAGCCTTGTGATTTTCTACACTTGCAACAGCCGTGGTCACAAATGAACCCCGATAAATAATCAAAATGTTACGTGACAGTCTTATTGAAGGAAGTTTGGCGTGATTAAATAGAAAATACATTGCACGCCAACTCACGAGGAAGATTGGTCGCGTATTAACGTCCTGGGCCCATAACCAAGATGCCACTTTGACGAATTCGCCATACTCTTTCGTCGCGACTTAAATTGCCCTCCGCACACGTCGCTACGAAAGCGTCTGGCGAATTCGTCAAAGTGGCATGTTGGCTAGCCTACCTGGTGTGTTTCGACACACAAATGTTTCGGCATGAACCAATTTGTTATTCACACTCTAACCCATCAATTTGTCCACAGGTTCAATAACAATACTATCGTATGCGTGCATGGGCAGGACTTTGTGCTCAGTCCGGCCCCCATTCGACATTGACGAGGGAAATGTCAGCATGCAACAAGTAAGCTTTATTACACCTATTTGTCAGAGAAAACGAGCGAGCTTATAATTAAAACAAAGGATACGGACGACATACCAACGTTATGTAAGCGTCGCAGTAGGAAAATAAAGATGGCTGGAGACACCACAGAGAAGATTTTAATCGTTTGACGGGCCCGTTGGTCTAGTGGGCAGAGACCCTGGCTACAAAATCAATGTCGCGGGTTTGAATCCCGCTAGGGGCAAATGTTTGTGTGATGAACATCGGAATTTGTACTCGAGTCAGGGATGGTAATCGTATTATAAAGAAGTATTTATGTTTGTCTATCCGTTCCCTAGCATCCGTATTACGAGCTTCGAGCTTAGTTTGTGGCTAGGCAATTGGTGTGTTAGTCCAAAGTATTTATTTATTTTATTCATTCAGATACGTGTATCCTCTGGTACCAGAAAACCGTGGCATTATTTTGCTTGACATGACGTACGTTTCAACATGCTATCACAGCGAAAAGAAGCAACGGTAGCCTCAAACTTTAGTACCAATTTCAGAGCGGGTCGAAGTGGCGAGTAAATAATATTTAAGTCTATGTCGCAAAGCAAGTAAGCACAAAGCAGTTTCAGATGTATGTCTAAATAGAACAAGTTGTGAACAAATGTGGAATTAAAATGATCAGTGCTTCTCTACTTTATAATGTAAACATACAAATGTTCCTTTTGATGAATCATAAGGAAGCGGTGCATGAAAATGGGTTGCGAACTTTGAAAGATTTAACGGGACAGATGTACAGATAAAAGGAAGCGAATTCGTTTTGTACTTTGTAGTGACATCAGGTAGGCTAGCCAAGATGCCACTTTAACGAATTTGCCAGACGCTTTCGTAGCGACTTATATCTCCATCCCGCTCAAATCAATAGTACGTGTGCGGGAGGGCAATATAAGTCGCGACGAAAACGTATGGCGAATTCGACAAAGTGGCATCTTGGCTAGGGCCCCAGTTCTGTACGGCATAAAAGGAGAACGGCAAACTGAGTACCACTCGTAAAACTAAGCGTTCCCAGAACTAAATATATAGGATTTAAAGGTAATCATGAGACGAACATTTTTCAATTTGAAGTAGATTTTTAGAAGCTGGGAATAGCCGGAAATCCTTGATTGTATTATCTTATAAAATCCCTGAAACAAAACGCCGGTCATCGAACATGGAAAAACAGAACGCATTTGACGTTATCTGAACAGCGACTCTTTAGTTTATGTTTGATAATGTGTCAAAATTGATCGGAAAGACATCGGTCAATTAATATTCATTTTCATAATCTTTATTGCATTCTTGTTCACAATATTTGCCGTGTTATGATTTGTTAAATGATTTGCCTTCAGTTGAGCACGCAGATACATACAATAATAAATATGTTGTATACAATAATAAAAATGTAATATAATAATATTACAATAGATGTGTGTAGGTTGAGCACCTTTGCTCCTGCGCTGTCAGCTATTCTGCGAAAAGGGAGTCTTCGAGTGTGATTTGTGTGATTATTTGTGAGGACTTTCTAATATATACCAGAATGTTTTAGTATTTAGTGTGGGAACTTGCTAATGCGGTGATTATTGAAATATGCGCGCCTATCACGCATACATCGTCATGTCCAATAAGACTCGAATGAAAATCTTCTCAATATTGTTCAGCGCTGGATTTATCTTATCTTACAAAGAAGAGAAGCATAATATTATTTTAGAGAAATAAATAATAATTATTACATAATGATGTTGGTCTTTATTTTCCTCCTTGTTTTATTTGTTTTGAAAAAGCAGTGACTGTACGTTGATCTATCATAAAAATGCTTAACCACCAGTAAGGTGTTCCTCCACCCTACAGGTTTATATTAGTTTGCGCAATGTTATACAAAATAATAAGCAATAACAATGGAGGGTCATCAATGATATTTAAAAAAATATCATTGGGGCTCATATTTAGTACACTTCAATTTGACAGGTTTAAAAACTGTTTATAACGCCATCTGGAGAACGAATTTGACGTTGGCATTATTTGGGACAGAACTATTGACATTTTAGACCAATAGATGTCGGTGCTCGTATATTTAATATACTCCATGGCAATAAGGTCAATTTTTGCTTACATTTCAAAGTGACAGTCAGATGGTCAAAGCCTTAGTAACATTTGGGGAAATGGCAATTCTGTGGATAATGTAAAAGTTGCATTGGAGGTTATGTTTGAAATCATCTTTTTATCCCCAGCTTTAAAAAATATGTTACCATTACATTTTTTGATAAGCATCATTAGAGGATTGATTTTCTAGTATTCACTTCTTGGAACGCTAAGTCTTTATGTGGTACTGGAAATACATGGGATTCTGCCGTTGTCCTTTATGACTTCAACGAGAATGGTATGTTTTGGAAAACTTTAAGTATAGAAACACACTAGGCCGAAAAACGCGGCCAAAGTTCGGCGGGATAACACCCGCAATATGTTTTAAATGGAGGACGTGGAACGACGCACTGACTGTGCCGAAACTACGTCCCGTAATATTCTACCTGTAGAAAATGAACTTCGGCCGCATATCGGTCGCGTTTTCTCCGCGTAGTGTGTTCCTTTACGAAAAACTGGAACTTTTTGGAGAACCCTCGGTCTTACTTACTATTAAAAATGGCTCTCGATTTTACGATACTAGTGCCTGACCACAAAGTTTCCTGAAGTTTTACTAACGGTGTGGTCTAGAAAAAGTCCATAAGTTCTGAGTCCAAATTTTCCGAAGTTATACATATACGAGGGCGGTTCAATAAATACTTAGCCTAAATATGAAAAAAACATTTTTTTAAGAAAGTTTAGATTTATTTTACAACACTGTCTCCTTTCAAATCGATACACTTGGCACAGCGATGCTGCAACCATTTTAACCCATCCAAAAAATACGATTTCCCGAGGTCTTCAAAATTGGTCTCTGGGGAGGCGATGACCGCATCATTCGACCCAAATCTTTTTCTGACGAGTGATTTTTTCGAATTTGGGAACAAGAAAGAGTCACAAGAAGCCAAAATTAGGGATTACGATGGATTGAGCAACAATTTGTGGCACAATTCTACCAATTTGGCCATGGCAACGGCGAAGGTGTTAGCCGCCGCGTTGGCGTGGTGGAGCAGCACTTTTTGCTTTAAGAAATGCAGCCGTTTTTTTTTCAATTTGTCGTCGAATCGGCCTGGTATGTTAGAATCATGGAGCCCCATACTTGTTTTACCCTTCTCAATGTAATCGATGTTGATGATACCTCGTGAATATAAAAAAAAACAGCGGCCATTGCCTTTACGGCCGATTTAACAGTCTTCGCCTTCCTTGGAGCACATGTGCCGGGATAAGTCCACTGTTTCTACTGTTCCCTGGGTTTGGTGTGTTCCATTTAACTCACGCTTTGTTGACGGTCATAAAATGCTGAAAGAACTGCGCTGGATAGCGTTGCAACAGGGCCAAACATGATGACGATGTTGTCTTACGTTTGCGCTTGTTGTCAGGTGGGAGCAAACGCGGCAACCTCCTCGCCAACAACTTTTTCACACCCAATTCATAGTGCAGAATATGATGCGGTGTTCTTTTTGCAATGCCTACAGTCTCAGCTATCTCGTGAATCTACAATCGCTGGTCTGCCAACACGATAACGTGATTTTTTTTTTACCTTTTCCTCCGTAGAAGCCGTTTTTAGCTAGGGTTGGCTTTGCTCATCAAAATCCGACGTGCGGCTACGATCAAATTCATTAAACCAATTTTTGTCGGTCAACATGAAAGGAGAAGAGTCACCAATCACAGCATTCTTGCGCTCTTTGATTTCCATGCGCATTTTTCCTTCCAAAAACAAGAATCTAATCACTTAACGATTTTGTTCCTTTCCATTTTTGTACAAACTGATCGACAAGCTCACTTCCATAGGCTGTCAAAATAAAACAAATAAAGGGATAAGACTGAAAAGTCCTCAGTATACTTCAAAACATATTTACTACACGATAGTAAAACATTTTTGAAATAATAGCGGCATCTGGCAGCGAGGCTAAGTACTTATTGAATGGCCTAGGTATTGTTCTTATAGTTTGTTCGGACAAACGAGAGTCCATAATCACATAAAAAAGATTCGATGTATTGATATATTGTTTAGAGGTGAGGCAGTAAACATTCATTTGTGGAGCGTTGTTAACCTGTGTGTCCCTGACCGATACGTGTGGCGCCGAGAAAGCCGCCGCTATGCCATAATACGGATGCTAGGGAACGGATAGACATACTTTAACACTTTTTTAAATATCCACGACTCGATTACAAGTCATACTCCTACTGGGGGCAAATGTTCATCACACAATTTTTTACATACATATGTGCATTAATTTCCATGTGTCTGTCTTTAGCACAATTTTCACTTAAACTTTATCATGTCGTGACAGCGTTTAAATGAGATACTTTATACAGAAACATACTAATATTATTAATGTGAAAGTTTGTCTGTTTGGATGTTTAACTTTGTCAATTAATCACGCTGAAACTACTGAACGGATGTTGATGAAATTTGGTATACAGGCAGGGTTATGAGGCAAGTTTTTAAATCAGCATTCAGGTGATAGGATACTTTTTATCCCGATTTAATACTCCCATGGAATAAAAAAATCCCATGTCCATCGGGCAAAGCCGCGGGAAAAACGAGTTTGTTCTAAATTAGTTTTGTAATTTTGGTACATAAATTGATTGCTTTGTTGGTTGTCGTAAAAAAAGAAATGTAGTAAATACATAGATCCAATTACAAAGTAAAGAAAGGTAAAGGTTTTTACTATATTAACTAACAGATGTCTGGTCTTTTTAATTTATTCCGTAGGACTAAAATCATAGAGAAAAGAAACATCATTATGAAATCAAACGAGCAAATCAAGCCATTTTGAATTCCTTTGGCAAATAACCCTTATAATTTTGTAACGTAGGCTTCATTATATTTTCACGTTTCTTTGCGTTTTATGAGGGCGGGCATGATAATAAGTAATTTTCCAAATTTAGTTTTCCTTATATGAAGGTAATTTTTGGAAGCAAGGGAGTAAGTTTTGTTTTTCTATTAATAATACGTAATTAGACCTATGTTCGTAACATTAATATTATGTACTTACATTTTACTAAGAAAAACTAAGGTCAACCGTCTCCCACAATCAAGAAAAAATAATAAGATTTTGTGTATAACACGGGGGGTTTGTTGACAATAATACACAATAAAGACTTGATAAGCAAATACATATATAATTTCTCGTAACGCTTTTATGTTTCACTAATGCTGAATGAATTAATTCACAATAATATTTCTTATTCAATTACATTTCTGTTATAATTTCAAACGTCAAGTGTTTGACATGCTCTGCTCTTTATTGTTTTGTATTTCTTATCGGCCAGTACCAAAAAGATTTTAATGGCGGTTGAACATTTTGTTTTCCCAATAATGTAATGTTGATGATACATTTCTAACATAAAAGTAACAATAACAAATACACTTTCATCAAACAAAAAAATATTCATAGTTTATTATTTTTCGTCAATTCTGGAACTGTTTCTCAAATTAATAAAGATGGACGCATAACAGTGTTATTTTGAATCCATTAGAAGAATAAATAGTTTTATTACATTTTCTTTGCCAGACGTTCCTATAGTCTGAACAAATGAGATGTCCCATCCCAGGCCCGCACCATGTACGTGGTACCAAAAAATCGATAAAATATTGCTATTTCCATTACAAATACAATAAAACATTTTTGGTCCGTAGTTTAGTGGCTTACAAATAAAATCAAATACATAATTGTTCACTTTACTTCGTAAAGATGGCAACTGTAATTTTTTTCTTTACTGGGATTTACAGCTTTGGGCCCCAGCCTTTTTAGGTCGTTTGTAACTTAAAAATATAAATACTTTGTGAAATATACTGCATACTGTCAAAACAAAAATAAACTGACGGATAAACGACATAAACGTCATTCAAGTTTCAAAGATGCGTCTTGGTATATTTACTTTACTCTATGGATGCGTCCTCCGCCATATTGTACTGAGTTGCAATATTGTGGTATAATTTATTGTTTCAGCCAAAAAACTAAGGTTTTCCATAAGAATTGGAGTGATTAAAACTGGAGAACACTTATTCGCCTATATTTAGGTATAGTGTACATGGACCAGGCCGAGGCTTCATACATTTCTGGGACATCTCCTTTGTTGGTCAAGGAAAAAGTATCTATGCAACCTCTACCAAAATTTAAAAGATCACAATAGTGCTCAAAACTTAGTGCTACTTGTAAAATTCTTCGTATCTGCTGTCGGAAACGAATACTTTCATGTTTAGTTCTATCTTTTAAATGTTGTTTCTACTTTTGAGTGAAATTTTAAAGGTTTTGTTAGGAAGCTACGTGGGAATTTCGCATCAGTTTGTGGCTGTTATTTAGTAAAAGAAGAAGAGCTTTGTGGAACTTCCACTCGAATTAGCCGCTCGTCTTTGGAAACCTTACTGAAGACCACAGTGAAATAGCACTTCGTAACTGTTGTGCTATGTTTCTGCTGGGGAGTAAAGACGCCGATCAGTTGGGGTGGGTATTGGGTCTTAAAGGCATCTGATTGATGTCCATGGGCAGCGGTGATCACTTACCATTAGGTAACCCTCTTGTTGGTTTTCCACACCATAAAATAAAATTTTAAAAATGAGAAAAACAAATTCTTAACTTTTAGAGAATATTGTTTTAGTTCTCACCCCGCTGTTTCGTTATTTTTAACAGTCATGCTTATGCCTGTGCCAGCTAAGATGACTTACAATTTATGTTAGCCAATTTTATTAGCATCAAAAAACAAGTCAATCAATCAACATATCCGTCAAATTCTTCTATGTAATAACAAATTGTATTAGTGGGATGTTGAGTTGATAACTCTCATGATTTCTTTTTTAATATATTTTCCTGAAGAGTCCAATAAACCATGACTCATTTTAAACAAAGATAAGGCTCATTGCATTTTTATGTCAGAGTAATATGAGATGATACGCATAAAGTCCTCATGAACTAGAATATGAAATTTATATCTGCGATTCCTACCTTGTTAGATCAACACTTTATGCATCGTTGCTACAATGTAAGTGGCTTAAAGAAATATTATTGTGTTTAGATGTTCTGTATCATACAAATTATTCGTAGAAACCCGTGCCCACAATATTAGCAGTGCCAACTTAGTTCTGAATAATGTAGCATTTTGTTAGGCAAAACATTTTAAGTGTTTTAAGGAGGAAATAATTGTAAATGTTTTAACATTTTAAGAAGATGGACATAAATTCAGGGTCGACAGAATCTTATGTCCATCTTGATAGGGTTAAATAAAATAAATATTTGTGCACAGATTTTCCTATCCTCTGGGGAAATCTACTAATTGCAAAAATCTCCCATTCATTTTGTACTGAAAATTCTCGGATCGTATTACTAACGGTTCGAACGTGGATTTTTTTTGTGTTTTCTGACATTTCTAGTCTAGTACCTAGTCAAACCTGAATTGGTCCTTTAGAGTATTTTGATCCATACGTGAAATTGAATCGTTCGCCATGAAAAAATTTGGGATTTTTAGTACCTACCAAATGTATGGGAAAAGATTTTTTTTTGCGATCAGCAGATTACCCCCATTTGTAAGGAAAATCGATACACATATTTTATGTATGCTAAAAATATCCCTATCAAAACATTAGCAGATTCCGTCAAGCCTGGGTTTTATCGAGCCATCTCTTTTAAATGCCTGTGATAATATTATGTTGACGTGTTTATTTTTAAATATCAACACAATTTAAGTACGCAAAAACTCATAGCAACATTCAGATAATTGAAATTTCGGTGAAACGCTTTTTAACACGTACAATAATCAATTTAATTAACCGCAAACACACCTGATGGTATTTTTACAAACATTAATTCAAAGAAGCATGGTATTAATTTAACTGTGTAATTAAACATTTATGTTGATACTAGCGGCCACCCGCGACTCCGTCCCCGTGGATTTCGTTTTCCAATAGCCTAAAACATTCCTCGTCAAATGGACTATCCAACGCAAAAATATTTTTTCAAATCGGTCCAGTAGTTCCTGAGATTAGCGCGTTTCAAACAAACAAACAAACAAACTCTTCAGCTTTATATATTAGTATAGATTGCATAACGTGGGAAGTCGAATGTTAGTGTTTGTTATCATTTCTACCAGTATTTGTTACTCACAACGTCATGTATGTTTATAAAAGTATTTAAGTACATATACCTATCCGTCCTCTAGCTTCCATAGTACAATCTAAGAACTTAGTCCCAAGGCTAGGCAATTGGTGTGTCAGTCCAAGGAATTTATTATTTACTAGCGGCCGCCCGCGACTCCGTGCGCGTGGATTTCAATTTCCAATATCCTATGTATTATTCTGATGTATATTTGAATGAAACTTTACCACAATATAGCTTGTGGTAAAGTTTCATTCAAATCCATTCAGTAGTTTTTACGTGAAAGAGTAACAAACATCCATACCTCCATACATCCATACATCCATGCATACAAACTTTCGCCTTTATAATAGTAGTAGGATTTATGACACCTGCAGTAGCAGCTATAAAGATTAGCAACACTGCAGCCGACCGAAAAAAAAACATCGTATACTGTGTGTGACAGTATAGGTTAGGTTTATTATAAGACTAGCGGCTGCCCGCGACTTCGTCTGCGTGGATATCGGTTTTCATGAGCCTATGTTACTCCCCATCCCTTCAACGATCTCTACTAAAAAAATCACGTCAATTCGTAGCTCTATTTTGCCGTGAAAGAAAGACAAACATACAGACAGACACACTTTCCCATTTATATATAAAATATTATATATATAATTATAGTATGGATTTAATTTTCTTGATGTTTGTAACAATAAATAAAACTGAATAAATAAATTAACTATCACTACCGTTGCCAGCAGGGCTTAAGACTGATGAAGGAGAGGAAGAGAGTCGCGTGGATCCTGCTCCTCCTGGCTGTTCTGTTTGCCCTATGCTGGATGCCGTACAACATCATGCAGCTTCTGCTGGACATCAACGCCGTCGATGCGAAGGATCTGAGCATGATTCTGCCCTATGCGCTGTTTGTAGGTGAGTCTTAGTGTGGGTACCCCAGGAACGGAATATGAGACATCTCGCCTAACACACTTAGGGTGTTACCACACCAATCGATCGATCGTTGATCGACGCCATCGATCGATGGTACAATGGAATAGTCGGCGTCGATCGAGCTGTTTCGTCAATCGATCAACCTCGACCGGTGCCATCGTTCAGCAATCGATCGATGGATTAGTCGACTGGTGTCCGACGATGGCGTCGATCAATTAAAGCTACCACACCAGTCAATAAACATCGACCGATATCGATCGATGGCGTCGATCGTCGATCGATCGATTGGTGTGGTAACACCCTGTGCGGGAAAAACGTGACCTAATTTACGAGGCTGAATTTACGTTCCGTCGTTATCATAACATAATAATATCATGAAAACGCCGAAACGTAACATATATCTTAATATATGTACTTTTAAATGTGAGATGACAAACTATGCCAAATTACGTCGCGTAAATTTGTATTGCATTTTCTGCATTTTTACATAATTTCAGCCTTCTTTGTTCCCACACTTAGGTCTATGAAGTGCTATGACGATGCATACTATGACGTTCCCTATGTCGTAGATTTATTGCCTGTGCCTAAGTGTGTTAAAATATGACGAGGGATGACATATATAACCATTTAGAAATATATCTTTGTATGCTTATTTTTATACAAACTGAAACTTAATGCTTGTAATGGTGCTTACGAAACGAATAAAAATACTTTAATTCTTTTATTAACATTCATAACTCGACTAAAAAATTAACCGACGTTCATCACACAAACATTCTCCACCTGCATAATTCGAACCCAGGACCCTTGCTTTTGTAGCCAGGGTCCCTGACCACGAAACCAGCAGGCCTTTCATAATTAAAGCTTCACAATTCGTACCAGTGTGATGTTTTAGGCGTGTGGAATGAATGAGCATTCAAATCGTAACTTGCAAAAATATAAAATATTTTTATTTTACATTTTAAGGTTGAAATTCAATAACATTCACCAAATTGAGAGCTCTTTGAGTATATCTGTGGTTACGTCATACGTGAATATATTGGCTTGGGCATATATTTTCATTGTTGGATGCCCGTCACTAAAAAAATTGGGGCATTTTATTTTTGGATATGATTACGTTTCAACATGCTATCACTGCGATGAAAGGGGACATTCGCTTCAAATTTTATAACTTATTTCAGAGCGGGTTGTAGTATGGTAAAGTCGTCTAAAAATTTAAATCTTTGGCCTTGGTAACTTCAAAAAGGTCCGGCTTTCACAATGGTAATATCGGCCGACATACCGGCCAAATATTATCACAACTCATATTCATCACAAATCAAACAAATATTCTTTATGCATAAAACCTTCAGAGATGCACTAATTGATCGTCAATTTATCAATGTACTGAATAATTCAACCACTGGCTTCAGAAACTATCAGTCGAGAATTAAGCAGCAAGAAACAAGATCGTTAGATAGTTCTCAAAGCATCCCCTTTGATTTATGATTGAAATTGAAATATCAACACCACATTTGTTGCTTCAGATCCAAAAGTTAAGTCAGAATACGTTTTGAATTATACTAATCAAAATAATCTAGAGTCTGTTTGTTTGTTTGTTTCGAATTGAATAATTAATTTATGTTAGATAATATTTGTCGAAGCAGGCTTTTACCTATATAGTAACACTATGTGCGGAAACCGAAATCCATGCGAACGTAGTCGCGGGCGGACGTAGTGTTATTATAGGATTGCCATAATAATATCAACTTGAATTCATAATAGTGTGAATTACAAAAATAATATTGTGGCGCGGTAAAAAAAACATATTACACACAAAACGTTTTAGAACGAGTTCAGTGAAAAAACACCGCATTTTAAGAGAGGTAGAGCTTTGTGGAAATTCCACTTGAATGAGCCGCTCGTCTGGGGAAGTACCTCCACCTTACAGAATACTGCAGTGAAGTAGCACTTCGTAACTGTTTTGCTATGTTTCTGCTGGTGAGTAAGGTTGCCAGAGCTCAGTTGGGGAGGGTATGGGGTTAAGGCCGGCAACACATCAACGATACCTCTGGTGTCGCGGATGTCCATGGGCGGCGGTGATTGCTTACCATCAGGCGACCCGCCAGCTCGTTTGCCGCCTCTGACATAAAAAAAAACCGCCTTACGATCACCATTAAGGTACAATTCCAAGTCGGGCCGCAGACTGCAGACTGCAGACCGCAGGCCGCAGAACGCAGACCATTGCAGCCGCGGTTGGAATAGCGACCGCAAGCAGCATTGCGGCGACCGCAATGGTCTGCGTTCTGCGGCCTGCGGTCTGCAGTCTGCAGTCTGCGGCCCGACTTGGAATTGTACCTTTATCGTCGGAAAACATGCGTATACAGGCCCGGTACAATAAAAGGGACAAATGGGTCAAATAGTGTAAACGGATTTACCCCTCTCACGTAATAGGGATAAGTACTATTGTTATCTAAACTATGGAGTGCTTTGCAGACGTGCTCGTATATCAAAAAAATTGTATTGAAAATACTTTTCTTGATATGGGTTGAAAGTTAAGCTTATTTGCAATCATTTGAGTCATATAACACACTGTCCGTAATTTGTATACAACGTTCTATTTTTTTTTTAATTGTTAGTCTATTAAACTTATCACTACATAGTATAAAACAAAGTCGCTTTTTCTGTCCCTATGTGTGTTGTATGTCCCTATGAACGCTTAAATCTTTAAAACTACGCAACGGATTTTGATGCGGTTTTTTTTAATAGATAGAGTAACTCATGAGGAAGGTTTTTATGTATAAATAGTGGACAAGTACCACGGGCGAAGCCGGGGCGGGCCGCTAGTTAGGATATAAAAAAACAATTGCTCTATTCATCACTAAAAGGCAACATTTTAACCCAAAAATGCTGATTTTTTATTAAACCCTTATGTTTTGAATAACTCAGTAATGAACAAGTTTCGGACAGAGTATAATACTTAAACGATTGCAAATAAGCTCTACTTCAACACCTACCAAGGAATGTATCTTATTTCCTATCACCCTGTATATACATTTTACATAGAAACTTCTGATCGCAATCAAACGCTTGAACAAATTAGGGTTACACAGGAGTAATTAGTCAAAAAAGCGAGGACTAATCCCTCAAACCTACAGATAAGATTTAACTGGCCCTTAACTAAACAATGTTTCTTGTGATTAATTTAGAAACCCATCCTCCAACCGAGTTACCTACCAAGAGCCTAAACATACCCAATTGAATAATTCAGAAACAGAAGATATCGGGTTTGGATTACTCCTTGTTTTCCATTAGACCTTACTAAGCTGAATTTCTTTCTGAATGTAAGATTATAACATTTTTTTTGACAATCCGCTTGGTATAATGATCAAGATGTTGCCTATTATACAAGAAGTCGCAGGTTCGATTCACGCACAGGACAAACATTTTTGTGCATAAACATGTGTGTTTGTCCTCGTCTGGGTGTGTATGGGGTATATATTTTAGTATAATTTTGTAATACCACAGTTGATTCTGATGCCTGTAACACAATTGTTTAAGCTACTTAACACGGAGTCAGATCAATGTATGTGATGTTGTGGAATCACAACATCACATACATTGATCTGACTCCGATGCTTGCAATGACCTAATCAAATTGGGTAAACCACCATAAAGTTAAAGTGTTCCACGCGGGATTTGAACCCACGACCTCTGAGGTTTTTGAGCACACTGCTCTAACCACTATACCACGGAGGATTTGTTTATTTATTTTAAATAATATAAATAGTCCACACTGTTATAAAATTGAAGTTAGGGAGAATTCTAGTACATTAATGCAACATAGACCCACTGGCCAACCGGTGTGAAACAAATCAAGAAATAGCCGAGCCGTATAAATAGCTCTCCAGAAAATTTATTTTGCGTAAACTCTCTTTGTAAATTAAGTCACCTTCCGAAAAATTGGGAGCGCTTTCCGTAAGTTAGGAAGTTTAATTTTGAACTTATCGAATATATATTCATAAATTAGTGACGAACGAAAAGATTTTATCATGCAAATTGCACAAGAAGAAATTTACCTTCTCATTAATATGAAGACCTTGAAGAAAATAAAAGAATCACATTATTTATATCTTTGATATTTTAATCATATAAAATTTGTTTTCGATTCAATGTTTAAGTAGGCTTTTAATTTCTACATTTGCTTAATTTTATTCAATTGGATCCAAACCCCAAATTCTGTCAGATTAAAAAATAATACTCAGACTTTTACTACGTGGATATATTTTATACAGAAATAATGTTTGAATTTAATTAGAAATTCGCTCGTAACCTACCTATTTTATTAACTATTTTTAGTATTGAGTATATTCTGAAGAGCTCGATGGCGCAGTGATTAGGGCGCTCAGCCCGTGATAGCTAAAATTAAAAAACTGTCGCTAAAGCCGGTTATCGGATGGATGACCGAATATTTTCATCTCGAGTTGGTCCGTGTTTTGGAAGGCACGGCACACCAAGCCGTTGGTCATGCGTTTGATCTCTCTACGGTCGTCTTAGAGAGAGTGAGTAAATAGGGGTTCACCTGTGCTTGCGACGTACTTGTGCACTATACCTAATACATAATTATATCCTGCGTACCGGGCTGATCATTAGATATCCGCAATGACATTACACTGCTCGGGACGGAATAGTTCCAAGCGTTTTTTCAATAATTTATTTTATAAAAGGTGGTGTTACGTTTTTCTGGCACGAATTAAAGGCCATTATGTTTTTAAAAGTGTTTTATTTTTATTTTGTAGTGGTGTTGTGTTAGCCAACGTGTACATAAAATAGGTCTGTTCTTTTGTTTCTCCCATTCAGACATTAAAACAATGAAATTCCCCTTGGAAAAAATACTGTTTTTTCTTTGACTCTATCGTCGCTAAAATAAACAATGGCATTGAATTTTACTTGTTACAATTACATCTTCGAAGCGTAAAACGGTCTTATCAGTCGTCGCTATGGTTAGCAGTCAGCACAATAACGAATATATTTCCACCTTTTAAAAGTAACATTAATGATAACATAACGACTTTTATGGTTCGTAATATCTTTCAAGTCTGTTCTGTATTATTGTTGTGCCATAATAATATATCTTCACGCAAGCATCTATATAACATCCGCTTAAAAAAATCATAAACATGAGCAATGAGGAGAAATATATCACATCTTACCTGCTTGGACGAGTATATGAGGTAGGTAAATATGTTATACCCTGGTTAGTTTCCGAGTTTACCACTTGCGGGGGAGCCTTAGAAAACATAGGTACATCTACCTATAGTTATTATAGCTTGAACTAACTCATTTACCTGATAAGAGGTGACGCAGATTAATTTCTTCCTGTATGATTAGGAAATAAACTCATTTTTTAACATACTAAAGGCAATACCTATGACCTAGAAGGCAGCCCTGCACCTAAGACCCCATACCAGAAAAACAGGAAAAAAATATGAATAAAAAACTTCTCTCTGCAAGCTAAATAAATTCAAAGATTACTACATCCTCTTAAATCTAGATTTTGGATGAAAGTAAATAATTAGTGTTCGAATTTCTAGCCATAGAGGAAGACCATTATTAGAAGGGTTTTCTAGCTCTCCAGCTAATAGGATAGTTTCACAAGTGATGTAATAGTTGCCGTCAAATTATATGAACGGGTTAGCAGAATATTATTATTGACTGGCGGCTGCTCGTAGTGCTGTACCATAGCTTGAAACCTTTCTCGCTACATGAAATGTCCAAACAAACTCTTTGTTTCGTATTGGGTTTATTGAAAAAGAGAATTTATCAATGGAGCATTTAAATTTTCTGACTGTTAAGTAATTGGAAATATTGATTTCCAATAGAAAAGGTGCATTTTCTTGAACTGAAAATTCTGGTACTCGGTAGTTCCAGACCAAGTTCGGTACTGACTCACCAACTTTTGTTTAAAGACGTAAATTTTAATTTGAATGTCCATTGATCGTAAGGAAATGTAATTTCCAATTAAATGAGACATTCATTTAAAATTTTGTGATTGAATTAGTAGTATATGAAAATTTCTGACGAGTTTAATTTGGTCAAAAGTAATAATTTTCCTTTAATATGGTTTCACCGTTAGCATGTTTTTGAAAGCGAATGCTACGTTTTCATTTTATACCACCCGGTACGGAGATGGCATTGGTCAGAATCACTCAACGTGGTCAATGCAATTAACGTTAATTAGTACGACCGTCCATTACAGTGAATAAACAATAGTTACTAGCACTTGCTCAGCGACCGTATCACTTACATTTATTATCCACTAGTGGCCGCCCGCAACTTCGTTTGCATGAATGTTTGTCCCACGGGAGCATTTAATCGGGACAAAAAGTATCCGATCACCTAAGCCGGCCCGTACCCTGCCTGCATACCAAATTTCATCAAAATCCGTTCATTAATTTCAGCGTGATTGACGGACACACATACAAACAAACAAACTTTCACATTTATAATATTAGTATGATTCAGCAATTGTTTGTATAATGGAATTTACCTGGTTGTGGTTTGGTCATGATAGCTCCATTTTCGTGCTCCAACTGTCCCTTTGTAGGTTACACGCTAATTATCATTTTGACTGCCTGACGAGGTGTCCAGATAATTCTATAGTCTTTTTTTACATTAAAAATTATGTAAACGAGGGGCCATAAACATTTTCTACAACCCTACAATATAAGTAATTTTCAAAATGTTGATTCTTTTAGTGCATATCGAAAGCCAGCCAATTTTAAAATTCACATGAATTTTCTATTTGGTCGTATCAAATGATTTGTAAGTTCTGTTTTATGTGTAGTATTTCTGTTTCCTTAAGTCTTTTAATGTGCAAACTTTAATGAGTTTGTCAGAATCTAAACAGGAATGTGTGAAACTATATAAACACTAGCGGCCGCCCGCGACTTCGTCCGCGTGGATGTCGGTTTTCATTATACGAATGTTTTTTCCCGCTAACTCCCGTTCCCGTAGGAATTTTGCAATATCCTTTTGCAACTAAGCATCAAGATTACTAAGGTACCTGCATGCCAAATTTCAAGCGTCTAACTCAAGTAGTTTAGATTTTCCATACAAACTTCCACCCCCTCATTTCGGGGAAGTGGGGGGTTGGAATGGGTCAAAAAGTAGCCTATGTTCTGTCTCAGGGTCTAAAGATTGTCTGTACCAAATTTCATCAAAATCGGTTGCGAGGTTTAAGCGGGAAAGCGTAACAGACAGACAGACAGACAGACAGACAGACAGACAGACAGAGTTACTTTCGCATTTATAATATTAGTTGGGATAAATGACTTTCATGGAAATTTTCGCTAGTCTCAAAAAGTGCTTTTTAAATATCTAATGCTAAAGAAACGGAATTAAGGTTTATTTTTGGGCAAGATTCAGAGTTTAAATCCTATGTTGATATTTTATTTACGTTTATGTGTTCTTGACTGCTTAAATCGGATTTACAGAAAATAAAATATTATATTGGACCTGTTTCCACTCTGGGATTAAAACAGCAAAAATATTAATAGTTTCTTATTTTTATGAAAGCAGGTAGCTTAGCGTATAGTTCATTGAGATTTTTCAAATAATAGGTGCAAACTAACAAGATAAAATTTTAAATAAACCCACCTACACAGTATAATATTTCTACAATGCAGATTTCTTATTTAGAAGTTTATTTTTCGCTGAGAATTTATTGAGTTTTTCATTTTCTTTGCTCGTGTTTTTTTTTTGTGTAGTTTCGTTAAATAATATCGATGAGTTTAGTATCGGCATAGTAGTAATATATTTTACAAAGCTCCGCCATATATGTGTTATATGTAGGTACATTATGTTTTCTAGATATTTTTAATTATAATCTAAAGGGGATTCCTTTAGTTTATAATTTAAAATAGGAAAGGGTAAACTAAATACTTTAGTTGCGCACTAGTAGTACTTGTTATAACAATAGCAAAATCCAGTTAACTAGAATTTTGTAGCCTCCTTGGCAAACACTTGGACATAACAAGAACAAATAATAGACATCATTAATCACTACGTTATTCTCAAGCGGTCATTTCTCACCAGGAAATTCCTTTAGCAAACCTCAAGGTGTTTTGCGTAACTAACCGTTCTCATAGTGATGACAGATTGTAGAAATAGAACAAGACATATTTGTGAACCTTGTTCGTATAAAATATGAACTTTCTGTACAAATGAAAGTAATCAGGGCCGTCGTTCACCTATAAGAGGCTCTCGGGACATGGGTCTTTGAACGTTTGGATCGGTAGGCAAACGACAATTTTGTCCAGTGAGAAAGAGGGGTCCAAAAGTTATCAAATGCTTAAAGATTTAAGGCATTGTACTATGGTCATAGACGGTATAGCCCGTTGGTCAAGTCTCGGTATGAAAAAACAAAAAACCCTTCCAGCCGTTTTCGACCATGGCGGTCGATATTACAATTATCAATTAGCCGATGACCGGCTTCTGCGAAAGTTGCTTAACTATACCAATCGAAAGCCTAGCGCGCTAACAATTGCGCCATCGAGTTCCTAAAAAGAAATAACGTTGAATGATTATATAACACAACGTATGATTACTTAACGTTATCATACTTGGTGGTAAAGGCTGTAACTGTACAGATTTTAAATACTTTTTTGTATCACCGTAAGAGCCCTTGTCAGTGATGTAAAAAAGAAGGGCCACCCTCTGTCAGATGTTGTCAAACACATTGTCAAAAAGGGTTTTGAGGCCCTTAAGGTTGGTCGTCATGTACCTAAGGGCTTGTCAAATCTTGATCGCGGTCTGACTGTACTTGAGGAAATCTGAGTGTACCAGCATTCACGCCAAATGGGATGTATTGTTGGTATATTTGTTAAACAAAAGGTGTTTTTTTCATATCAATTCTAAAATTGTAAATGTGAAAGTTTTTTAATTTTGACGTGTTCCGTCAATCACCCTGAAACAATTGAACGGATTTTGATGATATTTGGTATACAGGATACTTTTTATTGGGGTAAAAATTTGTAAATACGATTTCATACATAAACGCAATATATTTAGGAGTGAAGTAGGTGACACTTTGCAACATTGTGATTTCTAAAACTACCTACGGGGTCGGCAAATACAAAAGTTATTTGAATATTTATGTACTTTTTTGACAGGCCTTTTGGTCGAGTAGCTAGTGATCCTGGCTGCAAAACAAGGTCGCGGTTTCGAATCCCGCTAGGGGCTAATGTTTGTGTGATGAACAGCGGCATTTGTACTCGAGTCATGGATGTTTATAAATGTATTTAAGTATGTCTATCCGTTCCCTAGCATCCATTGTACAAGCTTCGAGCTTAGTTTGTGGTGTGTTAGTCCAATGAATTTATTTATTTATTTTCATTATTGTTCACAGGTCACGCGAACTCGGCGATTAATCCAATAGTATACTGCTTCATGACGCGAAACTTTCAAAGGTCAGCAAGAAAACTACTTTGTGGTAAAGGAGTTTGCCAGCAAACACATATTACGGTGAGTTGGACCTATATAGTCTAAACCAGTGATTCTCAAACTTTTTTGTTGACGGAGCCCTTTTGAAAAGCAAAATACTTAGTGGAACCTTACAAAAAACCAATAGTTTTCAAAAGTGTATTCTTTATTAATAACCGCGCGGCTGCGGAGTCAAAGGTTCGAACAGAGACAGTAAAGTAAAAAAAAGTATCAGCCTATTAATGTCCCACTGCAGGGCAAAAGCCTCCATCATTTGAAATCATGTTTTTGTTACAAATATGGGTTTTGGTTTAATCACCACGCTTGCCAAATGCGGATTGGTGATCACCAGTTACACTATGAACTATGTTGGCAGTGCAAGACATGAATAGGTATACTTGCATCTTCTAGAACAGTGCATCTTGATTTCTCCTAACAAAATACAGGCTCATAAAATATTTGTCTTGAAATAGGTTTCAACAAAATCTTATATTGCATGCTTTAATGTTAAGGTGGTGAATTAAAAATCATAATTAATTTTTAAGAAATAAAGAATATAGAATTGTTAAATTCGTGATACAAAAACCAGACACGTGAAACATTTTATCTGCCAATTGTTTCAAGGAGAGGCTTATTTGTATAAAACATGCATAATGTAGTAGAGAGATACATTGATCATTTCCATAGAAATCCGAAGAAAGTAAAATGTTGAAGGCGGGTTGCTGTATAAATGTAAATTCTGACAGCGTAGTCTAGGAACACACTATGCTGAAAAAACGCGCCCGAATTTACGTGACTGAGTTTACGTTCCGTCGTGTTCATAATGAAAAGTGCGTCATAAGTTCAAATGGGAGATGACACTATGCCGAAGTTACGTCGCGTAATTTTGTATAGAATGTATTGTCACCGAAGTTCCATAGGGTAATTTCGGCATAGTGTGTTCCTACACAAAGTCCCATTGCGTTTGTAACATTATTTCAACCTACAACTTAGTAACTTATATTCTAACTTGGCGGCCACTTGCGACTTTATATCCCTTTTTTTGCAATGAAAGGTGGCCTATGTTCATTCTCAGGATCTAAAGATTGTCTTTGCCAAATTAATTCAAAATCGGTTGAAAGGTGTAAAATGGAGGGCGTAACAGGCAGACAGACAGACAGAGTTACAGGGGATGAAGCCATAAGGGATTCTGATTGGCCAGGGAATCCCCTATATTCCGGGTATTTTGAACTTTAATACGATACGTGATGAAATTCGACCACCTAAAGTCCGACTTTGATTCCAGGAAACCGTGTGAATTGAAGCTTAACTGGATTGAAGCCTTATAACCAACACGTACTTTACAATAATAAAGCTGTGACTTAGCTAGTAGGTACGTAAGCTTGAAACTATGTACAATGAAATGAGGAAATTTATAATATAGTATATTCAATTAAATATACTAGTTGAACAATCCCCTGACGCCCCACACCAAATAAAGCCTGGGGCCGGCTGATCGTATAAATGAAACACAATGATTTCAGTATGAATATGAGCGCAATTATTAATTAACCAGTTTGACCTATATAGGTTCGGAAAAACAACGCCACCGGTGGATAACTCAGCATAGTGACATCTACCGGTGGTATACAGAACTAATAAAATGTCACTTGCTATTGCAAGATGGCTGCCTACTGTCATGTGATTTAATATGTAAACCTGTATGCAAACAATGCTTTGTACAATAGTTTTCTTCTGCTGCTTTGCTCGCGTTATCAAGATTTCTGTTTTATCGTATGGAATCATTTGATCAGTATAAAAAATATCACTCTGTCTGTATCTGAGGGTACGGTAGTGCCCCAGTCAAGGCTCGGGCAAAGCGGGCACGGCAGTAACCATCTTTTCTCGAAGCGTTTCGCGGCTATTTTACAACTCTTCCAAACTGGCAAAATGTGTTCCCCCGCCCCCCTCTCTTATAACGTCTTAAGTAGTTCGTTTTACGAGTAATTCTTTTTAAATACAAAAAAAATGCAAATGCCAAAGAATGGAATTCCTTGCCGGCCTCTGTTTTTCCTGAAAATTATGATCTTGGTGCTTTCAAGGCCAGAGTAAATAGGTTATTCATAAGTGGGTATGCTCCACCCTCGACCGCATCATCACTTTCCATCAGGTGAGATCGCGGTCAAATACCCACTTATTCTTAATAAAAAATAAATAAATTATAATTACTCTTAATCGATGCAGTTTTTTTATCATCATAAATAGAATTCATATCGACCCTCCATGCGTGCGTTCAACTCTCACTTGGCCGGTTTTTTTATATCAATTTATTCCAACATCTCCTTAAAAGGTAACTTTTTCCTTTAAAGGGATAAAATATCTAACCTTACCTATTCCAGTCATAAGACAAGAATATTAATTAAAACAACATTGAAAATGTAAACCTTTGTCATTTCCAATTGTTTTTGTAAAGATTATCCTAACTGTTCCAGAATCTGCCTTAACATTCTGAAGCTGATTTGAATCTCAGGGACTTCTCAGAACTAATTGAGATAATGTTTGTACCCTCTAACCGACCCGCATAATTCCACGAGAGACGAAGTGCGGAATTTTTATTATTTATACTAATATAATAAACCTGAAGTGTTTGTTAGTTTGTTTGAACGCGCTTATTTCAAGAACTTCTATGTTGTTAAAATAAGCGCGTAATAAAAAAAGTGTTTGATACTTAGTCCATTTGTTGAGGAAGGCTTAATTAAGCTTGTGTATAACACTTGGGCTTAGTGTGCGGAACGCAGACGGAGTCGCGGTCGGCCGCTTGTTGTTTAAGAATCCTTCTTCAGTAAAAATGTCTAGACAGTACTTTTTATTCTTAAAGTTTCATCGGCGCTACAAAATGAACGATAACCAGTACAGTTCACTTTGTAAAAAACATCTAAATATATCGATCCGCACTGTCTTCAAACGGGTGAAACTAAAATTATCAGTATTTCTCTACTATTACTATGCACTAGCGGCCTGCAGTGGGAAGTTAAAAGACTAATACTAGTACTTATTTTATTTTTAACGATGATTTACGCCAGCGTTTAATGAATCTAACTTAATAAGTGATAGTCAACCAAGTATTTCTGAACAAAGGTAAACCATTTTGGTTTTAAGCCTCTTACTAATGGAATTAATTAAAACTTTGTATCTTTGTTTCAGTGGCGCTGTACCCAGAAACCAGATGGCTCATCTAGCGATTATGAACTTTATCATGAACCACATAAAAGATGCTACCTACAGGTAAGGCTTTGATATTTTTAGTCTTTATTTTAAGTCTTCTATATGTTACACAAATTCAATTACAAATACACGTACCTACACACGTAATTTACATTATTTACACTTATTATGATAAAACTGAAATCGATTGCCTGTTTGTTTGTTAGTTTGTTTATATGAACGCGCTCATCTCAGAAACAATTGGTTGGAATTTAAAAAAAAGATTATCATTAGCATTTGCTAAGAAAGGATTTCGATGAATTCCACCGATAAAGGGATAAAATAGGAGATGAAACTTTGTTAATTTTGAACCAGGTTGATACTTTGCATGCATAAAGCTACGATAACGTTGGTATCCCCTAAGAATGGATTTTCATTAACCTTTCCCTAAGTCGATTAAGAGATTAAATAGGTGATGAAAGCTTGATGACGATGATTAATCTTCTTAAATTTTGAATTAAAAACCGATAGGATGGATATTTATGAAACTTTACAATTATGTAGCTACTATATCAGAATATCACTAACACTAACTGTCTGCGGAAACTTGAGCTTGAGCAAAGCTGTACTTGAGCAACACAAGCAGATGCTGCGTGTCACGGAGATGAAGATGCTGCGCTGGATGTGTGGAGTGACGCGGAAAGACCGCATTAAGAACTCACGCATCCGGGGTAGCCTTCGTGTCCGTGATATTGCAGATAAACTGCAGGAGTGTCGCCTACGTTGGTACGGCCATGTTTTACGGAAACCGGCCAGCTACGTGGGAAACAAATGTCTCACCATGCCACCACCGCCGGGTCCCAGAAGAAGGGGCAGGCCCAAGAAGTGCTGGCTTGGCGTCGTTGAAGATGACATGCGTGCCAATGGTCTTTCCACCCAGGATGCCCAAGACCGTGCGAAGTGGAGTAGGTGCAGCAGGAAAGCGGACCCTGGACTCCGAGGCAACAGCCGAGGATGCGACCGGGACAAACGCTAGGATGATGATGATTGTCTGCGGAAACTGGAAGCCACGCGGACGTAGTCGCAGGCGGCCGCTAGTTCGAATATAAAACATATCATATTCAGATCATTTTGCTTAATTGAGTTTGCAATTCTTTGTACACTTCGATTTTTAGTTTCGTGGAAATTATTCCAGTTATTTTTTTATAGTCAAACGAATGATTTTTTTTTTGGAATATTATTGCACGCTGTTGTTTTATCCTTAATTTTGTTTTACGTATTTCCTGTTATTTACATCTACAACGAAAAACATACATTTTACTGTTATAAGTGCATGACCAAGTGGACTCAATTCAAAGCCATGTTTATGATAGATATATTAAATTTTAAAGCAGATTTTTAAGTTTAGTTAGCAAATCTACCTCTGCTTTAAACCGAGATTTAGGACTTCTTCTTGTGGATTGATTGGCATATGGTCTTAAATTGTACTTCAATAAAACATAATATTAAGGTTAATCTATACTAATATATAAAGCTGAAAAGTTTGTTTGTTTAAACGCGCTAATCTCAGGAACTACTGGATAGATTTGAAAAAATATTTTTGTGTTGGATAGTCCATTTACCGAGGAAGGCTTTAGGCTATTGGAAATCGAAATCCACGCGGAACGGAGTCGCTAGTTAATGTGTAAGACAGTGAAATTGTTATTGCTCTAACAATTTTATTATCGTCATCATGATTCTTATACTAATTGTCAGTGAAAATTAACGACCGGCAACTAAAGCCTCTTAAACGATTTAGGCTTTGTCACTATAATTGGAACACCGGGCAATCCAATTGAGGGCCCTGCGATGATGGTGGCTTCAAAAACCTTGTTCCGGGTTAAATTGTTTGTCCGATTTCACAGATTCGGTGATTGAATTATCAATTAAAAACCCTAAATACATAACCGAAGGTCGCCTCCAATCTATTTGACATTTTGAATGTGTCGACTTTTTGAACGAAAATAATGTTGTCAACAAATGGTACCTTGTGAGTACCGATATTATTGACACTGGCCTGCAACAGACGGATAATTGATTTTATTTCTGCGTTATTTATCCCGTAAGTTCTTCGGGCAATTAGTTTTGTTCGTAGTCCTATCAGATTGACTATGAGTATCGGCCTTAAAATGTCCCACTGCAAGGCAAAAGCCACCATCATTGGAAATCTTGTATTCGTTTTAACAACAGGTTTTGACTTAATCACTATGCTTGCGCATGGCGATAAATGCGGGTTCGTAGTAATAAACCCGGGCTGTGCTCGAAAAAAACCGACACAAATTTTGCTAGACCATCGAGGAATTTATCGTAAAAATGTGTAATGATGATGAGGAAACTAATATCACTATTGTTCGCAGATGAACGCGATCCGCTACAACGGGCACGCATACGGCACGCACGTACCGCGCGGCATCGAGACTCGCGCGCATACGACGCAGCTGAGTCACGTGACGCGCTCATCGCGACGCACGGCGCCCGCGCACGCGCTCTCCGTCGAGATGCTGCAGCGGCACGGCCATATCGACTTTAAACGATAAATTAGTAGCTTAGTAAGAAATATACAAGGCATCTTTGTTATACCAGAGCATTTTGCAGAAAAGTTGCCTAATGAGCTGGTAGGACCATTCTTTGGACTTTCGCGCATACGACGCAGCTGAGTCACGTGACGCGCTCATCGCGACGCACGGCGCCCGCGCACGCGCTCTCCGTCGAGATGCTGCAGCGGCACGGACATATCGACTTTAAACGATAAATTAGTAGCTTAGTAAGAAATATACAAGGCATCTTTGTTATACCAGAGCATTTTGCAGAAAAGTTGCCTAATGAGCTGGTAGGACCATTCTTTGGACTTTCGCGCAGACGAAGCAACTCAGTCACGTGACGCGCTCATCGCGACGCACTGCGCCCGCGCACGCGCTCTCCGTCGAGATGCTGCAGCGGCATGGACATATCGACTTTAATAAATTAGTAACTATACTACTCAAGAGAAATACAAGAACAGCTATTTTGTCCGTGACATAGTACGTGGCTGAAAAGTTGCCTACTGAGCCGGTAGGACCGATATGTGAACTGGTAGTAAACAGGAATGTTGGTGTGAAGCACATACCGCGCGGCATCGAGACTCGCGCGCAGACGACGCAGCTGAGTCACGTGACGCGCTCATCGCGACGCACGGCGCCCGCGCACGCATTCTCCGTCGAGATGCTGCAGCGGCATGGACATATCGACTTTAATAAATTAGTAACTATACTACTCAAGAGAAATACAAGAACAGCTATTTTGTCCGTGACATAGTACATGGCTGAAAAGTTGCCTACTGAGCCGGTAGGACCGATATGTAAACAGGAATGTTGGTGTGAAGCACATACCGCGCGGCATCGAGACTCGCGTGCATACGACGCAGCTGAGTCACGTGACGCGCTCGTCGCGACGCACTGCGCCCGCGCATGCGCTCTCCGTCGAGATGGCGCAGCGGCACGGACATATTGACTTTAAACGATAAATTTGTAGCACTAAGAAACACACGAGGCAGCTATTATGTAGCAGACAGCATATTACATAAAAAAGCGATATAAGCTAACCTGCGGCTATGGCGTGAAAAGGAGTATCCGTGCTTTTCAGGTGCACCGGTTAATCTGTACTTGGGTGTGAAGAAAACCGCAAGATTCCAGTGCCTCGTAGGGTTCATAATTTCCAATAAAAAAATGATAAAAAACCTTGTATTTAAGTTATAAAAGAAGACGTGCAAACGAACTCACCACTAAATATGTATGAGTGGAAAAGTAATAGAATTAATAATCCCGGGCTTGAAATCTATCGCCCAGTTCATGTAACTGGAAGAATGCTCAGTTGATATTAATTAGTAGAATATAACTTACATACAATTACCTTAAAGGCGGGTCTAGTAGGTAAAATATCGAGTAAATTTGCAAAGCAAACAGCTTCATAAAAGTTATTAATATTACCTACATTTATCACCAATTAGTTCACTGATAATTGAACCTGATCGTATGAATAATTAATTTACATTCAATCAATATTGTTTGTTACACACAATTTGACGTGGTAGACAGCTACATATTTCTTAGTCATCGTTTATCCTTTGGCAACGACCATAAGAAGAAGGAAATCTCCAGGAGGACTTAACTGGGACCGGTCAATTGCCTCACAAGGCGGGTGCCGGTGTCTCCCTGCTCGGGTACGAAGCAAACCGCAGGAGTTTAGTGGGTAGTGGGACATAAAGTTCTGAGCCCCACACACGGCTGCAGGTTTAGCTGACCTGTAGCTATGGCGCGTAAAAGCGTTCTCAACTGGGCTGGGTTGCTTTTGGGCGGCTCAAAGACGTTCTGAGGAACAGAAGGTTTCGACAGTGTCTAAATACCAGGCTTTACTACCAATGTATTCTGCCTTCAATGACACACGGATCAGGAACATGAATGACTGACTCCCGGAACAGAATGCAGGTTGCTCAACATGCAATGGAGGGTGCTTTGATCTTTGATTAAGGACGCATTCGTCTCAGCGACCGCGTCCCAAATGTCGGAAACCGACGTAACAAGAGTGGTCGAGATTGGGATGCGCTGTGCCTGTGCACTGTGCATCACTCCAATTGCAGTGGGCGCGAGACTTGGCTAGATGTGGAGATGGTAGATGGAGATGAACGCCTCATGCGAGGTTGACACTCTCGCGTGAGTTGGCGAGACGGGGCGGCAAGCTTCGGGAACCAAGTGTGAATAGTATTCTAGTTTCGCTTCTGAAACGGTTTTTTGGGCACGTGTCAAAGGGCCGCGAGCTTCATTCAGCTTTGACATTTTGCCGCGTAGGTTGCGCATTGTTGTATAAAAGGGAGTGGTCGCAGGAGGAAACCTTTCGATTCATTGAATTATTCATTTCTATTTTTACGTTGGCATAAACCAAAGAACTTTATAAAGATAGCTTTTGTTCATTTATTTTAAGCATTTTTCATGCAAGGTATTATTTTCATTTTATCTGTAATTTTTAAAATTATAAAAAACGAATAATTCATCAGGGTCGGGCAAAAGGCTTGCCTGGATTGCCAGAGGCGCTGGGTTCGATTCCCGCCTGAGTCACCTTAAGATCTGATATTTTTTCTATGTTTAAAATTTTAATAAAAACTTAAACTTCCACGTCCTCAATCGTTGCTGGCTTAGAGACAACTGAATTCGTCAAGAGAGTGTGAACAATAGGCTCGTTACTTGTTTATTCTCTGTCGCGCGCGCTTCATCCTGCTGGCGAGGCGATAGTGTAAACCCCGCATTAGCGAGTGGTGGCCCAGGTTTGGTAAACTAGGGCAAGGCCGCCCGCTATCAGATGGTTGACTGATTTCGGACTGATCCGTGAAAACGGATGGTAAGACCTAGTCGCCATTGGCACAGGACCGACGTGTATGGCGTTCCTTGGATGAGGCCTATACACTGCAGTGGGATCAATTATAAGGCTTTTGATGATAATGATGTACTTAATCATTGTCAGAAAGATAAATATTAAAAAAAAAAGATGTAAATCATAATTATAAGCGGAAAATATGTCTCAGACTATTTAGATCCTACATGTATCGTCTGGGGAGGCACCTCCACCTTACAGAAGATCACAGATAATAGCACTTTGTAACTGTTGTGCTATTTTTCTGCTGGTGAGTAAGGTCGGGAAGGGTATGGTCTTAAAGGCAGGCAACGCATCTCTTGCAACCCTTATGCGGTGGTTGTTGTCCATGGGCAGTAGGGTGGAGCGTCAATGTATGGAGAAAAATAAAAGTCATCGGATCGATTGTGAATACCACTAAAAAGTTGTATTGGCATAAATTATACGTAATTACGTTTTTAATTATTTTTTTTGACATATTTTTTAGCCCTCTACCTCAGCTCAAAGTTTCAATTATTTTTTTAAATCAGGCATATTTTAAAACATTTTTATAATTTTACAGATGCGTCAATAATATTATATTTTGCTGTACAGATAACATTTAAAGACTCATTTTATGAAAGTAAATTTTTATTTAGCAAAAACATAAATATTTTTGGATAAAACATCAACAGAAAATGTAGGAAAATTTCGAGAAATTTCGACTTCTATAGTATTTTTTATGGTATTTGAAAATATATTTTTTGTTTAAAAATACAGCATAACTGCATGCTATTTCTATGTAGCATGAATAATTATGTCTCTAGCTATCTGGTTAAATCACCAGCTACAGTAATCAGCCTTCGGTGCCCATCTTAACATATCACTTATGTGTGTCAAGAATTAATCAGGGAGCTCAACATTATTTTGGAATGTGATGCTAATAGGTCATCCAATCATTTGACACTGATATATTTTAGCATCGGGGAAGTTGCTAGTTGTGATTTTCGCTTAATAATTATAGTCTGTGTAGACATTGGCACAAGCTTAGTTTCGAAACTTCGTATAAGAATGTTGAACTTAAACATTCTTATACTAGATTTCGATCGATTTCTTGTCGCGAGTTTTCGTCTGATTCTCAACTCCTTTATGTGTAGCATGCTATCACATAACCAATAACAGGTTTCCGGAATCAGCAAAAAGTGCATTTCTCTTTGTTTATGGATGAATAATATTTTAACATCAGGGTTCAACTATCGAGAAAATGCGTAAACGCAAGTTCAAACCCGCGTCTACTCTACAATTACATTGTTTAAGTCCTTGTTAAAATTTTATTTCTTTTTTAATACAAAACCACTCAGGGACATAACCTTTAGTCTCATCAGAACCACACCAACACTATTCAATTGGTAGATCAATGACTTCATTACCGGCCCGAGATTGACCATTTTACATGATGGTGATTCTCAGGGCTGTAACTAAGCTGTTTTGATCTAAGCAATTACATATAGCCTGATGGTATCTCAGTAAAATATCTTCTGAATCGAGACCTGGAGTGTGTTCTTTGCTGGTTCAGACGGGTAATCAAGTGGAGCGGAGATGGAACCATTAAACAGAAATCTTCATAAGATGGAAAACCTTTATTTAAAATGCCTGCTAAGCTGCGTCATCAATGGTTTCACCACCGCTCTTGATAAATCGTATGAACCAGCTTATGATATGCTTCAGGCTTCATTTTTAGAGAAAGTTTGTTGTGATGCCTTCAGGGTAAAGGTAACTGCTTATATAAATAATAAAAAGGCAGAGGTCCCATTACTTCTAAGTTGCAGCTCGAAAAATCTCCATCGGTTTTCTAAAATCTGCCCCGCGAAGTTGCACTTTTTTTTTATTTACCATGGCCAATCCACAATAATTCCACAATTCTGTTTAATTTAGTTCTTCTTCTGTTCTGTTTAGTTTGATTTATTTATTTGAAGGGATGGCATTGTCTTAATATTCGGTTAACCGTAGTTAAACACCGAGAATGAGCGCTTTTTTCCTGAAATTTTCCGCACGTTTCTCTTTTGGACATTATTCCGTAACAATATAAAACTGACAACTTAAAATATATTGCTATTACAAGTAATAGTTATCTAGTAAGTAGATGATTACATAATGTGGAATTAGAAATTAAAATAATGCATAAATAGTAACAATCTCAACTTACAAAAGTACCAACTTGAGTGTTAATTTTCTTCACTTACAGATGTCTTATATCATATATGAATGTAATGTTTATAGGTATATTACAGCTTTTTGTAAACATAATACGATCGGTTTTAGTGTTTATGAGTCATAAAAAGTAAAAACGATCGATATTTTTTGTTATACGATATGTTATAAATAGGTCGATCTGACGATTTTTCGTAATTCTTCAGAGGGCGGTAGAGGGCTAAAAATATATTCCAATATTTTTTTTATTATTTTTTTCAAGTAAATAGAAGTATAATGCAACTTTTTAATACTATTCAATAACGAAAATCCAAAAAAAAATTTGACGCTCCACCCTAATGGGCAGTGGTGGCCACTTCCCATCATGTGACTCTTTTGTTCGTTTGTCCATACAAAATAAAAATAAGATTAAATAGTTAAGTGTTAGCATAAAATTTTGTATTGTGTGCATAACACAATGAGTATACAATACTCGTACTACTGTTGAAATTCTTGTAAAGCGAAATGCTGTTGGAGAATTTGAACATAATTTGAACAAGGAATGCAGTACAGGGAAACTTACATACTTAGTTATATAATAAAACAGGTGATTATGATGCTTGTGTAGATCGCTTTTGTATGTATTAAGTATACAGGTCGGTCCAAATAGTGACGTCAACAATTTTTTTTTGCAGGTTTCTCGTACCTGGTTCTATCAGAAAATACCCCATGGATGTTCCGCGATTTTTCGTAGTTTTCGAGTTATATTTTTTTTGTGTTTTTTTAATGAGGTTTCTAAAATTCATAGTTTTTTTCATAGTAGGTATTTTGGAGTCTTTTTTTTGTGATATGATTGTCTTAAATGCGGTTTTTATTCAAAAAATAACTCAGCTTCCTGATATTACTTAAAGTTACTCATAAAATGTTTTTGTAAAATTTTTACTCGAAAACCATGAAAACATCGTGAAACGGACAGCCCCAAGGAACCTAAAAAAAAATCTTGACGTCACTAGTTGGACCACCCTGTATGATATCTTCATAATATTAAGGAACATCAGTATTATTAAAATTAAATGTCGAAACTGTTCTATTTGAGTATTTTGTGTGATGTGACATAAAAGAAGTTACATATCACTTATGTAAATTTTCGTACTGGAACTAAGATACTTATTCATGACTTCATTATAAAATATGTAATGTCCTAAACTATACTTAAAACTAAGTTTTTATAATTAAGTGTTGATACAATATGTCCCATGCTATTATACACAGAGATATTTTTTTATGAATATGTAACAAAAACTACAAATGATTTACATTTTTACTTTCATCTTTCGCTGGTATTTCAAAATATAAAGCTCAGTCTTGCTTCTCGGGACCATCGTCAGATTTTATTTCAGACTGTAAATATAATAAACAAAGGTATATAATTTTGATCTTCTCTATAATAATGTAATTAGGGTTAACTTTGAAAATACGGGTAGTTAACAGAAAATTACACTATTCAGAATTGACACGAGATATACTTTTATGATTAATGAACAAACTTCAGTAAAGTGAATAGTAATTATTCTACACTGCAATTTACACTTAATTATTATTGTTGTCCTATTTTTTATCGAACCTTAAGATTATCCTTAGTGTAAAATACATAAACTAAGAGGCCGCTTTAAAAAGTACTTGTATACGTAATTATTTGAAAAAGAAATTATTACTTGCGATGTTTACAAAATATTCTTTGTATCTATGTTGTAAGTGGGAAATAAATTGTTTAAAAATAAGGAGAAAGTCATTTTGAATTTGAGAAAAAAACAATTATTAAGGCTTACTTCTCAATTAGGTTTAACAAAAAAAAATCTAGGCACTTATAAATCGTCAATGATTTCACAATAGTATGAATTCACCACCGACTTCGGAACGCAGTCATCTACCGAGAGGAAGTGACAAGAAACTCGAAAGGTGCTCTTTTTAGTCGCCAATAATTACTATATGTATACATATTCATTTCTGATAGATTGAGTCCCAGACAGGCTCCCAGCTGACCAGTCCCCAAAGGCACAATACATTTGTAAATCATTAATTGTATTACTTCCAGTGGATAACTGTTTCATATGTATTAACTTTTTAATCTAATTAGTTTCATTCGTTAAGGCAGTAGAACTACTAAAGAGAATGAATAGTCTAGCCTTGCTGATAATTTGATAAATCCGTCAATGATGATCAAGGACTAGTAAAAAAGTAAGGAGTCCACACCACGGTACTAAGATGTAAAGCAACGAATTTTTACTGCACGTGTGAGCCTTACGACAATGTCAACGGCAAAAGACGTGCAGTGATGTTTTAAGTTCCTCGAACTTTGAGTTAGGGTGTTAGAGATAAATTTATGCTCTTGATAAAATCTATAGTATCAGCCTATTACTGTCCCACTGCAGGGCAAAGGCCTCCATCATTTGAAATCATGTTTTCGTTACAAAGATGGGTTTTGGCTTAATCACCACGCTTGCCAAATGCGGATTGCTGATCACAAACCCGGCCTGTGTTCAGAAAAATCAACACAAAGTCTGCCCGACCCGGGAATCGAACCCAGGACCTCGAGACCAAGGCCCGGTACTTAAACCACTAGACCATTTTGACCATTTCACCATTAGACCATTTCAAAATTGGCAAGACTTGACGTGTACCGATAATTTATTTTCAACTGATAGGTAAATAGATCAGATAAAGAAATAAGCTTATGCTTATCTTCATTTTAATAAATTACAAAATGTATTGGTAAGTGCATAGCTCAACAACGCCTGAAGTAATTTGTCCAATTCTTTTTTTGTAATGTTCTTTTAAATCCAGAGTTTGTCTTTACGTCAAAAAAATTGACGATTAGACGAAGAGACGAGATAACGGGATGACGAAAAGGGACGGGACGGAACGCGGACGAAGCGGGCGAAAGGCAATAGTAAGAAATAAAAATATATATTTTTTACTACATTATTCATCATAAAGTAGTCATTTTCTTGAATATTGCCTACTTCATTGCTTAAAGTGACTTCGTTTGGCAATATTTTAGATTATGGCGGTATTTATATTAGAAAAGTATCCAACGTTGATTTTCAAAAATCATAAATGTTGTTCTTTAGTGCACTACATAACTTAAAATTATCAAAATTAAAGAAAACCAAATGGCGTCGCTAGTGTGCGGACTGCACGCCGTTAATTTCTGTATTTTTTATTATAAATCATTTATTTAAGGTAATTTTCTGTGCTTTTGTGCAGTGGTCAGCTCAATGTATGTAATGCCTTGTATTACATTTCTAACTAAAACTGTTATGCATTTAATATCAAATTAAATTAATTTAAATTAAACTAATATCAAATCATTAATAAGACTTCTTAGTTGAAAACCTCAGTGAAGTAGCACTTCGTCTATGTTTTTGCTGGTGAGTAAAGTCGCCAGAGGTTAGTTGGAGAGGGTATGGGGTCTTAAAGGCACGCAATGCGTCTGCGACCCATATGCGGTTGTCGATGTCCATGAGCAGCGCAGCGGTGAACACTTACCATCCGGAGACCCTTGGTCGTTTGACCGTTTATAAAATAAAAAATCTGCACTAACTAGGAATGTAATAAGACAATAAATATATTTTATTCTTTTAATCAAACTAGCGTACAACTATTAACAAACATCTTATCAATTTGGTAACGTCTCCCGTACGTGGGAATGCGACATATAATAGGAATAACACACATTGTCATGATCCGATATTTAATTGAATGAGTAAGCATATGTATACGCATGATGAAGTTATTGTTTACCAATATGACAATAACTAAACGGGACTAAACGCTATTTTCTTATATAGTATACTAGCGACCCGCCCCGGCTTTCACAGGTGCTACTAAAGGTCACTTAGTAAGGCAACGTAGTATGGAACCTTTACCCACGGCTTACAAATACAAAATTGGTTTGGATGCTTAGATAAACTTCTCTAGTTTACGAAGATATACGTCGCATCAATAAAGAGTATGGTTTGCCCAAAAATAAAAAATAAAATATAAGTCATCAATATTTTATAATGTATGTATGTCCAATATGTATTTATTCTATTATAAGTTTGTATTTGTGTATGTCTATTATCTGATAATCTTATGTTTGGTTTAGATAATTAAAGTGTTTTTAAAATTAATTTTCTAATTTGCTCTTTGCCGCGATTAGCATTTCGTTTTTCCTAAAGGTTGACTGGCAGGGAACGCTTTCAGCGTTAAGTCCGCCTTTTGCCTACTTATTATGTGGTCAATAAAGTTTTATGAATGAATGAAGTATTATCTTCGAAAGAAAAGGCATTTTCAATCGATCAACGTCGACCGGTGCCATCGATCAGCAATCGATCGATAGGTTAGTCGACTGGTTTCCGTCGATGGCGTCGATCAATGAAAGCTATCACACCAGTCGATCAACATCGACCGATGTCGGTGTGGTAACACCCTTAGACTATTTGCATTGAATGAGTGACTTGATTACTCGCTGGAGCAACTGAACTCGTCGTTTTCAACTGCCCACTCTAACAATGGAAGTCTGTTGGGCACCCAAAAAATAATATTTATAAATAACAAGTTAAAAAAAATGCGACAAAATCGGTGGCGTAGTTTTGATGAAATGCGAATGTATCAAATATTGTAGGGCAATATTAATATTGTTTATTGAAAAATTACCTGCTAAGTTAAAGGTACAATATTCAATTATACATAGGAACACCCGATATAAATAGACATGTTCGTTCATGCACACAAATGTTTGTACCGTGCGGGGATGGAACCCGCGACTAACAGCCGGCTTCTCCACCATTACACAAAACGGTTCGTCAAATTTATCTTCTTTATGTTCATCCTGTGTCTGATGTAAGCAACTGTCGAGTTTCTTGCCGATTCTTCTCGCCAGTAACTGTCTTCCAAATCGGTGGTCGAGTCATTTTTTGTTGCAATTTTGACGATTGATAAGTGCTTCTATGAAGCCTCTATTAATAGAGAATATTTTGTTTTTTGCTTTTAAGACAAGGCTCTTAGAATAAAGCGATACGACTAATATTACACACAAATTGAGTTTATCCAAGCAAACCCTTTTTTCCGTCAATGTTTTTTTTTTGTAAAAAGTAACTAGTTCTACCCCTACGCAAACCAATTTATTATTGTACTATTCAAATTAATAAATGATTTATTCATTTCTGAAATCAGCATTACTTACTCTACTTTTCCCCACAAAATAACTAAGGGTTATAATAATAAATCGTATAGACAAGTACAATATTTCCACAATTGTTATTATTGAAGCTCCGAAACTAAGTGAAAATACGCCCCCATATGTAGCTGAAAAAAGAAAAACAATTTAAGTTCTATAATGTTTTATTTTACCTCAGCTAAACTCCACATCCACTAATAAATTAAGGCCACAAGAATGAGTCAGATACAAAAAAAACGTTGACTTCTTTGTACATTTCAAATTGATTGAAAAAAGTAATCTCACTTAGGTTTACGCGACTGTTATAAAATAAAACTACTTTTAAACGAATAAAATCCCGGTTTGATTCAAACCCCAGCCGTTATCATTAATTTCCTGTCAATATGCAGTTTTAATTAAACCACGAATTTATCCTTTTAAAAATAGTTTTGTTAAAAAAAAACTTTCAAAAATATCACTAGTTGGCTATAGTCTATATTACTTAGGCTCGTATTAATAAATCGCACTCAACTCTGAGCTCGATCTTGAGCGCGAACTTGAGGTGCTGTTTTGTATGGAAATGACATATCTATCTATCGAGCCTTAATTTCTACTGCCGAAGAAAGATGGATTGCTTTTTATAATTGGTAAGTGCTTCATCGCACGCTCTTTACAGATAGTCGAACGGAGTGATATGGTACTCTCGAGTGCAACTACCTTGTAAACACAAAAGGGATATCACCGTAGATTATGGCCATCGAGTCAATTAATGCAAAGTTGTTATTTAAACATTTCAAAGCAGTTCAAAATACACTTTCTTATATTTTATTTATTTATTTTCAAGCATTATAAAGACGCTTAGTGGCATAATGGTGAGTGGAATCGCCTTGACCTGAAACCCGTTTGAGCTTTTTTCGCTTATATTATGAGTGCCTACAGTAAAGTAAAAAAGTAAAGTATCAGCCTATTAATGGCCCACTGTAGGAAAAAGGCCTCCATTATTTGAAATCATGTTTTCGTTACAAAGATGGGTTTTGGCTTCATTACCATGCTTGCCAATTGGATTGGTGATCACCAACCCGGGCTGTGTTCATAAAAATCAACAGAAAGTTTGCCGGACCCGGGAATCGAACCCAGGACCAAGGCCCGGTACTTAAGCCACTAGTCCATCGAGGCTTTACCTACAGTAAAAAAAATACATACCAACAAAATTATTTATATCTATGAGGAGTGTCATCTGGTAGCAATCTGCATCTAGCGATCTGTAATAGACGTGTAGAGCAGACAACTGTTCCACTTGGTGATTCCTTCTGAAAGGAAATTTAAGGGTTATATTAACCTGAAATTCTTATCAGAAAATAAACTAATAATGCGGCACATGTATTTCCAATTTGAATTGATTTTGAACCATATTGTACATAAATAACGTTCAGAATGCAGTGTACAATTATATCTAAGGAGCCTCTAAAAGGGTAAGTAATTCATTCTATGAATAACAGTGAACGTTTCTGAATTTTCATATCATTAAGATTTTTTTATGCGGGGTTGTTGAAGTGTGAGCACTAACATTGAGTTGGTGTCAGCTCATAAAAATACGCGTTTTCTTAGTATTCATATCTTTATAATGCTCAATGTTTTTCCATCCCTAACTTCGGAGCAAGGTTATAATAAAAAGCTTATTGAGGCCTTCAAAACCTAATTCAAAATTCCTCCCTGTATAGATAACAAGTTGATGATTGATCATGTAATAAAATAATACACTCCCCATATTATTTGCATTGTTAATATGCTGCTTTCCTACTGTTACATTGTACCTGTATTATTAATGACTAGCGGCCGCCCGCGACTTCGTTCGCGCGGATTTTGATTCAACCCATGGGAGCACTTAATCGGGATTCGGGAGAAAAAGGATACTATCAACTAAGTCGGCCCATACTCTGCTCGCATAACAAATTTCATCAAAATCCGTTCAGTAGTTTCAGCGTGATTGACGGACAAACATCCAAACACAAAAACTATTAATAAGACAGGACAAGATTAATACTAAGCAAATATTAATTAAGACAGACATTCTTGACTCTAACATTTATTTAATTCTATGAATTAACTTTTACTAGCGGCCCGCCCCGGCTTCGCCCGTGGTACTTGTCCACTATTTAATGGATGATATTATACATAAAAACCTTCTTCATGAGTTACTCTATCTATTAAAAAAAACCGCATCAAAATCCGTTGCGTAGTTTTAAAGATTTAAGCGTTTATAGGGACATACAACACACATAGGGACAGAAAAAGCGACTTTGTTTTATACTATGTAGTGATGGGTTAATAAATGAAGATGTCTAGGACTTGGCAAAGCCAATCAATCAATTAAATTAAACGTTCAAATTAGTCGTGTGATTCGGTAACAACTTCAAGGTCCTAGAATTGCTAGTAGCTTTAACACGCTTGAACTATAAATATTAGTTGATATTTTGCCTGTCGATTTTGAAAATAATAAATAATCAATAATAAATAAATATTTCACAACATCACATACATTGATCTGACCCCGTGTTAAGTAGCTTAAACACTTGTGTTACAGACACCAGAATCAACAGTGGTATTACAAATAAACTTAAATAGATACATATAACACCCAGACCAGGACAAACAGACATGTTTATGCACACAAATGTTACTCTTGCGTAATAGGCAACATCTTGACCATTACACCAAGCCGGTCGTCAATTAAGTAAAATAACTATTGATGTGACGGTAAGTTACTAACTAAATTGAACTTGTAATGTTCTTGTAACTGATTAGACATTTATACGTCAAATTCCATGATCGACTAAACTAGAAGAGTCAAGAAGTCGAGTTTCTCGCTTGCTAGCTGACGAATAAGTCGTTGTAAGAATAAAGCTTTGACTGTGTATTCTACCAATATATTAGATAGACATAATAATTAATTATTGAATCATTAACTGTTTTTCTAAATTAAGATTGTTTGTTTTCAAAGTAATGTTTTTCAATTCATCTGTTTATTTGTGCTCGCCTAACCGCGATACCTGTTGCAATGTTGCTGTACATAGTATTCATTTTTTTAATTTTTTTTGGACTAGCACACTAATTGCCTAGATACAAACTAAGATCGAAGCTTGTACTATATAAGCTAGGGAACGAATAGACAAACATACTTAAATACTTTAATAAAACATCTATGACTCGAGTACAAATGCCGATGTTTATCACACAAACATTGTCCCTAGCGAGATTCGAACCCGCGGCCTTTGGTTTTGTAGCCAGGGTCACTGACCACTAGACCAATGGGCCTGTCTACTATGTCGAGTATAGGGTTTAAAAATATACATTATAAATAGATTAAAAATGGTAAGTATCAAATAAAAATACATCATCATCATCATTAACAGCCTATCACAGTCCACTGCTGGACATAGGCCTCTCCAAGGGCTCTCCACTCAGCCCGATCCTCGGCGACTCGCATCCAGCTCCTGCCAGCCATCTTGCGCAGATCGTCACTCCACCTGGCCTGAGGGCGTCCTACACTGCGCTTTTTGGGACTCTTGCTAAAACGCGCAAATAAAATACGAGTACGTGTTCATTTTTTTATTTTTAAATTAGTTACAAAATCCAAGAAAAATAGAGCTCATCCATCTAACAATCTGTTTAATAAGAGTCTACATAAAGTTAGAAGACGCCGAATTTATCTAAATCAAAACAATTTTATTTTTATTTTTAAATGAAATTAGATTTCATGAAGCCTCTGTTACGCAATGACATTAATTAATGAATCCCAAGGGTAAACGCTGAAATTTGCAGGTGTAGAACTAAATCGGACTTTCTTTGAAAAGAAATAGTTAAAATAACAAATAAAGGTGTTAATTTTCTGAGAAACACAGAAAGTAGGAACTTTGTAAGTTCTCGGGTCCACAGGGATCCTTTGAAGCGTAACAGCGTTGAAGCTTTTTAATATTGATTTTAATTTCACGGGAACATCTGTCGAATTCTATATCTGATCAAAAGAAATATGAATGTGGTATTGAAATACAACACCTGAGAAATGAGAGAAATATTGAATTAAGGATAAAATAATGTTTTATTATTATTATTGTACTAGCCCATATCGTCCCACTGCATGGAAGGGCTCACAATTTAGAGGCAAACTCTGGCCAGTCTAAAATAAAGTTACGTATTGAAAATCTGATTTTGGGTGAATCTTGTACTTTACTGGCAGAAGATGAATAAAATTGTCTTACTCTTAAGGAACTGCCGTTGGTCGTAACTGCTTTCAGTGCACCATCCTTACTGTCAAAGCGGTTATAGGATACTTAGTGTTGACACTTTTAGCAGTTGCAGTTCCAGGGCCACGTAGTTACTCTAAGTGCCCTGGCTAAAGCTGACTTATTAAGCAAAGCTAAAGCTAAATTAGCGTCCAAAAAGCTTGGCAGGGTCACCCCAGTACCGACAATTCACTTTCCAGGAAAGAACTGTTGACTATCAAGATATTACCAGTCGGCTTGATTCTCTGGCGGTAGGTTGCGGGATGTATCTTTGATTTGCATCCTCTATCGCCTGTACCATAAGGAGTGCTCCGAGGAAGTGTTCGGTCTTATACCTCCCGAAACTTTTTGCCCTAGTCTTACACGACACTGGTTCCTTCATCATTTACATGATTGGCAGTTCACAACTATGCGTTTCTCCGGGAAATTCCTGCTTCGCGCTACCAAACTGAGGAATGAACCTGGAATCTGTCGCTTGAAATATTTCGGGACGCCTTAAAAAAAAACTTAAAAGACAACGCTCTTGTGACTCCTCAGTTGTCATCAGGCAATACGTCTGCTCGTTTGCCACCTATATCCGTAAAATAAAATAAAAAAAGAGAATAATAACATTGCTCCTCTAATATAGCTACTTCTCTAAGTATCCACTATAGTTATGGGAGGTAAAGATATGACACAGGCACAGAAAGAAGAAGATAAATGAAGGTATAAAAGCTGTTGAGATTAAAACAAATAAAAAAATAAAGTGCTCATTGGGATGGTGTACAAAGTTATAAAAACATTGGCAAACGCTACTGAAACCGTTATACACACTAAGCCCGCTGACCTATGTCGCCAACTTTTTAGTCAGTGGGCTAGTTGGCCGCTTCTTTCGTAATAATATGGAAAAGTATGGGTGGAACTTATTGGATCTTTCACTTGAAACAGCAGCTCGTTCTCGAAAGTACCTGCTCTCCTAACAGAAGGCCAGAGTGAAGTAACACTTCGTATATGTTTTACTATGTTTCTGCTGGTAAGTAAGGTCTCATGTACTTCGTTGGGTATGGGGTTTAAAGACAGGCAGGCAGGCAAAACCTTCGACAATTGTGGCAATGTTGATGTCCATGGAAGGCGGTGATCACCCACCGTAAGTTCATACATTTGTTCGTTTGCATCTATTACAGAAAAAAATATTATTTTTTTATAGGCCACCGGGTTACAGCGGGAGGTTGTGTCGGCGGACTCGGTGCGCTCAATGTGTACTGCGCGGAACACTGACAAAGGCAATATTAAAAGCAGCCTTTTCAATCATAACGGTACCGACGAACAACTTTTGGTCCTAACTCTGCTAACACAACACCGGTATTTATACCTACTACAAGGATTGAGGGAAAGTTTTACGTTTCCGTTGGAGTTTGACCGAAATTTACAGTTCGAGACGAACTTTAGAATGTTAATTGTTCACAAGTTTAAATAAGCTGCGCTCTAAAATCTCCCGAATATCCCTCAGTCGCTTGTTACGACAATCAAGGAAACTTCTTTCTAGTAGCCATTTTGTTGTGCTGTTTACGACTATACTCACTTTATATGCTCAGGCAGCTTCTCCGACAAAATTGTATTAGTGTCCTCAGTCGTGCTGTATTTCTTGTCTGAACACTCCACGTAGCATATTGGAGTACAGTTCATTTCCAACTCAGATGTTCTTACTGCAAAGAAAAACATTAAAAGATTTAATTTACTAACTACAAGAATTGATATTATTTGAATAATAAATATCTCATAATAGTTTGTTCGTTGATCAGACTACTTCAAATAATTACAATGACCGATTAAGCTTTTAAAAGATGTCAAGTATAAACAAATTTAAACTGTGTGTTGTAATGAAAGTCAGTGGTCCATTAAATGACCGAGTTGAAATGGCAAAATGTGCCACTAACTCTTACAACATTATTAATGTTAATAATTACGTTACCGGCTTCTGATAAACTCGCTGCCAGGACTACATTGCTATAAAGAAAATACATAAATCTGTTCCAAAAGAGTACAGCCAAATTTTAAAATCAGATTAAATAAAAAGGAAACTTCAAAATTACAATGTGACCTCATTACGTGAAGGAACTTAAGGAGTTTAGTTAAAATTGTCTTGGAAATAGGAACTCGGATAAACCTAATGCTTTTAAAAAAGATTTAGAAAATTTCTTTGTAGCATTGTAAAAATTTCTGAATATACTTAAAGCACTCGAGGATTAAGATTACGGAAGAGATAATGTCTTTATCAAGTTTTATGTTTGTGAAGCAAAACTTTATTCGTTAACATTTTAATACGTATTTTTTTATTTTGATGAAGTCAAAGCTTTTACATTATCAAGCGTACCTTTCATATCAAAAAGTGAGTTTAATAACAGCAAACATTACCTTTAACGTTATGCAAACATTTTAAATCTGCTAACTCGCAAACTCTTCTGGATTTTTCTGCAAAATGAAATCGGAAGTTAAAAATGGCGTATTTTTCTTACTTTTCTTTGATATATTTTTTTGAGACTTTCAAAACACATATAATTTGCTGGTTTTTTATATTAATTAATTGCAAGGTGGAAGTCTCATTAGTCTCGAAACTAATAAGTACTGGTGTAATACTTGGTAAAATGGGCACAATTTTTTTTACGAAATTCGAGAACATAAATAGTTTGGTATTTTTAGAACAAAAGTGTTTAAGAACAAAGTTTGGTAGGCTAAAACTAAGATAAATTTCTAGTTTTGCTAGACTGTCTGAAATAAGTTGAACTTAATTTGGTTCAGTTCAATGGGCCTTACAAAACGCCCCTTAACGATTGAAGTCAATAGAATAACATTTTATTGTCGGTGTTAGATGTTAACTTAACAAAAGGGTTGCCTAAGCGACTAAGGTCTTCGGTGACCTTGAAGGAGTTAAAGGTATTTATATTTAAGAAAAGGCTTAAGCCTAGTAATGAAATGGCGGTACTTCAAGATAAACGACCACTTTATGTTATTGCGGGAAATCGGATTGAAACCAGTTAAAATGGGGTCGCGTAGAAAATAATGGCTTCAAGATTTCATTTTAATTGTTTTTTTTTATGAAAGCACGATGAAAACTAACAGAAACATTGAAGAATAATTATTAAATTATTTTGTTGTTAATTAAAAAGTCAGCTTATAACTTTTTGTCAGCAAAGTTTTCTATAGGCAGTCAGATAGATTTTCATCCAATTGTAAACTTTCAAATGAATAAGGTTTCGTTTATCTTTCCAATCTATACCGATTTTAATAAAGCTGAAGAGTTCGTTTGTTTGAACTCGCTAATCTCAGGAACTTAGAGTTTGATTAAATAATCCTTTTTGTGTGGGAGAATCTATTTGTCGGGGAAGTCTTTAAGCTATTATATAACACTGTGTGTGAAATCGAATTTCACGGAAACAAAGCCGCGGATGGTCGCTAGTTTGTAATATTGTTTCGAAACTCTTACTTTGATTTCAATAACTTTTTTGTGCATTGATTTAAAAATGATAGCCTTGAATTTTTAGTTTATTACTTCAGTGAACGGCTCGTCACGGTACAATGGTTCTCCAATTAGTTAACGAATTGGACGAATAAATGGCTAACAGATGGAATAGGAGGCCCTAATGTGATCAATGGCATGTGTACTCGAGGCATAGTTTCTGGGTTTCCAAGGTACAGCAGAGACACAAACAGTTATCTAGTTGGAACTAGTACCTGCAACTTCGTCCCCGTTGATTCTGGTTTCCGCACACATAATGTTATACTAAAGTCTTCCTTGACAAATTTACCATCTAACTAAATTATTATTTTAATTTGATGATTCGATTCTCGGATCAGCACTTTTAAATAAACAAACAAACTCTTCAGCTTTATTAAATTATTAAAAAATGGAATGAGATCTGGACTTCCGAATTTCCCGGTAGCCTTCTAATTGAAGTGAAGTGTCTTTCACATAAGTATACTTTTATAAGTCATGGGTAGTAGTCATCATAGTATGGGTATGGTAATGCAATAAATAAGTATTTTACTGCATTCACACATGTCGTATGTCATAATAATATAATACACTTAGGGTGAGACTTCACCAAAGCGGAGATGTGCGAGCGGAGTGGAGATGTTAGGCCAATAGATTATCAGTTCTGGGATGGTCACGTTTTTGAGCCAAAACACTATTGGCTGCTTAAGACACATCTCTGCTTGCACATTTCAGCTTTGGCGGAGTCTTATCCTTATTGTCTATTACGGGTACGAGTAAATAGACTTCTAGTTTTGAGAATATCTGTCATGACCACAAAATGTGGCTAAATTTATGACAACCCATTTGTCACTTGAAAATTGCAAGTCACTTGGTAAGTACGCCCAGTGAGAACTATAGTAAACATACGAGTATGTCTTGGCTGTACACAGAAAGCGGTTCTCTAGCATGAAATGCCACGCCGAGACGAAAATTAATATTCTTTGACTAGTCATGCCGAGGGTACCTAACCAAAATACTCCACGAAGTAAAATTTCACAGTGTGGTTTATGTCGGTTAATTTACAGATTATGTGCCTACGTGGTTCCCCTATGATAACACGGTTGTTATTTAAGGGTGATCCTCAGCTCATTATCATCTCTTTTGAAGAGCTCGATAGCGCAGTGGACAGCGCAATTGGCCTGCGATTACAGAGCTAGCAACTTTCGCAGAGGCCAATAATTAGACACTAAATATTGACATCAATAATGAGAATTAAATACCCTAATTTGAAAGTATAAAATAAATAAATTAATAAATAATTGCCTTGGACTAACACACCAATTGCCTAGCCCCGAACTAAGCTCGAAGGTCGTACTATGGATGCTAGGAAACGAATAGTCATACTTAAATACTTTTATAAACATCCATGGCTCGAGTACAAATGCCGATGTTCATCACAGAAACATTTGCCCCTAGCGGGATTCAAACCCGCGACCATGGGTTTTGTAGCAAGGGTCTCTTGCCACTTAGACCAACGGGCCCGTCTTTCGATTAGACGTAAGCAAAGGATAAAACATATCTGGTTAATATTGTAAGTGTATTAGGTATATTTGATCAACATAATTAAATTCGAACTAGAAAAGATCCCTTCTTATAACGATAGACAGACGTAAAGATATCTTAACAATAAAATCAAGGCCAGACGCTTTTTTGTCAAATCTTTTACTCGCGACAAATAAAGAGCGGTTGTGCGGCAACGAAATAATACTAATGTATTTTAGCAAAAAAAGGAATAACTAAATCACAGGCTTTATTCAACTAGCGGGATGGTCAAAGAGCCCTGAAATAAAATATATTAACCTTCCGGTGGTTTTAAACTAGGGCGGCAGATTTTACGATCAGCCAGGTACGCCGGATATGTATTATAGTGCATAAGTGAGGGCGCAAGCACAGGTGCATACCCTATTCCCTCACTCTCATAGTTCGATGGGACAGCAATAAGACACGACCGTGGAGAGATCAGGCGCAGGACCAACGGCTTAACGTGCCTCCCGCAGCACGGGTGACCTCGGTCACCCATCCGATGACTGGGCTCTGCGAAAGTTACTTAACAATCACAAGCCTAGCGCGCTAACCACGTTCTTATATTAATGCCTTATTCAATTCTGAGAGCAGGGAAACCTGTTACAACCCCCACGGGTGGATGTAGTCGTAATAATTTGCCGGCAAAACACGGCAAATTATTCGTTTAGCGGCAATGCTATCTTATTTGTTGATGTAGACGTAACCTTGCGGCCAATACGAACGGTACCAATAGATTAGGGTTAGGTAATGTGTAAAAAAAGAAATAAGGTACTGTATTCTAATGGTGCAACATAAATTGTAATGGCGATTAAGTGTAGAAGCACAATTAAGCTGAAAAAAAATTGGCCAAGTGCGAGTCGGACTCGCGCACTGAGGGTTCCGTATAAATTCTATTTTTGACGTATTAAAAAAACTTCTTACTTGATTTTGTTCAAACCAATTTTCGTTGGTAGTTTTTATGTTAGTGTGCATTACATATTTATTTCAGTTTTATCATCCACTTATTTTAGAAGTTAGAGGGGGGGGACACTCATTTTTCCACTTTGGGAGGGTCTGTCGCGCAAAGTATTCACTTTATAAAAAAATGATATTAGAAACCTCAATACAATTTTCAAAGACCTATCCATAGATGTTTGTACCCACACACCCCACACGTATTTGTTCAATGAAAAAAAAATATTTCGAGTTTCAGTTCTAACTATGGGGACCCCCAATATTTTTTTTTTCTATATTCGTGTAAAACCTTGTTGCGGTTCACAGATTACACCTTCTCACCAAGTTTCAGCAGTATAGTACTAATAGTTTCGGAAAAAAAGTGGCTTTGACAGACTGGCGGACAGACAGACAGACAGACATGACGAATCTATAAGGGTTCCGTTTTTAGCCATTTCGCTACGGAACCTTATAGTTTCGTCATGTCTGTCTGTCTGTCTGTCTGTCTGTCTGTCTGTCTGTCTGTCCTGGTTCGTTCTCCACCGTTTCTGAACCGATTGCCACGAAAATTGGTGGAGAGATGTATAGTGATAATTCAAGAATTGGTTTTTAAAATAATCGAAAAATAATCATTTTTTACCCCCCCCCCTCCCATACAGCGAAAAGTTAATTATAAAAAAAAAATCGACCTAACCCATCGTGTAGGGTATCGTTAAACAGGTATTTTTAATTAAAATAAAACTCGCCTTGAAACCATGTGGATCAAACACCCCAGTCTCGAGATATTATATACAAAGTTAAAATTAGAGGGTCCCCCCCCCCCCTTAACTTTTGAAATACTATTACAATAATTCTGTAAAAAATGTCCTGTATACCTCCAAGTAAGTACTTTCAACGAAAACTATAGCGAACTCTGTATCATACATAGTTATTTTTATACAACTCGACCAACTTATGACGTGCAGTTGCCCTTACTAAATGTTGTCTTAATCGGTCGGGCCATCTTTTAGCTACGGAACCCTTTCATGGGCGTGTCCGACACGCTCTTGGCCGGTTTTTTTACAATATTACGCGATGTAATTTCGAAATGGTGTGTCATCCTGAATTTTAAATAAATTAAAGAAACTTCGGTCGCGTAATTCCGATCTGGTGTGTTTGTACACTCAGGCTTCTCTTTTGCTTACCATAATCCAAAATGGAGTCAATATACAAAATAGCTTACACCCTGGCCACAGCCCACAGCGGTGCGACTTGCGATGCGTCTTGCGCTGGCGAAAGTGGCGAGCGAAAAAAACAAATAAAGGAAATTGTATGAAGCATGCCACAGCTATCGGCGGCGAGATGCGCGACTATTGCCGCAAATCACGTCGCCGGCCTCATCGCACTACACGTCGCACCGCTCGTCGCCGTAGCTGTGGCTAGACTCTTAGAAATACTGAAATGAAGCATACCTTGCGGATATTTATACGGCACACATCCACATTTATCTAGAAACAGTTTCATCTTGCATTCCGTATTGCACGTTTCGTAGCTGTATCTATCCGTGTAAGTTAGATGAACTTCGTCGTGAAACCAGCAGTTTCGCTTAGAAGGATTGACCTTTCTCAGAGCGTTATCTCCTTGGTAAAACTGAGGGTCCACTTTGAAATTGACTGTTTCACCCGTAGTCATTAAATGGTACTTCGTCGAAGTCTCAGGGTAATCGTAAGGATCACTTATCAAAATCTGAAAGTGAAGTGTTGGTCTTTTAATGTTAAGAAACAAATCTGTAAAGAGATATTTACTGAATGATAATTGGAGATAACATAATATCTATACTTATCTGTACTTATATTCAAAGGTAAGAAGTTTGTTTGTATGTTTGTTTTTTTGTTTTTTTAACGCGCTAATCTCAGGAACTACTGTTTGGAATTGAACAAATATTTTTGAGTTGGATAGCCCATGAGACGAGAAAGGCTATGGTAGGATAACAGAAATTTACGCGGACGGAGTTGCAGGTAGTTGCTAGTAAGTTATATGACTGAACAAAAGTATCGTCTATACATTAAGTTATATCGAAGTCCTGGGTTCGATAACCAAGTCGAGAAAAATTTGTTTCTCAGTTTCTCGAACAGAGGGTTTATGACTCCCAAATGCAATTTTGACGCGCCGCTTGGTGTAATGGTCAAGAAGTTGCCTCGTAGACCAAGAGGTCACGGGTTCGATCCCTGCACAGGGCAAACATTCGTGTCCGTAAACAACATGTCTGTTTGTTATAGCCGTGGTGTTATACGTATGTATCTATTTTAGTATATTTTTATTGCCACTGATTTGATTTAGATACTGATGTCTGTGACACAAGTGCTTAAGCTACTTAACACGGAGGCCTATCAATATACGTGATGTTGTGAAATATTTATTTATAAACGCTTTTGGCAAGTGTGCGGATTACGCTTATACCGATCTTTGTACCGATATCATGATTTGACTGTTGAGGGATTTTACTTTGAGCTTTACTTTTACTTGGAAAAAGCCTTTACTTCTTTTCTATGTGAATACAGACAGACACGGCAATTACCGAAATTATCATCCCAGGCGGTCAAAAACGAAACAATAATATATCTTACCCGGAAAACGAACCCTTATCCCCTCTGGTGATTGACCACAATTACGCCGAGTTAATAAGATATGAATTAATATGTATGAACATATCAAAAATAGAAGTCGCCATACATAATTACAGAAGCCCTTTTCCAATTACCATGTTATAAACATCCCTAATACAAATGGGTTTCTGAGAGAAATATCCATCCACTCTTATATAATATTTTAAAAGCTTTCAGTCTTGGATAATGTTTGATCGTAATTGAGTAGTGTACAAGGTAATCTATTAAAGGAAAAATTCACAGCTTTTAGTCTGACAGCCTGTAAGACTCAGATTCTTTGTTTGTGCCTTAGACCTAATCCCGGTTGCATCCTTGGCCATTACCTCGGAGCCCAGGGTACGCTACGACTATAAGCCTGGTTTATCATTTTTATCGGACAATCGGGTGATTTAAGCCTGAAAAATCCTAACCAAACTGGGAAAACTAACACAAAATGAAGGCGTTCCTCGCAGGATTCAAACCTACGACCTCCGAGCGCTCCAAACACTACACTATAGAGGCAGTGTTATGAGTGCAGTAAACAATAAATAACTAGCGGCCGCCCGCGACTCCGTCCGCGTGAATTTCGATTTCCAATATCCTATGTGTTATTCTGATTTATAAGCTATATTGTTGTAAAGTTTCATTCAAATCCATTCAGTAGTTTTTACGTGAAAGAGTAACAAACATCCATACATCCATACTTACAAACTTTCGCCTTTATAATAGTAGTAGGAAAGTAGGATAAATAGCGGCCGACTGAGACTTCATCCCCTTGGATTTCGTTGTCCACACACCTAGTGTTATATTATAGCTTAAAACCTTCCTCGACAAATGGACTTTCCAACACAAGTTTTTTTCAATTCGAACTATGTAGTAATTCCTGAGATTAGCGCGTTCAAACAAACAACAGAAAAACTCTTCAGCTTTATAATATTAGTAGATATTATTACTCCTATCTTATCAATTCACATATCACTAGATAATTATTAATTATTTCAATTCTGATATTTAAGTCACGATTAAATTACTTGCAAACTGTATAGTATTATCACGTCAAGTTTTCGTGTAAGGCTTTGATATTTAAACAATGCTTGCCAGTCATTCCATGAACGAAACATTTATAATCAAGATGTTTACCTTAGCTCCGTAATTCGGTGAAACTGTATATGGTGGATAATCATCTGGTTCCACATCGAATACGACGAACAGACCCGACATACTGAGAAATAAGCAATGCTTTGGTAAGAGTGATTGAATTAATTATGAGTGCTTCTCAAAACCCTAGATTAATAACCTCATATTTACTCAGAAGAAATTAAATGCTCTGATTAATTTGTAAATTTTTAATCACATTGGTGTACTCTTGAGTAATAATATGGGTAACTTGTCTGTTAAAATAAATGTCGAACAGCCCCACAAATAAAACATGTAAGTATGTACACTCTTCCACACGTAAATGACATTTTGCATTTTATTTTTAATTTCAAAATTCTAAACCTTAACTTACAACGAAATTTTTTCTCGTACCTTCCGAACTCAGTGGTTACAATTAGTTTATGAGTCATTATACTTGTCACTCCGTCATCGTCTTCGTCTTCTTCGACGTAGTATTCAAAATCTTCGTCTTCAGTGAACGTGCTAAAAACGATAGCATTAAAACTTTATATGGGCAAATAAAAATAGGAATCAATTATAAGACATCTACTATATAATATTGTTTTTGTAAAAAACATTCTCTTGTTTATTTGATGATACTTATAAGAAAAAAATAAAATTATTTTATTTCATAAAAAAAAACACAGTGAATTAGCACATATAATCATATAATAAACCGACAAAAATATCTCAGAAATTCTGAAAAGTATTTTCGTTGACAATTTCAGATAAGAAGAAGGCGTATAAGGAGATTAAGGTCCTCTGAGAGTCACGAGAACAGTGGAAATTGTTTCACCGACAAGAACAACGCTGTTTAATTTTGAATAAGGTACGAAATAAAAATACACACAAGTCAGTCTCATCGTTGCTGCCTCCGTAGTTGAAGGCACAACAATGTCCTTGGAACGTTTTTATCATTTGAAATATTTCACTGCAATTTTTCTCTTTTCTGTTGAATGAACAGTATAAAAGCAGTCTTTCACATTTTTGGTGCACCTAAAACAAAAATATAGTTTTTAAAAATAGAAAGTAATCCCCTCAATCCATTATGATCCACAATTTCGATCCACCAGTGGATTGAATAGCACGCCGGAGGAGTTCAATATGATCCACCAACGGTCTCGGTGGATCATGTGATACTTGGATCTTCTAATATGCTCCACCAGTGGATCGAATATAGTTCTGGGAGTTTGTTGAAACCCAGTATAATGAATAATTTTTTGCCGAGTTAAAAAAGGTTATTAATTGCATAATGAAAGAAAGTTACTTTGGTAGTTATTCCTCGAGTTATCCCCCAGAAGAAAAAAAATGTTTAGGGGAAGATTTAGTGGAGCTTCCAATCTAATGAGTCGCTCTTCTGGGGAAGCACTTAATAACAATTCCTCCTCCTCCTATTAAAGATGTGAGGCCGTTACTAATTCGGCCGTCGGCATCCAACGTCACTACATAAAAAGGCTTACATAGGACCTGTCCCTCACAAACACACAGGGGCGATAAGAAAACAAGTGTATTTTTAGACAAAGTAAGTAAAGAGTCGCAAAGGCAAATATTTAATCAAATCTTTACCGGTTAGTTCGACTATTAGCTCTAACAGTGGAGCTTCCTTATATACTCATTACTACTTACTTGGGTTAAATCAGATCGGTGAAAAAAATAATCCTGAAGATTTTCTCAGTTTGGTTCGGATATTCCAAGCTTCAATCACCTTATTGCCTAATAAGAATGATGGTTATGTTTTCCGTTGTGGAGGTCAGATGGCAGTCGCTCTAATGTAAATCAGCCTGATCGAATCAAGATCATAGTTGCAGCCTACGCTTGTCAATAAATGATTTTGCAGGAATAAACACAAACTTACCTCATCCATGATACTATCCATGAAATAGTAGTGACTTTTCAATATGTTCATAATTTTTGTGTAATTCCCAATCTCAGTGCTATTCACTCCATAGCTTATCAAAAACTGAAGTCCATGAAAAAACCCATCTATTTCAGTTTGTGGTATGTCATGTCGTTCACTGAAATTAAAATGTTTCATGTATCATCAAGTTATTTAAAAAACAAATCTATAAATATTTATGAATCTTGAAAAATATCAACGAATATGATCGATTTAATTATTTCAAAGTTATTTTAAATTTAATTTTAGATTATAAAACTTACAGTAATTCGTTGATTGCTCTTGATTCTCTAAGAGAGATCAGGTTAAAGTTGCATATGCTTACTGAAGGAAACGGTACTTGAGACACGTTGCATTCTGCATTCATCTGTATACAAAAAGGTTTAATAATAGTCCATTTCAACTATTATGATTCTGGTGCATTGAGGTATTACTCTGGTGACAGTTTACCTTCAAAAGAGCATTGACACTAGACCTTACTGTTTTATTGACTTTCCGTAGGGAAAGTCAGTATAACACTTCAGTTAACTTCTTTTATTTTTATAAAAAATATAACTTCAGAAGATAAGTTAGCACGTGTCTTGTATTCCTGAGGCGGGGATTTAAAATGGTCATATAAAAAACAACCCTCTAACTAGTGTTCTGTTTCAGAGAAGGGCTAAAATAGGTAAGAAGTAAAAACACTTTTTATAATGCCCGGTCTAAGTGATCAATTCAAGATATCTAAAACACAGATTTATCGCATGGACCACGAGCCGCATTATTAATAATGGCCGGTCCTTATTAATAATGACCACTTCATCACGTTGCCCGTAATAGTGACAACCCGTTTCGGAGGCCAAGACTAATTTTGAGTCGCTGAGCCGTCGGAACGAGTAAGAAATAGTTCCACAACATAATTTAAAGTTTTATGCAACTCACCTGAGTAACCATAGAGTCATCGTTGTATTTCTGTTTTGCTATCAGAATAAATGACCCTGTCAGCATAATGTTCCCCACGATGACTAGGGCCCAAAGTACCAAGGCTTTTCCACTTTTATTCGCCAACTGATTAACCCCATGTAATGCCGATATGTTTTCAGTGAACCATTTCAAGTTGCGAACCATGGAAGACCGGAACGAGTTTTTCTTCTTGCTCTTCATTTTATTACTTTTGAAGTGTAAAAACACCCTTGTTATTTGAGCTGTAAATATTTAGCTTGTGTTCTGAATTTACGTAAGAACAATCTTATGAGCTTTAGAGAAAACTTGATAATGGAATATGTAAACCAGATAATATTCTTAGATCTCGATATATGTACAACGACTTTAACCGAGATGCTTATTTCATGAAACATATTTAACTACTTTACTAGGCAACTCATTTACAATATAATTAGTGGCATGTTAAATTGAGTATTAAATATGTTTCTTGATGAAACATCTTTTATACTTACTCATATAAGCATCTCGGTGAAGGTATATCATGGTCTTAGACTATAAAACAAACAAAATTAGGGTTTAGAATTTAATGAGATTTAAGCATGAACACTACAACACTCTTCATTTATTTTCTATTCAAACTCTTGTAACTACATGGCATCGTGGTAATATTGACGGCTTTTAAAACTTATAACCTAGGTGAGCTCTAGGAATAATCCAAAGAAACATGACTTATCATTTGTGTAAGAAAGATTTCTTGTGGTATAGTGATGATAATACTCGTATGATATTTATATTGTTATAATAATGTTTATAATTAGAAAACACTAGCAAGGGCCTGCGAGTCCGTCCGCGTGGAATTCGATTTCCGCACACATAGCGTTATACTATAGCATAAAGCCTCGATTGAGTATGATGTATATCCAACGCAAAAATATTTTTTCAAATCATACAATAGTTCCCGAGAAAAGCGCGATCAACCGAACAAACAAACAAACTCTTTAGCTTAATTACACTAGAATAGATTTTCATTTGTATTGTGCTTAGCATTTGAAAAATATCAATTGTTTTGCCGTATATTTTTACTAACCATATTCTTAAGTAGATACTTAAGAGTTCTTTAAGATTTGTTTAAGGCATTGTGGGCATCGAGGCTTACTAAGCTCCCTCAATCCGTCTAAGCAGAGACCGGGTTTGGGTAGGCCCCAACACTAATCTGAGAATATTTAAGCACACGAAAGGGACCCATTTCCTTGAGCGTTACAATTACATCTTGACCCGTGAATTTGTTTACATCTGCTCATACCTCTGCTCTAGGGACCCATTACCGTATTTACATACGAGTACCTAAGTTTCTCTTGTACACCCCAGTAAATTATTTTCCTGACGACCCGCTTGGTGTGGTTTTTAATAAGTTGACTAATCGACCAAGAGGTCGCGGGTTCGAAACTTGAACAGTAAAAATATTTGTGAGCATAAAGACTCCTGATTGTGCTGGTCTGGGTGTTATGTGAATCTATTTAAGTATATTGGTAATATTACTGTTGACTCTGATTTCTGTAACACAAGTACTAAGCGATTAAGATCATGTAAAATGAGACATTTATTTATTTACTTTTTACAAAACCGACGGAAATTAAAAGGATATTGCAAAGCCAGCATACACTCCTCAACACTGTTTATTCTTGACAAAATGTCTAATAATTATTATCTGACAATTTTGTGAACCAAACACTCAAATGAATAAACATATTTAATTTTTAATGCGAATCGTGTTTCTCAAGACATTTCTAATTATAGCTTTCATGTTTACAAAAATATCCTGCTAATTATGGAACATCTTGTAAAAGTATAAGTCTCTTCATTTTTGTGAGGAAAGGTCACTTGAGTTAATATTTGACCAAAGTTATAAATTCTGAGAATTTGACACAGACTTCTGACTATTCCACGGTCAAAGTTGAACCTTCATCCACATCACTCAAAGATTAATTATTAACGCAAAGATTTATTTTTAAAAAGCTTATTGACGTTCGCGATAATTCACATAGTAAAGTAAATAATTCGGATTGCTTTTCTATTTCTGCGAAATAATATTTATAAAGAGGTCACATCGTCTGTTTGAACGGTCACATGCTCAAAGTGATATATAAGGTGTAACAAAATATATTGCATTTATTTTAATGGTGAATTGTTTAGTGGCTATGAAATAAATATCAGATGGTAAAAAGTCAATGTTAATGCCTACTAAATTCGGCATATCCCGCATTGGCCAATTTGCTATGTTCGTCCTGTCAGCTTCGCACCCTCTCCACCACGTTGCTTATGGAGCAGGACGAACATAGTTACTGTTTTACACTGATAAAACACGACCAGCTGTCTCGCATAATACATAATTTGTACTTTTTTAAATTTATGACTTGATTGATTTTGTTTATTTTCTCAAAAACTATCGTATTAACATTTTCTTTTTGGTTTCTGAGTTTATTTCATTTCCACTGAATATTTCGCCCTTAATATATTTGCAGTATATTTTGTTACACCCCATATATAAATCGTTAGATTTGCCCTCGCCATTCCAAGTCTATACTTATAATAATAAATCTGTAGACAGGTTAATTCTGCACATTAAACATATTTTCAAAATAACTTTCAGGGGGTGATCGATACTGATGCCAATAATGTAATCAGTAAAATGATTGTCTGTCTATCTGTATGTTCCTTATAGAAACAAAAACTACTCGATGGATTTTGACGAAACTTGGTACAATTATTCTTCATACTCCTGACCAGATTATAGGATACTGTTCATCACGTTACAATTAATAGGAGCAGAGCAGTGAAGGGAAATGTTGGGAAAACGGGAGAAATCGCTACATTTTTTAAGCTTTTGTCGCGTGTGCTGTCTTAACGATTAAAGACACTCATAAATCATGTATTTTGAATAAATTTGCCGAAAAATATATAACAGCATATGTCTATCTTTTATGGTTGACTCTAAATAACACGAGTAACTCCTGATTTAGATCGGTTTGAACGCGCTAAACTCAATTCGAATTGAAAAAATATTTTGTATAATAGTCCACTTACCATTTTTTGATGAAAGCTTTTAGCTATCTGTAGTAACACTGTGTGCGGAAACCGAAACTCACGCGGACGGAGTCGCGGGCGGTCGCTAGTTGATACTGAAAACAGAGCGAGAGTTGCTTCTTAGAGCGAGACCGCACGTTGAGAGTAACCCGTTTAATTCTGAGGTCAACGTGCTGTCCCGCTTTTATTTTAGTGTCAATTTCAGAATAGTCGAAGGCAAATCAATAGATTAAAATATGCTCTAAGAAACAACTGTCCATTGGTTTTATTAGCCCAATCAAAAGTATAAAAAAAACTTACATTCACAAAGGTTGAATTTTTAAAAGAATCTAAGAACTATTTCAAATTCGATATTCGTTGGAACTAAGTCAACATTAATGGAAAACTTGCATCTAAAATCAAAGTAACGAAGACAGTCGCTTACTTATTCAGTCACTTTTAAAGTAGTTGAAACTTGTTAATTTCGTTTGTTTACTTATTATTCAAACTTGTTTGTGGCAATGGCTTTACCATTCAACATTTAACATTACATTACATACATTACTTATTTTCATAACTTTTGTTTAAATAATCATTGCAAAAATACTGAAAAAAGACATAAGTTTTAATAATTCAAAGAAATTTTTATAGGTTTTAAAAGAGCTTTTGCTATTTATCTTAGTTTTTTTTTTGTAAGGTTAGTTAGTCATTATTAAAACATAGTACGACGTAACAAACGTACTCACCATATTTCTTCTTAATGATAAAGTAAAGTGGCTTATAATGCGGCTAAAGCCATTAATTGGTGTTTTTCTTTCTGTTTCAACTAACCTAAAATTAATTAAAATAAAAGTTGACTAATTCACTTTAATGGTAGTTCAAAGTTAAAGTGAATAATATTTTACGTCCTATGTACATGCTTTAAGAGAATAATGTTTCATGTTGAATTCTAAATATTAAATTTAATTTTTAAAATTTAATAAATAAGTAATAACGTGTAACAGCTTAGAGTTATTATAAAAAAGAAGATTTGAGGATATTGTTGTTATTTCATCGTTTGAAACCGCTCAGGAAGATAAACAAAAGCCATGAAACAAAATGCGTAAAAAATTAATGAATTTCCCTTATTTATTTCCTCTTCATTAATTAAAACCTACACGTGCACCATCTCCTTACAAAAAGCCACTTTGTTTGTACATACTTCTGATGACGAAAAAATATTTTTGTACGTAATTTTGTTTAAATTATAACCAATACCTTAAACAAAAACTTAAGGTAATTTCTATTAATGTCTAAGGAACCCTTCACTAGGCAATGAGACATCCTTTACATTTAAATCCGAAGAAAATTCCTTTCCAAACTAAGCTATTAACGAAATGGAATTCCACTGATTATTATCTTTTAATTGGCGGTGTCAACGTTGATTGCCCAATTGTGAACGGATCTCGTTAGCAAGCGACCATTTCGGGAAATAGTGAACGATTCTCTTGTGTAAACGAATAAAAAGTACAAGATCTAGATTCAATTTGTGGCTGTGGTTCTGATTTTGGCAATCTGAAGGTCCTAGAAGAGGTATGTTTTTATAAAAAGTAATTTTGATTATTGCGAGAGTAATGAGTAATAAGGTGTGAGATTTATGGAATTCGTTAAATCATCATCATCATCCTAGCGCGTGTCTCGCATGGCGCATTCTCGGCCATCGCTTCGCTAATAATTATGATTTTCACATTTTATCAGTTTGGAATGGAATGTCTCGATCTCGCGCAAAGTACCTATTCACCTTAGAAGATAAATATTAAGGTGGTTTTAAATAAATAAAAAAAAAAAATTATTTTCAATATCATTTTTGAAGACCTATCCACGGACATCACACCCGGATAGGTTTAATGAAAAATAAGAGAGATATAGTTCTAACTATGGAGACTCCGATTTTTTCTATTTTCGTTTGAGACTCTTGATGCGTTTCACAGAAAACAGAATCGTTTTAAACCGACTTCAAAAAAGGAGGAGATTCTCAATTCGTCTGTATGTATAATATTTTTCACTGACATACTGGCGGACACGTCACGCACGACGAATCTACGAGGGTTCAGTTTTTTGCTATTTGGCTACGGAAACCTAGGAAAGACAGTCATCATAAACCCTTTATGTTTTTGTACACAATACACTGAGCACAATAAAATTAAACCTTTATTATACATCATATGTTTGATACAGATAATAACAACTATTCATGGGAACGTCACGTAATGTTCATCTGCAGAAAACTTGAGTGTAGGTAGGAACACACTAGGCTGGAAATACGCGACCAAAGTTCGGCGGCAATGCATTTTCTACAAAAAATACGCGACGTTTTGACGACCCGCTTGGTGTAATGGTCAAGATGTTGCCTATTACGCAAGAGGTCGCGGGTTCGATCCCCCCACAGGACAAACATTTGTGTGCATGAACATGTCTGTTTGTCCTGGTCTGGGTGTTATATGTATCTATTTAAGTATATTTGTGATACCACTGTTGATTCTAATGTCTGTAACACAAGTGCTTAAGCTACTTAACACGGGGTCAGATCAATGTATGTGATGTTGTGAAAATATAAAAAAAAAAAATACGGCATAGTGTGATGCATGAGTCATCTTCCATTTAAACGTACATGTATTCACGCGGGTACCTTTTCGTTCATCCTTTACGAGAACTTAAACAAGCACTTATGAGTGAGTGTACAAGGCATAAAGTTTAAGTACACATAAAAAAGCTTTTACCTCGTTTGTTTCGATAACGTGAATGTGAATGTGAATTTCCTTCGTCGTGTTAAATGGTGCATTACATAACAAAGACAACAGTATTCTTTCCCGACGACAATGAAAATGCAACTTTAAAAACATTTGCTATCATGAGAATTGGTGACCACAAGCACATTTAAATAAATTAAAATATTAAAATTTTCGATATCATATTTAAGTTTGGACGTCTATTGGTATTGATTTACTCGCATATACTGTTTGAGAAAATATTGTTAGTACCTACAATTACATATGTATCACATTTTCTCGGGAAGGGCGAGGATTTTTTTACTGTTGGTACAGTAAAAAAAATAAGTCTCGTCTTTTAGGTCCACAACGAATTATGCCAGAAAATAAATGTTATTAAAACTGACAGACCATTCATCTTACATCGAGACAAGCGATGAAAATAGGGCTAGGTATATAGAAAATCAATCATTGTAATGGGTATGCAGATAATAAATGACGGCTTTATTATTAAACTTTGGGTCGTTGAGCCATAAAGGTTAGTAAGTTATTATTAAACCTTTTTGGTTTAGGAGGGCAGAATAATTATCATGGTAAATGTATTATTAAACAGCATACAGTGTTGTAGCTCTTCCAGTTCTTTGAAATAAATACCTACAGCCGGGTGAAACGGTAAAATAATGGTTTTTGTTTTTCCCCAATTTGCGCCACCATTTAATTTTATGATTGTACATTTATGTATGTATCTATGAATAGGTCTTCAAAAATGATGTCGTGGTTTGTAACATAGTTTTTGTCTAAAGTGAATATTTGACGCGAGAGACAATTCCAAACTGCCTAACTTAAAATTCTAAAAAATGAAAATGCTAAAATCTAAAAAAAAATACAATGTACATTAATTACTCTTTCAACTTTCAGCGAAAATTGGTTTAAACGAAATCTAATACATAATGTTGTTTTTTAATACGTCTTTAATAGAATTTGTACGGAACCCACAGTCAGCGAGTCAGACTCGCACTATAAAAACAGCAAAAAATAAATGCTCATTGTCATTGATTATGTCAAATATGTACTTTGTTTCTTTCACCTGGCTTATGAAAAGCAATTTGATCGAGGTGCGTAGGTAAAACTTGCACTCTTCCATTTGTAGGCAGTTGGAATACTGTATATAATACTGCTATGATTATATTGCCAAAAACATTTACTCAATAATGTCATGTCCAAATAATTTCAATAGATGCATTAGTAATTTTTGGTAGGTTGCTTCAGTGATAAAGGGAAATCAAAATAAAAACGGCAATAAACATAGATATAACTATCGATTTGGTAATGGTTGCCATATAGGCGTAGGTGTCGCAACTTGCAGTAAATAAAAAAGTAAAGGTAAACGTAAATAAAAAAGGGAAAACAATGTAAATAGTTGACAGGTTAAATAAATTTCTTCTTTTCCTCATTTATTCTTGGCACAGAAAAAGGGTTATGTTACGCTAATAAAAGGAAATAATACATCGCGTTGCAAACGATAGTCTTCTTAAGATAAAAACCGTTCAAGTGCGAATCAGACTCGCACACCGAGGGTTCCGTACAAGTTAAATTTTTGACGTATTAAAAAAACGACTTACTAGAACACGTTCAAGCTTATTTTCGCTGGAAGTTTACATAGTAATGTACATAAATTACATATATAAGGTGTAACAAAATATACTGCAAATTTTTAAGGGCGAATTGTTTAGAGGAAATGTAATAAATTTGTCTAGTAAAATTTTTTTGTTAATTCTCTAGTTTCCGAGAAAATCAACAAAATAAATTGAGTGAATAATTGGGAAAAGTACAAAATTTGTCATATGCAAGACAGCTGGTCGTATCTTATCAGTGTAATACAATTACTACACTTGTCCTGCCCCAAAAGCAAAGAGGTAGAGAGGGGGCGAAGCTTACAGGACGAAAAGAGCAAACTGGCCAATGCAGAAAATGCAAAATTTGGTAGGATTAATTTTTACTTTTTAATATCTGATATTGATTACATTGCCAATAAAGAATTCGCCCTTAAAATATTTGCAGTATATTTTGTTACACCCTATATATTTCAGTTTGGAAGTGGTCTTCATGCAAATTATTCTTTAAAAAAAAATGTAATAAGAAACTTCAATACAATTTATGAAGACCTATCTATATTATGTTTATGAAAAAATACGTTATAAGTAGAACTTGTACGGAACACTTAGTGCGCGAGTCTGACTCGCACTTGGCCGGTTTTTGTTTATATTTAAAAGGGAATACACTCACTCGTTGATCGATTGACCAAACAGCTCGACGTCTTCTATCCCATTTTACCATCGATGCCGTCGATCGACGGTCGATCGATTGGTCTGGTAGAAACTATCGATCGATGTCGACTATTCCATTCTACCATCGATCGATGGCGTCGATCGACGATCGATCAATTGGTCTGGTAACACTCTAAGAGTACTTACATTAATAATTTTGTTAATAGGTTGACAAAGATTTCTTTTATTTTTTCAGAATGACCCGTAGAAAAGAAGTATGCAAAAAATTTAAATCCTTCTGCAAGCACAGCACACTTCATGGCTTGTACTACTTCCACAAGAGCAACCGGTGGACTATACATGTATTGTGGGTCTCCATCATCTCAGCAAGTTTGATCCTGTGTGCTTTTCTCAGTCAGATGATTCTGCATAAGTTCATTATCGACCCTACATTCACACTTGTACGTATTTCTTTCAATTTAATTCCATAGATATTATTATGCCCCCGCCATACGTTAAACCGCTTTGACAAAGGCCCTGAAAAAGTGAAGCGACGTTATCATGTAAAGAGTAAACTTACTAGCCAACTGACGTCATTAAAAATAATGCAATCGTTTTCTGAAGTCCGAGCATACTCGTATCTAGCGATTTAAATATATCCTTATCCGTTATGTACGAGTATGATTATAATGGTAAAGACATTTCTTACATCGGTCTGGTTGTTTCTAAGCTTATTCAATTAAAATGAACAATAAATAAATAAAGTATTATCTCATAATAATAACAATAGAAATAGTGATAGTAGTTTCGTAAAGATAATATAATTAATTAATACTTGTTATAATGCTTTTATCCCGTGAATGTTTCTATTTCCCGGAAAAAAGTGAAAAAATAACAGCGATAAATATCAAGACACTTCCTGTGTATAAAAATGCCTAGAAAATTTCCACTTGTTTCTTTAAATGTTTACCTATCGTAATCTGTGTCAAATTCATTAGATTGAAATACTTATGCGTACAACTTCCAGTTTTAATTTCAGTTGTGGTATATTATCTTAGTCATTCCCTGATGACGGCTGCTGAAAAATAGTAGTATCGCAGAAGTTTTCTTGTAAAAGTGTAGTACTGATAAAACAGCATTTTTATCGGGTTATTTCGATGAAGTGTGTATTGGGTAATAGTCAAGTACTTGAAACGTCAGAAAAACTTATTTGTCGAAACAAACTATGCCGAAATTACGTGGCGTTATAGCGTATAGCCTTGGCCGTTGGCTATTGGGCGTAAGTTTGTCTGCAATTAGACGGCAATGCTTTGTATAACGTCATTTCGACACTTAAAGTGTGTCATATCCTCAGTTTGAATACCATAGGCACCGTGCAGACACTATAGAGGGCGCTAAAATCCCAATTTTTTTACTGTGTTTTGACAGTAAAATTTGACATTTAGTGTAAAAGTTTCGAATATGAGTCACTAGATGGCAGAATAAGGCACCGTGTTTTTCCGTGGTTTGACAGTAGAATTACCGACATTGAGAGTAAAAGTTTTGAATATGAGTCACGAGATGGCAGAGTCATCGCTACGCTCGATGCCTATAGATGCTCCTTATGTCACACTTGAGTGTCTGCACCAAAACGTCAAGAAATCACTAAACTTTTCACTTAAGTCTGTTTCTCTCTGTCTCTCTCATCAGACGACGAGGGCGACGCGATGATGACGTCATACCACTAGACAGTTCAGGCCGCAGGAGTACGTGTTTCTGCTGTCTTGCTCTATCACACACACGTGATTCATACCCCCCTCCTAGCCGAATTCGGCCACGGCGGCCAATCTTACGATTAGCCAAGTACGCAGGATATTTATAGTGCACAAGCGCATGCGCAAGCACAGGTGCACTCCCTATTCCCTCACTCTCATAGTTCGGTGGGACAGCAGTCTGACACGACCGGTGAGAGATCAGGCGCAGGACCAACGGCTTAACGTGCTTTCCGAGGCACGGGGGTGTAACGTGATTCATAATAAGGAGAGCAAAAAAGGATAGCATAACTGTCAAATTATTCGTTGCATTTATTAATATTCATTAATCTGAGGTCATAATAATGTAAATACAGTATGTTTCGACACTAAGTGTCAGTGTCACTCAAGTTAACTGTAACTTGTCTCCCTCCGGCTCCGGCTCTCTTCCAGTCAGGCACTCAAAGCACATCAAAGTTTAAGTTCATCCAACTTAAATTGACAGGCATCGATAGTTTTATTAACTTTCCTACTCAACAATCAGTAAGATTCAACAACTTGCAAAATACTATGTAACTTAAGTTAGTGAGGTTTGGTCCAGTTATTTATTATGTTTTTGTATCTAAGTATAAAAAAAAATATTTGTTGTGCGGGTAAACGAATTGAATCACAAACTTTGAAAAATGTTTCTTTTTTAATACTTACTTGTTAGAAATGAAACACACTATGCCGGAAAATCGCGACTGACCTTCGGCGGGATTACGCATGCAACGAATTTTAAATGGAGGATGACACACCATTCCGAAATAACGTCGTTTGATATTGTATAGAATATGCATTCCCGCCGAACTTCAGTCGCGTTTTCCGCTAAGTAAGTTTCTACATTCAAGGTAAATCCATATCTATAACACAACTACAAAATATGCCAATGTCCTTCGGGCCCGATGGTCAAGTGGTCAGAGACCCTGGCTACGAAACCAAGGGTCGCGGGTTCGAATCCCGCTAGGGGCAAATGTTTGTGTGATGAACATCGGCATTTGTACTCGAGTCATGGATGTTTATAAAAGTATTTAAGTATTTCTATCCGTTCCCTAGCGTCCATAGTACAAGCTTCGAGCTTAGTTTGGGGCTAGGCAATTGGTGTTTCAGTCCAAGGCATTTATTTATTTATTTATTCATAAAAACATTAGCTCTAGCGGGATTAGTAAGTTCGGCCTACGGATTTGTGGTGAACTTCTCTAACCTCTAAACCAACGGGCATGTAGAAATATTTTCAGGTACCTACCTATTGATTTGAACTCTCTATTGTCTGGAAGTTCTTAATTACCTTTAGAAGGGATTTGAGGGGCGTTAAACTATGGATCAAAGACCCTAAAATCCGCTACAAAATAATGAAATTCACGTTAAAAGCATAGAGTATACGTAAATATACGAAAAGTTTAAAAGTAATATATTCAAATCGGTAGTTATGTCCCAACACAAGTGGCATTATTATGTTTGACATGACGTACGTTTCAACATGCATTCCGTTTAAAAGCGACTCTTTTCTCTTCTTCCTAGCGTTTATCCCGTTTCTATGCGCCATGATCCGGTATTTGGCGAGTCTGGTTATTACAGTGAACCTTTGTAACCCATAGAGGTTAGCCAGATCATTGTTACACATTCAGATCTAACAGATCTAAAGTCAGAAATCACTGAATGTGCAGGTTTCCTCGTGGTGATTTTTTATCACTAACCTAATTTAACACTTTTTAACTAATAGTAATAAATTAACAAGTATCTCACGAGATTTCCTATGTTTATTATTCTCAGTCCGTGACATCGTTACGAAGGTCTTATAGCAGTCGCTTCACTGTAATAACCAGACTAGCCAAATTCTGGATCATGGTCAAAACGAACCCCGTATAGAAACGGGATAAACGCTAGGAAGACGATGATATTTTTTTTTTTATGGTTTCACAGGTGGAGTCAACACGTTACTCTATTTCGGATATACCATTCCCAGCGGTTACACTTTGTGACAGCACAACCGTGTACGGTCCAAATACAAAAAATATTACGGAAATCCTGTAAGTATTTAAAATATTTAAACTTAATCAGTCAGATAAAAATGCATTCGCTTTTATTTCAACACATACTGTACCAACATGAATCTGTAAGTATGATGTAAGATAATATGATGTTATTTTCTTTTTACTTTAATTATACACAACAACATTGCCTTGTATTATAATATATGTACAACCATTAGGTTGTACATCTATACTAATATTATAAAGAGGAAAGGTTTGATTTTTTGTTTGTTTGTTTGTTTGTATGAATTGAATAGGCTCCGAAACTACTTAACAGATTTGAAAAAATCTTTCACTGTTGGAAAGCTACATTCACCCAGAGTAACATAGGCTATATTTTATCCCGGTACGGGAAGTAGTTCCCCCGGGACGCGGGTGAAACCGCGTGACGGGCCGCTAGTATTATAATAAAAGACCTAAGTCTAAGTGTTGTCTTAATTATAGGTTGCAACACCATGCTAAGTGGTCTTTAAATAAAATTTATAATAATAATTATATTATACATAATTATAAAATATAGTTTTGGATCAAATGTAATATTTTTTTACCCCCGTTTATAGTACTTGTAGAATAAAAGCCAGTGCTTGATGTCTACAAAATTATTGTTATCATTCAACGACGGGCCCGTTGGTCTAGTGGTCAGAGATCCTAGCTACAAAATCAAGGGTCGCTGGTTCGAATCCCGCTAGAGGCAAATGTTTGTTTGCTAGCGTCCTTGGTACAAGCTTTGAGCTTAGTTTGGGGCTATGCAATTGATGTGTTGGTCCAAGGCATTTATTTATTATTATAAAATTATAACTCAGAGTAGACATACCATACTTACTCTGAATAATAATTTAAATAAATAGCTAACATTTTATCAAAATGGCTTAATAGAATTTGCCTTTAACTAAGAGCAATGTGGTTAAAATTGTTCCACTCGAGTGAAATTAAAATACCAAACTGCAAAATGATAGATTCAAATTCAAAGAATTCATTTGATCTCTGGCGGGGTTTGAATGCTGCAGCTCTTGCATTCCGGAAAAGCGCTCTTACCAATTAAATAAATATTTCACAACATCACAAATATTGATCTGGCTCCATTTTAAGTAGTTTAAGCTCTTTTGTTACAGACATCAGAATCAACGGTGGTATTACAAATATACTTAATTATAGATAAACATATAACACCCAGACCAGGAAAAACAGACATGTATACAAAATAGACATTATGCGCACAAAATAGGCAACATCTTGACCATTGCACCAAACGGGTCGTCTTCAATTAAGCTACCGAGAGCGTTACTGATCTGACGAATTTCTTCTCGTTGTTTAAATAGTACTGAGCACGTAAAACGCTTTAAAATAAACAAACATAAAGTTACTTGTGTAATGCCTATCCGCGCTAATGGAAGATGACAGACAATTTTCACCTAAATCTTTTTCTTATCTTACAAATTATAATTTATAGTAGGTAATCGTCAAGGGCGTGCAGGCCACACACTAGCCCCGCCATTAGTTTTTCTTTAATTGGGATTTAAATATAATAAGCAAAAAAAAACGCTCTATTGAAAGGCTATCTAAAGAATAACATTTATGATTTTTCCAAGAAAGACAGCCATAATATTAAATATCACGTAAAGGGGCCACTTTTAGCAAAATTTCAGATTGCAACTGCTTAAAGACGAACAATTTAATAAAAGCCACTTTCAAAAGATTAAAATTGTTTTGCCTTTGTGCACTACAGAGAGTTATTTATATTAATATATTTTTATTACGATTAGAAAAAACCGGACTGCACGCTGTTAAGTGAACAATGAAATAATTGTTTAATACCTGACGTCAATAGTCGGCATTTTGGATGTATTAACGAGCAAGAAATTTTTCAGGCGACATTTCTTTACCATCATCACATGCATTCTTCTATCTCGACACTGCAACTTAGTTTTCTGGCCCTGAGTCTAGACTCAGGGCAATCGAACCACGACCTATTAAACATCTAGATGTTTAATAGGTCGTGGTTCGATTTGATTTTTCTTATCCAATCTATTAATATTATATATCAAACTCAAAGGTGACTGACTGACTGATATATTGAAGCATCAATGCACAATTGCCCAGCCTAAACAACTGAACGGAAGGGGGCCATGTTGGATGATATAACGTAGGCTCTCAGAAAGGATTATGATTAATTCTACCCCTAAGGGAATAAAATAGGGCATAAATGTTTAATTAAAACTTTGTTAATTTTAAACTGATCGGTCTTAGACTTTGCATACATTAACAACTATGACGTTTGCATCCCCTGAGAAAGAAATTTGATAAATTTCACTCCTAGGGGTATTACTTTAGGCCACGCGGACGAAGTCGCGGGCGGCCGCTAGTTTTATTTAAATTTATTACGATTAAATAAAAACGAAAAGCGGCGCTAGCGTGCGGACTTCACGCTCTTGAATGAACAATGAAATAATTGTTGAATACCTGACGTCGTAAATAGTCGGCATTCTAGAGATACAAGATTGCGGCGATCCTTTGAAGTGACATTTCTTTACCTCAAAAACGCGCATTCTGATACTGGAACTTACTTAACTGGTTTTCTGGCCTCGAACAAGATATTTAATAGGTTGAGTTTCGATTTGATTTTATCTATAAACTAGCGGCCGCCCGCTACTTCGTCCGCGTGGATTTCAGATCCCTTTTTCGCAAAAATATGTTCTGTCAGAGGGTCTAAAGATTGTCTGGCGAATTTTCATGAAAATCGGTTAAGTTCTTTTTTCATACTCAAATAATTTATAACAAACACTTTTAAGTAAAGCCTCTCTTTTCCAGGTATCGCCGAGGCTTTAAAGAAGAGCAAATAACGGCTTTCTATAAGAGTCTGATCGAAATTAAAAATGTTAGCTTCGTCCCGGATGCCGCTGTATTGAAGATGCATACACTTATGAATGATTTTGGCTACCCTTACGATGTCCTGATTGATACGGTTCGTATTATCTATAAGTATATCATATAACCGACCGAATTTCATCTCGAGCTCATCCGTGCTTAGAAAGGCACGTTAAACCGTTGGTCCTGTGCCTGATCTCTCTACGGTCGTGTCAAATAGTTGTCCCACTAAACTATGTATGAATAATAAACGCCTCGATGGTCTAGTGGTTTAAGTACCGGGCCGTGATCTCGAGGTCCTGGGTTTGATTCCCGGGTCGGGCAAAAAATGTGTGGATTTTTCTGAACACAGCCCGGGTTTGTGATCACCAGCCCGCATTTGGCAAGCGTGGTGATTATGCCAAAACCCATCTTTGTAACGAACATGATTTCAAATGAACTTGGTTTCACATACGTCATACTTGTGAACAGGTGCCGCCTTTGGGGACTGGTCGACTAGGACTTAATCTGTTATACTTGAAAGAGGTAACTGTATGACCTAGTACAAGTATGTTATCTTATTGTATGGACAAACTATTGTTATTATTTGGCGATTGAAAAGAGCAACTATCGAGTTTCTTGCCGCTTCTTCTCGGTAGATGACTGCTTTACGAAGTCGGTGGTCGAGTCATTCCTTTATGCTAAAAATGTATGACGATTTATAAGTGCCTTGCAGAGGCCAACATGAATAAAGTATATTTTGAGTTTGAGTTTGAGTTTGAATGATAGAGGCCTTTGCCTTGCAGTGGGACATTAATAGGCTGACACTTCTTTTTACTTTACTAAACTATGAGAGTGGAGGAAAAGGATGTGCATCAGTGCTTGCGCACTCACTTGTGCTCTTTAATATATTCTACGTTCGAGGCTGATTGTAAGGTCGGCCGCCATGGTCAAAAACGGCCGGAAGAGCTTTATATGTATTATAATTATTACATAAAGCTTTTTTATGGCAGCGGCGGCAAACGACCTAGCGGGTCGCCTGATGGTAAGTAATCACCGCCGCCCATGGACATCCGCGACACCAGAGGTATAGCCGGTGCGTTGCCGGCCTTTAACACCCCATACCCTTCAACGTATATCTGACGATGATACTCACCACCACAAACGTAGCACAACAGTTACGCAACAACTAAATCATTAATTTTACCTTCATTCACAAAATAGCAGTATTTTCATAGCAGTTGTTAGTACGATTTACTGCACTTATGACATTTGAGCGACCCAGACACTTGTACCTGGCTTAGCGTAGTTTTAAAGATTTAAGCATACTAATGAGAGAGTTAAGCATAATAATGTAAGAGCAAATATATCAGAAAAGCTTCTCAAGTTCGCTCTCAAGATCCATATCAGAGTTAAAAGCGATTTATTAATACGAGCCTAAGTGTAGAAACACACTTAGCAGGAAAAACACGACGTAATTTCGGCACAGTGTGTAATCCTATATTTCAAATATATTGTTGACGTAATCCCGCCGAACTTTGGTCAGGATTTTTGGCCTAGTATGTTTTTATACTATAGGACAAACATAAGCCAGCTACTGCATTTCATACTATGTATATGTCGCAGGCATTTTGTAAGAATGGTCTTTTTACATATGGCGTCGTCATTTTGCAAACGGGAAACGCTTTGTAAATTGCCTAAGGCATATCGTAAAATGTCGTAATGTTATAAAATACCTTGCAACCTTGGCGACGCGCCGTTTACAATAGATATTTATTTAATAAATATTTATTTAAACAAACAATCTCGAGAAATAAAAATATTCTTTAAGGGTTTAAAAAAAAATACCTTGAAGAGCAAGGCGGGAGCTCTGCTTGCTCTTCTAACCTACTTCCGTCAGAGTAGTACTTCTGCATACTCATTGACATCATTCAGTTCAACAACAAAATGCCTTAGGCAATTTACAAAGCGCTTCCCGTTTGCAAAATGACGATGCCATATGTAAAAGACCATTCTTACAAAATGCCTGCGACATATACATTTATTTTTTCCAGATAAAAAAGCCATGTAGTGTATTCATAATGGAATGCATATGGCGTTCAAAGATCTTTAACTGCAGTGACATGTTCCGATCAGTGTTTACTGATCAGGGATACTGCTGTCAGTTCGATGTACCTTTCTTCATGTAAGTCACCACTTAACTAAATCATTGAATTATTTCATCTGCCCCAACACCCGAAAACAATGGCATGTTTTTTTTCACGTGAGGTGCTTTTCTTTCTAAGGTTATAAGCGACACAGGCCCTGTAATGTGATATACAGATATTCGCTTATATTAAGTGGCCCTTAACGCTTGTTTTACGGACCTCCACTTTTCCTGATGTTCCTGACTAACACCAGTCGTTAAAATTGAAGACGAAAATGATGTTGAATAAAAATGTAAAATGAGTGAAACTTAATATTGACCCACTCCAAAATAAAGTAAAATTTTTCGGTTTGTTCGAATATTACTTATTAGGATATCGTAATTATGGCAAAAACGGAACCCTTAAAGATTTGATGCCTTTGTTTATTCCGCCTTCATGCTGGGACTACTGAAACCATTACTTTGAAATTTGGCAGACGCAAAGTTAGAAGGCCGAATTAAATAATAGGGTGCTTTTTATCCCGGAAAAAAATTCTATTCCCGAGGGACACCAAAAATGTTGTTTGCTATATAACCGAATTGCACGCGGGCGAAGCTGCGGGCGGAAAGCTAGAACGTCATAAATCGTTCACCGCTATTAACCTTTCTACGGAATCATACGGAACCTTCGGTGTCAACGTCCGACTCGCACATGGCCAGTTTTTTTTGTAAATGACAGCCAGGAGTGGCGCTTGGTAAATTTCGGGGAATAAGGTAAAAAGGGGTTCCTTTTTAAGAAGATATTGTGCAAATTCGTAAGGATTTTAGACATAAGAAGCATAATGGATGAACGGAATTTTGTTTTTCACTTCTAATTCTTATTTTGAAAATATTAATCGCCCCTTTCTTTTAAGGAATGCGACTTATCTCATTTGTTATACTGTAGTTTTGTTAGTGGTCGCTGGTTGGTGACAGGCTAACAGGTCCGAATATAATGCCCCATGTCGTTTACTCAACTACTTTACTATGGATACAAGTCATTAATTTAGTCCAGTGGTCAGGGACGCTGGCTATAAGACCAAGGGTCGCGGGTTTGAATCTTGCTAGGGCCAAATCACAAATGGTGCCGGTCCATCTTGAATGATAAAGTTGTTAATAAACAATTCAATTTTACATTCGAACATTGTCAACAGGAGCAGAGTTGGAAATGTTTCGTTTATATCAGGCGCAGACAGCACTGAAGGATTGGATGTCCGCTTCAACGGAGAGTATACTGCGCCGGATGGACAAGTTTCTGATGCGAATGTGATGGTAAATAATATTTTATAGACGTAGATGCGGCCCACACCCCTTCAAAAGGCCGGCATCACATCAACGATACCTCTGGTGTCGCGAATATCCATGAGCGGCGGTGATTGCTTACCATCAGGCGACCCGTTGGCTCGTTTGCCGCCTCAGCCATAAAAAAACAAAAACTTTTGAATTAAAATCTGTGTAGCGGGTCACTTCATTCCCTTTATAATGGTTGAGTTGAGATGATGGCTGTCACATCTATCTATCACTATAGTATAAAACAAAGTCGCTTTTTCTGTCATGTTGTATGTTGTATGTCTCTATGAACGCTTAAATCTTTAAAACTACGCAACGGATTTTGATGCGTTTTTTTTTAATAGATAGAGTAACTCATGAGGAAGGTTTTTATGTATAATATCATCCATTAAATAGTGGACAAGTACCACGGGCGAAGCCGGGGCGGGCCGCTAGTATAATTATATAATATAACTATGTATGCGGAAATCGAAAACCACGCGGACGAGGTCGTGGGCGGCCGATATTATTATAAATGTGAAAGTTTCATGTTTTCTTAGGTTTAAACGGACGGCTCCTGAAAAGGTGCCGAAACGTCGGTTTATCCTGCAAATATGTATGTAGTTTTAAATTATACCGCGGTTAAATCTGTTTAATTAAAGTAGTTTTATTCCATGTGAAAGTTTATTTGTTTGGATGTCTTTCCGTCAATCACGCTGGACCTACCGAAAGGATTTAGATGAAGTTTAATATACAGGCAAGGTTTAAGGAATACATGCTTCCATGGGATAAAACAGGAATCTTGATAACGTGTGTAAAAACTGGTTTAATGTAATTATTTTCGTATGCTTTGTTTCAGCTTTACATGTTCGATTACAAGGATACCATAACTTTATTGGACGGACCCACAAGTCTTGCTTCAAATACTTTTTATGACGTCAGCTTGGATGTCTGGGCCATTGACAGCTCCGAGAATGTCAAGGCCCTCTCGATAGATAACAGAAAATGCTTGATCAACAGCGTAAGTAGATTTTCACTTGTATATTGGGTAAAGTACTAACAGGCCACTTGGAACAAATGTTAGAAATAATTTGTTACTAACCGCCTGTGGTTAGAAACATATTCTGGCCTGCCAGTTACTGGTAAAATAAAACACTTGTAAGCGTAATGAGATGGTGTAATATATTTTCATATTCGATTTTGTTTTTAAACATTGTTAAATTATCATGCCTGGAAGGAGGGCCGCCTGGTTGAGGAGGTCCGAAAGGTTGACCGGCGGGCGGACAGCCCCTGAGCACACCGGGCAATTTTGTTACTGTGCGCTTTTTATCACTGTGCGTTTTGACATTTCCAGTGCGTTACATTCCAGTGTCGCCATATCTGAGAGCCTGATTAAAAACTCATGAAAGGCGTAGCTGCATTGTCCCCTTAACGGGGCTCGTGAAGGATAGGGCTTCAAGGTGTAACCTCTCGGCTCCCGCAGCTTATTCCTTTTTAACATGGGAGGGCGAGTCGTTGATTGGGTATGCCTCAAACGAGGTGAGCCCTACACTGTCTGAGTGTCCTGAGCAGGGCCATCCGATATTCGGTAAGGCTTGCAAACGGGGCCTCAATACTGAGACCCGGACCTTACGGCGGCCCCTTGGCTGGAGGACATTCTGGCAGCGTAAAAAAATGATGCTGGTTTCAATCCCCGCTTGTGAACCGATGAAATTTTATTTTCTTTTAATAAACGTAAACTGTTATTAAGTTCATGAACGTAACATATCAACTTTTTTTACATAGGAATTGTACCTTTATTAAAATTGACTTCTAGAATATTGCTCTGAAAAAACTTTATTTTTCCCCAACGGATGTCACAAAAATAAAATGTGTTTATACAAAGGAAACAATGCTTTGAAGTCAACCTGGATAATGGATATTGTGTTGCATAATGTAAAGCCTTCTGCAATGACGTATCAGAATCTACTCGTATTTGTTTATAAGATTTCCACGTTTGAAAACTCTGAGGAAATTGAAAACAGCAGGCGATCGGGCATAGATGTATTCGTAACAATGTTGTTATAAAGGGCTAGCTTTTACCCGTGCCCTTTTCCGCGTGTCCTTTTTATTTAACCTTTCGTTTGAAATATCTATAGTTCTTCAAATAATATTGAGGTTTTTTTTAATACTTCATTAATGACACATTTAACGAACCCACGGTGCGCAAGTCTGACTCGCACTTCATCGGTTTTCACTTTAGTTAATCTGAATGCGACTGGCAAATGCGTTTTAACAGAGAGGCTAAATTACATCACTCATGCTTCTCCTTTCCAAGAGTAAATGTGTTTGTCAACATTTAAGATCAAGAGTAATTAAATTAATGAATAAATTAAATAAGTATTTAAATACACCTATGTATACTGTTCTGCGCATCTATAGTAGCAAGAGTAAAGCTTAGATTAGGGCTAGGAAGATGGTGTGTTACTCCACCGAATTCATATTGTTTACATAAATTTATATTTTTATTCATAGTCAGAATCGAACTGTAATAATTTATAAAATCCTAGTTTTTACCGGTGGCCTTTTCCGTGTTATCAAAGTTCCCGATTTATCCCATGAGAGCATTTAATCGGGTTAAAAAGTATCCTATCACCTATGTTAGCCAATACCCTGTTTAATTGTTTCAACGTCAGACAAACACCCATAACAAATAAACTATCATGTTTATTATACTATAAAACGTAAGGCATTTCTCGTTGGTACCTATTTTTAGGGTTTGTGCGGACTATTTAGTAGATGGTTTATGTGAAGTTTGTGCAAAATCCGTCAAGTGGTTCTTCATTTACCACACGTAGCGGAGCAAGTACCCGGGCGCTAGTATAACATAATATTCATATTATATTACATATTTTGTCGACCCGCTTGGTGTAATGGTCAAGATGTTGCCTATTACGCAAGATATCGCGGGTTCGATCCCCGCACGGACAAACATTTGTGTGCATGAACATGTCTGTTTGTCCTGGACTGGTTGTTATATGTTTCTATTTAAGTATATTTGTAATACCACTGTTGATTCTGATGTCTGTAACACAAGTGCCTAAGCTACTTAACACGGGGTCAGATCAATGTATGTGATGTTGTGAAATATTTATTTATATTCGTCTTTATTCACCATATTGCAACATAGTAAAGTACACATACAAAATAATCTATAGTTCAGTGTATGCTACAAAACCTCTTCGAGGTATTGCGAACTTAACTTTAATCGTGCAATGTTGTATAATCTTAATAAATTATAGAATTTCACAAACTACATGCTATTAATTTTTTCATCATCCTCCTGCCCTTATCCCACACTAGGCGGGGTCGGCGCAACACGTCTTCTGCTTCCACTCACTCCTATGCTATTAATTTTTTATTTATCTAATTTTCTTTTACAAAACCTCGAAAAATTTTCTATATTTCTTATCTTAATATTGAATAATTGAATAATACAAATTAGTATGATGATTCAGTATAGATATTTTTGAGAATGGTTATTTTGTTAGAGGTTTTAGTTTTATGTTTTACCTGAATTTTCAAAATTGGCAAAGTAGGTAGTGAACTCTATTATCTTCTGTATTTTTTTAAAACCCTATGAATAAAATAACGGGACAACATATTATTCGGCCCTTATGGAAAACGTTTGTTATAATATTTGAGAATTTATTTTGCAATAATTTTGCAAAATAAATTCTCAAATCTTCGAGGATAAAATCAGATTAAGTAATGTTGAAAGGCTATTGTCCAGAAATAGAGTTTTCTTAATATAAAAAAGCTTTATTCGAGGCAAACAAATTGGGTCAATGCTTTTTCTACTACCAATGTCAAACAACCGATAAAGATGTGATAAAATTAAACTGAAATTTACTATTTATTTTTATTCCCTTTCTTATTTATAGTCTTTTACATATATTTACATAATTAACCGATTTAACATTTTTAATAAAATTGCTTTGAAATGATACACCGTTTACTTAAAGGGTAATCAATGAGATAAAAGTAACAAAAACAATCAACCAAAAGCATCCATTTAAAAAAATCATAATTTTGCATCATCACGTCATCTTCATCATCTTCCAAGCGTTTATCCCGTTTCTATGCGGAGTCCGCTTTGACCTTGATCTAGGATTTGGCGAGTCTGGTTATAACAGTGAAGCGACTGCCATCAGACCTTCGTAACCCTCAGAGGGGAGAAACAAATTGGATCATGGTTACACATTCAGATCTAACTGAAATAAAGTAAAGTAAAGTAAAGTAATGCTTTATTGTGGAAACGGGTACACATTTTACAAGTGGCAAGTCAGTTACTATCGAAATGTACAGGTTTCCACACTGTGTTTTCCCTCATTGCCGAAATAATGGCATAAATACACACATAGATTTTCGAAAAATCCAGATGTGTGGGCCCGGATTCGAATCATGGACCTCACTATGTGAAGCGTGGTCCTTACTTTTTACTTACCTAACCACTTGGCCACCATAGTCTCTCTCTTGCATAAAATGCACCATATACATATTCTTTTCGTCGCTGTACAAATCATTATAATTAAATAATCCGTGACGCTTTCACAGTTATGATGCATACGCTGAAATTGTGATCAAATCACAATATTCACAGTAATATCATTGTGAAAGTGCATTTCCCTATAGTGAACAGAATTATTGTCAAATTAGGTGTATTCGGCGAAATCTGCCTAACCAATCCCAAGTGAATTGACAGACTATCACATTGTCATCAATGTGTTGGAATTGACAACAATGTTTAGATAATTAGCTTTCGAGCAACCTTGTCGCTTGCGAAATTTATTGAATCATTTAATATTATTGCACGTAATACAAATTGCACAAAAGGCAGGTTTACTACCAGTCAATCTTTGGGCTAAACAAAAAGTGAATAGTAGGTATTGCTATAAAAATAAAGGAAATTAACGCTTATTTACTTGGTGACATATTATCTTATTAATATGATAAATGTGCAAGTTTGTTTGTTTGGATGTGTGTCCGTCAATCACGCTGAAACTACAGGACGGATTTTGAAGAAATTTGGTATGCAGTCAAGTTATGGGCTGACTTAGGTGATATGTTTTTTCATCCCGATTTACAGCTCCCACGGGCTAAAACACAATTCACCGAAGTCGCGGGCGGCCCCTTATATTACATAAAAATACTTTTATATGAATACACCTCATATAATATAATAAATACACCTATATTAACTGTATTATAAGATAAAAATTAAAAGTTATGTCTTGTGATTGTCATTTAATCATAATCGGAAGTGCAGTTTGTGTCAGTTGACTATCAAACCTGCTTGTTTACCGATTGCAAAGTGACTACTTCCTGTTGTTCTTCGCTTTTTTACTTACGATATTTAATAAATGGGTGACCGCAAAGGACCACAAAAACGGAAACGAAAATCGTTAATTTTAGACAAATACGATAAAAATGATTCTAAAGAGAAGTGCAAAAAAAAAAGTATCAATTTCGTCTCATTCTGTGTTCTTGAATCCATTTTGAAACACGAAGAAAACACTCCGGAAGCAGCTGGAACATCTGCAATCGAAAGTCATCGTAGTCGCAAAGCAAGTGAAGAAAAACAGTTTCATCAATAGATTACTTGTGAATTTTATTGTTTACGGAAATCATCCATTTTGATAGTAAGTGAAGAACATTTCAAAAGTTTTATTTAAAAGTTTAATCCTGGCTACTCTTTAATTAAGTCGCACAAAAGTCCAATCAAAAATAACAAATATTTTTGAAGAAAAACAGATTGAGATAAAAGGCCGTTTCGAATAAGATTGCATTAACACTACATTTTATATAGTGATCACAGCACATTTTATGCTTAACTCAAAACTAACTGCACTAATTATAGATTTTGATTTGCTACCTCATCCGCACGGAAGCGAACAAATAGAAACGGGATAAACGCTAGGAAGAAGAAGAAGAAGAACTTGATTCATCTACATCAGAGGCAGATAACAAGCAAGCCGCATGAGACAGTTCACAACCGCTAATAAAATCTGTCTTTTCTGTTATATATAAATAGATAAGTACATTGACAACCCAAGGTGTAATAGAAAAATATTTTTCATTCCCATCGAAAACAGAGGATGTAGATGTGTTGACTTGATGGTGCAACCAAAGTTAACTTGCCACTTTTGACACATTTGGCGTATGATATTTTACCTGTTCCAGCATCTAGTGTCCCCAGTTAGCAAGCGTTTTCAGCAGTTGTAAATCTAATCACTAAAAAAGGAACCTGCTAGGACACAAAACTATTAGGACTTCTATGTGCTTTCCTTCATGGCTCGACGTATAATTCAGGAATAAAAATTATTATAGGTGGTGTCCCGTAAAAAAGACTTCCATAGATTTACTATGGCCGCCAGGGTTCTTTTTACGTGCCACCACAAAAAATATTTAAATTCATTTTTGTTATGTTTTGTTTCATTGCAATTAAACTATGCTATATAAGTGTTTCAATTTCTTTTAAAAATATTTTTGTAATAATTTCGAATAACGATAATTATCTTTAAATTGTAAAAGTAAAAATATATAGTGATGCAAAATTAGAAAACTTAATTAAAATATAATGATCAAGCTCTTAAGTTTATTATTTTATAATCCCACGTTAAACAGCTCATCGTATATTAAACGACTCGAGTCCTTTACTAAAAGGTTCTCGACTAAGTCGTTGTAACTGTTATTAAAAGACTGGAGTCGTTTTATTTCCATTCCTTAAGTCTTATTTTTGAGTCGAGTCCTCACAATTGAGGCGAGTTTCGATTGAAAAGGTTTAAAAACCCCAAGTCCTTTTATCACTTTTAGGTTTCCAGGAAACTTCCAAGTTCAATAAGCAATCAACCGAATTAACGTAACGAACCTGAACTAGCTGACCTAAGTTAAAGTACACTAAGTGTGTTACACGGAGTACAAATGTAACATTTTAAAAAAAGTGAAGAAATAAAAAATAATTACCTTTTACAGATTAGTAAGCAAAATTTTCTTTTCTTCTTAAGATGTCACTAAACGTCATTTGCCGTTGACAGTGACGTAAGGCACCTACCGCGGTTTCAGTACCGCGGTACGGAGTCCTTATTTTTTTTTCTAGTCCGTGATAACAAGATATTATATAGATGATATTGACAGTGTGGTACACTAGTGGTAGACGCGTAAGGTAGTTGGTTCAAGTCCCAGACAGGCACACAGTTTTGCATTCATTATCAAAGATCATCATTATGATCATCATCTTAGCGCTTCTCCCAATTGCATCCTCAGCCATGCGTCGGAGCCCAGGGTACACTTCGACTATGTTCCTGAATTGACAAGCCTGGTTATAACATTGGAGCAACTGTCGTCTGACCACAGAACCCACAGAAAGGAAACCAGACAAGGTTCGTAGACGGGGCCAACGGCTTTACGTGCCTTCCGTAGCACGAAATAACAATCAGGTGCTTCAATGCCCTAACCAAACTGAGAAAACCTACACAAAATTGTGTTTTTCTCCGCGGGATTCGACCCACGACCTCCGCGGTTTTAGAGCCCAGTGCTCTAACCTTGGAGGCAGCTTCATTATTCATTATCAATGATAAACGTGCGGAATTTATACCAGCTCTACGGTAATGAAAAACATCTTCTGGAAACCTTCACACTACGTGTAAGAGTGTTGTGATGTAAACAAGGAAATGGAAAACCATTCCATTATAGAAACCATTCATATGCCAAGTCGTTGTGCGTTTCAATTTATACAATGTTAGTGATCCTCAGTATTGAGAAATATGACTAAAGGAATTTTAATAAGACACAAATTACGTTTCCGCAACAAGTTAAGCCGCCATAATACTCTTTTGAAAAGTCCATGCCATTAAAAACTTCGAGGATTTATTGCTCAGTCACCATTACGCTCAGAGTAATGAGCTATCCAATCACATCCAAGCTGTGCGCTGGCTTCCACGAATTCAATTACTGACAGCTTAACATAACTAGGTATATTCCACCCGTATGATCAACCCGATATAGAGGAGCATTGAATACTAATAATTCCTCAAAGGCGGTAATATGATGGTCTATCTAGTCGTCTTCTGCGAACTTACCAGGTCTAGGGGCTAAGAAATGTGACATTCCATAAGTAATGGTGTTAAATAAGAATGTCTAATACCCTGGCTACAAAACCAAAGGTCGCGGGTTCGAATCCCGCTAGGGGCAAATGTTTGTGTGATGAACATTGGCATTTGTACTCGAGTCATGGATGTTTATAAAAATTATTTAAGTACGTATATCCGTTCCCTGGCATCCATAATACAAGCTTTGAGCTTAGTTTGGGGCTAGGCAATTGGTGTGTTAGTCCATGGAATTTATTTATTTTTAATTTAAACTTTTCGAAGTTCACCACCGCTGTCGAAATGAAAAAATGCAAAAAAAACTCGAATAGATTTTTATTCTGGGCCCCCAGTTAATTTAGTAGTAAAAAAGGTTGTTAGTAGACAAAGAATCTTGATGAACTAAAAAAAAATTCAGTACTCAGTGCGAGTATAAATAGTTGGACAGATCTTTGAAAAAACAAATATCAGATTAAATAATTTATTGTTTGAAGTGGTGTTAAATTAAATGTGAAATGAAATACGAAAAATCTTTGTGAATGCTTTCAGTTTCCAATTATCACATCTAAAGAGCATCAAAACAATTCATTTATTAAAATATAATGTTAACGACCCAGCAGTCACTAGAGTCACTGAGCAATCCGAGCATTGCTTCATTTATAAGCTTTTTACAATACTTAAAGCTAAATATTTTTGAATCCATAATAAAATTCTCATACGCCTCCCCCAATCTCGTTTCAATGTCCATATTGAAAAAAGTAAACAGAATAATATAACACATAGGTAAAAATACAGAAGAAATAATAACCTTCTATATTTTCAAAAGAAAAAAAGTTGTTATCATAGGCCGTCCTTGAAATGGGCGCTGAAATTATTTTACTACTTTTGATTTTATGCGTTTCTGGTTAACTACGAAAATTGAACTTCAATGGAGTTTTAATAAGCATTGTCGTTCGTCCACATTGTTATCAAATGTCCAATCCTTTTAAATCATTACGTGAATGGTAACATCACCATTAAGGGTCTTTAGGCGTTTCGCACCGCAAGAGATTAAAACCGCGCGGTGCGAATCGCCCAAGAGCCCCTTTTGAATGGGTCGGTTCGAGTTCGAACCACGGTTCGAACCGCGGTGTGAATCGCTCAAGGTTTCTTTTGAAATGGGTCGGTTCGAACCACGGTACAATGCTCCTGTAAGTCCGATTTATACACGCATAAAATAGATTTGATAAATGTGATTTGTGTAAGTACAGTGCAGAAGAAAAGTGGATTGTTAAAAAAAGATAATAATAAAAAAAAAATAACAGTTTTAAATTTTAACATGGCATAGGAGTATAAGAATACTAAAAATAAGGTAATCATGGAACATCAGAAAAAAAATCAACAGTGATATAAAAACTTGTAAACTAAACTGTTAATTTTTCTAATCTATTGATTAGAAAAATTAACAGTTTATTCTGTGCTATTGCACAGTTTGATCGATATTTTCAACTTAAAACTATGTTTATATCATCAGAAGCAAGTGCGAGGGTGCTTCTGATTGGAAGCTTTTGTTTCCAGTTAGTCTATTGTGTACTCAACCGGTAAGTCCACTTTCACAAAGGGTCAAAATTTTACTTGATGTTTTGGAATGTTTTGGGCATATTTAAGAGATGTTCACGTGATAAGTTTTTTTTTTTGATTGGCCTGTTATTTTGTGCTCTACTGTACTTTATGGGATGTGTGATAAAATTCATTAAATTTGTCAGAATTCACCCATTTAAAAGAAAACTGCTTTAGTCATAGCGGTTCGAATCGACCCATTCAAAAATGATTTTGGGCTATTCGCACCGTGGTGCGAAAAGACCCATTCAAAAGAGGCTCTTGGGCGATTCACACCGCGGTTCGAACCGCTTGCGGTGCGAAACGCCTAAAGACCCACCATTAATGGATGGTGATGCTCAGTGGTGATATGAATTCTAAACACAGCCCGGGGTTTTGATCACCAATCTGTGTTTCGCAAGCGTGGTAAATACTAAATAGGCCAAAATGCATGTTATGGGAAATAATGGTGATAACGGGTATCTTATGATGAGACATGCCCTTTTTAGGGTTCCGTAGCTAAATGACACAAACGGAACCCTTATAGATTCGTCATGTCTGTATTATTATTATTATTATGTCTGTCTGTCCGTCAGTCTGTCACAGTCACTTTTTACTGAAACTATAAGAAATATAATGTTTGAAACTTGGTAAGTTAATGTATACTACGCATTATAGTTATCAGACGATAAAGAAATGGGTTCACCATGATAGTTGCAATACAACTGAAAATCGTATTCTTTTTTCATTGAACATGTGGGGTTTCTATGGATAGGTGTTTAAAAATGATTTTGAGGTTTCTTATATCTTTTTCTTCTAAAGTGAATACTTTGAGTGAGAGACCCTTGACCTTCCAAAGTGGTATAAATTGCCACTTCCTAACTTCTAAAAAAAGAGGATGATAAAACTAAAAACTATAAATATAATGTACATAACCATACAAACTACCAAGAAAAAATGCTTTGAACGAAATCTATTAAGTAGTTTTTTTTTTTTATAAAACGTACTAAAAAAGGCTGAAGTAAATGGATTTATAGGTATTTGTTTAATTGATATTAAATGAAAACGCATGTTGTGTTTATCGGAATCACTTATTTTTTATGTACCTAAATCAAATTATGATACCTATAAGAATATAAAAATGAATAGAAAAATCGGAATGGTACATACTACATTTGAATTATTTTTCGTTTATTAGTTTTTGAGTTAATTCGTCACATCATACAAAATCTTTGAAATACTTATAATAAAATCATTTATTATAAACAGATTAGTCAAAACTAGTTTAGGAGCAAAGAAACAGCAATTTTCACATAGTTAATAAAAGTAATTATAATTAGTATAGATAATTAATTATTGTTACCTTAATGATAAATATATGATATGTATTTATATTCTTTCCTTTCTCACCAGGACGAAGGAGCTGATTTCTACCAAGGTTGTTTGTCAAGTGCAATACTAAAGATAGTCGTGGATAAATGTCGATGTCTTCCTTTCAACCATACAGGTATAGATAAAATAAAACAAAATAATATTTATTTCCATACTCACGTACATAGACACAAATACAATAATAATGATTAAATCTGTACAGATCAAGAGTCCACTATAGTAATTTTATTGTATGCAACAAATTAGTTTCGCATTTCCAGGTGAGTGGTTAGTAAAGGCACAAATGTAAGAGACAAAGATAAACTAACACTGGCTGGATGAGACGTTCTGAATCATTCAATTGTAATTAATTTCCCATCAAAACTTTCCAGACTGTGTTGTGTGTTAAATCTGTTGTAGTTAAAGAAATAAAAATAAACACCATAAAGGAATTTGATGAGATGGCGAAAGAAGATAATAATTTATGTAATAAAAACAATTGACGCACGTAATTCAAAATTCGAACGCGGGCGGTTCTTCCACATTTTTTTTATTGCGGCCAGTCCGCTGAGGTTTATATAGCTTAGCAATATCCTATCCCCGATTCAGTCTGACTGATTCCCTAGAGAAAACAAAATTCTCGTAAAACGACTCTATTGAGTATTCGCTACGCTGTCAAAGGTCTATTCCAATAAAATTTGAAACGAACGGTAAGAGTTTCGAAAAAATTAGTACTCCTCGAAGATCTCCTCGAGAAAATTGGTTTTAAAAGGAAGCCGTTAATATTTTTCTTTTTTACATAAAAATACATTTCATTTCTTCACGTTTTCGTACTAAATAGGCATTTATGAGCCAGCCACTTTTGTGCTTGGCTTAAAAAATATATTTTTTTATTTTCTCGGCTTTTTAAATATTATTATGCTCTTATGAATAATAAAGTACCCTATTGTTTTTTCATCAGTAACTTAAGATCATTTTAGAAGCCAACTATTTACTGTGGTTATTATGAAATATATTAATAAAATGCCTTATTACGGGAGTAATTTTAAGTTACAAATATAATACAAATTAACTTTTAAAAAGCCTTATAATGGAAGAAATTTTAACTTATTTTTTTATTGATAATATCTTATCTACATACTTGCTTGTCTACCTTTACTTCGCGCTCAGAATGCGATTGCTAAGTTAAGCAACTTTCACAAGGGCCAGCCATCGGATGGGTGACCGATTTCTTTTTAGTTCGAGTTCCTCCGTTCTTTTGAAAGCACATTAAGCCGTTGGTTCTGCGTCTAATCTCTCTCTGGTCGTGGCAGATTGCTGTCCCACCGAATTATGAGAGTGAGAGAATATGAAGTGCACCTGTGCTCGCGCACTTACTTGCGCACCACAATATATGCTTATTTTATACACACAACACATTACAATCGAAGCAGCAGAAAGTATAAAGATTAACAGTTCTGAACAAAATATATCCTACGTACAAGGCTGATCGTAAAATCGGCCACCATCGACGAAAATGGCCAGAAGTGTATTATTATCTGTACTTCAATGAAGATGTTTATCTTGGAAAATACTCTAATAGTTGTTCAATCGTGGCAGTGTTTTGCCTTACGGGATATTTTACTTAGAAACATCGCTATATTCGCTCCCATTCTATAAACTCCTTTGGGCTTTGAGCCTTTGGTTTGGTATGTAAACGAACTTTGGCTTCCGCGGCGTATTTCCAAAACGCAGCTACATAAAAGGCATCTATAGCATCTACTGAAATATACCATAACTGTATTATTATCTTATACTATCCTAGATATTCAATTAAGTGTTAATACTACATCCTACACCGCATATCCGTATCTCTATCAGCGGATATCCGCCGTGGAAAAAAACCGTATTTGCACGGATACTTTTCACGCGGACTTTTCACGGATATTTTTTTAACGAATTTTCACTTTAATAGATGAAATGAGAAATTGAGATTAGAAAGAAACAAAATAATATCGGCCCAATGTCATACAAAGGAAACAAAGAAATATACGCGCGGCGCAAGTCAAAACATGGCGTGTGAAGTGTCAACTATCGTTTTAAGGTCGTCCGCACCTATACCGATTACATAAAGATACGTATCCGTGTCCGTTTAAACTGAGTATCCGTTTTCAGATCCTTCCCGTGGATCTATATTTTAGCAAAACTGGCACATAACTATTAATAATCACGGGCACCTTGATGTGCAGACGGGTTGATAACAGCTTCCTCCCCGTAGGTTAAATAATAAATAACTCTGGACATTATTCACAAAGCGTCATCTAGCCCCAAACTAAGCATTAGCTTGTGCTATGGGTGCCGGACAACGGATAAACATTACTTATATACTATTTAGTTTTGTAAATACATGCATAATTATACATAGAAACACCCAGACCGATACAAATTAACAGGCATGTTCATGTACACAAATGTTTGTACCGTTCGGGGATCGTACCCGCGATCTTTGGTGTAATAGCCGACTTCTCGCCCATTACAACAAACGGCTCGTCAAATTTTTGTCCCTTAGGCGATCCTTATGCCAATAAAAAGATGGCTGGAACGCCAGCTTAGCATACAGATCTTTATAAAGTCTAACCATTCACCAGACCACCAGTAATCCAACCCATCAAAAACTTTTGAAAAACGCGCGGCAAAGTCATTCGTCTATCATCAAATCTCTTTCAAAACATTTCTTTTATACTTTTGTAACATGCAAACCTTGAATTGGACAGGCATCTTCGTTTTACCGTGCTTAATTAAAACTTTTGGCAGACGGAAAACCAAATTAATTAAATCTTCTTTTGAGTGGTTGTTTTATTCTTTGTATTACTAAACCAAGTTACGTAAATGCTCCTATTTCCTATTAAGAGCTGGGTTTAGATTCCGACGCTCTGCCTTTAGGCTAAGCTTTATTTATTTATTTATTTTACAGTGTACATGTCAACTTACAGTTTCCCAAATCGTCATCATGTTATTGTTATTACATACAAGTGATTAAAATGTTTAAGTTAAAAATACAAATTCGTCAGTATACAATGATGTCGATAAAATGCATGAGCTTAATAAAATTTTCATAGAAATACAAATAAATTTATAGTCGAGAATGAACATAATCACTGCATATTATAAAACAAAGTCGCTTTCTTCTGTCTATCCCTATTTTTGGTATAAACTGTCAAACTTAGCAACAGATTTTTTCTTTAGTATACTTTAGTGCGACGCCGTGACAGGTCGCTAAAAGAACATTGGCACGGCCCCATACAACGTTTTACCTGGAAATTATTTGGAGTGTCTTCGATTGAAAAAATGCTTAAATAATAGCAATTGCACCGCATAATCATAATCCATCAAAAAATCGTTCTATCGAGGCGACAAAAAAAAGTAATCCACATTTTTTTTGTTTTGAGGTTATATCGAAAAAATGAGGTTTACTACTTGAAATAACTTTCCTAAGAGGCAATTAGGTAGTAAAAAACTGCCAAAAATATGTAATTAAAAAATAAACTGTTTATTCCCGCTAACATGTTTATTTTTCTTTCGTTTATTTACGAGAGAGAGTGAGAAAATATTGCAAAACACTTCCTATCAAATTGACTACAACTAAGAAGAAAAACTGCCGTTCTATTCTGTTTAATGCGTAACAGATTAATAGTATTAGTTGAATGGCTAACCCATTAAAATAATAGGTAGTAGGGAGGTTAAAAAAAACGATTATTAATATTTTACAATTACATATTTATTCATCCTCTTGTACACTTATTGACTGCAGCCATAGCGAGTTCCCAATATGCTTTGCAAACATAATCATCATCAGTAATCTGAAAGGGAAAATAAATAAACAAACATAATATATGTATCAATAAAACACCATTTTAATACCTTCCACAAAAGCACTAAAAATGTAGTATTGCTAATATAAAATATTTATCACTGTTCATCTATACCTCTGGTAAGAGTGTTCAAAATAAAAAGTATCTGAGTAACTTACGATTTGTGGGTAAACACAGTTGCACAGTAATGTACAAAGTCATGTGTTTTGCCCCAAGATTTGATATCGGCGAAGAGTGTTAACACAAATACTGCAATTCATACACAAGATGCGTGTACATCCGCACCGGTTATGCTATTGCATTTTCGAGCAAACTCATCTTTAATTGTAAAGCACAATAGAAGTCCTTTAGTAAATACAAGTCGTCGTAGGTAGTGCCATAAAAAAGAACTCTGTGGGTAATGCAGATATTCAGGTCCAGAAGCAAGCGAGGGTCAAAAATAAGCATAATCCAAAATCGAGAAAATAACAACGTAACTTAGCAACAAGCGAGTGAAATCAAGCAAATGTCAAAATGACGGTTTTGTTTTTAAACATTTGTCAGTGCTGCCGATGTGATTTTTGGTTTCTGCTAAAATGGTCTTTTGCTTTTTTAAATAAATACATTTTACATGTTTCTGTGTCGAAATCTGTACTATTTTTGTATTTTATATTTTTCTACTATCTTTCTCTTTCGACATCCTTACTTATTTGTATTTTATATTTTTCTTTAAAGTACAATCAAATTGACTAAAAACTACCGCACAGTGTTTTTTTGTCTAAAATGGCAACACTAGCGAGTTAACCAAAGTCAGACTAAAGTTGAACTCAAATGAGAGATTTGTTAAATCTTCAATTTAATTCCCAGTTTTAAATGAAAAAGTATTTTCGTGAAAAAAACATGTTTATTAAAAGATTCATTTCTGCATATGTCACGTTTTAAGACGCCTCAGAATACAGTCAGGTAATTTTTTGCCATTGTTCTTTACGGAACATTTTTATTAGTGTCTAACGGCCACCTGCTCTACTCCGTCCGCGTGGTTTTAGATTTCCGTTCATATAGGTTTATACTATAGCCTATTTATACTATATAAATTACTTCTAAAAAAAACATATTTTAAATCGGAACAGTAGTTCCCGAGATTAGCGCGTTCAAACAAAGAAACAAACTATTCAGCTTTATTGTATTAAAATACATACCTAATTAAAAATATTAAAAAAACATCTTTAGAAACGCTGTGCAATTTATTTGTCGCAAAGACTGGAGCAATATCGATAAAGCGTTTTAACTTTTACTAGGAGTCCAACCATGTTTCATTTCAAGTACCAATATTGTAAAAGAATAAATAAATACATTTTACAAAATTCATGTAGTGGGTATCTTAATTATTATTTTGTGGTGTAAAGATTTATTTATCTTTGATGAAAAGCGGTTCCTATTAATCTACACTAATATAATAAAGCTGAAGAGTTCGTTGGTTTGAATGCGCTAATTTCAGGAACTAAGGTTCGTATAAAAAAGTTTTTTTTTGCTGGATAGTCCATTTGTCGAGGAAGACTTTAGACTATACATACATATGACACTACGAGTATGTGGCGTGGAAACTGAAATAAACGCGGACAAAGTCGCGGGTGAAATAAGGCTGTATTCGCATTACGCTGTACTCGTATTGAAGTTAATTTTCAACGGTTATGGTTTTTCCAAGAACTTGTTTATTTTATTTTCTCGTTAGGATTGAAACATTTTTGTGGAACAGCGTTTCCTACTTTGACAAATGAAAATACTGTGCATATTATACATTACTTTCATGATTGTTGTATTTCCAGCAATTTATGCAATATACAACAATAATTTTCTCATTTTTGGCCAAGACAAAATGATGTTGCGATTTCATATTAAAAAGAGCGGTTAACACCGAAGATTATATTAAATATAATAATTTGGTAACCTGTTACATGAAAAATTGAATGATGAAATGTAATGTATGTTGTTAAGGTTCTTTCATAGCTTGCCTCGAAATTTTTTATTATCTTTATTTTTAACTCAATAATAAAAATAACACTATACAAAGCTTACTAAAGATGATGAAATATTTTGTTTTATTTTCAGCTTCAGAATTACGAGTCCAAGTTATTGGTCACAGTAAATGTTCCTGGGATGGATTGTTTTGCGTTTACTCTATTTTAGGTAAGACTTTTTAAAATAAATTTGACCATAGAACTTTAATTCTTTAATATCAATGGTCAGTATAATTTATTTACTTGACAAATAATTAGACGGGAAGACTCAATTACATAATAACTACAAAATAGAGTAAGTCTTATTGTAACGTAAGTTCATATTACATGAGATTTGAAGAAAAATATTGTAAACATGACTCTAAATGTTTTCAATGAGAGCTTTGAACCTACTGTATTTTGTAATTAATGCAGTTTTCATTTATTATCAACTATGTAGCGCTTAAAATAATGCTTTTTGCTTTCTTTAACAACGTAACAGCGAAACAACGTGACCGAAATTCGGTAAAATTACGTCCACACGAGGATGACAAACTGTGTTAAAATACGTCGCGTAATATTATACAGAAAAAGAACTTCGGCCGAGGTTCCCATATTTAGGGTGAAATTAAGCGTTCTCAGTTCGGCGGCAACTCATTTTCTATACGCGACGTTATTTCGGCATAGTGTCATCTTCCATTTAAAATGCATTGCATTCGTATTCACGCCAAACTTTGATTGCGTTTATAAATTAATATAAATAAATAAATAAAAAATAAATTCCGCCTTATGTGTTCCTATACCAAGATATTTCCTATTGACAACAAGTGCGTCAAACCAATCAATCAATCCTGGTGTCAATCGGCTAATTTAAAAAGGTCCTTGTGGTGGGAGATGGCCCACTCACCCACTGAATTCACCCACTATTAGGTGGAGGGGTAACTCAATTTTTTTATTAGTGCCCATCCACCCACTGTGTCAAGGCTGGAATTATTTATCGATGTATTTTGTTGATAATGAAAAACAATTTATGCGATAAAATAAATTGCTTATTAAATTAAAGGAGAAATCCGTTTTTCATACAAACTGGGGCCTGGATATGCATGGCTAGAAATTGGTCACCAATTAGAACACTTCAAAAGATTACATTTGCCCAATTTTTATAGCTGAATACAACGACCAAATATGTTAAAATCATGCATGAATGAATATTTATGATTGTTGCCGTATCTATATGGTGTGTGCCGGTATTAGCGCCAAAGGTTAATATGAGTAGCAGATACAGTGCGAGTATTCAAGCAAACGGTCAGCATGAAAGGAATCGAAGTCGGAGTCAGGTATTCGAGCAAAAGTCGTGAAAACAAAATCCAGAAAAACATTTAAGTAAAATGAAAAGCGAATGACATCAAGTGACAGGACTGACATTGACGTATGACGTAAAACCAAAATGCACTGACTTATATATAGACAAGATATAGGTCAGTGCCAAACTGGCTCCATTTCAATTGTACTGATCGTTTAATCGATCAATTGTTTGATTTTATTATTATCTTTATTATGAAGACGTAAAAAGTAGATCATTATTAAGATATAACGAATATTACAAATAATAAATGATTGTACTTTTTCAAAACTTAGCAAAAAGACACTGAAACATGATGCATTTCATTTTATCTCCTCTTATCGATTTTCTCTAATCGATTATTTAATCTGTTATTGTTATTAGGTGCGTTTGTGAAGACAGTTAAAAAATAAAAAATATAGTGCAATGTCGCTTATAAAGTGTGTTTGATAATGAAAAATATATAATTATGCAATTAACTTAAGTTGGCCAAAGCCTATTCCGTTGTTATTTATAGAGGTTAATTAACAAAAATATACAGTTTTTTTGGTATATAATTTATCCATGCACAATCAGGCCCAAAATGGATCGTCTCCTTTTAACATTATTAACAGAAAACCAACGTGAACAAACTAGAGGGGTTTCTTAACATATAAACTGTTTACATAATATCTCATTTGCCCCATTCATAAGGTAAAACTACGATGAATAAAGTTATTAAACTACTCAATCGACTGGTCTATTCTAATATAATAAAGCTGAAGAGTTTGTTTGTTTGTTTGCCTGAAGGCGCTAATCTTAAGAACTACTAGTTCCAACAGAAAAAAAAAATTTGTGTTGGAAAGTCAATCTGTCGAGGGGGCTTTAAAATACAGTATAACACTTATGTGGCAAATGAGATACCTCCACCTTACAAAACAGTGAAGTAGGACTTCATAACTATCGTGCTATTTTTCTGCTAGTGAGCAAGGTCTTCAGATCTTAGGCTCGTATTAATAAATCGCCCTCAACTCTAAGATCGATCTTGAGATGCTGTTTTATATAAGAATGATATATCAAGTTCGCTCTCAAGATTGATCTCAGTGTTGAGTGCGATTTATTGATAGGAGCCTCAGTTACGGTATGGGGTTTGAAAAGCAGGTAAAGCATCTGCGACCCTTGTGTAGTTGTTAATGTCCATTGAGAGCGGTGATCACGTACCCTTAGGTGATCTACTTACTCGTTTATAATATCAGCATATTAACGTCCCACTGCAGGGCAAATGCCTACATCATTTGAACTCATGGTTTCGATTCTGTTCGGTTCGGTTTTGGCTTAGCCACCATGCTTGCCAGATACGCATTGGTGATCCGGAAAAACCGACATTAACTTGCTTGACCCCGGAATCAAACCCAGGACCTCGAGACCACGGCCCGGTACTTAAACCACCAGACCATCGAAGCCTTGTAGTTTTCCTCCCTTTTAATAAAAAACGAAACAAGTATGTTAGTTCACATTTTCTTCAGGTGTAATCGGTACGTAAGGATTACTGAGAGAAAAAGGCATGTATTTTTTTCAACAGATAACGCGCTTTCGGATTTGAAACCTATTATTGATGGGAGTGGATGTTATCAGAGATGTGATTATGTACAGTATGATACAAAAGTAAAACATGTTCGAGAAATGAGCAGGGAGAGGTAACTTTTAATACTAATTGAGCGTAAGCATGTAATTTATTATTAAAATTAAGTTTAAAATCACTAAAAAGGCCTACAAATATCACTAAACATAACAAATATATTAGTTCTAAGCGTGTACAGTGTAAAATAGTGTCTACGAACAATATTTACAAGGTTTGTGTGATGTTTATACCGGCGTCAGTGACAGTGCAATTTTTGAATTTGTGAGTCATTGTTTCTCTCTCCAATTAGGTAATATCGTTTAATTTCATTCATATTTGTAGTATTTTAATTTCTTCTATTAGTGCCGCACAGTGATTTGTTACAAAATCGCGCTGAGGTATAAAAATTTAACCTCAAATTGTGTAAACTAGTGAAAAAGGGCGCATCTAACATTTTTACCAAAATTGAGTTATATAGTGATTCGGAATCAGCAGAAAAAGGCGCACCTTCTAGTATTTTTTAATTTTATGAAATACGAATACTCTTTCTTTTATGAACAACTAAAAAGGACGTATCTAAAAAATTTATTGTGGATTACTAAATTGGAAAGACGTTTCTGTATAATACTAAGATGTAAAGACGTAACTAAGTAGAAGAGTCTTATTCGTTTACAAAATATATTAATGTTCATAGGTTGACAAGGCGTAACTACATGATCATAAGAAGAAAAAACGCATCTGAGTAGATGCGTCCTTTCTTCTAAGTATTACGAGAATCGGTAAGGCGTACGTGGCAGTAACGTCTTTTCTACTAAGTATTGTTGCGTTTGCGGGAGGAAGTGGAAGCCGCGGTAAAGAACATGTTCTAACAGATGCGCCCAGATATAAGATTATATGCAAGTGCGCAAAAAAAATCTATTATTTTGAAGATTTTAATCAAGAAGTAGGTATAGAAATGAAATAAAATTATTTATTCAGCAGTTTGATTCACTTAGTGAATTATTTTGTTCGTCAAAACTTTTTTCACCCAACCAGCGACTTGGCGAGCTGAAAAGAGAATGGCCTGCTGAGAAGAGACGCCGGTAGAAACTCAGCAGTTACGCCTTATTCAAAAATTACTTTCAATATGACAATTAGGTATGTCAAATAAAATAAATATAATTATGTGCGGCTGAGCAGATTAAAATGTACATGCATATTTGTCATATAAATAAGCCTTTATTTTATAGTAACCTTTCTTCATCAAGAATGATTTAATAAACAAATCATGTTTAGGAAATTCAATAAAATTTTCAGGAAGGTTCTTACATATTTTGATACTTAGTCCAATAAAAGACTTGCCAGTCTTTTGAAGCCTCTGACTGGGAACGGCAAGCTCATATTTATTTCTTGTATTAAAGCTATGAAAGTTATTTTGTCTAGAAAAAATGTGTAGGTTCTTGCGTATGTATAAATTATGCAGTCAAAGATGAATTGCGACGCTGTAGTTAAAATGTTTATCTCCTGAAATATCTTTCGGAGTAAATCACGCGGCTTAAGATCATAACATTGCACGAATCGCCCTTTTCTGTATTATGTACAAAAAATGTTTGTAAATCAGCAGATGATCCCCACAATAACAGACTGTAAGACATAATACTATGGAAATAGCTGAAATAAACCAATATCGCCGTTTTAATATCAGTCAAACGTCAGAACTGAGTCTCTCTGCCAAAGCAACAATATGGGGCCACCATTGTAATTTTGAATCTATAGTAATTTCTAAAACGACATTTGAGTTGACTACATAAATATGTTCATAATTAATTGAAATATTTGTAATAACTTGTGGCACATTTGGCATTGTGAATTTAATACATTTACCAATAACATCCTGCTTAGCCTCCCATACGTCAAAAATATGTTTTACTAAAGAAACTCCTGCATCAGTTGTAGATTTGTTTGTGAGTAAATGCGTACTGATTTTCATTTAACAAGGAATTTTAATTTAAATATGACAATAATTCATAAAATATATTTTTTCATTAATTTTACTGAGATATGGATGTTTGCATATGGGTCTGAAGTTTGACGGATCACTCTTTTCTCCTGATTTAAATAAAGAAGTTAATATATTTCATAAGATTTATAAACTAAATATCAATGCTAAATATGTGCAACGTAAATAATAATGGATTTTTGAATATGTATTGAAATACCCCATAGATCTTCCGTCTTTTATAACATAGGTTCTTTGAATGTTTTAATTATAACTAGTGCATCAATATGTGTGAAATTAAAAAGCAACTTTGTACTTTTCCATTTTTTATCGGAGAGGTAGAATTTTGTGGAAATTCCACTCGAATGAGTCGCTCGTCTGGGGAAGTACCTACACCTTACAGAAGACCGCAGTGAAGTAGCACTTCGTAACTGTTGTGCTATGTTTCTGCTGGTGAGTAAGGTTGCCAGAGCTCAGTTGGGGAGGGTATGGGGTTACGGCCGGCAACACATCAACGATACCTCTGGTGTCGCGGATGTCCATGGGCGGCGGTGATTGCTTACCATCAGGCGACCCGCTAGCTCGTTTGCCGCCTCTGACATATAAAAAAAAAAGAAGGCATTGAGCAACATTGGATCATAAGCATATGAAGTTTATGGTCATTTTTAGCAAAAGATTACCTTAAACTTCAATTATTGCTCATTAAATGCCAAAAAATAACGGGCGTTAACAGTTTTCTTTTATAATTGGTGTTGCAATACTTAGAAGAAAAGCAGCAAGTAGCTAAATGCGCCCTTTTTTAGTAAGCCTCGAAACAAATTTCAATACAATGAAAGAACGTTCCAAAAATTACTACGTTGAAAAGACGTATCTAGCCAGAAACGCCTTTTCAATGAAGTATTGCGGGTTTTTTGTTTTTTTTTTACTAAGAAGAAAAAGAAAATCGTGTTTTTTAAATAGATAATATTGATATAATTGAATTTAATTCATGTGTCATGATAGGCTACCTAATCATACAAGTTTTAAAATTGCAAAAAGATTAAAATATCTATTTCCCACTAAGCAGCAACGTTTTTCATTTCATAATCACAAAATAATTTTTTTCTCCATTTTCTACTTTATGTAGATGCGCCCTATTTCCTTATGACGGCAGAGGTACAAATCGGTGTTCGCATTATTCATTGTATTTCACGCTCACTTTAACAATGTTGACGCGTAGCAAGGCCTCTGCTCGCCGGGACGGGTCTGGACTCACCACAACACGCCAGGATGGGTCTAGACTTGACCTAGCTTTGAAGGAACTGAAGGCCGCCAAAGAGGAAGTTACACAATTGGTTAGGGAGAGAGAGGACAATGAACGGGAATTTCTGGATGTGTTGGATAAAAATAGCAAATTAAAGAAAGATATGGCTACGTTACACACGGAACATATAATTGTATTGGAGGACCGGGACAGACTTCAATCTCTAGTCGATGGGTTTGGCGAGTGCAGCCAGGAGTACGTCCACAACCTACGGCGCGTAACGCTGCTCGAGCACGAGCTCCAGGAGGCTCACCACCAGATCAGCCACCTCGAGAACGAAAAGCAGGACTTCGCTGCGTCGCATACACAAACCCTTTTCGACGAGTTGTTAGGTAGTGCGCCCAGCCTTGTTCCTGCGGCACTTGACCAAGGGCCTGCTGTGACTGTGGACCTGACAGCTGATGACAGCATCCAGTCTACACCAGCAGTGGGCATCCTCGGGTGCAGCAGGAACAAGCTCAAAAAGTACATTAGAATTAATAGGTTAATTAAAAAAACTAAAAAGTTAATTAAAAAACAGGCTAGCTTAAGTCATGTTAAATGTATTACAGACAAACGGCGATTAGGTGATGAATTGGACCTATATTCATTAACTTTGGACAGTAACATCACGGATTACAACAGAAATATTAACAAGTTGGAATTTGAAATTGTGAAATTAAAATCAACATTGGAAAAAACTTGTAACAGTTATTCAATTTATAGGAAAGAGAGTGAGGAACACATTCTAGCGTTGAAGTGCCTTTTAGATTCTCCAACCAGCTTTAATAATTATCCAAGCCCTGTTTGTAATAAAAATGATAATTATAAAACATCTATTGTTGACATACCTAACTTGAGCGGCCCGCGCTCGGCATGTGAGTCATCACTCTCACAATGTAATAACTTGCCAGATGTATCCAACACAACTATATCCAGTGATTCCCTGTGTGAATTGACAAATGATGTATGTAAAAACAATATAGTTATGTTTAGTGATGAATCGGGTAAGGAAATGGGCCTTTTTGTGAGCAACTATTTGGGGCGACCAATATTTAATCACTGCTTACCAAACACTCCTTATCTTAATATAATACAAGAAATAAACAAACATGTTTTTTCGGACAATACCACATTAGTTATTATGGTTGCAAATAGAGGAAATGTGAACAGAAAAGTGTTATCGGAATGCTTTGATAAGATTAATAATATTAATGTCAAAAGTATAATATTGTTTACATTTCCCTATATAAAATGTTTGCCACAGTCCGAAAACGATCATAGGTATAGGCTTAATTTATTGATGAATACTATGACATTTAATAATAGTAAGTTTCATTTAATTGACTTGAATTGTATTTCAAAATTCAATATTTATTTGACTAAAGATAAATATTATCTTACAAAATATTCTAAAAGACAAATAGCTACATCGCTAGCATATTGTATTGAATACTCAGCCAAGAACTTGGCTACCCAAACTGCTTTTATTGAGCAGAAAAATGTTGACATACCCGCTTTTATTGAGCAGGGCAGTAATAGACCTGACATGTATATTGATACTTTGGATGTCAATCCAAATCATTTAAATTAACTTCAAAGACAATGGAGGATGTCTCTTGCAAGCCTATTGCAATGACCAAAGAGAAGTCTTGTAATTTTTTTAATTTAGTCCACCAAAATATTCAAGGCTTCTCTGGAAAGGAACTAGAAATAGGCTTATTTTTAGACTGTATGAATATACAAGTCCTGTGTCTTACCGAACATTGGTTAAGACAAAATGAATGTTTAATTAGTATAGACAACTTTACTGTAATAAGCTCGTTCATGAGAAAGTCTGCTATTCGTGGTGGGTCACTTTTGTTAATAAAAAATAATATTAGATGTAAAGAACGTAAAGATATAACAGCACTTTCAATTGAGCGAACTATTGAAGTAGCATGCGCAGAGCTGGAGCATTATATAATAGTATGTGTGTACAGGCCGCCCTCGGCAGATTATAGTGTATTTGAAACCTCAATGGAGGAAATTCTTAAGAAAAGTTGTAAGACAAATAAAAAAGTAATTGTATGTGGAGACTTTAATGTGAATATTCTTGAAGGTTCACAACTAAGTAGTCGGTTTATTAATCTGTTTAACTCTTTCAATTTATTAAATTTATTTAATGAACCTACAAGGATCACGCCATCGAGTGCAACTTGTTTAGACAATGTGTTTTTTAATAGTAAGGTAATTAATAAAAAAAATATAAATTGTTTACAGTCAGACCATTGCGGACAACAGGTTCAATTTGAAAACTGTGTTGCTCCTAGATCTATTGACATTCTATGTAGACCTGTCACTGAGGGGCGTAAAGACAGATTTAAAGATACAATTATTAACAAAATACCCGACATTTCTTTTAATAACCAGAATGTGGATATACTTTATGAAAATTTACTTGGCTTAATTTCGTCTGAGTATAATAGAGTATTCCCTAAAAAGACTATACATGTTAATCTTAATAATCCTAAAACTAAGTTTAGTGACTGGGCTACTCCAGGTATTTATAAAAGTAGGAATAAGTTGTATGAGTTGTATGGTCTAAAAGCATATTCTAAAGATCCAAAAGTGATAGAATATGTTAAGAAGTATTCGAAAGTTTTTAAGAAAGTTTGCAATAAAGCCAAGTCAATTTACTTGAGACAAAAAATAAATAACTCAAGTAATAAAATAAAAGCTACTTGGAATATAATTAACAAAGAAACATGTAAATCCAAGTCATATGAAAATGATTTCTGCCTTAAAATTGATGATAAAACTATAAAGTCAGACATAGAAGTAGCAAATGCCTTTGAAACTTTTTTCTCAAACATACCTATAATAACCACTAGTCAGCTAAATTCTAGTACACAACAAGCTCAAAACATCTTAGCTTCTTGTGTAGATCAATGTAAGACTACATTTAATTTCGATCACATCTCCCCAATCACTATATTAAAAACATTCAAAGACCTCAATAAAAAGAAAACTGAGGACTTATGGGGAATATCAACTGATATTATACAATCTATAATTGAAATTATTTCTCCTCATTTGGCTTACCTTTTTAATAAATGCATCGATGAAAATAAATTTCCTAATTTAATGAAATATAGTAAGTTAATACCTTTATTTAAATCGGGCGACAAAAGTGACCCATCAAATTTTAGACCAATATCAATATTACCATCATTAAGTAAAATATTTGAAAAAATAATTTTTAATCAGTTATTAGAATTTTTTAATAGACATAATTTACTTCATGCAAAACAATTCGGTTTTACTAAAAACAAGAGTACAACCGATGCAGGTATTGCACTTATGAAACATATACTTGATGCATGGGAAAATAAACAGAATGCGATAGGTATTTTTTGTGATTTATCAAAGGCATTTGACTGTGTTGATCATTCAATATTACCTATTAAATTAAAACATTACGGTGTGTCAAACATTTCTTTACAATTAATTGAATCGTACCTCACTGACAGGATACAACGTGTCAATATCAAAAACACCAATTCTGCTGGTGCTAAACTGCAAATGGGCGTGCCCCAAGGTTCGATCTTAGGACCTTTGCTATTTCTTATATATATAAATGATCTTCCATATTTTACCAAAGACCTCTGTGAGATAGTTTTGTTTGCTGATGACACTTCTCTCATTTTTAAAACAGAGAGAAACGAAAAATCATTTGACAAAGTAAACGGAGCTCTCTTGCAGGTGTCACAATGGTTCAGTACCAATAATTTGTTACTCAATGCTAAAAAAACTAAATGTGTTAAATTTATGATGCCTAATGTAAGGCAAATTAATACACAAATTACTATGAATGATGCGAAACTAGAAATTGTCAATTCAACCGTATTTTTAGGAATCACCATCGATTCCAAGTTACAATGGGGTCCTCACATAACTGCACTAGCAGGAAGACTTAGCTCTGCTGCTTACGCGGTTAGAAAAATAAGATATGTTACTGACATTGAAACGGCAAGACTGGTTTACTTCAGTTACTTTCATAGTGTTATGTCATATGGTCTACTGTTGTGGGGCTCTGCTGCAGACATTGAGTCAATTTTTATATTGCAGAAAAGAGCTATCCGTGCGATCTACAACCTTAGACCTCGTGACTCACTTAGGGATGTATTCAAAGAAATTAATATTTTAACAGTACCTTCTCAGTACATATTTGATTGTATTTTATATATTAGAAAGTATAATGAACAGTTTCTCAAAAAATCTGATACTCACAAAGGTGACAGTTTTTTTTGGGCCCACCAACAATCGGTAACGTTTAAGAGAAAGAGAAGTATGTAAAAAATGTATATGTTTTTTTATGAATTTTGCAATTGAATTGAATTTCAAACAAAACCGGAGTCAGTAAACCAAAATAAAAAACCCTTAATTTGATTATATCCGTGAACTATCTGTCCAAAGATTAGTAAACAATGGCTGACATACAGATAACTAAAGTAAAAAGGTTTTAATCAAAATAATTAAAATACAACACTTGAAATCGAACATAAAGGAGACGCAAATTACTTTTGGAACGGTTTTCATGCCTATTTTTATCTAAGGCGGTGATTGGAAGTGACTTTCAATCATTTAATTAATGAAATAAAATAATTCGAATAAACAATACAAAAAAATCCGTATAACGGAACGCAAGTGCTAGTCTATTGCCGGATTTTGATTTTATTTAAAAACTGAATACAAATGTCAGAAACCTCCCGTCTGTTAACTGTCATTAGTTACTATATAATAATTATAAAAAAGCTGTAGTTCGTTTGTTTGTTTGAACACGCTACTATAAGGAACAGCTGGTTCGAATTGAAAAAATATTTTTGGCGTGGATTATCCATTAGTCGAGGCGGGCTTAAACTAAAAAATGTAAAGCTATAGTTTAAGACTATGCGTGCGTAAACCTTATTCCACGCGGACAGAGTCACAGGCGGCCACTAGTCATAATAAATTGCTTTTACTTCAGATACATAGGAAAAACATAATGGAAAATCGCCCTTATGTGTAAGTATTTACGGTTCAGGCGTTGAAAGTCAGGAAAGCAAAATGACAGATTACTTTATAAGGTTTATATATTTTTTCACATCTTATTTCTAACGATTCCGGTTAAAATATGAAAAAGTAATGTTACCACTATAATCTAGAGATTATAAGGAATAAATTGATATCCATTTCGTAAATAAACGCTAAAATTTTAAGTGGGCCGAACTCTCCATACAAAAACGATTGACTCCTTTAATACAAGAAATAAGCACAGACTTGCCTATCCAAATGTCAGACTGCAAATAAACTGGAAAGTCTTTTGTAGGATTAAGCATTAAAATGTTCAACAAAGTACCACAAAATCTTGTTGAATTGCCTTTACATCTATTTAAATTAAAAGTTAAGAACTGCTTAATGAGAAAAGGTTATTATAAGATAGAAGATTTTTTAAATGATGTTGACAAGAATTTGTGGGTCTGACAATTTCTTACCACTCGGCGCATGTGGTTGTCTAATTTATTTATTTATTACATTTGTAATTTTTTATTTTTTATTTTTGACATTATTTTTTTTGACATTTTTAATGATTTATTATGATGACATGTAAAAAATTGTACAAATATTTATTTTTTAAAAAAGGCAAACTGTTGAGTTTCTTGCGGCACTTCTTCTCAGCAGGCCATTCACTTCGAAGTGCTGGTAGGTAAAAAAATGATATGACGTGCAAAAGAATTTCTATGTAAATCAAATTGCAAAATAAACCACTTTGACTTTGACTTTGACTTTTAAGGTATAAGTAAATTACTTACCACAGAGTCAAGTCAGATCTATGTAATGAGATTGTATGAAAACCAATTCCTGCGCTGTACCACAATTTGTATTGTCAAATATTGAGGGTGTAATTTTTTTTTTATTTCAAATTTAATTACAGAAAAAGTGTTAACAGCAGCAGAGTTCTTGTTCACTTTGGTGATTATACTTGTATGAAATATAGAAGAGAAATTATTTACACATGGGATCAAATGTTAGGTAAGTCACATTCACATCATACCGTTCTGGAGGACTTGGTACGTGTATTTCATCTTTTATATATTCAATACTTTAAAGGTTCCTTGGATTAAGCACAAAGAACCCATAAAAAAACAAATATAGATACAAAAAATATTTAATTACAGATAAATAGTTTAAGCAAAAATGATGTTAGGTTTAAACAGTAGAAATGATAATACTTATCAATCCGAGGCAATGGCTCCGAGTAATGCTAGAATTTATTTTATTTATTTATTTATTACTTTCAACTCTTGTTACAATCTCAGAATACAGAATAAACCAGAAAGAGCTTTCAATCAAATTTCTATGGAACGCGTTGTGTCCAAAACGTCTTGTCCCCCTTGCGTCACCCCCCCGCGTAGTGATACCAACGCTCGATGAAGTTACAGTTTTTAAGAAAATTCTAATTTCATGATACCGAGGTACGGTGCTGCTACAGTAATTTGAGAAAAACGTTTGAACAATAATGTTTTTTCAAACAATTATTTCAAAAGTAACTAGGCTTGACCATCCAGTTTGTATAAATGCATCTAATTATTAAATTTATTTTGAAACTTTGTTTGTTTGGATGTTTGACTGTCAATTACGCTGAATTTACTGGACGGATTTTACTGAATGAAATTGAAATTGTGTGCTGGTGGGGTATGGGGTGACTTGGGTGATAAGCTACTTTTTATCCCGATTACAAATGCTCCCATGGGATAAACCAAAATCCACGCGAATGAAGTAAAAGGATATTGGAAAAAAAATGAGAAAGTTTCTAAAGTTTATTTCGTTTGAATATATTTAGCAACAATATAATATGATACGCCTACATGTATAAAATATACTATACATCAGTCGAAAGTGGATAAATAAAAAACACATGTTCAGAATTATTTAAAAACAAAATGTGACTGAAAAACCAAATCTAAAACATTTTTTTTCACATAATATGATATTATGTTGTGACAACACTTACAAATGGTATGTGTTTCTTTTAGGCAACTATACTTAATTCAAGAAAATGTATTGAAATAAGTCCTGTAAAAATTTGGGTAATTTGTGGCAACACTCACAAAAGGTACACATAATTTTCATGACAGTTAAACTTCGAAAAATAAAATTCAATATTTTAATAGAATGGACTGCAAATGTGATAATTACAGATGAACCGTAATCCCAACATTTTTTTTGGTAAACCCGGTAGCACTTTTGCAAGTGGGAACGACAGAGGACGGCATAATTATTAAAAAACTAACAGCTGCAATCAGATGTCAACAGTGCGGGCGTCGGCCATTGACTAACTGACAATTTAGTCGACCACACCTATTAGGTGTACTGCGAACATCTTCAGACATGAGCGCGTTGACGGTTTCTGGTTTATTCTGTATTCTGAGGTTACAATATGTCTTATATCAAATGGAAACATGATTGATATAATTAATAATATTACACAACAGATTTACTAATAAACACAGAATGCACAGATCGCAAGAATGCAAAATAATTTAAATAAAAACTCTTAATAAACACTCACAAAATAAAAATAAAACCCAACAATATGGCGATTGTAAAGAGAGGTCTACTTCTCCATAATACAATTTATGTAATTATCAAGATCACAGGAATTTATATTATTTTTAATTGAAAAATTATGTCCCATTGTCTAATTTGACGTTGACTTTAAGAGCTCGCACCGAAAAGCGTTTTAAGTTGTTGCGGGTAGAATGATGTATTTATTTTGTTACGAGAATAGGGGAAAGTCATTTTAGGATAATAAATCAATAATACATAATTGCCTAGCCCCAAACTAAGCTGGCAGCTTGTACTATGGATGCTGGGAGACGGATAGGCATACTTAAATACTTTTATAAACAGCCATGACTTGAGTACAAATGCCGATTTTCATCACACAAACATTTGCCCCTTGTGGGATTCAAATCAGCGACTCTTGTAGACAACTATACGTGACATAAGGAGCATCTATGGTATTCATTAATATGAGGTATTCTGATTTTACTAGGGAATGCAATCTCGCGAGATTAGGGCTCCGGCGAGATCTCGCGAGTTTACAAACGACGATCTCGCGAGATCTCGTAATTGACGAGATCTCGCGAGATCGTCGTTTGTAAGTTTGAGATTGCCAGTTATGAGTGTTAATTCGTACAGAAAATCACAAAATTTCCATGAATTAGGAAGAAAATAATGAAAATCATAGTTATTGTGAAATCAACATTAATTATTACGACTTATTTTATTAAATTTTCATGTGTTTAAGCTTTAAACGTATTAATTTACGTATCTATTTTATATCAGTCACCTTTTTTAATTTTATAAAAAACACTACTCTGCTCCTATTGACTGTAGCGTAATGAAAGTATCCCATAATCTACCCGGGAGTATGAAGAATAATTGAACCAAGTGTCGTTAAAATCCGTCGAGTAGTTTTTGTTTCTATAAGGAGCATACAGACAGACAAAAATTTTACAATTGCATTTTTGGCATCAGTATCGAACAATAATCACCCCCTGAGTTATTTTGAAAATATTGTTCATGTACAGAATTGAACTCTACAGATTTATTATAAGTCTAGATTTTCACACATATTTATTGACTCAACTGGCCTACTTTGTTCAGTAAGTTGCACGTGTATGGCACTCTTTTCTGCGAGATTTGATTAAGAAATGGCAATTTACATACGGGTGTACTGTATATTTTTGTTTTAATTTATCATATTTCTGAATGGAAACCATGAATATTATGCAGCATTCGCCTTTTGGTGATGACCAAGAATCCGAGTTCGATCTCGTAAATCTCGCGAGATCTCGTCCATTTTCGCCCGAGATTCAATCTCGCTAAAATAGGCCGAGATCTCGTAAAAACGAGATCTCGCGAGAACGAGATTGCATTCCCTAGATTTTACCCCTTGGCGGTTGCCGGTTGTTTACATAATAACGATAATAACATATTTTTCTGGAAATCTTCGAATCGTCAATCATAATAAATGTCCATGTGACAATAAAAATCAAACTGACTTCAAAATAAGTGACCTTTTTTTATTTTGTTCATATTGCAACGGGACAAAAAATGTTTCGCATTAAAGATGCTGAGAGAAAAATAAGAGTGAAATTATTGTGAACGCAGATAGGTACAGCTGTGATAATATAACAGTAATAAACTCGCATGAAGAACTCATACGGTTGACTGTACTCTCATTATTTATCGTAATTCAGCCTTGGATTTAACAAATCCCTTAGATTGAACGAAATAAGCAATAAATTGTCTTTATATAGTGTGTCATATTTTTATTGTTAATTAAATTATTACTACCTTGTATACTTCGGATTTATTGTATTTTTCTTTTGACGATATCATCAATTAAAACATATTAATATGAAACAAATTTCTTGGAAGTATGGATGCTTGTTCGTCAATCACGCTGATAAAAACCGACTTCAAAAAAATCGTGAACACAAAAATAAACTAAAAATTAAAAAATAATTCCCAATATCTATTACCTAATACTACATAGAATTTTCCTAAACTATGTCAAAGTAATCTTAAACAAACTAACTGAAGTCGGTGCTTTTTCTCTTCTGCTTTTTTGGGCAGGCACCGACTTCAGTTAGTTTGTTTAAGATTACTTTGACATAGTTTAGGAAAATTATAGTATTAGGTAATAGATATTGGGAATTATTTTTTAAATTTTTAGTTTATTTTTGTGTTCACGATTTTTTTGAAGTCGGTTTAATTTTTTTTTTAAAAGTCAGTTTATTTCATGATTTTTAGTTGTGTTCAAGCGTTGTGAACTTAATTATTAATAGGAACTTAGTTGTTGTCCAAAGTAAATGAGAGTGTGGATAAATTACTTGTTTTCGCGAGAAGGCCCAGCGAGACTTCTCGGCGAGATTTCTCGCCGTGGGTCTGGATGTAATATACACAAGTATCACGTTAGCCCTACATACATTCGATCGACCAATTGCAGTTCTGCCTTCCAACTCCTAACCGTTAAGGAGTACTGTAGCTTCATCATCAGCACAGTAGCATCAGATGTTGTTTCAAGCATACCTCACAAGCAACATTTAAGCCCTACATACTACTAAATAGTTTCCATCGACCAATTGCAGTTCTGCCTTCCAACTCCTAACCGTTAAGGAGTACTGTAGCATCATCATCAGGACAGCAGCATCCAATGTTGACAACCTGAAGCATATACCTGAGTAAGACATGATTACGTAACAAAAACACCATACGAGCATACAATTTTCGGTGGTTGCCCTCGATTTCTCCTGGATTCCATCATCAGATCCTGTACTGGTGAAAATGGGACCACCTCAGAACTGAACTCTATCCAACAAAAAAAAAAAATTTGAAATCCGTCCATAATTGACGAAATTATCGGTGAACATACATAAAAAAAAAAAATATTATACATACAGACGAATTGAGAACCTCCTCCTTTTTTGAAGTCGGTTAATGAATAGTAATGTACGTACATTGTAGTTTTCTGTTGAGAGAGACTGAGAGAAACAGACTTAAGTGAAAAGTTTGATGGTACCTAATCACCTAACCACCTAATCTTTTTTGGTATGAAAGGTTGTTATATAAGTACCTATAGATTAGGTTAAATAGCACATTGCGTGGGTTTTGATTAATTGAAAACAATGAAATTGCTTTACTTTAGCTGCTCTATTGCTATCAGCAAAACTGATAATTAATCTTCCAAGTTCTAATTAATATTTCACGTCCTGTTTGGTGCGGTGGATTAGAAGTTGACTTTTAGAGGCCGTGGATTTAATCCCCGTACAGTACAATCAGTGCATAAATATGTCTGTTTATTCTAGTGTAGCTATAATAATAATAATAACCACAGGTGTATTTTCAATAACCACAGGTAATTGTGACATACAAGTAACAAGTGCATTAGCTACATTTCCCCACGGCGTCACATCTATATGTGATGCTATGTAATATTTAGTTATATTATGTCATCATTCATCATTATCCTAACGCCTCTCCCGGTTGCATCCTCGGCCGTTGCCTCAGAGACCCTTTGGATCAAAGTCGGTACTGACGGCTTAACGTGCGAAGCGCGAATCATCATTTTTATCGGACAATCAGGTGATTCAAGCCTGCAATGTCCTAACCAAACTGGGAAAATCAACATAAAGCGGAAGTATTCCCCACGACGAACCCACGACCTCCCAGGTTTTGAGCACAACGCTCCACTACACCACGGAGACAGTTTTAAATTATTAATTTTGGTATTGTGGTTTGAAACCTATATCGTTTTTTTTTTCAGCAAATCTTGGAGGTATATTTGGTTTGTGCGTTGGGGGATCCATAATCAGTGTTATAGAACTTCTATGGTTTTTCCTAGAAGTATTGTACATAATGATAATTCCAGCAAAGAAACCACACAAAAAAAAGTTATCCCAGAAAGAATATGCAGCAAAATTGTCACCGTTGAAGTTTAATAATGACTTTAGACCCCGAAAATTGGCTTTTGTGCATTAAACTACTGTGAACATAAAAAAATAGATATTTTTAAAGTGTGAGTGTAAATTAAACGCTATTTAATTTGAACTGTATTTTTATTTAAAACTCATTCAAAAAATTTGAATCTAGATTTCTTATTCGTAGAAATATGTATAATTGAAACCGCAGGCAGAATTTTAAATTATTGTAAAGAATACTTCACCACGAATAAAGGTATTTCGACGAGTTACCATCATCACAAGTTGATAATTAATGCTAGACATACTCGTATATGTAATTCTTACATATTATAAGGTTGCGACGGGGTGCGGTCTCTAGGGGTTCTTTAGAACTCCGTTGCCATGTTAAGGTAGTAGTGGGTGGTTTGAGTTAAAGTTTATGATCAATGGTTAGCTGGTTTTAGTCACTGCAACACTAACATATTATGGATACTTTACAGTAAAAAAATAGTGTTAAAATTTAAATTCTAATAAGCCAAAGCAATTCCAGGTAAGGAATTTAGCTCCCACTAGTTAATTGCTAAGCTCATCTTACGAAAATAATTCTCTTAAATTAGCATTACTAAGTCTATTCGTGGAAAATAGGCACAGAAATGAGATATTGATTGAATTTCAATTAAATACTTAATGTCGACGATAGGGAGAGAAGTGGACTGTATTAATAAAAGAAAATGAGGTGAATAGGATAAATGTATAATATTAATGGATAAATCTAAGGGCCCTGATTTCGATTTCATCGAAATATTTCACACTGCCGAATAATATTGGCTGAGTCTTTAATCAATGCTTCCGAGAAATTGTCAAAGGGAAACGAAATACTAATATTGAACTATAGAATGCCTGAGACGAATCGGATATTTTATTTGACAAGATCCTTGCGAGGCTGACTAAATGTATTTGGTCATTTGGGATCAAATATTATGATTTGTTTTATTTAATGCGATCGGTTATTGACAGTTTCCTTTTCCTCCCAATGATTGCGAGTAGTAGACACTGGCTACAAAGCCAAGGGTCGCGGGTTTGAATCCCGCTAGGGGTAAATGCTTGTGGGATGAACTCTGTACTCGAGACAGGGATGTTATTTTATTTATTTAAATACTTTTTTCTATTGGACAATGGACATAGGCGACGTAATAATACGAAAATCTTTTGAACCCAAATTGTTGTCAAAACAACAATATTATTTTGGTTTTACTTTTCTTATCCTTTGGTAGGTTATGTTGAATTCCGAAAAAAACCGGCCAAGAGCGTATCGGATACGCCCATGAAAGGGTTCCGTAGCCAAAAGATGGGCCGACCGCTTAAGACATCATTAAGTAAGGGCAACTGCACGTCATAAGTTGGTCGAGCTGTATAAAAATAACTATGTATGATACAGAGTTCGCTATAGTTTTCGTTGAAAGTGCCTACTTGGAGGTATAGAGAACATTTTTTTCAGAATTATTGTAATAGTAATTCAAAAGTTAAGGGGGGGAGGGCGCTCTAATTTTAACTTTGTATTAATATATCTCGAGACTGGGTTGTTTGATCCACATGGTTTCAAGGCAAGTTTTGTTGTATTTAAAAATACCTCTTTAACGATACCCCACACGATGAGGTAAGTCGATTTTTTTTTCGAATTAACTTTTCGCTGTATGGGAGTGGGGGTAAAAAATAATTATTTATCGATTATTTTAAAAGCAATTCTTGAATTATCACTATACGTCTTACCACCAATTTTCGTGGCAATTGGTGCAGAAACGGCGTAGAACGAGTCAGGACAGACAGACAGACATGACGAAACTATAAGTGTTCCTAGTACGAGTAGACTACGGAACCCTAAAAATGTATACTTTACAGTCTAAAAACGACTCGTATACCTTTTTTTTTGTCTTATAAGAAATTATATACATGCCATAGATATAGAATGCTAATCCTATATCTTAACACGACTAGAGGCTTAGCTAGTTTGTATTCTATGGCATGTGTATACTTTCTTATAATTTAATACGATGGTGCTATTGGTGCTACTAGTTACCCTCGGGTAGACCTGAGGACAAATCGGGAATTAATGAGACCCCCACACGGGTGAAAACCACAGGGTTTTAGTGGGTAGTAGGACAAAAGTCCATACACATCTGCAGGCCAAGCTAGCGTTTAGTTATGACGCGTAAATGTACATATTTTCTTGAGTCCAAAAAAGGCTCATTATAATATAACTAGCGGCCCGCCCCGGCTTCGCCCGTGGTACTTGTCCACTATTTAATGGATGATATTATACATAAAAACCTTCCTCATGAATGACTCTATCTATTAAAAAAACCGCATCAAAATCCGTTGCGTAGTTTTAAAGATTTAAGCGTTCATAGGGACATACAACACACATAGGGACAGAAAAAGCGACTTTGTTTTATACTATGTAGTGATACTGTACCGAGTCTACAAGAAACAATAACATTTCGGTAAGGTTATTAAGATAAAATACCATTGTCATCTTATAATTAACTTCAATTACGAGACCGCTATAAAGTAATATCCTATGATTACTTTTACCTTTACCTTTAGATACACTAGCGTTTCGTATGGGGTAAACAACATTACCCATTTTATTCCCATAAAAAAGATACCTCCATGAATCCTATTTCACGCATCATAGAGAAAAGGGTCAGATTTTTGCAATTTACTATCATTTGTGGTGCGTGAAATTGTAGACATTTAATTATGTCTCATAGTGTTTTGGTGATAAATAATATTGGTTTTTAAACTGAAAATACAAATATATAGTTTAAAATATTTTTTGAAACTTTCATTCTCAAAACATTAATATTTTATTTCATTGTGTATTGTGTGTTCTACAATTTTAGGGTGTTTTTGTATGCTATAGGGTGGCAAACTAACAAGAGGTTTACCTGATGAGAAGTGATCACCCATGGACATCAAATACTGCACAATGTACGCAGATGCGTTGCCTGCCTTTGAAACTCCATACTCTCCCGCACTGAGCACTCTTGCAACCTTACTACAATAGCAGAAACATAACACATTAGTTACGAAGTGCTATTTCACTGTGACCTTCTGTACGGTGGTGGATACTTCCCCGGACGAGCGGCTTATTCGATTTGAAGTGCCACTAAGCTTTACCTCTCTTACGTACATAATTTTACTTTTATTGAGTTTTGTTTTTTATAAAAGTTATTTACAAGATGGAACGGATTTGACGCTTTCTTAAGATTAGAAACTCAAGAACTACGTCCATCGCTCAACTGATTTGCATATTAAAAGAGCTGATTCTACGACTAGTAATTGAATCAATGAGAGTGCTTGGCATGTAAATTTTTCATGGCCCAAGTATATATCTGAGAATCATAATTTTTGTACGCTTTTATAATCTTAGGCCTAGCCCTTAGGCCTAGCATACGCTGCTACTTACCTTTTCAACAAAGTGAAAGTTTTCCCCACGGGATTCAAACCCACGACCTCCGTGGGGTTTGAGTCCACGCCTCTACCCACCACGCAGTCAGTTTAGTTTAGTCATATTTATTGAACCATATTATATTAAGCAAATAAATAGAATAAGAAAATATATTCATTGAACCATATTATATAAAGCAAATAAATAGAAACCGTTAGAATAAGAAAATATTGTGTTAATAATGACTAGTTGGAAGAAATAATGTTTATTTAGTTTTTTATCACAAAATATAAGGCAACAGATGTACTTATTATTTTTAATTGAGGATAAAGGCAAAAGCGTTGGAGAGAAGGAAATACGGGTTCGTGGATGTACGTAGGATGCTAATTAGGATTACAATTATTTTTGGTGATGACCATCTTTTGTGGTCAAAACTTACATAAAAAACTAGCGGCTGCCCGCGACTCCGTTCGCGTTGTTTCCGGTTTTCGCACACATAGATATAAACTATAGCCTAAAGCCTTCTTCATCAAATGGACTGTCCAACAGAAAAAAAAATCATGTTTTTGTTATTAATATGGGTTTAGCCTAATAACCACACTTACCAAATGTAGGTGGGTGATTACAAACCTGAGCTGTGTTCTGAAAAACCGACACGAATTTGACCGACCTGGAAATCAAATCCAGGACCTTGAGACCACAGCACGGTCCTTTAAACCACTAAGCCATCGAGGCAAACATCCAAACTTTAGGAATAGCCAACAGTATCGATAAAGCATTCATCAAAGTTTTTCCTGTTTGTTATCGTTTTTGCTCGAGTGAACCAGTTTCTTAATATTAACAATGAATTAACAGCGAAGTATACATGTACCTTATATGTACATTAGGGTGGGTCGCTTTTGTATGGAAAAAAATAAAGTTGTCCAATAAGTTTTGTAATAGCAAAAAAAACGTGACCCACACACATTAATGGAAAAATAACGAAAAAAAAAATTTCTAGGTTAACCCCTTCTACCCGCGCATTGACTTTGAAAAACTGAAATTTTTGATATTTTTGTAATTTATTTGAAAATTAATTTCTCGTGACCTATAGGAAAAACAACTAAGTAAACCAATAAAATAAAGTGCTTTTGGACTAATTTTTATTATTGAGAAAGAAAAATCAACAATTAATACGACAAAATATTAATAAAACATGTTCAAATCACGATAAAATCTTTTTTACTTTCGAACTTAGGCATAAGTTTTCGTGATCTAATTTTATTTCGAATTAAAGCTTCTCTTGCTTTTTTATGGCAAAGCTGCATAGATGCCTCGGTCACTGTTTTAACAGCTCGCTCCACAGCTTGAGTATGACATGGTAGCCGCAGGAAAAGGACTTCATCATCACCACCTGACTCAACTAGGGAATGAAGAGTCTCATCCGGGACATTGGTCAGTATAGGTGGCTGCGAGTAAGATTGCTGCCAGTCTATCAAATCGATGTATGTCGAAGCGTTTAAATTTATCTTTGGCACTTCAAAAACTCGAAGCTGACGGGGTTCTGATGGTTTCCTCGCCTTTAAAATGCGTCTAGCGGCAAGTTCTCTTACATGTTTTTGTTCATCAGATAACATAGACAGGAGCAAGTTCTCTGGGTGCGCAAAAAAAGCATTTCGCCTTAGTACAGGATCAACAACACTCTGCAATTCTTGCGGAAGATATCTAGAATAATAAACCAACTTCCAAAAGTGCCTTGCTCCATCTTTACACGTCGGATTTAATTTGATTTCAAACCAAATAGGAGAATATACTTTCACTACAAAAACAGCTAGTTGTTTCAGTTCGTTTGTTGGTATCTCAGTAGCCACATATAAACGCAAAATCCTGTTAGCCTTTGTTAGCCACCTGGCATGTGACATTTTTCCCGGAGAGCGATTAGACAAATCGGGAGAGCACTTACCACTTATGACGGCAGATGTGATATCATAAAGGTAACGTTGATCAGAACTGAGGTCTTTTACATTTGAAATGTCTGGTAACATGCCTTCTATCCTTTCAAACACGATAACTGGTCGCTTCTCACAATCATCTAATAACTTTCCGATAGCACCTGAATAAGTATTAGGTCCTGTTGTGGTGCCATCAAGTTTTGCAAATAAATGTCTCAAGGGCAGTTCATTTAAGTGTAAAAGGCATATGATCCATTGAAGTGGTCGTTGTAAACGCTTTTCTAAAAGCCGTATGACTCCGCCGTATTTGCCCGTATTGGTTACCGTCCCATCACAACCTATGGCAAGAGTATCCTCTAGAGACATATTCAATTGACCTGTTACTGTTTGAAAGATAGCTGACTCTAACCCTTTTGCAGTTCCATGGCTTGGAACGGCATACCCGACATAAACCGAACCTGGTTCTTTAATTATTGAAATGTGTTCTTCCACGGATGTCAAGCGGTATTTTTTGCCCCCTTTCATAACAATTTTCAGGGTTTTATCTTTTCGTCCATCAAAAAATAAGGCAGGTATAGTGTCTGAATGGCCTTGAGATAATGTTTCTTTTCGTAATTTTTGTCTCGCTCGCCGCAATTTTGACTTATCGATTACTTCGTTATTAATTTTCGCATCTTGCAAAACAGCAGAAGCGACAGCAGCGGCTGCTCTGTCGGATATCCCGTATCGGTCACAGATAGTTGACAAATTCTTCAGAGATGCTATTGTACGTTTTTTTGATAATGGTTTTAATGGACTTGAGGGCACAGATTGTTTTTCATCGCTACTTTCAGACGTTATTAAAGTATTAGGATTTTCGTGAGAAGGACCTGGTTCACAAAAGCTAGAATCGTAATAGGTTTTAAGCTTAATTTTTCTATCACTCAGTTTTCTCTTCCTCTTACTTGTCAATAAATCAACAGTTCCCATAATCATTTTTCTCTCCGTTCTCTGATCTATTAAAAAAACTCGTTCTTCCTTAGGAATCTTTTGGTCCTTGGAACATTTGCATAACTCTAAATCTTCACACTTACATGAACTCAAATCAAACAGTTTTTCCGAATTTCTATGAAAATCTTGAATCTTTCCTTCTGATAAACGCTTCAATGATTTTAATAAATTTTTACACTTTGCGTGGTAACTTTTAATCAATTGCATCACACGATTATGAGACACGGTAGGAATAGACGCTTTTCTCCACAAACATTCAACTTTAGATGACACTATTTCAGATATCTCATTAATAGATGGCTCCTTTTTGGAATTGTTCTCAAGTTTAAGCTGATGTCTTTCTAAATTATAATATTTCATAACTAGTTTGTAAGTGGGTAGTTGATTTTCGTTAATATCTTCCGGAGCACCAAAAATGGGACAACTTATGGATTTTCGGGTGTTATTTGAAATCTCCATGATGCACAACGTCACAAAACTAACAAAAACTACTTAAAATAGCGAAAAATGTAGATGAATGCGTGCGACCTTTCACCCGGAACTAATTAGACGCACTGAGACAATGACGCGTGATCGACAGTTTACGTCCTCTTTCCCCGCTCCTTCCCCGCTCCTTCCCCCGCGTTGTACGGACGATTACTCTAATAGTTTAGGCTGATTATTGTTTATATTACGTTAATCTCTGAATATAAGAATGCACTATCATTATAAACCATGTAGTTCATACAATAAACTCTGATAAAATGAATCCGATTTTAACAATTTTTCCGAATTTTTAAACGTCATGCGCGGGTAATTAATATTAATAAATATTAAAAATAAATATACAACTTTTTAAGTCTTTACCCAGGTCATCTTTTGCGCACTATTACAAATCGAAATTCGGAAAAAATATTTTTCGACCCACCCTAATGTACATACATATAATGTACACGTGTTTACTTCCTAAGTCCGTGGGCTAGCGACCCGAAGTCTTAAGCCATCGACGGAGAATAGGTATTGTTACTAGTTACTAGCACTACTTCGTTGATTGTTTAATACATTTAAATTTCTCGTGCCCCTCTTTTCTTTGGAAGGCACGTTAAGCCGTTGGTCCCGCGCCTGACCTCTCAACAATCGTGTCAGATTGCTGTCCCACCGAACTATGAAAGTGCGGGATTCGAACACATAACCTACGAGGTTTTTGGGCGCAGTGCTCTAACCACTACACCACGGAAACAGTAATGTTTGGATCATACTAAGTTTTGATAGCTAATTATCCAAACATTGTACAAATAGCTATCAAACTTAGTATGACAATGTGCGTAGGCTGTAAGCAATGAAATGTTGAATTCTAATTGTACACGAAGTTTAGATATCTGTAGGTTTGATCTTTGATAAAGCTATGAATAAGCTTTATCAATAATGTTACAATCATTAAACTTAAATGTTAGCTCACGGTAAACTTACCAAATCAGTAGTTCAATATTGTTTTCAATACTTCTAAGATTGTTCTGTAAAATACCTCATCGTACTTTTGAAATTATTTTATCCTCTCTTAAAATGATAGGAAAAGGAATTAATTATGTACGATTTTGTTTAACGAAGAATATTTTTTTAGTTTTTTTTTGCCATGCTTGTAACAGTGTATAAACTAATTTTCATAATATGTTCTTGATATAAGAGATGAAATGATAAATTAAATACAAAATACAACTTTAAGACAGCTTATATAATTTTATATGAATAGGCTTTTCTAAAAATATGAATCCTACAGGTAAAGTTAAAGCAATCATATACGAAGCAATCATCAAAATAGAAACAAAGTACATACCTAAGTAATCAAAACACACTACATCTATAAAGACCAACTCCCTGAGGAAAACCATTCCCTCGGTTACAATTTACCCTGATTATTTCCTTTTCAAAGGGCTTCGTCTAAAACGAGTTTTTTGCTCACACCTTTTTCCGTTAACAAAATTGATTATCTTTACCCGAAAAAACTGTATATACCACTTACGACTTTACGCATATACGAGGATATTTTCCCAACAATAAAAGTTTCATCACAATAATAATAATATGTAGTACTAGCGGCCGCCAGCGACTCCGTCCGCATGGGTTTCGTTTCCGTACACAGTGTTACTATAGATAGCTTAAAGTCTTCCTCGACAAATATTAAGTGGACTTTCCAATACAAACGATTTTGTCAATTCGAACCAGTTGTTACTGAGATTAGCGCGTTCAACCCATTCGGATGTGGAGTTACACCTGTTATTGTGAGTCAACCATGAAAGATAGACATATACTGTGAACAGATATTTTTTAGGCAATTTTATAAACAATATTTCCGTCATACATGATTTTTATGTAACTTTAACCATTAAAGCTGCACACGCGACAGAAGCTTAAAAAATGGAGTAAATTCTCCCGTTTTCCCAATATTTCCCTTCACTACTCTGCTCCAATTTATTGTAGCGTGATGAAAAGTATCCTATAATATGCCCAGAAGTATAAAGAATAATTGTACCAAGTTTCGTCAAAATCACTGTTGTGCTATGTTTCTGCTGGTGAGTAAGGTTGCCAGAGCTCAGTTGGGGAGGGTCTGGGGTTAAGGCCGGCAACACATCAACGATACCTCTGGTGTCGCGGATGTCCATGGGCGGCGGTGGTTGCTTACCATCATACCGGCGACCCTCTAGCTCGTTTCCCGCCTCTGACATAAAAAAAAAATCCGTCCAGTAGTTTTTGTTTCTATAAGGAACATACAGACAGACAGACAGACAGACAAAAATTTTACTGATTGCATTTTTGGCATCAGTATCGATCACTTATCACCCCCTGATAGTTATTTTGAAAATATATTTTACTAGCGGCCCGCCACGCGGTTTCACCCGCGTCCCAGGGGAACTACTTCCCGTACCGGGATAAAATATAGCCTATGTTACTCTGGGTGAATGTAGCTTTCCAACAGTGAAAGAATTTTTCAAATCTGCCAAGTAGTTTCGGAGCCTATTCAATTCATACAAACAAACAAACAAACAAAAAATCAAACCTTTCCTCTTTATAATATTAGTATAGATGTACAGAATTGACCTCTCTACAGATTGATTATAAGTATAGATGTCATCACGCGATATGTCCACCTTCAGCATAAATTTCTCCGATTGGGAGGATCTCGCCGCGGACCGTGCCCGGTGGAGAAAGCTAACAGCAGATGGCCTCAAAACTCACGACACTGCCTGGTTAGAGGTGTTAGCTCAAAAACGTGCTCGTAGACACCATAGAGACAACTTATCACAACCGCCTCTACCAACATCCCAGGTTTTTGTTTGCCAAAGGTGCGGTCGTGGCTGCCGCTCTCGGATAGGTCTGTACAGCCACCAAAAACGATGTCTCACTGGCGCTGTATGATATATCATCTGAAATAGATGCATCATGGAAAGGTTTGATTTTTTGTTTGTTTGTTTGTTTGTATGAATTGAATAGGCTCCGAAACTACTTGGCAAATTTGAAAAATTCTTTCACTGTTAGAAAGCTACATTCACCCAGAGTAACAAAGGCTATATTTTATCCCGGTACGGGAAGTAGTGCCCCCGGGACGCGGGTGAAACCGCGTGACGGGCCGCTAGTGAGTTATTAAGTGACAACGAAAACTGCCACTTATTTGTAGATACCAAGTAGATACCTATGTCAAAGAATGGTACGTCTTATGATGACATTATTTTCCGGTTTTCAGAAAATACTAGCGCCCTCTGTGTCAGTCTGGACTAAAACAGATTTCAAGCTCACGTAAGTTTGCTTCAGTGGTGGCATCTAGCGGGAAATAATAACGTTATCACGTTTGTGGAAATGTCGGGTAAATTTTAGGAAAACTCCTCGTGGAATTTACAAGTTAAGGTGTCCATTTAGTTTTTGCTAAACTCATTTGATGGCGCTTATTCCAAAAATTATTTTTTTACATTTATATATTAAAAACTCAATATTTATATCATCGAAATAAGTTTTAACATTTATATATATTTAAAGTTCTACGTGAAATTTCTACGTAAAGGTGTCCATTCACTTTCGGTCAAACTCATTTCAAAGTTCAGCCACAGTGAATTGTCTATACAATACAACGCGACGTAATTTCGGCGCATTGTTTCGTCCTCGATTTAAAATCTGAAACTCGGCGGGATTATGCCAGCGATGTATGGGTTTTTCGGCGTAGTGTATTCCTATACTTAGGTTTTCTCGGCGTAGCACAATACTATTATTTTAAAACACCTATGTTTGTCTAGTCATCATCGTCAGGATTACCATGCGAGACCTCAAGAACGGATGAGCTCGAGATGAACTCTCTGGTCCCTCATCCTATAATCGGGCTTTTCTCTCTGCCCTGCGCCACCGAGCTGTATACTTATTTTGATGTACATATCTCTCTCTATAAAATAGGTCAGAAAAAGTACATGTTATACTACTTTGTTTCGGCTATAACAGCCGTTTACTAATATTAGATTTTTAAATGCAATGCAAGAATCTTAAGTCTTATGAGTAAAATATACCAAAATAAGATAGTTTTACACCACCGCACTATTGTATTTCAAGAACATACATCATAACACGCCTATATATTTACTCATCCAATAACATAGAATGTACGCTGTTTACAAATTTAAAACTTTCTCCAGATCATTGTAGCTTGTACGGAATTTATCCAAATACCTAAACCAATAAAGCTTTGCATACACAGTGTTCGTTACGCTCCGTAAATTCAAGTCTTATCAGCGAAAGCTCACTGCAAATACTATGCTATAGCTTTTCTAGATGTGGCTTCACAATAACAATTGAAGCGGAGAACAGTGGGATGGGGCTGAATCCTAGCTAATGAAATAAAAAGCGATGGAAAATTGGAAAATACTTTATAATTCGACGGGCCCGTTGGTCGAGAGACCCTGGCTACAAAACCAAGGGTCGTGGGTTCGAATCCCAAGGGCAAATGTTTGTGTGATGAACATCGGCATTTGTACTCGAGTCATGGATGTTTATAAAAGTATTTAAGTATTTCTATCCGTTCCCTAGCATCCATAGGACAAGCTTCGAGCTTAGTGTCAGTCCAAGGCATTTATTTAGCTATTTATTTATTATCGAACCACATCCGTGACAAACGGCTGACAATGGAAAAGTGAAAATCAATACAAAAATGTCACAGACGTATAAAAACATGAATAATTGTAAAAAGGTTTTGCTCGGCAACAACAACAATAAAAATATACGTTTTGAAGAAAAGAGATAAAAGTGTAATTAACTAAAACATAGTAAAGGGAAAACATAGAGGACCAGATCATCGATGACTCCATTTGATATATTTTAATTTTTAATTATTATTATTTCTGTGTTTGTGAGCACAACAAGCCTGCTGCTAGCAATTAAATTGCCAAACAACCAATCAAATTATTATTATTTGGCACTGCACAGTATCCCATACATGAAACCATGGCTGATGTTAGGTGTCATTATTTTACAACATCCATGTCAAGCAGTCCGTTTGCGGCCTCGGTTGTTGTAACGCAGCCGAAACGTCAAGCATTGAGTAGTTTACTATACATTTAATACACAATTAATATCGCGTTTAGACCCGTCAAATAATATGAGTGTCGTTTTGACTATTTTATTATGTTTATTTACGAGTTGCAAAAAGTGACCATTGTTATTCTTGTACGGAACTAAAAGCCAGGATTCTCTGACACGGCTGTTGACCTGAAGTGAACGAACCTATAGGGTACTGCGGAACTTCGTAATTTTTTAAATATTCAGATAGGGTAGATAATATTTAGCTCTCATATAAATTCAGCTAATCCACACTAACGGCACCATCCAGTAAAATGTATATCATTCAGAAGCTCAGTTACCCGGGCAACTAGTTTATTCCAGATAACATCTCAGGTACTGTGCGTCACCGCTCCACCTAGGGTTGCATGCAACTTGCAGCCAAATAGCTGGAAATTGTGTATTTTTATCTTGATTTCTTGGTAGAGTGAAGCTTATGGATGTTGGTCAAGTTTCTACCTGCTCAGTTATTTATATTTTTCGTCATTATTTTTTAAATAGAACCAGTAGTTTATGATTTTTGGGGGTCGAACAAACAAAAAAACAAACTCGTTAACTTAATTATATCAGTATAGATTAAACAAAGTAGACATACAATTATCTGATGGTAAGCATCACTCCAGTCTACACTTGTTGTAATTGCCAGAAAATTACTGTTCAATAATGCAGTGTTTTTGGTTCCTGTCGTTTTTCGAAAATGGCGGCTGATCTTACGATCAATCAGGAATGCAGTATATATTACAGTGCGCAAGCACAGGTGCACTCCCTATTCCCTCACTCTCTATGTAGTTCGGTAGGACAGCAATCTGACACGACCGTAGAGAGATCAGGCGCAGGACCAACTGCTTAACGTGCCGGCAAAAGCACGGAAGCGATCGAGATGAAATTTTTCGGTCAACCGTCTGGTGACTGGCCTCTGCGAAAGTAACCACAGCGCCATTGAGCTCCTCACTCTACAACTAAAATACATATAAACATACTGTCACAACCCTATCATACATAGCTTTATCCGAATAGCCGTAGAGGTGTTATGTTTGCGCAAACGTCGCTTCTTTGTTGCCAAGGCTATCCGAAATGCATCGAGAATGCGTTAACGAAATAAGTGTTTTATTGTATTAACCATCTCCAAAAACTGTACATACTATGTTATCTTTAAAATGTTACCATATTCAGCAAAAAAAGATATATGATTAAACATCATAATACCATACATTAAAACGGGAAGAAGAACTGAAGATTTTCAAAAAAATACTAAATGCTTAGTAGTTATTCTAAATAGCTATGAATATTGGTCGGTTGCAAAGTATATAATGACTTAGTAAGTACTCTGATTAGTGCGAGAGTGGAATCTTTTATGGACCAATTTTGCATCCCTAATTCTATCCTTTAGGGGTTGAATTGATCAAAATCCTTTCTTAGCGGCCTACGTCATAACATCTGCCCGCATGCCAAATCTCAGCCCGATCCGTACTAGTTTGGGCTGTGCGTTGATAGATCACAAAGATATTAGCCAGTCAGTCAGTCACGTTTGAGTTTTGTATAAAAAGACAATATGAAGGTGCTCAATATACTCGTAGCGAGGTGCGTACCCAAAATAAATAACAAAAAAAATCACAATATCACATACATTGATCTGACCCCGTGTTAAATAGCTTAAGTACTTGTGTTACAGACATCAGAATCAACAGTGGTATTACAAATGTACTTAAATAGATACATATAACACCCAGACCAGGACAAATAGACATGTTCATGCACCCAAATGTTTGTCCTGTGCGGGGATCGAACCCGCGACCTCTTGCGTAATAGGCAACATCTTGACCATTACACCAAGCGATACAAACCAGTCTGAGTAATACGTTAGTATTTGTTAACTTCTATACTGAAAAGTTATATAATACTAGGATAATAGACTTCTGCAGTTCCATACGGATTCTCGGAATCCCGTTGCCGGTCTTTGTGGAATTTGTACTCCACGTACAACCCACTTTCTGATGTACGTATTATAGGTAAAGTTATGTAATTCTCGCTAAACAACCACGTAATGTGAACATCAAAAACAATCCAAAATAAGTGAGTTGTGTTGACTTAATCGGAAAACAATTTAGAAATATCAATTTACAAATTTCATGTTTGCTAGCGAGCTCAATGTTTAGCCTATCAGCTAATTGGCACTTAGATAAATTGTAATACGTTTGTCTGCTGATTGGACGAACAACTGACTCATTCGAATTAATGAAACACTGATACTATGCTTGCGGTTTTGCCATATTGTATTGGTTAACGCCTCGATGGTCTATGGTTTAAGGGCCTTGGTCTCGAGGTCCTGGGTTCGATTCCCGGGTCGGGCAATCTTTGTGTTGATTTTTCTGAACACAGCCCAGGTTTGTGATCAACAATCCGCATTTGGCAAGCATGGTTATTAAGCCAAAACCCATTTTTGTAATGAAAACATGATTTCAAATGATGGAGGCCTTTGCCCTGCAGTGGGACATAAATAGGCTGATACTATACTATACTATTGGTGCACTTTCCTTTTAAGTTTTCAATTTATGTTGTTTTTTAAATCATAAAAGCTTATAATAAAATAGAGATACACATGCATGGACATGTAAATCTGCTCAGCCGCACTTAGTTTGAATTTAAATTGGACATAATTGGTACATTGTTTTTTTTTTAAACGCATCGCTGCTTTGTTTTTTTCTGTGTCTCTGTGTTGTTCTTCTTCATGGCAGGCCATTTACGTCGAGGCGCTGGAGGGGCGAAAAAGTTTTGACGTGCAAATGAATTTATCACGAGAATCAAATACCTGAATAAACAGTTTTATTTCATTTACAGGCCCGTTGGTCGAGTGGCTAGAGACCCTGGCTACAAAACCAAGGGTCGCGGGTTCGAATCCCGCTAGGGGCAAATGTTTGTGTGATGAACATCGGCATTTGTACTCGAGTCATGGATGTTTATAAAAGTATTTAAGTATGTCTATCCGTTCCCTAGCTTCCATAGTACAAGCTTCGAGCTTAGTTTGGGGCTAGGCAATTGGTGTGTTAGTCCAAGGCATTTATTTATTTATTTATTATTTAATAATACTCGTTTTAATTGAATTGTATGAATACGTTGAGGAAATAATGTGCACACGCTATAAATATGTGTGGTGAGGTATCAAGTGCGTCATAATAAATATTGATGATGTTCCTTATGTAGCAATTTAGTTGTCTGTCAACATTACAGAGTGGTGCATTGTCATAAAAAGTGAATTCACAATATATGCGAATCGATTTAGTGGCATGATGGCGAACGCAAATAGAATCAATATGGGTTTGTAAATTTCTTTCGTTATTTAGGCATGTCAATACTATTGCATACTATAAAATGACTAACTAAAAAAACTTTGGACTATCACACCAATTACCTTGCCCTTAATTAAGCTCAAAACTTTTGATATACATTTTATGAACTAAAAAGCATTTTGTTTTATTCTAAAGCGACAACCACTACTTTTAAAGCTACATCATTTAATCATATTGAAATACGTAATTTATATTTTTTTCTGAGTTTAAAATCTATATAATTTTGTTGTGTTTTCTTTTAAATTTAATGTAATTTTTTGTAGTTGACTGTACATAAATGAGTCAGATTTTAAAATCGAGCGAGTTGGCGGCAAATGAAATGAATAAAATTGAATTGCGACATCTCGCCCTACGAGGAGATTCGAGCAAGCAAATAACTCGATAATTTTACGTTCCAGTCTCGGATTTCACTTCTTTCGATTTATTTAATTACTAGCGCCCGCCCGCGACTTTATTCGCGTGGATTTTGGTTTATCCCATGAGAGCATTTAATCGGGATAAAAGCCCATACCCTGCCCGTATACCAAATTTCAACAAAATCGGTCCTGTAGTTTAGCGTTGAGGGACAAACATCCAAACAAACAAACTTTTTACATTTATAATATCAATAAATAATAAGACTTATTTTGTTACAGGTAACATACCGGCTATGTTTACAATTATACTTATATGCCACTTTGTTTTTATAAGTGCCAAACCTTTTACGCCGTATTTGATACCGAAGTTATTTGGAAAATCGGAATTCAGTGGATGCCCCGGAGATACAGTCCCCGTCGTATATAGGGGAATTATAATTGACTGTGACAATAAGTGGTTTGACGATTATGATTTTTTTAAATAAATACATATTATTATAACCTTTACTTATTGTAATTTTATTGTCTTACCCTACTTTTAAGTACCGAAAATCAAAATTTAACTCATTGAGTCTTTAAAGTCCACTAACGACCGGCTGCGACTTCGTTGGCTTGGATTTCAGTTTCCGCACTACTAAATTCTTCAAAATATCTGAGAAACTGCAAAAGATACCGCACTATAATTTGAATAGTCTTCTAAACATCTGAGAAACTGCAATGAATAAAAAAGGTTTCGCATAAGAAAATCAAAAAAACAATTTTCCAAGGGAAACAAGACTGTTAAAACTTCGATAGAAACTTACCGCTGTAGTGCTAGTATCAATTTGAATTTTAAACGGTCTCAGAGAATAATCTCTGCCGACAACAGAAGGTATACTTTTTTATATATATAATCTACTTATATATATTTGGGGTTTGTTATATAATAGGTACTGATAGAAGAGTTATAAAATAAATAAGTATGTATTTGGAATACTGGTTACCAATTTTTAAGGGTATTATGTCAGAAAGTATTCGACCGTAACCGTCAAATAGAAAACAAAAAAAAAATCCCAGTAAAAAGTAAAAGGTAAAATTCTATTACCTAGTATGTATAATATAATTTAAACAAGTATTCGGTTTTTATATGTGGAAAAAGACGGATCATGTCGGATTTATTAAGATGACCTGAAATCACAGGCGCAAAATATTTCGAAAGCTAAAGATAATTCGAACTAATTTAATAATAAATTACTATGTGCATATTGCCGTGAAAACATTTTAATTTAGCTCAAAAAGTAATTTTACGAATAACAAGATCTTCTTGTTCCACTGAACTCATCGCATCAACGCTCTAATAAATAAATACATCAAGTGCCAAGTCTGCCTCAAAACTTCCTGAATCGCAGGTGATGGAGTTACGTTCAGTAATTATTAAAGTTTTTCATTTCCAAGGAAGACACGGCACAAAAGATGCTATCAACTTTTCAGGGGTATGTCAGAAAGTATGCTTCTGTATCTGACTAGAAAACATCAAAATTTTAGCGTTTATTAACGAAATATATATCAATCTATTCCTTATAATATACATCTAATAATGTTGGAGTTTTTAGACGGCAACACAGGTTGCTAGGTTACTGTTGTTGATTGTTGTGAAAAACTCTGTAAGTTAAATAATAAAAGTGTCCATCTGCAAACTGCATCATCGTGTTTATTCCACTGCACCCACCATACTTCTAGAGGTTATGGGCTCCCACACAAAATTCTCTTTACCAAAATTGAACGGAATCGAAGATTATTCATCATGGAAATTCGCCATCAAAATGCTGTTACTACGTGACAAACTTTTCTCTTTTACATCGTCTTCACCAGATCCTCATGATTCTTCCGCCATCCAAAAAGACGAAGAAGCCATGGCTACCATTTGTCTTCACATCGAGCCGCACCTATACCCATACGTGCAAGAGGCGAAAACTGCGAAGCAAGCTTGGGATGCATTAGCTGCTGTCTTCGAGGACAAAGGATTCAATAGGAAGATAAGTCTTTTAAACTCGCTACTTGATGAAAGATTAGATAGACATCATCCCTATTTATATTCTCCAATTAATAAAGCTAAAAGGAATAATAGGTATATGAACAAACTTCAAGCACCCTTCTCTAAATTAAAGTTAGTATCAGATAGTCCTCATAGCATGTTGATAAATATTTATAACCACATTCCCAATAGTATAAAGAATATTGAATCTCACCCGCTTTTTAATAAAAAACTGAAATTATTCCTTATAACTAAGTGCTATTACAAGTTACAGGACTTTTTTGGCGACAAGCTTGATTGATGGTCATGGGTAGCTCAATACATGTTTTATCTTTGCTGACTTGTAAATTTTGTTTTGTCTATGTTGTATTGTTATATAAGTGTAATAGTTTATCTTAATGTTTATGTATTTTATTATGCTTGTAAGGCAACTAAAGCCCTCTGTTGCTTGTGCCCTTGCAGGGCGTCACATGTACCCTATATAATATTTTAAGATCCATGTATCGCAATGTGACATGCAATAAATGAATAAATAAATAAATGAAAGACATACTAGTATGCATGAGTACGTTGCCGCAATAATGAGTCATACTCAAAAGCTGAGAGAGATTGACCATAGTGTTGATGACGAGTTAGTAGCTGTTATTCTTCTGAGAGGTCTACCAGATGAGTATAAGCCTATGCGAATGGCCTTGGAACACTCAGGTATGACACTGACATCTCAAAATGTACGACAGAAGTTGCTGCAAGAAGACTCTACAAAGGGCACTACATCTACTTCATTAGCGACGAAGACGACAGAGAAAAAGAAGAAGCAGTCCAAACCAGTCAAATGTTTTAAATGCGGAGAAAAAGGACATAAGAAACCGGAATGCCCACTCCTTGCGGGACAGAAGAATGGCGACGTCGGGTTAGCAACATCGCTCAGCGTACGTGAAACATTCGATTCTGGATCCTGGTACATTGATAGTGGTGCATCGGGTCATATGTCATTTCAAAAACATTGGTTTAGAGACATTAAGGTTTGTGTTGGCAATAAGAATTTTGTTACATGTGCAAATAATGATAAGGTTTCAAGCGAGGGAACAGGTAACATTATGGTTAGACTGAAAGGTGTTTTGCTACCCATAAGGGATGTTACGTATGTGCCTGACTTGAAGGTAAACCTTTTATCAGTATCCAAATTGGTTGAGAGAGGATGGAATGTAGTTTTTAACGCAGATGGATGTAACTTGTTTCACAAATCGGTAGGTCACATTTCGAGTAAGCCTGTAGCTACTGCAAGTAAGGTCTCAGGTATCTACAAACTTGATGATTGTTATCCTGTTTTAGATGAGGCGTGTGCAGCTGTAATGAAGGCTGGCAACTCGATGGCGTTGTGGCATCGGCGGCTTGGTCACGTCAATGAACGCGACTTACTTAAGCTACCTGGTCTCGATCTTGGTAAGAGCGTAATGGAACCTTGTGTTGACTGCATTAAGGGGAAGTCACACAGATTACCTTTTCCAGTAGGTGAAGCAGACAGAGCAACTGAAAAGTTAGGATTGGTACACATGGATATCTGTGGTCCAATGTCAGAACCTTCTTATGCTGGATCTCGTTACATGTTTATTTTGATAGATGATTTTACACGCAAGATTTTTGCTTATTTTCTAAAATCTAAATCAGAATGCTTTAATTGTTTTAAGGACTTTGTAACGCATGTGGAGAACGAGACAACATTAAGAATTAAGGTGATTAGATCTGACAATGGAACAGAATTTGTGAATCAACAGTTCAAACAGTACCTGAAAAGTAAGGGAATCAGACATCAATTGACAGTTCCTTACTCACCGGAACAGAATGGCGTCGCAGAGCAAGCTAATAGGACGATTGTAGAGATGGCTCGGACAATGCTGGGGGACAGTCTAAGTAAACGGTATTGGGCAGAAGTTTGTAAAACTGCAGTTTACATTAAAAATAGACTACCACATTCTGCTAACCAGGGGAAGATTCCGGAGGAGCTATGGACGAACAAAGCTCAAACTTTCAGTCACTTTAGAGTATTTGGATCCATCGCGTACGTGCATATACCAAAGGAAACTCGGAAAAAGTGGGACAAGAAAGCGAAAGAATATCGGTTCGTGGGATATTGCACGGAAACAAAAGGTTACCGCTTGGCTGATATTAATAACCCACGAAATATTGTCAAGGCTAGAGACGTCGTTTTTATAGAGGATACAGGTGGACTCAGAGACAGCTTGAAGAATACCAGCCAGCCAGGGCTGCCTGAACAGCAGGACTCTGACGTAGTATGGGAATTCTACAAGGAACTGCCAGCTGAACCTGCGCCTGTCTCTCACTCAGAAGAACCATCTTCTACTACAGAGCCGACTGAGGAAACAGAACACGACCGAGATCCGGAGCCGCAGCCCAGATATCCTTTGCGGAATCGAATGAGAAATCAAGAAGATTTCGTTGGCCTCGTCTCCAAAGATGAACCTGGTAGTGTCAAGGAAGCTCTTGGAAGTAAAGATGAGAGTAAATGGAGAGAAGCCATGCAGAAGGAAATGGACTCTATGTACGAAAACGAAGTCTGGAAGCTTGTAGAGAAACCACCCGATGCGAAAGTAATAGGATGTAAGTGGATTTTCAAGTACAAGTTTGACGCTGATGGGAACAAGACCTATAAAGCTCGACTTGTGGCGAAGGGGTTCACGCAGTCTTATGGTATCGACTACTTCGAAACATATTCACCAGTTGTCAGAAGGTCAACCATAAGATTACTTTTTTCAATAGCTGTTCACAAAAATTTAGATATTGTACACTTTGATGTGAACACAGCTTTTTTAAATGGAGATTTGCATGAAAAAGTTTACATGCAACAACCAGAAGGGTGTGTAGAAGACAGGAAAAAGGTTTGTTTATTGCTGAAGGCAATTTATGGCCTTAAACAGGCGTCACGTTCGTGGAACGAAAAAGTTAATGAAGTCTTGCTGTCACTGTCATTCAAACGTTCCAAATATGACAACTGTCTTTACTACAAAGATAACATTTATATAGCCTTATATGTTGATGATTTTCTCGTATTTTTTGATAATGCTTTAGAGAAAAATATACTTTTAGAAAATCTTAGGAAGAAGTTTAAAATCAAGGACTTAGGCACGGCAAGGCAAGTTCTTGGAATGGAACTCACTAGAGAGGGAGGTGCATTGCGGATTTCACAACGTAAGTTTACTGAGAAACTGTTGATGAATTTCGGCTTGGCGGATTGCAAACCAGCGAAGACTCCTATGGAGGTAAATCTTCACACGGTGTTGGCTGAAGGGGAAGGAAGTGATGTACTGGATCAACCAAACCGCATAAGATATCAGTCGCTGATAGGAGCTCTTAACTATCTGTCATGCAATACGCGGCCGGACATTTCTGCAGCTGTGAGTTTCTTATCGCAATATAACTCTTGTTGTCACCAGGTCCACATGAATGCAGCTAAAAGAGTGCTGCGATACCTGAAGGGGACATTGGATTATGGCCTCGTCTATAAAGCAAGTGGTTCATTGAGTGTAAATGGATACGTGGACGCCGATTGGGGAGGCAACGTGAAGGACAGGAAATCCTTTTCCGGTCACTGCTTTCAGGTTGGTGGAAACCCGGTGGCATGGGAGTGCAAAAAGCAAAGCTGCGTTGCGCTCTCTTCCACAGAAGCCGAATATATTGCGCTGTCGGAGGCATGCAAAGAGGCTACTTATTTGCAAAGCTTCCTCGCATCACTGTTGAAGGTTTCAGCCCTTCCCGTACATATTCTGGTAGACAACCAGAGTACAATAAAGCTCGCGCAAAACCCTGTCGCACATAGGCGGACGAAGCATATTGACATAAGGTTCCATTATGTTCGTCAATGTATCGAGGACTTGACTGTTACGTTGCAGTATGTGTCTACTGAGGACAATGTAGCAGACGTCCTGACCAAGCCGCTGGGGCGTGTGAAGTTTGATAAGTGTGTTTCAGGTTTAGGTTTTGTATGAGCGAGTGTGTGTGAGTTGTGTGATGGATGATTCGTTTGAGGGGAAGTGTTGGAGTTTTTAGACGGCAACACAGGTTGCTAGGTTACTGTTGTTGATTGTTGTGAAAAACTCTGTAAGTTAAATAATAAAAGTGTCCATCTGCAAACTGCATCATCGTGTTTATTCCACTGCACCCACCATACTTCTAGAAATAAAATGTAAAAGGTTGATTAATTGTTACATTTATTTTAACATCCATACTAGAACTAGAAAACATTTACATACAGCCACGAAAAAAACTTGGGAAAACTGTTATTTCTGTGGATGTAAAAAATACTACCAAAATGGAATTAGGACGGTAAAAAAAACTAAAAACTTAGGTTATAATGTATTACCTCTATATGGTCCGGAAAACATTTTAGTTCAACTCAAAAAGCTTAGGTTGTATTGTTCCACGTAACCCTTTCAACGCTCAAATAAATAAATAAATCAAGTGCCAAGTCTTTGTCTCAAACTTAAGCGCCTGAATCGCAGGTGATGGAGTTACGTTCAGTAATTATTAAAGTTTTTCGAGTGCACGGAAGACACTTACCGAGCGATGGCAATTTTTAGTTCCCCTTAAGACGGAAAGTTCTCCTTTCATCGCCCGTTTTATAAGGCACTTAATAGCATTTTGTTGTCACAATATTTACTTTGTATTTAGATAAACGCCTCGATGCTCTGATGGTTTAAGTAACGGGCCGTGGTCCCGAAGTCCTGGGTTCGATTCCTAGGTCAAAATTTGTGTTGATTTTTCTAAACACAGCCAGGGTCTGTGATCACCAATCCGCATTTAGCAAGTGTGGTGATTAAGCCAAAACCCATCTTTGTAACGAAAAACATGATTTCAAATAATAGAGGCCTTTACCCATCAGAGGGGCATTTATATGCTGTTACTTAGATAACATGCTTCTGCCCAGCGTGATGATTATGGGTGAATTAAAAACTAACTTTAATTGATAAACGAAAACAGATAACTTTATTGTTTAACTTAAAAAAAATACGAGTGAATATAATTTTACAGTAATACAACATAATCGGGATGTAACTAAGTATAGTAGTGACATCTATTCCTGATATCTTGAACTAAACATACACTTAATAATAACGAGGAAACTAATACTGTGTTTAGGTATTTATAAAACTATAAATTATTTGTATTGCTCATTCTTTGGGTAAGGAAAACCAAACAGGCGTCATTGCAAAATTACTAGTAGGAAGGTAATTTATGTAAAAGGGATTTTACTACATAGATATAGACACAAGTGTCATACGTATGTAGTTGTAGCATTTCAAACGTTACTTTAACGTAACCGCAAAACCGGGAGTAGATAATGTTTTAATAGGTATTATGCACATTGGTTTTTTTTCTTAAGCGATGCTTATGATTGATCATTGTATAAGAATTCAAATATGTCGACCCGTTCTCCATCATCCTTAATAGAAGTTCTTATGAAATGGGTATGGAATACCAAATAAGTATAAACCTTCCTTATTTAGAAGCGCACTGTTCATGACCGTTTTAAATAGCAACGTGTATCTTAACTTTTTATTTTTATTAAATAGTACTTAAGGGAATTTTAATGGACTATCATTCAAAAAGACAGTATGAAAGTAGGCCGCACGGAATTTTCACAAATAACGACAATAATTTATGAAGATGTTTATGGCTCTCTCGACCAGATAAAGAACATTGAAATTCTGAATGAATAAGTCCATTGCTTCCTCTGCGTTCCCCTCCATGTGATAGAGTAGGAGTTTATTTTGGTAAACATTTTTATAAGAAATCAAGACATGAAAAGTCTATGGTATTAGTACTTAATCCTACTACTATTATAAAGGCGAAAGTTTGTATGTGTAGATGTATGGATGTATGGATGTATGGATGTTTGTTACTCTTTCACGTAAAAACTACTGAATGGATTTGAATGAAACTTTACCACAATATAGCTTATACATCAGAATAACACATAGGATATTGGAAATCGAAATCCACGCGGACGGAGTCGCGGGCGGCCGCTAGTCATTTTATAATCAAAAAGGAGTTTAAAATCAGTAGCCCCAATTTCAATTTCAATCTTGTCAAAATTGATTAAAATGACACTAAAGATTATGTAAGTAGAGTGATCTCACCGATAAGTATTTTTTTCTCTATTCCCTTTAATGTTCCTAAAATTTTTGTACTATACATACTTTTTATGTTCAAAATGGCAACATTGTTTTTTTCGTCTGTAAAATGCGTGTACGCATGCCGTTTGCCCTCTGACTACAAGAGTGGTCGACAGGTTATGTAGTACTCCAGATCTCAAAAGAAGACCAAACTACCTACTTAAAGCCTGACTTTCCTTCCAATGCCTTGGGAGCCGAGGAAGCTCACGGATAACTAAAGGCCTAAGGCCATAATCATTCTGCGTGGTTCCCTGAACCTCATTTTTCCACTAGCGGCCGTCCCAAACTTCGTCCGCGTGAACTTAGGTTTCCGCACAGTACAAAGTGTTACATAGCTGAACGACGACTGGACTATCTACAATAAAAATACATTTTCAATTCGAACTGGTAGTAGTTCTTCATTTTAGCTCGTTAAAACAAATGAACAAAGAAACTATTCAGCTTTATTGTATTAGTATAGATTTTGTTGAATGATATTTTTTTGTCGATTTACGTGCAATAGTAGGTAGTGTATGTTCCAGAAAAGCTATGATGGAAAATATAAAAACGAAATATCCAAATAACCCCAGAATAGGACTCCTGTTTCACGCCCGCAGAAGAAGGCAGCTTTTTATTACAATCACATAAAAATCTAGTACACGTTTATTACGGACCGTTTGCCGCCCTAATAATATTCCGTGCTTACTGATAGCGTTATTTTATCTTTAAGGGGCTTTGTGCGACTGTGATGTATAGCACGCAAACATTATGTTTCTTTATGTACTTTACTTTACGATTATGTAAAATATGTTAGAGTATCTAGTTTGCTATTCTAGTCCCATATTGAGCAAAATTCGCAAGTAAAGTACCTAAGTAGAAATTAGATAAGTACTCAGTTACGAACCAAGTAATAATAATAATATGGCCAATCTACTACAGTCAGAATATCTGTATAAAATCTGGAAGATTTATTTATTTTTCAAACAAAGGCATTCATTTAATAATCAGGTGTATTATACTGTGCCCCGTTTGAAAACAGTTTTCGACACTAAACAAACATCAATATTATCATTATTTTCGTAAACCGTATTCAATAATATGTATTAACTTCGTCCTCCATCCTTCTGAAGTGGAAAATATACCAAGAATACTCGTCCTTTTTTAACCTTAATAACTACTTTATGAACCCGTTATTACACATTCCCACACGCTACTTACTTACGTGAGAAAAACCTGAAATTGCTTTTAAAGCTAGCTTGGTATTAAAATTAAAATGTCATGTATAAGAGAAGCGTCTACTGTCTCGCTTTTAGCGTTTAAATAAGGAAAAACATTATTACGAATTATTTTAAAGGTAAGTGAAACTTGACTCATCATTATCATCATCAGTCCATTAAGTTCCCACTGTTGGAGCATAAAAGTAAAAAATTAAATTAAAGCTTATACTTGAATTTTCATTTTTACAGGCTTATGCCTGTCCCACTGCAGGGCAAAGGCCTCCATAATTTGAAAAAATGATTTTGTAGCAAATATGGGTTTTGGCTTTACCACCACTCTTCCCAAATGCGGTGTTGAAGACCAGATTCTGTTAACTCATAAGATGTTTGTTCAATAAAAAAATCTGGTGGGTGTCGATCTCTCTCTGCTCGGGTATGAAGATAACAACAGGAGTTTAGTGGATTGAAATTACTGGACCCTATACATGGCTGTAGGTTGGACTAGCTTGTGCCTGTATGCTATGGCGCGTAGAAGGTGCTGCGAGGAAAAGAAAAAATGATCCAGTGCGGAGTGGTTATGTGGTTATTAGAGACTGCTAATGTAGCCTTGTATTAATTACAACTATTTAATTTTGAATATGTAAATGGATTTTGCTAGCCAAATAAATATGTTGAAAAAAATATTACATTTGCACACCAGAAAAAGTATATACCCGCCTGAACGTTCACATCCAAAGACATTCAGTCAGTCGTGTAAACGGTAAAAAGTGAAATGTTAGACCGTTCTTTACAGTCAAGTCACGCGCTCAATATTGAGATTGGCTGCGGATCGCTATCAATTTTTCTTGAGAACAGGCGTGGATTTAATTATTCAGGCTGTCGGTATGTGACGAGGAAACATGCTGATTTTCTAAGCGAATGCGGCATGTAATATTCAAAATGGATTTTTATTAAAGCTACAACGATGTGGGTTGGACGTTTCCAGTAAATTACTGAAGGAATTGTCTGGTGAAAGAGTATTTGATTCACATTGGAATTTTCATACTGGTTTAGCTTAGTAAAACAATGCTTGATTTTGGGGTGACTGGAAAAAGTTGTAACGTGTTTGTGGTATCAATCTAAGCTTTGTAAAGCATTTTAGAAATTATTTGCCAAGAAGAAGAAGTAAGACTACTTACATAGACTTATTATATCCTACATCACTGTATACTTAATCTTATCCTCATTGCCATAGTATTTGCTCAATAAATAAAATGAAATGTCTTAGCACCCTCGTGTAGGCGCTTTCCTCGGCCTTTTTCTGCTCAAGATAGCGGTCGAGAGTGCTCGATTTAAAGACGAGCGTGTATACCTGAATAAACATTTGAAAAAATACCTTTTATTTATAAGTGGTTGTTGAGAATAGTTACTCTGTCACGACAATACATAGATAGTGGTGAAGAGTAAGGTTGTTGCACAATGATCTGTCGTTTCCAAAAAAAATTGAAAGAGAAGCAAGTTAATATTTTACCAGATATTATAAACTTACAAAATGATAAAGTATCCCCGTCTGTTAGTGTTACTGAAAGTCTTAGCCTTTATTTATTCTTTTATTTAAGTTATCTTTCGATTCCGGTAAATTAAGACCAAATATTTCACCCATAAGATCAGCGAAGCTTTCTTCGCTAAATTAAATGATATTACTTTTCATGCTCGCACTGGCTCTAGCTCGTCCTGGTTCTGCTCGAGAGAGCAGTTGAGTGTGCTCGACCTGGCCCAAATACGTGTGCCTGTTTTAATATTAATGTTTGTATATGGCAAGCTCTTGTTATGAGTCTACTATTATCAAACTGCAAGACTTCATCAAAAACTGAGACAGCATGGCTTTGTTTTTGAAGACGCGTTTTTATCACGCGACCCGACCCGAACAAGGGTTGCTAAAGTCAAGTAAAAAATATTTTTTTGTTGGATAGTCCATTTGACAAGGAAGGCTTTGCGAAGTCAGTACATTTTAATTCTGGGACTTAAATAATTGATCATAAGGCACTAAATTCTTAAGCATTCAAGCCACCAACGCCTTGTTCACTAAATGAAATGAGATTACTTATCACGCTCGCGCTGGCTCGTGCTCGGGTCTCGGCCTCGTTCTACTCGAGATAGCGGTCGAGTGCGCTCGACCCGGCCCGAGTACGTGTGCCGGTGTTAATATTAATTCGTGTTGTCAAAAACAAAATGATATGCTTTGTAATGAGATGGACGTCGTGCAGAAGCTTACCTACTTATATGATTTTAGAGGGAAACTGGAAAAGTCAATTTGTGAAGGTGTTTGTCTAATAAAAAACGACAGGAGAACAAAGTTTGCCGATGTAAATATTGTCAGTTGTAAACATAAATGAAAGTCACACAAACTTCACACCACATACGAAGAAAAGGTCAGTAGCAAAATAATTTTAACATAAAAATTAAATTAAATTCCAATCATATTCCAACAACCCGACAAAACAGCAAACACAAAGCAACAATTTTAAACAAAAAATGTAGTATTATTTTCGTAACGTAGCGCTTCGTTTCTTCATAAATTCCTTCAATATTCATGCATACAGCTCCCAAAGTAACCAAATATGCTAATGGATGCACTCCCCAATTCATTATTAATACAACAAATTTACCAGTCCACGATACAGCAGCAAACTTTGGCAGTTTCTCTGTTTGCAGCCAATCCACAGTAAATAATAATGCAGTGAGCATCTAATGATATGATTTAATGCCTCTGTTAACGAACTTTGACAAAGACACCTAAAATGCTCTATATTGCTTACAAACTATACAAGATAATAATAAGAAGTCACAATAATGACACACTACAGTGACATTACAGTATGCAAACATTCATTACTTTCATAGCGCGTACAATGTGTAGGGCACGCTCGGATGAAAAGGGAAGTGCATGACAAAAATCTATTTTGGACGACCAAGGTACGGAATAGTCACCGTGGTTGAGTATAAGCTGAACGATTTATTTTTTCTATAACTATTTGTCATGACAGACAAACTACTTGATCTCAAGCAGCCTCTACAGTGTTAGATTTCCTGTTAAGCAATTTTCCATTTTATTTTCTCGAAATGACAGACGATTACCTCGTTACTTAAAGTTACACTACGAATTATACATATTTTGCGTAACAAAAGAAACACAAATAATTTATTTTTGTTTTTATAATGCTCTAAGTTCTAACCTTACTGATTAACTCATTGTATACTACGCCCAACACAAAGTTGAGTCGCGGTGCGTCACACTACTGAATTTATTCGGGTCGTTTGCTCTCAAAATATATGTGCAGAACTAACTGTAAAGCGCTGTAATCCTTGTTCGAGCGAGATTTATGATAAAATAAAAAAGGCAAAAACATTTTAGTGGAAAATCGAAAGAGATTTATACGCCGTTCCGCGTTAAAGTTTCGCTATGACGCTGGAGGTTAATGCGTTTTTGAGCGCCCAACTACCTAGATTGAGTTGAGATTTCATAACGTTTTGTGGTACAGTCGACATCAATCACATGGTAGCGTTTAATTGCGATACAGTCAACAGGAATAAATAGCGTGGCGTTTTGAAGGGTTTCAAAATTTTATGTAGGGTTTCATTGCAATGCAATGAATGAAATTGTGCAGACTACTGATACAATTAAAGTGCCAACGCACTGTTAGACATGAATAAAATTTTCATTTTTTATATCGTCCAATTTTTTTTGTTTTTTTTTTTATTAAAAACATAATTATAATTAGTCACATCACACTACAATTGAAACTTTAATAACTATTCTTATTTGTTTAAACGATTTTAATGAATTCCATTTTTCGACACGTAAAGTCCCACGGCATTGATACTCGTATTAGTTGAAGAACAAAAAGCAAAACAAAACTTAAAACGGAATCCACTACAATGTTTTCCAAATAGAAAAGTTAAAACGTACAACTTACTTATTCAATCTTGCAACACGAAAGCACAACATTAAATTTTAATTGTACAAGATGCCTCGACAAAGCCTTGGTCCAACGGAATTATTTCGCGAAACAGCACCAAGTTTCGACCCGAAAAGGCCGAATTAAGGAGGTGAGAAGGCCAGAAAGTTTTTATTGTTACTGCTTCGGAATTTATCTGCGAGTCGTGGCAGCTGGTTAAAATTTTACTTTTCATTACTCGAGTTTTTGTGTTCGAGTAAACAGCCGTGCGTAAACGTTTTGTTGATTCGATTGAAATTTTATAGATGGAATTGACTTTGCTTATTTAATTTGGTGTGAGAGCTTAGATCAATCAAACTTTATCTCCATATTAGCGGACGCCCGCGACGCCGTCCGCTTAGGTTTTGGTTTCCGCACACAGTATTATATGTACTATAACTTAAAGCTTTCCTCGTCAAATGGCCTATCCATCACTAAATTATATTTTCAATTCGAACCAGTAGTTCCCGATATTAGCGCGTTCAAACAAACAAACTCTTTTATTCCATTTAATTTACTTTATTGCTTTTGTGCGATGACTTAATGGAATGGGTAATTGGTGGTATGCGGTCTTGTACCAATCAATTTAAAGCATTCAGTATTTGGTACTATTATTAAGTTTTATATACTATAGATTTTATACCCTCCTGACATTTATCTAAAAGCGAATTAACCTAAAACATTGATTCCTAGCCCTATTTAATAAACCGTCTGATTAACAGCTTCGTCGAAATAATAACACAAATTTCGAGTAGCCAACTCAACATTATTTTAATATAACAAGATAAATTACTACTTAATATTGCTTTTAGTAGGTGTTAATTAAACTCATACCGTATCTCATCAAAGTTTATAGGCCCCACAAAGCCTCTAATACCGAGTTAATTTCTAGCAAATCGCAAATCAGAGGCAGTTATACTGTTATTAGTTACAGAAACGGTTTATTACATCTCTAAGAGCGTATTGTGGTGTGTTAAGAAGGGTAATTATTTTATATAAGCGTAATTGAAATGTAAGTAATTTGAGCGCGAAGCTAAAATGTTATTCATAGGTTGAAATTTAAGGGAGAAATGTGGAGAGAACCAGTTGTATGAAATTAAATCATTAACATAATATTATTATGTAGGTACTATAACTATTTTCAAATCAGTAGGGTAACCAGATAATCTAAGGTGTAAAACAATGACAGCTTGGTTTTGCATTAAGGGGCCGTTGGAAACGTATATTATTCACAATATTTATCTTATAAAATATGTTTATCTTGTCATCATAATGAAAGACACAATTTACTTTTTCTTTTATTCTATACTTACATTGTAAATGAAATATAAAACTTAAATGGTTCATTTAATTGTTATAAAAAGACTCAAAAACTACTGGACCAATTAAAAAGTTATTTCACCTTTCGAAAGCTACATTAGCTCCGAGTAACATGCACTACATTCGTTTTCAAAAATGTATGTGTGTAAATGTCATGTTTAGTGCGCTTGTGAAGGCGGGACGAGCCGCTAGCATTCAATATTTTCATATAGATTTTAAAGTAATAATTATAAACAAATTCGCAACGTACATACAACTATTAATGATCGATAGTTACAAAAAGGATCCCACAAACCTAGTGTTCTCCAACATTCTCTGATATTTACTCAGGCAAAGAGCAAAGGACACAATGGCTTGCTCATGGCTCCCGCAAGTTTTTTGGCCTTGTCGGTCGGCGGGCGAGATAACTTTTGCCCTGTTAAATAAAGACGACAGTTTTATTGAAAGTAGGGCCGTTTTCCTTCTGTAATTTCCCCGGGATACCCTTAAGTTGTGGTGCAAGAGAAACGCGTTTCGATCATGGCGGCCGATTTTACAATAAGCCAAGTAAGCAGGAGTGCACAAGTAAGAGCGCAAGTTCAGGTGCACTCCCTAAGCCCTCACTCTCAAAGTTCGGTGGGACAACAATCTGACACGACTGTAAAGATGTCAGGCGCGGGACAAACGGCTTTATGTGCCTTCTGAAGCACGGAGGACTCGAGTTTTCGGTAATCCATCCGATGACTGGGAAAGTTGCTTAGATTTACATTTGCCAACCGAGCTCCTCAAAAATTCAATTTAAAATCTCAAAAATTATTAAATGAAATAAAATGATAAAATAATAACGGCGTGATGGAAAGCTCGTTTAACTGTTGTTATGCCTGTATTTATTCCTAGTTCTTATGTTGTGTTATGGAAATGCAAGATGGAAAATTGGGCACACAGCCAATAAATTTTCATCCAATTTTTTTCTAGACCAGAGAGGTAAGCAGAATTCAGGTATCTTACGTATGGTTTTATCAATACGAGTTTAATTTTTCTTTTAACCCGCTCTCGCTTATGCCTTAAACAGGTGCGTAAAAGAGATAGAGACATTTTTCGCTTTGCCACAAAGTTAAAAACTCGTTACTCGCGGACGCGAAAGTTAAGGGGACGGCATTGTGCCCGCGGATTTATCACCGCCGCCTGCACGCCTCTTAATTGGAACGATTGTTGCCGCTTTTTGTTTGTCATTTCAGTGTAAAGACTCACATTTGGAACAATTTCATCCCTTTATTTTATGGCGCGGTATATTGGCTCCACTCTGCCTGGTGGTAAACGACAGATGAGCACTGATTGCTATGACAATTCGGATGTGGTACCTTTTGACGGGCCCGTAGGTATAATGGTCAGAGACCCTGGCTACAAAACCAAGGATTGCGGGTTCGAATCCCGCTAGGGGCAAATGTTTGTGTGATGAAGATAGGCATTTGTAGTCGAGTCATGGATGATGATAAAAGTATTTGTGTATGTATGCCTATCCGTTCCCTAGCATCCACAGTACAAGCTTCGAGCGTAGGTATGGAAATGATGGAAATGGTGTTTTAGTACAATGAATTTATTTGTGGTAATCTGGCGTGGCGTTGGCAGGAGCTGGATGCGAGTCGCTGAGGATCGGGCTGAGTGGAGAGCCCTAGGAGAGGCCTATGTCCAGCAGTGGACTGCGATAGGCTGTCGATGAATCTGTTGGCATCGCCATACCGGCCTGAGGGATACTTCTTCACGTTTCTCCTGAAGGAGTCCAGGTTTGAAGTGAAGGTAAGTTGGCTGGCAACAACAGAGTTTGAAGTGTTTAAATATTTGTTGACATACTACAAATGTTAAAAATCAAATAGAAATTAACAATAAAATTCAAACTCAAATTCATTTATTTCTGCAAGTTTATTTCAAAAAAAACATATGTGGTGGGCAACAAAATGTTACAAAAATAAGTTACATTTACTTTCGGCTTCACACAATCGTGGAATAAAACAAGGTTCTAAGTTTTTGTACCAAAGCCTTTTAAGTTATTTTTTTTATTAAAGTACAAAATATTACATTGTCATAGATGTTTGAAGATTCAAAACAATTTGTGATACTTAAAAAATCGATTAACAAAACACTTTTGCACGTCACTCGCGATGTCTGAACTTTTCGAAATAAAAGAACTTTAATTTAATCGAAATTAGTTAAACCTTAGGTCTTGTATCAATGTTACGAAGCCAGTGAATTTACTTTTTTGTCTGGACTGTTTTAATTGGTTTGAGTCAAGCGAAATCTAATTATATACCTATCTTCTCAGACAGACGCTACCATTGATTAGAATCACTTATCGATTCGCCTGTGTCAAACAAACGACTGAGCTAAAGAATAACTTTAATACACAAGGAAAAAATATGTAACTGATTTGTCTTTTTATTTGTAGCTGATTTTAAATATATTTTAATGTATAATCTTCTTAAATAATGACGTTGTTATTACATGGCATTCTAAAATGGAAGTTTCTTTCTTCCAGTGGCATTTCATGAAAAATAGAGCCGCTTGCTTTACATCTCGGGAACGGATCCTTCTACAATACTTTTCACATCTGACGAAATCAACCCCACACGCCAAATTATTATATAAAAAAAACACAGAAAAAACCTCATGGAGACGCACTTTATTCGCAGAAATAAAACAGCGAGAACATATGCGAAGAACTGGCTCCCACATACATAAATATGTAATATCGCTACCTACGGCCTTATTCTGATAAGATATGTTACTATGTCCCTGCTTTTAGTAAGATTCTGAAAACGTCGTGAGGAATCTTGCATACTGTGTGTTAGTGAATGCAAGAAGAAACAATGGCTAACTACTTTATTATGATTACCAAGAACAGTCGATGTGTGTTTTATTTTCTATAACGATCACAGCACTCATTAATGAAGAATAGAACGCAAAATTCTAATTTAGTTTTATTATTTAATTCATTTCATTACTTCAAAATCGTCTTTTTGAATGACTCCTTATCCAAAACTGTACATTAAAATAAAACCGATGAGTGATTTTACAAATGTAAAGAAATTATAGGAATAGATCGCTATCTACTTAAAACAAAGTTGCTTCACGCTTGAAGCAACTTTGTTTCAAGTCTTTGTGGTGGCGGAAGATATTTGACGTGACTCCAATTGTTAGAGATGATAAACCTTTTTTCTGCTTCTATAATTTTCTTTGATATTCTCACCTGCAAGACGAAACATAGTTTCGGAAGTCAAATAGAATAGGTACATGCGCCAGACCCCAGATATATTTTATGGAGAGTGCGCAGCTCTCTTTTTGCAATAGAGAACATAAGGTGCGCTCAACCCTTCATATTTACGATTAAGCCGTGATCAGAAATATAAAATACGCGGCTGTTTTTTGTCGATAGCAAGTGATACGCGATCGAGTTGGTATGTTGCTGCCCTCTCAGAATTTCATATATCGATTTTTTATTTATTTGTTAATAAATTGCGATTTTATCGCGAGTTCGAAATTGCTTCGCTGTTGTTTCAAATGTATAGGTGCCATGGAATGGTATTTCCAGCTGCTGTCAATACTATTAAAGAAATGGTTGTCGAAATTCAGGTTTGCGTTACGTTAAGACGCTCTCTGAGGTCGTGTTGCTGACATAGAATAGTGTGCTAGAATTATTTGACCAGTGAAAAAATCTATGAAATCAGTTGATTTGCATGCATAATTTTACCATCCATAAACATGATCATATTTCAAAACAATCTGTAAAAATGTTAAAAACTTGTGAGTTCATAACGATTCATATTTAGTATCGGCTCTTAAAAATTAACATACTTACGTTTTGTTTTATATTTAGAGACGGCATTTTTATGATCATAATAGAAATCATATATTTATTGCTTCGTATTGGTACATGATAAAGATCATTATACTTTTCAAACTCTAAATTTGCACATAATTATGTAGATGTCACAGTTTATTACAAAAACTAGATTAACAACTTCAAAAACACGTGTGTAAAAAAGAAATCTTTTCGACAATTCTGTTGGCCGTTTCACTCAATTAAGCACCAGTTACAAATTAAGAAGCGAGGGAGTTGAAAGCGAGTCTCCTGTTAAGGGATTACGTAAACATTGTAACGAGAGGCTGAGCAGAATTTACGAATGTTTTTGGATGTGCTACGATTTTAAATGTATATATATTATAAAGCTGAAGAGTTTGTTTAAACGCGCCTATAACAGGAACTACTGGTACGAATTGAAAAAAAGGAGATGTCCCAGAAATGTATGAAGCCTCGGCCTGGTCCATGTACGCTATACCTAAATATAGGCGAATAAGTGTACAACAGTTTTAATCACTCCAATTCTTATGGAAAACCTTAGTTTTTTGGCTGAAACAATAAATTATACCACAATATTGCAACTCAGTACAATATGGCGGAGGACGCATCCATAGAGTAAAGAAAATATACCAAGACGCATCTTTGAAACTTGAATGACGTTCATGTCGTTAATACGTCAGTTTATTTTTGTTTTGACAGTATGCAGTTTATTTCACAAAGTATTTATATTTTTAGGTTACAAACGACCTAAAAAGGCTGGGGCCCAAAGCTGTAAATCCCAGTAAAGAAAAAAATTACAGTTGCCATCTTTACGAAGTAAAGTGAACAATTATGAATTTGTTTTTATTTTTAAGCCACTAAACTACGGACCAAAAATGTTTAATTGTATTTTTAATTGAAATAGCAATATTTTACTGATTTTTTGGTACCACGTACATGGTGCGGGCCTGGGATGGGACATCTCATTTTCGCGTTTGATAGTAGGTACCTACATTTAGTCGAGGAAGGTCTGCCAAAACCAAATTCCATGTGGATGGAGTCGCGAGCGGCCGCTAGTTAAGTATTCATAAAAAGAGAGTATTCACACATCATAGGAATGAAAATCAATAAATACTTTAAATTGAGAAGGTTTGCAATGAAATGTGTTTTTGGGCGAAAGCGGTATTAAATAGTTTGATATTCTGAATTATTAATTTGCTTATTTTGGCAGAACAGAACAAAATAATGACACCTTAGACGTAGCCAGAATCAACATGTTAAAGAAAAAAAATCGTGAACAAAATGATAAATAAAGAAATAAATATCTCTGGACATTATTCACACATCACCATCTAGCCCCAAACTAAGCATTAGCTTGTGCTATGGGTGCCAGGCAATGGATAAACATTACTTCTATACTTTTTTTTTGTAAATATATACATTATATATATCTATACTTATAATAAATCTGTAGAAAGGTCAATTCTGTACATTAAATATATATTCAAAATAACTATCAGGGGGTGATTAGTGATCGATACTGATGCCAAAATTGCAATCAGTAAAATTTTTGTCTGTCTGTCTGTCTGTCTGTCTGTCTGTCTGTCTGTCTGTCTGTCTGTCTGTCTGTATGTTCCTTATAGAAACAAAAACTACTGGACGGATTTTGACGAAACTTTGTACAATTATTCTTTATACTCTTGGGCATATTATAGGATACTTTTCATCACGCTACAATAAATAGGAGCAGAGTAGTGAAGGGAAATATTGGGAAAACGGGAGAATTTACTCCATTTTTCAAGCTTCTGTCGCGTGTGCAGCTTTAATGGTTAAAGTTACATAAAAATCATGTACGACGGAAATATTCTTCATAAAGTTGCCTAAAAAATATCCCTTAACAGCATATGTCTATCTTTCATGGTTGATTCACAATAACACGTGTAACATCTTGATCCAGATTGGTTTAAACGCGCTAATCTCAGTAACAACTGGTTCGAATTGACAAAATCTTTTCTATTGGATAGTCCACTTACTATTTGTCGAGGAAGGTTTTAAGCTATCTATAGTAACACTGTGTACGGAAACGAAACCCATGCGGACGGAGTCGCTGGCGGCCGCTAGTTATACATAAAAACACCCCGACCGATACAAAAAAACATGTTCATGCACACAAATGTTTGTACCGTACGGGGATCGAACCCGCGGCCTTTGGTGAAATAGCCGACCATAACACTAAACGGCTCGTCAAAGCGATAGGTTTAAGAACAATCAAATCTTAATTAAAATAAATTAAGTAATTTTAAAATAAATTGAACTGGGAATTGGATGTTAAGTACTCAATTAGTAAGGGATTAAATAATTCACTACATTAAAGCTGCTGAAGAAAAATTTTGTGCAGATTTTTTTAAGTTCATCGAATAAAATAATTTATGTTTTTATAAAACGAGAACTCTATTTTATACATCTGAATTTCAGTCAAAGCTTCATCTTCATTAGCAATAAAACAGAGACTAATAACGAGTATAATCTTTGGGGTTCAAATTCGTGGACGTTTTAAGGGTAAAATATTTCGTATTACTGACTGAGACTGCAAATATACGAGTATAACCTCTTTTGGTAGGTGCAGAAACAAGATATGCCTCGAGAAAAAAATATTTACGTTTTAAACTTGAATGATTCAAAGGAGTTAATATTACGCCAAAAAATAATGAATAAGTTGCTGGCGACCGCTTGTTGTAGTGTTTAAAACTTCGTGGGCTTGGATTTCGATATTCACCATTAAAATATTTTTTTAATTTGAATTAGTAATTCCTGAGATTAGCACACACAAACAAACAAGCAAACAAATTAACTCTTCAGCTTAATAAAATGATTATAAGATAAATGAGTTATATAACATGTTGTCGTTAAAGTAAAAACATACTAATAGACGGGCGCAACTAGACCAACGTCTAGTGGTCAGAGACCCTGGCTACAAAACCAAGGGTCGCGGGTTCGGTTCCCGCTAGGGGCAAATGTTTGTGTGATGAACATCGGCATTTGTACTCGGGTTATGGATGTTTAAATAAAGTATTTAAGTATATCTATCCGTTCCCTTGCTTCCATAGTACAAGCTTCAAGCTTAGTTTGCGGCTAGGCAATTTGTGTGTTAGTGCAAATAATTTATCTTATTTATTAAAATGAATCGCAAAATGTGTTGGTAAGCGCATAACTCAACAATGCCTGGACCAATCTGGCCAATTCTTTTTTTTTAATGTTCGTTGAAGTTCAAGGAGTTCAAGGCGAGAAAAAATCGAATAATTTCAGGGAACAACCTAAAACAGCCCAGCCAGATTACATTTTTTTTATGACAGGTCGAACTCAGTCGGTTCAGCTAGTTTATTAATAAAGTTATGTACAACGAATTTAAAAATACCACATCCACAAACGTTACTTCGTGCATGAACTCAGTCACCATTAGGTCACTGCATTCAGACAAATCACATCGATGACAAAGTGCTCTAAAATATTTATTCCATTTCAGTTTCGTGTCTGTTACACGGGGAAGCTGAAACGCAATTTATGAATTGGTACAGTCTTTGACTTTACAGATAGGTTTTCGTAGTAATTCAATATTTCTCGCAACGTTTTGCAAAGTTTTCGAGGATAAAAGAAAGCCTCAGTACAAAACTACTGAAGAGCCGAGATCCGAAAAAAAAATTTTTCTTCGTTTATCGAGACAAAATGTTAGCCGTGTGCCCTTTACCAATCTTAGATCAAGGTCAAGCAAATACTCACTTGCTTGTAAATCTTCGTTATAATCATATTTTTTTAACTTACACTTCGCCTACGCCTTTTGAGACTAAAATCCGGCCTACCAAAATATATGTAGTACACGACGAACATACGAATACCTCATACAATAATCAAATCCAAACATATTGCGGTCACATAAAAACAAGTCACTATTTCTACAAGAAACCATAAACACGGCAAGCCAACAGTTATTGCCCCACGTCAACATGAGGTCAAAAAGAAATGTACCGATGGCATTTTGGCCATACATTTTGATAAACCACCCAACATAGGTAAATCTAATTCTGGGAGGGTTCTGAAAATATACTGGTCCCTCCAGAAGCGGACAGGTTGCCAAATTTTGATCAAAGTTGATTTTCTGTGTTTCCACTGAAAACACTCACACTAGTCTGATTGTTTGATCCGAGAATTGTTAGATACCAACGGTATTTAAATTTTTTATTGCTTCTTCGTTTTTTCCAGAATGACACATGAAGAATGGGATTTTATGAAAAAAGTAATGTAAATATTCTTTTGAGATATTGGTATGGGTGTGATGCTATTTGATACGACGTTATTAAAATTATGGTAATGTTAATTGAATATATGACGAGACGAGCAGACTGGTAACATTAATTTAATATCTGACGGGCAGACCGCTTGCTTACCTGATATAAGCTTCAAGCCTGCCCAATGACAACTAAACTTTGTTAAATCACGTTCTCCAATATGCAAGACACAAGTAAACAGCAGTATATCGTCAATATAGACGAGGTTCGCGCGTCGGTTAAATATTCAACGCGCGGTTTCCTGCAAGTTATGGGTCTCGGCCTGGCTTAGCGCACCCGTGTCTGTCCGGTGAGTCACTACGTGTGACACACGGTCACTGTTTATTTCGTTAAAGCAACATTTAAGAGAGGTATAGAGCTTAGTGGAACTTCCACTCGAATGAGCCGCTCGTCTAGGAAAGTACCTTTACCTTACAGAAGACCACGGTGAAGTAGCACTTCGTAACTGTTGTGCTACATTTCTGCTAGTCAGGTCAGTAAGGTTTCCAGATCTCAGTTAGGTTGAGAATGCGGTTTAAAGGCAGGCCGAGTATCTGCGACCTTTGTGCGGTTGTTGATGTCCATGGTCAGCGATAATCACTTCAGGTGACCATCTTCTTTGTGTGCCTGTCTATGACGTAAAGAAAACAATGATTTAGACTTCAACAAGCCGTCAATATTACTACCTCACTGGTCTCACTACACACATGACTTCCACTATAACCACCCCACCATTTCATTGAAATTCTTATAAAATTCACGTATAAAACTATTTCCCATTCCCATCGGTCGTGTTTGCTAAGACGCGGTAAATTCCACAGTGCTGTGAAAATATTCAGAAGAGACGCTCTCGGGTCGTTGGCAACATAGACGAGTGTCATTGGACTGTTTACTATTACTGTTTGATAAACATATTATTACTAACGCAAGTCGTTATTGAATAATTACCGATCAAAAGCCGATATGGGCTTAGGTTTAATGGTCAAAGGTAAAAGACTTTGGTAAATACGAATCACTGAATGATTGCTGCGACAAACCTTTTTTTGGATAAATGTTAATTATAGCAGTCTTTCTATTTTCACAATACTTTTTATAAGAATGATTTTTAAACATCAAAAGCAAAGAATTTCTGGAAAATAAATATGTAGTAGGTAAAAGACAACAGTAAGAGTTTGATATTTGATAAAACATACTATATGTAGTAAAAATGAGTAAAAACGACAATAAAGAAAGAGTGTTTTATTAAGAAGACGAATCGTTACAAATAGGATCGCTCGTACCACCAATAACACAATACTATTATGATAATGCAATACATTCCGCGATATATCCGAGAGATTGTGTCCAGTCAAATCTAGATATTCGAATCTAAACCTCAAGACGGGACACTGAATTTTCTTTGGTTTTATTTCGAGTGGTCGCTTCAGTCCTGAATATTTTAACGTTCGCTGCCTTAGAGAGCCTGCAGAATTTACCGAGCCTTGCCGACACGACGGATGGGAAATAGTTTTATGTGTGAATTTTATAAGGTACGTATGCAATGTGGGAATGCAAAATGTTTGAGAAAATCTTTAGATGATTTTGATGTTTTAAAAGTAAGACGTATACGATTCACGAAAGTTGACTGTATAGTAGCGGTCGTCTGCGCATTGCTTATAGTCGAAGACAATACAATAGAAGGTTGAAGGAGAAAATTAGAAATAATGTTTTAATTATAACCAGTACATTTTTTTTCTGTGGAACCATCCGAAGATTACGGACAGCAGTTAGACTGCAAAAGATCAAAATGATGATTATTTAAATATGAGTATGTTTGCAAAGAACCACGGGCGCTGGTCAACGTTGCCATCAATTTATTGTGAACCTCTGGGTTCGCGATAATTTTGGAGCTAAAAGAACATGCAGTTAAATCCTCACTTGCTTTGTCAATTCAATAGCACTTTCTTTCCAGTTTTGTCAATTGTCCCATTGTAAGCCATCATACGCCACTCCAGCAATCCCATTAGAGCATCAAAGGCAAGCAAGCTGTTGTTTTTGGCGCTCCGGCCGCATAAAACGAAATTAATCCCCGCAAACGGATTTTTCTATTGTTCCGTTTTATCAAGCTTTGATAACAAAGCCGGCGCAATAATATTTTTGAATGCATTTCAGTATTGTGTTTTGTTTATTTCGGTGTGAATAGTTATGCATAATGAATATGAAAGACCTATCATGGTCGGGCCTATAAATATAGAATGATGTCATCTTTCTGTTTTATAACTAGTTTTTTTCTTTTGGCTATCAAACGGCTAAAATTTTTTTTGGGGTATTGGGGCATTTTTTAGAACAGTGACGTAATTTTTTTATGCGGCCATCGCTGAAATTCTATATTAGTATTAAATAGCGCAAAATAACAATAGTAAGTCTGTTATCAATGTCATCTTGATAATATTTCAAGATTTGACAAAATTTAGCCATGCCTTATGTGCTTCATAACATATTGATCAATAATATTTCATTCAACTGTTCTGGAGCCCCATAAAATCATCCAATTACACCACTACAAAATGTCAATAAAAATAAACGCATACCAAATTGTTTCCCACGTGTTTCGGGCCGTTTTGTTGGGCACGCGAATCGCGATTGCCTTCTTTACCGAACGACACGACTGCGGCGCGGCGGACTGACGCTGCGAAAGTTACTGGTCCACGCCGAATTACTAGCGAGCTTGGCAATAAAGTGACGGGGGAATATCAACTCTGCGTAGATTTAGAGGGAAATGTAAGCTCCTATATTTTTTATACAAGAAACGCATTAATGCCTCGCAGAAAAACGCATGCGACTTAGCCGCACGCAACATTGACCTGCAACGTCTGTGAGACTCGGAATTGATTCTATTTGTCTTAGTACACCCGCATATTTTCGCGGTTTCATTTTCAAATATGAATGATTTCTTTGAAATTAATGTTTTTGAAGACGGCTGCGACGGAGAAGGGGGTGTAAACTATTACACCCCTTTCTTAATAAACCCAACCCGCACAAAAGACACATTCGTCCAAAAATTCACCAACTTGCCGAAAACATAATTCGCTGCGACCTTTTTTCTCAAATTCCTTTATTAGAGTACGCGGTGAGATGCCCGGGGCATCCATAAATCAGAAGTTTTGCGCAAAAACTAACTAAAAGTTACCAGCGCGAAAATGATGAAACGACGCCGAGTTTTATTCAGTTAAAGCAGGAGATAACGACGTAATTGGTGGCCTTTTTTGGTCTTTCTGCCCTTTCCCGAGTTGCATTAATGTGGGAGCGAAGTTGGAAAGTTGATGGATGCTAGGCGACGTAGAACTGAGTTGTTATGACAGTTCATAATGCCGTAATAAAGCCAGTAGATCAGTTTTTCTTTACTAGAGTTGTTAAAAAGTTCAACATTAAAGCGTTACACTGTTGAGCCATTTGAAAACAAGTGCATACAGTAGTACTTTACACACTTTCTTTTTTCACAATAATTTACAATTACTATAAAATACACCTCCTAGTGGTCACTCACACACTCAGTCTATAAATGTCGTGTTTTGGGTTGCCCTAGTCAACACACATTATTTATTATTGAGAAATATAATGTACTTAGCTTGTTAAAAACCCAAGAAAGTTATATTTTGAAAGCACAGGCATTTTTTGCATTTTCAAGACTATGAAAACTCTTAGCTTCATTTTTTATTCACAAAAACATACTTTATCACTTTCAACTTTTTCCTAGAAAATATCGTTATTCTTTTCTAAAGGTTTCAATAAAATGCGTTTAAGCTTTTCTTTTTAATATTCTACCACATATTTCTAGAAAAATAAAAATCTGTACGGAATCTTTCTAGGAATTTAAGCGGTTTATCGTAATAACTTGCCGTGGCACGCGTTGGTATAAGCGATCATCTTATTTTACCAGACTTTGCTGTTCATTTTGAGTTTTCCGCGGCGATGTTTACTTAACTAGCTTTAGCGATTCTAAAAATCTGTGTCTACACTTTTATCGTATAATTAGGGTAAAAAAAATGTAAAGTATCAGCCAATTAATGTCCCTCTGCAGGGCAAAGGCCTCTATCATTTAAAATCATATTTTCGTTACAAGCTTATAAAGTACAGTAGGGTACATGTACGTACGCTTACAAGATACAAGCTCACGCTTGCCAAATGCGGGTTGATGATCACAAACCCGGGCTGTGTTCGAAAAAACCAACACAAATTTGCCCGACCTGGAAATCGAACAAAGGACTTCGATATCTTCTTACTACTTACTACGTACTTACACCAATCTTTTTGCATTTTATATAACTGCAAATAACAAAGGCAAAGAACATCGGGGCAAGTTTGAAGATAATTTTATTATAGTATTCTGTTGGTTTTAAGATACTTAAGAAATTATTTATTGATATATTTTATCTTCGAACAAAAAGTGTCACTCAAACAGAAGACCTGGTGAAAATATCATTCTGCATTGTGTATACCTATGTATATTTAATAATGCGACCATTTAACAATGCAATTCTCCATACATCAGGGAATACACAAAATAATGTTGAAAACAATAAAAGAAAAATACACAAAAAATAAATGTCTAGGACAAACACACCAATTGCCTAGCCCCAAACTAAGCGCGAAGCTTGTACTATGGAAGCTAGGGAACGGATAGACATACTTAAATCTCGTATAAATAAATAAATAAATAAATAAATAAATATTTCACAACATCACATACATTGATCTGACCCCGTGGTAAGTAGCTTAAGCACTTGTGTTACAGACATCAGAATCAACAGTGGTATTACAAATATACTTAAATAGATACATATAACACCCAGACCAGGACAAACAGACATGTTCATGCACACAAATGTTTGTCCTGTGCGGGGATCGAACCCGCGACCTCTTGCGTAATAGGCAACTTCTTGACCATTACACCAAGCGGGTCGTATGTTTATAAACATCCATGACTCGAGTACAAATGCCGATGTTCACCACACAAACATTTGGCCCTAGCGGGATTCGAACTCGCGACCCTTGTATTTGTAGCCAGGGTCTTAGACCACTAGACCAACAGGCCCGTCTAACAATAAGCTGCATGTCTGCAAGTAACAAACTATCTACACCGGAATCGTACCAATCCTCTCCATCAATCAGTACAAAGTAGTCCACCGCAGTATTGTATTGTTTCGCTATATCCCCGTAGAACTCAAAGTCCTTTGAAGACAAGTTATAGTGATTGAAATTTGCATTGAAAACTAGTTACTTTATTATCATTTATTGTAGCTTTCAAACACACCAGGCTAAAATTACGCGACCAAAGCTCGACGACAATATATTTTCTATAAAAAAAATACTAATTTCGGTACGGCGGTCTTCAACTATTAAGAAAAATCATTGCAGGCGTAGTCACGCTGAACTTTGGTAGCGTTTTTTCTGTCTGGTGGGTTCCTAAACTTATGTATGTATGTGTATGATCGATATAAAGATACATATCTTTTGTAAGTATAAAGATATACTTACAGAAGACCGCAGTGAAGTAGCACTTCTTAACTGTTGTGCTATGTTTCTGCTGGTGAGTAAGGTTGCCAGAGGTCAGTTGGGGAGGGTATGGGGTTAAGGCCGGCAACACATCAACGATACCTCTGGTGTCGCGGATGTCCATGGGCGGCGGTGATTGCTTAACATCAGGCGACCCGCTAGCTCGTTTGCCGCCTCTGACATAAAAGAAAAAAAAGATAAGTTATAAAAATTGTGACATTTCAACAAAGCAAACATTTATGGACATAATAAAGAGTTTTAATTTGTATTCCGTTTTACATATAAATTCATTTTACTTCGACATAAATTGCCTGCTGAGAGAAAGAATTTAAAGTGCCCATTGTGCTTGTTCTCGTGAAATATTCCATTCATCATAAACATTTCGAGAATAATTTCCAACACTTAAATATGTCGACGAGAAGGCATCCGGTAGAGCTACTTAATTACTGTTTTACTATTATTCATATTATATACTGGTTTTCGGTTTCCGCACACATAGGTATATACTATAATATATAGCCTAAAGCTTTCCCCGTAAAATGGGCTATCCAACACGAAAAACATTTTTTCAAATCGGACCAGTTGTTCTTCAGATTAGCGCGTTCAAACAAACAAAGTCTTCAGCTTTATTATACTAGTGTAGATTATTAACAAGGTAGGTTATGGGTTAATCCCAGTACTATTTGACAAGCTTCGGAAGAGTAACAAATGATTGAAACAGCCGGCTGCGCTCGCCAACGACAATCGATCTAACCCGGAATCGCACCATAATCTCTATCAATCAATCAGTCCATCGGAGTCTACCGCAGTATCGTATAGTACCGAGGTCACCATAGAGATAGAATGCAGGGAAATAATCCTTTGAAGGCAAAGCGTAGGTAGGATTGCACCGATAACAACAACTTGGAACCAGCGTAGTGAAATACGGTGACATGTGACTATTTTATTAAAAAATATTAAATTTGTAGTTAAAATAAATGGACAATAACTCAGGCTGTCGCAATTATAGAGGGAAGAAAATAATCTTAACAGAAAAATCTACAATAAAATTCAATGCGCCCTACACCTTTATTAGTTTTTTTTCATAACGCGGTTAGCCCAAGAAAATTTTATTCCTTGAAAAGTAAAACATACCTCCAAAACTTATAACTACTTCTTCTTCCTAGCGTTTATCCCTTTTCTATACGGGGTCCGCTTTGACCATGATCCAGGATTTGGCAAGTCTGGTTATTACAGTGAAGCGACTGCCATCAGACCTTCGTAACCCATAGAGGGGAACCAGACAGATTGGATCTTGGTTACACATTCAGATCTAACTGAAGTAAATTCAGAAATCACTGAATGTGCAGGTTTCCTTACGGTGTTTTCCCTCACCGCCGAGCTAATGGCACAAATCCACACATAGATTTCGAAAAATCCAGAGGTGTGGGCCCGGATTCGAAACGTGGACCTCACGTATGGGAGGCGCCATCCGTACCACTAGGCGACCATCGCTCGTGCCAAAACTTATAATTACATTGAAAAAAAAAACGAACGCTCAAATAAGCTACCTAATTGTAGAAAATTGAATATTCGTTGTTGGTATAAAATTGATTAATTATTGTTGTGTGTAAAATATGGTAACTTTATGATTGTGGTCAAGCCTTTAATGTGGTTAATAGTAATGGGAGTAATTAATAAAAAGCGGTCAGCTTACCCACATTTTACTATTATATTTTATGTTTTATATCGATAAGTGGTGATCAATTGCACCAAATAATTACAATTTAACATAATAAATAAACGTAAAAGCGTTATCGGGCTCAACATAAACGAAGCGTAAAAAAATAAATGCTCAAAACTATTTACCCCAAAACATAGGCAAGTAAATTCACTGGTCTAATTGGTGTGCATCCATAATGCTGTAAACATATCGGCGGGTACACCTGCGACACCGCTGCGCTTTATGAGCGGCCCGTGGCGCGAATGGCAACTAAATAGCGATAAACCTGGGAGTATACGGGAATTTGGTGTAGATTGGAACGCTGCTGTTGGTGTTTTGTTAACGATAAATACCATCTTTTGATTTATTATTACAAAAATAAGATAGTAATGGAATGATGTGACGCAACATCTCCGGTCTCATTGCTATTCATATATTTATAATTTTTAAAATTATAAACAAAGAAAAATTCATCCGATCCCAGTTGGATATTTTTTCTTAGATTATAATTTCAAAAATTATAAACTTAGAAAAAATTTGAAGCATGTAAAAATGCTTCAAATAAAATATAAAATAAGTATGCAATTATATTGCTGTAAATACTACTACATATATCGGGGGAAAACTGCGACGCTGTTGCGCGTTATAAGCGGCCAGTAGCGCAAACGGCAAATAAATTGTGATAAACATGTGTACGCACGAGAATTTAGTACGGAATGAAATGCCGTAGCTATGACATTCTTAAAGGAATAATACGAACTTCATTTAATAAACAACATTCTAAGATACGAAAATTCACCGGTCTCATTGGTGTGCATCCATAATCCTGTGAACATATCGGTGTGTACACCTGCGACCCTGCTGCGCTTTATAAGCGGCCCGAATGGCAAATAGCGATGAACTTCACCTACGTAGGGGAACGGGGTGTTTTACGTTGTGTGCTGTCGGGAGTTATTAGGGTTCCGTAGCCAAAAACGGAACCCTTATAGTTTCGTCATGTCTGTCTGTCTGTCTGTCTGTCTGTCCTGGTTCGTTCTCCGCCGTTTCTGAACCGATTGCCACGAAAATTGGTGGAGAGATGTATAGCGATAATTCAAGAATTGGTTTTTAAAATTATCGAAAAATAATCATTTTTTACCCCCCCTCCCATACAGCGAAAAGTTAATTCTAAAAAAAAAATCGACTTAACCCATCGTGTAGGGTATCGTTAAACAGGTATTTTTAAATACAATAAAACTCGCCTTGAAACCATGTGGATCAAACACCCCAGTCTCGAGATATATTAATACAAAGTTAAAATTAGAGCGTCCCCCCCCCCTTAACTTTTGAAATACTATTACAATAATTCTGAAAAAATGTCCTGTATACCTCCAAGTAAGTACTTTCAACGAAAACTATAGCGAACCCTGTATCATACATAGTTATTTTTATACAACTCGACCAACTTATGACGTGCAGTTGCCCTTACTAAATGTTGTCTTAGCGGTCGGGCTATCTTTTAGCTACGGAACCCTTTCATGGGCGTGTCCGACACGCTCTTGGCCGGTTTTTATAATTGCCTGCCTTTAGGCAGTATTATTGATTTAACATTGTTTGCTTCGAATAAAATAAAATGATAAGTATATTTGAGAAATAACTGAAATAGGCTGAAATACAACAAACTGAGTCTGGGTCTCCAATAATCAGAGAAACCCAGACCCAATATTCCTAGAAACGAATTACCTTAAAAAAATCGGTTAGGTTACAATGATCAAGCATAATCACTTGTTTGATTGCTGTGCATCCATAATGTTGGTATTAAAATCTATGCATACATTTTTTCAAAGTTTTCAACTTTTAGAGGACTGGTCCGCTCGCAATTTGCCCTCGTGTGTCCCCACCATAACTGCCAATAACCACTCTGTTCCGTACAAAACTCGTGTTGTACCGAATTTATTGCCTATTTACAATCATTTCGCGTATACGAAAAGAAAATTTATACTATCCATTGTACAAGGCACTCTGAAAGTCCAAACTGAAGTTTACAAAATATTCAGCCGGCCGAAGTTTGCTAGTTGCGGGCAAAATTTTTATTTTGCTCGTGGTATTTTTCACTATCACTATCAAAACTTGACTTGCTGTTGTCTAAGTTCAGTGTTGGTTTTAAATTGTTTAGATGAGTTTGAATATTTTTATAGTGATTGAGGATCGGCCACTTTGGGAGTTAACTTAAAGTTAAACGAGGTTGATTTGTCTATAGCTCGATTTATCTGAAGTCAAATGATTTTAAAGTGTTATTTAGGATATTATGCGCTTATACGTACATAAAATAACAGTAAATTATACATTTTTATTATATACATCGATTTTTTTTAATTTTTCTTTGTGTATAAATTGAAAAAAAAAATATAAAAGTCTACCTAAATTTTCTGCGTCAGTAAATGTTGGAAAATAATACAGGAAAAGGAAAGAGATCTGTTGCATAGAAGGCTAAAACCCACTTAGCGTAAAGTGGCATAGGAGTTACCAAATCTTTCCCAGAATATTGAGTCGATAAATCTAAAAATACAGTACAAAATTGCCAGTATTTCCTAGAAATTCAAAGGTTCCGGGCATCCAAGTCAGACAATGGTATTATCAGTCAGCTGGCTTCCACGGATTACCTACCTCGGCTTATCCATTTCTGCCTCTTCATATGAAGCAAATAGTTCTATAATAACAATGGGTCGTAGATATTATTCCTACATTAAGCCATTTAGTACGTAAATATTTAACTGGTTTTGAGTCTGTATTATAAGCTTTATCTCTCTTTTATTGAACATCAAATACTAAGTCAGAAGTTTTAGGATAGTTTAGAGTGAGTTCCTTGTACGGTACGAATTATTTTTCCTACAATATTTTTGCTAGTTATTTATTGTTTACTAGCTGCCCGCCCCGGCTTCGCCCGTGGTACTTACTTACATTTATTATACATACAAACCTTCCTTAAGAATCACTCTATATATTATAAAAAACCGCGTCAAAATCCGTTGCGTAGTTTTAAAGATCTAAGCATACATACGGACATACAGCGAAAGCGAATTTGTTTTATACTATGTATTGATTTTGAATTGCTGCATGCAAGTATGAGTGTTATAAAGTAGTTATAAAAAGAACAGATTCCTTTATTACAAATCTAAAAAACTTAATATTCTGAATTTTGTTCTTCAAACAAAGAGTGTAAAATGTCAGGAGCACGATACAATTCTTTACCAAAACATGAACTATAAAATCATAAAATATGCAGAAATTAATTTAAATATTATAAGAAAAATACTGCCAGCTTATTCTACCCTAGATATCTTAATATTGGCCCGCTAAGGAACTGGAAGTATGAAGGAAATTGAGTGCTCAGATCATTATTTCCAATTTGGCGGTGTAGCGGGTTGCATATTAAAGTTTAAATTGAACGAACACTGCGGCTCGGTGTAAGTCTGCATTAGGAGTCCTGGGGGAGGACGAGTACCGGGTTCGGGATAATGTGAGAGGAGAAGCGGGTTTAGAAGAAAAACATTCCAACTATAGTATCTTTCTTCTTCCTAGAATAGTATGTTTATCCGCTGGATGGGTCCGCTTTGACCATGATCCAGGATTTGGCAAGTCTGGTTATTACAGTGAAGCGACTGCCATCAGACCTTCGTAACCCATAGAGGGGAACCAAACAGATTGTATCATAGTTACACATTCAGATATAACTGAACTAAAGTCAGAAATCTCTGAATGTGCAGGTTTCCTCATGGTGTTTTCCCTCACCGCCGAGCTAATGGCACAAATCCATACATAGATTCCGAAAAATCCAGAGGCGTGGGCCCGGATTTGAACCGCGGACCTCACGTATGTGAGGCGCCGTCCGTACGACTAGGCCACCATCGCTCTAATTCCAACTATAGTATATTATAATATTAATATAAATAATATATAACACAAATAGTTCACTATGTTTGCATTCGCCCAGCACTATAAATGTAAAAGTAACTCTGTCTGTATGTCTTTCTGTTACGCTTTCCCGCTTAAAGCTCTTAACCGATTTTGATGATATTTGGCACAGACAATCTTTAGACCCTGAGAAAGAAGATAGGCAACCTTTTATTTCGCAAGAAAGGCATCTGAAATCCACGCGGACGAAGTTTTTTTTTTCGTTCTGTTCTTGAAGTATATTTGCAAACGAAGTGTACATAATACAGATGTTAAAGTCAAAATAGCGGGCGGCCTCTAGTGAATTATAAAGCCTTTTTAAATCTCTATTTCACTGATATTTTTTTTTACCATCGTTGCTGAACAAATTATGAAGCACGATTAGTACAATTGTGCTAGGATTTTATCAATAATTCTGTCTTTCTTTTTTCTTTCATCAAAAAAGATATGACGTGCAAAAGAGTTTTTTGCAAATCTTATTGCAAAAGACTTTGACTATTAACTTTTCGACTTTTATTAACATGTTTGTAAAATTACCATTATAACAAGCAACTTTCGAGTTTCGTGCCGCTTCTTCTCGATAGGTGGCTTTCCGAAGTCGGTGGTAGAATCCTAGTGTAATGTAATTTTTTTGACGATATATAAGTGCATCTTTGAAGCCGATTTAAATTAAATTACGGAGGCTTTTTTTATGCAAAGGAAAACAAACAGGCTGATAAGTTGGTTACAGGTACAGATGAAAGATAAAAAATATAATAATTAGACTAGCAAACATTTTTTATTCAACAGGTTCCTTGAATTCGGGAACCAAAGCAATGACTGCCACGCAAGATGAATTAAACTGAACAAAATTATAAATAAAATACTTTATATACCAACTCGCTATCTCTTTTGAAGTGTCTTCTTCCCCGAAGCCGTTCTCGAGGGCCAAGAACAAAGTATCGCTGCTGCAGTTGTGTGCATAATTCACTTTATTGCGTCTCGCTTGCAAGATGTACCATGTCATAATTCTTTCTGCAGGATACGAACTAAGACCGGGACTCGCTATAAAAATGTATTTTATGAGGATTTAGCAAAGGGTTGGATGATATTGTGCAAATCATTGTCAACGTAATATACTTCATGAATTTCTAGATTATCATGTAATTCATTGACTTACATTTTGGAGCGACAACACATTTTTTTTGTTAACCTATATTGTCCCACTGCTGGGCAAAGGTCTCCCCTACCTGGGGAGAAATTCAGGGGAGACAACACAATTATTAAGAATTATTAATAATAATTATTGGCTATGTATTTTAGTGATTTTACTGGGACATATCGCGATTGCCACTTTGACGATTTGTCAAATTGGTACTTGATCTAATATTAGGACATTTTCAATGATTATTTATTTGCGTTGTGAATCCAGTTGTGTAAATTGGTCAAACCGTCCAATGAATTTGTGAAAAATATCATACGTGCCAAAGGTTTGATGCCATAAAATTTATTAAATACAACAATGCTATCGAAAAATATTACAAATAAATGTTGAATTAGCGTTAAAACTCAAATCAAAAATTATAACATACACGTTTTAATAATTTTATGAAACATGATCAGTTCAGGATAATCGCATGCTTAATTACCAAAAGTTCATTTTTGGCTAAGTTATATGAAAGCGGCTTCCGAAAGGATTTTTTTTAAATTTTAGCTGTTACCTAGTAATAGGACGACTAATTTAGCATTTGGTATTTATTGAGATAAAGTCAATCACTTCGAAAATAATTAAAAATTACAGAAAAATTAAGAGATAATTATAATTGTTAGGGTTGTTGTAAGAATGATTCAAATAAGTATATTTACAATACACGTACACACTACTAGGCCTGATTTGAGTGATTTTATATTAAAAAAAAACACTAATTTTGTCTATTATCCCGATTTTTTTGCGATTCGAAAATTCATTCTTTAATTATCGCGTTTAAGCCGACACATAAAAATAAATAATTGCACCCGCTTTGATTTACAGTAGAAAATGCCTAAATTGATCAATTTCGAAATCCTGTTTTTTTTTTTCGATTCATAAGCGCACTTCATAATAGTCAACACCTCATCTTTAGATAAATATGCATCCAAATATATAATTTCACTGGACATGATTCACTATTTAATGATAATGATGATTGATTATGTTACAAGCTTAACCAAATATATATATTTTTTTAATAAAACCTAGTATTAATGTTGGCCAGTGATATGATATTACATTTATGTAGGATCCCGATTTTATATCAACCGTACAAAACCACCTAAAAACCTTATCTCGAATTATCTGTTATCTCCGACAGTTTTCCTGATGACCCACTGCGGATAAAGTAATAACTTTCCCAAATCATATCAAGTTACAAGATCTCACCTGATCAGGGGCCGTAAAACACTTATTCAATAAGCAGTTGTGAAATAAAGGTTTTTTTATGCAGATAAGAGGTGCTTCGTACATGATTTTACGATGTTCACTGTTTTTGGGGATCAAAAGGCAATATCATAATACAAAATATTCTATTGTTTTCAATAATATGTCTCAAAATACAAGACATGACCCTATTGTTAATAATTGCAAAAAATCTATTTTAAAATAAAGCGAATGGGAATAATTTACTTTTGCAGTCATCATCATCTTATATCGGTCTTATCCTTGGCCGTTGCTTTGGAGCCAAGGGTATGCTACAATTATTATGCAGAATTTACGAAAGTGATGATGAAGGCGATTACATATTAACTTCAGGGTTGAATTGTAATAATTTAAAATACAAGTGACGCATATTTCAGTTATTCCGTGGTCACGGCTGCTGAAAAGTAGCCAACACGTCGGGTTTTGCTGTAAATACGTAGTTTAAAAATTGTACCTCGATTCTATCTGTTCAAAGGTAGTGTTTTATCATTATGTTATTTTGACTTGATTGAGATATCTACACTTTCTACATCTACACTATCTTCACTAATATTATAAAGAGGAAAGGTTTGTATTTTTGTATTTTTTTATGTAACGAATAAAATCAAAAACCACTGGACCGATTTCAATAATTCTTTCACTGATGAATTTTACTTCTGATCCCGGAAAGTTAGGGGGAAGGGGGAGATATTAGAAAAAAGGAATTACGCGCGGTTGAAACCGCAGGCGAAAGGCTGGTATTTTATATATTGCTAGTAAACAGAACCATCCTCACAACCGCAGTTCGTACTTGTCCCGTTTTTACTGCGTTCTCTCACCCCCCACTTTATCTTTGTAACGGTGTTTTATTCGTATCGCGCGACCCCTGAATTCTATAGCGTTATGGCGCAATATTTGTGGTAATATTATTTTTATAGTTCCGTTTGCGACCGATAAAAGAAGCCGGCTAGCTGTGTTTACAAATTGTGACGTATATAAATGGATCTGAAAGTGGGGGATGAATGCTTAGATTGTATTTATGGGCTTGATAAGTACAATTGTTAAAAGTGTAACGGGTTTTGGTGATTTTGAGTTTGGGTAATGGATTTGTATGGTTATGTTTTTCAATTTACTCTGTATTTTAGATTTAAGTTATGGCACATATCTGCTTTTTATTTATTCTGACGGGTTAAAGAGTTTGAAAGTGAGGTCATTCAATGCAAGTAAGTCTATATCTTCTCTGTACTTGTTCCTAGAGCATTTGCAGTAAAATTTTGAAAGATTTGAAAGGAGAAGCAGTTTCACAAGAAACCAGTGTAAGAAAGAGTGCATAATCTACCTCTTTGATAACTTAAAGAATGTAATAAATGAGAGCAGACAACGGGCACATACATCTGAAGTGAAGATAACCGATGATTTTTTTGGAATCTTAGAATATGTGTGTTGAATACTTAACAACAGTTAATAAGTTATAGACTCAATAGCCAAAAAAGTAAAGCGATATACGGAAATAAATTTATCCCACCAGCAATAAAATAAAAAATGGACATACATTCCTCTAAATTGGTATAAATAGTCAAAGATAAAAGTGACACGAACTGTCTTCGTACACCCAAAGAAAGAGTAACGACAGGTTTTGATGGGAAAAATAGGCTCCGTGCCAACCAGGGTTTTGGGTCGATTTACGAAGCTCACGCTGATTTCCCAGCGGGTCCCATTTCAAACTGACTGCATTGCCACGCAAATTTGAACCCTTTCGTGACGGTGTAAAGTGCTTGTTGGGAAATTGCTCGATCGTCAAAGGAACAAGACCTAGTGGGCTAATTGGTAAAAGTACTATAACTTGGAGATAAGGTCCAACTTGAGAGGTCGAGTCAGTGTCATAACTTTTGATGAAATAAATTTGTTTATATTTTAAAGGGATCTTTAATATTAAATGGCGTATTAAAAAAAAGGATTTTACATAATCAAACCAACGAATTATTATTACAATGAAATATAAATTTATAAGTTAAAATACCTTTATTAAGAGACATCTTGTTGTTAATAACAGAATTTTCCTAACAAATAAATTGAAAACTCCATTACAAAACTAATAAAGTTTTAACAACAAAATCATAAAACTTTTCAAATTCAACATTTAAATTAAAACTACGATTTAATCAGACCACTTTTTGCTAGGTTTCATTTAAACCAACAAACCGGAGTTCAAATAAAACTCATAAAACGACAATCAGAATCAGCAAATTCATAATCCAGCTTTCAATTTAATTTTGCGAACAAGTTTCAGAGCTAAAGAAATATTCGAGGCGAGTGGACGTCTCGACGTAACGGTGCATGGCAATGTTTTAAGATTCTTGCGATGCGAAAATAGATCTTAATTGCCACATTTTAAGGGCTCTAGTTGTCGGTGTTTTTTGCTCACCGCTGAAGCGCTCTGAGGGGCGCGTGCTCAAGTTTTGTGGTGTGGTGCGAAGTAAAAAAGGCTGCGTTTTCAAATGCAATTATTTGCAAATATATTTGAAAACAGAATGACAAACTTAAATAAGAAATAATTTATTTTAATTCTTTTGATAAAAACCTTTTTTCCGTCAGTTATCTGTATGTCAGCCATTGTTTACTAATCTTTGGACAGATAGTTCACGGATATAATCAAAATAAGGCTTTTTATTTTGGTTTTATGAACCCGGTTTCGTTTGAAATTTACTTCAATTGCAAAATTCATAAAACATCATATACTTTTTTTACGTAGTTCTCTTTCTCTTAAACGTTACCGATTGATGGTGGGCCCAAAAAAAACTGTCTCCTTTACACGTTTTCGTTCCTAAAGAGGTTTTGCATTCGCTTTATTATGTTGGCGTTAAAATGATTAAAATAAAATAAAAAATGGTTCTCACCCTGGCTAGAAGAAAAAAAAGTAGGAGCAACACCTTTAATCAAGGACCTCAATACCTACTAAATATTTTTCAAGGTTTTTTTTCGCTATATAAAAATACTAGCGGCCGCCCGCGACTCCGTCCGCGTGGATTTCTTTTTTTTTAAATAAAAATTAGCCTATGTTCTGTCTCAGGGTCTAAAGATTGTCTGTACCAAATTTCATCAAAATCGCTTGCGAGGTTTAAGCGGGAAAGCGTAACAGACAGACAGACAGACAGACAGACAGACAGACAGACAGACAGACAGAGTTACTTTCGCATTTATAATATTAGTTGGGATTTAAATATTATATATTTTTAATATCTTGTCACTTATACCACGACCCAAAGTAAAAGTAAGGTTTCCTTGAACCGCCTCCGCGGAAATTTACAGTCTACATTTGCGTTAGTTTATTTTTCAAGTGTAAGGTAATTTTTCCCGAGAAGCAATATCAAGTGTCACTTTTAATTTACACGTATCCTGAAATGTTTACGGTTTTCGTGGTATTTCACCACGGAAATATGTTTTCATTCGTGCAACGCGGAAAATTTTCACTGGTGCTATATGTAATTTAATTTCCAGTGACTGTAATAAAGCTTTTTGTTTTTAAGGAATATTATAAATGTAATAGTTTGTTTGTTTGGATGTTTGTCCGTCAATTTGACGAAACCATTTAACGGATTTGGATAAAATTTTATACAAAGGGTATGGGCTGAATTAGATGATAAGATACTTTCTAAACCGAATAAATGCTCCCATGGCATAAAACAGGAATCTTTAAAACGCGAGCAAAGCCGTTAGGTAAAACTAGTATCTAATATTATTATTGACGACTGAGAAGAAGAATATTATTATGTATTTTGTTTAATCATATTCAAAAGCTCATTACGGCAAACAGCTTAACTAAACCCGACATACTCGTAGATAAACATTAATTGGATCAAACCATTCGTGTATTATTAAGACGGGACATTGTGCGCGACAATGCACGCTCACGCGCGCCGGTCATTGTCAGCGCGCATTATCCATGTGCGCCGCGCACAATAGACGATGATATTGCCAATTTGGGACGCGGCAAATATCACCGTCGTAGCTTACAACAACATTGTACCGGCCTGACAATTAAAGTTACCCAACATGTTATCTAACGTTGTCTAAAATAAATTGTCAGCGCGCATTATCCGTGTGCGCCGCGCAATAGACGTTGATTTTGCCAATTTATAAAAAAAAATGCATCGAGCTGCTGATTATAGCAAACAGCCTTTGGTGGTATTTAGATTGTGGAGTTAAGAAGTTTCTTTACAAAAAAAATTGTCTCACCTAAATCGACATCATCATCATCATCATCATCAGCTTTTAAAGATGATCCCACTTTATGATGATGATGATAAATCGAAAAGTCGTAAATTGGAATGTATTAAGTTACCAACGGAGTAACAATATGAAAAAAAACCTCATTTAGTTTCAAAGATACTTATTAATTCAAAAACATCATCACCACGAAGCTTATCTACTAAAGCTAGCATAGATAAACATAATTGGATCAAACCATTCGTGTATTATTAAGACGGGACATTGTGCGCGACAATGCACGCTCACGCGCGCCGGTCATTGTCAGCGCGCATTATCCATGTGCGCCGCGCACAATAGACGATGATATTGCCAATTTAGGACGCGGCAAATATCACCGTCGTAGCTTACAACAACATTGTACCGGCCTGATGATTAAAGCTATCTAACATGTTATCTAATAATTTGTCAGCGCGCATTATCCGTGTGCGCCGCGCAATAGACGTTGATTTTTCCAATTCAGAAAAAAAACATTGCATCGAGCTGCTGATTATAGAAGCCTTTGGTGGTATTTAGATTGTAGAGTTAAGAAGTTTTATTAACAAATCAAAATATTATCTCACCTAAATCGACAAGTACTCGAAAATAGGAATTAATTAAGTTACCATCGCAATACTAATATAAAGACCCGATTGAGTTTTGAAGATACTGATCAATTCAAAAACAGGTACATCACGATGAAGCTTCTACTAAAGCATAAACATAATTGGATCAAACCATTCGTGTATTATTAAGACGGGACATTGTGCGCGACAATGCACGCTCACGCGCGCCGGTCATTGTCAGCGCGCATTATCCATGTGCGCCGCGCACAATAGACGATGATATTGCCAATTTGGGACGCGGCAAATATCACCGTCGTAGCTTACAACAACATTGTACCGGCCGGGCAGCGGCTGATTATAACAGCCTTTGGTGGTATTAAAATTATGGTGTTAACGAAGGCGTGTTTGATTGGTGCATTGGATTAGTTGGCGTATGAGTTTCAATCTGAATTGGAACGAAAAAGTAAGTTTTGCAAAGAAGAGGGTGGGTGGTAGCCGCTGTAAATAAGATGTAGTAAATCATAATATGTATTATGGGTACTGAAAAAACGTTAAAGACATTTTGGAATCATTATTGGACAATAAATAAACTTATTTTATCAGAGTTTCACTATAATTCTCCATAAAAATATGTAGACAAAAATAATCAAATGAAGAACCGAAATATATTAAATTTAATAAAATTCCCTTCAAAATTATGTGACAAAAAGAGGAAAAAAAACGCAGTACCATGAAGACAAAGTTTACTTTTACACATCATAATTATCAAAGTCCGTACGCGGAACATAATATTTTAATTTTTTCTACTTCTATGCTAATTTTTGTGCATAATATGACCAGTACGAGGCCCGCACCCAAAAAAGAAGTCTGCAAAAAACTCTCTCATTTTCTACCTTTTAACTCGAACCGTTCCAATTTGGGTTGGACAAAAAAAAAGTTAAATTATTCGAGAGGCGAACTCGCGCCGAATATTAATTGGTCGCCTTTGCTTTATTACTGGCAGCATTATGTTGCAAAGGAGTCAATCGTTTTTGTATGGAGAGTTAGGCCCACATACAATTTTAGCGTTTATTTACGAAATGGGTATCAATTTATTCCTTATAATCTCCAGATTATAGTGGTAATATTACTTCTTCATATTTTAACCGGAATCGTTAGAAATAAGATGGGAAAATATATATTAACCTCATAAACTAATCTGTCTATTTGTTTTCCTGACTTTCAACGCCTGAACCGTAAATACTTACACATAAGGGCGATTTTCCATTATGTTTTTCCTACGTATCTGAAGTAAAAGCAATTTATTATGACTAGTGTCCGCCTGTGACTCTGTCCGCGTAGAATAAGGTTTTTGCAAAAATATGTAGTCTTAAACTATAGCTTAACATTTTTTAGTTTTAGCCTGGCTCGACTAATAGATAATCCAACGCAAAAATATTTTTTCAATTCGAACCAGCTGTTTCTGATAGTAGCGTGTTCAAACAAACAAACTACAGCTTTTTTAAATTATATAGTAAAACCATTATTGACAGTTGACAGACTGAAGGTTTCTGACATTTGTATTCAGTTTTTAAATAAAATCAAAATCCGGCAATAGACTAGCACTTGCGTTCCGTTATACGGATTTTTTTGTATTGTTTATTCGTATATTTTTATTTCATTAATTAAATAATTAAAAGTCACTATCAATCACCGCCTTAGATAAAAATAGGCATGAAAACCGTTCCAAAAGTAAATTGCGTCTCTTTTATGTTCGATTTCAAGTGTTTCATTTTAATTCTATTGATAAAAACCTTTTTTCCTTCAGTTATCTGGATGTCAGCCATTGTTTACTAATCTTTGGACAGATATTTCACGGATATAATCAAAATAAGACTTTTTATTTTGGTTTTATGACTCCGGTTTCGTTTGAAATTCACTTCAATAGCAAAATTCATAAAAAAATATATACATTTTTTACATAGTTCTCTTTGTCTTAAACGTTACCGATTGTTGGTGGGCCCAAAAAAAACTGTCTTCTTTGCGACGACTAATTTTCGAAGCGTGGAGATATCGCTCTGTCGAGTCTTGAGCAATCTGTAAGTGTTTGGACGGTCTCAAGGAGGTCTGGGGGTGTTAACATTTTGATGAGTGCTACTTTCGCTTGAAAGCGCTTTCAACGCTGTAGAAATTTATGTTGCTCTAAACATTCTTCGCTTTACATTTTGGTAAAGCACAAACCGCTACTATTAATACCGAAGTCAAGTTTTCACAGATTCCATGATTGGGTTTTGAATAATTGACTTGACCCGATTCAGGCAGTGACGATTCATTGTTATGCCGGTATTGATGTTTTCTATTAATATTAATTGAAGTATCTCTTCAAATTAATGGCTTATAGATGAGAGGGGTTTTAAGGTAAAGCCGTTTTTAATGAAGTGTTCTTTAACAATGGAAACACCGTAGTACGAGATACTACTATGTAAAAACCGTAAGGACATGCATTTGGTGCTTGCAATTCTAAACTCTATTTTTTATAGAAAAATAATTGAAACTAACACAGAATGACATTTAACACTAAGATTTATTTATTTTATTAAACATCACGAAACTCGAAACTATTAACATAAAAGATGTAATCTAATTGGCACTTCAAACTAATCCATAATACCTAAGTATTATCTCTAAAGAACAAAGTTAAAAGACTATCTCAAAGCCAGATTGCATGTTAACTTGCATGGACATTAGCTACTCAGAAATGTATCCGTGAAAGATAAAGCTTTCTTCAAAGTCTTAAATCCACGTCTTAATATTTCAAAGTAAATACAGTAATAACAGAACCCCCATACCCCCTTCTCATTACCATTAATCACACACAGTTCAAAGTAACGCGTCACTGAGAGGAGTCTTACGAGCATACAAAATTAATTACAGGCCTCTGTTCCCCAAGGAAAGTGAAAAACTCGTTTTATTTCAGGAAGAAGATATTTTATTTATTGAATTACAACCTACAATTTAAATTCAAAGTTAGTTCACTATTACATTATACATTAATTATGCATATAACCTTCGTCTTGAATCTTTATCTGTTTAAAACACCACATGAAATTAGTTTTGTTCAATTTCTCTAACTTAAAATACCACGATCTTTGAATACACATTTTGAAATGTACAGATGTTGAAAAAATATATATAAATAAATAAGAAAATGGTAAAACAATTCACAGTAGGATCCATGCTGCATCGTGTGATGTTTTTTTGCATTTTTTTTTTAATTTAATATAGGCATGCATTTGACCTCGATCACACCTGATGGAAAGTTTAGATGAGGCCTAAGATAGAGCACGCTTGCCTAGTAGATACCTGTTCACTCTAATCACTCTAAAAAAATATGACATTCTTACTAATCGAAAGAAAATGTTTAAGGGTGCAGTTTTACTGTGTTACGCAGAATAAAAGTAATTTATTTGTTGATTTATTTTAACTTCAGAAAATGGCTTTGTGGGTCAATCCAACTACACTTATGTAATCTAAATACGTATACATGATTCCATTGAGCGGTGGCATTTATTTTTAACTCAGCGTATATGGCAACCGAACCATTCGAGGCATTCTAAAGCAAATGGTACAATTTACACGGCGTTGTAGTGCTTTACAAACTATGGCTGTTGTGCTTGAATTCCCTTTTATGTGTTACGAGTAACGTACGGTAACTTGTGTTACTGTTTACCGTTTCTAAGGAAAATATTGACGCAATGCTTGTTCCTTGTTTCACTGTTGCAACTTGATGTACTTGGAAAATAAATCATTACGTAGATAAACAATATTATTTGGACTCATTCACATAGCCATTTTTAGCATAAGAGGATTTTTTATAACATAACTAAAGTCCATTTCAACTAAGATTGATCCCTTATATTGATTGATGCATTATAAGAACATTTTGCTTGGTCAAATTCACACAAAATCACGACATTAATGTCCTTTCTAACCAAACTGATATGATATTTTTACAAAAACCTTTTTTTTTTCACTGTGCCAACACTCTGTTGCAATATTTTTAAGCAAGTTGTATCCCTTTATGAACGAGCAAAAGGCGCGTTGAATGGAGCTCCACTTCGTCTGTGAAATAATGAACTGCTAACGAATTACATGGTGCTCACGCGTCTGGTTTAATTACGCCATGGCTTGCAAGCGGAACGTGAAAATCATTAAAGGCATTGCAGTTTTGAAGTGCATATATTCATCAACATCATCCCAGCGCCTCTCCCGGTTGCATCCTCGGCCATTGTCTCGGAGCTCAGGGTTATTACAATGGAGCGAATGTCGCCGGCCCGAAAATCAATCTATCAATAATTTATTGGTAAGAATGGTTGTTGGTAAGTTGAAGTGAATGTTTTTTAAATATAGGCTGAAGAAAGGTATTTTAATATTTGTTAATAATTTTAAGCAAGGTGAAAATAGCTTTGCAGCATTATTACTATAAAACATTATTTTTGCTTTGAATCTTATTCACAAATCAAAGTGGACCTAAAACTAATGAAATTATTATAACACAGTCCACGTACATACGTTCCACCGTATAAAATCGGACCAAGCAAAATATTATAAAATTTCGTGCATTTAAAAGGTACTAAGGTCGGATGAACTCTTGGCTTTGTGTTTACTTCTTTAGATAAATTACAAAAAAATATCTTTTCACATATAAAATCCTATTCCTGGTGAAACATACAACTTATTTCTTTCCGCGCGGGAGAAACAAAACCCATATTCCCCAAAAATAACGGGAAAACAAACTGGTAAAAAATTTTAATAATTCAAATCTACGTCCTCTCCAGCACGGTACGCTTGCATTATCTTCGGAATTGAACTCGACACTAACGTTCCAAGTTTCGATATTATTTTGTACAAAATAATGCTCTTTCCGTAGAACGGAGTATAAAGAAAATGAATAAACATTAACTTTGCACAATCGAGTAGATATTATCTTTATGCCACAAAGTCGGGATGACACTGAAATCACATGCATATTTAATGCTTTCGTCATATTCTTTGAAGTATACTCTCGTTAAGAGTTGTATGTGTAGATTCCTTGAATACTTGTATAATATTTTACTTAAAAAAATTGCGTTTTTTAAAAGAGAGTAACCATATTACTTTGAACATATTATACATAAACGCTTATATCAAGGACATAGTAGATGCACACATAGTAGTTACTAAAAAAAATTGCGTGAATTAAATTAAAAAATAAAATATGTCATCTCTGCACGAAGTCAGTTTAACACAACAGCTATAAATAAAAAGATAATTTCATAAAATCATTCTCATCTCATGAGAGTTGATAAAAAATGCATTGCAACAATGTTCGCTATATTTGGACACTTAATATTATTAATAACTTCCCAAAGGACTTGGCCGAGTCTTCATAACCTCGATTACATTACAGTAAGGAAATTTTTCAAACACCCGACACTTACTAATTCTTTTCTAAATTGAGGCAAACAACCTTAGGTCAGGGGTGTCCATTTTATAGAACCATCTTTCTTTTTTTTATCACTATTAGAATTTTATACAGTTTATGTATGTTTAGTCTGTGTTTTATAATTTAAATCAGTCTGTGTTATAGTTTTCAGATAGCGTTCAGTTTCGTATATGATAGCGTTGACTTTTGGCAATTAAGTAATGCTACTTGTGTGTTACAAGTATTAATAATTGCAAAAAAATCGCAAGCACAATACAAACCAGATTAAAAAATGCCATCAAATATTATTTTCTTAGGGGATGCATTCTTTGTTTATCTTCGGGTGCTTAGTGATTGAGATCTGGGGATCCCCCGTTAAAGAACGAAGCATTTGTACTACTTAATCCAGCTAGTCCGAACCGGTGGGTATTTCTAAGTTAACCTACTTAACCGAACAAGTGATCATCATCAGACCTGTCCAACTTAGGAGTGGGTTCAGGATCATCATCATCAGGAGAATCAGTTCCCTGCTGGACATCTCTGGTATTACCTTCCAACCTCGAGTTGAAGACCCTCTAAGGGTGAACGGTAAACAAATGGCCAAGACCAAGGCGGTTTCGGACGATCCGTCAACGTCGTATCTCGAGATAAAACGCCATTTTGTAATATCTCGTTAGATTTATGATGGCGGCTGTTACCACACACTTATCTCGATTGTTTAGCCGCACGCGAGCCGTGATAGTGATTTTTATAAATTGTCCGCAGTTTTTGAAGACGGAGCGGCCGCGAGAGTGTATGGTGTAAATCATTTTTGTCTCATCGTCAACGTTATTACTCATTTTTTTTCTATGTATTTCCTTGAAAATTCTAAAGTCGCTAGACTTCAGTTCTAGGTGACAGTAATGAACCATCCCAAATGTTTAAGCAGCTTTTTTATAAAAAAAATACTGACGAAGAAATGTTCCGCACACATAGGTATAAACTATAGCCTAAAGCCTTCCTCGTCAAATGGACTATCCGACACAAAAATATTTTTTCAAATTTGACCAGTTCCTGCGATAAGCGCGTTCAAACAAACAAACAAACTTTTCAGCTTTATATATTAGTAATTAGTAATATAGATTAATAAACAGAAAAAAAATCGAAGGCGCTACCACTATATGCACAATTATACACATGCAAATCTGGTTATGACTAGGATTTTTCAAAAAGATCTTTTCGAGTGGTTTTATAATTCTATCGTCCTAAGATTAAGAGGTCACTTCAAATTGATCGCTGAGCATGCGTCTTCTGTGCCATGCAAATGACTCTTACTGCATGGAATTCAGATTTTAAAGTGGGCTCAGGACTAAAAAGATTCTAAGGAAGTTTTACAAGAAAAGGAACTAGCCTGCACTATTATTATGCCGTAAGTGTCGGATGAGAAGATAAAAGAGGCAGAGGTAGATATGTTACGTACAATGCACCTATGAGTATTCTTATAATTGTTTCAGTATCCAAAATTTCCTACAGTTAGAAATATTAAATTCTTTTTTTTGCAATATCATCACCATCCTTGAGCTTCTCCCGATTGCATTCTCGGCCATTGCCGCAGAGCCGAGAGCACGAACGCTTCGACTATGATCCAGAATTGACCGGGCTGTTTATTACATTGGAGCGTCTGTCGGCTGGCCTCCGTAACCAATACAAGGGAAACCAGATAATTTGAACCATAGCCCGGACCAACGGCTTAGCGTGCCTTTCGAATCATGGAATCTTCATTCTTATCGGAAAATAAGGTGGTTCAAGCCTACAATCTCATAACCAAACTGGGAAAAACAAGACAAAGTGGAAATGTTCCCTCTGGATTCAAATCTACTACACAACGGAGGCAGTTAAACATTAGTATATAGTACAATATTTCAAGGTGTTACATATTACGTCTTTGAACAGCACATTAACATTTTTCTACGAGTATTTTAAGATCAAAGCATGCTAATTTACATGAAGTATATTTTTTTCATCCTTCTATTTGTCTTTTTGCTAACGTAGAAGAAAAAATGTTAACATGTAACGCATTGCAGTATATCTGTAACTAGGAAGGTTAAGCTCAGACTATTTTAAATTACAAGGTAACCCTCCCACTTCTACAATGTGGTACCATCAGTTAATGTGTTACATGTAAAATATTTGGAACTGCACATTTAATTTTAGCTAAGATTTTACCATGCTCATTAACAAGATTTTATTTTTTCTATTATTGATTGAGTTTAATTATTTCATCTAGTTCTGTTATTTGTCTTTTTGCTAAGGTAGAAAAAAAATGTTACCATGTAACTAGGAAGATTAAACTCAGACTAGTTATAACTACTAAGTTAACCCTTCCACTACTCGCATATTACACACTCCCAAAATGTCAATGCAGTCACAATTTGCACTAAACAAAGTCCTGTAGCGGCTGTCATGGACTTCAGAGGTTTCAGTCTGCATACTAGCGCCATCATACGTTTTTCTTTTAAAGTAATAAATTATCATAATATTTAGATATGATAAAGCTCTGTCGTGCACTAAATATATATATATATATATATATATAAATAAATATATTTTTTTTTGTAAAATATTTTTTTTTATAAATATCCTAAATTTGACATTTAAAGAAAAACGAATGGCGGCGCTAGTCTGCGGACTGCATTCTCTCAACCGTCTCATTCACGATGACGGGCTTGTTTAATTGCGGCAATATTGCCGTGCCCAAGCGGAGCGCAAATGAAACTAGTTTTTGGCGTTTTAAAAACTACCCCGGACGTGCTAAAGTGGCCGCTACCGGGCCCCGGTTATTTTTGGCGGCTGTTTGGTGAACTTTATTATGTTATACGTGTTATTTATTCATGTTTATGACACCGTTTTTGTTTCGGGAAATAAATGTGTGACTTGACAAAGATGTGATTGTTGATTAATTGACTTGACCTAATTGGCGCTAGTGGCGCGAGACGTAAAAAGTAGCTCCGTATTAAATATATCGTAAAAATACAAATAGTGTGATAAACAGAGTGAAAGTGACTTTAAACTGTGAATAACGTTATAAATATACTGTGTTATTGTTTGTGACATTAAATATTGCGAATTATTTAAACTATTGGTGAATAAAACAAAATCCGTTATAAACTGTGAAAACTCTTGAAAACCATAAAAAACTTAATTGTTTTAAAAAAAATGGATAATATCTATCTAAGTATATTCAAGTTTGTGGTTATCAGTGACAGATTATAATTGCTAAAGTGGAATTAACAAACTTATGTTATAAAATTCGTTGTATTTTTCAAATCTGCTCGCATCTTTGCATATTTTGGCACAGTACTACCATCTGTTAACAACTAGATACTATAACATAAACAATAAAGCAGGCTTATAGTAACGCCATCTACTGACAGACAGAGTATCAGTCTCAATAAATCGAAAGCAAGCAATAATAGCTCCATCTATTGACCAACCACAAAACTATTATAGTCATATAATTACCCGCAAGATGGCGCAAGCAGTATCTTGTGAAAAGTGTAAAAATGAATTCAAGAGAAGAGACTACATAAAATGCAAAAAGTGTAATTTGTACTACCATATTGATTGCACTAGTATAAGTGAGAAACTCTTTTACCTCTGGAGTCCTGAAAGAAGACTAAACGCCCTCTGCGACCAGTGCAATTATCATGAGCCTCAACAGGAGAGTAACGCCGACCAAATAAATATTCCCACCGAGAACTCTTACGAGCTATTACCCGAAGAAGACAGCAGTACCACAATAAAATTAAATGAAGACTTTGTAACACTCAGAAAGAAGAAAAAACCATCGTCATTACCAGACTTATCAGCCTCCTTCACATCTGCAAACGAAAATAACTACACATTAGGATTTGATTTAAACACGGACACCAATTTAAAGGAAGAAATCATCAAATTACGCTCAGACCTCAATGCTGTTAACAAAGAGATACAAAAACTACATTCCACAAACAAAAAACTCATAGAAAAAATACAATATCAAGAAAATATATGCGAAGTATGTAAAAAAACGATGAGTAAAAAAGTAACAAATGAGAAAAACCATAAACCTTTAGAAAAAAATAAATTATATATGTCTACGCCACTGAAAACAGCTCAAGGAAATACCCAGATACCGCCTAGCATAAATGAAACCAACAACGTACAAATTGATTATAAAACTGACCCAAATGAGAAGACCGCACTATCACCACCTACTTATCAAGATGCTGCTAAGCACCCAACGAAGAAAAATAGGAAAATTTGCCTCATAAGCAGTATAGAACAAGGAAGTACATTAAGAATGGTCAGGAAAAACTTCAGAGACCTCGAAGTATGTCAATACCGCACGCCAGGTGGCGGTGTCAACGAGCTCCTCAGCGGAATACACAACAAACTAAATGATTTCACCTTAGACGACTATTGTATTGTTATGATTGGCGAACATGATTTTAACGTATCCAAAAACTATGTTTCTTTAGTATATGAAATACGACAACGACTCTTAACTGTTCAACATACGCACGTTATAATATGCCTACCAACATATAAAAACTGTTTTATTTTGAACATCTACAACAAAAGAGTAGAAATGTTTAATAATCTTATGTATCAGGATAATTTAAACTACTTGTATTGTTATGTACTCGACTCGAATAAAAATATTCAATATAATATGTTTGTGAAAAATGGCAATGTAAATAACCAAGGGATAAAAATAATTATAAATGATTTATGGAAACTAATGCTAGATATTGAGTATGAAACGAATGTAGAAATTAATGTTATAAATGATGAAATATCTTTTTCATCCAATAATTGTTCCTTTCGAAACTAAAATATTATTTCAAAACATACGTAGTTTTAGAAATAAAACTCATATAATAGAAAATTTAGTACAAAGTGATTCAAATTTAAAAGTGATATGTTTCACTGAAACTTGGATAACGAAAAATAAATTAGACTTAATTAAGTTAGATGGCTATGAATGTGCATCTATATTTTATAGAGAAAACCATGAAGGGGGCGGAGTTTGTATTCTAATAGAAAACAATATAGAATTTAAAGTGCGTAGTGATGTAACTAGTATGTCAACCGAACTCATCTTTGAAGTATGTTGTGTTGAGATCCCAAAATTTAATGTTATAATCGTTAATCTATATTGGCCAATGAAAAATAGAAATTCAGATATCTTTTTCACATCACTTGAAAATATGCTTACTATTTTTATGAAAAAAGACCTTCAGAAAAATATAATTATAGGAGGTGATTTTAATATAGATTTTCTATGCAAGTCTGAACTCCAGTCTAAGCTTTCAAATCTCTTATTCAATTTTAATTTCATTCAACAAATAAAGGAACCAACTCGAATAACTGGCACTAGCTCGACATGCATAGATTTATTATTTACTAACTTTAATTTGAAAATGTATAGTGTGAATGTAGAGGTGCATGAATATGGATTATCTGATCATAAGGGTCTCATTGTAAGTTCGAAAAATTTTCAATGTAAGTCCATGTCATTTTGTTATATTATACAAAAACGCCTTTTTAAAGAAAACCAAATAGAATTATTTAAAGCACGGATTCAACATGTTGACTGGTTACAAAGTTTTAAATGTAGGACTGTGATGAGGCATGCAGGATGAGCAGGACGAGGTGGTGCTAATAAAAGTCTTGATTTTGAAATATTTCGTACTTATTTAGGGTTTCATAAGTAAGTTTTACATTTGTTCGATGCGTGTACAAAAGATGTCTGACAGTCTTGTGAAAAATTTGCGAATGAATCAAATTTGATATGACGCGACGCGTGATTGGCCCGCCGACTCCCGCCATCCGCTCCGCGCCGCCTCCAGCCAATAGGGGCGCGCGTCGTTCGCGCCGTAAGCTTCATCCAATCAGAGCGGATGACGCCACCGGCGCCCATAGACAAAATTAGTGTTGCCACAACATGCTCCCGGCCTTGGAAGCACCCTGCTTCCAAATTGAAGACGTCCTCTTCACCATCACTCCTCGTGCAATGGACAGATCTTGGAGAATGCCCGTCGAATTATGCCGCTCGTTGTGCGGATGTCAGCAACTCGTGCAATGCCGTCTCCTCCAGGATAAGTCTTCAGTATACGACCCAGGTTCCATTTTAGCGGCGGCAGGTTGTCGTCCTTGAGCAGCACTAGCGTGTTTTCTTTCAGGTCGCCTCTGTGTTGCTGCCATTTCTTCCTCGTCTGCAATTCCGAGATGTATTCCTTCGCCCATCGTTGCCAGAAGTGCTGGCGTAGCTGCTCCACTCTCTGGTACCTCGTGAGTCGCGTAGAAGGTTCGCTGACGTCAGGCATGACAGGTGCAGTTAGCGGACGACCAACCAAGAAATGTGCGGGGGTTAGAGGAAGAAAGTCTTGTGGATCAGATGACATTGGACCTAAAGGTCGAGAGTTTAGGATTGCTTCGATTTGAGTAAGTACTGTACTAAACTCCTCGAATGTCAAGTGTGCATTGCCCACCACGCGACGGAGATGATGTTTACAATTTTTTATACAACTTTCCCAATATCCACCAAAATGGCTAGCGTAACTTGGAATCATTTTGAATGTAATATTTAAAGAGGTCGCATATTCTCTAATATCATTTGAACATGAATTTAAAAATTTCTGAAATTCTGACTTAAGCCCTACAAAGTTTTTTCCATTGTCAGAAAATATTTCACTAGGCTTTCCGCGTCTGGCAATAAATCTTTTAAGCGCTAAGAGATATCCGTCCGATGAGAGATCACTGACTAATTCCAAGTGAACTGCGCGTGTAACAAAACAGATAAACAAACAAATGTACGATTTTTGTAATTTTGCACCTCTGCCTTTACGATTTAACGTGAACACTGGCCCTGCGTAGTCAACACCACAACGTAAAAAAGTAAAACCTGGTTCCAATCTTTCTTTAGGTAAATTACCCATAATGGGACTAACCGTATGTGGACGTAGTCGGGCGCACGTAACGCATGCGTGTGTAACCTTTCTGGCCAAATTGCGACCTCCCACCGGCCACCATACTTCCCTAAGCGTATATAAAAGTAGTTGAGGACCAGCGTGTAGTGTCCGTCTGTGTTCATAGCAAAACAGCATAACTGCAAATGCATGTTTAGCAGCAATTAAAATCGGATGTTTTTTATTATAATCAAAGTTCGAATATTGAACACGCCCTCCGACACGAATGATTTTATCATTATCTAAAAATAAATTTAATTGTAATAAATGCTTATCCTTTACATTGGTTTTCTTAAGCAACAATGACTCATATACGTCGGGATACGACTCCTGTTGACTTATTCTAGCTAACGTTAACTCTGACATTTTAAGTTCGTTTACTGTAAGCGGACCTGTTAACCGATCATTTTTATTGCGCGAATTATTAATGAACCGGAGCACATAAGCCATGGCTCTTTTTAAACGATTAAACTGTGAAAAACGACTAAATGGAAATAAATTATCCTCGATATTATTATTGACCACGTGACTCAAAACTTTATTTGATTTTAAGTCAGGTAAGTCTGTTGTAATTGAACATTCATTATTTAATAAAATATTTTTTATTTCAATGTTTGGTTCGAGTAAAAACTGTGGACCGTTCCACCATAAATTAGAATTGCAAATAAAATCCAAACTTTGACCCCGCGACACTAAATCAGCTGGGTTTTCTTTCCCAGAGACGTGACGCCAAGGATGTTCCTTAGACAATTCATGAATTTCTGCAGTCCTGTTCTGCACGAATGTTTTAAGTAAATTGGGAGGCATGCTTAACCATCCCAGAACAATGGTTGAATCAGTCCAGAACACGACTTTATTTAATTGTGAACGCAATGATAGATTGATTTTAGCGAATAACCTTGCGCCCAAAAGCGCACCACATAACTCGAGACGCGGTATAGTGGTTGGTTTTATTGGAGCAACCTTACCTTTTGAACACAACAGACGCACGGTTACAGCAGATTCACTGTGAACGGTACGTATATAAGCGCAAGCGCCGTAGGCAGTCTGCGACGCATCGGTAAATATATGTAGTTCTATAGCTGTCGGATTATGGCACATGACATGACGCGGAATACTAATACTGTTCAATAACGACAAACTATGCAAGAATTTATTCCACACAGCAGTGACATCACTAGGAACTGGTTCGTCCCAATCTAATTTTAATAACCAACATTTTTGTAACAGTGTTTTCGCGAGCGTAATTACGGGACTAATCAATCCTAGTGGGTCATAAATTTGTGCAGCGTAAGACAAAATAATACGTTTTGTAACCGTGCGTATGTCGCGCTCCAACTGTGTATTGTAAGTTAAAGAATCTGACTGATTGTTCCAACACAAACCTAAAATCTTACTTTGACCCTTATCACCTAGCATCAGCTGTTTGTCGCCGTGCTGCGACTCGTTAGGGTTGGTACGTTCGAAATTAAAACGCCATTTTCTTAAAGTGAAACATGCCGTTTTTAATACTCGGGTTATTTCCTCACAAATACTATTTAACTTGGACACACTATCACATGAGAAAATGAGGTCATCAACATAAAAACTTTCATTAATTTCTCGCGCAACATCAGGCAAATCGCACTCTTTAGCCAATTGCTTAAGGCACCTACAGCTTAAGAAAGGCGCTGATGCCGTTCCATACGTGACTGTGTTTAACCTGTATACCCTAAGCGGCTCAGAGGGGTCATCTCGCCACAAGATCAGCTGTAGATTGCGCTGATCATCATCAACTAACACTTGGCGATACATTTTTTCTATATCTGCACAAGCAACATATTTACCTTCGCGAAATCGTAGCAATATTGAGATCAAATCACCTTGTATAGGACTACCAACCATTTGCAAATCATTAAGTGACAACCCTGAACTAGATTTCATCCCGGCATCGAACACCGTGCGTAACTTAGTAGTGGTTGAATGCTCTCTGAGTACTCCGTGATGCGGTAAAAAATAATATGGTTTACTGTAATTATGTATAAGGCTCATGTGTCCTAAATCAATATATTCGTTTATAAAATCACTATATAATTTTTTAAATTCAGGGTTCCGTTGTAATTTTCTTTCTAATGCATAAAACCTATTTTCGGCTTGTGTACGCGTATCACCTAACAACTCAGGTGATTGCTTGAACGGGACTCGAACGCAGAACCGACCGTCTGACATGCGTTTGGTGTTTTTAACAAAATGTTCCTCACATGCGAGTTCCTCGTCACTAAGTAAACTTTTAGTATTCGGTAATTCTTCGATAAACCAGAAATTGCGTAATAATTTTTCTAATGAAGACAAGTCGTTATCATCATCTAATTGCGTGAAATTACAATGTACATCCCTAATTTTATTTTGTTTTAATAAAATTGGACCGGACAGAACCCAACCTAAATGCGTATTCTGAAGGTAAGGTCCGTTTATTAATTGCATTTTGCCATCCTTGATAAGTTCCCAAAACAAATCAGCCCCTATTAATAAATCAATCGACTGACTATCAAAAAAGTTGGGATCTGCTAGCGTAATATGATTTGGGATATTAAATTGTTTCCTATTTAAAGCGAAGGTAGGTAACTTTGAAGTTATTTGCGGTAATACTAGGCATTGCAAGCGCTTAGCAAAACTGCCGTCAAGTGATTGGATCTCAATATGACACGATTGCGAACACTGTGTTACTGAGCTTCCAACACCACGAATTTGTTTAGTGGACTGTATAATGCGTGTATTTAATTTATCACAAAGTGATTGCGTAATAAAAGAACGCTCGCTCCCATTGTCGAGTAGCGCGCGAACCCTGAAGCGTATCCCCGAATCATTGCGTATTTCTACAATTGCAGTAGATAACAGAACCGGCTGTTCCGAATGCGAGTGTGCGTGATGCGCGTGTGCGTGAATGCTATCCACCTGGAGCGGTTTGGTGTGTGTGTGTGCCGTGCTTTGATTGCTGGTGTAAACAACAGGAATATCAGATGTTTCACTCGTTGCGGTGAGTGTAACTGTGCGCGAATTAACATTATCCTGATTGGTTACATCACAAATCAATGTGTTGTGTTTCTTATCACATTTCCTACAAGCGCCAAATACACACATATTGACAGAGTGACCTGGCCGCAAGCAGTTATTACACAAATTATTATTTTGAATTAAATTTAATTTACTTTTTAAATCAAGGTTTAAAAAATCCTGACATGCATATAAAGGATGCTTTCCATTACATTTAATACAAAGTCTATGATTATGTGTGTTTTTTGACAATTTACTATTATTATTTTTATACGTTGAAATGTTACAATGAACTTTATTGATGTTCTGCGAGTAATTATTATGTTTTTTATTTTCATTTGAGTTATATAATCCTGACCTGGTATGTGATACTATAAGTGTTTCTAGAATATCTGCACGGTTCTTTAAAAATTTAATTAAATCATCTAATTTTATTTTAATTTTAGAATTTTTATCCTGCGAAGGTAAAGTGCAAAGATGTTGTTCCCATTCCCTTTCCGTTACTGAATCTAACCTTGAGACTACAATATACATAATAATAAGTGTATCCCAGGACTCCGTTGGTTCACCTAACAGTTTTAGTGCCCTTAAATTCTTTAATACGGTATCAACTAGTTTGCGCAGTTGTGTTGATGACTCCCTATGTAAGGTTTGCATGGAAAATAAAGATTTTAAATGGTTCCGTACAAGTAACTTAGTGTTATCAAAGCGATTGAGCAATAAATCCCATGCAATCTCATAGTTATTTGCTGAGAATTCAAGTGATTCTATGACAGATTTAGCAATACCCTTAAGCGAGGATTTTAAGTAATGGAATTTTTGAATTGGTGGTATTGAATTACAGTTGTGTACTAATGACATAAATGTATCACGATATTCTAGCCAGTGTTCATACGTACCATCAAAGTCAGGGATAGAAATAGTGGGTAATTTGACATTTGAATTATTAAAGGTTAATTTGCCTTTCTTATCAGAACTCTCATCGGACTGAGATATACATTCTCCTAGTGCCAAAACAATGTAATATTCCCGTTCGAATTCCTCGCGTATTTCGAGCTGTGAAACAATTTCTGACTCAGGAACGATATCCTCGATTTGAGTTTGGATATGATTAAAATCTTTCATTAAAGTTTGTGATCCTGTCATACGCAACTTTATTTCCGTACGCTCATGTTCGGATAAAGTAATGTCTTTAAATGAATTTACGTATTTCTTTAAAATAGTTAATCTACCCTTTACTGACGCTCTTTTTCGTTTGAGATCTTTTAAAATTGATTCACTGTCTACGGGAGCCATTTTGGTGTAAATAAAGGGAAAGTACTCACAGTTTTAACCAGTTCCTCTTGATATTAGCGGCAATAGATAAGCACCCACAACTCTTTCCCAAACTCGAGCTCAAGCAGGCAAGCACACAAGACACACTGGAAATGAGAAATAGCACAGTATCACGCAATTGAAAGATATGCAGGTTGGGATGGATATTTTGGTTGGATCGCCTCACCAAAGCACTGTCACACACCGACTTAGCGAAGCACCTTTGCGTCTCTCGTCGTAACTCTTGACTCCTGATTCCTGGGCTGGGTTTGTAGTCGTCCGGCACCGAAGGTCCATATGATGAGGCATGCAGGATGAGCAGGACGAGGTGGTGCTAATAAAAGTCTTGATTTTGAAATATTTCGTACTTATTTAGGGTTTCATAAGTAAGTTTGGGCAGTTACCCACTAACCCACCATTCTTACCCACTGGTGGGTGGAGGGGTAACTCGAAAATTTTAGTAGTTCCCACCCACCCACCGCGTCAAGGCTGGAATTCTTTATCGATGTATTTTGTCGATAATGAAAAACAATATGTACGATTAAGTGAATTGTTTATTAAATTAAATTTTAATATTATAACAAAAGGAGTTTCTTAACATGTGTATATAACCTTTTCACAAAATATCACATTTGCCACCTTCATAAAACAAAAGTACCTACGATATAATTCTATGTCATCTATCCTTCAAATATCGCTGCATGTGATAACAAATATAATTATTATTATTTCGTATTTTGCACATTGAACATGAGCACGGAAACAGGCCTGCGCCAACCCCCGGCAGCGCCTATGTGCGGATCCTATGAAGCGCCGCTTTTTTAACGAATCTTCATAAAAACCCAATATCTTAGAAGGTGGCAGTGGCGGCGCGGCGCCCCTATTGCCTTGGCGCCTGTGTGCGCCGCGCACTTCGCACATAGGGTATCGCGGCAATATTTTATTATATAAAGGGCATCAGTATGTGAGACAAAAAAATATGCTAACAAATCGTCAATTTGGAACTGCACAAGAAAACAGAAAATCAAATGGAAAGGGTTACAGGGAATCCGAAATCAGAATGAACTATTAAGAAATCGTCCGCGTGTATTTCGATTGCCGCACACATAGTGTTATACTATAGCTTAAAGCCTTCCTCGACGGATAGCTATCCAACACAAAATATTTTTTCAATTGAAACCAGTAGTTCTTAATATTAGCGCCTTAAGACAAACAAACGAACAAACTCCCAGCTTTAATATTATGTGAAAAGTTTATATGTTAAGAACCCGTTTTGTTCGTCCACGTTGGTTTCCTGTTTATAATATTAAAATTTAATTTAATAAACAATTCACTTAATCGTACATATTGTTTTTCATTATCGACAAAATACATCGATAAAGAATTCCAGCCTTGACGCGGTGGGTGGGTGGGAACTACTAAAATTTTCGAGTTACCCCTCCACCCACCAGTGGGTTAGAATGGTGGGTTAGTGGGTAACTGCCCGTAAGTTTTACATTTGTTTGTTCGATGCGTGTACAAAAGATGTCTGACAGTCTTGTGAAAAATTTGCGAATGAATCAAATTTGATATGACGCGACGCGTGATTGGCCCGCCGACTCCCGCCATCCGCTCCGCGCCGCCTCCAGCCAATAGGGGCGCGCGTCGTTCGCGCCGTAAGCTTCATCCAATCAGAGCGGATGACGCCACCGGCGCCCATAGACAAAATTAGTGTTGCCACAACAGACTGTAAATGACAATTATAATATTTTCATAGATATAGTTCATAAAATACTTAATGATTGTGTACCTATTGTAAACATAAAACTTAGAAATAAGAAAACAAAAACATGGCTGACTAAGGGCATAAAAACATCTTGTAGACATAAAAGATTATTTAAAATATTAATAGGCCAAACTAAAAATCCTATTCTAGAAAACTATTATAGACAATACACGAAATCTCTCAAGAATGTAGTTAAAATATCAAAAAAAATGTGCTATATCAAAAAAATAAAAAATTCATCAAACATTAGTAAAGCAATGTGGTCAATTATAAAAGAAAAAACAAATAAATTACCCCCCTGCAAAGTAAAAAATATAACATTACAAGTTAGAGTTAAAGACCACAATCTGGAATTAAATTTAAATAAAACTAAACTAATGATCTTTAAACCCTACCAAAAGGCACATTTAAATATAAATTTTTCTATCTGTAATATTAAACTGGAGTGTGTTAAAAATTGTTGTTTGCTAGGAATTAAAATAGACAGTAGCTTGAATTGGAAAAGCCATATAGAATATGTATTAAATAAACTGTCCAGATTTATATATGCACTAAATGAGCTTAAGAGATGCACAAATACTAATACTGCAAAAATCGCATACAATGCGTACGCACATGCATGGTTGCGTTATGGCATTCCCTTGTGGGGAAACTGTACTGACATACAAAGACTTTTTGTAGCTCAGAAGAAATGCATACGGATATTGGCTAATATTAGCCCTAGGGAAAGCTGTAGGCCTTATTTCATCAAATATAAAATACTCACAGTAACTTCATTATACATATTAGAGTCATGTAAACTTGTAAAAAAACACATAGATATGTTCCGAAAAATAGATGATACAAATATTAATATACACATGCAACTTAGGAAAAGAAATAAATTGGTCTTACCTAAAACTACATTATCATTGTACAGTTCTGGGCCATACTCCATGGCAGTAAAATTATACAATACTTTGCCAGAAAGCATAAGGAACATTGAGAACTATAAAAAGTTTATATGTGCACTAAATACATATTTAATTAATAAATGTTATTATAGAATAAATGAATATTATGTACAGTTGAAGTGAAACAAAATATTTAGTATTTAATAGTAGCAATAGTGTAAGTTTTTATAAGTAATTTATATAGTATAGATATAGAAATGTAATGCAACATAAAAATTTAGAATAATAGATATAATATATGAGGATAGTTGGTGTTTAACAAATAAAAGTTTATTCAGTTATAATTCTAATAATGTAGCTTTATATAAGATTAAAATTTATATAGTATTCCTCTTTATAATATTACTATAGAAAATTATGTATAGCTATATTTCATAGTATAGATAAACATAATATAAATGTATAAAATAATATAAAAATGTTTCATGTAACATATTATAATAATTGCTATGCCCTTACAGGGTGCATGTGTTACTGTTTTTCTTATGTAAAATGTGTAACGGTGTGAATGCAATAAATAAATAAATAAATAAATAAATGATTCAACTTTTATTTGAATAAACAATAATGCTTGGTAGGTAGGTGTCTTTGAATAAGTAAAAAAAAACACAGTTAAATATCAGTGAGGTTATTTACATTGGGAAAGGCTCCATGTTAACACCGCAACATATACAAGTTGTATTTTTTTTTTTAAAATTCCGTATTCCCTATAAATTTCATTCGGTCACGAATATCACAAATTTCCATTTACAAATATAACTACCAACTATCACTATGTATTATTTAGTCTTAACTCTTCCAATTTAAAGTCTGTACCTACTTCCTTATTAAACAAGCCCCAGATGGCGTGTTGATAGGTGTAATTAGAAACAAGAGTTTTGCTAAATTACCACTACGTGACATTAATTTAACCCATCAAGTTTGCAGTACCCCAAACGACCTTACGCATTACAATATACGTAAAGCGTATAAAATATTAAAATGGCCGGCCGCGGGCTCCGGTCACGCGCGGGGTAGGGTTAACATTCAAACAGTTTTCGCTTCTCGCGTAATTTATTCAAGTAAATTTCGGCTGCGACGATGCCTCTTGCGGGTCACGTATTGCTGTCGGGTGACGCTCTGTGGTTATTTTCGCACGTTAAATTTGATGAAAAATCGTGCTGTCTTACGCTTAGACTTTTAGGGTTAGAATTTGGCATTCTGATGATGTGTTTAGAAGCTAGGGTTTTTTATGTGGTAATTATATTCAATTATTTGTGGCCTGATATCGTATGTACACAAAAATATTTCGATCCCGTTTTATTCAATATAACAAGCAAAAGATAATTTCAGATTCACAAAAATATAAAAATTTTAATTTTTTGAAATATTTTCAGTACGCAAACGCGATTGGTAACATGCTTTACATTAAATGTCAAAATTGTAACAGATCTAGAGAAATAAATATTTATATACATAAGGTTTTGATGCCTGCCTGGTAATAGACTGGTGTCTAGACAATAAGTAATTGTTTTCTAAATTTGGGATTTTAAGCTAAAACATGATTCCATCATGATGGTTTTGATATACTTTTACTTAAACAAAAAAAACTCGCCATTCAAGATTAATAGTCGAGATAATAAAAGACGTTCATACTGTTTTAAATACCGATAAATCAACCAGTCTCCTGGACGTATGACACACTCGACTTAACCTAAGACAATAATAAATCTAGCAGGCTCCCGTCATTTTATCAAAGACATTGATGGATGATCCGAGTCCTCCATGTCTCATTCATTTATTACCCGCGTTAAAACTCCTCTGTTTCGGGAATTCATTTGTTACCATCCAGAGGAATTAAGTTGTGCGAATTAAGTTAGCTCATGATCGGAATGAGGGATGAATAAGGATGAGAAATGAATGTAGGCTGAGTTCAGAAAAATGGTTGAGTGAACACAAAATGGTTATCATTTAAATTTAGTTCTAATATTTAAAGGATTGTATAAAAAACGATTACAATGAATTCATAAAAATAACAAGAAAAATTTTAGCCAACAGAACCTGGTTTGCGAAAACATAATATTATAGAAATAAGCAACAAAAATAACACCAAAAATGCTAAACAAATAGATTGTTTGATCGATCACCCATGTATTACGAGTATTCTACGATAAATTCGCTTAACATTCCAAAGTCTCCCTTAAATCATAACAGAAACCCAGCGACTATGATCACTAAACGGGGCGGGGGCAAGCAAAAATCACATTTTCAGTTCTCTTAGGTGAAAATGCGTTATCTCAAAAACAAAAAAAACGCGTCATTTAGTAAAAAGGTTTTTATTTTTTTATTTCACAACTTCCGCGCGCGACTTCTTTCGCGTGGATTTTAGATTTTCCCGTGGGAGCATTTGATCGGGATTAAAAGTTCTACCACCTAAGTCAGCTCATACCCTACCCGGAATATCAAATTGCACCAAAATCCGTTCAGTAGTTTCTATAACTACTGAACGGATTTTGGTTGGACAAACATCCAAAAAAAAACAACTTTCACATTTATCTTCCTATCTTATTAATATTATTATAAACATACTTATTTTTTTGAGATACCGCTTTTTTCTTCACACGTTATAATTGCGTCTTCACACGTCACCAAACGTCAACCAGTAACAGGGAGAGGCGTAGACAAAACATTCGCGTCTTATGTGTCAAGGTTGTAAGTTGTATAATTATTTACACCACAATTATATTTTATACACAATGGATAGAACATTATTCGCTGTTTCATCTGTCGTAACAAGTAAGGGTTAAAGCCGCAATATTTAAAAAAAAATATTCAGTCGAACAATTTGTATTAATATCCTCAGTCGAATGTAAAGTATGCAGATTCAGTAACAAATATTATACCGGTAATATTTTGTTTAAAAAAATGCGTTACGGAAAAAATATAGTTTTGTTTTCACTTTTCGCGGTGAATTTGGTTGATCAACCTTCTCCCGAGGTGGTGATCGAACAAGGGAGTTTGAGCGGTAAAATCAGCGCAGATGGGTCGTTTTTCGAATATTTGGGAATACCTTACGCGACGACTAATAGTGCTACAAGGTTCAAAGTGAGTATTGTTGTCATGTCATTATCTATCTATCTCATGTTTGACTGCTTAATAATCAGATTCAGATTCAGATACTTTATTGCATGCTACATTGTTGTACACATAGTTATTTTACAGGTAGGTACATAAGATGGTGAATACAATTACAGTGTAGCGCCCTGTAAGGGCATAACAATATCGAAGGGCTATAAGTAAATAATAGCAAGATTATTAAAGTTGTTGCTACACAAACACAAATATCACAACACAGTTAAAACAGTTAAAAAGCAGAATTAAATATTTCATATTCAACAAATTACAAAATTGTCACATTAAAGGCACTGAAACATTTTTCATACCATTTTATCATCAAAATATTCTTTAATGTCATAATAACTTTTTTCTATCAGAAAATTACGTAGTTGTTTTAAAAACATTGGTATTGTTTCGGATTCTTTTATTTTATTAGGTAAATGATTATATATTTTAATTAACATTGAATGAGGACCGGATGTGAATAATTTCAATTTTGAAAATGGTATTGTAAGTGTATTTACACCTCGGTTATTTCTCTTAATGCTAGTGATTTTTATTGGAGAGTATATATAATAATATTTTTTGACAATTTTACAAGATTCATAAATGTATATGCATGTTAGGGTCAATATACAGTTCTTTTTAAAATAAGGTCTACAGGACTCCAATTGGTTTATGTTATTTAGTATTCGCACGCATTTTTTTTGTAATACAAATATATCCTGAATATCAGTACAGTTACCCCACATGACTATACCGTACGTCAGTCTCGAATGAGCGTACGCATAATGAGCTGAAAGAGCAGTTTCAAAGTTTGTTACTTTTTTTAAATTTAAGAGGGCATAAATGAAAGACGATAGTTTTCTAGAAAGTTTTTGTATATGTGGTTTCCAGTTTAGGTGCGTATCAATTTCAATGCCTAATAGGGTGGCTGAGTTTACGTGTTCTAAAGGTACATTATTATATTTGTAGTTAATTTGTAGTGGTCCTTTTTGGTATGGTTTGAATTGTATGAGTTTAGTTTTCTTTAAATTAAGGGTTAAATTATGACACTCAAGGTATTTAATAATTTTGTCTAAAACTGGGTTAAGTTTGTTTTCTAGATCATTTGAGTCTGAACAAGGTAACATTATTGAGATATCGTCGGCAAATAGGATGCAATTATCGATTTGAGTTGTAGTGATACTATTAATGTAGATTAAGAATAGAATGCATCCAAGGACGCTTCCTTGTGGTATTGATCCTTTAATGGGAACTTGATCTGATCTCGTAGTTTGGATTATTCCGGTTTCGAAGTTGGTATTTTCTATTTCAGTGAATTGTGTGCGGTTTTCAAGATAAGATTTAAACCAATCTAGTGAATTTCCTCTTATTCCTGATTCAAATAATTTTTGTAGTAGGATATCGTACCTTACCCTATCATAAGCTTTGCTCATATCAAGAAGGAGGCCCACAGCGTACTGTTTTGTATTTAATGTGTCAAGAATTCTTTGTATGAACCTTTTTTTTTTTTTTTTTTTTTTTTTTCGCAGGAGAACGCTTTTACGCGCCATAGCTACAGGTCAGCTAAACCTGCAGCCGTGTGTGGGGCTCAGAACTTTATGTCCCACTACCCACTAAACTCCTGCGGTTTCCTTCGTACCCGAGCAGGGAGAGACCGGCACCCGCCTTGTAAGGCGATTGACCGGTTCATCCCCGGGTACTGCCTGATCTTCTTAGACCAGGCCACGTTGCGTCTAGGGTGGATCACCCAGGAAACAAGGTGATCCACAGACATGGCTCGGGCAACCTATGCAGCGCACGCGGGAGCTACTCCGCGCGCAGGCTGCCCAATATCGAGCTAAAGAGGGCGTAAATGAGCACGCCCTCTTCGGCCCGGCCGTCTACGCCTGAGAGGGGCGGATAGAGGATCAGCCTCCCGTTCCCTCTCCCGTGCCTCCTTTTGCGAGATAACGTCCTCGCAAAAGGAGGCGGCCGCCTCCCATAACCTCCGGTTAGCAACCATGGCCCTCACCATGATTTCCAACGAGAGGTCATGCCTCACGCCTAGCGCCACACGTAGTGTGCGGCGTTCGTATCGCCAGGCCGGGCACATTAGCAGGGTGTGCTCGGCCGTGTCGTCAGAGTCGTCGCAATGGTGACACTGCGGCGTCTCCTCCCGACGGGCGACACGGTGCAGGTAGTGCCCAAAGCACCCGTGTCCGGTCAATACCTGCACCAGGCGGTAGGTGAGGCTGCCGTGCCGGCGCTCCACCCATTCCCTCAATACCGGACGAATTGCTTCAATCGTCCGGTGGCCGGCACTTGGAGCCTGAAGAGCCTCCATCCATTTGGTCAGGGCCTCTTCCCTAGCCTGAATTCGACCCAGCGCCACCTCCTCCAAACTAGGCCGCTCTCCCCGCAGTCTGGCCGCAACCCGAATTTGATGCACCTGGGCCAGAACCAGAGCATCGAGCTCCCATGGGGGCGTGCCAGCTAGAACGCAGGCAGCCCCATGACTGACAGTGCGGTACGCCCGCACGGCGCGGGTCGCGATGACCCTCTGCGGTTGTCGCAGGAGGGCTCGCAAGCGAGGAGAGAGGCTCTCCGCCCATACAGGGGCTCCATAGAGTGCCATCGATCTCACTACCATATGGTAGATCTTTGTATGAACCTGTAAACTGCTAAAGTGGTCGATCGGTTTTTCCGGAAACCATACTGATTATCATTTAATATTTTGTATTTTTCTAAAAAAGGGTAAATTCTTCTGGCCATTTATCATAGAAATAGTTTTTGTGCTTAATGTTCATTGGTTTTAATACTCATTAAAAATGCATACTCATGTTTTGGATAATAATATTATATCAATGTAATATTTTTGATAAAGTCCTTTGCCATGCAGTGAGACATTACATTTACAATGAAAGTAAAATATTTATTTAATCTTTATTTTAATTTTAAAGTTACTAGTGATTTTAATTAAGTAAGTAATATTATTATGTAGAAATATTTCCATTATAACGTGAAGTGATTGACATAACGTGAGTAAGGTTGCCAGAGCTCAGTTGGGGAGGGTATGGGGTTAAGGCCGGCAACACATCAGCGATACCCCAAGTGTCGCGGATGTCCATGGGCGGCGGTGATTGCTTACCATCAGGCGACCCGCTAGCTCGTGTGCCGCCTCTGATATAAAAAAAGACATGGGAATAAAAAACACAAAGTGGTCTCACTGTTCTTAAATATTTGAAACACATTTATTTAGTGTCACTAATAAAAAAAAGGGACTCCGCGTCATCCACATAACAAGTGCTATACCTAAAAGCAAGCCCAGCTGCATGTTAATACGCACCTACACGCAAACACTCTCTCAATAGCAAACCCGTCACCATGGCGACCTGCCTTTACGCTATCTATCGTTTGATGACAGTTCCATTTCTCGTCTATCATAACTTGAAATAATGCCATCGTGAGTTGTTAAACGGTATAAAAATAAATCAACACTACAAAAAAATTGCATAAGTTGCCTTAGCCAGGCCGCACACCAGGCATACAATTGTTTCTCTACAACTGTCGCGCCACATTTGAAATGCGACACATATATCGCCCCCATATATTCCTACGTGAGTACGCACACCGAGGACACATTTGTAGCGGGCGTACTTTGTGGCGACGGTGTGCGTGCTCACGTAGGAATATATGGGGGCGATAAATGTGTCGTATTTCAAATGTGGCGCGACAGTTGTGGAGAAGCAATTGTAGGCCTGGTGTGCGGCCTGTCTAAGGTAAGCTAGTACCTACACAGTTCATTATTCTCTGTCCTTTTTAAAACGTCACTACACGTGACAATGACGTGACACCAATTTCTGCTGCATGTGTGTGTAACAAAAATGTGACACACATCTCAATACTGCGGTGCCAAGTCCATACTTTTTTTACTAGTACGCATTTAGTAAAATAATTGGATGAAACCACTCACTGGCATTTCTTTTCTTATTCTTATGATTTTATTGTTTTGAATAATGTTTGACATAATTTCTTGGTACTTAATTTGTTTTCGCTTTCTTCATAGGCCCCCTTGCCTCCTCCAAAATGGAATGGAGTATACCGAGCAGTAGATGAGATGCATTCATGTCTACAATACTCTGAGCATCTCGGAGTAATAGGCTCTGAAGACTGTTTGAAAGCCAATGTTCATGTACCTGTTATGGCCAAGAAACCTTTACCAGTCATGGTATATATTCACGGCGGCGCTTTCGTCTCGAGCAGTGGAGGAAAAATGTTTTACGGTCCGGAATTTCTTTTGAAACATGATGTCATCGTTGTCACCTTTAATTATAGGCTTGGTCCTCTCGGATTTCTTTGCCTCGGTATAGAAGAAGCACCAGGTAATGCTGCATTGAAAGACCAGATAGCAGCATTGAGATGGGTGAAAAAGAATATTGCAGCATTTGGAGGGGACCCTGATAACGTCACATTATTTGGAGAAAGCGCTGGGGGAGCCTGTGTTGCTATGTTGTTAGCTAGTGAAGTGACGACTGGGTTATTTCATAGAGCGATTGTTCAGAGCGGGTCAGTGACATCCAACTGGGCAATAAACCGAAAACCACTCTGGATAGCCAGTCTACTAGCAAAGGCTTTAGGTCACAATACTGAAGATCCTCATGAAATATATAAAGTTTTAGCAAAACTTTCTTATAAAGAACTCATGTCATTAAAAGCGAATAAGCCGCTAGGAATGTATTTCGATACCTTACTTCTATATATGCCATGTGTTGAAAAGCCTATACCCGGCGTTGAAGCTGCATTGACTGATATACCATATAATCTACTTAAGAAGAAACCTAAAAACATTCCAGTTATATACGGATCAAATAGTAGAGAAGGATTGTTTCTGACAAACGGAGAAAATTTCATGGTCCCAGCCGCTAAGGAAAGAAACAAAGGACACTTATTCACATCTGACTTAGACTTTGACTCCGAATCAGAAGCAATAGTTACCGCAAAACAAGTTAAAGAGTTTTATTTCGGTAATAAGACAATAAACAAAAAGACAAATTTGCAACTAGAAAAATTATACACTGAGCTTTATTTTGAAATCCCTGCAATTATAGATACTGATGTTATATTGGAAAATTCTAACGCCACTGTTTTCAATTATTATTTTAATTATTCTGGAAATAGGTATTACCTCAAAGATAAAAATAGTTCTCGTCATGAAGCCGGTGCTTGCCACGGAGATGATGTTTTCTATTTATTTGATGCGAGATTAATACCGTTTAGATTGAATGAAAAAGATGGTCGGATAGTGAAATGGATGACTCGTATGTGGACCAATTTTGCTAAATATGGGTTAGTATGATTAAACAAATTATTGGCTGTTTCTGTCCATTGTTCCGATATACATACGTAGATCGTTATTCGAAAGCTATTCTTATGTTGTTTTCCTGCCTATACAATATATACTTGTCATTAAAGGTATTATAATTTTTTTAAAATAAAATACCTACATGTTAGACAAAACAATTCTAACTTTCAAATATGTACATATTATTATGTATAAGAAAATTATTGTTTCTATCGTTTGGTATAAAAATTAATATAATGCTTTGTGTGAAAGGCCGTTGAAAGTACAATAGATGAAAAGAGATTTCCTAAAGTTTTTTGCATAATTACTTATGTTTTTATTTTTATATTTTTTAGGCATCCCACTCCAAGTTTCACCAAAGACATTCCAGTGAATTGGACAGCAAGTTCAAAGACCAATCACAAGTTCTTGTACATTGAAGAAGAGTTGAGAATGGGTCCCTTACCCCACCCTGATTCCTATAATTTATGGAAAGGCATTTACAACAAACATAGAAGACAGGATATTAATTATTATTCACCTAATTAAATTATTTAAGTTGGTTGGTAAGAAGTGGTGTTAAGTCATTTGTCTTGAGTTAAAATCTCTCTAGCAAATTATCGATATGCAGTTTATATTATGTATAATGGCTACCTATCTCGAATTTAAAGATAATTCAAGCAATCCTGAAACAACAACTTTATTTTTACTTTGGTGCAATTCAATGTCTAATACCTTTTATATCCAAAAGACCGTACGTGAATATAATGAACCTAATGAGTAAAAGTGTTGATGAAAATTTAGTAAATGACTGCAAACAGGGTAGGAGAAGAACATTCTCAACCGCGCCCGAGCAGACGACGCCCCGCATCACCAGTCCACTTGCGAACACGGTTGTTGTAACGTAGCCGAAACGTTAAGCAGTAAGTAGTGTATATGTAGTGTACTATATAATTAAAATCGCATTTAGTCCCGTTAACAGAGACGGGCCCGTTGGTCGAGTGGTCAGAGACCCTGGCTACAAAACCAAGGGTCGTTGGTTTGAATCCCGCTAGGGGCAAATGTTTGTGTGATGAACATCGGCATTTGTTCTCGAGTCATGGATGTTTATAAAAGTATTTAAGTATTTCTATCCGTTCCCTAGCATCCATAGTACAAGCTTTGAGCTTAGTTTGGGGCTAGGCAATAAGTGTGTCAGTCCAAGGCATTTATTCATTTATTTAACAAATATCATTAGCATTACACTAATGAGTAAAGTTAATGAATTAAAAACGCTCAACATCCCCTGACGGGAGCAAAACATTTAATTCGGGTACAATTTGAGAAACCAAAGCAGGCAGTGGCGGTCATTATTTCAATTTTACGAGGTGTTAACGCGCACCACTTGTGTAAACTTGCGCGTTTCGGACATTGTGTTTTAAACCGGGGCAATAGGGTTTACGCAACATAATAGCACAAAAACGAGGGGTATTTTATATATTCTTTGTTAATTTATTACCAGACACACTTTTAATTTACTTAACGACAAATTATTCCTTTAGTAAGATGTTTTTTTTTATCAAAAAAAGCAGTTTGAAGTGTTTCTTTTAACTACTGGTAAACTAATGATGTTCTATTTTTTAAAATAATTTAGTCATTTGTGACTTTAGATTTTTTATGGTACAAACACCAGAATGTATCTTGACAGACGGAGTCGCAGGCGGCTGCTAGTACTCATTTGCTCCGCAATCTATTCAAGCAAGGTAGGTTAAGTGAAAAAAATATAATAATTAAGTGTTTGAATCGTAATCCTAAGCCAAATTATAATGTAAAAAAGAAGTTTCTATAAGTTGAAAACAGGTTGAATAGATCAATAATTTGAATTAATTTTTTACAAAAATCCAATCTTTCAGTTCCCTTGTGGTAACTTGACCAGTTTTAAACAATACCTTTCCTAAAAAAATATAAATCTTCCAAAACATTTCTTACGATATCTCAGGACAAGAAGAAAACATTACTTGAACCAGAAACAAAACAAAGTTCAAAATGTCACTCAACGCCACTTTAAGACAACAACGCCACAAACCCAAACCAACAAGCAGTCTAAAACACCCCAACAATCAAAGAAAAAAATATTAAAACCTTCCCCGGCAAAAATGTGCCTCAAAACATCGGTTCGGAGGTGTAACCGCCAAGTCGGTAGGCCTCGAAAAATTATTACGTTATCATATAAATAAGGATTTAGAGGAGCATCAAAATAAATTCCCAAAGGATGCCAGCGGAGCTCACAGTATTATTTTACGTGCAATTTGTTTGTTTTTATTGCGTTTGCAAGCTCCGGGATCCGGCATTAATATTAAAGTGGTCGGGTGTGACGGTGTGGGATTCAATTTTTTAGGCTTGCGGTAAGTTTCACCGGCAGTACATCGTCTTGGAAGCGATCGATGGCCTTCCTTTGTTCTGTTTTGGGCTATATTTTAATGTAAGTAATGTCTGTTTTAGCTTTAATAGTCAAATCTATTTCTGTATCATGATAAAATGAAGATCCTTATAGAATTAGCTCTTGAAACGCTTAAGACACTACAAGTTTTTTAGAGTTTTCCGAAGATGGTTAATTTAATAAGAATTAGGTATTTACAATTCTAGTTCAAAGTAAAATAAGAAGTAGTAAAATACGAAAACCACAAGGACTGGAGGCAATAAAAACACCCTTTAGTCTTTTCTATTTTTACTTGCCTGCCCACTCAATCATCATCGATAAATCGGGTTTACCTTGGAAAGTTATTATTAGAACTCGATAGCTCTTACAAACACGATATCGAAAATATTTTTCTCGATCTTGCAAGATCGAATGTCAAAATTTATGTTAAACAACGAATACTTCACGCCAAAGCACCAGAAGGGGTTTTTACCAGGAGTTTCTGGTTGCTTAGAACATAACACATTGTTGGCGGAAAGTTTAAAGGATGCCAGGAAACACGAAAGACAAATAGCGGTGTGCTGGATTGACCTAGAGAATGCATTTGGCTCAGTTCAGCACGAGCTGATGTTTTTCGCGTTAGAATGGTATAACTTCCCCCCTTTGGTTTTAGATTTGATTAAGTCATATTATTCTAATTTATCTTTTGTAATTAGCTGTAAAGACGGTTACACAAAACCTTTAAATTATAATATTGGTCTATTTCAGGGATGCTGTTTATCTCCTATAGTATTTAATGTAGTTATAAATATTTTAATTGACACTTTGATTTTACAGGAGAAGAAATGGGGTTATCGGTTTAAAATCAATAATCAGTACACAGAATCAATCCTAGCCTTTGCTGACGATCTCGCAATCTTGACACGAAACCCGAAGCAGTGTCAAGTGTTATTGAAAAAGGTGGATGAGTTCTGTGCTTGGACTGACGGCATGAAGGTGAAACCAAGTAAATGCTATTGCTTATGTCTGGGTAGACGAGATACGAAATTTACATCTTATGACCCTGGACTCACGATTGGCGGTCAGAATGTTGCCACAATTTCTGAAGCGCTCCCGTTCAAATTTCTAGGCAGAAAGATAGACTATAGAGGCCGCACACCATCTTTGGAGGGTATTGTTGAGGATTTCATTGATTCCATTAGTAGGGTTGAGAACCAACCCATAGGGAACATTAAGAAGCTATGGATCTACAACAACTACCTGTCATCGCGCTTGTCTTGGCCTTTCCTCGTGTACGACTTCGGAAAAACCCTTTTGTCGCGACTAGATGCCGTTGTTGTGAAATCGTTGAAGTCTTGGACTGGATTAGCTCACTCGGCAGACCCCTCTACACTATTTAGGGGCAAAAATAGTTTTGGGATGAACCTAAACAAGCCATCGGAGCTATACAAACATCTTAGAGTCACCAAGATGCACATTCTGGGTAAATCGAAAGACAACGCAGTGGCAACACTCCCAAAAGATAAGAATATGAGTGAGTTAGAGTCTAGGCTACGGTTCCATAAGCAGTTTATGGTGGGAGCACAAACAAACAGGGTAGGATTGGGATGTCGAGGAAGAGAGGATGACCGGAACATCATTAAGTCTTTTCTGCGAATGGATGAAGATAACGAGTATAGAGTACATGCGCTTAATCTCGAAATGCAAAACGAGTGGGTGTCCCTTGGTGAGTTTTGTATCCCTTTAGCATTGAAGTGGCGGTCGATACTGTACGATTGGTCTCCAGCGCTGCTTAAATTCTATCTGAATGCCTTTCAGTTGACCCTACCCGATCAGAGCAACCTTGTAAGGTGGGGAATGGCGGTGGACAAAACCTGTTTGCTCTGTGGTGAGGCCGTAGGTACCGCAAGGCATTTGTTGGTGGGATGCAGAGTACTCCTAGACAGAGGTCACTACTCTCGCCGCCATGACGGAGTGTTGCAGATCATACGTGAAGCGGTGAGCCTTTCAATAGCAAGAGCAGCAAAAGGTTTGACGACGAATACAAGGAACATCAACTTCGTCAAGGAAGGATCTACCAAGAAGTCCAAAGTCAAACCTTACTCCATCGTTAGTGTAGCTCCAGATTGGAAGATCATGATGGACACGTATGAAAAGCACTACAGTATTCCAGAGGACATTGCGTTATCGTCGTCTAGACCAGACCTTTTCATTTATTCTAGAAAACTTAAGCGCGTACTGTTGGTAGAACTTACTGTTCCATGGGAGACAAACATTCCCAAAGATCACGCGTTTAAAACAAATAAGTATTATGACCTAACCAACGAAATGACTAAAAATGGTTATATAGCACGGTTGTATGCTGTGGAAGTGGGTGCGAGAGGTATACCAGCGAAATCTCTCTACAACCTACTGAAGGACTTAGGATTACCAAGATCTAATATTAGCTCGTTACTGGAAAGAGCAACTAAAGCCGCTTTACTCGGCTCATACCAAATATGGTTGGGAAGGGAGAGGAATGTCATCGGTGGAGGTGATCGTTAGTATACTATAAAGGGGCCCCTTAAACCTACACGCTGGGTCGCAAGTCCCAGGCGCCGACTGACATTCCTCTCTGTTCCACGCGATGGACCCGGCACCCGCACGGAGAATCCATGGATAGCTAAGAAGTTCGTCTCATAACATTTGACAGCCCGGAGAGACGGGATGACTCTGGAAAGACAGATGACGCTGGAAAGACAGATGGCAGTTGGGAAGACAACTGACTACTGGAAAGACAGTCGAGGGTCATGGCCTAGCAAGCCGAACCCGGGAATTTACTCGCTAAAAGTCCAAACAAGAAAAATACCCCTGGGACAGTCCGAGAGGGGGGGCGGAAGAACTGTCCACCGGAGGATTTAGTTGACAACCATGGCGAGAATACGGACTTGAATTGCCCTGTGTGCGGGAAAATCTACAAGAGACGAGCCTGGTACCTCAAGCATTTGAAAACGCATGATGGTGTTGAAGAACGACGGTCGTCGGTAAGTATAAACTCTTCAGCTTCCACTACGGATAGAGTTGACCCTCACATATCTCATGGTGGGCCTTCATGGGTTAGTTACCAGGAGCCCATAAACATCCGGGCACGTCTTAGCATCCCCAGTTTAAATACATCTACTTGGAAATACCATAGTGACAACTTGGCAGTGCTGTTAGAATATCCAGGTACCAACGCGGATTTAAATACCCAAGTTGAAACGATGCAGGATAAGATACACTCATACTTTAGTGAGCATTATCCACCGCCTAATAGGCATGCTCACAAACAAAGAGAAAATATGTTTAAGGCAAAAATGCGGAGGAAGAAAAGAGAATTGGTCAAGCAACTTCGTGTAGCGAAGTCCATGGGAGATAACCACCTCAGTCACCAATTATCAAGAGCACTCAGATCTATCTTGAAATTGATTCAAGGAGTCTCTTTGCAAATGACTAGAAATCAGGCGAACCTTATGAGAGCTAGGCATGAAGTTGACTTCGATAAAAACCCATTCTTGTACTCCAAAAGTATTTTTAAACAACCGCCCGGAAGATTGCAACTGACAGATGAACAAATATATGACCATTTTAGGCGCACATATGAAGTGCCGAAGCAACTGAAGATTTACAATGACCCGAGCTCTAAGAGACCTTGCAATCCTGTATCGGAGTTTCAGGGTACGGCTCCTACCCTAGAAGAACTAACGCGGCAGATAAAAAGGAAAGCATCAAGTTCATCTCCGGGGCCCGATGGTATTCCGTACATTGTATATAAAAAGTGCCCATCAGTGTGTAGACATCTTTTAAATATATTTGTTAAGATTTGGTCGAAAAAGCAGATTCCGGAAGTATTTGGTAAAGCTGTTTTCGTGCTCATTCCTAAAAAGGAGACAGTCACTGATCCAAAAGATGCTAGGCCGATAGCTCTTACAAACACGATATCGAAAATATTTTTCTCGATCTTGCAAGATCGAATGTCAAAATTTATGTTAAACAACGAATACTTCACGCCAAAGCACCAGAAGGGGTTTTTACCAGGAGTTTCTGGTTGCTTAGAACATAACACATTGTTGGCGGAAAGTTTAAAGGATGCCAGGAAACACGAAAGACAAATAGCGGTGTGCTGGATTGACCTAGAGAATGCATTTGGCTCAGTTCAGCACGAGCTGATGTTTTTCGCGTTAGAATGGTATAACTTCCCCCCTTTGGTTTTAGATTTGATTAAGTCATATTATTCTAATTTATCTTTTGTAATTAGCTGTAAAGACGGTTACACAAAACCTTTAAATTATAATATTGGTCTATTTCAGGGATGCTGTTTATCTCCTATAGTATTTAATGTAGTTATAAATATTTTAATTGACACTTTGATTTTACAGGAGAAGAAATGGGGTTATCGGTTTAAAATCAATAATCAGTACACAGAATCAATCCTAGCCTTTGCTGACGATCTCGCAATCTTGACACGAAACCCGAAGCAGTGTCAAGTGTTATTGAAAAAGGTGGATGAGTTCTGTGCTTGGACTGACGGCATGAAGGTGAAACCAAGTAAATGCTATTGCTTATGTCTGGGTAGACGAGATACGAAATTTACATCTTATGACCCTGGACTCACGATTGGCGGTCAGAATGTTGCCACAATTTCTGAAGCGCTCCCGTTCAAATTTCTAGGCAGAAAGATAGACTATAGAGGCCGCACACCATCTTTGGAGGGTATTGTTGAGGATTTCATTGATTCCATTAGTAGGGTTGAGAACCAACCCATAGGGAACATTAAGAAGCTATGGATCTACAACAACTACCTGTCATCGCGCTTGTCTTGGCCTTTCCTCGTGTACGACTTCGGAAAAACCCTTTTGTCGCGACTAGATGCCGTTGTTGTGAAATCGTTGAAGTCTTGGACTGGATTAGCTCACTCGGCAGACCCCTCTACACTATTTAGGGGCAAAAATAGTTTTGGGATGAACCTAAACAAGCCATCGGAGCTATACAAACATCTTAGAGTCACCAAGATGCACATTCTGGGTAAATCGAAAGACAACGCAGTGGCAACACTCCCAAAAGATAAGAATATGAGTGAGTTAGAGTCTAGGCTACGGTTCCATAAGCAGTTTATGGTGGGAGCACAAACAAACAGGGTAGGATTGGGATGTCGAGGAAGAGAGGATGACCGGAACATCATTAAGTCTTTTCTGCGAATGGATGAAGATAACGAGTATAGAGTACATGCGCTTAATCTCGAAATGCAAAACGAGTGGGTGTCCCTTGGTGAGTTTTGTATCCCTTTAGCATTGAAGTGGCGGTCGATACTGTACGATTGGTCTCCAGCGCTGCTTAAATTCTATCTGAATGCCTTTCAGTTGACCCTACCCGATCAGAGCAACCTTGTAAGGTGGGGAATGGCGGTGGACAAAACCTGTTTGCTCTGTGGTGAGGCCGTAGGTACCGCAAGGCATTTGTTGGTGGGATGCAGAGTACTCCTAGACAGAGGTCACTACTCTCGCCGCCATGACGGAGTGTTGCAGATCATACGTGAAGCGGTGAGCCTTTCAATAGCAAGAGCAGCAAAAGGTTTGACGACGAATACAAGGAACATCAACTTCGTCAAGGAAGGATCTACCAAGAAGTCCAAAGTCAAACCTTACTCCATCGTTAGTGTAGCTCCAGATTGGAAGATCATGATGGACACGTATGAAAAGCACTACAGTATTCCAGAGGACATTGCGTTATCGTCGTCTAGACCAGACCTTTTCATTTATTCTAGAAAACTTAAGCGCGTACTGTTGGTAGAACTTACTGTTCCATGGGAGACAAACATTCCCAAAGATCACGCGTTTAAAACAAATAAGTATTATGACCTAACCAACGAAATGACTAAAAATGGTTATATAGCACGGTTGTATGCTGTGGAAGTGGGTGCGAGAGGTATACCAGCGAAATCTCTCTACAACCTACTGAAGGACTTAGGATTACCAAGATCTAATATTAGCTCGTTACTGGAAAGAGCAACTAAAGCCGCTTTACTCGGCTCATACCAAATATGGTTGGGAAGGGAGAGGAATGTCATCGGTGGAGGTGATCGTTAGTATACTATAAAGGGGCCCCTTAAACCTACACGCTGGGTCGCAAGTCCCAGGCGCCGACTGACATTCCTCTCTGTTCCACGCGATGGACCCGGCACCCGCACGGAGAATCCATGGATAGCTAAGAAGTTCGTCTCTCTTCATAGGTACTCTAAAAGTTCACATCATATTCTGTCGTTCAATGCAATCTTTTTCTATGTATTAACCACATTCTATTCAAATTATAGCATTACTAGAGATTTGAAGTATCATTCCTCGAATTTAATAACACATTGAATTTGGCACCACTTAAAATGATTGAATGGAGCTATGAAATTCAAGTGCTTTCAAAAGACACTTCAAATGCACTCGCTTGGGACTTAAGACATTTATCTCGCTACCGTCTAATTTCTTGTGGTTTACTTCAAAACCTTAGCAGAGAGCAGCTTTTAGTGACTACATGGACTCGCAAAATGCTAATTCATGGTACAAACATTCCACCATATAGGATTTTAAAAGGATGTGAAAGGAAAGTGTAGAGTATTCTTCATACCAATAATCTCATTTTGGGCCACATCTTTTATTGACTCCATAAGGGTGTATATTTATACTCATTATACTTATAATAAAATAAAGCTGAAAAGTTTGTTTGTTTAAACGCGCCAATCTCAGGAACTTCTGGTTCAAATTTCAATATATTTTGTCTACTATACTGTTCAATATAACACTATGTGAGGAGCTCAATGGCGCAGTGGTTAGCGCACTCGGCCTGCGGTTGCTAAAGTTAAGCAACGTTCGCAGATGCCAGTCATCGGATGGGTGACCGAAAAAAAATCATCTCGAGCTCCTCCGTACTTCGAAAGGCACGTTAAGCCGTTGGTCCTGCACCTGATCTCTCTACGGTCGTGTCAGATTGCTGTCCCACCGAATTATGAGAATGAGGGAATAGGGAGTGCAGCTGTGCTTGCGCACTTACTTGTGCACTATAATATATCCTGCGTACCTGGCTGATCGTAAGATCGGCCGCCATGGCCGAATACGGCCGGAGGTTATTATTTTATTATTATGTGTGCGGAATCCGAAATCCACGCGGATGGAGTCGCGGACGTCTGCTAGTTGCCTCCATAAGGGTGCATATAGCAAACAAAACAACTGTAACACAATAAAAAACCAATGATAAAGACCCTGTTAATATAATGATGTTCAATAGACCGTCTGGTTTGTTATTACGTTACTGGACCTGAGCCGTCAGCCGTCGAATTAAGGAACTTATGAAATGAGACACCACTCAAGCCGATTGCCTCGTTATTGCTTAGAGGCTAGGTCATTCGGTGATTCATCAACTGATTGTTTTTAGATATTTGTTGCCCTAAACAAACCAACATCGGGATTGATAAGGCGTGTGATTGACACGCTAGAAATAGAAAGAAGAAAACGAATGGTCTGCAGATTTTTTAAGTATGGTTAGTATAGAAACATACATACTAGGCGGAGGGAAAGCGACCGTTGTTCGCTGTGACCACGTCTGAAATGTTATTTAAATGGAATGTGACACACTATGCCGAAATAACTTCGTGTAATTTTCATAGAAAATGTAATGTTAACGTCGCGTAACTTCAGCCGAGTGTGTTCCTACAATTATACAGGTCGTGAAACGGCGCTCTTATAAGGCTACCGAGCTGTATATTTAGCAGACGATTGCAATAGGTTGATGATGTCAATGATGCTTCAGTATTGTTCCCTAATTCAATCGTTAGTTTTTTTTATAATTTGACTTTGTGACCTAGCTGGTATTTAAATAAAAGATTTAAATACAAAGAAGAGTCAAATATAGTTATTATGTATACTCGGATTTTTAAATATCATTCGAAAGTTTAAATTTTAAGATCTCATTCTGTTAAAATAATGTAAGTTTTATGATGCGTGAAATGGTATTCTTTACCCATGGGATATTTCAGCTGCGAGTTTTCATATTGAAAAGATCCTGAAGCAATATTTCTTTGCCGCATTTGGGGATGAAAGTATTCTCCAAGATATATTTCAAAGTTGCATATTACATACTGTTATAAACGGCCACGGGAGGTAGACTTAGCCTGACTGCACATGCGGAGAGAAATGATGTTGTGATTATGAACGACTAGCGGTCGCCAGCGACTCCGTCCGCGTGGGTTACGATTTCCGCACACACAGTCTTATTAAAAATAGCTGAATAAAACAACGGTCTATATGCATGCAGTCAACTTGCACACTTTTATGGAACTAATTACTCAGGATAGAAATAATAGTCAAATTAAGTGACGGAAAACGCTTAATAATAATCTGGAGACCTTATACATTTGAGAAATCATCTGTTCACCGTGAATCAGATCCGCGGCCGCGCCTCTAGCGAGGTGCGCCATCTATCGACACATTTTAGAACTAAATAGTTCGCTAGCACAATTTACAATGATAAAATAAAGGAATATACATACAATAGCTTAAAGCCTACCTCGACAAATAGTAAGTGGTAAGTGGACTATCCAACACAAAATGTTTTGTCAATTCGAACCAGTAGTTCCTGAGCTTAGCGCGTTCAAACCAATTTGGATCTTGAGTTGCACGTGTTATTGTGAGTTAACCATAACAGATAGACATATGCTGTTGGGGAATATTTTTAGGCAATTTTATGTAGAATATTTCCGTCATACATGATTTCTATGTGACTTTAACCATTAAGGCTGCACACGTGATTGAAGCTTAAGAAATGGAGTAAATTCTCCCGTTTTCCCCACATTTCCCTTCATTACGCTACTCCTGTTGATTGTAGCGTGATGAAAAGTATCCTATAATATGCCCAGGAGTATGAAGAATAATGGTATCAAGTTTCGTCAAAATCCGTCCAGTAGTTTTTGTTTCTATAAGGAACATACAGACAGACAGACAGACAGACAGACAGACAGACAGACAGACAGACAAAAATTTTACTGATTGCATTTTTGGTATCAGTATCGATCACTAGACACCCCCTGATAGTTATTTTGGAAAAATATTTAATGTACAGAATTGACCTCTCTACAGATTTATTATAAGTATAGAAGATGTAAAACATCTTTCTTATTAGGGTTCCGTAGCCAAATGAAAAAAAAAACGGAACCCTTATAGACTGATGTCTGTCTGTCTGTCCGCCAGTCTGTCACAGCCACTTTTTTCCGAAACTATAAGTACTAAACTGTTGAAACTTGGTGAGTGGATGTATTCTGTCAACCGCAACAAGATTTTTATACTTAAGTAGAAAAAAATGGCGTTCCCCATATTTACAACTGAAACTGAAAATATTTTTTTTCATTGAACATTTATACATGTGGGGTATCTATGGATAGGTCTTCAAAAATGATATTGAGGTTTCTAATTTCATTTTTTTCTAAAGTGAACACTTTGCGTGAGAGACTCTTCCAAAGTGGAAAAAAGTGTGTCCCCCACCCTCTAACTTCTAAAATAAGAGGATGATAAAACTAAAAAAAATATATGATGTACATTACCATAAAAACTACCAACTAAAATTGGTTAGATTAAAATCTAGTAAGTATGTTTTTTAATACGTCAAAAATTGAATTCGTACGGAACCCTCAGTGCGGGATTCCGACTTGTGACACTTCAGTTGTGTCTGGAAACTGATTGCACTTTTCAAATTGTATAACTCCAAACAATTTTTCCAAATTTATCATTATTTACGTTTCTATGCTTATGTCAATGATAGACTGAAGAAGTACGTAGTATATTTCCTTTTTGGAATAGACACTTCATAAATACAATGTGGAGTATAAAAAAAGAAATCCTACATCTCTTTTTGTCCTGCATTTAAAAAATCAAAGATATTTTAAAGTATAAAAGTATTAAATGTTCCATTAAAATTACCATAATTTTGCCATGAATCATTATTTATTACAGGAAACCCTTACAAAATATTGTTCCCAGAACACGAGTGATAATTGAGTGGAATGAACGGTATAGCCGAAGGCCGGACGAGTGCCTCTCACATTGAGGGCACTACACTCGAGCTCGATAGTCTAAGCACCGAACTATTTAACTGAGGTGCAAGGGCTTTTAGTAATAAATTAGAAATGTCTGTCCGTTACTTTGCTAAATTAGTAACAATTAAGAGGTAGGTGTAGAGTAAAGTCGTGCTAGTAATTAATAAAAGACATCACATGAAGACCATTTTAAGAGAGGTGGAGCTCGTAAGAGCCGCTCGTCTGGGGAAGTACCTCCACCTTACAGAAGACCGCAGTGAAGTAGCACTTCGTAACTGTTGTGCTATGTTTCTGCTGGTGAGTAAGGTTGCCAGAGCTCGGTTGGGGATGGTATGGGGTTAAGGCCGGCAACACATCAACGATACCTCTGGTATCGCGGATGTCTATGGGCGGCGGTGATTGCTTACCATCAGGCGACCCGCTAGCTCGTTTGCCGCCTCTGACATAAAAAAAAATGATTTTTGTTCACCAGATGATGTGACCGCTACCTATGAACATCAATGGCTCTACAAGAGTCGCTGATGCGTTCCCTTAAAAACTTCATACCCTCCCCAACTAAGCATTAGAAATTACCGCCAGAAACAGAGCTAACAAGTTTCGAAGTGTGAATCGTTGTTCTATCAACAATGCTGCAGTATATTATGTCAAACGAGAAAGGTAAATGGTCCTAACAACCATTCCCAAGACCTCGATACCACGGCCCGGTACTCAAACCACTAGACATCGAGGCGTTTACTATAAAAACTATTTAAAGCTTCAAAGTGATCCACTGAACTACTTATTACCTAACAAACAACACGTCTACTCAATAATACGTCATTTTACCATAGGTTACAATGGAGAATGCCCTATATAGAGGTTTGACGGCCGATGAAGAGGCTTTCGCGTCAAGGGCTCTAGAGTGAAGTACGATTCGGGTCTAAACTCCAGCTATACAACTGGAATAGAAAGTATTTATAGGAATTTAGATGTTATGTAGTATATGTCATAATGTTTTTGAACACCTTATTCATAACATGCTTTGATGGTCTAGTGGTTTAAGTGCCAGGCCGTAGTCTTGAGGTTCTTGGTTCGATTAGCAGGTCGGTAATATTTGTGTCGATTTTTCCGAATACTGCCTGGGATTTTGATCACCATCTGCATTTGGCAAGCGTGGTGATTAAGCCGAAACTCGTCTTTGCAACGAAAACATGACTTCAAATGACGGAGGCTTTTGGCCTGCAGTGGGACATTTCGTTCTTTACTTTACTTTACTATCCATTGCCATTATATTCCATTTCAGTGGTGTAGTGGGTAGAGCGCTGTGCTCAAAAACCTCGGAGGTCGTGGGTTCAAATCAAGTAAATTTTAAGGATTGGGTTTCCCAGTTTGGTTATTAGGACATTGCAACCTTATCAACCAATTGTTCGAAAAGAATGATGATTCCGTGCTTCGGAAGACACCTTAAGCCGTTGGTCCCGACTATGTTCCAAATGGTCTGGTTTTCCTTGGAAGTCAACAGGGGTCAGTCGCTACATTTTACAATGGAACCACTGTTATTTCTAACCAGGCTGGTCAATTTAGGATCATAGTCACAGCTTACCCTGGGCTCTAAGGCAATGGCCAAGGATGCAACCGGGAGAAGCGCTAGGATGATGATGACTTTACTTTACTATCGATTTGCCTTGTCTTACTTTTATTTTCTGCAAGAACAACACATATCATTATTGCCCATATAGTTTATACATATAGCCTTTCTTTTAAATCTATCTATCGAAAAATAAAAACGAAATCTGTTATGCTCGTAGTTTTCACTATCTTAGCAAACATACGTACCTACATCATACGTAGAGACATGGGTCACGACTTTATTTTGTACTATGTAAATACTTATATGTTCTTTATTGAACAATGCATAGATTTATTTAAAAAACTAAGCACTAATCCGTTAGTAAGGAAACAATCTAAACCTAAAAACGCAACCAAAGTTCGGCAGGATTACGCCTATAATGACAGACCTGTTGGTCGAGTGGCTAGAGACCGCGGCTACAAAACCAAAGGTCGCGGGTTCGAATCCCGCTAGGGGCAAATGTTTGTGTGATGAACATCGGCATTTGTACTCGAGTCATGAATGTTTATAAATTTATTTAAGTATGTCTATCCGTTCCCTAGCATCCATATTACAAGCTTCGAGCTTAGTTTGGGGCTAGGCAATTGGTGTGTTAGTCCAATGAATTTATTTATTTAAAATTTATTTAATGCAATATCTGTGCGATATAACGCGACTTAATTTAGGCATGGTGTGTCATCGATCATTAAAAATGCATAGGCAGGCGCAGTCACGCCGAACATCGGCCGCGTTTTTTCGGCTTAGTGTGTTTCTATACATTGTCTTACATATATAAACTATCGACTTAATAGACTTAACGCTACAAGTTTAAAAGGTACTTCCTCTGACACTTATGTCATAAAATACCTAGACCATATTCAACAATGTATTAAGAAGGTGAAGTCTACAAACTAGCGCCGCCTTCGTTTTTCTTTAATTGTGTGAATTTTGAATGTGAAAACAAGATATTTAGATGAAATAAATCAAGAATAGCATTTATGATTTTTTGAAATATACTTTGTTTACTTTTCTATACTAATATATAAAGCTGAAGAGTTTGTTTGTATGTTTGTTTGTTTGTTTGATCGCGTTAATCTCAAGAACTACTGAACCGATTTGAAAAATTATTTTTGTGTTGGATAGTTCATTTGACGAGGAAGGCTTTAGGCTATTGGATATCGAAATCCACGCGGACGGAGTATGTAGATCTATGTATATAGGATTATGGATAAATATAGCCATAATCCTATATACATAGATCTACATACCTGATTATGAAAAATGTATTAAAAGTTACTTAAAAAGTATTTATGAATGGTATTTTTTGCTAGCTACAGACAGTTATTTCATCTTAATATCTTAAAGTCACAATCAAATATAAACAAATGACGGCGCTAGTGTGCGGACGGAGCCCTCTTAAGATCTTGTGTTACAGATGTATAAGCCACCTGGTTGTGATACATTTGGCTAATTAATTTTGTAAGTAGCAAAGCTAATGGGAACTTAACTTGGCTCACCCGAGTTCGTCATGGTTTGTGAGCGCGTACAAGGATTAGCAAGCGTTCACAGTGGCTGGATAGCATATAACTGGTTTTAATCGGTTATGCCTATCCAGACAGACATGCATAAGAGTCAATCTGGTCCTCGTTTGGAAAACAATGTCATAGTCATTATTCTCCTGCCCTTATCCCGCACTAGGCGGGGTCGTGGCAACATGTTATCTTCTACCACTCACTCCTATCAGCCGCCAACTCATTCACGCCTTCCACGTCCAAAGGGTATGTAAATATTATGTAAATAATGTTCATCACTCTCTTGGTGACATGCCATACCAGTCCTGCACTCCTTAGCTAATCCACTTTCGGTGCAACCGTTTGGAAAATAATTTATGAATTCAAATTCGAATTCAAATGTTTTAAGTCACGAAAAAAAGAGCATTTCTAAACGTGGCTTGATAGCACTTTGGCAATGAGAGTTTGCAACAGTGTAAGAATGTGTATAATTCAATGAATAGCTCAAAAACTGCACTCATATATTTTTTTTAGTATTTACCTTATGCCTTATAACAACAGTCCAATGTGTACTGCGCTTAATTCCCTAATCACTATTTAATTATGCGCAACTTCGCTCTCAGAAATACAAGAAGAAGTAGAGGAGAGATTACACGCGGATTTGTTTATCCGCCTTTATTCAGCATTCATTGATTAGTTTAGGGAATCAGCTCATAATCTTACTTCTTTCTAATATTTTAAATGTGTAAGGTTTGTTTGTTTGGATGTTTGTCCGTCAATCACGCAGTACTGCTAAACGGATTTAGATACAATTTGGTGTTCAGGTATGGTATGGGCTGACTTAGGTGATAGGATACTTGTCATCATAATTAAATTATCCTACAGAAATCTTGATAACGCGCGAAAAGCCGCAGGAAAAAAATAGTATAGACATAATTTTATTATTCACGAATACAAACCGTTCAATATTGTTTTATTTTACTGTACAAAAACTTTTAACTTGTTCTTAGGCTTTTTAAAATTTTCAACATTCAGTTTGTGACTATCTTGAAAACATTCATTTGACTTGGGGTTTCGTTGCATTCGCCAGCCAGCAACATTCCGTGGAAAACATTAAGCCTTAAAACATTCACAGCATCTGTACATAGTCTTATCTGCTTCAACAACAATTGCTTGTAAATAAAAGAACACATAGCTGCATAGAAACGAGCTAAAACGAATCGAATTTTAAGCAGAATCCTTTCGGTTTAAAACAGCAATCGAATAAGGTTCCCAATATAAATCCAACCGAGTTATCTTGCGTGTAAAATAATCCGGCCGCATTTGCCATTCATTGCGCTTTAGATAAAACACAGACACTTTTATTTTCCAATGCAAAAATGCTATTTTCAACCTAAGGAGGAAACTAGATAATCTAAACTCTATTCCTTGCGACCAGGATCGAATTTCGCTCGCAGATGGCACTTGTAAAAGATATTGTAAGACAATTCTCGATTTTGAATAAGGAATTAGTAGACGTGCAGCTTTTTGTCTCGATGGAAAATTTGATGAGAAGCCGGTAAATAACGGTACAAAGTTATTACGGGGTTGTTTGGTGAAATGTAATGGGAAAACAGACTGATGTTTTTTGCTTGTAAAAAGCTTAAAAGGATACCATTTTTATCGTCGAACGATAGCGCTTTTATGTACATATTAATAAGAAAATAAGAAATTCAGAACCAGCAAAACTTTTAGAAAATATGCTTTAGAAGGTATAGGTACTTATTCTTAAGTGTGAATTTGTAATCGGTTTAATACCACACTCAGTCGTATACCTAATGATTTTATTCATAACATCATCGCATTGAAATTGTCGACTGTTTCATTATAGGGGTTACGAAGTCAATTTATTGTACAAGACAATGACAACATGCTACATCGAATTGTATTTAAAGAGTGTCTTTTTCACCCGAAAAACATTACAAACAGCGTTAGAAACTAACCCATTCAGTCGCTAGTCTGCTCAGAAACCAAAAAGAGCAAAAACAAAGCATCCAAACTGTAGGGAAGCGTGAACTTACCAAAAACAAAGAGCTATCTGACGCCATATCGTATCGCCACTTCATCAAATACCACTCTGTCTCTTTGAATACTGCAATAGAAGGAAAACGTGGGAACTTGGAACGTTTCACGTGATTGTTTGGAACGTTCGCAGCTATTTTATTTAGTTATTTGTTTTGGAAACTGCAGTATTATTTAGTGTTTGTTACGTACGTCTGTACGTAACAGTTTCCAAAACCATCTTTGTTACGAACATAATATGATCTCCTTCGCCCTGCTGTGGGATAAATAGTAGGTTTCTTGTTCCATAAAATATAAATCTAATAAAATTCTTTGGACTAACACACCAATTGCCTAGCCCTAAACTAAGCTTGAATCTTGTTATATACATTCTAGGGAACGGATATAGACATACTTAAATACATTAATTTATAAACATGCATGACTCGAGTGGAAATGCCGATGCTTATCACACAAAAATTTCCCCTAGCAGGATTTGAACTTGCGACCCTTGGTTTTGTAGCCACGGTATTTGACCACAATACCAACGGGCCCGTACCTGTACGATTATTATTTATATTTTTCTTATTGTAACGAGTCTATCTCTTTATTACAAACTTAATGACCCAGCTCCGTCGCGTAAGCGTTACGAATTTAAAACAAGATGCTTCATCCGCTTTCATTGCCCTGTGGCGAGCAATTCCTTAATTTTATAAGTACGAGTATAAAGCAATAAAATTTAATTTACGCCTTATCTTAACAACACCGCTGTATTCACTTTAAAAAGATAACCAAGGGACGGTTTAGCCGTTATTTATCGCAACTTCGGTCGGCATTCATAAGATTGCGGTTTAAAATTTATAATTTCGCTGTAAATTTAATTTTTGGCTTCTCTATAGACATTTTTAAGTAATCATTCGGAACCCTCGTTGCAATCTAATCAGGAAGGGGAAATGTGAATGGAGCTTTTTTTTCCGTTTTTTGCGTTTCTCTAAGGATGCACGTGTTATAATTGTAATGTGGATTGCAAAAAAATTTGATTGCAGTTTGCTATGCATTTCGAATATTTACTTTGAATTATTTATATGGTAAAGCTAAAAAGTTCGTTTGTTGATTTGAACCAGCTTATCTCAAGAACTACTGGTTCGAATTTAAAATATATTTTGTGCTGGATAGTCCATGTGTCGATGAAGGCTTTGAGCGTGCGAAAACCGAAATCCACGTGGGTAGGAGTAGCGGGCGGCCGCTAGAATTTTAAAATAGATTTACATATTTATACGCAAATTGAAATAATGAATAAGTATAATAATAAAGATCGCTTTAAACTGTTGAGAAATTAATAAGCAATCGATTGAGTTCTGATTTATAGAACAACAACAATAAATATACTAAAGGCCACAATGAAAAAAGTTCCTAAGAAATATCTTAATTCCTCTTACATCTGATTCGAGTCCAATTGATCAATGCGTATGTTCTTTTAGTCAGAAATTTAACAGCTAACCGGGTGAGATGTAGGTGCGCATACACTCGGTGTGCGCTAAATATTTTATGCACCGTCTGAGTTATCGACAAGACGTGCGGAGAATGCACGCATCGTGTAAATACACGTTTGCTGGTACAGTTTAATACGTGCACGAGATGGCTTGATAAATTAATCACTTTTCATCACGTTCATCTGGGAATTTTGTAGGTATTTTGTATTGATGTAATTTGCAGAACTTTAACTTTGGAGAGGGGACAATAAAGTTAATTGAATGGTAAGGCAGTGTTAAATAAAATGCAAATAAACTGAAGATGATGTTTGCAAGTCACTCTTTTATGCCTAGAATGATTTTTGTTAACCCTTAATCCTTAATTCACTAGGTGAAATTTACTAAAACTTTACTTTACTCTCAAACATAAAGTTGCATTTAAAAATACATATATTTAATGAGTATTCATTGATGCACTAATCCTTACTTTTGTAGTCTCAAAAAACAAAGGTATTTTGAAACCACTGCTAATGCCTTCAGCTAATTTAACTAATAATTTTAAATATTTTTTTGATTTAAAAGGTATCATAATATACAAAATAAAATAATAAAAAATATGTGCATTGGGTTGTATCCAATACTTGTAAACTGCCATTGATCGGAGGCATACTAGTAACATACATTTGCACTTTATTTTTTTAATTTTAAAGAATAATTTGAGATCAAATTCCGCTGATTTCGATTTTCTTCTACTACTTCTACTTTGACTTTGACTTTGACTTCAATGCTCTTTACTCTAATGGTTTCAGATTTGGCTGAAAAATTATTTTATTATTTTAACTGTAAAAAAATAAATAACTGTTAATTCAATGTTCTTTAATACACTGCAATCATCATGTTTATCCGCATTGCTAGTAAAATTGTTTTTAAACAATATGACCTAATTTCAAAAGCATATCATGCGATTTTTAAATTTCGTTTTACCCAACAAGCTTGACCGACGAACTAATCATGTAAACATAAAACGTATCTGTTCCCCAAGCCTTTCGTGTTACAAGAAATATGATACACTTTGTGAAAAGTGACGCGGCAAACGCGCGCTTTGTATATAATTCATAACCTCAGACAATGTAGTTGAGAACTTGTATCCGAATTGAGATGGTCTAACTAAGAAGATTACGCGTTTATTATATAACTAACGGCCGCCCGCGACTCCGTCCGCGTGGATTTCGATTTCTAATAGCCTAAAGCCTTCCTCGTCAAATGGACTATCCAACACAAAAATAATTTTTCAAATCGGACCAGTAGTTCCTGAGATTAGCGCGTTCAAACAAACAAACAAATAAACAAACAAACATACAAAAAAACTCTTCAGCTTTGTTATTAGTACAGATAGATAAAAAAGCAAAAATTCCGAGGTAATTCGGTATGTAATATTTTCACAACACCTACATAAAAGCGGCACTATTTCTTAAAGTGTATTTACGTAGTTATTAACAAGTTATAAAAAAAACATTTAATGTAGTGTTCAAGTAATTATTTTAGGAAAACTTTGTTATATTTTGTTCAAATTAGGGAATATATAGATATATATTTAAATGCATGCAATTCGGTTTATTATTGGCGCTATTATTATTGGACTGTGCATGTAACTAATTCTATAATAAATTAATTTTCACCAAAGACACATTTAAAATAACATGCATATATTTGGTCAATAAATCACTTTACCTATCCAGAATGATGTGAAAACCGTCACCTTAATACTAACAGTTTATTTATGAGTATGGTGTGGTTATAAAAACGGAGACCAGGTGTTATGTTAATTATCTAACTTATTGACTAAATAAAAAAATATGAATTCAAAAATAAACAAAAACTTGCTTTACGTAAACACTGTTTTTGATAGTTATGATAGTAAAAGAATATTAACTACCCGTTAATGTTGGACAGATAGTAATCTTCTTACTTAATGATACTTTTCTAATGACCAGTGTTTTAAAAACTATTTACAAATGACTTAACATCATACTAAAGTTCAATAATTTAATTAGGTAAATAATAATTAATATCCAGTCTTCTGTGTTTGTTGTAAATGCCTTTCCATAAATTATAGGAATCAGGGTTTGGCAAGGGACCCATTCTTAACTCGTCTTCAATGTACAAAAACTTGCGATTATTCTTTGAACTTGCTGTCCAATTCATTGGAACATCTTTGGTGAAACTTGGAGTGGGATGCCTGAAAAAATAAAAATCAATATGATAAACGTTAAAAGTTATTTTTTCATTACGATATTTGTTAAGGACTTATAATGATATATCAGAAACAAGAGATTTGGTTAAAAGGTGTCTTTGAACGGTTTAAACATTTTAATAGAATACAGGTGATGTCAGTGACGATTAATTCGTATTTTCTTCTCGACAAAATTATACAATATATATAAATGGTTTTTTTTTGAACTTGAAACTACTATGTACATAATACATAACGATGAGCAACAAAAATAAATAATTGGTGTCGAGATACGTACCCATATTTAGCAAAATTGGTCCACATACGCGTCATCCACTCTACCATTTGACTATCTTTTTCATTCAATCTAAACGGCCATATTCTCGCATCAAATAAATAGAAAAGATCATCTGCATGGCAAGCACCAGTTTCATTACCCGAACCAGTCCTTTCTTTAAGAAAATTTCTTTTTCCAGAATAATTAAAATAATAACTGAAAACAGTGGCGTTGGAATTTTCCAAAATGACATCAGAGTCTATTATTGCAGGGATTTCAAAATAAAGATCAGTGTACAGTTTTTCTAGTCCCAAAATTGTCTCTTTACTAACTCTCTTATCACCAAAATAGAATTCCTTAACTTGTTTTGCCGTTACCATTGCTTCTGATTCAGAGTCTAGTTCTAAGTCAGATGCAAATAGATGCCTATGGTTTCTTTCCTCAAGAGTTGTATCATTTTCTCCACTTGTCAAAAACAATCCTTCTCTACTATTTGATCCGTATATAACTGGAATGTTTTTAGGTTTATTCTTCAGCAGATTATAAGGTATATCAGTCAAAGCAGCTTCAACGCCGGGTATGGGTTTTTCAACACATGGCAAATGAAGAAGTAATGTATCAAAATACATTCCCAGCGGCTTGATTGGTTTTAGTGCAATGAGTTCCTTATAAGAAAGTTTTGAAAGAACTTCGTATATTTCATGGGGATCTTCAGTATTGTGACCCAAAACTTTTGCCAGTAGGCTGGCTATCCAGACTGGTTTTCGATTTATTGACCAGTTGGACGTTGCTGACCCGCTTTGCACAATCGCTCTATTAAATAACCCAGTCGTCGCTTCACTGGCATACAACAAAGCCACCGAAGTCCCTCCAGCGCTTTCACCGAATATTGTTATATTATCAGGGTCTCCTCCAAATGCAGCTATATTCTTCTTTATCCACCTTAAAGCCGCTATTTGGTCTTTCAGTCCAGCATTACCTGGTGCTTCTTCTATACCTAGGCAAATAAATCCGAGAGCACCAAGCCTATAATGAAAACTGACAACAATGACGTCGTGCTTCAAATGATAATCTGGTGCATACAACAATTTTCCTCCACTGCCTAAGATGAAAGCACCGCCGTGAATCCAAACCATAACGGGTAAAGGTTTCTTAGCCATAACAGGTACATAAACATTGGCTTTCAAACAGTCTTCATAGCCAATTACTCCAAGATATTTAGTGTATTGTGGACATGAATACATCTCATCTACTGCTTTGTACACTCCATTCCATTTTGGAGGAGGCAAGGGGGCCTGTGAAGAAGCGATTAAATATTAAGTACCAAGAAATAATGTCTGACATAATTTCCAAAAACAACAATAATTATATTAGAACTGAAAAACCAGTAGAAATATTTTAATAAATAGTTAATTTTACAAAATAAAAGTGTCTATTAACACGTATTTCAAAATCGCGTAAAACAGAGATTAGTGAGACAACTTTGTATTTGCTAATTATTTCTTTAATGATTTCACGTAATAATGTAAAATATCACTTAACAGTAAAATTTCTTAATGGATTTACCATTAAGTCATAGTACTGTTTAATGATATGTTACTTAGTTACATAAATTGTGTAAACAGTAATTAAAATCAATAACATTTTACTACAGCGTAACAAAATTAATATTAATATTTTTAAAACACACTCATTGAAACTAAGAAAAAAGATAAAGGTATATTCATAAATAAACATAGAAAAAAATGTTTAAAATAAATAAAGAAAAAGTTACTAACAAGCATTTATCACAAAAAAGATGATTATAATAAAAAATCTGTTTTTAAATAAGATAAAAACAAAATTGTTAAGCAGTCAAACATGTCAACAACACTCACCTTGAACCTTGTAGCACTATTAGTCGTCGCGTAAGGTATTCCCAAGTATTCGAAATACGACCCATCTGCGCTGATTTTACCGCTCAAAGTCCCTTGTTCGATCACAACCTCGGGGGCCGGCTGATCAACCAAATTCACCGCGAAAAGTGAGAACAAAACTATCCTTTTACCGTACCGCATGTTTTAATAAAATATTACTTGTAAGTAGTTCCGTAACCGTATCTATAAACTTTACATTCTAGACTAAATTGAGGTTATCATGTACGATTAGATAATTCTGTTCTTCAATATGGCGGTTTCCATTACTCGTGACGACAGATGAAACAGCGAATAATGTTCTATCGATTGTGTATAATTGTTGTGTTATCTCAATATTATATGAACAACTTATAACCTTGACACACAAGACGCGAGTGTTGTGTGTACGATTTCCCTTGTTACTGACCAAAGTGACGTCTGGTGACGTAACGATGACGTGTGAAGTGAGATAGGTATAGCTGTACTTCTCGCTTGCTCGCCGGTTAGTTATCATGGTCGCTGGGTAGGTGTACAACACGGTATAAAAACATTGCTTTGGAAGTAATACTGGATGGGAGATTAGGTAAACAATTTGTTTAGTATTTTCAAGTAGTATTTTCGTTGCTTTTTATAGTTATTTTTATGTACCTAACTATTTATTTTAATATCGTTTATAAATACGTATAGCCATAGTTACAACATTGCTGAGAGTCAACTTTGTATGTTGTTTTTCATTGAATGGTTGTTTAAAAGATTTAACAAAACTACGTTTTTGATACATTTACAAAGGTTTTTGTTACAAAGACTACTACTTTTCTAGCTGCTGGGCTCTCACTTTACGTTTAAATAAGTGTTAGTCAAAATAAGTGTATTTTTCTAATATTTTTTTGTAGGTAAACGGAAGGCATGTAATAAGTTTAATTGGCACTTAAAACAAAGTACAGTTGTTTAGTGAATTGTTAGATAGTGTTAATAGTCAAGTTATAGGAAAATCGTAGTTTTTCCCCAAATAGTAGATCTAATATTAGCTCCTTACTGGAAAGAGCAACTAAAGCTGCTTTACTCGGCTCGTACCAAATATGGTTGGGAAGGGAGAGGAATGTCATCGGTGAAGGTGATCGTTAGTATACTACATATAAAGGGGCCCCTTAAACCTACACGCTGGGTCGAAAGTCCCAGGCGCCGACTGGCATTCCTCTCTGTTCCACGCGATGGACCCGGCACCCGCACGGAGAATCCATGGATAGCTAAGAAGTTCGTCTCACATTAGTTAGTCCCTAAATAATGTAAGTATCATATAAGTTAATAAAGGAACACAAAGACAATTAATATTGAAAATATTAATTGAATTCGACAGGCCCGCTGGTCGAGTGGCTAGAGACCCTGGCTACAAAACCAAGGGTCGCGGGTTCGAATCCCGCTAGGGGCAAATGTTTGTGTGATGAACATCGGCATTTGTACTCGAGTCATGGATGTTTATAAAAAAAAAAAAAAACGTATTTAAGTATGTCTATCCGTTCCCTAGCTTCCATAGTACAAGCTTCGAGCTTAGTTTGGGGCTAGGCAATTGGTGTGTTAGTCCAAGGCATTTATTTATTTATTTATTTTATTTATTTATTTATTAATATTGAACCAACTTAACTATGCACTTTGTGCCACGGGGAAAACAACGTCAATGTGCAAAAAAAAATAGTTTTTCACAACTTTTGCATATTATATCAAGAATGAAAATGGTGGCCGACTAATAAAACACTGTCAAAGAAATATAAATGTAAGTTTTTTTTTAAATATTGCTTTTAAAAATTATGGAAAAATATAAAGGAATAAAAATATTTATTTCTAGTCCTTTTTTTAATAAATATTACAATGGACTTATACAAACATTGTTTTTACTTAGTTATCTATAAATCTCAAAATAACTTCTATTCCAAATTATTTTAGAGGATGGCCACCTGTCGTAACAAAAACTAAAGATGTATAATGAAAAGGTTATGACATTGGCAGTTATTGCTAAGAAGTATATCGGTTTGGCCAATGAAAACTAATAAAGCATTTAATATGACGTCCCTCAACAAGATTTAACCGTTCAATTTATCTAAGTGAAAATAGCAACGCAAAACTAACGTATCCCCACTTTCGAAGCGTATTTACCTGGCCAAAATAAACGGGGTATTGTGAGGGATTCCGCCACAGTCGCTATAAATCACACACCGCTACAAGTTACTAGCAGGTTGTTGGTTAAACCGCCTGCCATACGTGTGGGGATTAATTTTCAACGTAACAGCTTTTATTCCCCTTGGAAGCATTATGTAATTTTAGACTAGTTTTTCATGGGAATTTTGCTCTTGGTGATTTTGAAGTGAGTGAAAGTTTATAAATAGGACACGGAACTTTTATTAACATGCCAGCGGCCACCCGCGACTCCTTCCGCATGGATTGTGGATTTCGGTTTCCGCACACAATAAGTGTTATTTTGCAACTAAAGCCTTCCTCGTCAAATGAACTATTCAACACAAAAATATTGTTTTTATTTAGACCAGTAAGAGAGTATGAGAAAATTGCGTTCAAACAAACAAACTATTCAGCTATATTAGTACAGATCATCATTGTGACATGTTAGCTTTTCCTTGGTATATTATAACAGAAAATACATCTCTTCGTGTGTTTGAAAAGCCGAGACCAGAGAACCCGAGACCAGTTGTTAGACCAGTTTTTCAAAGAGGTAGTTATCATAATCATTAAAATCTTGTAAATTATTTTTTAATTTTAGCGTTATTTAAATGCATTATTTTCATTCTATCCCAGACCACTTTTGGACATATGCCTCTCCTAGGGCTCTCCACTCATGTCTATCTATGGTGACTCAATTTAAAAGCGCCGACAGAGAACCATTTAGATATGATTTACTAACTTACTTTATTCTTGTAAAAAGACAGAAAAATATTTTCAACAAATAATCTCCAGCTAAATCGACGCTCAAAGGCACTTTACGCTAACATTCCAACCCGCGATTAACTTGTCACGCAAACAAGTCAATCACACTGAACTGGCGAAAAACTTCGCACTCAGATTCGAGTGGACATGAAAAAGCGATCGTATGTTGGTCGGCCAATTTATTCGTCCGTACCATGGCTTTATCAAAAGTTAGACACATTAGCGCCAGATGTGGCCCGGTTTCCAACTTTTTTCGTCCCTTCTCAACGTATAATAATGAAACGAATGGCCAACTCATTCGTTATAATTTTTTAGGGAGCAAACTCTATGATGAGATATGTGAGTTTGATGTTTTATGGCGAGGTCTTACGGCGGAGAAAAATATGATGTTACAGCTGGAAACGATTTTATTTTCGCCTTCTAATCTGTTCGCGAACTAACTTTCACTTTGGTGCTAGCTTTGCCCTAAGCTTTATTCGTCTGTCATCGGGTAGGTATACTCGCATTTGAGAAAAATGGCTGTCTCGTTGACGCAATCAAAACTAAGTTTAAAAGTGTAGCATTGTGCTAGTGACACAATGCCCAAATTCAAAAATAACTTAAAAATCAATAAATATTTACAAAAATAACACTTTTAAAAAAACAAAATGTGCAAAACTGGTTTCGCGAGTTAGAGGTCCGCTTAGATTTTGTATGACAGCCGTAGAATGTTAAAAACCTGCATTGAATGTCGCCTCTAACGAGGTTCCGTATGAACATATATTAATATTTTTTTTTTAATTTATATTTTAGTTTTAAGGTTTTAGATTTACGTTAGATTTTAAGTTGTATTTAATAATTATTTTGTTTTTTTAAAAGTGTTATTTTTGTACATATTTATTGATTTTTAAGTTATTTTTGAATTTGGGCATTGTGTCACTAGCACAATGCTACAAAAGTATAGGCCTATGAATGTCGCACTTAAGGGCAAAGGCCTCCATTATTTGAAATCATGTTATTTTTACAAAGGCGGGTTTTACCTTACTCTTGCCAAAAGCGGGTTGATGATCACAAACCCGGGCTGTGTCCAGAAATCGAACTCAGGACCATCGAGGCGTTACTGGACCATCAAGGCGGTGAGTTGATCAAATCTAACAGGCCAGGTCTAATCTTTGTGTCTTATCAATTTATGGAAAAACCTTAGCAATATCTATGAAGGAATATAAATAATCAAATCAATAAAGTATATCTCTTACTACTCGGAAAGAATACTTGAACTGGGCCGAGTAAGTGAGACTCATGGACAGTTGGACACAGTCAATATCTACCAATACATTACGCGAAGATAAAAATAAGTGTGATAGTCTGATTCGTCACATGAAAACAAAACTTATGATAAACACTACCGGCTGCCCGCAACTCCGTCCGGGTGAATTTTGGTTTCCAATATCCTTAAACCTTTCTCGTCAAATGGACTATCCAACACAAAAATATTTTTTCAAATCGAACCAGTAGTTTATGTGATTGGCGCGTTCAAATAAACAAACAAACTCTTCAGCTTTATAATGTAAGTATAGTTTAATATTTTTGAAAGAAAAGTAGTTCGGTAATGAAGTACTGATGTTATGATTTTTTTAAGAAAAATTAGAAATGTTAAAATTGCTTATTAGCAAGGGCATTTGAAGTCAATTTTTTTATAATAACTTTGAATATCTTGTAATTAAAATACTGATAATGAACATAGTTATTTTGTTGTAACGAAATAGCTCTGATCTTAATTGTCCTAAGGTACTGTTGAATATTAAAATTAGTATAAGATTGTATTAGGTTAAAATAAGTATTTCGACAAAGATGCTGTAGATAAAGATAAACAATAAAACATGACTCATATCTTACAAATCTTTACCTAGAAATCGATAAGCTTGATATCATCTCAAGTGTCTGTGTATAAAGGTATTAGAATCATCTGTCGTATTCAGAATTCATCCCAGTTTGTCTTTGAAAGTGTCGTGTTTTTTTTCTTATTAAAAATATTTTATAACTTCAAAAATGAAAATGACATCGCCCTACATTTTAACTATAGTTCTCATTTTGTGTATATCTATGTTGAGTGTGCATACAACTACCTTGCAGATCGGATCTAACTTGAATGCTCAGCTGATTCATATGGAAACCGTTAAATTGTCAGCCATACCATTAAAGAAACGGACGAAAAATGTCTTCTTCAATGAAAATGGAACAAACAATACTAAGGCTATCAAGGTGAGTACATTTTTATTTAATTTTATAATAAGAAAATATTGAATATATTATATACTAACGTTTATTGATTTTATTTCAATAAACAAAATGTGACAAGTAAATTGTTATAGATAATGGTTTCCTCTTAGAAAAAATACAAAAATAAAACTGTTAGAGCTGCATGTGTAGTAGTTGAATTTGTCATTACGTACGTACTATTGGATCACTTAATTCGTGCAATGTATGTACATAATAATGATTTGAGGACCCGCTTGGTGTAGTGGTCAGGAAGTTGACTATAAGACCAAAAGACAGCTGGTTTGATCCCCGCACGGAAAAATAATGTTTGTCCTGGTCTGTGTGTTATCTGTGTATACCAAAGTATATTTGTCATACCACTGTTGATTCTGATGTCTGTAACACTCTTAAGCTACTTAACACGGAGTCAGATCAATGTGTATGTGTTAATGTGAAATATTTACTAGTTACATATTTATTTATAAGTTAAGATAAATGAGCATAATTACCTAACCTCCCTAGAGGATTTTATGAAATAAAAAAATCTGTTAAAAGTCATCGGTATTTGCCGCTTCCTCCTTCTTCGTAACAAAAAAACAAAATTAACTGGTTCCTCTTTTACATTTCAGGGTATCACAGCCCTAGATTTAGCCGGCGGTAAAGCATCAGCCATCATCACAGCTGGAGGCATTAACATGAACTATGTCAACATTCGTCTAAAGAGTGAGAGAGGAGAAGAACTCAACTACCAGATTCAGATTTACGCTTAAGACAATAGAAGAGTGAAGAAGCATCCTCGGCCACATCGTCACTTTCCATCAGCTTTGATGGTGGTTAAGCGTTATCCTATTTATTAAGTTTGCTTGTTTAATTTAACATACATATCATAAATAAAGACACATAACAAAAGCCCATAGGAAACGAAGATCACTTATCAAATAACCTTGTTGCCCGTTCGTCACTTGTATAGAAATAAAAAATATAATAAAAGAATTCTCTGCATATACCAGTTTTTTACATGTACATTTATAAGTTTTATGCCGACTTGGTTGGTAGTGCCTTACACATTGACAGTGTGAATTATTTAATACTCAAAACAAAGAAATGTGCGAGAAATAGTTTATGGCAACCCCTATCTACATCGCCACAAAGAAGTACTTCCGATACAACTCAAAGGATGGCGCGGACACGCATTGTGACATTGTGACATTCTATATAAACCTACATCGCGCTAACAGAGTTTTTGCCGTGACTTAATATTTACACGACTACACCAACACAGTGCAGCAAGGATCTCGGTCCACGAGCTAAATCACCCACTTGGCAGAAGTACATTCTTCTATCTTTTAGGGAATGGGTGATCAATTAAGATTATATAATTTGGAAAGTTGATGTGTTTTTTTCTGTAATTCCAATTTCATAGTTAAACGTCTTGCTTTATAGCAGATCAGCAAGAGAATAAGCCATATGAATATCAAATTTCAACTCAAACTCACATTTAGCAGCAAATAACCCTTACTCATAATAATGTAAAACCGCATGTTGTATAACAAACAAAAAAGGATTAAACCTTTATAAGCCCTTCACGGTTAAGCCCATTCTTGAGATGACAATATCATTTGCATAAGCCAGGTGCGACATCTAAGTGACGTCTGCTTGATAATGGCAAAGCGTCGTGTTTTCTTTAATCCTGTTATTATGAATTGTTGCGCTTTTGCGACTAAATTGGTGAACTGAATGAGGGTGTATGAGATTGAAAATCCGCTAGATGTATGTATCGACAAAAATCCATTGAATAAAGGTTTTCCCAAATGAAAACTCAATACGTCGGTGTGAGGTTTAACTGCTATGTCATTGGTGAATTTTGACATATCTGTCAATGTCATTTCAAAATTCACCAGTCACATACTAGTTAGACGGAACGCCTACCTACTGTTAACTATGGGTATTTTTCATTTGGGAAAACCCCTATTCAATGGATTTTAGTCGGTGGATACACTGATCAGTGTGGTGACTATGGGCATTACCCCAATCAAAAAGAGGCCTAATAAATCAGTGGTGGACGGTAACAGACTGGGATGATGATGATGATCAATCTCTCATACCTTTATCTCGTTTTCAAAAGAGCTGTGCTAATTGCGATATCTAAGTGACGTCTCCTTGATAATGGCAAGGAGAGGTGTCTTCTTTAATCCCTATACTATTATTATGAATGCAAAAGCAACTTTGTTTCGCTTTAGTGACCGAGTTCAATGGATTTTAGGATTTTTTATTGGTTAAGTCTCGTAACCGTAACCGGGCCGCGGTCTCGAGGTCGTGGGTTCGATTCCCGGGTTAAGAAAATTAGAGTCGATTTTACTGAACACAGTTCGGGTTTCTGATCACTCAGTATTTATTATTATTATATTCACTCTTATCCTCATTAGAACTAAGTGCGTGTGGCTTAAACCTAGTTTCTTGTATCTATGTACATTGTACACAGATGAAATTCAACTTAAACGAAGTCCATTAGACGGCAGGATAAATGCAATTTAACCTAAATAACATTCCCGTTACGAACGAGAAGAAAATGCATTTCACTACAAAAATTTCTCTTTAATTTCCTGTAGGTAGTGTCTGGTTTTATTTTTTCGATCCATTAATGCCGCTGCAGTTGTTTCATTACCTTTGCACGTCCGCAGTGTATTTGGTCCTGTGGTGTCTAATTGGATTTTATTTAGTTAACTTTAGTAATAATGCTCGTTTTGTTTGTCGAGAGTTATTCAATTTGTTTCTTTGAGCCGTGCTGTAAAGAATTTTCTAAAGTATAAATCCCCTGTTGTTTGCTTCCGGTTGAGGATCTGTTTGCTAAAATATTTGTTAGTAATTTGCAATGATAAAGTGTTTCTAATAAAATTAATAGACTAGGGTAAATAAAATGGTCATATAGGTCCAAATATGTATATCAATTCCACTATAGATGCATAATATACTAATGAGCATATGGATTCATGGTACACATGTAAATGTACGTGATCAAATTACAGAATTAAACTGGACAGTAGCTTGTATTGGTATCGATCTTCATGACTTCCAACTAAATGGTTACTAGATAATGGAGTGATTGTCGCATGACGCACTGACGCAAAAACCAAATTAAAAAAATTAAGAAAAACATCTGGTTACATCTCAGATTAATGAATACAGATTCTCACTATGTCACGATTGAGTGTCTTCACCAAAACGCAAAAAAATACCTTGTACTATAATTTTGCACCTAAGTCTGTTTCTCTCTCAGTCTTTCGCAACAGAAGACGACGGTCATGTGAAAATTACTTACGGCAACTTGACAGTTTAGGCGGCGGGGGTACATGTACCAGCTATCTTATTATGCTCTATCACACGTGATTCATAATAATGAGAATATTGATAGAATGACTGTCAAATTATTCGCTGTATTTTATTGATATTTAATCTGACGGTAACATTGACAGTCGCGACAATCTAATGTATTAAGTGTCAGTCAAATGAGCAACTGCATCATTTGAACTGACCTGAGGGCGGACATCGTTTACCGCAAAATTACGACTTTCTTGCAAGAAAGTCTCCTTATAATATTTCAGCATAGGAATAATACTGCGGTGTAGTTTAATTATTTGTGATGTATACCTAGACGATGTCTGTTACCTGACAGTCCAATTTGTGCCTTTCTTTTCTCGCGTGTCTTCCACTTAAAGCCAACATCAATCATGCAGACGGATGTAAATCCCACTAAGCATTTCATTAGTGAATCCATATTTTTCCTGAACCCTCAGGTGTGCTAGCAATCAGCATCTGAAAAATGGCCGCCTTCTGTCCCGATTGGAATTGCGTTGAATTTGTTTAGTTACCATAATTTGTCTTGTAAAGTGACGGAGTTCTCATTTATTTCCCTCAGATCTGATGGCGTGTACTTAAGATTTATACGATGTTATTTTTAATCAAAGTTACCTGGTTTGTTTACTCTGGAATTAGTTCTTTTGGATTTAAGTCCAATGATAGGCTATCACTGTAACTCAATTGGACCTAGTCCGCTTCCCTTTAAGTATCTCGTTACCAAGTTTAAAATTAAAATGTTGTGGAAACTGCTACATTGAAGACAGCATAAAAACCAACCAAGCGTAAAACAATGAGAGTAATTTTAGATACTAATGATCTAAAGCTCTTTAGCTGGTGGGATAAAAAAGTGTGTGTCTAATGTAAGTACAAACATAATAATAAAGCTGAAGAATTTGTTTGTTTGTTTGAATGCAGTTATCTCAGAAAATTTCGGTTCGACTTGATTAATAATTTTTGTGTTGGATAATTACAGGGAACACTACTGTTACAGGGAACGCTTTAAGCTATAGTAAAACACTATGTGTGCGGAATCCGGAATACACAAAACAAAGTCGCTTTCGCTGTATGTCCGTATGTATGCTTAGATCTTTAAAACAACGCAACGGATTTTGACGCGGTTTTTTTTAATAGATAGAGTGATTCTTAAGGAAGGTTTGTATGTATAATACATGTAAGTAAGTACCACGAGCGAAGCCGGGGCGGGCAGCTAGTACAGAATAAAACTTACCCTTCGCCCGGATTGAAAATGTATTGACCATGGTACAGCTCAGTGAAACCTAACTAACTGTTTTTATTTTTAAACAACTTTAGAGTTACGATGTTATACCAAAGCATTTCAACTACATTAAATAGTAAATACTGGTAAGTGTGAAATGTTACACACCTCTTCTACACTAAGCAACGAGGCCCAGGTGCCCCCGAGGGGCGAAACAGTTTTGAAACCGCAATCAGAAGTAAACAAGAGCAAAGTACGACTTACTTGAGTGGTCCCTAGGGAACTGATGGACACGTCGTGCAATATTCTGTTAGCTTACTGAACTATGGCGTGATAATTGTTGCATGTTTGTATTCGGGTTTCGATAAAATACTTATGAGTATTTTTTGCACTGAAAGTTGAGTTGGCAAAAAGCAATGCAGATTTTTGTAGGGGAGGTGGCGCGAGAACTTCTTGGTTCATAAAATTTTCCATGGAAATTTAAAAGTTTTAGCCTGTCTTACTCAGTTCGGACTGAGTTTACAAATATCCTGTATCCTAATAGTAAATATCGTTTGTAATGAGCTCAAGAATATGTATTATCATGTATGGTTGGTAGACCCGAGAAAAAAAAAAGACGCATTTAGGCATTGCAATATGAAAGTGACAGTTTAAATGGTCACTTTATGTACTTTTCTATCCATCTCTGTTTTCAAAGCAATGTTCATAAGGGGAATTGAAATGTATTTCCATTATAAAATGAGAAGTAAAACATAAATTCTTAATAAAATACACCACTGAAACCTCTTCATAATGAACAGTGGCAAAATTTTGTCACAATGATCTATACTTACATATTTCGTCCTCCATCCTATTAGGTACTAAATTAACGGAACGCCTACGGAACAGCGGCAAAGACAAGGAACATCTGTATTAATTAACGGAACATTATTGTCAGGGCAGTAATCACCAGCCGGGCCGGACTTAGGGCAATTTGCCGGGTCCCCTGAATGCGGCCGCCGCAAATTTAAATTATTGGAACAAATTCCGAGTCCCGTTGCGGAGGTAAACAAGATGTATTTATAGCTATGAATTATGAAGGCATGGCTTAAATAAGTGTGAGGTTTTATTTTGTTAATTATTCGACTGTTATTTTGTCAATGTTTTCTTGGAGTGAGTAAGCTAAAATTATTATTTTATTAACTTACCCTATTGCCGATAGATGACAGTAAAATAAAATAATCTAGATATGCAGCTGTAAACTCCTATGCTTTCTTTCGCACTCGATGATCCGGGGATTGGCTTCCTCCTTTTTGGTTAATAGCCCATCTTTCTTATTAAGAACTCTGCCACCCATTACTTTTTAATGAAACCTTCTTCCTACAAAACTACTACGAGAGTTTGCCATGAAGATTCAACTATGACGACAATGACAAATAGAATAAAGTTAAAAATCTTAAAGTAACTCCCGACTACAATTCCGAAGCAGTAACATTTTCCTCGCTATTTATCTTTAAGCTCCTGAATAATAAACGGTGACGTCATCCTGGATTCTGTTGATAAAATGATAAACCCCCTGGCTTTAAAAAAGGCGGATGACAACAGGTAAACGGGTAAATGGCTGATAAGTATCTTGTTTGAGACAAAGGAAGTCTCCGACAAAAGCTCTCGTATCGTTGTTTTTCAGCGGAGTAGGTTTAAGATCCAAGTGATGGCATGAAGGCGGAGAACCTATTGATGCTTTGAAAAAGTATTTAAGTTTCGAAGGTTGAAAAAAAAGGAGACAGGTTCCAGATGTGATTAGGAGTTTACAGGTAAGCAATGCATGAATGAATCTGTTGATGTTGTTGATGTCCAACGTTTTATTTTACATTGACTTTTTAATATTTCATTTTATTTTAATATAAGAATGATCATGTCATGGCCGTATATTTATATAACATGAACTACATTTTCTGCGTGATACAATTATTGTTTTGTTTTTTAATAATTCTTAATATACCGCTAGTTATAAAATAATGTCTTGAAATATTGTTTGAATGCCGCCAATTGGATCAAAACTTTATTTAAAATTGAATCTAACAACTTTATCAGGCTAATTATTAAACATACCAACATCTTCCAACTTGCCCCAACCAAATTACATTTTTTAAAAACAAAATACGCCAAGCAGGAAGAGCTCTATTGTGCCAAGCCATTCCTCTCAGAGGGGGCGCTCAGAGACACTAAAATGCTCAGCAACATACATTCACGGTATTCGCATCTTCACCGTGACGCCGTTCCATAGAACAGCTTCGCAGCCCACAATAGGGGGCGCTGTCAACGCCAGCCGGTTCCTTGCGTCTTTTAAACAATAATACTTTTACTTCGACCATAAAAAGATCAGAATTTTCTATTTTGATGCAACGATGGGTTTCTACACAATTAAAACAAATTATCCCGCCAGCTATTTTGAACAAAAATGATAAAAACTTCACATTTAATGTCGAAATCATCAAAACTGATTAATAAACCCAAAATTAGATCAAACATCATCATTTTTAATATCACGTTAAAAACCCAACATCTTCCAACTTGCCCCAACCAAACTACATTTTTTAAAAACAAAATACGGCAAGCAGGAAGAGCTCTATTGTGCCAAGCCATTCCTCTCAGAGGGGGCGCTCAGAGACACTAAAATGCTCAGCAACATACATTCACGGTGCTCGCATCTTCACCGTGACGCCGTTCCATAGAACAGCTTCGCAGCCGACAATAGGGGGCGCTGTCAACGCCAGCCGGTTCCTTGCGGCCTTTAAACAATAATACTTTTAGTCTGGCCATGAAATGATTTCTTTTTTCTTATTCGAGCAACTATGGGTTTCTACTTAATTAAAACTAACTCTCCCGCTAGTTTTTGAATTTTAGAATATGATTAAAACTTCATTTCTGGATGTCTAACTATAAATTCAAAACTGACACATGAATCCAAAATTAGATCCACCATCATCATTTTTAATATCATGTTAAAAACTCGACATCTTCCAACTTGCCCCAACCAAACTACATTTTTTAAAAACAAAATACGCCAAGCAGGAAGAGCTCTATTGTGCCAAGCCATTCCTCTCAGAGGGGGCGCTCAGAGACACTAAAATGCTCAGCAACATACATTCACGGTACTCGCATCTTCACCGTGACGCCGTTCCATAGAACAGCTTCGCAGCCCACAATAGGGGGCGCTGTCAACGCCAGCCGGTTCCTTGCGTCTTTTAAACAATAATACTTTTACTCTGACCATAAAATTATAAGAATTTTCTATTTCGATGCAACGATGGGTCTCTACACAATCAAAACAAAATATGCCGCCAGCTATTTTAAACAAAAATGATAAAAACTTCACATTTAATGTCAAAATCATCAAAAGTGATAAATGAACCCAAAATAGGATGCAACATCATCATTTTTAACATCATGTTAAAAACCCAACATCTTCCAACTTGCCCCAACCAAACTACATTTTTTAAAAACAAAATACGCCAAGCAGGAAGGGCTCTATTGTGCCAAGCCATTCCTCTCAGAGGGGGCGCTCAGAGACACTAAAATGCTCAGCAACATACATTCACGGTGCTCGCATCTTCACCGTGACGCCGTTCCATAGAACAGCTTCGCAGCCCACAATAGGGGGCGCTGTCAACGACAGCCGGTTCCTTGCGTCTTTTAAACAATAATACTTTTACTCTGACCCTACAATTGTAAGAATTTTGTATTTCGATGCAACGATGGGTTTCTACACAATTAGAACAAATTGTCCCGCCAGCTATTTTTAACAAAAATGATAGAACTTCCCTATTAAATGACAATATCATCAAAACTGACACATGAACCCAAAATAAGATCAAACATCATCATTTTTAAAATCATGACAAAAACCTAACATCTTCCAACTTGCCCCAACCAAACTACATTTTTTAAAAACAAAATACGCCAAGCAGGAGGAGCTCTATTGTGCCAAGCCATTCCTCTCAGAGGGGGCGCTCAGAGACACTAAAATGCTCAGCAACATACATTCACGGTACTCGCATCTTCACCGTGACGCCGTTCCATAGAACAGCTTCGCAGCCCACAATAGGGGGCGCTGTCAACGCCAGCCGGTTCCTTGCGTCTTTTAAACAATAATACCTTCAGGACGGGCTTAAATTGAAGCCTCTATTTAGCTAAATGTGTCTGAGAATCCATTTGCGTGTCGAGATTTGTTTGTAAGAAAAAAACGGAAGGAATGTTGCGAATAAGTACGTAGGTATATTAGGAAGTTGGCGTTGAGTTTTAGTTGTATTCTTTGCATATTATTAAGTGTACATAAATAATTCAAAGGGTTAAACTTTAAAAGCATTGTCTGTTTGCCTGCAATTTTTTAAATATAATTTTGAAAATAGTACAGCAAGGAAATCACACCGACTGATAGTTCTATGACAATTTATAAACAGTAAATTCTAGTATGGAAGTTGTAAGTAAGTAAAAACCTTTCTTTTATCTACACTAATATTGTAAAGAGGAAAGATTTGTATTTTTGTATGTAACGAATAAAATCAAACACTACTGGACCGACTTGAATAATTCTTTCACTTTTGGCTAGCTACACTATCCCCAATGAATATAGGTTACTTTTGATCCCAGAAATGGGGGAGGAAGGGGGGGATATTAAACCGCGACGGAAGGCTAGTTTAATGTATACTGGCTACCTTAAATCTGTGATACAAAGGATTTTGTTGGTACCATAAGTGGTAAACTTTTCTTTTATTTTCTTAGATGTTATTGTTTTATGAGTAGGTATATATTGATTTATTTTATATTTCTCATAGTCTCACTCATTCCATCATAGTTGGAGTAAAATAACTAACTTATTATTTACAAGAATCATACATCCCTTTTGTTTCTTATGAGAATAACAAAATATCCTTGTTATTCTTGCATCCCAAAACCGTATTTTAAATATTTCACTTTCTTTCTATTAATGTACTTGAAGAGGAAATCTCGGATAAAAGCACTTCGTGTTGCAAGAATAGGAATTAATCCGAAGTAACAATTTACAAATCGCCTGCTTTGCCTGAGCGATATCTCACGTTGAATAAACTGCTAGTCTCACGATACGACTGAGATATAAGACGATAGGTATTTTATTAACTAGGTAATGAGTATTTAAAATATAAATATTTTACAACATCCCATACATTGATCTGACTCCTTTTTAAGAATATTAAACCGTCTTGTGCGGGGATCGAACCTGCGACCTCTTGATCTTATACTTTATCAAGAAGTTCTTAACTATACCAAGCGCGCGCGTCAAAAGTAATTACATAAGTTTTTATTTTTTGTTATCAAAATATTCAGTTTTCATTATAGTATAATACGTTGCCATCGTTAAAAGTATAATGATTATACTTTTAACGATGGCAACGTATTTGCTTTCGAAATAAAGTGAGGCAATAATATAGGTAACACAATGGGTAACACATACCTTTTTTTACCTACCCTTAGCCTTTTGTAACAATCAATATAGATTTTAGAAAATATTTTAATGAAAAAAGAAGTGGGGAAGTTGTTTGTAGTTGGTAACAACGTTTAAAATCTGGTAAGTGTGAACCCTGTATACTTGAAGTCATTCAAGCTCCTTCAAGGCGATCCTTACAGTTCTTTTGTTGTCTTCTACGAATTTTACCGTAAACGTTGCAATCTCTACGTAACATTAGGACGGCTCTTTGTATGTCTATCAACTGAACACGCATAAATAAAACAAGGATTAAAGTTTCCCCAAACACTTTCCCTAGCAATCGGCAAACATATTGCCCTACATCATTGTAAAACATCGAGTCGACGTTTAGGAAACGCTCACCCGCTTAAGAAGGGATTACTCGACCTAATTAGATACACGATTTTCGTTTTTGCTATTCTCTTACAGAACCCTATGTTGTAACAAGTCCAACGACAGCGCAATCCCAACTTGTCAGAGTCGTCAATCAAGCGAGACTCGACGCAAAAACAAGCGACCGACAAACAATTGGAAAGCGAAAATAGGAATTGTTGGATTTGTTTCGTCATCCCCCTGATTTGTGAAACAAGTTCTGCGGCGGAATGGGATGGGCGAAGTTAGCGAGACCACAGGCGGCGTGAGGTCGAAAGGAGAAATGCTTGTTCACGCCGCGCGGTAAACGTTTTTGACTGGACCGTTTTATGCTGTGACGTGTTGAGATAACAGAGATTTTAGGTACAGAAGGGTTAAATTAATTTTTTTTTTTAATAATATAAATAACAGGTTCTGTGATTAAAGGGACCTGTTTTTATATTAATGGCCTGTATCAGCAATTACCTTTATATAGAAAAACAAACTAGCACAATTTGTTTTCACTGTACTCCAAGCAATACTCGTAGTTATGAGAACGCGAAAGAGACACTGAATGTAATTATGTAAAATTAAATTACTCTATTACAGAGTAAGGAACAAGACAGATGTTTTGTAAAAATGTTCAAACAGTTTATTATTAATTCAAGAAATATCATTTTCTAGCCATTTAGGCAATCCATTGTTGATGTGGAAAATAATAAAATAAAATACCCTAAAAAACATTCAGACAATAATCACATCACATATAAAAATAACAGAATATTTTAAACATGATACTATAGATAGACATCTGAATATTTAAAAAATACTTTGTTTTACATTTACCTAAAGTTGTTTTATATACTTTGTACGCTCTGCAACTTCTTCAATCATTGTAATGAGTCATTTCAAATATGTATAGCAATGAGAGAGTTGTCAACGAATGGGAGAAAGCCTGTTATTTCCATTTCGTGATTGGAACTCTACGTCGACACCTGAGACGATGTTTGTCAAAAACGTTCCAAATATTCTCCCCAATTCTCCCCCTCTTTTTGTGTAAACATCAAATATGTAGGGAATTATTCATAGCCGCCATTACGGTGAAAATTTTACGTTCCGAGTTTTGAATGCTATGAAACTAACAAGTTTAGGGAGCCTTGCCTCAAACTTGGGATGTAGTGTTAATATGTATTAGGTAATTTCATGGGGTGAGATAATTCAACTTTTGCGTTGAAATGTTGGTCATAGTGTTCATACTGTGATGTTTATGACTGTCTTTTGTGTTGTGTTAAAATGTATAAATTATTTGATTAAGTTGACTAGGGGAAAATTTTTCCTTTAATATTTTTTTGTGCCACGGATCATTTGTCGTGAATAATTCCGCATTAACATATTATAAAAATAATATATAAGAAGACCTAAAAACAAGACAGAGTAAGTATGACCACAAAAAGGAGTGTAAGTCAAGTTATTCAAACACTTCAATTTATTCCCATGGAAAAGCTAGTAATAGAATGTTTAACAGGAAAATACGACCTAAAAATGGTCGTCAACGACATTTTTGCCTGTTTCCTGAATAACCTCCACTCTGTGTCTGTCGGTGCTATAAGGCTAGTGTTGTAAGAGTTACAGTACGATGTAACTTATCATTATAACTTTTGCGTTTATAGTATACATTTACTAACCTCAAACTTTAGGTACCAGACCGTGGTCTCGAGGTCCTAAGTTCGATTACTGGGTCGAGGAAAATTTGTGTCGTATTTTCTAAACTCAGCCTGAGTTTGTGATCACCAACTCGCATTTGGCAAGCGTGATGAGCGTATCCATCTAAGCAACGAAAACACGATTTCAAATGATAGAAGCTCTACAGTGGGACATTTATAGGCAGATACTTTCTTTTACTTTTTATTAACTGCCTCCATAATACAATTTAATTTAATTCCATTTCAAAACTTAGTCATAAATGAGGAGCCCGTTCATTCATAATGTACCAAGCAACATCTTATTCGTCCAAGACCTCAAATTGCGTACAAGTTTTATTACAAGTGAGCGTAATCTCGTCCCTACCACGTTCAGACCCTCATTGAGTATTCATAGCGCGCGGCCCTAAACACAAATATGTCGCTAACTACCCTCAATTATAACATGCAAGTGCCTCTGAAGAATACGTTATTATGAATTTCGTGGATGACTGTACGGTAATAAGCAGCTTGCGCTTTAACTAGTTGGAATGGGTTACAGCTGGTCTTTGTGTAGTGGAACGGTCGCTTGATAATTTTAAACGCTTCCATAGTAGTTTTTAGTTCACTTTTAGGAAAAGGAACTCACCTAACAGATACAGTTGGTATTTGCTTGATGTGACGATGATCTGACACATTTTGTTTGTCAGACCCGTTGGCCTACAAAAAACAATGCTACAAAATCAACGGTTGTGGGTTTGAATCCCGCTAGGAGCCAATGTTTGTTTTATGAATATCGGCATTTTTAATCAAGTCATGGATGTTAATAAAAGGATTTAAGTATACAAGGTTATGATAAACGAGGTCAGAGCACTATTGTATTATCTACTTAATCATGGCCAAAAAAGTCTGAAATAGAAAGTAATACTTTTCTGCGTAGTTGTTTCGCAAAAATCCCCCGTCGCACCGAAACGGCTCGAAAGATTATAACCATCTGACCGTTACGTTAACTTAATCTCTACTTAACTAAAACTTATTTTCAAATTTCATCGCCGATAAACCTATTTTACAGTAAACACCAGTCTCTAATTACCGATCCACAGCACCATTACCACTAACATCAAACTTCATTGCACGACTAACGCTATCATTCGCAAAGTTGCAGATCATTACCGTTACTCGAGGCATCCACTCCGCTTATACTTCTATTAGGAATTTAACCTTTGCACTGTTAACTTGGATGTTTTGACCCTCTTAATATTGCAAACTCTCTCTTTCTCATTCTTGCTTTGTCCATTGTAAACCTTGGACTACGCTGCGACTACGGTTTTAAATGGACTAGCTTGGTTATCATATTAGAGTAAGCACCATCTGAGCTCTGCGACCCTTGCAAGGAAAACCAAATAATTTTTGGATCATACTCGGGTACCAACGGCTTGAAGTACTGTCTGAAAAATAATACCTTTAGTATTTGAACCCACGTTCTATAAGGCTTTAAAGCCCAGCGCTCTAACCACTCTACCAAAGAGGCAGTCATCTCTCAAACTCTCTCACTCCCTCTCTCTCTATTCTTTTAAAGAGTTTTGTCACTCTTGTCGGAGAAGCAAATTCCACCCTTACCTAATTTCTGGCAGGATCTGCCAATTCCAATCGCAAACTAGACGTACTGAATTTGAAGTTGCCACAGTGAATGGCGTCCTGATTTACTATCAATAGTTTGCAATGAGCAATTAGCAGTCGGTACATTGGTCACTAGGACACGACAGAAAAACCCACCAAAAATGTCATATTATTAAGCTTATAGTCAATGTGATGAATTCTGTCATGCACTTAACCTTTACAATAAATTATTTAAATGCACCCATTTCTTTGTTTGTCATCAAAGGTCATGTAGTAAATATCCACGAGGAAATTATACGACTACCATCAGCACATTTTATAATTATAATTCACAATATGTTCATTCCACACGTCTAAACATATCTCACGCAAAATACGAATAACTTTAGACAATCTATTTTCGTGGGTCAATTCTATCCCTCCCTAAAAGAGGGTTAATTACTCCAATCAACATTTCCCCAAAACAAGTAATCGCTTAAAAACTGTAACAAATACTTTGAACGGCGCCAGACGACGCAGCGTACCCTCTTTCACTCCGAAACTCCGTGAGGTAATCCATTCAATAATAAATGAGACGACCTAACTTCGCGCCTGTACCGACACTCTACCTCCTAGCATTAAAAACTTCCAAATGATCCCATCTAAAACACTGAAACATTCAAACTTCAACTTTAAAAGCGAAGAGGGAAAGTCGAAATTTGAAGGTTGAAATTCCAAGGTTGGGTCCAGCTCTCGCTAGAGTCTCTTTGAATTAGACATGTGTTAAAAGCTTAATGCAGTTAATAGGTAAACGCCTTTACTATGTTGCATCGAAAGATAATATTTTTGCTTCGACGAGGGCAACGGTTGGCTTACAGAAGGGACTGTGGTGTTATCCGATCAATGTTTTAGTTGATTTTGTTAAGGGTTTTATTATAGGAAACATTCGAATCAATATAGAAGCGATGGTGGCATCACTAGGCCATCATCATAAGCATAGGCTTCCCACTGAAAAGATCGCGCCTCACATACGTGAGGCCCATGGTTTGAATCCGGGTTCACACCTCTTGATTTCCCGAAAATGTATGTGTAAATTTGTGCCATTAGCTCGGCGGAGAGGGAGAGCAACGTGAGGAAACCTGCAATTCAGAGAGTTTCTGACTGCAGTTCAGCTAGATCTGAATGTGATACCATGATCCAATCTATTTGGTTCTCCTCTAAGGGTTATGAAGATCTGATGTACTGACATCAGAGAAGAATTGTTATTACAGTGAAGCTACTGAGCTTCACTGTAATAACCAGACTTGCCAAATTCTCGATCATATATAAATGCTAAGAGGATGATTCGAATCAATACAAAACAACAGATTATACGAGCGAGCAAGTGTCTACATGTCCACCAGTAATGTCAAATTGATTGTCAACTGTTGAAAACTAATTTGATGATAACATTACTTGTTGATTGACGGACTGTTTTATTATGAACGCTAGTTCATCCGGCCGCCCGCGATTTCGTCACCGTAGATTTCAGTTCTGCACACATAGTGTTATTTTGTTAGTAACTTAAAACCTTCCCTGATAAATGGACTATCCAACACAAAAAGAGTTTTTGAATTAGAACCAGTAGCTTCTGAGGTTAGCGCGGACATGCATTAAGAGAAATATGGTACACTTTATTTAAACGCCAAAAGAGGTGTTTTTATTAATTAATCAACTGTCTCAAGGCAAACATTATTTAGTACTTTAATTTACCTTATGTACTCAAAAATTTCGGTATTAAACCCGATACACCTTCGTAATGCCATAAAACCAACACATGAATGCAAAACACTATCACTAGTGGAGTCAATGAATACATAAAACAGGCAATATTCGAAAGTCCTCAAGAACAGCTCCGATTTTGATGAATTTTTTTTTGTTAATTTTGTTTTTTTATATTATTCAAAATCAGAAACCTCCTAGAGCGGGGACGGAACTATTTATATTGTATAAACAATATCTACGATATATTTTATACACAAAAAAAAATTCTCCTATACAATATCCATTAAAAACTTGTAAATATATTAATGAATGTTATAAACAATCTATATATATAAAACTCAAATCTATATATATATATAAAATAAAGCCCGATCTTATATATACAAAACTCAAAGGTGACTGACTGACATAGTGATCTATCAACGCACAGCCCAAACCACTGGACGGATCGGGCTGAAATTTGGTATGCAGGTAGATGTTATGACGTAGGCATCCAGTAAGAAAGGATTGTGATCAATTCAACCCCCAAGGGGGTGAAATAGGGAATGAACGTTTGTATGAAACTTTGTCAATTTTAAGCCGATCGAGCTGAAACTTTGCATACATATTAGCTATTATAATGTGAGCATCGCCTGAGAAATCATTTTGATAAATTGAACCTCTAAGGGGATAAAATAGGGGATGAAAGTTATTATGAAACTTTGTCAATTTTGAGCCGATCGGGCTGAAACTTTGTATGCATCAAGTTATTATGACGTAAGCATTCCCCATGAACGATTTTGGTAAATTTCACTCATAGAGGGATTAAACGGGGGATGAAAGTTTGTATGAAACCCAAATATACGCGTCAAAATCATATTAAATTATTGTTAAAATCTTTTTTGTAACAACTATTTGTAACCATAAGATTATTTTATGGAGATTTTTCTACAAAAAAATAGAGACTAAACTTAATTTTTTTATCCATATCGTTGATACTGTTAAAACAATATAAATAGTTCCGTCCCCGCTCTAAGAGGTTTCTATTTTAAATAATATAAAAAACCAAAATTAACAAAAAAAAAAATCATCGAAATCGGAGCTGTTCTTGAGGACTTTCGAGTCAAATGCTTCATTGACTCCACTACACCCCCAAGTTCAAATGCATTACATATTCAGTAGGTACTTTTGCGCCTCACTACACCGAAAGGGTACAGTCACGTGCAATGAAATGTACAGAGCTCTTATGTGAACGCGATAAGGTGCATTTTAGCTACGTAAATGTTTGAACACACTGTACGTGGATTCTTAAATGAATCGCATTACACAGACACAATAGTTGGACAAACTAACCGAACATCCCTGAACTGAAAGCTATTCAGCATAATCAGCGTACTTGCCTAGGGCTGTACCAGTTCAATCACTAGGTCATATCTCTTCTGGGGGTCTCAACGTACATCTCATGCATCTAAATATTTATAACTCAAAGGTAACTGACTGACATAGTGATCTAACAACGCACAGCCCTAACCTCTGGACGGATCGGGCTGAAATTTGGCATGCAGGTAGAAATTATGACGTAGACATTTGCTAAGAAGATATTACCCTCAAGGGGATAAAATAGGGGATACAAGTTTGTATGAAACTTTGTCAATTTTAAACCGATCGAGCTGAGACTTAGCATGCATAGCCACTACACGTAACGTAGCCATCTTATAAGAAAGGTTTTTTTTTTAATTCTACACGTGAAGGAATAAAATAGGTGATAAAACAAACTGAAATCCACGACGGCGAAGTCTTGGGTGGCCGCTAGTTTTATGATAAGATGTAATTATTGAACAAAACGATTTTTTAATAATTTTTTTACAGTATGATCGCTTCCCTATCGACCTCCCTCATTCTCATCGCCAAGTCCGTCCCTGCGGCTGCGTACGTATGAAAATTAGAACATAATGTACACCGTACAACCCACTCGACCCTAATTAGTACGCGCAAATTATAACGAGCGCCTCTGAATAATTGCGAGGAGATCCGAAGCTAGAATTGAGGCGGGAATACCAACATCAAAAGGCGGTCCTGTTCACAGTGGTTTTTTTGGTCCTATTTATTTTCGTATCTGTTTTGAGGTTATTTTTAGTCGTTTAGTATATCATAACCACCTTTTTTACATAGACACAGAGGTAAAGATAACTTATGTCACTTACTACTAAATAGGTATAGGGGTAGCATTTGGCTCTATACTTTAATATAATAAATCTGAAGAATTTGTTTGTTTTTTGAACGTGCTAACCTCAAGAAGTACTGGTTCGTTTTAAAAAAAACTGTGTATTAATTAAACGTAATAATTTGTGGGCCTAGAACTATAATAATATTTGGTTTCTTCCCGTGGGTGCCTCAAAACGACTAAATTGCATTTAATTAAAACGTCAAATTATCATAGTAATTTCTGCCAAAAACGTTAAAATTTTATACATTGTAGATTTTACAATGATGCTATTTTAAGTATTTAGTAACGTATAACTGAAAGTACCCACAAATAGGAATAGTTGTTTTACTCAATTTATGGACTAATTCTTATTATGGGAGCTTCCCAGTATGTGAATGATTAAGTATAATTGCATTGTCAGCATAATACCTAAACTTGTTCCCAATCCTAAATCAAAGTTGACGCTTTACGTTGTTCTTACAAAAGTTTAGGGAATAACTATAGAGTTATTCCTACAAATAACGTTAAAATCCAAAGGCATTTCCACCGACCGTTTTATTACGAGATCAAAGTGTCGAGCTGAATCGTATTATTTTCCGTGAAGCCAGGAGCCGAGACGGACACCGGGTGCTGTTGACAGCCGATACACAGCTTATTACTTTCTGTTTTTAATCAATATTTCAGTATTAGGATGCAGGTTGATAGTAACAGTATGTATTAAAGTAAAATTTTGGAATAGGTAAGGTTTATTCAAGTATTAGTATAGAAACACATTAACGCGGAAAAAACGACCGAAGTTGGGAGCGACTACGCCTGCAATGTACTTCAAATGGAAGATGACACACTATGCCAAAATTATGTTGCGTAATTTTTTATACAATATACATACCCGCCAAACTTCGGTCGCGTGATTTCAGCCTAGTGTGTTCCTGAACTTCCCGTTGTGTGCCTTCCTCACAAAAGGAAGTGCACAAATTAGCAAAGACAGTTTTATCTTTGCTAAGTTATATACACTTCTTGTATTTGGCTGTTTTCCTTTGTAAAGAAGTGCATCTTGTTACCTATTAGGTATCTAAACTTTACTTATGTAATACAGCTTAGGCGTTGGGTTCGTTTCTTTGTTTGTTTGTTAGTACGCGCTAATTTCAGGAACCACTGGTTCGATATGAAAATAATATTTTTGCATTGGATAGTCGATTTGTCCAGGAAGGGTTTAAGCTATAAATATTATGTGCGGAAACCGAATAATCATAAGTGCCATGCATCTACATTGGTAAAAAAACAACTGATGTAATCTTTTACAAGAGACGATCTACTTTTATTGAAATCCACACACGCCGTTAAATACTATATAAAAACTTTAGCTTTTTATCTTTACCGGGCAATCAAAAGTGCATCTAGCTTATGTCGCCGGAGTCCGGACTCAAACAGCAATTAGGAGCTAATTATCGTCCTGTTATATCGACATCAGCGCGTGGTAATGACTGCGGATGAGGCACATTAACGCGACGCCCGGGTATTGTGGTCGGTTGTGTTTTACCTTTACAAGTGACACTCTGGTTGGAGCACTGATGGAGGATGAATCTGATTGAAAAGTTAGTTAACAACTACTACAATTTGTGTGCATGAAAAAACGTAAATATCATGATTAAGCTTTAAGTTGACTAAAATCATGACGATGTAGGTATAAAAAGGATTGTATATGGCTTTTCTGCATTCAAATGCTGCAAAACTTCAGCGATATACAAGTCGAAGCTATTTAAAATGTGAATATTTCATACATAATGCCCATTCACTTTAAGACAACTAATTTAAAGTTTTTTTACCTTTGTCAAGTCTAATTTAACCAGGTAGGTTTTATTTACATGGCGGTATGAATAAACAGGTAAACGGTATTGCGGTTTATCAGTTGAAAGCTAAAACAGTAAATATAACCTTCTCTTTGTTGATTTGATTAAAAACAGTATTTCATAAACAAAAAGAGATGAGAAGGAAAGAAATGTTACGTAAATCTATTGTGCTTATTCTTAATCGTATTAATTTCAATTAAGTACCAAGCTTGACACGTATGTATCAAGCTTTGCTATGAAAATAAACTAACACTGCAACACTAATAAAACTATGCTAGTATTCCTCTAGTAAGTTGTTTGCTCAATCAGTCTACGCAAATAGTTATTTATTTAAACCAACGCTGAGACGGGTAATTAGACAAGATGATTAGTTCTACCGAGATTGACGATGTTGAAGATGTTGGATCTGATCAAATTACATATTTTATTTATACAGTTTGAATATACTTTTTGTTTACAGTTTATATAATAAAAATACCCTTTGGCGGTTTTTGAACCATGGTAGCCGATCTTACGATCAGCCAGGTACGCTATTCTACTATAATATATCAAAAATTATTAATTAATTCATTATTACGTTTATCATATATTTTAATAATGTGTCTTACGTGTTATGTCTAGTTTGTTAGAATCAACAATATTTCACAACAGATTTACCGATAAAACACAGCATGCACAGTTATTCGCAAAAAAGCATAAATTTACAATTTAAATAAAAACTCGAAGCAAATTATAGTTCCTAAGTGAGTGCGCTGCGCAAGCACAGGTGCACTCCCTACTCCCTCAATCTTATAGTTCGGTGGGGCAGCAATCTGACACGACTGTATAGAGATCAGGTGTAGGATCAATGTTGATTGGCTTCCAAACCACGGAGTAGCTCGAGATGAAATTTTTCGGTCACCCACCCAAAGACTGGCCTCTGATAAAGTTGCTTAACTTTGCATTTGTAGGCCGAGTGGGCTAAACACTGTTTCATGGAGCTCAATATGATTTTTTTTAAGCACACATCCAATGACTGGCCTCTGCGAAAGTTGCTTAACTTTGTAATTGCACGCCAAGTGCGCTAACCACTGCTCCACACACACACACACACACACACACACACACACATACATACAGACACAGATAATTTAAATCCTTTTAAAAAAACAAACTTAAACTGCTTTCATGTACAGTCAAACTCAATACTCGCGTATGATTTGCAAATATGCAAAACATAAATAAGACTGCACTGCGCTCCAGTGAGTTATTTGCTCAATCAGCCTATGCAAATAGTTATTTATCTGAACCAACGCAACGCCTGCGAGGGAGTAATTACGTGGCATGATTAGTTCCACCGAAATTAATCTAACGATTTCAGATATTAAATCACTTGCGACTATGATTGAATCGGTGAGATTAATTTTGCCGTGAATTAACTTATTTTGGTTGATGTAGTGATGATGTAGCTCGTAGCTCGTAATGTACTGTTATTGTGTGCTTAGATTAATGTCTTAATTGAAATATAGTATGGAAGAAATTTTGAAGATGTTAACTTATTTTGGCCGATGAAGTGATGGTAAAACTATAACGTGGTGTTATTGTGTGCTTATATTAATGTCTTAATTGAAATACGGTAAGAAAGAAATTTTGAAGATGTTATCTGGATGATGTAACGTTGTGGTGGCCAATAATCTATGAACAAGAAGAATTAACTGCTTTAAACTATTGACAAAATGCGTCATTGTTTAAAGCTTACCTTTTTCTAAAAGTGTTTCTACGCCGGCCAGGCCAGCTTTGGTGCCCAAAACCGTTTACGGTTTGTTTGAACGTCGCACTGTCTTAGTATTGCAAAATTATCGAAAATATTCAAATATACAGAGCGTTAAATTTTTCAAACTAATTTTTAAAAATTCGTCAAAATTATGACTGCGTTTAAAATACAATAAGTAGGATATAAAAAAACAATCGTCTTTCTACGACGTAATTCTGATTTTTAATCCCCCAAATCATCACTGCAAACATCTTCATATTAATATCTAACATATTACTATTTCATGCCTGTATTGAATCTTACATACCTATCATTATTTCATATCTATCCTACATCATTCATCGCCACATCCCCAGTGTTAACCCCTACCGTTTATTTGTCCGCAATCGCAGTTAAGTCCACGGCCCGTTACTTCATTATACATTCATGGTGTCTTATGAGATGCAAATACATTACCTCGGTCCCTCCCGTGATCCCGCGCTATCCGACGCCTTAATCGTTTTAATTCTCAGTTGTTAGCTGGAATATATTTGGGGACAAACAAAAGGGATATTATGTTGTCCGTGAGAATTAAAGGATGTTATTATAGCCGTCTGGAAATATTGCAGTACATTATCTGTTAACGATCATGTGTGTTACTTAGAGATTCGTTTTTTTTTTAATCGAACTATATTTAAAAAAATTGAATTCTTAGATTCCTCTTCATTTTATCAACGCAAATATTTTAAAGCGTACGTTAACGTAAGGTTTAAAAGAAATTATCTTAACTTTTTTTTTAATTGCTCTATCAAAGCACTATCGCTCGGAATTTATTTTGAGGACTACTGTAAGATTTGAATCTCTCCCAGTGATATTGAAAATGAGAAGATAGCATGTCTGATATAAAATCAAGTTTTAAAAATTCAACACCTCGTAAAATTTTAGGCGAACGACTATGTCGAGAATGGTTTACTATTGGGATACACTATTACATAGTAAATTACCTTAAAATGGAAATTTCTATCAAGCTCGTCAATCAAGCTCATTATACATTAATTTTAAACACAGCGTTCGCCATACAGCTACGGCATACATCACGTGAGCATTGGACTTCCGCTAGTTGCGCTGAGCCAATACCACTTGTTCCACGTCCGAATTTTCTTCACCCGCATCGCATTGTTACACATCCATTGCTGCTTTTGTAAGTGTTGTTAGAGACATGTGTCGGTCAAAAGCGTCGATGTATGCTAAAAAGGGATTTATAGTTTTAGTGTGAGGGCAGTTTTGGTGAAGGCACCAGGTAATGCCAGTGATTCATGGCGCGGTGGACGCTGGCGCTCGCCTCGACTCATCAATATCGGAAAACGGTGCGCGTTTGATATCGTCCGTTATTACACATCGTACATGCGATGGTATAGGCAGAAATGTGTGATTTGGACATGTTGTGACGAGAACGGCTCGGGATAAGCTTTTTGGAATGTTAATGAGTTTGTTTGCGAGGCAGGCGTGTCATTTTAGGTTTTAATGGACCTTTTGAATTGCGTGGGGGTTTAACGTTTGTAAAAGTTAAGGCGGGGTTCTTTGTAAGTTATACTGTGTTTTATTTGTTCATGATCATTGTGATAGAAATGAAGCTATAAACAGTAATTCAAGTGATAGATCTGAAACAAAAGATATTCTCTGTAGAGTGTTAAATTTTTAAATACGATATTTTCAATAAATAACGTAAAAGGTTGTTTTTAAAGTTTAAGTAATTTGTTAAATACTTTATCTGATTTTTTTAAGAAAGTTTTTTTAAACCATTACATATGTTCATCAAACCTCTGTTATCTTTAAATTAAATTTATTTATTTATTTAAACTTTATTGCACGAAATAAAATTTGTACAAAAGGCAAACTTAATGCCTCATGGCGTTCTCTACCAGTCAACTTCAGGGCAAAACAGAAAGTGAATAGTAGGTAGGTAGTGCTATTAAATTAGTGCAGTTAAATTAGCAACATATTTCGTATAGCCTCAGTACAAAGCAGCAAAATAATACTTGAGCCAATACCTGCAAATCTGATTATAGCAACTATTGAACAATTGTCAACAGCGAGACGGACGAACTCCAGTTCAAGTTGCTAACACTCGGTTTAACCGTAGCTAAACATTAGCAAAACCAAACTTAGTCACAATGATGCCTATTATATGTACAGTACGGTTGTAATTCTATCGACGCGTCGACTGCATAATGCATGCCTGCACTTACACTGTGCACCTCTCAGGCGGTACTTGAGCATCACTGGACTGCCGCGCGTCATTTGCGATGAGCTTTTATCAAATTCCCATATCCATTGCTGTGTGCGCTTGTATATGTAAACATGACAGTTGTTCCGAGCGTTCGATGTATAACGATGTCTTTCGGTTTCCCGAATGCTCCGGATGTGTCTGAGTACAGGGGTCCAGGGAAGCGCTCGTTTCAAAAGCAATAACTCGAGTGTGCATTGACGAACGCGTTTCGAGTGTCGGCCTCTTAACTAAGATAGAGATCGCTTCGAATGCCTCTTTGTGTTCAGTACGTCAAAGTGTCTCAGTTTGTTTCTTCAGCCGTATGATACGCCGTTTACTGGTCGAATCCGGATCGAGATGTTCAATGTGTGTGAAATTAAACGTTTTGTATATGTGATGATGACGACTGTTTTCTTTTTGGAGACGCGTTTTGTTTTGGGGTCTTGCTGATAGGAAAAGGTTTTTTTTTTCAGAGGGGTCTATCTTACGTTGTTAATAAATGTGTTGAGAAAATTTAAGATTACTGATTTCTACTATAAATTAATTGTACCTTTACGGGTATACAAATGTATAATTAGTAGGTACATGGATTCCGAATGGAATCCAACTCGTATCTTATAAAATGTAACTTAACACTAAATAACAGTCAGTTTCAAAACTCAAATCTTGCAACAAATATCTATTACATTATTATGTATATCATTTGCGTTTTAAAGCAACAAAACTAAAAACAATAAATTGGAGTTAATCGTAATATTTTACCTATACCCTGAATCAACATTTAGCGGAACGCAAAAATGCCAGTCGATAATTAATATCAGCGCTCGCGTCCGCAGAGCGATTCTGAATCGTCCGGCGATGTGCAGAATTTTGATTGCTACGAGCAGTGTGTGCTATGTCACCGCTACGAGTATTGTGCTACGATGTGCTACACGTGCTACGAAATTCAATATGATCGGATCCTGTCCATATTTTAATCAAAACTAGATTTTTGAACGCTTCTCTGAAATTGTATTTGATTTTAGTGCAAGAAATTGTTACGGTGTTTGAAATGAAAATATTTTCGTACTTCGCATTTTATTCATTTCTAGTTTCAACGAAGTTCGTTTCAAAGTTGCAATTACGCATTTTACTAAAAACATTGATTATGGGGCTCCGATCGTGACAATTCTCTGAGCTACAACATATCTGCAACAATTGATTCTATAGAGTCTTAGAAATTCTAAAAAGAACATTCGTATTCGCATCAACATTGCGTTTTGTTCTGACGATGAGTCATTGGAGTAGGTGAAAAAGTAATCTTTGTTTTTACTACACATTCGAATCGGTAAAATTAACTGGCTTTTGCAGTACACCAATGTAACATTCCCTTTACACCTTGTACTTTGACCTACTTTTTTTAACTCTAAAGTAATCTTTGACTTCCAAAAAGCGGCAAGGAGCGTTAAACTCGAAGATCACGTGTGAGCGTTATGGCCCCTTCGTCCAAATTGTTCCTTTTCGCATTACGAATTTATCGCTGACTCCACTACGTATTTCGCCCGGCCTGCGATTTATGAGGGTTGAATGCAGCGAGTATCGGTTTCCAGTTATTACAATATCTACAGCTAATACATACTAATATGTAGAAATCCAAGCGTGTTTTCGTTTGAGATATTGGAACATAAATTTTGTACATCGAAGTACGTTTATGGACTGGTTCTGTTTATTAAGACGGTGCTCCGAATCTAAGCTTGAGACGATTTACTTTACAGCGACATTTTTAAAGCAAAAATAAGTTTTAATGTACTTACTCTATATTTATTTTCATACATAATTTCAATTAAAACACAGGCTTGCAACCCGAGATCAACACAGAGCTTACCCAAAAAAACTAAAATCATTATAATGTTCACAAACTTACTAATAATATAATATATCAGTTGACAGTTGGTTTGTTTGGATGTTTAGCAGTTAATAACACTGAAACAAATGTATCCCATTTAATCAGGATAAAAAGTATCTTATCACCTAAATCAGCCCGTACCAAATTTCATCAAAATCCCTTCATTGTGATTGACAGACAAACATCCAAACAAACATAGTTTCACATTCATAATATTAGTGTTTATTATACTAGCTACGTATTAATACGCGTACTAAGTGATGGCTAAACATCGAACAGACCGTACAAAGAGGAAGTTCGCTTCACAGTCCGACGCATGTAGACACAACATGGTCTCGACTGGAACAGTGTGGTATAGTGTAGCGAAGGAAGCGTGAAGTCAAGATAAATATAGTACTTTAAATGGGAATAAAAATATCTTTTTTATATTATAAAAAGCTGATGGGTTTGTTTGTTTGTCTGACTGCGCTAAAATCAGGCACCACTGACTGGTTCGATTGAAAAAATACTTTTGTATTGGATTGATATGAGGAAGGTTTTAAGCTGTAATAATAAATAAAATAATACTAAAATACAAAAATTAAGATGTATTGAGTACAAATATTGATGTTCATCACACAAACTTATGCCCCTAGCAGGATTTGAACCCACGACCTCTGGTTTTGTAGCCAGAGTCTCTGACCACTAGACCAACGAGCCTGTCCTAAACACTATGTGTGCGGAAAGCCATATCCATGGGGTCGAAGTCGCAGGCTGCCGCTAGTAAACTTAATCAGCAAGTGTAAAGCTTCTAACTTTTAGTATGAAAGAGGTCTCAATTTTCTTAGTTGCCAGCAATTTTTTTCTATTTATTTCTAAGTCGTTTTTTTTTTCGGGCAGATATGTTTGAAACTATACACTGCCAAGTTAGTTTACTGTTGCAGACCTCACTGTACCTTCAGCATATAGCTTATCTGTTACGCACATATGTGGTTTGTGTACCACCGTGGAGGCTCTCGTGCTAGATGGAGCGACAAACCTGCCAGCCAGCTGCTAGTGACAGGACCGCACCACAAATAGGTTATTTACTAAGACATGACGCAATGGTCAACTATTTTAGGCATTGGGAAGTTCTGGATTTGATACCCGGTCATGTTAAATATGTGTCCATTTTTTTCAATTTAGTACGGATTTGTGATCACCGACTCGCATTTTGCAAGCGTGGTGATTAAGGTGAAGTTGATATTTGTGCCGGAAACATTATTTTAAATGTTGGGAACCTTTGGCCTGCGGTGATTCATTAACAGACTGATACTTGTTTTGATTTTCTAGGCTGTCAGCCCTTATACAATTATTTATTTTTTTTAACTTTCGAACACAAAGTTTAGCTTCAGAAAGCAATGAAGTCACACTACTGTTGTATATCTTACTGTACCTTCAGCATATAGCTTATCTGTTACGCACATATGTGGTTTGTGTACCGCCGTGGAGGCTCTCGTGCTAGATGGAGCGACAAACCTGACAGCCAGCTGCTAGTGACAGAACCGCACCACAAATAGGTTATTTACTAAGACATGCCTCAACGGTATAGTGGTTAAAGCTCTAGGTTTCGAGGTGCATTGGTTCGATTTCAGGGTCAAAAAATTATTGTGGCGGTTTTTGCGAACATGCATTCGGTGCACATGCATGCATGCATGTGCACCGAATGGAACCTTCTCGCTTACCACGCCGCGTCTTGCTTGGCGCCTTAGCACACGGAAAGAGAAACGTTGGGAGACCAGGGCTACGATTTAAAGATTGCGCTAAGAGAGACTTAAACTCTTTTGGTATTGACCGCATGGCATGGGAGAAACACGCCGAAGATCGAGATGTGTGGAGAAAGTGTGTACTTGATGGGCGTGAAAGACACGACGGAGTCTGGTTTGACACACTGGCGAGCAGGAGAATAAAACGTCACCAAGCCGACAATTTTCCACCAGTCGGAGACTTTTCCTGCAGAATATGCGGTAGAATCTGCCGCTCTAGAATTGGTCTGCATAGTCATGAAAGGAAATGCATGGCCTCGTCTTCACATGACAATGATTAAATCGTCTGAAATAGACGTAAAGGCCAATGATGATGACTCCGGGTTTGTGCTTTGTAGTACCATTTGGCGAGCATGGTGATTAAGTCAATACTCATCACTTTGCCCTGCAGTGGGACATTAATAGAGGTTTTGTGATGAACAATCTTAATTTGGCAAGCTTGGTGATAAAGTCAATACCCATCCATATGTCCTGCAGTAGGACATTATTAGGGGTTTTGTGATCAATAATCCGCATTTGGCAAGCGTGGTGATTAAACCAAAACCGAAAATGTGTGTAACGAAAGCATGATTTTGAATAAGGCCTTTTCCCTGCAGTAGGACATTAATAGACTGGTGCTTTACTATACTTTTATTAAGGCAGGCCCTTTGCGTAATTCGTTAATTCCGAGATAAAGTATCTCTTTACCCTAGAGTCCGACCCAATTAAAAGCCTAGTGAAACCCTCGCATGAAAGTGTATTTTACGTAAATAATACATTCGATTTGGTTAGCTTCCTAGAGTAATTCCTTATCGTAAAATCTACTGATTTGGAAAATATAGGTGTTTGGGAAATAGTTGGAAACAAAGTTAGAAATTATCTACCTCGAAAATGTTTATTTATATGTATATAATTATTTTATTAAGAACGTTATCGCAAGATATGGAAAAAATCTATAGAAAATATCAAATTGATTTTAAAATAGCTGAAAAAACAGATAATTTAAATAACTCGTAGGATAACAATGAATAAATATGAAAATCACAATATGACTGTCAATAACAACAATAAAATTGCTTTAGAGTGAAATTGTAACTATGTTTATTTGATGAATACTAAATGATCAGCATCATCAAAAACTTAACTACGCTACGAAAAGTAACGTATAGTGTTAGCGGCAATATTCCATAAATAATAAGACTTTTCCTAATATGACTGTCTATAAAGCAACGACGAAAAAAAAACGATAAAGAGGTAAACTAAATAAACCCCCTGTTTTCCCGTTTGACCCCAGCAATGTTCTTCACCACCATAGCTCTCAAGTTGCAAGTGAAATATAGCGGGGAGACTGAGCTTTTTTAGCCGGATCTATCTTCCATTCACCCCACCGGTTTGGTCGACAAATTGCACGATATCGAGTTACAGTTAGATTGAAAATAATCCTAAGAAGGAAGGCAATCTGTGGGATTGGATATTAGCGGGCGATGTTATCTGTTGCAATATTTTGAAGGTAGTGGATAGTCGTATGTTTTATTTGACGTTGAAGAATTTCCAGTGTTACACTCACTCGTGCGGAACAATAACTTGAAATTACAGAGTATTTTATATGAGTGGTTGGTTGGTTTAGTTGAGTGGCTGAGTTTTTGGATCGTGGCTTTTGCGGATAAATACATTTTTGAAATATTATTCGATACAAATCCTTCTTAACGTCCATTTAAATAACTCTGAAAGTTATTTTAATATAGTGATTTAGTGTATCATCAATAAAAAAATGTTGATAGCCAGTTATTGCAACTGCCTATGTAATATATTTTTCTAGTGCATGTTGTAGTAAAGCTATTACTACTATTTAAGTGCTTTTATATATGAGGGATATCGTAAGTTCTTTAAACTTTGAGCCTTTATCACATTGATTAAATTGCGTACATTATAACCAAACAAAACCAGCGGCGCTTAGACTATTTTATTAATTTAACTGAAACTATCTTAAACAAAAACAATATCATTGTTCCTCTAACCGCGTGCCATTCATCCCGTTCAAAGATCCCGCCATACAAAATTCACAACAATGCACTTACGGGAAACTTCAACTATAACTCACAAAGTAAAACAGTAACGGCACTATTTTTAGGAATATACGGTTAGATAGTGCGGGGCATGGTTGTATTTTATCGATGTCTGGTATTAGAAGTTATAAAATACGTTTATTTATTTTATGGGAAGATACTTCACAGAAATGCACACACATTTCACAATTGTATCGTTTGTTGTAACGAACTACCTTCTCGATACTCACAATTCAAGTCGGATAATTTCGGGTTTAATTGCTTCAAAGTGATATTCATATTATCCTCTATTTCATCTACCTGATGTCCTAACGTTTAAAAACATACGTTATTAGTAATATCTATTTCAGTAAGACATTCACTTTTGTCTGTGTTTTTCATATTTTTTATTATTACTGAAAGGTTTGTTAATATTTTTGTAGTTGTTAATGTTATGTGTTTATTTTTATTTATCGATATTATCACATTTACCATTCGCTAGAAAATTATTGTAATAAAGTTTCCTCGTTAACTCATGAATAATAAATATAATGGTTTTACTTTTATCTAAAATCTTTTCATGGTTTATTACCCAAAGTTTTGGCATATAATATTATTCTATTTATCTAATCTATCGACATACAAGACACTCACGCCCATCCCTAGCGCTAGTTGCAAAGACGCTGCGCTCGCCGTCAGCGGTGCATATATTAATTTTTAAAACACAGTAATGCTAGGGAGACGTAATTCCATCACGGACGGCTCAAAGGCCGCTAGGATACACGACCGGCGCTTAGCTTGTTTGTCGTCTGGTCGCAGAATATCGATAAAGAATGCAACTAGTCGCGGGACTAGTTGAGCGTTTAGGTTTTATGTCAAAATGCAAGGCAAATCCACTGCTTGAGACAACCGCGGTGATCAGAGGATAGTATTTGCTCCTGAGGATAATAAGTTACAGTTTTTAGGGTTCCGTAGCCAAAATGGCAAAAAAACGGAACCCTTATAGATTCGTCATGTCTGTCTGTCTGTCTGTCCGCCAGTCTGTCACAGCCACTTTTTTCCGAAACTATAAGTACTTGACTGTTGAAACTTAGTGAGTGGATGTATTATGTAAACCGCAACAAGGTTTTTTACACGAAAATAGAAAAAAAATAAAAAAGTAGGGGGTCCCCATAGTGAGAACTGAAACTCGAAATATTTTTTTTCATTGAACATATACGTGTGGGGTATCTATGGATAGGTCTTTAAAAGTTATATTAAGGTTTGTAATATCACTTTTTTCTAAAGTGAATACTTTGCGTGACAGACCCTTCCAAAGTGGAAAAAAGTGTGTCCCCCCCCCTCTAACTCCTAAAATAAGAGGATGATAAAACTGAAATCATTATATAATGTACATTACCATAAAAACTACCAACGAAAATTGGTTCGAACGAAATCTATTCAGTAGTTTTTTTAAGACGTCAAAAATAGAATTTGTACGGAACCCTCAGTGCGGGAGTCCGACTCGCACTTGGCCAATTTTTATGCTCTAAAATCAGTGTCAGTGCCATAGGTAGGTATGTTAAAATATGCAACAATGGTTAGACCTCACATACACATTATTTATACTGATTATCGGATATTATCCATTATACAGAATGGCAGAGAGATGTGTAACTTTTATAATATGATGCAAACTGTAAATGCCATATATAGCACGACAGTTGTATAAGTGCTACTAATACATGTATATGTAAAATTGTATTCGTGTGTAAGAACAGATGCTACGCCTAAAAAAATACTACGTAAATCTTTAAACTTACCTTTTAAAGCACGAATAACTTCCAAGTTAAATAGCTAGAAGCAATTATTTGAAAATTTCCTGGAACATTCGCAAAAATGCAAATGTGGAAATGTTTCCGCAGAGCGACGATGCAGTTTTATGGTTCCGTAGAAAAATTGCAAAGAACGGCACCCTTATAGATTCGTCATGTCTGTTTGTGTATCCGTATGTCACAGATTTTTTTTCCGGAAATATAATAACTATATTACGAGTATTTTTTTTTAATTATAAACAAAGAAAAATTCATCCGATCTCAGTTGGCTCAGGCGGGATTCGAACCCAGCGGCTCTTGCAATCCAGGCAAGCGCTCTGACCACTAAGCTACCTAGACACTTAGTGAATCTGATGAATTTCTCCTTGTTATTTGCTTAACGCCTAAAGCAGCGTTATCTCTTTCAATGTTGTAGTAGCTACTACAACACTTTCAAACGAAAGAGAAAGAGATTATACTGGAAAGAGCAACTAAAGCCGCTTTACTCGGCTCGTACCAAATATGGTTGGGAAGGGAGAGGAACGTCATCGGTGAAGGTGATCGTTAGTATACTATAAAGGGACCCCTTAAACCTACACGCGTGGTCGAAAGTCCCAGGCGCCGACTGACGTTCCTCTCTGTTCCACGCGATGGACCCGGCACCCGCACGGAGAATCCATGGATAGCTAAGAAGTTCGTCTCTCGTAACTTTTTGTATATTTTATTTTACTTTACTTTTATTTTACTTGCTGCGGATCCCTTCACAGGCGAGTACGACTCGCACTTGGCAGGTTTTTTCCTGTTAAAGCACCGATGCGTGGGAGGACTGTGAATAAGGCGACTCCGGAAACCTGCAGTTTTAACCACGGTTTTGAGAATTAGTAGCTTTACGTTACGGTAATAAAAGTGTCGATTGCTTTCACTGTCCTATGTTTGGAAATACGCTTCGAGGAATATACTGCCTTCTGGTAAGGGTGCAGTTTTGTACGTCAGGATAATAGAATCGACAGATTTTTATATGAATGATAATAAATAACAAAAGCAAAGCTAATTTTAGAGATCTACATTTCCTTTTGATTCAAAGAATAGTTTAACTTGTACGAAGGAAAAAAACAAAACCGAATTTTCTGTTTGGTGTAATATGTATAATGCAAAAACATAACAAATTATGTATTTCAAAATTAACTGTAAAATTTTTAAATGATAAAAGAGACAACAAGTTGCACCTTTGTTATAAAATTTAACAAACGTACCAGTATCTGCAACAATGTCAATGTGAGCCAATTTACATAATTACCATCGACAATTTTCACAAACGAGATATGTGCTATGAAATTAGATGCCTAGAATTAATTAAACCAGAGTTGTAAACATACGGCTTTTGAAACGGCAGCAATAAACCTAAGCGATGAGATTAATAAAACAATCTCGTGTCTGAGATGTAATTAAATTGTGGATATTGTTATGAAAACTTGTTTATTTCTTGGTTGAGTGTAAGTGAAATGAACGCGGGGTAAAATTTACACATTTTTACGTTTTTTAAAAAATGGTAGGGAAGCTGCGCTCACAGGCTTCAAACGGGCTTAAGTTTAAATAAATATAATCTATGTGACTCAGTATTAACCATTTTAATAACCAGGCATGTCAATTCTGGATCATAGTCGCAGCGTACCCTGGGCTCCAAGGCAACGGCTGAGGATGCAACCGGGAGAGGCGCTAAGATGATGATGAATCTATGTGACTCAGTATTCCAAAAAAATAAGACAAAAAACCGGTTTAGTATTTTTGAGGGTATTCGTTACATACAAAAATGAAAATATTTCCTCTTCATAATATTACTATAGATTTGACTGGTCAGTGGAGATAATCATGAGAAAACAAGTTCATAAAAATTTAATATTGTGATTATGTATCGCTCACAAGAGTTAAAAGCGTTTAGTTCCTAATGTTTAAAGGAAACCATACTCTAAAAGATATTAAAACATTTCTCTATAAAACAATAGACTGCAACACTTTGAAACTTCAAGAAAATATTGCCTGGTCATTCTTTCAACGCCAGACAGTGATGTCGGAAAAATTACCGTTTGTTCGCATTTTTCGACACATTCATCGTAACCTAGTAAAATACAATATTATACAGCGCAACCACAAGTCGCTCACGCGAATTGTGAAATATTGCAAAACGTTATTTCAACCCGAAGGTGGATTATTGCGGTAACGAGAAATTTCCAACTGACATTGCGAACGGATGCACGTAGACCGATCTCGATGCACTTAGTACTAGAAACTTTACTTAAACTTGGCAACGGCTTATCTCCAGATAACGGTTGCTGCAAACTCGTCCTTAAATCGAAAGGTATTAAGGCATCTTACATTTTGATGCCACCAAACTTTACTATTTGGATTTGATTAATACGAAAGGAAAGAAGATTTTGTCTGCTCCGTTCCATTCTAAACTTTAAACCGACGCGCATAAAAGTGTTTATATCGATGGTTCTAATGTCGCCTTTGTCCCTTCAAAAAGTAGTTGACTAGTAGCATTTGTAGACTAAACTGTGGGATGGCAGGCAAGACAGAGCTGAATGCGATGTAAGTAAAGGAATTCTTTTTATTTTTCAATTAAGTCTAATGAAATCTAAGGCGTATCTGAGCAGCGGGTACCAAGACGAGTATTTCCGGCTGATGGATGATCTAATACCGTTTCTATCAAAGAGTTTTGAGTTGTATTACCTGATGTAATTTAATTCAATTTAAACAGTGCTTTCTTTTTCTTTTCACTGATACTATACATATCATCATGTTCCATAAAAGCATTTGACTAAAAACTTTCTAAATGCCGAAAAATTATGAGAAGTTTACAGTCTTATATGTTTACGTAAGTGTGAAAACCTTATCATTTTTGGCATAACTACAGTAGCGTCCTGAACCAAAACCTTCTCTTAATAAATTCAGCTTCAGAATTTCGCTGTCAGAATAAACATCAACCGCATGGATAAATTCTGTTATATTTTTAAGAATTTTACCAAAATGTTGCATACTTTAAGGTAAAAATATCTCCATTTTTGCGAGTCAAAGTGTGGTGATATCCCCTCGTCGGTCAGGTGAGCGGCGCTTAACTAAAGCCTTGCAGATGAAGCCACCTCACGTAGTGGGACATGCACTGAAATCTGCCAGTTCTTCCACATTACCTGAATTTTAATAGTGAACTGGCTTACTTACTATCCTGACGCCAAAAATGGAATACTTATACTATTTATTCGACAATCCACTTGGTGTATTGGTCTAAAAGTTGCCAATCAAATCAAGAGGCCGCGGGTTCGATCCCCGCATTTTTTGTGTACATGAATATGTCTGTTTGTCTGAGGGTGTTATATGTACTAAAACTATTTATTCGACAACCCACTTGGTATATTGGTCTAAAAGTTACCAATTAGACCAAGAGGCCACGGGTTCGATCCCCGCATTTTTTGTGTACATGAATATGTCTGTTTGTCTTAGGGTGTTATATGTACTAAAACTATTTATTCGACAACCCACTTGGTATATTGGTCTAAAATTTGCCAATCAGAACAAGAGGCCGCGGGTTCGATCCCCGCATTTTTTGTGTACATGAATATGTCTTTGTCTTGATCTGGGTGTTATATGTATATTTAAGTATTCTCGTATTTTTGTAATACCACTGTTAATTCTGATGTCTGTAACACAAGTGCTTTATTAAGCTACGGAGTCAACTTAATAATGTGATGTTGTGACATATTTATTTATAGGAATTTATTTTTCGAGTCATAAGCAAGTGGTAAGCGCCACTTATGTATATTTTGACCAGTATTATAACAAACTAAACAAAAAAGGTAGTTCGCTCACTTTTCAGAGCGGTTCGCGTCAACAACACGGAATAAACACAACTGGAAATGAATCGATCGTCATAGTGCGCGCGGTTTACCTGATGAACTGCGTTCGGCCAATACAATTGTAAAACTATAAACCGAACGATATTACCAATCGCAAGGGGTAAAAGGGGTATTCGCAATCCTTTGCTAACTATAAAGAAATTTTTGTCACCATAGTCAAAACAAGGCCATGAAGAAACCATCACTTTACATGAAATCGATCAATTCCATCACAATTGCAATCTCATTACTAATTTTTAACGCGTAGACTAAACCATCGGAGATCCGAATCTCACTTTATATTCCGAATCGATTGGAGTTGTAAAGACGAACTCTCGAGTACTGAGCTGAATTAGAATTTAAAATATATCGATTCCTTAGTACGGGGGTCGAGATGAAATATTAAATGGCATGGTTTTTTTCCAATTGGCCGACAGCTCGGCAGCTGAGCCGGTACTAAAACGGATACGTGACCGAAGAAACGTCTTCGTCTCGGAGTAAAGAATTGAAAAGTTCTTCGGTGTTGAATAAGTAAAGATAATCGTATAAGGGTGCTGCGATAAATAAAATAACTGCGCGAGCTGGGAGAGTTATTCGTTTCTCAATTGCGGGCGGTTTGCGCTGTGAGTTGTTGATTTGTATTGTCCGCTTTGAGAACATTTTCGCTAGTTGCTTGGTCTGTACGAGATATGTTTTAATTTGCGTTCCGTTTTGCCGCGTGCTGGTTTTGTTAAACTTGGAGTATGAAGCATGTGGCAGAATTTAATTAAATATCAATGACCTCAATCTACTGTCAGACAAAGAAATAGATTAAGATTATTCAGCGACAAAATGAGACAGAATTAGATTTTTCTACGATATAAAAATATTTTTGGGAGAAATTAGGTTTTGAAAACAAAGCATTTGAGAGATTACGGTTTGATATACTTAGGAGAATGTTATGACCTAGATTTGTTTCTTGAATAGTTTTTTACTCCCATACAAAAATATAGTTAGTGGTTCGGTTTATCGAAAATTTTAAACATTACATTAATTTCACAGGCCGGCCGGATCGAATAGCCATAATAACGAAACATGCTGCAATTTCTATCGGCAAATATTCCGTGCGATATTTTGTATTCTGAATTCGATGGCTGTTTAGCGCGTTTTAGCCATAATCAGCAAACATAGTTTATGAATGCGGTCCGTGCGAATATGCGTATGGTCATGTAGGAATGATGCAACGATTCCGTACCTTTAACGATTTAATTATTACTTTGAAATCATTCGATCACAATTGTATGATACCAAAATTAACCATACTCACCATAATTATCATTATTGAGCAGACTTGAAAAAAAAAATCGTACCAGTGCATGAACTTTTGTATCATGGCGTATAATTTTTTCTTACTTGAGTAATGCCAAGTTCTGTTGGACTTTATACGAGTATTTAAATGTCGGTCAGAAATATTAGCTTGTGATTGTATAACTAATTGTGGCTAACAGGTAGGTACTCTAAGTTTCCTGATCGAGTTAAAGGTCACCACACTTCTATGCCCTTCGCCAATTATGGAAATCACTCTGCAAAGCCATTTATTAAAGGCTAAGTTATTAGCTATTCATACGGGTTGAAACTGTATTTGATGAAATCTACCTACTATTTGTATATTTGCACTGGCATTTAAAGAAGGAAAATAATAAATTCTTTTAGCTCTAATCTAGACTCGAAGCTTTTACTATGGATGCTAGGAAACTGACGTTAATAGACACAAACACCTATACCAGGAGAAACAGTCATGTTCACGCACTCACATGTTTGTTCTGTGTAGGGATCGAACCTGAAGCCTCTTGGTCTACTACTCAACTTCTTGTCCACTATACCAATCAGGTCAAATTGATCTAATATTATTGGTTGAACTAGATGCTTTAAAACTAGCGTATGCTTTATTTACGTTCCACCGTTTTAACCGAACAACAACATTATTGTATTAACTGAATTTCTAAATTTTTACAAAAGCAGCAAGTGAGCCCATGTGAGTTGGAAACGAGCCAAATTTTCCCAAAAATGAGATACTTTATAATGTCGCAAGGACATACGATTTATGGGCTCACTATAAAAGCTGGGCTTTGTTTTAAAAATTGCACATGAAAACTTAAATAAGGATTGCTATCTTTGAAATTTTTAATAAACGTCACTTTCCGTTGCTCTTTTATTTTTGGATTCTGAACGGTTCATTGAGTTCATAGGTCAAATAAATTTTATTAGGTTGGGAAGATATGGGGTATCAATTAATTTATCTTTTTTTTACATTTCACTCCATACAGAAATGCGTGATTATCCTTATTTTGACAAAGCGGCGCCAATTTCACATAAGTTTATTATTTTATAAATTACTTGGGTACTGTGTCAATTGATGAACAATATATGAATATACAAACCATCGACAATAGGACCTTGTCTGTAAGGTTCGCCAAATAAAATTTATTTTGTCAGAAAACTTAATCTCACTTTCCAATGCACTCATAACAGTACAGTTGAGTCCGAAACCATCAAAACCCATTCCCTAATCGCGAAATTGTTCCAAACATCGTCAGTCTCAATACTGGCGAATGCTCACTTTTAGTTTATTTCTCCCGTCACTTTTATTCCGCACTTTAGCTTCTACCTCAATTCAGCCACTTTCGTCTTGCCTTGCATCAGAATTTACGAAATTCAACCCGCGGGCGAATTTCACACTTGCCACTGTTGAAATTGAGTTCATTTTAGCGCGGTGGTTGTATCATCTGCAATGTTTTTACTTTTCATTGCGACGGAATATGATGCAGAAATGTAAAATGTAAGGACAATTGAGTAGAGAGCGCAAATGTGTAGTGCGACTCTTTGTCTGTGAGGCGGAATAATATTTTTTAGACCCGGGCTTTTTATTTCTGTTCGAGTCTAAAAGTATTCTTTGGTAATGAAATGTGTCTTATAATCTGAATGAACTATGTGCTATATTTTTGGCGATATTAGTGGGCAGATATTAAAATAGTACAGTCAGTCGAAATACTTTAGACTGTGTACAGCCGTTTCATAATCAGAGGCTTCTCTGAACTTCAAGTGTTGACCATGAGAAGTGTCTGTCAGTAGTACTTTTCGTTTACTCTGTATAAATTGCCAAAATATATTTTTTATATCTGCATCTAAAATAATGTTCGAAACTACGGTGGTTCCTTAAAAAAAACATCACTTGATAAAAATACAAAACCATGTTCGATTAGCCCGTCTGTACTTCGAATAGAGGTATACTCGTATAAAAATATCGGTACGTACCGTTATTTAAAGTGCCGACATGCATGCTGCTGTATAAAACATGAGCAAAAAGTCAGCGCCCTCACAGCAAGATGTTATTAAACTCAAAAGTCGACTCCGGCAAGTTTACGTTTCGCCTCCATTCAATATTTCCTACAGAACTGAAAATTTGACGCCCGACCGTGCTCGAGACGCGTAACGTCTTAAACGATAGTATATATAATAAATATTTATTTTTTTGTCAAATTAAATATATAAAAACTGCAATACAAAAGTAAACTAGTCTTTAACTGTTACACCTATTGGGACATAGATTACGAGCTCGTTGGGCTACGAAATCAAGGGTCACAGGTTCGATTCCTGTTAGGGGCAACAATATGTTTGTGTGATGAATATAGGCATTTGTACTCGAGATATGGATGTTTATAAAAGTATTTAAGTATGTCTCTTCGTTCCCGCCTTTCTATAGTAAAATCAGGCTTAGTTTTTGGCTAAGCACAATATTATACATTAAATAAAAATACATATTATAATCGAAGCTCGATAACTCCTTGTAAGTGAATGTTTGCAAAAATGCATCCAACACGCGTTGAACGAGGCTTCTAATATCGCATTTCAGTTGCATCCGTGTAAGCACAGTATAACAATATACGTCATACGGCCTACTTGCCAAGTTCTCGACAAGGTGCGAAAAACTTGAGACAATGAAGAGTTAATATAGGAATGTTTTATACTTTAAACTCTTACTTGGGTAATACTCATCTATACTAATATATAAAGCTAAAGAAATTGTATGTTTGTTTGTTTGTTTGAACACGCTTATCTCAGGAACTACTGGACCAATTTGAAATAATATTTTTGTCTTGCATAGTCCATTTGACGAGGAAGGCTTTAGGCTATTGAAAATCTTAATCCACGCGGTCGGAGTCGCGGGCGGCCCCTAGTAATCTATACAATATAATAAAGCTGAAGAATCTGTTTGTTTGAAAAACGGATGGAAGGGAATTATTATATGATATAGCAATGGCAGGTAAGGCATTATTATATGTTTCATTAAATACAACATATGTACTGATGAATATTCTAAATACATAACGCTACTTTACAACACAAAGCCAGTATTGTCACAGCCACCCGGGGACCTGGCCTACCCGTACGAGGTTGTAAACCGGTGATTTACCGCCTCATTTTATTTATGGTCGATCGTACGCTGTTAAATTATTGTATTGACGGAGGTGCAATACTAGATAACTATTATTTATGGTTTTGTTAACGCTGGGGACTTAACCTGGCTCATTATTGAAACTTGCCGCTGTTCGGGTTTGTGTTGGATTAGCGATGGGTTTAGTTGGGTTATGTAAATTAACTAATACTGCCTCAGTGGTGTAGTGGTTAGAGGGCTGGGTACAAAAACCTTGAAGGTCGTGGGTTTGAACCCCGCGGGAAACACTACCAATATGAGTAGGTTTTCTAAGTTTGGTTAGGATATAAGCATGATGTTTCCGGGCTTCGGAAGGTACGTTAAGCCTTCAGTTTCTAAGATCCAAATTGTCTGGTTTTCCTTGTAAGGCTTACTGAGGACAGACAACAGTCTACCCATTATAATATCCGGGCTGGTCAATTCAGGATCATGGTCGTAGCGTACTCTGGTAAGTACAATTTTTAGCCACTTTATATCCCCAAACAACCTGCACTAGACTATCCAAATCGAATAAAACATTCCATCTGCACCATAAACTTCAAATAACACTCGGTAATAGTAACTAGTTTGTAATTAACACGCCGAAATAATTAAATCACGTCAGACGCGCTAACAAATTGGTTACAAGTCGATTACCGACTCGCTTCGCCCCTACATAGCGTCACTTACCGAGCCATACAGGGAACAGTGGAAGATGAACAGTGAGCCACTTCTTACGTGTTAAGTGTAGGACTTTTCATTAATTAACTAGTGATCCTTAATCAAATTATCAGTGCTTCTCTACTATTTATGCATTTATTATACTTTCCTCTTGAATCACTTTAGTCAGACAGAGTGATTACCGATGCACGTAATGTTTTATTTGATTAGAAGAGTCAAGTGCAGGATGTTTGTGACACTCGAGTCGAGAAGATTTACGCACACTTAAGGTCACACAGTGTACCATTACACAAGGGTAATGTCCCAAAATAACAAACAAATATACTAAAAGTATACATAAATATCAATAATTTGATACAAAGCTAAACTTAGATTATTAAGTCTAGAAAATAATAATTAATTTAAAGTATTGTTGGTACTATTAGTAGCATTTGGTATCCACCGTTAGGTAAAATAATCATCATCAAACTCAAAACTTGGGATATCTAATAAGTTCACACTAATACACTAAAATCTATCATTTTAGTTAATATTTGTAGTAATTAAATTATAAAAGGTCAATGATTCTACACTGAAGAAGTACTTTGAGGTAAAGGTTTATTAATCAAACTTACTTCACGTTAGAATCAAAACACTGCATCAGTCACTCTAAGGAATAATAAACACTATCACATCAGTTTATCACATTGCTGGATTCTATATACATAGGGAGAATGCAGGATGCAATTGAAGCTGGAGACTTCATTCTTGTTCATGAAGATGAAACTTTGAGGATGGAGCAGGTTCTCATTTATTACAGTTGAGACGGGATGTCTCTTCAACATATCTTCAGTATTTATACGTCCAAGCAACATATTTCTGCAAAAGAAATAACGACAAATTAGTTATGAAATCAATGAGATGATATATTGGAAATATCGAAGTTTCTAATAGAATATTTACACAAGAGTAACTTACCTTAGAATATCCTCTTTGGTTATGCGATTTATTAAGTGAGAATTCTAGTTTAATAGGTTTAATTACCTAAATTTCTATTAAAAGTAAACAATTATTATGTAAACAAACGGATGTCATTCCTTTGACAGATGACAGTTCGCAGAAAAATGAGACTGGTCCGAAATGGAGAAATTTAAAATGTAATGTACATAAATTTAAGGTTCAGATTAGAACGGACTGGGATGGTCGGAAGGCGGGGCGTATGAAATGGAATGCGTCTATCTCAGTTGAGAGTATGGTGCTTGCTCCCTTGTGTCATACCGCACTGCACTGACCTGCAGTGGCCTGTACAGCACTTCTGAGCACTGCAGCGGCCTGCAGTGGCCTGTACAGCACTCCTGAGCACTGCAGCGACCTGCAGAGCACTCCTCCGCACTGTAGCGGCCTAGGGAAGAAATTATATAAAAGGAGGAGGATCCAAGTATGGGGCAGTTAGTTGCTACCAGAGATCGGAGGAGTCACTTTGCTGAAGGCAAGGATTTCGCGCGTCGGGAATTCTATCTTGTGTGAATATAGTGTAGAGTCAGTTGAGTTCTGACAGGGTTCGGGAGCAGTCATGCTCGCCCTGATAGTCAGTTTCAATCAGAGTTCGGGAGCAGTCATGCTCGCTCATAATAGTGAGGATACCGCGAATCGGGAGTGTTTCGAGAGCAGTCTTGCTGAATTAGTTTAGAGTCAGTGTTGTGGTTAAAAGTGGTTGGAGACTTGGAGTATTGCTGAACCTCGAGGAGTAAGGCGGTACACTGTGCTGAGGGACGAGAATGGTGTAAAAGCTAAGTGGTTATCAGGCTAGAAAGACTAGTTTGATTTATATTATAACTTATCGTATAGTTCAAGTGTTTTACTCAATATTTCAATATTAGAAGCCATATTTGTATTGGTTTGGTCGATTTGAACCATTTTGAGTGAATTTGATTTAAAGTGTTATTCCTAGAGGGAATAGGGTTGTTGATCTGTTGGTTGGCTTGTGTAATGCGATGCAGCACGAGTCTCTTCTGTCTGCCTGACGGAGCAGGAGGATTCTTTGGCCATACTAACCTATTCAGCATACCAGTTTATTGTAATATAAACTCTGTCTTATTCTAGATCAGAATAAGTTATCCATAGAATGTGGTTCAGTTGACGAATCTGTACAACTATATGTATATTACATATTGTATATGTTTACAATAACTATATTTTACCAGCAACTACATAATGTTGTTTCCCATTAAACTCATCTAAGTTAGAGTGATCACTCTTGCTTGAGCACAAGATTGTACTCTATTGATTTGCGTGTGAGCTGGACACACATAGAGTCACGGGTTGCATCCTCTTACTGTATATATGACATTTGCATTGTGTCATGCGGTGGGAAGCCGACCAAGTCATTGGACGAGGCCACAGGGAGAGTTCGGAGCGCCGGAGGCTCGCCCCCCTCCTTAAAGGAGGGCCGCAATACATTATGTCCTCTTTCATAAAGTAAACATACATATATATAAATATCTATCCAACTTTTCTCCATGTGTTATGTTTTAGGTTCTTCAGTTTATGATTTAGGTACCTAACTTTAACAAATAAGATTGATGTATGAAAGATTGTATGTTAATATCAACAATATTCAAATTCTTACTCCAATATACCATAACTTTATTTCAATTCCTAAAAGAAACTGAGTTACTATAGGAACAGCGAAGGGTAACTAGACGATCATGTGCCAAAGTAGGATTACATCACGAGCCAATAATTATTACTATTTTATATATAACAGCTTAGGTATTCTGGTTAGGGTTAGACAGGTTAGGTCATTTAGGTCTTTAGGTCATTTAGGTTTCAGTTAGCATCAGTTAGCATTAGGTCTTAGATTGTAGGATAGTCAAGGGTAGGTTGGGGTGGGGTGTTACAACAGAAGAAAGCAACAGACAGAACAACTAGTTTTTCACTGCTAAGTGATTTCAAATGAACATAAACAAACCATAAGGTCCGTTGGTCGAGTGGCTTGAGACCCTGACTAGAAAACCAAGGGTCGCGGGTTTGAATCCCGCTAGGGGCAAATGTTTGTGTGATAAACGTCAGCATTTGTACTCGAGTCATGGATGTTTATGAAAAGTATTTAAGTATGTCTAACCGTTCCATAGCTTCCATAGTACAGGCTTCGAGCTTAGTTTGGGGCTAGGCAATTGGTGTGTTAGTCCAAGGCATTTATTATTATTTATTATAACTTTAGGCTAGTAAGGCCTACAGCTCTATGTGGATTTCAGTGTTGTAAATCTTTATAAACCATTGCGGTTATCTGTGTTTAGATATAAGATTGATTGGTACAGTTACTTTTGAATAGTAATTTTTTTATGCCTTTGGAAACTGCCCAGTGTATCTTTATAAAAACCAAATTCCAGAGGCAAAGTTCTTGACTTAAACATAAGCGGTGTTGAAATAAAAAAGTGCTATTTTTCCTTATTATGCAATTACCAAAGTACAAAAATCTAAGTAATCATTAGTAAATAGTAGATATCCGATCGTTTTAGTAACAAATACAAAACTTGACAACAACACTGCTAAAAGTCCTTATACTGTGACAACACTGACCAATCCGATCTTGCATCCCTCCTTGTCTAACATGACTTAAAAGCTGAGAAAGAAAATCTAAGAGGGAGGTCCGCAACTAAGTGAGTAGGAAACGGAAGCGGAGACATTATCGTTGCAATCAAATACTCGTTAACACTACTCTGATGTACTGCCTTCGCTTTATCTTAGAACTTTGGCTTTAATCACAAAGCAGTAGAGTTTATTTTACGTCGGCAGACAATGTCAATGGTTAATTTACTAGACGGAGCTAAGCTAGATTCTTTGTTTGGGTGTTAAAAGCTGTTTTAATGCACTGGAATCAGCTGATTATTCTCAGTGAAATCTTGACTTTTTGAACTTTTATCTATTGGCCGGCCAACTTGGTAACGGCTTCTTTAATTTGAGTATTTTGAATGCAGTAATCTTTTATTTTATTGTGTAAGGGAGGCAAACTAACAAGCGAGTCACCTGATGGTAAGTGATCACTGCTGCCCATGGATATCAACAACCGTATAAGGGTCGCGGAAGCGTTGCCTGCCTTCAAAACCCCCATACCTTTCCCAATCTGGGTAAATCTAAGCTTTATTTTACTTTCTTATAAATTCATAAGGTGATTGATACTACAAACATTTTGACTTCAATATAAACCATCGACATGTATATATTATAATTATGTAAAAAAAATATATCTATTTCTTATTACTCAAACCATGTCGTGTAGAAAAATTGAAACCGCATACATTTTACACATAAGAAAGCACCAGCTCCAACACCTATGCGCCTTTTCAATATTCTCAAAAACCTCTGACCCGTAAAAACCAGTTCACTAAACAGCTTACAAAAACTAAACAACACATCGCGAGCTCCGGGAAAAACTAGTGTATATATCAATCTGACAGCGGATGAAATGTCTATACAGCCAGCATTGCATATCGAAAAAAAAAAATCAACAAAAAAAGAAGGTTTCGATCAAAAATGCAAAACGCTTTTCATTACGCACAAAGATTTTCGACCCGTGAAAAACTCCAAACAGGTGGGTTCAAAAACTAAACGGCTCAGAGGACGCGGTCGCAGTGCAAACAGGCCGCATATTTCGGCCAGTGTATCAAAGCGATGAGCGGATCCAATATTGGCGCCAAACAAAGGCTTACAAGAGTTTAGGTCACGCCCACAGCGCTGCATATTCAATGTGAGCCTAGCGTTAACAGAACTTAGGCCGGGGGCATGATTGTTGGAACTGAACTTCATTAGAGAACAACACCTTGTGTCCTCCCGCTAAAATAAAAACTATGAACCGGCTTTATGCCAGAGTAATTTTGCTATTACTGCAAAAAATCAAGTGTTCGTAGTGATGTATTCCTCGCCACATGGATAGTCCATGTGGAGAGGAATACATCAACACATACATATTTTTTCAATTCGAACACATGAATCTGAGATGAGGGCCTACAAACAAACTAATCAGCTTTATAATATTAGTAAGTATTATGTATAAGTATGGATTATGGTGCATTTTAGTTTAGCTTCATATATGTACATATATTTGCAATTTAATGAAATGAAAGAGTTTTTTTTCTTAGCCACAAAAAAATAAGAAACAATTTACAATTTACAATCGAACGTATTCCTGCTCATTTTCTTTAAAGCAATGAACGGTCTTTTCTGTCGTCACTTTATCATCTGACATGGGGTGACACCAACAATACTAGGGGCCCAGGAAATCGCTTACGCCAAGTGTTATCGGTTTTTTGATAAATGACATCTTACGCGTTACGTAAATTAATTTATATCGCGATTGCCAATATCGCGGGAAGAGGAATTTAATAATGCACCCCAAAAATATCTTTTCAATGAAATCACTTAACGGAGATATAAAAATGATTTATTTGTAGTCCTTTTTTATATTTCCTGCCAAATAAAAAACACAATTTTTGTCACGATTGTGTGATCTTAAATTTAATCATTAATATTAATATCGATGCTCAATACGGTTTGGTAGATATAAACCTAACTTGTGCTCCAAAAAATAGATTATTTTTTTCGATCCTATAAGTAGGCCAACTAGCATCAAATAGTAGATCACTTAGACACTAAGATATTAGTGTTTTAAATACGTCATCATCATCAAAGTTACATTCACTCCAACAGAAACTCACAGTTTATACCTATTAATTGATGAAGGACAAACGTCACTTTGTCCTTGGTGGGCGATATGTTTACGTCATTTACGTTAGTTTATGTATTGTGTCAAAAGATGGCGTTAAGATGTAGCGGAGTTAAATATAGTCTATTCCGCGGTGACGAGATTTTTCCTCGTATGTATAAGGGCTTCGGTATGATACTAATATACATGCTTGGTCCATCCGATTTGTTTGTTTTATTGATAATTCAAACCCGAAAGTGCGCTCGGAGTAGACCTGTGTCGATCGATCATTTGTCGTAACCCGGGTCGCTCATGACCCACTCGTCTGGTGATCGGGTTCAAATGATTCGATCTTTTCGATCATTTGGGTCACAGCACAGTTCGTTTGATATGTACGACAGAGTGATGAATCCTGAGCTGGTTTTGCTAGATAGGATCATGACATAACTATTAACTATTTTTAGGTACCTATCTACAGAAATAAAAAACAATGTTATCTAAAGTAAAATAATCAAATTTATTGGTTTTAAAAGATTACAATAATCTACTCCAAATTGTGATTCAGGAACAAAATTTGAGAGGCTTTGTTCGGTTTTAAGCTCTAATAAACAACCACGATAAAATAATAATGTCACACTCACAACACAATGCCCAACCACTTCAATAAAAAAAGACGCTCTTACGCGCGTGTCGCGGGTCATATAGGTCTCCGGTGCAACTAATTTGATTTGATCTCAAAAATTCAATCACACGATCGACAGGTCATCGCGCGAGCCGCGAGCTACACACCCACGAGGCACAAACAAACCGGTTCATCGAGCGAGATCGAGAAAGAAAGAGTGCGAATACGCACGAACGTGGTTTAAAATGTAGGTAAACGAAAGAGATAGAAACTTTTGTTTGTTACGTCTCATTGCGTGATCGAATGCACGAGTCGATCACTTGTACAAGCAAGCAATTTGTTACGTTAACGAAATGAGAATAAAGCGCATTTTGGTTTGTTTTGTCACCGGGTTAAATGATCGAGTCTTATAAAGATACGTGATTCGATCAATCGTGCACAGATTGCGATCGAATCAAAACGATTCGATCAATCGCGACCGACACAGGTCTAGCTCGGAGTCTTTTCATTACCTCCTAGTAATATAAATATTGTGTAGCTGTAGAAAGAGCGGGGTCTCCTCTAACAAAAGTGCAAGCTTAAAAGGGGAGCCTCGAAAATCAAATAAGTAATTAATGAAATAAACATAATTATTTTGATTTTCATTTAATTTTGATCATAAAGCCTATTGAAGCCCACTTCTCAACGTCGATTAGACATGCAAAGGTTAATTTTAATTACAACTTCTCTATTTATGGGCTATTAAAAGGCAGTATTTTCTAGCACCCCATCTCCCAGGCTAAGTTAACGCGTCATCGCGCCCGGCAATATATGACAAACGCGCCGGACCGTGCATTTGCATACTTTCCCGCGCGGACTTGCGACACGCGCTCATTACCAAGTTTGTATCAAGTCGCCGATGTTTTTGGACCTCTGTTGGCTTTGCTGCGGGATTAAGTTTATATTGGGTAGGGTGCCTAGAATCTCTCAGTGACATGCATGTTTTTCAATGGAATTATTTCCAACTAGCTTTCCGTCCGTGGCTTCGCCCGCTGTAAATTCGGTTTAATGCAAACAATATTTTTGTTCTCCCTCGGTAACATATTTTTTTTTCCGCGATAAAAAGTACCCCGTTATTTAATCCGGACTATTAACTTTACGTTTGCAAAATTCCAACGCAATCAGTTCAATAGTTACGGCGTGAAAGCGGAACAAACAAACAAACACATAAACAAACTCACTTTATTAGTAAGGATATCGTCGAGAAGCTCGGTGGCGTAGTAGCTAACGCGCTTGGTCTGCGGTGTGTAGGATAAGCAACTTTCGCAGAGGATGGGAACATCGGATGGGTGACCACTATATACTCATCAATATTTAAGAGCGCTGCTCTTGTCGGTGAAGCAATCTCCACTCTTGTCCGGACTCTGCGAGGTCCTTAACTTCCCTATACGCCTTGGCATTAATCTATATATATATATATATATATATATATATATATATATATATATATATATATATATACGAACAGATATATATATATATATATATATACGAACAGCAATTAATTTATATATATATATATATAAATTAATTGCTGTTCGTTAGACTCGCTAATACTCGAAAACGGCTGAACGGATTTATCTTCTGGTCTAGGGAAGGTTTAAAAGGTGAGAAAAATTCGAAAGGGACGGGCGGAAGGGACGGGCTAAAATTCGTTGTATTAATTGCACCATCCTTACTATTTTCTTTTATTACTGTAACTAGGAATTGCTCGAATATAACAAAACATTGTATCTAAGACTAGGTCGGAAAATTCTACGGACATTTCTGAGAGAAGATAAGTAATGCGATGCTCAACTTTTCTTAGAAATTTACAAGAGAGGAAGTTTTATAGAGTTAAAGGTGGGTCTGAAAAGGATTCAAGCCTTTTATTGTGTCATAGACTGGCAAATTAATAAGGAGATTTGATAATGTTCACTATAAAGTTGACGACGTTTCTTTCTTAATTTTATTCTCAAGTGTCACTCGCCCGAAAAACTAAGCAAAAGTCACGGATTGATTTTTCAATGTTGGCTTTCTTTGATTTTGAGGCACTTCCCAAAAAAAGCGGTTATTTTTGTGTGAAAATGCTACTATACTTGATCATGTATATTTATACTTATGTAGATTTCGATTGAGAGTGACCTCGTTTATGCCTACACAATAGTTTCAAGATCTACTTTTCCGTGATAATCCGTGGTGGTTCTTCCACAGACGAATGTTTTTTTGAACCCCAGTTCTGCCTAGTCAGGAAGAGCTTAAATATCTGAATGAGTACCGTTTCCATGTATTTCTCGATACAACGACAGTTGCTCGGTTCATTAGCACTAAAGTTCGGTTAATCGGTTTTTAATGCGCATCGAAAAGCCTGGACAACGGAGTTATCTTGTAAGCGTAGTTATCGGGATGCCAAATGGTTTTTAGTTCAACTCTTGCTCGAAGAAGTTAAGTTTTTAATGTGACAAATGGCTGCAACTTTAGACTGCTGGCGGAGTCAGATTTATTTGAATTAACCAGCCTTTACAGCGTTGTGTGTGACTTTAATAATAGATCTCCAGGGGCACCTACAAGTAATATTAATAATAATAAATTAAATTAAATTGCCTAGCCCAAAACTAAGCTCGAAGCTTGTACTATGGAAGCAAGGGAACGGATAGACATACAACATCGAGTACCAATGCCGATGTTCATCACACAAACATTTGCCGCTAGCGGAATCCGAACCCTGCTTAAAGTACGCCTGCCGTTCATCAGAATGATGCAACAGATTGATGATTGATGATGATTATGATAGTGATACTCTTAGATATCACCAAAAATTTTTAACAAAACCACCTTGTGAACCGTAGACTGAACGTTTAAAAACTAGTCAAACTACGAATAAAAATTAAATTCAGGTGTCGTCGGCTGTCGATACCAATTCGAATGAACAATATCAAACATAAAGAGGAAAAGCCGACTGGTGGTCACATTCACTCGCCGCAGGTGAAAAATAGGAGAATATTTGAAAAACTGTCCGTATAAAAATACAATATGACTTATATACAATATGGTTAAGGAGCGACGCAAAGAACAAGAGGGTTAACTGTTAAAAATAGATAAAGAGATTATCAAAAACTATACAGATGTTGAGGAAAGGTAAAGCTTTGTAGAACTTCCACAGAAGACCACAGTTAAGTAGCACTTCGTAACCGTTGTGCTTTGTTTCGGCTGGCGAGTAAGGTTGCCAGAACCCAGTTGGGGAGAGTATGGGGTGTTAAAGGCAGGCAACCTGGGTCGTTGCAGGCAGGAAACCACTGTCCATGCAGTTCTTGATTTTATGGGCAGCAGTGATCACTTTACATCAGGTGTGATGCACTTGTTCGTTTGCCTCCCTATACCATTAAAAAAAACCGTTGTCGTTAAAGCCACGTAATCTAACAGAATGCATCGTTGTCCAAGTACTACTTACTAAAATTGGCCAAGTGCGAGTCGGACTCCCGCACTGAGGGTTCCGTACAAATTATATTTTTGACGTATTTAAAAAACTACTGAATAGATTTCGTTCGAACCAATTTTCGTTGGTAGTTTTTATGGTAATGTACATTATATATTTATTTCAGATTTATCATACTCTTACTTTAGAAGTTAGAGGGGGGGGGACACACTTTTTTCCACTTTGGAAGAGTCTGTCACGCAAAGTATTCACTTAAGAAAAAAATGAGCTTAGAAACCTCAATATAATTTTTAAAGACCTATCCATAGATACCCCACACGTATATGTTCAATGAAAAAAAATATTTTCAGTTTCAGTTCTAACTATGGGGACCCCCCATTTTTTTATTTTTTTTCTATTTTCGTGTAAAAACCTTGTTGCGGTTTACAGAATACATCTACTCACCAAGTTTCAATAGTATAGTACTTATAGTTTCGGAAAAAAGTGGCTGTGACAGACTGGCGGACAGACAGACAGACAGACAGACAGACAGACAGACAGACAGACAGACATGACGAATCTATAAGGGTTCCGTTTTTTTGCCATTTTGGCTACGGAACCCTAAAAAAGTGAAGTATCAGCCTATTAATGTCCCACTGCAGGGCAAAGGCCTCCATCATTTGAAATTTCAAATTTGACTACAAACTAGAACACTTCTTACTATAACAGTAAAAAAAATCTAGTTGGCCACAGTCTGTAAGTTTACACACCTACGTTATCCAGTCTGAAACAAAGCCGATATAGGTCAGAGTGACGTGCCACCGCGCACGTACACTCACCGCGAATCCCCGCAAAAAGAGTGCATAACCGTGAATTGACATGTGACTGACGCAATGCACATTGCACACTTCAATCGTTTAGATAAAGCTGTTTTATAATTATAACTTTTTTTGCGTTTTCAAGTGCTTAGTATTTTTTATCCTTTTCTGAAATTAAACTCATTATTTCAAAATAAATTCTTTGACTTTTTTATATAACAATTTCGATAAAATATTCCGATTTTTATTTTAATATATGAAAAAGCACAACGTGTGTTCGTGACTTCATATAAATGCAGCAATGTTTAAAAAAACAAATCGTTTTGTCGAATACTGTACTGTGCTCGTTGTGGAGGGTATAAATATTGTATGTGAATTCACAGTACCTCTAAAGTAAAGATATTTTGTGGTGAAACATACACTTCTCTGCGACACTTTAAACTTGAAACTTGCCGCGCCATATAACAATACTAGCGGCCGCCCGCAACACTGTCCAAAAACAAACAAACTCTTCAGCTTCTTAAACTTTACTACATAAATAATAGGACTCAGAGGGTTAAAATAGGCAGGATGGTTAGTGAAGAGGCAGATATAACCCACGGCGTCCCACAAGGAAGTATAATCGGCCCCACCCTATTTCTAATTTACATTAATGACCTCTGTAACATGAAGCTTCAACGGGGTAAGGTTTTAACTTTCGCCGATGATACTGCTCTCTTCTTCGAGGGCGACACGTGGGACAGCGTCTTTGATCTTGGCCAGTCAGGATTTGATAGGGTCAGAGAGTGGCTTAGGTGCAATACGCTTACACTCAATGTCTCTAAGACAAAATATATTAGCTTCGCACTAAGATCTAATGCGATCCCGCCCACAACCTGCAACATAATGGCTCACCGCTGTGACCGACTAGCCGTAGGGGCCCTTTGCTCTTGTCCCATATTAGAAAGAACTCCCTGTGCAAAATACCTTGGAGTACTACTGGATCAATCCCTAACTTTTAAGCCTCATCTGGACCTAACAGCAGCTCGAGTTCGTAAGTTAATCTACATCTTTAGAAATCTCAGACATGTAGCTGACCGCACCATCCTCAAAACCGTCTATTATGCTTTGGCTCACTCCCTCTTGGAATATTGCATCACGGTTTGGGGTGGTGTAGCCAAGTCGCACACTATCATTGTAGAAAGAGCTCAACGTGCACTTCTCAAGGTAGCCGCCGGACTACCATATCGCTATCCTACTGTTGACCTGTACGAGGACTGGAACCTACTGACAGTGCGCCAAACATACATCCTTCGAACAGTTATTAAAATGCACTCCCAGATACCCTACGTCCAGGATCTAAAGAAGAATAAGCGCAGGAAAACTAAAATTGGTGTCATACCACTGGTAAATACTGCTACTGCCCAAAACTTCTTTTCTTATCTAGGTCCCTATATCTATAACAAGATTAACGAAAAACTATACATCTACCCACTCACTAAAGCAGGTTGCAAATACGCTGTTTCAAAGTTCCTGAAAACAATGAATTATGAGGTAACTGAAAAATTTTTACGTCCACTAACATAGACTCAGTATACACAGACAAAAAAACCTGCGCCCTCCTTCCCATCTTCCCAAACAAATCTCCATACAAGCATCTACACTCATTACACACTCACTCACATACCCACAAACACATATCTACCCAAATAACACACCACCACTACACAAATAAATCTCTGTATATCTTCTAGTTTTAGATCCTCTTGATTTTTTCTCTTTTTGTTTTGTTTTTTTTTTTACATAGCTAAGTTGCAGTATGTGTTTTCTGCATTTCAGGCGATTCCTTAGAAATTATATAATTATATAGGATAACGGTCTGAGGGTGTGGCCTGGTGACCTGTGGCACAGGTTTCACTTTGAAACCTATTTCAGGCACCAGCCCTCACTATTTAGGCTAAAACCTAGCCAATGTAATTATTACCCTAAGTTACCTAAATTGTGAAGGAAAATAAACATATTTGAATTTGAATTTGAATAATTATAGATTATTGAATTTATCATTACTTACATCACTAAAAATAGCTCCACGTGAGTAAACTATGTATGAAAATAGTCACAGCCATAGTAGCCACATAGACTGCCTTGCAAAGGTTGTTTTTGGGCGCACTGACGTGTTAGCGGTTGTCACGTCCACTCGCCACAGACCGCGATAGATTATCCTAAACAAAAAAATTTTTTTCAATTAGAACCAGTACATACTTCATGTGATGAGCGCTTTCAAACAACCAATCAAACAAACACACAAACAAACTCTTCAGCCTCTTAAGCTTTACTTTATAACTAGCTTTTGCCCGCGGCTTCGCTCGCGTTAAATTCGAGGTAACAAAATTTTCCTTTTCTAGACACAGAGGAAAACACGTAACGGAATTTTGCCCGTTATACACTTGCTGTCGTTCCCATGGGAATTTTGCAATATCTTATTGCAGCTAAGCTAAACGCGTCCAACTTGAACGGTTTCGACTTTTCATACAAATGTTTTTTCCTGCTAAGTCCAGTTCCCGAGGGAATTTCGGGAATTCCTTTCTTAGTGCTCCTCTAGGGTACCTAATCTAAGTCCATTCCAAATTTCAAGTGCCTACGTTAAGCCGTTTAGGCTGTGCGATGGTGTGACAATCAGTCAGTTTCTCCTTTTATATATTTAGATTATTATAGATTTATTATTGAACTTATCATTACTTACATCGCTTAAAATATCTCCACTTGAGTAAACCATGTATGAAAATAGCCACAGCGATAGACTGCCTTACAAAGGTTGTTTTTGGGCGCACTGACGTGTTAGCGGTTGTCACGTCCACTCGCCGCAGACCGCGGTGGATTATCCAATTCAAAAATATTTTTTCAAGTCGAACCAGTACATACTTAATGAGATGAGCGCGTTCAAACAACCAATCAATCAAACAAACAAACTTTTCAGCCTCTTAAGCTTTTCTTTATAACTAGTTTTTGCCCGCGGCTTCGCTCGCGTTAAATTCGAGGTAAAAAAAAATTCCTTTTCTAGACACAGAGGAAAACACGTAACGGAATTTTGCCCGTTATACACTTGCTCTCGTTCCCGTGGGAATTTTGCAATATCTTGTTGCAGCTAAGCTAAACGCGTCCAACTTGAACGGTTTCGACTTTTCATACAAATGTTTTTTCCAGCTAACTCCCGTTCCCGAGGGAATTACGGTAATTCCTTTCTTAGTGCGCCTCTAGGGTATCTAAGCTACGTCCATTCCAAATTTCAAGTGCCTACGTTAAGCCGTTTAGGCTGTGCGATGGTGTGACAATCAGTCAGTTTCTCCCTTTATATATCTCGATTATGTAGATTATTTTTATTGAACTTATCATTACTTACATCGCTTAAAATATCTCCACTTGAGTAAACCATGTATGAAAATAGCCACAGCGATAGACTGCCTTGCAAAGGTTGTTTTTGGGCGCACTGACTTGTTAGCGGTTGTCACGTCCACTCGCCACAGACCGCGGTGGATTATCCAATACAAAAGTATTTTTTTTCAATTCGAACCAGTACATACTTCATGTGATGAGCGCGTTAAAACAACCAATCAAACAAACACACAAACAAACTCTTCAGCCTCTTAAGCTTTACTTTATAACTAGCTTTTGCCCGCGGCTTCGCCCGCGTTAAATTCGAGGTAACAAAATTTTCCTTTTCTAGACACAGAGGAAAACACGTAACGGAATTTTGCCCGTTATACACTTGCTGTCGTTCCCATGAGAATTTTGCAATATCTTATTGCAGCTAATAGTCCAGGAATTTTAGATTTCATCTGCGGAATAATTCCTAGTGAGCTGAATTTTTGTATAAACCTTCATTATGATATTGTAATGATGATGTGAAAAATCGACATTGATATCGTGCCGGCTAAAAAAGTTATAGGGGTCCAAACGTCACGAAAATCAGTTTTTCGCAAATATCTCGCGATCTATTGCTCAGAGGTCAATAATGGTTTCATAATAGTTGTTCGTCGTAAAATTGTCTACAAAAAAGGTCTCTTGCATTTTTCTGTACAATTAACCGTTTTTGAAATAGAGACTAAAATGCACTCACATATGTCATAGTATACCGTACGGCGCATACCAAGGCATAAACCCTATTGTTTGTTTTTTTCCCTTTTTAGTTTGTTTGTTTTTAGGGTTCCGTAGCCAAAATGGCAAAAAAACGGAACCCTTATAGATTCGTCATGTCTGTCTGTCTGTCTGTCTGTCTGTCCGCCAGTCTGTCACAGCCACTTTTTTCCGAAACTATAAGTACAATACTATTGAAACTTGGTGAGTAGATGTATTTTGTGAACCGCAACAAGGTTTTCACACGAAAATAGAAAAAAAAAATAAAAAAATGGGAGGTCCCCATAGTTAGAACTGAAACTGAAAATATTTATTTTCATTGAACATATACGTGTGGGGTATCTATGATTAGGTCTTTAAAAAATATATTAAGGTTTCTAAGCTTATTTTTTTCTTAAGTGAATACTTTGCGTGACAGAACCTTCCAAAGTGAAAAAAAGTGTGTCCCCCCCCCTCTAACTTCTAAAGTAAGAGGATGATAAAACTGAAATAAATATATAATGTACATTTCCATAAAAAATACCAACGAAAATTGGTTCGAACGAAATCTATTCATTAGTTTTTTTAATACGTCAAAAATAGAATTTGTACGGAACCCTCAGTGCGGGAGTCCGACTCGCACTTGGCCAATTTTTTGTTAGTATGATGTTCTACATATAGAAATATAAAGGACTTGAAATACTAGTACAGTCAGGAAAATAGGAATATCAACTATAAAAAACTAAGTGGCAATTTTTTTTGTCACTTTATAACTCAAGAACGGGCTCACCGATCCAAACCAAATTTTCAGGGTTTGTACAGACTATTTAGTATATGTTTTATGTGAAGTTTAAACAAAATCGGTAGCTTCACTTTATACGTAGCGAAGCACGTACCGGGCCGCTAGTAATGATATAGATATGCTATGTCCAGTGACGTTTGAACCCCTATAACTTTTTTAGCCGGCACGATATCAATGTCGATTTTTCACAATTTCATTACAATATCATAATAAAGGCGTATTCAAAAATTCAGCCCACTAGGAATTTTTTCACAGATCGCGGATCAAAATTGCTAAAATTACTGGACTATAAGCTAAACGCGTCCAACTTGAACGGTTTCGACTTTTCACACAAATGTTTTTTCCTGCTAACTCCCGTTCCCGAGGGAATTACGGGAATTCCTTTCTTAGTGTACCTCTAGGGCACCTAAGCTACGTCCATTCCAAATTTCAAGTGCCTACGTTAAGCCGTTTAGGCTGTGCGATAGTGTGACAATCAGTCAGTTTCTCCTTTTATATATTTAGATTATTATTATTTTTTTTTTATTTTTTTAGGACTAAGCTAGCACTTGACCACAAAGTTGCCTGATGTTAAACAACTATGTGGTCTACGATGGAGCGTGCTTGCTCAGGAAAAGCCCGTTTATTCTGGCCTTGAAGAGCCCCAAGTTGTAATGTGCAGGAAATACAGATCTCGAATATTATAGATTTATTATTGAACTTATCATTAGTAACATCGCTTAAAATATCTCCACTTGAGTAAACCATGTATGAAAATAGCCACAGCGATAGACTGCCTTACAAAGGTTGTTTTTGGGCGCACTGACGTGTTAGCGGTTGTCACGTCCACTCGCCACAGACCGCGATAGATTATATCCAATACAAAAATTTTTTTTTTCAATTCGAACGAGATGAGCGCGCTCAAACAACCAATCAAACAAACTCTTCAGCCTCTTAAGCTTTACTTTATAATTATAGATTATTATTGAACTTATCATTACTTACATCGCAAAAAATATCTCCACTTGAGTAAACTATGTATGAAAATAGCCACAGCGATAGACTGCCTTGCAAAGGTTGTTTTTGAGCGCACTGACGTGTTAGCGGTTGTCACGTTCACTCGCCACAGACCGCGATAGATTTATCCTAAACAAAAATATTTTTTCAAGTCGAACCAGTGCATACTTCATGAGATGAGCGCGTTCAACAACCAATCAAACAAACAAACAAACTCTTCAGCCTCTTAAGCTGTACTTTATAATTATAGATTATTATTGAACTTATCATTATTACATCGCTTAAAACTACTCCACTTGAGTAAACCATGTATGAAAATAGCCACAGCGATAGACTGCCTTGCAAAGGTTGTTTTTGGGCGCACTGACGTGTTAGCGGTTGTCACGTCCACTCGCCACAGACCGCGATAGATTATCCAATACAAAAATATTTTTTTCAATTCGAACGAGATGAGCACGTTCAAACAACCAATCAAACAAGCAAACAAACTCTTCAGCCTCTTAAGCTTTACTATATTTATTGCATTTATTATTACTTGTTTACATTCATCGTTAAAAATAACTCCACTTGAGTAAACGTTGTATGAAAATATCCACCTTACACATAGACTGCCTTGCAAAGGTTGTTTTTGGGCGCACTGACGTGTTAGCGGTTGTCACGTCCACTCGCCGCAGACCGCGATAGATTATCCAATACAAAAATATTTCAAATCGAAATAGTACATAATTCGTGAGAAGAGCGCGTTCAAACACAGAAACAAACAATTCAGCCTCTTAAGCCTTACTATATTATAATAGATAACTGAATTTATCATTAGTTACATCGTTAAAAAGAACTCCACGTGAGTAAACTATTTATGGAAATAGCCACAGCGATAGTAGCCACAGTGATAGTAGCCACATAGACTGCCTTGCAAAGGTTGTTTTTGGGCGCACTGACGTGTTAGCGGTTGTCACGTCCACTCGCCGCAGACCGCGGTCTCCGCAAAAGCGGCAAAAACTGCACTCGCCTTGAATTAGCTTGCAGTTGACACGTTTATGGGGAATATCAGACTGGTTTTGTGGTGATGGAATTTCAATGCCTAAGGTTTTACCGCATTCACGTACACGAGTATTACGTAAAATTCTTTCAAATTTTACCGAATTCACGTACACTATTACGTGAAATTCTTTCAACCATAATAATGTTCTTCTCAAAATTGTAACCTTAATATATTCGAATTTTATTTGTGTATTTATTGAGGGTAGAGTTTAAAAATAATACATCTAAAGTTTTCATTTAAGGCTCATGCGCAAAATGTCAGTTAGGTAGGTACCTAAATAATTATTAAGAATGTGTTTCTCTACTATTACATTGTCAACCTTAGCATACAATACAACTTAAGTTGAATATAATATAATCATTGTCATTTCTGCTCTTAAAGGTTCCTAAATACGTTTTTCCTCAAACTCGTCCTTTAAACATTTAAAACCGCAATTGAATTGTATCGGCAATACAGTGCAACACGCCTGTGCCAACCAACGATAAAAGCTCATTCCGGCCAATTCGATTGTTCGGAAAATTATTTCACTTTTGTACCGTTTTGGTTTCGTTTATTAATTTCGTCCACCAACATACATTTGGCCAACTGTCGGCAGTCGGTCATGCGGTAAATACGGCGGTATACGCGGAATGTTTTGTAAAATAAATTTAAAAAACAAAATGGAGGTGTCCAATGCCCAGTTCGTATGGACCTTTAATTTGGTATGTCACATTCAGATCTAAATGCAGGTCTGTGAAGCGTATCCGAGCTGGATTGCGCGTAAAAACTTATGACTGCATTTGGGCTTAGTGGTTTTATTCTAAAATGCGTTTTTGTTGTTGCTGTAAAACTGATGACTTTGCTTGGCGTCGAAATGATACTTAAAAGAAGAAATTTTGTTTCCAAAAATAACACTTTTAGCTTAGTGTAATGACTCAAAGCAAATTAAAAATCAATAAACCTAAAGATTTCTTTTTTTATCTTGATTACTAAATTTACAACTTTAGTTTTGTGTGCTCTCCATAACATAACCGATGTGACAATTAGAAAATGTATTCTTAAAAATATGTATATCATGCGATTTCAAATACAAAAGTTGGTATATTTTTATACTCTACATGACTAGTGACTAAATTTTGATAAGGCCAACATTACGAACACATTACTTAAAAAATAAAACTATTCTTAAATTTATTGTAGTTTTTTGAAACGCCTGCACATTGCGGTACGCGAGTCCCTACAATTTCCAAGACCACATGGATGAAAACGATTGGTTGTCGCTATGAAATTCAATTCACGTCCAAAATTCAATATTATTGCCAATCGACGGGTTACAGCGCGGCCCCATTGTGTTTAGGATTGTCCTTTTTGGAGTTGGGCGACAGTGGACGGAATAACAGTGAGAGAACTTGTCTTTGACTTTCTGAGTTTGGAGTTTTTGAGAATTTTCAACCCCGATAAAGGTATTCTTTTGGGATCCCTAGCGTCATAGTCAGGAGAAACGTTTCCCTACCCCGATGTTGATGTCATATTATATGGCAATATATAATCTTGTAAGTTTTATCTATAACTACATCCTGGAATGTGCTATCACAAGCCTTCCGTAAGACACATGACTAGTTATTAGTCATACTAGCGGCAGCCTGCGCGGCCCGTGAATTCCGGTTTCCGCACACATAGTGTAATATTATAGCTTAAAGCCTTCCTCGACACATGGACTTTCTAAGACAATTTTTTTTAAGTCGAACTGGTACTTCCTGAGCTTAGCGCGTTCAATCTAACAAACATACAATCTCTTCAGATTTATTATATTAGTATAAGTAAAGATAAAACCATACACACACACATTACATACATTCTCTATGAGATCTTCACTGCAATCGTTTTCTACGCTATACTCGTAGTTCCAGCTACGAGTTGCCAGGAGGCGAGCGCTTGCCGCTAGCTGTTGTTCGTACTAGCTTTTATCGGTGTTCTGGGACTTAGAATTTCAGCTAAGCCAGCAAATTAATCTTTGCTTAAAATTGTTTTGACGGCTGGTTTAGAAATAATTGGCCATTAAAATAATTTTGTATATATTTTCAACTATCACCGATTCAATATGTAATAAATCTAAAAAGCGCATATTTATCTTCATTTCTTCCAAACAAAACGTTTTATTGATAATGTTTCAACACAGCTTAATATATCACTGTAACAGGACATTTATTCATCGTCTAAACCAAGCTATAAGAGCATGCATCGCGGGATTTTTACAGACAACAGCACTTCTGTCAAAACACTTTAAACTATGTACCGCCCTTATTTCGGAAGCAGAAGTGCTGTTATTGAACAGTTAGCGTTTATCGTGAATTGTTGCTAAATGTACGAATGCACTCGCTTTAAAGGACATGGGCCGTGGAGGCGAAGCGGACTCTAAAACGCTCTTTGTGGGATAGTAAGGTTAGAAGTTTTTATTTATTTCATTCTGTAGTAATAAATAGCTTTAGCACATTCTAATGTTTCGTGCGAAAGAATACGGTTATGAAGCGTGTTTTCTTATTATCACGAATACAGAATAATGCGGGTTAAAATTGTTGTATTATTCCGGAACTCTGACCAAACCAGCTTCACAGCGGACAAAGAAAATTTATTTTGAGTCGTTAAATGATGATGTAGGATGTGGAACAGACGTCTGGTATAGACGTCTGTTCCACAAGAAAATAATACGTATCAGGAGGCTTTTTTGGTGATAACACACACAGTCAATTAAAAAAAAGTTGTCAGTACCTAGGAACTGAAAATAGGCGCGTTGAAGGAGGCTTGACGTGCTTAGACGACGACAAAATAAAATTATCTACTTTTGAAATATGGCAAAATTAAATTGAATAACAGGGTTTATTGTTGAAAATACGTTCGCCAGTGTCATGTTCACACATTTGTGATGAACGACAAACAAGTGGTTGAAACTTTTAAAAGTCTCAATTTACATACAACGTGTTAAAACTAAACCACCAAAAAGTACAATAAACGTGATAAGTTTACAGAGCTCGCAACTGTGTCGGCCGCGAGCCTGTTCCAATGTAGGTAATGCTATAAGCCTTAGCCACTCGAATAATTTTTATACTTCGATAAATGGATAGTTTTCATCTTTTGTTGTACTTAAGACATTTTTATTATATTGTCCTTACTTATTACGTAGTTTAAAGTAGTAACTGTTTTAAAATTCCGAGTGATAAAGTCAAAAAAATAACTAGCAAACAAAAAAAGCTTACGCTAATTCGATCAAAACTACATCCCATCACTAACAAGCTTAACATCATAAAACCACTACATTAACTTTAGATAACAGCGTAAAATGTGTACAACAAGCATGATTAGAGCAGCCGAAACAACTCGTAACCTCTCTTTCCCGCATCGCGCTCCCGTTCCCGCGTACCGCATGCAGTATGCGGGTCGCGAACAATGCAGTCCCCGGAGACCCACTGCAGGACGCGGGCAAAGCGAACGCGAGTTACAGTTATTAATGCGGGAGATTGTGGCGGATATGCCAATTTTGTTAAATAAATTACGCTGATCGAATTTAACTTGGCGCAGCTAAATGAATGTTGGTGTATGCATATTGCGTAATATTTTTCGTTTATCTCCGCCTGTTTGGTCCAGGTGATATACGAAGTTGTTATTTTTTTTGAGGTGGACTGGTATTTATCTGAATGGTAGTTGTTTTTTTATCATCAAAACAGGAATCTCGATAAAAGTTACACAGCCAGATGAAAGTCCTGCAACTTTTTAAAAATACTCTTAATGATAAACCATATCGAATGAATCTTCTTCCCTCTCGATGGTATAGGGAACTGCTTACCATCAAATAGAATCATTCTCTATTTTTACCAATAAACACTTTAAATAGTGACGAAGCAAATACCTAATTTTAACAGTATAAATAGTTATATGTAGATGTTTTTATAGTAACTCAATTCAATAGAATCAAAGGATTTACAAACCAAGGGTTATTGTATTGAAAGTACAAACTTTACTGTAATTTTGTAACTTTCAACATTACACTATAGAAACAGATACATTCACAAACGTGAATACGGAGACTTTCAATCAAAACACAGACAGTTTGAAACTAGAATCAACCGCCCCAAACTAGTTTCGAATAATATTTATCCTCTATCAGAGGAACAAAAGTGAGCCGGCAAGAAGTTTGCGGTCCAACGCCGGCGCCTATTCTAACCCCTCATAGTCGACCGTATTTCGAATGGGTTAAGGTGCAAAATATTTTGTATTCGAAGTTTTTTACTCAACATAGACGTGTGAATTGTTTCACTCGTCGAAGCTAAAGGAATTTGGACTCCATTTGGGGGGATTAAGGTCGAATTGGAGTAAATGGATGGCGTGAGTTGAGGATTCCTTGAATACCTCCCGTCACGGCGGCTTCGGTTTACAGAGTCCACTGCTGAGTTAGATTTAGTTATTTTTAGGATTTTCCGCAGACAACTATGTTGTTTGGCGTGTGAGTGAGGAGAGGAATGTCAGTTTGAAAATGTTAAAAATACGCAACAGCGCTTTTGTTTCGTTGGTCCTATTTTTTTATATTTTTGGTGCTTAAAAAGGAAAGCAAATTTTGAGAGGTTATAGTTTATATAATACGTGGAGCTTTTGTTCATAAGAAAACCGAAAATGTCTATTGCACAACAAAACATGTATAATAAATAAAAAATATATCAATGCACTAATACGCTAAATCGAAATAAGAGGGAAGAAAATCATTCTAAAAATAAAAATCTAAATGTAATACTCTCAATGAAATGTATAAAAATACCACAAATAAATTCCAATGTAAAAATAACATAAGCTATTCCTAGACCTGAAATCTCTCGAGTAGTTATAAGCTTTAGAGTCCATCCAAGTGTTATGTTTCCCTTTAAACATGTAATGTAATCCTACAGATATTCTATTCCATTCACCTCAACTCGCGTGTGTACGGCACGAACATAGTTCTTTAGAAATACCCTCTTTGGATGTCTTATCTTTACTGACATGCAAACGCTTTGAATGGAACCTAATGACATTACTGGTCCGATATAGACGGAATACGTCAGTATGTTTGTCGTTACTTTAAAATTTAATAACGTCCACCTACGTCCTCGGTGCTATCGCCGAATGAAATTTTATTAGAAGAACGAGTAAGATAGTAATGTTAGAAAATAAAGTCGCGAAGAAGACACGTACAATTTCTCGAAAGAATAAAGAAAAATGATATCGTCTGCTTACTGGTTACACAAAATGGATTTAAGATCACAAAAAATTGGTGACAATAAAGTTATATCATTTATTTTTACGCTTTATCTATGGATAGACAATATGAATGAGAAACCAATTTAAAAGAAGTTCAATGTCAGCGGCAATTACGTTATTTTACCAGCAAGCAGACAATATATTATTTACAACTACACAAACTAACTCTACACATTCATAGGAAATATTATTTGAAAATAACCCACTCGGCAGTATTAATGTTTCATCATAAATACTAAAAATTCTAACCTGATACGGCAGTAAACCTAAAACATCGTTGACCTGTACATAATAATAATCCAGAATAATCCTCTTTTTAATATACCAAAAGAACCTTTTTAAAAGCCTTTTATAAAATAAACCTGATACTCCAGGAACGAATATAAAGATGAATATAACCTTTTACTACATTCTATTAAGTAGCTAAAGTTGAAAAAGTAAAGCGAAAAACTTCTGAATGAAGTCCACTTTCAAGTAAAGATATTCAAAGCTATCTAATGTTACATTGAAGATCACCGAAGCTTATTTATCAGCCACCTGTGAATGGGCCAACCCATACCGTACGTGCAAAATATGGCATGACTATCGGAATCTGTTTGTAAGGATACGGGTCCATTGGTACGGTACTTTTATACTAGTTTTATAGGACCCTTCAAGGCTCTATATATTTATCGGAACTGTGCCTTATACTGCGTATTCAAACATAGTATCAAGATATGTATTAGTATAGTTTATTTATCATTCTAAGTACCTACTTTAATTTGCATTATTGTTCTTATCGACTGCCTTCATGGTGTAGTGACTAGAATGCTGTTACTTTTATACTAGTTTTATAGGACCTTTGAAGGCGCTACATTTATCGTTACTTGATATTTTACTGTATTTTCGAAGTTCAAAAATGTTAGTGTAATTTTATTTGTGTTTAGTGTAGATTTAGTTTTTGACTTTTGTTCAACAATGCTTAAATCTGCTAGAAGATTGATCATTTAACGCAGATTATGAAGCAATTGGTTGAAACTTTACATAATAATGTTATGTTTATTATATGTGTTTTATTATTAAAACTAGCGGCCGATTTTAACTCCGTCCGGCTGGATTTCGGTTTTCGCATTAAAAGTTTTATATTAAACCTGTAAGCGTTCCTCGACAAGGACTATCCAGAATCAATCAAATAATCAACCGCTTCATTATATTAGTACAGATAAAAGTTAAAGTTCTCTTTTGTATGAATAACATGCGCAAACTTTAATCGCTCATTTCAATTGGCACGAATTCGATCTCTACGCCACTAACTAGTAGTAATCGCATAACGCAACGTCATAATAGTTCATTGAAATTTCAATCATTTGAGCATAATGAATGGCCTCTCGGAATCGACGGTGGGAATGGAGAATGGTCCGGGCGTACCAATTTGTACATTAATATAGAGAATCAATCTAATTTGTCAATGAAAGTCAGGAGCAGACGTCAATTTAGCCGAATAGCGGCTAAAATTGCGCTGGATTATAGACGCATGGATAGAATGGCTTCGTAGAAATTATGCATTTCCGGTGAATAACGAAACCAAAATGTAACTGATGGATAAAATATTGTCTTATTCGTATAACAAAAGAGATAACGCTTCTTGGGCTTTCTTTTAAAGATTTAATTTAATGAGATACATTTTTATTTCTACTAGATTTTGCGAAAAATCCTGTTGATAGAGAAAAGGGATTTTTAGTTTCAAAATAATAGGAATTTTAAAATTAAAAGACGCCACCTCCCGACAAAAATTGGTATTGTCTTTTGAATAACATTATCGCGCAAAAGAAACGCTTGTAAATCAAACTGGAAAATGAAGAAAAAAAATTGCAAACTCATGAGTCGACCAGAAGCAGCATTTTAGCGCCCCCAAAACCAAATCGGAAGCAATTAACGTCAAATCAGTAATATCGGCCCCGATACACTTGCTTAGGAATTCACAGATTTATTCATTCCTGGGGCTACTTCCAAAGCGGCGAGATTGGATTGGGATTACGAAATAAAGTATTCAAGTGCTACCTGCGCCCTGTCTACAATTGGGTTGCCCCAGGGTGCTGGCATAGGACCATGATTGAATAGATCTACTTGGTGGGTGTAATTATAACGCCTACTCACAAGAACCATAGAAAAACCCTTTTGTTGATCCTACATAATTATTGGGGCATTTGAATCAAAGGAATGCTGAAATAAGTATCCTTTGAAAACATAAAATTAATGTCAGTATTAGTAATTAGGTAATTTTCTATGTCAAGACACAAACATGAAGTGCCTGTTATACTCGTCTGGAAAAATAAAGATCTCAAATTTTCGTTTATAAATTTTAAGGTTCTTAATATCTTTAGGCAAAATGGATCTTCTTGTATCGAATTACCGTTTGCTCGTTTGAACCATTTTGTTACCAAAATACCGTACAGTATCAACCTGTATTTCACTAGTCATGAGGTAGAGAAAACTTGTATTTTAATTTATTTGTATTACAGTAGTAATATGTACATTTAAAAAAATATTTGAATAAAAGTTCAAATAAACGCTATGTAAAATAATTTATACACAGTGTAGTAACCGCTCTAAGTGACTAAATTTGTAAAGTCACTTTATAACCAACATTGTTTTTATAGGTGTTAACAGAAAAAACTTAGAGGCTTTGGACGGTATTTCGGCCATACGCATGCTTTAAAGGATCTAAAAATTTACCTACATATGTACTAATAATAATACCATCCTAGCCGTTTTCGACGACGGCGACCGTTCTTGCGACCAGCCAGGTATGCAGCCATCATCATCGTCCCGGTTGCATCCTCGGCCATTGTCAGGGAACCCAGGGAACGCTGCGACTATGATCCTAAATAGACCAATCTGATTAATACGAAAGATAATTGTAAAAGTGCGCAAATGCGTGCAAAAGCACTGGTGCACTCCCTTTTCCCTACTGTATTACCTTACTCGGAGTTACAGCTATCTGACACGACCATAGAGAGATCAACGCCGTAACAACATTTTACAGTGAATGCGAACATCTCACACAGATGTGCTATACACTCACCATTCCCTGCTCTCATAGCCTGCGGGACAGCGATCTGACGCGAGCCAGCAACGGTAGCACGTGATTTCCAAGAGATGTTAATACCAAAAACTGTCAGACTTTGGTCGGTTTATAATCATAATAATAGCAAACCTCTGCGCGTGCTTTAAATTAACGAGGCCCTGTGGACCTAAAATCTAAAAATGTCCTTTGTAGGTACTTAATAATAATACCATCCCAGCCGTTTTGGACCTTGAAGTCAGCCAGGTACGCAGATTTATTATTAGAGTGCAAAATGCGTGCGCAACCCAGGTGCACTTCCTATTCCCTCACTCATGTAACAGCTAACTGACAAGACCATAGGGAGATCAAAGCTACAATAATATTCCACAGTGAATGCAAACATCACATAGTACTATGCACTCACCATTCCCTGCTCTCATAGCCCGGCGGGACAGCGATCTGACGCGAGCGAGTAACGGCAGCACGTGATTCAAAGAGGTGTTAATACCGAAAACTTCTGAAGTTTTTGGTTACTTTGGGCAATAACTGAGGGGTTTCAAAATGGATAACTAAACAGAGTAAGAAGCTGTAATGCACATTATTTAAACTTATCTGCATCTGTGTTTCAATTCATAATATTAAGCATGTACAAAATGTAAATGCTTAAACATATTCTAAAACTTAAATCTAACGTTTATTTTGCATACCTACATAAAAAAGATACATATTTAGTAATGATATAACCTATCGGCAGTTTTTTTCGACCATGGCAGCCGATATTACGATCAGCCAGGTGCGCGGAATATATTATCTATAATACACTACAGTGCACAAGTGAGTGCGCAAGCACAGGGGCACTCCCCATTCCCTCACTCCTATAGTTCAGTAGGACAGCAATCTGACACGACCGTAGAGAGATCAGACGCAGGACCAACCAACAGCTTAACGTGCCTTCCGAAGCTCGGAAGAGCTAGAGATGAAATTTTTTTCCCATCCGGAGACTGGCCTCTGCAAAAGTTGCTTTAGTTTCCGACCGCGCTAAACAATATAAATGACCGCAAAATGAAGCATAAATAGCACTTTAAAAAATACGGACTTTAATTTATGATTGTACTGTGTGCGATGACCGATCAGCACGTATTAGTCGCTAAACTCGCTTTAATAAATCTATGTAAATGAATGTAATACCTAAATCAATTCAAACATTTTATCTGAATATATTTGATGCGAATTCCAACAGCCTGAATTTAGAAATAGTATTATAAATAGGACTGAAGCAGATGTTGTCTAGACGTTCGAATGAATGAATTATTACTACAATTAGACAGCTGGTGAAACAATTCGGTGATAAAACCGCAGTGTTCTTAGGTCGAAACTTGTAACACGCAATGTGCCATTAAATAAAATTGTCGATGGTTGATAAATTTTACATACAATAATTATTAATTGTTATTTAATTACGGGTACATTGCACTTGTACGAAGTTAGTGCGGGTCGCTAGTTATGACAAAAAAAAAATCAACTTACTTTGTGAGTACATTGAGAAAATTAAAATGAACAAATTTATTTACATGAATAACCTCTTAAGAACTTCTAAAATATAATATGCCATTTTTTTAGAATTAAAGAAAAATATTTTAAAAGCAAGGCAAAACAAACATCAACAAGACGCGGTTGCGAAAGTGAAAATCCCACCTGCACCTGTTCGGCGTCAGTCTTGTAACATCTTGACCCCAACCCCAAAAGGCTGCATGTTAACAGTTCATCAGAGCGATGCAGCATCCACTGCAAGGGTTGAACGACCGGACGCATGCGCCGTAGCGCATCTTTTTCGGGCTAAATAGCCGCCGGCTGTCTTAGTGCGCGTTCATTTCATCTAACTGCGATCAAATTTCGATCTTACTATGTAACGAACTGGATCCTTTTGGAGGTGCGTTCGGCGGGAACGGGCCGTGCCAGGCGACAGTACCTCGCCGGCCGCCGCGAGCGACGCGCGTTCCGAACCGTGACGCCATTTTTTTTTGCCCGCGAAAAGTTGGAAACTTTTGCGTTCGTATTTCAAATGTGGTTTTTGAAGGTTCGAGTTTGAAAATAGAACGGGTTGAGGATTGTGCGTTTTATGGACTGTGTTTGTTGCGGATTTTATGAGCCGCTTTTTTGTTATAAGGTGAGATTTTTAAAATAATATTTGATTCATATTTTTTTAACAGGATTATTCAAATATTGGAAATAATTATAACTGACTGCTGTTTTGCTGAATCACTAATGCATATTTGGTACTGCCTTAAAACATATAAAATATTGTCCTTATACTGAATTTAATTTAAAGAATATTATAATTTTAAAAACAATGATAGACAATCAAAAATCAATTTCCTTCAAATATTAAATAATTTGAATTGACAACTAGTTATTCAACTAAAATTCGTTGTTTAAGTTACCATAAAAATACAATATGTTGAGTTTTCATCCATTAAAAATCCTACCACTCCACAAAAAATATTCCCGTAGTAATATAAGCGTTCATAGTATGAAATCTTTCAATCTACTCAAATAATTAAACAATTGATTATTCCGAGATCCAAAACCAGCACAAATTTGAATCAATTAATTGCTTCAACTCTTCAAAATTTAATTATTCAATGGGTTGTTTATTGCATTAAATCCTTTGAACAATTTTATAATAATGAATCAAAATACGTCAAAGTTCATGCTCCAATAATCAAATTAGAATCATGACAAAATTCAGCATTTTAAATTATGTTAATATCATTTTATTATGAAATCGTTTAATGTGGTGAATCAACAATATTCATAGTACTTTCCAATAAAATCAGTCAGCGTATCGTATGAAACTAGTTTTTGAAAAAATATTTGTTAGTTAAAATCCCAAGAATTACCATTATTTGTAAGTTCTAAATGTGTCGACAAAGAAACACACGTCGATTCCACATAAAGGGTTGGAAGTTACGCGCAAACAAAGGCCCTCTTTGAAGTGTGACGGTAAAACATTAGTAAATTTGCTTAAAATAAGAGATTAGATTACGAAATATGTTCTATTCTTCAATAAACCTTTATTATTAACAGGCTAAAAAAAAGAAGGAACATCGCGTACTAAATGTTTGTGTGCACAGTAAAATCGGCTGACGAGAAAAAAAAAAGACGATAAATAAAATACTCCTACTTCTACCCTAACTAATACTAAAATATATTATCCATCTAACTAATAAATATTTCACAATAACTTTTGTATCCAATACGTCTAAAATCTAAGTTTTGTGCGAAGTGGAATTGTTACTACCTACTTTTCATTTTATTTCCTACGACCTAAAAGTTATAAACCAATGCTGGCTTATACGCTTAGCATTTAATGTTTTTAAAACATACCTTCATATTCTTTGCAAATTGTTGAACTTCTCATCATCATCATCAATAACAACTGTTTACAATTCCCACAACATCCAAACCCCACGTTCTATACACGTCATTTACAGCCAATGGAACAAACGGGAACGGAACAATGGCATCTTATTTGCGTTTTATGGATCTGAGCTGAACAGAGACGCGGCCTGGTTAGGTGAAGTCAGTTTCTGTTGGGTTAGCCTTTGTTTACGTTTTACCGTGTAGGAAAATGAAGTTTTTTAAAAGAGTTTTGGATAAAAATAATCCTTAAGCATTTTGGTTTGACATGTTATGTAATGCAGGAAAAAAATTGACAGATTTTTGTACATAATACATGTTTTGATTTGATAAATTGATTAAAGTTAACCTAACATTATGCAAATAACAATGTCTAAGAGGTAATTACAATTTTTTTCGCATAAAAAATATGTATAAATATTGATGCGTAAATCAATCAATTCATACGTTATTTTGTTATCTTCGAATGTCGAAAAGACATAATAAAAATAAAAGAATTTGTATATATACATATTTATTAAAGCGTAAAATACTCGGAAAGGCAATAAACAAAATTTAACTTTTTCCTTCATGTGTGATAAAATTCCCGTTTGAAAATAAATTACACAGTTAGACGACTAGTCCACAATTAACTAGTATTCTGAATGATTTAACCCTCACGTGTACCATTCACGTCAGTAGCAGCCGGCAAACAAACACGAGACAGACAATAGAACCACCTTATTTGCCTGCGATAGAAATGCGGGTGAGTACTGAGACATGACATCAACATATGACTATTCAATGATACAGTATCGAAATTATATTGCATTTTTAGTATCGCCATGACTTTCGCTAGTAGTTGTGACCTAATTTTTAGTAAAATAAATTATTTTTTGACGTATTCGTTGGATAAAGTGACTTAAAATCACAGTATCATCACCAACTCAAAACATTGTTAAGAGCGAAATGTTTTGTATTAATTGTCAAAAAAAAAATTGGCATGAGAAACTTTACTTATTATATATATGAAATATCTTGACTGGTCCACACTTAACTAGCATTCAGAACGATTAAACCCTCACGCGCACCATTCACGTCAGTAGCACCCGGGAAACAAACACGAGACAGACAATAGAACCACCTTATTTGCCTGCGACAGAAATGCGGGTTAACACTGAGACATGGCATCAAAATATCACTACTCAATGATACATTATCGAAATTATATTGCATACACTGATATTAGTTGACGGGACTTAACGCAATTTTTACTATGTTGTACACATATACTATTTACTACTTGACGTTTCGGCTGCGTTACATTACAACAAACGTCAAGCAGTAAGTAGAATATGTGTACATCTTTAGAAATCGTGTTTAGTCCCGTTTACTAATATCAGCATAGTAATGCAACGCGAAAGTCTAAAATTAAAGGTGATTTAATTTTAAGGACTATAAATTACTTTCTTGACGTATTAGTTGGACTAGCGTGTCTTAAAATCACAGTAATATCACCTACTCAATACATTGTAAATAACGAAATGCGTTGGTTTGATTGTCAAAAATAAACTTGTAGTAGTACATTATATACTACTTACTGCAAGACGTTTCGGCTGCGTTACAACAACTACAGTCAGTCTGCTGCGACCACGGTTGTTGTAACGTTAATATGCAACGCGAAAGTCCAAAATCATAATTATTGTCATGAGATACTTTACTAATTATATTGAGGATTTACCTAGACTGGTCCACAATTAACTAGTATTCTGAATGATTTAACCCTCACGTGTGCCATTCACGTCAATAGCACCCGGGAAACAAACACGCGACAGACAATAGAACCACCTTATTTGCCTGCGATAGAAATGCGGGTTAACACTGAGCAAGGGGAGATAGGCTACTTATCATTCTTTGATTTGTCCTTGATTATTATTAAATAATTAACCGTTTTCTTTTTTCATAGAAAGCAATTTAAACACAATTGTAAACGTTTGCTAAAAACCGTACCGTACCGTTTATTTACGAGTATGAAGCTTTTCAATAGTGTAACTTTGTAATCATTAAAAAGTAACAATTATTTTTCATTGAAATATGATGTTTTTTGGTAAGTTTTGTTTGTTTGATTTAGACTTACTGTTACTAAATTACTTGTACACGAATCTAGATGAATATCCAGAATATCATTCTTAGCAACAAAAAAAAAACAACAGTTCAAGAATTAATAGTTGTTTAATAAATGAAGGATGATGCTAGAGTTTGTATGAAATTTGGTCCCACTTCCAATAGCCATGTGTGCTATATAGCTGGATAGGTATTTTTTAGCTGAATAAAAGTTACTATGGCGCCAAGTTCCAAATGTTAGTCCGTTCAGAGTTATTGTCATTTTAAACAATGTGGTTTCACATGATTCAAAGACAATGTCAAATGTTTGATTTTGTACAATATCTTTGCAGAATATTAATATTGTGAACCACTAAGTAGCAGTAGAACATTCTAGCTCTCACGTGTCGCGTAAGAACCAAGCATCACCATTAATGCCAAAATCAGGTAAATCATCTACATAGTGCAGCTTCTCGGTACTAATGAGTGCGAGTGAGACGGATAAAAATGATTAGGAGTGTGATTCAATGAAAACTATATGTCAGTGGTTACACAACGTGTATGTAGTACAGAATATAAGTAAATATAATGACGTGGCTCCTGCTAGAACCACAATGTTGAATAAAAAATAAAGACATTATTAAAGAATAACTCGGAACGGACTAACATTTGGAACTTGGCGCCATAGTAACTCTTATTCAGCTAAAAAATACCTATCCAGCCATATAACACACATAGCTATTGAGGGGGTGGACCAGGATTTGCATCCGCCTTTGTAAAGAATGTTTGAAGTATAAGATCACAAACATAATACAAGTCACAATTATCCCAAGGCGGGCATGAGGTATGGCTTATTCTCGTTGGCATGGCTTCACGTTTGACAGCAACATAGGGAGATTATGCATAATTGTCATTATAATTTTATAAAGGGAAACATAACAAGAGAGCTTACTCTGTTTTGTAACATAATAAATCACGATGTTGAAATAAATAATTGTATGTTCAAAATATCTTAAGTTGACTTAATATGTAGTTATAAGTTTAGGTAGGTAGTTAATATGTTTTCTAAAATTGTACAAGAAACGTTAAACTTACAATCATATCAAAGCAGCCAAAACTATCTTGATAATCATTTATTTCTTCTATCGAAGAAAAAATATGAAACAAAATAGTTTTAATATAAATATTTCCCACATCACGTTAACAAAGTACGTATTGATACATTTTTCAAATGCTTGTTTACGGATTGAAAGTGATGGAAAGTGTAGATGAGGCCTAAGATGGAGCACGCTTGCCTAGTAGATACCTGTTCACTCTAGTCTTGAAGACATCCAAATTATAACGTTCGGGAAACACAGAACACGGCAGAGAGTTCCACTCCTTAGCAGTTCGCATTATGAAAGATGAAGCAAAACGCTTCGTGCGAGAAGGAGGAATATTAACAATGTAAGGGTGAAAGCCCTCACCGCGTCTAGTTGTCCGAAGGCGGAAGGGAGCTGGAGGAATAAGGTCATGTAAGACCGACGCACACTCACCAAAATGCAGCCGATAAAACACTGACAAAGACGCCACACGTCTACGATGGACAAGGCTTTGCAAAGCAGTCTCGGTCAGTGAGTCATCACCAATGAGTCTCTTAGCACGGCGCTCCAACGAGTCAAGTGCATCTAACTGATAGCGGGCTGAGCCATCCCAGAGGTGACAACAATACTCCATACACGAGCGAATCTGGGCCCGATAGAGGCACAGAAGCTGCTCGGAAGTGAAGTATCGTCTCACCTTATTTAGGATACCCAGCTTTTTGGCAGCAGTCTTAGCAATCGACTCGATGTATTGGCCAAAATTTAATTTCGGTGAGATGCTCAAACCCAAGAGCTCAAGGCGGTTGGTTATCGGCACGGCTACATTCCGGAAAGTCGGAGTCAGATTTAAAACACTCTGTTTTGCCGAAAAGAGACACGCCTGTGTTTTGGAGGGATTAAATGCAACCAAGTTAGCAATGCCCCAGCGGGACACAGCCTCAAGGGTCCCATTCACTCTCTCAATCATCTCCTCTCTGAGAGATTGCACGAGAGATCCGGACCTTGCATCGGACAAGTACCTCTCCGTGACTGTGCTGTCATCAGCGTACCCAAAGATATATATCGTATTGAGTTTTTCCTTAGTTTTGATAAATTCCCAATGGAATACCTATCACTCGATGCTTCGAGCAATTTAAATATTATTTAGTTGATTTTAATTAAACACAGTTCAGATTAATGTTTGCAATGTTGTACGCTTTAATTAGTTCATTGTAAAATTGCAATAGTAATTTTATTTCACTTTACATATTGCACTTAGTGAATTGGTGCTATAATTATCCATGAAATATTTAGGTCAATCCAATAATTCACGCATAATTTATTGCAACGGTTTTTGGTGAATGAAAGTATTTTTCTTTGGAAAACATGTTTACTGGGAATCACGTAAGGGTTACAGAGATACTCTTAATTCTATCGATTCAATTGTTTAATCCTAGCAGTTGTTTGCAAATAGGTTAATTGTCATGATTATGATTTATGAGTGTATGCAAAAGACGCACTTATCTCCGTTTAATAGGAAAACCAAATAGAAAAGAAAAATATCACATTTTTAATTGCATTAGCTTTAATTAATATAATGGCACGAGTTTAAATGAAAAAATTAAATAGTACCTCTAAGGACATTCACTATATATTCTTCTATATGAAGAGTTAAAACAAGTGCCATCGACTCAAAAAGGTGACGCAGTCCCGGAATTCCCGAGAATGCCGATAAAATGAGAAAAATCTAAGAGAAAAAAAAGTTCGCTTTAAAAATGTTTTAATTTTAATTTTAATACAGCATTATTTAAATCGTATGTTAAATAACACCTCTACGAATATTCACAATATTTTTTCCGTGTCAAGAGTTTAAAACAAGTGCCGTCGAATCGAAAAGGGGAGAAATATCGCCGTCCCGGAATCGCCGAGTATGCCGATTTCCGGCTCGGTGGAGCGATCAAATGTTTGACTCCGACCGATAATGGCGGTGATTTAGCGTTAACGCCATAATCAAACAATGTCCCTTCAAATTTTACGAGTAAATTTTTCCCTTTTACATCGTAATTGAATTATTCTTTCGTATTATTGAGTGATTTGTTTCATAAGTTTGGGTTTGGAGCGTTTCTTATGATGGTTTCTTTGAGTTTCGGATAAAACAACCAACATTTTGAATATTAAGACAAGGAATTAAATGAGTAATGTGTCTTGTAACCCAAAACTAATTTAAGCTGCACAACGGGTTACTAAAGCATCAATTGCTACGACAAATACGACTGCTACGAACTACAACAAATTCGTAGCAACGTCTATTATTTTGTAGCAATTTTGTATTAGGCATTTTGATTTTTGGTGAGGTTGTTTAATTAAGCAATATGCTTAATTAAACAACCTAAAAATTTCATTCATTATTTTCCCGAATCATTTGTCAATAATTTTGATTCCAAAACTGTGGATATATCTTTTTGGAATCGTCTTTTATGCAGGATTTAACAAAAGCTTTGAACAATAAAAAGAAGGTCTTTACTATTTGTTGTTTCACGGAAAATCTCTGACGGCAAAGGAATAATTTCTGATGGCAGATTGAAAAATTTACCCGTTATTCTAAAGGTGGAAAAAATAACCTGTTTTTTACAAAATCATAATATTGTTTTTCTATATACCTTTACAACAATCAAACTAAAAATAAAAGTATTCAATTCCTTTGACAGTTATTTAAACTGATACAATATATTATTTCCATTTTATTCTAAAAAATTTATTCATTCACTTTTGTTGTACAAAACCTAAATTGAGATACAGCGCTACGATCGAATTTATACATCCCATGCTACGGATATTGCTACGAGTCACTACGAATTCGTAGCAGTTCTCTAAAACATCGTAACGGCTGGATTTACACCACCTCGTTTTGTGTGGCACGAGAATTTATTTTCATGTGCGTTAAATAAAGGATAACTATTGCGCCAGGCTTCCTTTATTCCGACTTGCTTTAAAACTAACAAACGGTTTCGTATTTCCAAAGTGGAGTTTTATATACCTTAAAAAGCTAAAAAGGGATGAATATATCTGCAATATAATAGTTTCAGATATCCAAATTAAGTAAAACCTTCGTCCTGTAAACTGTAGTAGACTGACGATGATGATGATACGAGTAGTTTGTCCAAAACAAATTATTAATTGAAAATTATATTATCAATCACTAGCGGACGCCAGCGACTCAGACCGTGTGGATTTCTCTTTTCGCAAACATCGTGTTATCCTATAGGTTAATGCCTTTTTCGACTAATGGACTATGCAACGCAAAAAGGATTTTTCTACTCAAACCAGTAGTTCTTGAGATTACCGCGTCCAAACAAACAAAGAACACACTCTTCAGCTTTATTAGTTTAGTACAGAAATAAAAATAAAAGATATTTTTTTATTAAAATCATGCCATTGCAACCATGCAAATATATAAATAAAAACTCAAGGCAAATATAATTCTTATTGAATAACCGAAATTATTTCGCAATTATATTGTACTTGTTTAAAAAAATATTTACTCTTGTTGCCGTTATTCATCTTTTTAAGATCTGTATAAGCCGTAATTGGTTTAAATAAGAAATAAAATATTTTGTATTTGTATAGATCTCAAGAAGGCACTTAAAATATGATCTTTGCAAAACAAAAGCAATAATTATGTCTACAGCATAATTTGGTCCTTTGAGCCAGATTTAGATTTTCTGAATTAATACAAACCTAAAGATTGAAACAGATTCTCAAAATAAAGCTGACAGCGTTACCATCTCTTTCATCCATCTTTAATTTAAATCCTGAATCTTATAACAGAATAAAATCCTGAAACAATAAGGGAATTTCAGTGACAATGCTCCGCGTTAATTCAGTCGTAGCAGACTTCCGTCATTGGTGGGTCTATTTTTAATTAACTTGCCTTATTAGAGCCTGCGCTTGATCAAATTAGGCGAACTTCACTTTTTACTTCTGTTGTAATTTATCTTGAAGGCGCCGAGATTTTTCCTCTCCATGGTTTTAAATGAGTACAATCCGCGATATCGTGAGAAGTTACATTCATTTTTACGGTTCTGATATTTAATACTTTGGATTTAAAGTCGGTTTTAGCGTTCGTAAGTCGGTCATTACATGGATTAAACTTGTTCTTTTGCTTGGAATGAGTGTAAACGCTAGCCAGTAAGTACCATGCTATTAAAGGAAAATTTTAAGTTAAATTAATAATTTGCCCTCAGCGTTTTTTTGTGTTATTACCGTTTACTTTACTGATTTCACCATCCCATTTGCACAGTATTATAGCAAAATAATATAAATGACCTATCTTAGGAAGGTGATGATAAGATTTAAACAACAGTATTTATACCTAATTTTGAATGAATCTCTTGACTTCTATCGAAGCAATATATTGTGTATGAAATCTCAATTCTCAGACAGAGAAGCCAAATGAAAATTGCCCTTTAAATATTTTGTAAATAAATATTTGTCACTATCACGACCACACTGCAGCACATTTCATACTTACGAGTAAGTGAGAAATAATAGCAGAATTACACCACGTAACCGGTCATAGCAAAACAACCCCGCAATTCAGTAATAATAATAGTAAATATTTCACAAAATCACATATATTGATCTGACCCCGTGTTAAGTAGCTTATGCACTTGTGTTACAGACATCAGAATCAATAGTGGTATTACAAATATACTTAAATAGATACATATAACACCCAGACCAGGACAAACAGACATGTTCATGCACACAAATGTTTGTCCTGTGCGGGGATCGAACCCGCGACCTCTTGCGTAATAGGTAACATCTTGACCATTACACCAAGCGGGTCGTCAATAGTGCAGGAATCTGCGGTGCAATAAATAGTGCGGGTAATCTCTGAAGCCAGAATCAGTTCTATCTAAATATTTCGAATAAAATGTCTTTACGTGTGCAATGTAACGTGAGTAACAAGCTAGTTTAGGTACAGTGTACAATATATTATGTATTTTACACGTTGAAATCCGTATCTTCTTTATTTTTAACTAGAGGCCGCCCGCGACTCTGTCCGCGTCGATTTCGGTTTCCGCTCACATAGCGCTATGCTATAGTTTGAAGCCTTCCTTGATAAATTGAACTACCTAAAACCAAAATAATTTTTCAATTCGTAGCATTAGATCTGAAATTAGCGTGTTCAAACAAACAAAAAAACTCATTAATTTTATCATTAAAAGTATAGATAATTATAAAGCAAACACTTAATTGATTTTTAAACTTATGAGATAAGGTTTTTTTTTATTTGAAGTTTATGATAAAAATATCTTTTTTTTTTTAATGGCAGAGGCGGCAAATGAGCTAGCGGGTCGCCTGATGGTAAGCAATCACCGCCGCCCATGGACATCCGCGACACCAGAAGTATCGTTGATGTGTTGCCGGCCTTTCAAAAGAGAGTACGCTCGTTTCTTGAAGGTCCTCATGTCGTAGCAGTCAGGAAATACTGCAGCAGTGAGATTGTTCCACAAAACTGTCGTTCGAGGCAAAAAGTTTCGGGAAAAACGCACAGTGGAGGACCGCCATCCATCAAAATGGTGAGGATGGAATTTAAGTCGATTGCGTGTAGTTCGATGTAAGAACTCAGCTGCTGGCAGTAACTCAGATCAGCGGAACACTCCCCGTTATAAATGCGGTACAGAATACAAAGGGACGCAACGTCCCGCCGCAAGGCCAAAGGGTCCAGTTGACTAGACAGAGCTGAATCGCCAACAATACGAGCTGCCCTACGTTGGATACGGTGAAATAGAAGTAGTTGGTACTGTGGTGCACCTGCCCAAGGGTGAGAGCAGTATTCCATATGAGGCCTGACTTGCGCCTTGTATAACTGCAGGCAATGTGCCGGCGTGAAATACTGCCTCGCTCTATTAAGCACACCCAGTTTTTTCGTAAATCTTGTAGTAAAACAGCCATTCCTCAAATCATTTACTACTTAAATTTATTTTTGGCATTATATTGATAAAATTATGCCCGTACAACAAAATACATTACTGAGAAGTAATTGCATTACCACTTACGATTATACACAGACTCAATTATAATAATAGTGCAGAAATCTGCGGTGCAATAATAGGGCGGCTAAATCTCTAAAGCCGGAACTAATATTTCGAGCAAAATGTCTACACACGCGTAACAAGCTTGTTTAGGTACAGTGCGATTGGATAATATTGTACTTTACACGTGGAAAATCGTTTATTTTATGAAAAAACGGCTGTATTTTTAAAAATAATATTAATTTCTGGGGTGACTGATAAAATTTTGTAATTTTGTTTTACTGACAATATTGTGTAGGTAAAAAATAAATAAAATACAAAATGGTATTTTTTTTCCTTATTGCCACAGATAAAGTTCATTAAACATAGCAAAAAAATATAATAGGTGATGATATGAATATGCAAAGATAAGTAATAACAAAAATTGTAGGGGAAAGTTGTGTGGTAGATCAAAGGACAACGGCAGAATCCCATGTATTTCCAGTACCACATAAAGACTTAGCGTTCCAAGAAGTGAATACTAGAAAATCAATCCTCTAATGATGCTTATCAAAAAATGTAATGGTAACATATTTTTTAAAGCTGGGGATAAAAAGATGATTTCAAACATAACCTCCAATGCAACTTTTACATTATCAACAGAATTGCCATTTCCCCAAATGTTACTATTACTAAGGCTTTGACCATCTGACTGTCACTTTGAAATGTAAGCAAAAATTGACCTTATTGCCATGGAGTATATTAAATATACGAGCACCGACATCTATTGGTCTAAAATGTCAATAGTTCTGTCCCAAATAATGCCAACGTCAAATTCGTTCTCCAGATGGCGTTATAAACAGTTTTTAAACCTGTCAAATTGAAGTGTACTAAATATGAGCCCCAATGATATTTTTTTAAATATCATTGATGACCCTCCATTGTTATTGCTTATTATTTTGTATAACATTGCGCAAACTAATATAAACCTGTAGGGTGGAAGAACACCTTACTGGTGGTTAAGCATTTTTATGATAGATCAACGTACAGTCACTGCTTTTTCAAAACAAATAAAACAAGGAGGAAAATAAAGACCAACATCATTATGTAATAATTATTATTTATTTCTCTAAAATAATATTATGCTTCTCTTCTTTGTAAGATAAGATAAATCCAGCGCTGAACAATATTGAGAAGATTTTCATTCGAGTCTTATTGGACATGACGATGTATGCGTGATAGGCGCGCATATTTCAATAATCACCGCATTAGCAAGTTCCCACACTAAATACTAAAACATTCTGGTATATATTAGAAAGTCCTCACAAATAATCACACAAATCACACTCGAAGAGTCCCTTTTCGCAGAATAGCTGACAGCGCAGGAGCAAAGGTGCTCAACCTACACACATCTATTGTAATATTATTATATTACATTTTTATTATTGTATACAACATATTTATTATTGTATGTATCTGCGTGCTCAACTGAAGGCAAATCATTTAACAAATCATAACACGGCAAATATTGTGAACAAGAATGCAATAAAGATTATGAAAATGAATATTAATTGACCGATGTCTTTCCGATCAATTTTGACACATTATCAAACATAAACTAAAGAGTCGCTGTTCAGATAACGTCAAATGCGTTCTGTTTTTCCATGTTCGATGACCGGCGTTTTGTTTCAGGGATTTTATAAGATAATACAATCAAGGATTTCCGGCTATTCCCAGCTTCTAAAAATCTACTTCAAATTGAAAAATGTTCGTCTCATGATGACCTTTAAATCCTATATAGTTAGTTCTGGGAACGCTTAGTTTTACGAGTGGTACTCAGTTTGCCGTTCTCCTTTTGGACTATCTACTAACATGAAATGAAAGTGATTATTGTACCTCTATTTTTGCTAAAATATTGAACTAACTTTAAATGACTGATATTCTGTAACGTTCTGCATTGAACAGCAATAGCATGAACAATTTAATAAAACGAGTAAAATGCAACAATTTATTGCCTTTGTAACTGCAGCTTAAATTAAACAAATCGTGTTAACTCAATACGAAAACTGTGGCCAAACTTACGAAGCCAACTGTACCCTATTTCTGTGGAATGTGGCTTTGGTCAGACAAGGTTTTAATAACAACGTGGTTTCCTACCTGGACGTGATTTCGTAGGAATTATTTTATATTATGATACTAAACGTGGTCGTCGTTAAACTTGTATGTTTAGGAAACATTTTGAGAGCTAAACCATTAACAACGAGTAGAAGCATTTTAGATGCTAATAACATTTAGTTAAGGAAACATGATATTAAAATTAGATTGTAATACTAATTATGTTACAGTTCGTTATCTGTTGTGAATATCTAACTACAAAATGTAATATTCCTTTCATCCAAGTTATCAATACCGATAAATTAGAGCTGAAAAGTTTGTGTATTTTTTGTTTGAACGCGCTTACCTCAGGATCTACTGGTTCGAATTTATAACCTTTTGTGTTGGATAGTCCATTTGTCGTGGAAGGCTTTAAGCTATAATATAACATCACACTTTGTGTGTGAAGACGTAATTCCACGCGGACAGAGTCGCGGGCGGCCGCTAGTTTTTATGTAAAGCATTTATTTTCGTACAAGAAAAGAGAGAGTTTCCATAAATAACAGTTCAAATAACGTTGTTTATTCAACGGTGAATTGTTCTGTGCAAATTACACCTACAAACACTATTTAGATACAAAACAGACTTCAAGAAATATATTAGTACACGTATATCTAACATATCGTTTGAAGTTCTTAATGAGAATAGTTATAAATAATATACCTAAAATTTAATAATTTTCTCATTTCGTCTGTCCCATGTTTTAAAATAAAACTGTTTCCAAAGACTCGAAATAAGTTCCATTGAGTTTCTCGGAACGTCTTCAAGAAAATAATAAAGGACTCATTGAAAGTCGGTATAATTTGGACACAATTTGGACAAACTCAAAGGCACTACCCACGTTTTTTTACAACAGAGTTTATAGTGAGCTCGAGTTTTCAATAAAGCAAATGCAGGGTCAACCCTTGGATAGAGGCCCTCGGGAGCAATGTTGAACAATACAGTACTCGAGTGTGATTGTAAGGTTTTGTACCGAAAGGGTTTGAATGTTCAATGTCGCACGTGGAAAACGAGGGAGGTTGTGTTTGCAATCTTTTCGGAGGCTTGGAGGCCTTGAAATTTTGCGAATTGCTACCAAATGCCGTAGATATATCTCCATTCTTTGTCGCCTCAAGTCCAATTAAGTCGCGATTAGCTACCAAATGCCGTAGATACATATATCTCCATACTGAAGCTTAAAGCCAAACTAAGCTAAACTTGTACAATGAGAACCTGACAACAGAAATACACTTGATTATGACAAATGAAAACCTTATCGATACAAAAATTACTTGATGCTATGCTACTTAATTAACTAATTAACTAACTCACAAAAGCATTATGTTTTCTCAGATTATTGAGTGTTTTTTTTGAGTAAAAATTGTCTATAGAGATTATTAAGGGTACTTCACCTTCAGGTCGCATTATAAAATTACAATCTGTATAAGCTGTTTTGGGTCATTGATCTATTACTAGTAATCGCTCAATGGTTGATAACAACTTTTATGTTAACAAATTAAAACAATTCTTGTATTCTCGCCGCCTAATCTATAAATAAATAACCTAAAATTGATATTCCTTTTCATTACATTTAGAGGTTACTTAAATATTTAAGAAGGACACAACAGTCGAATTCATTTTTTTTTTTTTTTTTTTTTTTTTTTTTTTTTTTTTTTTTTTTAAGATAGGCTTGCATTTGACCTCGATCACACCTGATGGAAAGTGTAGATGAGGCCTAAGATGGAGCACGCTTGCCTAGTAGATACCTGTTCACTCTAGTCTTGAAGACATCCAAATTATAACGTTCGGGAAACACAGAACACGGCAGAGAGTTCCACTCCTTAGCAGTTCGCATTATGAAAGATGAAGCAAAACGCTTCGTGCGAGAAGGAGGAATATTAACAATGTAAGGGTGAAAGCCCTCACCGCGTCTAGTTGTCCGAAGGCGGAAGGGAGCTGGAGGAATAAGGTCATGTAAGACCGACGCACACTCACCAAAATGCAGCCGATAAAACACTGACAAAGACGCCACACGTCTACGATGGACAAGGCTTTGCAAAGCAGTCTCGGTCAGTGAGTCATCACCAATGAGTCTCTTAGCACGGCGCTCCAACGAGTCAAGTGCATCTAACTGATAGCGGGCTGAGCCATCCCAGAGGTGACAACAATACTCCATACACGAGCGAATCTGGGCCCGATAGAGGCACAGAAGCTGCTCGGAAGTGAAGTATCGTCTCACCTTATTTAGGATACCCAGCTTTTTGGCAGCAGTCTTAGCAATCGACTCGATGTATTGGCCAAAATTTAATTTGGGTGAGATGCTCAAACCCAAGAGCTCAAGGCGATTGGTTATCGGCACGGCTACATTCCGGAAAGTCGGAGTCAGATTTAAAATACTCCGTTTTGCCGAAAAGAGACACGCCTGTGTTTTGGAGGGATTAAATGCAACCAAGTTAGCAATGCCCCAGCGGGACACAGCCTCAAGGGTCCCATTAACTCTCTCAATCATCTCCTCTCTGAGAGATTGCACGAGAGATCCGGACCTTGCATCGGACAAGTACCTCTCCGTGACTGTGCTGTCATCAGCGTACCCAAAGATACCGGGCATATTTAATAAATCGTTGATGTGGAGCAGAAATAGAGTCGCGGAGAGAACGGAGCCCTAAGGGACACCGGCATTAACGCCCAGTAGATCAGATGAGGTGCCGTCAATGACAACTCGAATCGATCTACCCCTCAGGAAATCCGCAATCCAGTTGCAAAGAGTAGGTCCTATTCCGAACGATGGAAGCTTGCCTACCAGAAAATTAGAATCAGTTATATCTAAATATTTCGAGGAAAATGTCTTCACGCGTGCAATGTGACGTGAGTAACAAGCTAGTTTAGGTACAGTGTACAATATATTATGTATTTTACACGTTGAAATCCGTATCTTCTTTATTTTTAACTAGAGGCCGCCCGCGACTCTGTCCGCGTCGATTTCGGTGTCCGCTCACATAGCGCTATGGTATAGTTTGAAGCCTTCCTTGATAATTGAACTACATAAAAACAATTTTTTTTAATTCGCCTCATTAGATCTGAAATTAGCGTGTTTAAACAAACAAACAAACTCTTTAGGTTTATTATTAAAAGTATAGATAATTGTAATGCAAACACTTAATCGATTTTTTAACTTATGCGATAAGTTTTTTTTATTTGAATATTATGATAAAAATATCTTGTAGTAAAACAGCCATTCCTCAAATCATTTGCCACTTAAAGTTATTTGTTAGACATTATATTGATAAAATTATGCCCGCACAACAAAATACATTACTGAGAAGTAATTGCATTACCACGTACGATTATACACAGACTCAGTTATAATAATAGTGCAGAAATCTGCGGTGCAATAATAGGGCGGCTAAATCTCTAAAGCCGGAACTAATATTTCGAGCAAAATGTCTACACACGCGTAACAAGCTTGTGTAGGTACAGTTGAGTCGCAAAATATTGTACTTTACACTTAGCAAATAGTTTATTCATATTTTATTTTTATCTAGCCTTCCACCTGCAGTTTCACCAGTAGTTTTTGAGTTGATTCGTTACATACAAAAATACTCTTTATAATATGAGTGTAGATTTATAATTTAAGTGTAGATCATAATATTCATTCATTTATTCATTTATTCATTGCATGCTACATTGGGTACAAAGTATTATAAAATGTGTACACTGGTCTTGGGTATTACAATGTAGCGCCCTGTAAGGGCGTTGCACATTTGAGAGGGCAAACTATAATTTAATAAAAGGTTAATAACAATTTTTATCGAGAATAAACTCAAGTAGGAATTAGTTAGTTATGACAAATATTAGTTATGATAAATATGTTATGATAAATATTTGTTATGACAATTATTATGTAGGTACAATAAATTACAATATGGTATTTATTTTCCTAATTGTCACAGATAAACTTCATAGGAGGTGAGGTGAGGCTATAAAACTTTATATGGGGTGATTATATGAATATGAAAAGATGAATGTTAATAAAAAATATGGCGGTGAAAAATTTTGTGGTAAATCAAATTACAGACTATCTATTAAAATGAAAGTGTTTTTGTACCCCTGTCTGTTCTAAAATATTGAACTAATTTTAATTTGTACACAATGACTGGTATTCTGTAACCTTCTGCTTTGAACAGTAGCATGAACAATTTAATAAAACGAGTAAATGCAACAATTTATTGCATTTGTATCTGTAACTGCAGCTAAAATTAAACAAATTGTGTTAACTCAATACGACTGACTGTGGCAAAACTTACGGAGCTAACTGTACCCTATTTCTGTGGAATGTGGCTTTGGTCAGACAAGGTTTTAATAACAACGTGGTTTCCTACCTAGACGTGATTTCGTAGGAATTATTTTATATTATGATACTAAACGTGGTCGTCGTGAAACTTGTATGTTTAGGAAACATTTTGAGAGCTAAACCATTAACTACGAGTAGAAGCATTTTAGTTGCTAATAACATTTAGTTAAGGAAACATGATATTAAAATTAGACTAAAATAATAATAATGATGTTCAAACATTTCGTTATCTGTTGTATAAACTTCTATCTACAATATGTAATATTTATTTCATAATAGTTATCTTTACTTAAATATATAATAAAGCTGAACCTTCCTCGACAAATGGACAATCTAACACATTTTTTTTTTTCAAATCGGACCAGTAATTCCGGAGATTAGCACGTTCAAATAAACAAACAAACAAACTCTTCAGCTTTATATATTAGTATAGTTCACACTTTGTATGCGAAGACCTAATTCCACGCGGACAGAACCGCGGCCGCTAGTTTTTTTATGTGAAGCATTTATTTTGTAATAAGAAAAGAGAGTTTCTAAAAATAACAGTTCAAATAACGTTGTTTATTCAACGTTGAATTATTATGTGCAAATTACACCTACACATACTAGTTTGGATACAAAAGAGACTTCAAGAAATATATCAGTACACAAACAACAAACATACCGTTTGAAGTACTTTATGAGAATAGTTATAAATAATATACCTAAAACTTAATCATTTTCTCATTTCGTCCGTCTCATGTTTTAAAATAAAACTGTTTCCAAAGACTCGAAATAAGTTCCATTGAGTTTCTCGGAACGTCTTCAAGAAAATAATAAAGGACTCATTGAAAGTCGGTATAATTTGGATACACTTTGGACACAATTTGAACAAACTCAAAGGCACTACCCACGTTTGGTTACAACAGAGTTTATAGTGAGCTAGAGTTTTCAATAAAGCAAATGCAGGGTCAACCCTTGGATACAGGCCCTCGGGAGCAATGTTGAACAATACAAGACTCGAGTGTGATTGTAAGGTTTTGTACCGAAAGGGTTTGAATGTTCAATGTCGCACGTGAAAAACGAGGGAGGTTGTGTTTGCAATCTTTTCGGAGGCTTGGAGGCCTTGAAATTTTGCGAATTGCTACCAAATGCCGTAGATATGTCGCACCCATCTGGTTAAATCAGCCATATAATTAAGCGGCTAGCCGCTTAACTAAACGCCGGCTCCTAGTTAAATGGTAAGCCCGCTTGTAAAATGAATTGGAGAAATAAACATATTGTTAAGGTTTAAAAAAAAATAACCACGAAGACCAAGGGCGGAAGCAGAGCTCCCGTCCCTTGGTCTTCTAACCTTCTTCGGTCAGAGTAGAATTTCTGCATACTTAGGATAATTTTTTGACTGAAGCTTAGCCATTGACTAGGCGCCGGCGTTTAATTTAGCGGCTAGCCGCTTAATTAAATGCCTGATTTAACCAGTTGGCTGCGAAAGATATATCTCAATTCTGTGTCACCTCAATTCCAACTAAGTTTACCTTGTACTATGAGTACCAGACAACAGAAATACTTTTGATTTTAACAAATTAAAACCTTATCGATACAAATACTTGATGCTTTGCTACTTAATTACCTAACTTACATTATCTTTGCATAATTCACAAAAACATAATGTTTTCTCAGATTTATAAGGGTTATTTTTTGAGTAAAATTGTCTGTCTAAATTATTAAGGGTGCTTCCCCTTCAGATCGCATTTCAATATTCCAACCTGTATAAGCTGTTTTGGGTCATTGATTTATTACATACGAGTAATAGATATAAAATATATATATATATAATATCAAATTAAAACAATTCTTGTATTCTCGCCGCCTAATCTATAAATAAATAACCTAAAATTGATATTACCATTAGAGATTACTTTAATATTAAAGAAGAACACAACAGTCGAATTAATGATTTGATAAAACGTTTGAAATAAAATTAGAAAGCAAGCGTTAATATTCATCAAAGGAATTTGTCTAGACTAAAGTAAAGGTATCAGTATTAAAATATTGAGATGAATAATAGTTTAATCTAAAACTTCATAAATAATTTTTCAAGCTAATTAGGTATTAAAACTCAAATAAAACTATGAAAACGTTTGTTCGCCGATTTAATTTCAGACAATTTATTTCGACTCAAAATATTTTAATCTAGTGTTTAAGTCTCGACTCCTGATAATCTCATAGCAAACTTATTTTCATAGCATACGTTTTTTCTGGTATCTATATTTCCATCAAAGTCACTGTTGCATTAAAATAAGACAAAAAGTGGATTATCACAGGTATATGTAAAACTACATCATACATATAAAATGGTTTTGCAATAACTTAAAGTATCATCCTATCCCTGTCCCACTGCAAGACAAAGAGGCCTCCATCATTTAAAATCATGTTTTCGATACAAAGATGGATTTTGGCGCAATCACCACGCTTGCCAAATGCGGATTAATGATCACATACCCGGACTGTGTTTGGAAATAAAACATTTGCCCGATTCTGGAAACGAAAGCAGGACTTCGAGGCCAGCTTAGTACTTAAACCACTAGACCATCGAGGCGTTTACAAGGAGTTATTTAACCCCAAAGAATAAAAAATACAACAACATTAATTTCGAGCACCTTAAGTATATTTAATCCAATAGGCGACTCAATACAAGCATAACAGATTTCAACTTTGGAATTTGAGGCAAAGTTCGATTAATCTTTTCTCTAACTACCGCAGAATTAACTTTGAAAACTCTGAAGAAACCCGAACGTTATAGGTACATTGAAATTCGTGAAAGCAAACATTTCTCAGTTGCTTAATTAACCGACGAAATTAGTTATTGTTATGAAAAAGTAACAAAAGGGAGCAACTTCGCAACGCCGTCGAGTGTCGAGTTAGCTCTCAGGTGTGGTACAAGGCATAAAAACAATGCTGCAATAAAAAGCATCGCACTGAATTTTGTATTCAATGGAATACGTTTTTACTTTTAATTATAATGTTCACTTTTACTGCTTTGCATTTTACGACAGATGTTTTACGTAACATTTTAAATATTTAATGAGTTGACGTCATATTTTCATTTATTTTCGTTATTGTTATCTTTTTATTATTCTATTAGTTTTTGTTTTAATATGAATTACAATAGTCGGCCTATCATAATATTTTTTTTATTACATCGTGTTAAGCCAGCAAAATGGCTAGCAAGGTTCATTACGCACTTTTTAAAACAATCAATCGAAATATTAAATTGTTGCAAATCTATATCTTAGGAAGTTCTAGTGCGATTTGAAAAAAAAATTATGTTGGATAGTCCATTTGAAGAGACAGGATACAGTCTATAGTATAAAACGATGTGTGTGGAAACCGGAATCCACGCGGACGGAGTCACAGGCGACCGCTAGTAATAATATGTATAATTACGTTTTTATTTCTATCATCTACTTCACTACGACTACTTTTATATTAATACTTTCCGATAATAATATAGGATAGGTTTACAAAATAATACATTGGATGATCCATTGATAGCATTCAGCACGTGGTTTCTTGTAACTTGCACCACTTTTTAAGGAAATTACACTGAAGTGTGGAACTTGTTTTAATTCCGACAACGCAAGCAACTCCAGCCTTTAGTAACAATCATGAGAGAAGCAGTTTTGCCTGAAGATAGAACTGCCAACTTGAATGGCGATAGTCTAACTATCTTTTACGTCTTTCATCAGATATTTTATTTAAAGATCGCTTATTTAACGTGTAATAATGAAATAATGTCATGTAAATTTGTCATAACTAGATATCTCTAGCAATACCAGAATCACAGACGGTTTAAAAGCACGTTTATTTTAGACTAGCAACTAACCGTGTCTCCATCCGCTTGGCTTTCGGTTTCCGCACACATAGTGTTATACTATAGCTTAAAGCCTTACTGGGACTTCTGGTCTAACACAAAAAAAAAACAATTAGAACCAGTACTTCTTGAGACCAGCGCGTTCAGACAAACTCTTTAGCTTTATAATAATTATTAGTATTGATCAGTGTTATTTTTATTAACAAAATAATGTCATAGGTCATCACAGGTTTTCTACGATAGTATATTTGACTATAACAAAAATGTAATGACCGAATTAATATTGATTAATTTGACCTACTTACCTTCAATTACACTATACACACCAGGCCAAGTGTAATTACCTGGTGAATTCAAGGATGTATGCCTGGCGGCGTTTAATCAACCCGCCGGCTAATAAGCTGCTTCGTACGTACAAGTACATTCATACAATCATGTGATGTAATATGATTTTCTTAATTTCGCATTACATAGACGAGATTATTATATACTTGATTACTTGACCTTTTGGTCCATATTTTCTTTGGACTTTTAGAGGGTGATTGAGTATTTATTCGGAATATGTGATATATGTATGTATATTTGACATTATGATTAACTTACTTTGGAGTAAAAGGAAAATATACACTTATGACTAGCATGAAAAACTCGTGAGATGTAGTCTGGCTTTGATATCTTTATGATTTTGTCAGATTCAGATTGATGTTTCACCAAGAGTGTGAGGAAATAAGAGTTGACCAGTTCTTGTAGACTTTCGTACGAGAATAAACCCCTGTTATTACATTCACAATGTGAGGATTTTTTAAATATTCAAACTACAAAAGCTATTATATAAAACTAATGTAGAAATATCCTTCAACTGAATGTCTTTCTGAAGTATAATATCTCTCTAAATAAAACAAAGAAACTGAGCCGAGTTTCAACATCTAAAATTGAGAAGAAATAATTTAACTCACACGAGATGAAACTGATGCCTTTCCAGAAATCCTTCAAAGAATTTAAATTAATTTACAAAATGTATGTTTTAATTAGAAAATGTTGGATAACACGCGTACGAAACCGTGGGTTTAATTACATACGAGGTCTCGTTTAGAGTTGTTATTTAACGGAAATTCTTCTGGAAAATATTGGAGTTTTTCTCTTATTGTATGTACATTAAAGGCTTTAAGAGATAAAACTGTAATCCATTGAAATCCTTATAGTTACACTGTTGTATATTTTATTTTAAATTTCCTTATTTTCGCGTCGGCAATTGTTCATACTGTTCAATGTTTTTAAAGATCTACCTGATCATTCAAAATAACAGTCTTCAAGAACAAAAGTGAAATTTGGTCAAAAATATTTTACTTCTTTCAAATACCTTAATAAAAAAACTTCCTTTATTTATTCTGCCTGTACGATAAACAGTTAATTTCCACCCGTGGGATGTGTGGCAACAAAATCATTTTCTTTATTTTAAATACCGGTTCACTTATGATTAAAAAAACACAAACACACAGATATTTTTCCAGACATTTAATGTTTTAGCGTTTTTCTTTTTCGATATTTTTCCATGTGACACTTAATGTTTTAGCGTTTCTTTTTTTTCTGCGTGATGTGTAGCAATGTCACAATGTGTTAACAGCAAACTGAACACAAACGGTCACGTTCACCGCATTATTTTCTGGCGACATTTAACTTTCATTTCCACTGCCACGGGCCGAGCGGTGCGCCGAATCGGTAAGAGGATAGCTTTCCAGTGGCAAGCGACAGAAAAGTAAATATTGGTTATACATTCTTATATAGTAAGGCTAAAAAGTTGGTTTGTTTGAACGCGCTAATCTCAGGAACTACTGGCTCGATTGGAATAATTATTTTCCTGTTGGAAGTCCATTGGACGCGGAAGGCTATAAAACAACATGTTGTGTGCGGAAACCGAAATAGCGGAAGCCGCTAGTAATGAATAATTAACTAATTTTTGTTTCATGTGGTTGCCTTATCGGTTTTGAATAATATAAAACTTGTTTTAGAAAAAAGAGACGGAGCAGAAAGTTTCATATCTTTCGTGAGAATTTGGTTGTATTAAATTGACAAAATTTATATCATAATTGTCTAATTAAATGTAAAAAAAATATGTCATGTAAACGTTTGCAATCTTAACAAAAAAAAAACTTGTCTCTTAAAATATTTAAATCATAAGTGAATGGAAATGTCAGACACGACATAGTACCTACTTAATATAAGAAAAAAAAAAAACATTAATTTTTTGATAAGTCGTTTACAAAGCTGTAATTGAACGAGTTGTCCTACTAAGCAGGTCTTCTATTGGATTCGATACTTCCCGCTCAGCATCGCTCGTATTGGATACCGACCTCAACAGCGGAGTGAGACATAAAATGAAATATACCCTTGCCTCAGCGACGAGGCGCTTTTATTGCCGCTATGTGTAAAGCTTGTAAAAAAATTACTCGCGACTTACTTTTTTATTTGGGCCTCGCCGCGAGGGAATGAGGTGATGATAATTTTTTATACGCCTTCCTTCCCCTTGAATATTGCTCTTGGAACGTCTTTATTTAGACTGGCGTAATTGTCGAAACGAGGAGTAATGGAGGCGGCGTTTTAGGGTTATTCTATTTTTTTCGTATCGATGTTGATACATTTTTTTTTTGTAATTATTTTTTAGACATTATATTAATTGGTAGCTTATCATATTGCCAATTATTCTTTTTACATTCACGTAAAAAAAATATCATTAGCATCCATACTAATATTGTAAATGGGAAAGTGTGTCTGTCTGTATGTTTGTCTTTCTTTCACGGCAAAACGGAGCGATGAATTGCCGTGATTTTTTATGTGGAGATATTTGAAGGGATGGAGAGTAACATAGGCTACTTTTTGACTCATTCCAAAAAATCGATATCCACGCGGACGAAGTCGCGGGCGGACGCTAGTAATTAAAATAAATCAACAAGGATCAAAGAATGATCTACAAACTCAGTAAATAACACTTATGAAATAATTATTATGTTGCTTAAGAGTATTTGTTTGACCTTGCGATACCTATTATACTTTGTTTGATTCACACGTATCTTCGACATAAAGGTGATGTGAATATTTGATTTTGATTTTTTTATCAAAATGATCATATTTTGATAACTATAAAACAAAAAAAAAAACATTTGGTCCGTTATTTGAAAATAACACATTGTTACTTTACAATATTTTACAACTAAAAATAGACAACGTTGAAATATGTAAGAGAAAGCAATGGCATAATGACGAAATTCAAAAGTAATAAATCTCAATATTCGTCTTGCTTTCTAGACAATATATTTGTCTAGTAAATAACCAATTTATTATTCAACTTTTGACAAAGTCAAAGGGCTCGAATCTCACAAATCGTCAACAACAGCCCAGCCCTTATTCAAACAAACGGCTTCCATCAAATTTTACCATCGTAATAATATTGAAAGCAAACTTCCAACTAGTATAACTTTTGAGTGGTTTCCCGTCGCAATTCGTTTTATATCTATTCTAACTACAGAACAAGGGCAATAAAAATAATTGTTCATTTCGCGAGCAGTGTGCCGTCGCCTAATAAAAAATGGCGGCGAGTCGCGCTTTCCCTTAAGAGGGAGCACAAGAGCCATTTTTCCATACAAAATGAAGTCCCCTGTTTCTTACTAGATTAACAAATAGGGAAATAAAATTTTGCGTAATTTTCTTTACCCTGTATACTACAGACTTTTAGCGTATCTTTTGGACAATTATTGATTTTTTAATGGTTTGAACGATAGCTTTATTTTCTTTACATATTATTAAAATACAGAAAACATATAAGTTCACAAAATAAAATAAAAACATTTTGATAAAAATATAAATTAAATAATGAGGTGATCGAGATAGAAGCGGGCAAAATAAAACGTTATATTATTTTCTGTAAATAATGTTGTAATTTTAATATGTAAAAACTACAGTGCAGTTTGTACATAACAAAAGTACATCACCCAACGATGTACGCGTAGGGGAGAAGGCTTGACTTTACACGTTAGCAATAGATTACAGCAAATACCTTTATTTCAATTCTCTCGACCGTGAGGTTACCTCTTAACGTTCTTACGAGGCGGTTAAGGTTGATTCACGACTGAAAGAGGCGAATAGAATTCCACGTTAGTGCTTAAATATATTTCCGAGAACCTCTGTATTTCATTTGACGTTCCAAACTCTGAGTAAGAGGTTTACTTTTATGTAATCACGGATTTGATCTTTCCATTTTTCTTTAAGAGTGAGCGTTGAAATGTAATGTGACGTTTGCTGACGGCAAACACTTAGAGTTTCTATTGTGATTACTGACAGAATGTACATAAATAATGCAGTCATGTGAATATGTAAAAATTATGTTTTAGAGATGTTTTTTTAAGGTTAAAAGAAAGTGAGCCTGACAAGCATATTTTGAACACTAATATTATTTGACGGGACTTAACGCGATATTAATTATGTACGTACATAGTATATGTATACAACATACTGATTGACGTTTCAGCTTTGTTACCACAACCGTGGTCGCAAGCGTACTCCAGGAGTAAGTAGTTTAAAGTACAAACACTACATAATTAATATCGCGTTTAGTTCCGGTAAATAATACAAGCGTTACAATGCAACGCGAAAGTCTAAAATATCAAAGGACATTTTTATCTACACGAATAGAGCGCTTAACCAGATTGAAAGATGTGCTCGGTTCGAGCCCCGACTAAGCTCAGATGAAATTTTACTTGTTTATAGTTTTAAAGCTTATAATACCCTCCGGCCGTATTAGGCAATGGCGGGCGATCTTACGATCAGCCAGGTAATCAGGATATGTCATAGTGCACAGGTGCACTCCCTAGTGCACTTCTTTCACTCTTATAATTCGATGGGACAGCAATTTGACACGACCATAGAGAGATCAGGCGCAGGACCAACGGCTTAACGTGCCTTCCGAAGCACGGAGGTGTCGAGATGAAAATTTTCGGTCACCCATCCGATGACTTGCGTCTGCGAACGTTGCTTAACTTTAACTACCGCAGGCCGAGTGCGCTAACTACTGCGTCATCGAGCTTTTCAATTGTTGTTTTAATTATAGATGTTTATGTAATACTGGTGTTAACACGTGTGCATTTGTTCAACCCTTGCACATATTTCATTCCCTCACAACTCGCTGACCGGTAGCATAGCTCGTAATCCCTCACAAGCTTTGCATAGTGGATTATTTATATGTCACAAGGAATTTACGCTAAGCATGCTTGACAAATGTGCGCTGAGAAAATAGCAGGTGCTTTTTATTTTCGTCATACAAACAAACGGACAACAAACAAAATATAAGGTGTAACAAAATTTACGGCAAATATTTGAAGGGCGAATTATTCAGTTGAAATGCAATAAATTCAGAAATGAAATAGTCAATGTTTGTACGCTAGTTTCGAGAAAATCAACAAAATCGGTTGAGTAAATAATTGAAAAAAGTATAAATTGACTTTTTATTATCTGAATTTATAAAATTTCCACTAAACTACACTAAACTTTGTATATACAAACATAATTGTACCAATATATTTGTGTTTGTTTGATTGTTTGTATGAACACGCTTATCTCAAGAACTACCAATTGGAATAGAATAAATATTTTTGAGTTGGAAATTCCATTTGTCGACGAAGCCTTTTTTATCCTCATTAAACGCTCCCAAGCAATAAAACAGTGATTTTTGTTAACACGAGCAAAGCCGTGGGTAAAAACTAGTATGCTATAAACTCCACCTCATATCTACACGGCATTTGTATGCAAAACTAAAGCACTTGTGACTCCACTTGATAACACTGCCCTACATCTTATCCTGACACACAAGAGGGGACAAGTCAGGTCAAGTAATTACTCCAGATTAAGGCCGACTAAAATTAGCATGAGATTATTTAAAAAAGGAAACAGAGTAAAGAGGTCGAATGTCTAGCGGTTCAACCTCTATAATTACACGTGCCGTCGTTGCTAGTAATTTTGAGCGGGAATTTGCAAAACCCTTATTATCAAGGGTGATAAGGGTTATGTCTTATGAAATCGTAAAAGAAAATGGGTTTTTTGTTTACATGCATGAATTTATTTTAGGATGTACTGATGTAGAATTTAATTGAACATTCAATTCACTAGCATTTGCTAGTAATAGTAAGTTGAGAAATAAAAGTAAATTCTCTTACATAAATAAACTCTTTTGCCCAAATAAGCTCAAATCTTGTACATACTATGAATGTTAGAGAACAGACATATGTACTTTTTTATTAATACAAATATACATATAATACCTAGACCAAGACAATCAGTCATAGACAGTTGTTACGAGTACCTACGTTCTGTTATCAATCAATACTTATTATAGTAAAAAAATCTGAAGAGTTTGTTTGTTTACTTTTTAGGGTTCCGTAGCCAAAATGGCAAAAAAACTGAACCCTTATAGATTCGTCATGTCTGTCTGTCTGTAGTCTATGTCTAAGTGCTATACTTTTTTTTTTTTGAGCTCTGGTTTGTGTTTTTCCAGAGATTTAGTAGAAGATATAAACAGCTAAAATAGGATGAGATGCATTAAAATATAAATAAAAGACATTTTGTTTTAACTGTTCGCTACTGGATACGAATCAGTTTATAAAGTATGCTACGAAACATAGTAAAGGGTTAAGGTGGGTATCATAATTTAATATAGGGTTTTAAAAATTCTATTGGGATAGTGGGAATGGAGACAGTTGAAATGGAGATAGTTCCCCTAGGCTAAGCGTTATAGCTTTTTAGCTTATTAACTATTTGTTAACACAATATTTCGAAAGAGTCAATGGTACTTTGTTTTAATATTAATTGGTCAATTTGATAAGGTGGGATATTAAAATATGAGCAAGTAAGTTCGTGTTCAGTTCTCTGACGGCAAAACTCTGGGCATTCCTTAAGGAGGTGTTCTATTGTTTGTACACTTGTGTTATTGCAGTTACATCTGTCTGTGTTAGTTATTTTAAAACGGTGAAGGTAATGACGGTGATATCCATGGCCAGTTAAGATTTGGGTTATGTGAAAAGATGGTTGGTAAGTACTATACTGTTGAAACTTAGTGAGTAGATGTATTCTGTGAACCGCAACAAGGTTTTTACACGAAAATAGAAAAAAATAATAAAAAAAGTGGGGGGTCCCCATAGTCAGTACTGAAACTCGAAATATTTTTTTTCATAAAACATGTACGTGTGGGGTATTTATGGATAGGTCTTTAAAAATTATATTAAGGTTTCTAATATCACTTTTTTCTAAAGTGAATACTTTGCGTGACAGACCCTTCCAAAGTGGAAAAAAGTGTGTCCCCCCCCTCTAACTTCTAAAACAAGAGGATGATAAAACTGAACGCACGCAAACGGAGTCGCGAGTAGCCGCTAGTTCACACTTTAACGCAAACAACAATCGGCCATACACTCAACAAATTCTTTCAATCTTTTGAAAGGGGCGGAACACGGATCGTTTTATCCTAATTTCCGACAACTTCAAAGGTTATAATGAGATTAAATTGAAAATATTAAACTTTCCCGCGGTAATAAGTACCGTGACTGAACATTTTTCCCTCATCTTGTTATATTAAACCGGTTGGATCACGCAGATGAGCTCGTTCAAGGCGTGATGATTGTGTGGAAATAAAATGGGAATCTGAATATCGACGAGCATTTGGATTTTTATGTTTGTTACTTTATAACTTTTGCGTGGAACGACCTCGGAAGTGATTTGTTGGATGGATCATTTTTATTAAAGATTTTCTGAAAACTAACAATTTGATTGAATATAGCTTAGTTATTCAAAACTAGCGGCCGTCCGTGACTCCTTCCACGTGAATTTCAGTTTCCACTATGTGTGCGGAAACTGGCGACACATCTGTCCTTATGTCTTATAAATAAATGACACTTGCAAAAGTTAAGCGATTAATGAAGGATATAAAAATATGTTTTAGTTTATCTTTTTTTTAGAAAGTTCCTAAAACAACAAAACCCTGTACAATGTTATTAATCATCATACTAATATTTGAACTCTTGAACTCTTGATTCCTGGAATAAATAATTGTGGGATGAAATATGTGGGTTTTGTTAACACTGAATAAATGTCTGTTAAATATTATTTGTTAATCCTTGTAATGCGCAATTCATGAAATATTTATTCGTTCTTGGAACAATTTCATAAAATATTTATCAGTTTTGTGATTTGAACTGGTGAAGCCTTGTTCAAAGACTTTCGTGGAAATAAAGTTACTTTTGATGTTCCAGAGTTAATCATTACTAACATGTATGATGTATCATAATGTGTATTAAATAAGCTGTCTTACTCTTGTTTCTTGTTAATTTGCATTTGTTTGTAAAAGTTGGAATTAGTTTCATATCTCTTAAGCCTTTATCATACTCGTACATGTGAAATATTTAATTACTATACCTATTGACATTCAAGAAGGAAGGTTATAATGTTCATTAAGAATTGTTACCTAAAATATACTATAAAATGAAACCTGACCTTAATTATAAGCACTAGCGGCCGCCCACGCCTCCGTCCCCGTAGATTTCGGTTTCCGCAGACTAAATGTCAGTGTGTTTGGTGTATAGCTTAAAACCTTCCTCGACAAATGATGACTTATGTTGATTTTTAAATTGGCGGGCATATGTTTAGTTTGGCAAAAAGTGTTTTAATTCTGAAAACCATTCCATTGTAAATTGTAGAAAGAGTTTATTATCCCTACTTTGATTACATAATTTCTAATGCTAAAAACAGAGACTAGATATTTTTGCCTCGATACAGTATGTTTAAACTACCCACTTATGCCGTAGTAGCCGAAAGCAATGAAAATTAACATAAAATTATATTATTATCATAGAGTAGATACTATTTCTATCCGAAAGTCAACATTTGTATTAGTACCGTTCTACTACACAGAACATTCGTTAATAATACAGACAGTTTATTAAAGCTAAGGACCGCGTATGTTAGGTGTTGCAGGGTTAGAGAGAACATTAATCTTGCGTCGAAGTAGCTGCGGCGGTTGTGGGTTAAACTAAGCATGCAAAAGGATCGACTTGTATAAAAAAAATGCATTTTAAAACATTTTTTTTGCAGGCTGTAACTTTTTTCCAAAATCTGTGAATGCAGGTCAAAATATCTCAAAAAGTTATGGACGGATGCCGATCAACGTTTTTTTTTAACTGTACCTTTACAGTTTTACCCTTGTAAATTTACCTGCGCTTTAAAACCCAATTCAAAATCACCCTGTATACCAAAACAAGTTTATGTGAATAATCTTTCTGATGATTTAGTTCAAAACAGATTTAATCGATTTGAGCGATCTACTTGCTACTCTAACGTAGCCACGCCGTGGAATCGAAATAAATAAAATTATTTTGTATCCTAAAATTTGTATTTGTATAAGTACCTACAAACATAACATTTGTAAAACATTGAGTATATTTTCACAGACGGTTTAATAAAGCTAAGGACTCTATGTTAAGTGTTGCAGGGTTAGAGAGAACATTAATCTCGCGGAGTAGCTGCGGCGTTTGTGGGTTAAACTGGATATGTGTGTGTAGCAGTCAACGATCACTTGACAGTGTATTATAACTTTCATACCAAAGTTAAACTGAGTTTGATGACAATAATCTTTCTGATATTAATATTATTTAACGGGACTAAACGCAATATAAATTATGTAGAAATGATGTTTCGGCTGCGTTACTGGTCGCAAGCGGATTCAATAATATTAGATTTAATGTTATACTGAAACGCGAAAGTCTTAAATCTTATAATCTTTCTGATGTTTTGATCCGAACCAGATTTGAACTAAGTACTCTATTATTCCAACGCCGTAGGCAAACGAAATTAATAAAATTATTTTGTATCCTTATCATTTGTATACGTAGCTTCAAAATTAACATTTGTAAAACATTGAGTATATTTTCACACACGGTTTAATAAAGCTAAGGACTCTATGTTAAGTGTTGCAGGGTTAGAGAGAACATTAATCTCGCGGAGTAGCTGCGGCGGTTGTGGGTTAAACTGGGTATGTGTAGTATTGTAGTAGTTTATCGTTCTGCCTACATTCTGTATTTGCAAGGAAAATTACCTCGAATAGTCTAACTAGTGGGGTTGGTTATGCTTTCGTATAATTATGTGACACGAATCGTTTTGAGTTGTCGTTTGTTTTGAATAGTGTGTGGTTGTATACAATTATTATAATGCGAGAACAGAGTGTGGATTTTTGGTAAATAAAAAGTAGACATGTCAATTAGACCATATTTTTTAAATCAAAATAATATACTGACTTTTTTTTCTCAAAAGGTGTTTAATCAAGTAAATTTGTTTAAAAATGTACAATGTTTTTTAATCACATATTCATTTGTGGTGCTCATAACAAATGCAACTGCAGTAAGTCGGAATATGCATAAATTTTGAAAGTACAAATTTTAAAAATAGCAAAAGTAATTTTCCTCGCACATACTTTTTCGTAAAATTTTACCAGAATCTGTGGATTTCTCTTCCTTGGTCGTAGGAAAAGACTATTAATTTCTCTTTAGCGACTGGGTGAGAGTTAAAACTACTTCGTATACTATTTATGGTTCCCTACATACTTACAGTCTTTATTTATTTTTAGGAGAGAAATATCTCTCTTCTTGTTCATCTTAATACCCCTTTAAACGCTTTTTAAGTTTTTAAATAGTAACGACTCTATGCTATGGCCTAGTGGTTTAATTTTATTACCGGGCCCTGGTTTCAGGGCCCTGTCTTCGATTCCGAGGTTGTCATTTTTTCGAAGCACTGCCCGAGTTTGTGACACCTACCTCATTTGGCAAGCGTGGTTATTAAGCCCATCTTTGTAACGAAAACAAGATTTCAAATGATGGAGGCCTTTGCCCTGCAGTGGGACGTTAATAGGCTGATACTTTACTTTATTTATTACTACCCTATGAAAAGACGCATATTTTTTTAACCCAATAACCTTGTAAACACTTAGAATTTGGGGTCAGTAAACTGGTCTGAAAGACCGAGACCGGCATAATCTATTTGCGGTACGTTATCAATTAATTTAATATTACAGAATGTTCCATCTTGGTGAGGTTAAGAGGGGTGAAGGCGAAAGGTTATTTCTGAAGTAACTCGTATATTAATTTTAATGCTATTTAATGGTTGCTTGTTGAAATATTGAATGAGGGATCGTTTAATTAAGTAAAATCGTCATAGTTCAGCACAATAACACAAAAGGTCTATTGTGCTTGAATCTATAATAATGTTTATATAAAACATTAGTATTGAATGTTATCAATATGAAAGTAAGTAGCTAAATCGGATATCACTTGTGTACACATTTAAAAACAGTAAAATATACAAGAACCATTTTTAATTGATTCTGATAACTTTTGGTATTTGGTTAGGGTACTATATACATTTATCCTACTACTATTATAAAGACGAAAGTTTGTATGTATGGATGTATGGATGTATGGATGTATGGATGTTTGTTACTCTTTCACGTAAAAACTACTGAATGGAGTTGAATGAAACTTTACCACAGAATAGCTTATACATCAGAATAACACAAAGGATATTGAAAATCGAAATCCACGCGGACGGAGTCGCGGGCGGCCGCTAGTAATTACCTATTTTTAATAACTGCTTATCACATCAACATATATATATTTTTTTATTTAATTCAATCAAAAAAAGCTTTTGTTAGCTCATATCCAATCGATAATTAATTTAAAACCGATACGAATAAAATCAAATCGATCGTTTACTTATCAAGCGGATATCCGCAACATTTGCACCCTGATAGCCGATGACTGGTCAATTAGCGGACATTATCGCCCGATACAGCGATTAGCCTCGTCAGTGGGGCTAATAACCATTATAAATATTGGGAAGGTAAAAACGTTTGTTAATGCGCGCGGTAGAAGAAGGCCAAGTTTTGTTGGAGTTCTAAGTGAATTTTCCTAAACATGAATCCAGGTTGTCAACTCTCTATAACATTTATAATCACCTTTTTTTTATTAATGCATATCACATTAACATCTAATTTAACGAAATTTTACTAATTTAATCAAATTAAATAAAAAAAATTGTTTATGTAAGCTTACACCAAATCAATAATTAATTTAAGACCCATAACAATAAAATCAACAGGAACGTTTACTTATCAAGCGGATATCCGCAACATTTGCACCGTGATAGCCGATGACTGGTCAATTAGCGGACATTATCGCCCGATACAGCGATTAGCCTCGACAGCGGGGCTAATAACCATTATAAATATTGGGAAGGTAAAAACGTTTGTTACTGCGCGCGGTAGAAAAAGGCCAAGTTGTGATGGAGTATAAAGTGAGTTTTTTCTAAAGTTAGAACTGGTTTGACAAGTGTCGAATACGTTTGTGGTAATATTTCTTTGATATAAATAATTATTGTTATTTTACAAACATTTATTTTATTACAATAAAAACTCACACTTTATCTTATGTAAGCTTATACCCAATTGACAATAAATTGAAAACCAGTTTCATTGATAGATAATTTTGTTGATATTTTTGATAACATAAAAATGTATGACAGTTACGAAAAACACTTCACAATTGGTATTACAAAATATGTTTTCAAATAAAGCGACTATAAAAAACTAACATTTCATTGCATTGCATCCACAATTCCATATATTTTTATCCATGATACAATATTAGTCGTGGTTAAATCCAAAAATAAACAATTTTAACTCTTTCCGCCGAGGATTGGACGGTTTCCCTGTCTTATTTGCTAACGTAATCGATTTAAATATAACCTTTTCAATCTTACTTGGCCCTATTTTACCTTTCTCCTTTCAGGTGGATTTTGAACAAAACTCGAGTAGCACAAAGAAAATCGATCCAAATGGAGTCGGCAACAGAATTTTAAATTGAATGCCAATCTTTGTTGGGCGGAGCGCTCGGGGCGGACATGCTTCCTGTAATTCATCTTTATTTTTGCCTTGTATTACCTTTCTTAAGTTTGCAGTAAAAGGAACTCTTTAAATTAAATTAAATTTTCAACGGTAATTATAGAAGGAAAACTTGAAAACCACGTCCAATTATGAATGGTCTTAAGCTTATTTCAAAGTTATTTTAATTCTGTTTATATGTTTGACTTCGCCAGTTTTTACTGTGTAAACATTTTACTCAACTTCTTGCAGTAAACAAGGTTAGATCTTCGTCAACACTGTCTATTTAATTTCAATTCTGAATTTTTGTGAATGAAAATTAAAAGACAATTGAATTCATATAACAAGTCTCAATACTAAATCAAAATCTTAAGACCCTGAAAAATAAAATATGATACCCTTTTGGTGCAAAAAAAGGACCTGATATCCACGCGGACGAAGTTGCGGCGACCGCTAGTGTAGTATTCAATATTTCTTTATTTCAAAACTACAAAAGTACAATCATCAACCTAAACAAAGATTTCCGATCCGAGTTCCATTGATGAGACTTACCAAGTTGACTAGTACATTACAAGTTGAAACATGTTTCCAAACTCACGTGTTAATAGTATCCGTAAAGTGAGCTATAAGACCCAACAACAACCCGTCTTATACGTAACTGCCATCGAAAGATCGTTACGGCAACGGCTTAGGGGAGAGCTCATATTCACAGTGATTGCCCTTTGGCCACAAAGGGCCGTCTCGAAGAGTCTTTAAGTAACCTCAAACGAATGATCTGAGACCGCGACTTCGGGAGACAAAAGTTTTTGCTTGTGGTTTAAGTGAAAAGATCACTTGTCAGTTGGGAAAAAGTTGGAAAAATAAAATTAATTTTACAGTTTTTTCGCGGTATAATTTTAAAAACACCTTTTTTTTACGTATTCTTACTCGTGCACTTTGTACGCTTAAAGTGCTACTGTGCAATTTTCAACATAGTTAGTTATTAAAAATTATCTTTTGCCACTCACACTTTTTTAATTATAATAAAACATACCAATTTGTTAAAAATAATGTCTAATCTATACTAAATAAAATGGGCAATGACCCGCTCATCCAACAAATTCACCCACTGGTAGGTGAAGTGATATTTAAGCAGAAGAGTTTGTTTGTTTGTATGTTTAAACGCGCTAATCTCAGGATACTGATACTGGTCCGGATCGAAATAATCTTTTGTGTTGGATAGGCCATTTGTCGAGGATGGTTTTGAGCTATAATTATGCGTACGGAAACCAACATCTACACAAATATTTTTATTTTACTACCAGCAGCGACAGAGACTTACATCAAAGTCTCACAAAAAGTCCAGTTAAACACCAGCATTAAACGTAAAGAGCTCCGGGAAATTCCTACCCACTTTGAGTCCACAAAATATTCAAAGTAGGTCCTCGGCTCGCGGATCTCGTGATTTATCAAAGGACTTTAAAGTCGCCTATGACTTCAACCACCGCGCCGGAAGTCGCCCCGGTCGTGCTCAGAAACCCGATTCGCCCGGCGAACAAATTCAATTGTGTCAAACGAGAAATTGACTAAAAATTCTAGTGTCGCCGCCGGCCTTACACTTTATGGATTTGAATTATTCGGTATCTGATCATAGTTTGCCGGGCGAAATTGAACTATGCTCTTGAGTTATAAACTCGATATTGTGTGGAAATTTATTTGTCGAATTCGAACTGAGTTACGAGAAAGTTTTTAAATGAGTTCGGAATTTTCGACGAAACTAACCTAAGCCACGGGTGCGTCAATATTTGTTTTGTGTTTAATTATTTAATAATTATTTCGATGAATACTTTATTAAATGTTGGAATTAATTTGTTTTTGTCGAGTGTTTGGATTATTAAATTGATTAAAAAAGTTATGAATACTTTCACTAACATTACGCCTTTTCATTAAATTATTAAGACTTTGTTAGATTGCATTTAGATTTCTCCTATCAAATTAATAATGTCCTGTCATCTCTATACCTCTAGAATCCATTCAGTAAAGTCAATTATCCTCAAAATAGAAATCCTCATCAACGAACATAATTTGTGTCCAATTCAGCACAAGTTATTACTTAATTAAGATCACTGATTACTCTATCAATAGACCGAATGACAAGTGTTCTCTGCGGTTCAGTGATGTATTTACTGTGACAAAGCGATTAATAAACCTGTTACAATAGGAACATTGAGGTAGTCAACCTCGATATGCCATTAGTTAATATTATAATCTACGTCTTAGGAAACCTATATTAAATCCTAAGCATATGGCTTTGTCCTGGCCATAGGGTTGACTGATCAAAGAGATAGCTAAAATATTAACCAATTACGTACTTTTAAGCGACAATCCCCTGTCATTTTACTAGTTCAGTCTAATAATATTTCACTGCAGGGCAAAGACCACAATCATTTGAAATGATGTTTTCGTTACAAAGATTGGTTATAGCTAAATCACCGCGCTTGCCAAATGCGGGTTGATGTTAAGAAACTCGGACCGGTTCAGAAAAATCGACATATTATTTGCCTGACCCATAAATCGAACTCAAGACTTCGAAACCACGGCCTACGAGGCAACTCTTAGAGATTTACAACAATTAATAACCTTTTACAGCAAGCAACTTTCGGGTCATATACTACATTGATTGAAATAGGTTTGATAATGTAGTTTTTTGTAATCCTAAGTTAACTACCGGCACATCACACAACACTGATTGTTTGTAAACTAAGTATACAGTGCCACCACACAAACTGCCTGTGTCATCTACATACATATATCTCGTAGGGTAAATGTAAAAATATATTCAAATAAAGTGAAGCCTATTGATTAATTGGCCTCGATGATTCCAGTCGGTTTATCGTGAACTGATAAAACTCATAAAACATTCACGGCAACGATGCTATCGTTGCGTTTGTGTTCTGATACATTTCGTGTTTTCGATTGCGAATGTGTCAATATTTTATTTTTTTATGTGAAACCGTTGAATAAGTGAAAGTGATGAGGGATTTTGTTTGTTTCGAGCGTGTTGTAATCGGCAGTGATAAGTTAATTTGATTGTTTGTCTTTTGATAGGCAGTTGTAAAAAGGTGGTGGAGACAGTTCTTAAAAAATATTAAGGGTAGAAATGTTTAAGTTTAAATGTCAATTGGTGATCATTACTTAGTCATCCCGTAATTATTATTCGGTTTAAGTTGTAGTGAAGTATTGGGAAATCTGATAAGCGTGACTCCTAAGAGTACAACAGTAACGATGGAACAATTTTTCAGGTGATGTAGACATAATGTATCTTTTAGATATTCGTGTAAAGATAGGTAAACTGAAAACACATTAGATTATTTCTTTATTTTATTTAAATTATTACTAACAATAGTTATTAAGCTAATACTGTACTAACAAAATATGGAAATCTCAAGTTCTGAAATAAACAATTTAATTTTATTTATTTTTTTATTAGAGGCACCTCTTACTATAATTATAACCTCAAAATCTTTTAACAACTTGGTTACCACAGATTCTAATTAGAAACTTTATCTTGATTGCAGATACTAAATGGCCGAAGTGATAAGGCAACTGCTGCCACCAAAGTCTACCATTGATTGGTGATGCTGAACCCTGGACCCCATGTAAGATGACTGGAAGACGAGGCCCGTGCAAGAGCTTCGCAATCAGCATCATTCAGCTCATTACCATCATCTGTCAAGGTAAGATGGAGCCCTTTTATCATTATAGTTTAGTTGGGTGGGGTATGTGGTTTTTAAAGGCAGACAACGCATCTGCAACCCTTGTACGGTTGTTGATGTCCATGGGTAGGAGTGACTTACCATCCGATAATCTGCTTGTACGGTTGCCACTCCATCACATAAAAAAATCTGTTATGAATAAATTATCTGTTCTTTTCCAAGTTATTTTTTCCTCAATGGTCTAGTAGATTTTCATCAAACTCATATTGGAAATGAAAGCATAAGTTCATGTTATATTTTTACTAATAATACGCAAAAACAAAACTTTCAAATTGATAAAAGAACCTGTTTACAAAGCTGTCTTCAACAGTACAGTAAAAATGTATTAAAGGTAATGAGACTATTAATCAGCCTCACACTCTAATTTCTTCTGAATTAAACCTAGATTTAGGTCATGATCATGTATCTAGATTATTCTAGATTAACGAAGCAAAGATTCTAATCTCGGCGACCGTCTCTCGAACAAACATTTTAAGATCAGTAAACGGACGATAATACTTCAAACAACCGCTTCAAATTCATCTTAAGAAGCCCTAAGTATATTTTATTATCTTCAACGATGAGAACGTAGTTCCGTACCCTAAATCCAATTCCAGGAAAATGCTTACAAAGGACCTTGTACTTAGCGATTATTCAAAAACTGACTAAAATATCTAAAAGAGGAATATTACAATATCTCTCAACAAAAAGACGTCGACATGATATCTTGTCAATACATTCAAAGAACATAATATCCGTTTTATACAAATAAGGATGGAAATGATTACTTTGTAAATCTCTGTCTGTTACGGATTGTGTAATTTGTATTTGTAAATATAAATGTTTACGTTCGGCTATCATTTATAAATGAGGCTTGGGAATGTTCTTTTACTGAATTAGACGGATAGTCATTTTGATTACTTATTCTTGATACAGCTCATTAATATCATAAATATTGTTTATTCATTCATTAACCTTTAAGTCTTACTCGTACGCCTACGTTCAAACTTGGACAACAGCACAAATCAGACCTTTATTAACCTTCTTATCATCTCATTATCATCATCATAAGCCTAATAGGCTCATGTATATGATGACGTACTCACAACATGGTGATTCTTAAAGTCTGAATGGTAAGATCATGATCACGTTTTAAACCCACCATGTGGGCTAATCGCGATAGCGGATTAGTGGTTATTTACTATTGCTTGAAGTGCGATGGCGCAATGGTTAGCGCGCTCGGCTTACGATTGCTAAGTTAAGCAACTTTCGCAGAGACAAATCATGATGGACCAAATGCTCAACTTGCTTTTCGAAGCATATAAAAACTTGTGATTTGGTCACCCAACCGTCATCTTTACACCATCATCATATATTAAGAAACATCATTTGTAATCTCCCACAATGCATCGAATTAACGTAATAGGCCCACTAAGTATCACGCACCCTATCTCAAAGCGTAACCCCTTAAACTGGAAACTCGCAGGTCACACCTCATTAACCTCTAATCCCCCCACAGAATAACTCATCAACATTCGTTGCCCTAGTTTAACTTACTATTTTATGCAAGTGGAAGGAAAATGGGCAAATGAGTCACCTGATAGAACATAAGTAATCAACGCTGCGACCCTTGTCCGGTTGTTAATGCTATGGGTAGCGGTCATCACTTACATTCTGGTTACTTTCTCGACATCTTGGTTCGACATCATAAAAACAAAACATTCTACTTTGAACAACATTAGTTGTATTCTCCCACAACACTACGAATTAATTTCAAAGCCTAACAATAACCCCTTAAACTGGAAACTCACAGGTCACACCTCATTAACCTCTAATCCCCCGTCAGAAGCAGGAGACACAATAACTCATCAACATTCAGTGTGACGAGCGTCAGAAATGAAACTGTTAATAGTTTAACTAAGTTTTCGGAATTACACTCAAACTTTTCGAATAAAACGCGTCTCAAAGAGCCAGGGGACTTAATGAAGACAATATTTTGGGGGTCGCAACTTGATTAATCGTAACGTCTTCGGCTCACATCTCGTAACGTCTAACAAGATAGACTTTAACAATCGGTAATTAAAATAGTTATGGTGCCACTGTGGAAATGATATGCTCCTGCGGTAGACATTACTTGTAGACATCAGGTACTTTACTTGCGAAGGTTACGTACCGTTTATAAAATAACTTTTATATGTTCACTTGAAATGTGTCTTCTATTTTTTCATTTAAAAATTGACTTGTGGTATATTAAAGCTATCATAATATCAATAACTATACGAAATAATTATTAAGTACATGTATTTTGAGTATGTTGAAATGTGTCTTCAATTTTTAATTCAAACATCTGTGCCTCGCGGTATATTGAATGAAACTAATTAAATAATAACGATATGAAAAAAATACTAAAGCAATGTGAAGATGATTATGATGAGCTCTAGCGGCCTCAACTTTGTCCCGTGGATTACGGTTTCCGCACACAAAGTCTTATATTATAGCTTAAAGCCTTCCTCGACAAATGGACTAACAAACTTAAAATATTTTTTCGATTCAAACCAGTTCCTAGTTCCTGAGCTTAATTATATTAGTACAGAGAGGGGCATGTATAAAGTCACCGATAGTCAGGTAGGTAAAAGTAAGGGGCAGTTACCCACTAACCCACCAATCTAACCCACTGGTGGGTGGAGGGGTAACTCGAAAATTTTAGTAGTTCCCACCCACCCACCGCATCAAGGCTGGAATTCTTTATCGATGTATTTTGTCGATAATGAAAAACAATATGTACCTACGATTAAATATAAAACACAGGGGAACGGAAACCCATCAGCCCGTAAACTAAATTTCATAGGTATATAATTTGTATAATATGATATTATATAATTTATTATATAAAAATTATATAACCACCTAACAATAGACGCTTAAGCAAATTGCACGTACCATAAAACTCTTCAAAATGGTCTCAACTTCTAAAGCCATTAGCTAAATAACTTAACTACCAAGTGGGGCTATAAAAGAAAAATCACTTGCTCCTGATTAATATTCCTTACCCGAAATTACGTAAAATGAAACTGGGTCCCATCAATCATTTCGTTTGAGGACGTCACGTGGCGAGAGCTACCGCCGGTAGGTAAGTTTGTGGCTTTTGTTTAGTAGAAGATTTATTCACAGTGAAAATATAATATTATAAATATGCTGAATTGAGATGTAAAATGGAAAAAAAAATTAAGATCGTTTTAAGTACCTAAGTAGTATAGGTACTAAACACTGAACCAGTGAAACTTATAGTGTAACTTTAGTACACTAAACACTAAACCAGTGACACTTTTGTAGTGTCACTTGTTTGGTGATTTTTATATTATCCTTAGTAAACGTATACAGTTTTAAGATAAAATCTTGTTAAAAAAATATTGTGTAGTTTACTTCGTTTATTTATGGCTTCCCGAAATACCTTATTATTGTTAAGTTTATGTGCTTTTGTTGCTTTTGTAGCCAAGCCAAATATAATTTTTAGGTACATAACAACGTTATTCTCCTTTACATATAAATAACTTCTTTTTCCCAATGCTTCTTCCAAAACAACCTTCATTATTTCGTCTGTCTAGGTACTAGAGTCTCTCAATGTATTCAAATATTATTCACTAAATTATTGTGGCACTGTTACTTGAGATAGTAATTTAAATTTCATTTGAATGTTTTAATAGAAATTGAACATAAACAATACTAATATCCATACCATCATCATGAAATATTGTGATTGGAATTAAAAGAAAGAAAAGAGAATAAATAAATATTAGCGGCCGCCCGCGACTCCGTCCGCGTTGATTTCGATTTGCAATAGCCTAAAGCCTTCCTCGTCAAATGGACTAACCAACACAAAAAAAAACGTTCTAGTAGTTCCTGAGATTAGCGCGTTCAAACAAACAAAAAAAACATACAAACAAACTCTTTAGTTTATATTACTATAGAGTATAGATCAAGTATTTTCAATCCTGAATCAAAATATTTAAGAACGTAATATTAAGTAAAAGATATTATGGAATGCCTCATGGGTGTAGCTCAATAGCCACAGAGGTTGTCGACACTTTCACTTTGAGTTGGTTTTTCCAGTTTGGATAGGACATTGCAGGCTTAAATCGTCTCATTATCCGATATGTAATACGTATGATGATTTTTCTTTCTTCGAAAGGCTCGTTAAGCCGATGGAGGTTTACGGAGGTCACACGACAGCCGCTCCACTGAAATTACTTGTGAATTCAGGATCATAGTTGCAGCGTACTTTTTTGTACGCAATTGGGAAAGGTACCAGGATGATGATGATGATGATGATGATGAATGTGAAAGCTATTATTGCTGAAATAAAAATATATTATTGTATTAGAGATGTCAGTCATGCCAGCGAGTAAATAGCACTGGTGTAACAGATGACTACGCAATGCAGCAATACGCTAAAGTAACTGCTAGCCAACATATAGCTTGAACCACATGACAGCTAAGAGGTATGAGAAGCTAGGCTAAAGCTGAAAGGGGGTTTACTAGAAACATACAAACCTGTAGTTTAAAGAACAATAGAATTACCAAAACTTATCAAATAAACATGTCGAAAGGGGATCAAAACAAAAACAATTTCGCCATAAATGACCCAACATCGGGTGAGACTGACATTTTTAATCAAGCGAAAAGTTACGAAGCCGCAAGAGTTGATGACAGCAAACATTGTTTATTAGGGGAGTTCAAGTTTTCGAGTTGATAACGCGCCCACGACCGGAGATAACAGAATTCTTTCGCCATTTCTGAACGAATAATATTTTTGTTTTCGTTTCTCGGGAGCAGTGTTTGCATAAAAATATCTTGAGAGGTCGAGTTTGGGAATCAATCAACATTTTATTAATTCATTCATCACGCTGGAGTAAGCGTGTTGATTTAAGGTGTTATTTGGAAATTAGACACCTCAGGTTAAAACGTAATCTACAATAATTAGATTAAAATGTGAATATACGCCTTATGCCACATAATTATTTCACTAGAAACAAAATCATCCATGGAGGCAACCATCCTTCACAAATAAATTACAGCAAACATTTTTATAAACTTTGACTTCTTTGTATTCTTATCAAAGACTTTTTTCAAATAGCATTTAAAGTATCGGGGCTAACTTTGGGGCTCTAGATAGTTATTTCTCTAGATAAGTATTTTTTATGTGATAGAAAACGAACAAGTGGGGTAACCTTATGGTAAGTAATCACCGCTGCCGATGGACGTCAACAACCTTACAAGGCTCGCAGATCCGCGTGGTGTGGCTTTTAAAAGTCCCATACCCTCACCAACTGAGGATTTAAAATCATCTGCTATTTTGGTCTGCTTAGAGCGTGCCTCTCTGCAATAGGAAGAGTTTCGTACTAGCATCACAGAATTCCAACTTCAAACGAGTGTTACCAAGTTCTAGCGTTCTCGATTCTTAATTTAAATCATTAATATTAATGTTCTTATCTTCCGCAGTGCTAACAGAGGAGCCTCGGTTCGCCGAACCCATACCAAACGTGACTGTCGCCCTCGGGAGAGATGCCAGTCTGCCGTGCGTCGTGGAACATCTTGGCACTTATAAAGTAAGTAATGTGTTTTTTTTTATTTTTTATTTTGAACTAAGCTAGCACTTGACCAGAAAGTTGCCTGATGTTAAACAACTATGCGGTCTACGATGGAGCGTGCTTGCTTAGGAAAAGCCCGTTTATTCTGGCCTTGAAGAGCCCCAAGTTGTATTGTGCAGGAAAGACAGATCTCGGCAGAGAATTCCACTCTCGCGCAGTCCGTATCAAAAAAGATGAAGCAAAGTGTGTGCAGATAAACTGCATCAAACTTACTAATATATAAAGCTGAAGAGTTTGTTTGTTTGTATCTTTGTTTGAACGCGCTAATATCAGTAACTACTGGTCCAATTTAAAAATTATTTTGTTTTGGATAGTCCCTTTGACAAGGAAGGCTTTAGGCTATTTGAAATCGAAATCCACGCGGACGGAGTCGCGGGCGGCCGCTAGTAGTTAATAAGACGTAAGTGTGACTCATGTTAAACTTTATTTCAATCAAATCAAATTTTTGTGTGATGAACATCGGCACTTGTACTCGAGTCATGGATGTTTATAAAAATATTTAAGTATATCTATCCGTTTCCTAGCTTCTATAGTACCTATAAGCTTCGAGCTTAGTTTGGGGCTAATTAATTGGAGTGTTAGTCCAAACAATTTATTTAATATTTATTTATTATAATATCATGAAGATGAAGAACGAAATCAACGAAATAAAAATACATGGTCTGGATAAAAGTTTAAAACGTTACAAGTTTTTTTTATACAGTTACAACCTAGCATTCACATGTAAATTGTGTTTAGTAGTTTTTTATGGAAAAAGCACATTTACTCTACTTTTATTTCAATTGTGCATGATTTTTACGCCAAAACCGAAGTTTTGTTTGTTAAAAACTAAACTTAACTAAATGGCATTATAGTGATAACCTTTTTTGACATTATTGACCATTCCTTTCTTATAAAAGAAACTATTTAATACATTACAAAGATACTTTTTGAAAGTAAATTTTTTCTTTCAGTTATAAGCTTATCTTGTCCTAAAAAGACAGCTGAAATCTCAAGGGGCTTACGTTGGAGATTTAAAGACTTACAAAAGAGGGACAACCCTTTGTTTTTAAAATAGTGTATGGAAGTGTGTTTTTAAAACCATTTGTGTGTTGTAAAGAGTGAAACGTAAACCTGTGTATTTATGATATTTTTTGTGTCTTACACACATTTTCCTGCCGCATGTGTGTGCGTTACGTCAATGTAATCGGCACTGTATGCGGCAATGTAATGTGTGACGTTTTAAAATAATGTAAAATGTACATTATTTTCTGTTCCTCCTCTCACTCACTTTTTTGTGAGTTATATTATTTAGCACCGTTTAAAACGACGGCATTATTTCAGGTTTTGATACGCAAAAATGTTACTGTCACAAAAGACATCAAATAGCGTTTAATTTCTGACTGGTCTCGGTGACAAACTGATTTTTCTTGTTTATAAATTTATAAATAAAGATTAAAAATATTGTCCAAACCAGACATATTATTGTCCAGCAAAGCCGTTTCATTCATTTATATAATACACAAACACAACTCTTAAATATCCAAAAAAATGTATTTAAATTTTTGATACCAAAATAATATTTACCACATCAAACAACAGAAATAAGAACATTTTGGCTTGTTTATGAGGTTAATATCATCAAACACAGATGCAAAGAACTTATAACTTTGCCAAAGTTACCAAGACTGAATATATTATATTAAACAAAGCCCAATATTTGCAGTTCGTCTCGCCCTTGGATACAACATTTAATTTCAATATTAACACACACCAACTTTGCTTGTTATTATTAATATTTTACATACAACATGGGTTAAGTCGATGTCAGTAGCAAAGATCGAAATCTAGATTAATATAATATAGGTACTATAACAAACCTGAAGACTTTGCTAGTTTCTTTGTTTGTACGCGCTAATATCTCAGGGACTATAAGTTCGATTTGATTTTTTTTTGCATTAGACAGTCCATTAGTCGAGGAAGGCTTTGAGTTATAAGAAGTATGACATTTTGTGTGTGGAAACCGAAGACCACGTGGACGAAGTCGTGGGTGGCCACTAGTAAATAATAAATTTCTCACAACAACAAATATGACGACCCGCTTGGTGTAATGGTCAAGATGTTGCCTATTACGCAAGAGGTCGCGGGTTCGATCCCCGCACAGGACAAACATTTGTGTGCATGAACATGTCTGTATGTCCTGGTCTGGGTGTTGTAAGTATCTATTTAAGTATATGTATTTGTAATACTACTGTTGATTCTGTGTCTGTAACACAAGTGCTTAAGCTACTTAACACGTGGTCAGATCAATGTATGTGATGTTGTGAAATATTTATTTATTTATTTATTTATTAAATATGTAAATTCATCTGACTCGGAGAGTTCAAATTCCGATCGAGGTATTTGAACTCAATTTACATTAAAAATCTAATCAATACCCCTACATTTTCGACCGCTTAACAGTGTTGACTTATTCAATGGTATAAATTATGTAACCATGTTAAACTCAATGAGTTGACGATATTGCAAACCAATTATCCTAAAAGTTGTCTACTTGTTTATGTACCGAACTATCATCCTGCTAGTACATTAGCTTTCGCGTGACAGTAACTTTAATCCCCCATTTGGCCTCTTAAGGGGCAGAGTTTTCAAACACCAATAAACACATTACTATTTCACCGAGAAACTGCGATATACTAACATACATGTATATATTTCAATACATAGATATTATGACCTCGCCATACTTAGACGCGCTCTAAACTTGGCACAAGAATTTGAAGCGACAGGCGCTTCTTATTCCAGTGACAGTATGATAAAACCAACGTCATGTCAAACAAAATAGTGCGACAGTTTCTGGTGGCGGGGCATTTTTACCGATTAAAATCTACGCATACAAGTACTTGTACGTTTGATGAACTGTTATAAAGCCATGTCCAAACAGTATACATACATATATTATGATTTTGTTTTTTGTATCTTGTATCTGACCATTATCAGGTTAAAGGTTAAGTTCAAGGTCGAAATAAGGAAGTGTTTGTTACATTTATCGTTCAGAGTTTGAGCTTGTGATTACAAAAAGGTCAGTTATTGCTTGAATTATCACTCTTTCTGTGACAATGGTAATAATTTGTGAATCCATCAATACGTATTTTTTAGGGTTCCGTAGCCAAATGGCAAAAACGGAACCCTTATAGTTTCGTCATGTCTGTCTGTCCTGGCTCGTTCTCCGCCGTTTCTGAACCGATTGCCACGAAAATTGGTGGAGAGATGTATAGTGATAATTTAAGAATTGGTTTTTAAAATAATCGAAAAATAATTATTTTTACTTCCCCTCCCATACAGCGAAAAGTAAATTCGAAAAAAAAACGACTTACCCCATCGTGTGGGGTATCGTTAAAAAGCTATTTTTAAATACAATAAAACTTGCCTTGAAACCATGTGGCTCAAACACCCCAGTCTCGAGATATATTAATACAAAGTTAAAGTTAGAGCTTCCCCCCCCCCCCTTAACTTTTGAAATACTATTACAATAATTCTGAAAAAAATGTCCTGTATATCTCCAAGTAAGTACTTTCAACGAAAACTATAGCGAACTCTTTATCATACATTGTTATTTTTATACAACTCGACCAACTTATGACGTGCAGTTGCCCTTACTAAATGGTGTCTTAAGCGGTCGGGCCATCTTTCAGCTACGGAACCCTTTCATGGGCGTGTCCGACACGCTCTTGGCCGGTTTTTTTTACTTATCGTCAACAACTTATGCTTACGAGTATGATAACAAAGGTCAAAGTAAGGGCCTTCTTTGTCGCGATCAGGAACCATGATCAAAGTTCATGTTGTGACTATGATATTAATTTATAATAACATTTATTTATCTTTTACAATACGTAACGCCAAGCAGTGGGTGCTTTGCCGGCATTTGTACATATTTCTTGGTTTTACGCGACTGTCAGTCATGAAATAAAACTACTTTTATATGGAGAGAATCACGGAATTATTTTGTAGAATGTAATTTAAAATTATACCGCGATTCTATCCGGTTAAAAGTTTTCTTTCATATTTCTATTCATTTAACCCAGGGCCCTTCAAGGTGCTAATTAACAAGCTTGTAATAGGCTAGCTCGTTCCATCACAAGCTTCATCTTTATTTCCGTATAAACTAGATCGAGGTCAAGAACTAGTCTATTTTGCAATTAAACGTGTGTTGCAATAAACATTTAAGATGTAAATTACCTTATAAAGGAAGGCTATAAGCAATAGAATAATACTATGTGTGCGGAAACCGAATTCCACGCGGACGAAGTCACGGGCGGCGCTTGTATTATATTAATTTTCTTGAACGTGATCCAAAGCTCCTGCCGTTTAGGTTGAGGCAAAGACAAAAGACAAGTTTGATTGACTTATTACCTGAAGAAAAAGAGACTTCCACTACTCGTTAGCATCTGCAAAAGTCTCAAATATTGTCGCCTTGTAAAGTTCTTAAGGTGAAGAATGTTCTTTTTTTGCGTTCTCAACAGAAATAAACAAGAGTAGGAAGTATTGTTTCCTTTCTTTCGAGTGTGCCCATATGGGACGGCCCTTGGGAAATCTGTAACGCTTCGAATAGTGCGTCGTCAGATGTACGAGTGTGTACGTAAATGAATCACTGTGTGAATTGCAGTTCTGCTTGGACTATGATTTTTAATAGAGATTTTTTTAATCGACAATATGTATACTTATGTAATAAAGAAAAGCTTCTTTGTTTGTTTGAACGCGTTAATCTCAGGAACTACTGGTTCAATTTGAAAAAATATTTTTACGTTGTATTGTATATTGTGTGTGGGAACCGAAATCCACGCGGACGAAGTCACGGGCGGCTGCTAATAGGTTATACAGCTGGTTAAAGTTTTTTTTTTTATTACTCTCCCACATTTATAATGACCTCCTCTTTGCTTTGATCACAAAATACAAGCAGCTTACTAAAATGATTATTCTTTTATAGAAGTGAAGCCAAAATTCGTGAAGTGCTGCTACGAGTAGCTCTGTGATTTATTGATTCATTTGACTTTAAAAAAACTTACGTCTAAGATCTTGAAAAATATAAGCGACTTCAAATAATATCAGGTAACATGGAAACCGTTTTCAAACTTACTAGTTTTTAGAAACACCTCTAAAAACAAAACTGACCTCTAAAATAGTGCTGCATAAAAGGTGTAATGATTCACATCTACATTACACGGTCCCTGTATCACGGTACCGGTATCCGGAACGTTCATGAATAAGTTAATTGGTTCGGTGTAATCACGTTACTTATAGTTGGGTCAATTGAAATATTTTGTTTTAAAAAGTTCCGTGCTTCCATTTTATCAGACGATACTGTTGCGGTTTTGTGATTGCTTTTCGAACAGAAAAACAACGCTGTTTTTCTGTTTGTCGTTACTTTTGTGTTGAATATAACAGTCACCTTTTGCATTTATATCGGGTTGTGTTGTTGCAAATTAAAAGACAAGTATGTCAACTCAATTTTTTGACGTAACTTACCTATCGACTGTTTATTAATAAATTAGAAAATGAATTGTGTCAAACATTGACTGCCAAAGAAGGAACGGAATATTTTTTTAAAGGGAATATTCCACATTCTGATGGTAAAAGAATACTTTTCTATGGTATACTTGCAAAACGTTTTTTTCATGATACCGTCAGTCCAGTTTCGATAAATAAGATGTTCAAAACGGCATTTTTAATTCGGGTCGGTATTAAATTATTTATTTCCACAATTTAATTTAATTATTTCCACACAAAAATAAACTTCCGAAGTAACTGACTTCTCATTCCCACGTAATACACGAGTTAATCAGACTGCACGCTGCACCTACGGGCTTAATTTGCTTAATATTTTATTGTGTTTTTAAAAATAGGTAGCTAGTGGTAGATTTGAAATCATACAACATTTTTTTCCATCATACCTAAAACTCAGACTTTTTAACCGACTTCAAAAAAGGAGGAGGTTCTCAATTCGTCTGTATGTTTTTTTTTTTTTTTTATATATGTTCACCGATATTTTCGTCAATTATTGACGGATTTCAAAAATTTTTGTTTTGTTGTGTAGAGTTCAGTTCTGAGGTGGTCCCATTTTCACCAGTCCAGGATCTGATCATGGAATCCAGGAGAAATCGAGGGCAACCACCGAAAATTGTATGCTCGTATGGTGTTTTTGTTTCGTAATCATGTCTTACTTAGGTATATGCTTCAGGGTGTCAACATTTGATGCTGCTGTCCTGATGATGATGCTACAGTACTCCTTAACGGTTAGGAGTTGGAAGGCAGAACTGCAATTTGGTCGATGGAAACTATTTAGTAGTATGTAGGGCTTACATATTGCTTGTGAGGTATGCTTGAATCAACATCTGATGCTACTGTGCTGATGATGAAGGTACAATACTCCTTAACGGTTAGGAGTTGGAAGGCAGAACTGCAATTGGTCGATCGAATGTATGTAGGGCTAACGTGATACTTGTGTATATTACATCCAGACCCACGGCGAGAAGGGACATTGCCCAAACCCGTTTCGCTATCAATATAACGAGTATAGTCAAGGAAAATTGTTCAAAATTCATGATATAATTTTCTATGCCTTCCTAGTTATTTTAATGCAAATCTGTTGTGGGATTCATAATTTATATTTAATGAGACAATAAACTAGTTCCCATGACATCAAGTGCATCGATGAATGAGTACGAATATCGGTTGAGATTCTTGTAGAAGAAAAGTTGTAAATAGATAAGCTCTTATTATAATAATGGTAATCATTATTATTATAAAAGATAAAAAAACTCGAGTAAACGTAAATTATATTATAAATACATTTTCTAAAATAAATAGTATCGATTTTGAATAATCGTACCGCTGTCAACTTCCGCGAGTTGACAACATGCGGGAGAACTGACACATCAACTGAATTCTTGTGATTATTTTGTGAGGTATTCCGGCAAGCAAATAGTATTGTTTCTTCTCCACCACGTTCGTGTTGAGTTAAGTTTGAACTCTTTCAATTCGTGCAGTGATTTGTCACTATGTCTCGCTGTGTGAACTGCGTTCACTTGCATTAGTACATCCATTGCCAAGTCGGCGTGTTGACGAGGACTGGATTAGCCCGGCACATAGTAAGTAATCCTACCTATGATCGAGGACCTTGGCCATCAAGCTAGTCAATGTTAATGATAAATGAATGTGGCTCGGGTATTTCATATTCTTGTATTTTTTCAGTTGCCATCTGATGACACGGCCTGTCAAGAATGTTTCATCATACTACAGAGAGGAGATATGAATCATGTTACTGGAAGCACTGCTGGTGTAAAAATGAGAACATGAATAGAAGGAGAGCTATGTTCGTGACCTAAGAACAGACCCATTTAAATCATTTTCCAAAACTGTCGTAACATGATTTAATGACTATGCGCTAGGCTCCTATCAAGTCAAACAGGCGCGTTCATATTACGGGGAGCACGTGAGCCGGAATGGCAAATATTAAATAGAAATGCTGACGACATTGAGGATGACTTGCCTCTGGTGCTGGGAACGGATAAATGTTTAGTTAGGGCTAGGAAAAAAACGGCATCTTAGCAACAAGGTTTACTATGCCTATATTTTAGTGAACAGAGTTTTACATAACGCTGCTACAGATATTGCTGGATACTATTGTATTTGATTAGTAGGCAATCGGACAGTGAGCTGCTGTGCCCATGTAATGACACTGCTATGGTACCTGAGACGTAGATGGTATTTTAGACGATATATGTATTTTGGGCACTAGGCTGGGAAAACGCTAGGACGAAGAAGATATTTTATGATAAGACCATTCTGAATAAATGTTTAATAATATGCAATCTGATGTTTTTGTTTCACCTCTTTTGCATAGTTAAATGACCTACCTAATATAATGATTACTAGGATGATTACTAGGAGATACTTCCACGGTCAAGTGGCGTATGCACCGACCTTAAGGTGCCGCTAGCGTGCCGGGTTCGATTCCTGGTCGGGTAATTAGAAATAACTTACCATCTCGAGCTCCTCCGTGCTTCGGAAGGCACGTTAAGCCGTTGGTCCTGCGCCTGATCTCTCTACGGTCGTGTCAGATTGCCGTCCCACCGAATTGTGAGAGTGAAGGAATAGGGAGTGAACCTGTGCTTGCGCACTCACTTGTGCACTATAATATATCCTGCGTACCTGGCTGATCGTAAGATCGGCCGCCATGGCCGAATACGGCCGGAGGGGTATTAATGTGGTAATGCTAGGTACTAGGTAGTTGTTGTTTCCAATCACCTACCATAACGCACGGGCTTGTACTATTGGGATTGAAGTAGGTTCCTACAAGGTGATTTATTTATTATAGAATGGAACACCATAACTTATTTCTAATGAATTAATGTATTTCTATTCTCTCTTTTACGAACGTAATATAGCAAATGTCAAATATTTCCTAACCTCCAAACCATTACTTTAAATTGAGATTTGCAGGAAACCCCACAAAATAAAAACAAAAATCTTGGTGTGTTCAAAAGTAGGGTATTTCTACTATTTTTTGTGTTTTTTTTTTACTGTTGTACTCGTTCATAGCCAGCGCAACCGAGATCCATAGAAATATGGGCAATGTTCTTTCGCCGAGAAGTCTCGCTGGGCCTTTAGAGAACAAAAAATTAATCCACACTCTCATTCACTCTTAACAACAACTAAGTTCCTATTAATAATTAAGTTCACAACGCTTTTACACAACTAAAAATAATGTAATAAACTGACTTTTAAAAAAAAAATTAAACCGACTTCAAAAAAACCGTAAACAAAAAAATAAACTAAAAATTAAAAAATAATTCCTAATATCTATTACCTCATACTGTAATTTTCCTAAACTATGTTAAAGTAATCTTAAACATACTAACTGAAGTCGGTGCCTGCCCAAAAACAGAAGAGAAGAAGCACGCAAGCAGTTTATTTTTGTGTTTATTACAAATAACTTTACAAAACCCTTCGATTATTTCCACCTACTTTCGAAGTAACTGACTTCTCATTCCCACGTAATACGCGAGTCAATCAGGCTGCACGCTGCACCTACGGGCTTAATTTGCGTGCCCTCGCACGTCTGATCGCGCCCGGTTACAGATTTCCCCCGGGGTCCCGCGGACGGGCACATTCCAAAGAATGGGGAGCTCTGATAGCTTCCTTCTGATTGATTCGCGTCGTGTTAGTAGGTACCCTTCGAAGGTATGGATAGAGTGCGTTGAGAAATGCAGAATGCTGTGGTATTTGATCGCGAGTGTGATGCATATTTTTTTAATGGCTTGCGAATTTTTCACCATATCGATTTGTTTTATCTATCCATTTTTAAGATTTTTGTGGGGTTTAAATTAGTTAGTATTTGATCTCCCATAGATTTTTTCTATTTTTTTTACATAAGAAAACGCATTTACGCGTCATAAATGCAGGCTAGCTAGGTTTGTATGTGGTTGTTTGTGAAACTCGGAAGTTCTTCCCGCTACCCGATAAAACCCTGTGGTTTCTTTCTTACCACTGTGCAGGGAAGGACCGGTAGCGTCTACTCAATGTTGGCTACATTATTTTCAAATTTAGAATCACGATAGGGTATTGCCAATCACTTCATTGACGCTCCAGTCATTTCAAAGTGACGGCAACAGTAGCTGAGTTCTCATTCCCACGTAATACGCGAGTCAATCAGGCTGCACGCTGCACCTACGGGCTTAATTTGCGTGCCCTCGCACGTCTGATCGCGCCCGGTTACAGATTTCCCCCGGGGCCCCGCGGACGGGCACATTCCAAAGAATGGGGAGCTCTGATAGCTTCCTTCTGATTGATTCGCGTCGTGTTAGCTAGTAGGTACCCTTCGAAGGTACGGATACAGTTGGAGTTGAGAAAGTCAGAATGCTGTGGTATTGCGAGTTTAGTGCGCAATTTTTTGTCTTGCGGGTTTTTAACATAATGTCATGTTATCTATCTATTATTAGATTCTTGTGGGGTGTAATTTAGTTAGTATTTAATTTACCATATTTTTTTAGCGCATTTCCACGACATAAATGCAGAATGGTTAGGCCTGTATGCGTTCGTTGGTGGGACTCTTGGTGACGAGGCTGGCTGGCGAGGGTTGGTGGGTTGGTGGGAGCAAAGGTGACAGTTTTTTTTGGGCCCACCAACAATCGGTAACGTTTAAGAGAAAGAGAAGTATGTAAAAAATGTATATGTTTTTTTATGAATTTTGCAATTGAATTGAATTTCAAACGAAACCGGAGTCAGTAAACCAAAATAAAAAAACCCTTATTTTGATTATATCCGTGAACTATCTGTCCAAAGATTAGTAAACAATGGCTGACATACAGATAACTAAAGTAAAAAGGTTTTAATCAAAATAATTAAAATACAACACTTGAAATCGAACATAAAGGAGACGCAAATTACTTTTGGAACGGTTTTCATGCCTATTTTTATCTAAGGCGGTGATTGGAAGTGACTTTTAATCATTTAATTAATGAAATAAAATAATTCGAATAAACAATACAAAAAAATCCGTATAACGGAACGCAAGTGCTAGTCTATTGCCGGATTTTGATTTTATTTAAAAACTGAATACAAATGTCAGAAACCTCCCGTCTGTTAACTGTCATTAGTTACTATATAATAATTATAAAAAAGCTGTAGTTCGTTTGTTTGTTTGAACACGCTACTATAAGGAACAGCTGGTTCGAATTGAAAAAATATTTTTGGCGTGGATTATCCATTAGTCGAGGCGGGCTTAAACTAAAAAATGTAAAGTTATAGTTTAATGTTATGCGTGCGTAAACCTTATTCCACGCGGACAGAGTCACAGGCGGCCACTAGTCATAATAAATTGCTTTTACTTCAGATACATAGGAAAAACATAATGGAAAATCGCCCTTATGTGTAAGTATTTACGGTTCAGGCGTTGAAAGTCAGGAAAGCAAAATGACAGATTACTTTATGAGGTTTATATATTTTTTCACATCTTATTTCTAACGATTCCGGTTAAAATATAAAAAAGTAATGTTACCACTATAATCTAGAGATTATAAGGAATAAATTGATATCCATTTCGTAAATAAACGCTAAAATTTTAAGTGGGCCTAACTCTCCATACAAAAACGATTGACTCCTTTGTAGCTATAAATTATCATCAGAATACCTAGCAAGAATTCAACAACTTAAAGACTGTCACCATAGTGACAACGATTCCACTGTCTACAAACAAATAAGTCACACAGCCAAGTCGAAATAAATAAAATAATCAAACTCACAAATCCCCAGCATCACAAAGCCACAGTACTAATTCATAAAATAAAATAACTAATCCCGTTTGTAAAGTAAAACAACAAATGAACCATCCAAAACCCTTCATTTAGGCACTCGAAAATTCCAAGGCACTCTCACTTACCGCTTAAGTATTTACGATCCAGCAGTATCAAGATAATAGGGCTCATAAAATAAAATAAATAATTAGACGCCAGGCAAATTCATGAATAAGTTAATTGTTACATTGCAAGGCGTGGGAGCTCCCTAGCGCCCCGCTTAATTGCTACAGAGAAATATGACAGTTCGTTTCGGGATTATCCTATTGAAACAAGGTTAATAGAAGATTGTCTGTTTTAGAGGAACTTCGAATAAAAGAGGTTTTGATTGTCATAGTTATAGGCATTGATTGTGTAATGATTGACAAGAGTATAACCAATTTAACTACATTGTGATTGCGTAATTGCATTGTAATGATTTGTTAGAGTTCTAAGAAAGATGAAAATGCGTAAAAAAAACAAAACCTCTCTTTTGATAAATATTTACATTTCACACGGTGAATGTGTCTTGTGTAAATAACACAACTTAGAGGCAAATCAGAAAAGTATTGAAAGATAATTATCATCCTAATTTAAATGTAACCAAAAAAGTCCATGTCGAAAAAAACCTTATAAAATCAGGCCAGCCCGAAAAAAATAACACAAACGCGAACAAAAAGACCGAATTGTAAACCTCTCCATTTTAAAGTCTGTTTATAATGATATTTCTCAGTAGAGAAGGTATTATTCTGTATCTGGAAAATTTAGGGGGAACAGTACCAAAAAGTTAAGTGTTCGGCCTAACAACTAGCGATAAGCCTTTATTGCGATTGTGGAAACAAGTTTCGACTGTAATTTTAAATACTGTATAACCAGGCCAGGACAGTATTTGAAACTTTAGGTTTGCACAACTTTTTGGTTGGTCATTATAATCTACATTATTTTAGATCGTGGGGTTTGACCTTTACAAATACTTGTCATTCAAGTGACGATTTCTATTTAGATGTTAGAATAAAATATAATTACTCGTTTTTACTCGTTTATATCACTCCAATTTCCCAGCCCCAAACTAAGCTTGAAGCTTGTGCTATGGAAGCTAGGGAACGGATAGACATATTTAAATAATTTTATAAACATCCATGACTCGAGTACAAATGCCGATGTTTATCACACAAACATCTGCCTCTAGCGGGATTCGAACCCGCGACCCTTGGTTTTGTAGTCAGGGTCTCTGACCACTAGACCAACGTTAGAATAGATATATGTTATTGAGCAATACAGTTTAGCAGGGCCTGATGTATGAATAGCTTTGACTATCAATAGACACTTGATCACTTTCATGTTACAAAGATTTCATAAGGAGCAGAATGTGGACTCTCGGTGGCGATAGTAAAACATTTAATTTTCGTGCATAGTTACCTTTTAGTTAAGTCTTATTTACTCGACAGCGGAGACTAAATACATACTCCTACAATGTGCAATTAGTACCTTTTTAGAACTCCCGTAACTTTCACAACAGTAGAAATTATTTATTATACCTATCTCGAACTTGTTCACCACCATAAATAATTTCATCTTCAAAAATAAAAAGTAAAATTAGGACAGCCAATTTAGCAAACGCAAAAGGACAAGAGAAAAAAAGAGACGACATCTCAAACTCTAGAAAATGTTGGTAAGCGCACCTGAAGGCTTCTTCGCAATTATATCATTCACCTCGGCGAAGTTAATCAAAACTTTTATACTTTCCATGTTTTCCAGAATAATTTAGAAAATAAATAAACAAGTTAAGTGGAGTCGGGCCCCGCTTGTTTTCGAGTTATTTCTCTTTTATTATTTTGCTTTACTTTACAGTTAGTAAAATTATTAAAGATCCGTTATGAAGTGAATGTTGAAATGCAAATACGTTTTCTATTTTTAATTAATAAATAAAAGAATCAAGTGCATTTCTTTTCCTGCATATTTAAATATACGTTTTTATAACGTTATTTTATCCATCAAAGCATGGTTAGTGATTACTTAAAGGTTGTTTATTGTATAAGTTTTAACAATTCGCTCTGCTCACATTCGCCATTCAACACAATAATATACATAAAATATAATTATTTATATATAAAACATAGTTATAAATGTAGTTGACCTAATAAGACCGTTGTTAGTTGAAATCACAAAAGACATTTAACCAATTACAGTCATAAGATTTATATTACTTAAAAAACGTACCTTGAATTTTAAATAAAAATACCACAAAAAAGATTTACCAGTTAAGATAACAACGGCGAACGGATTCCCACCCAATTTCCTAAGCTGTACATCAAAAAGAAAGATAATGACGTCATTACGTAACCAAACTTCCCCAGAAATGTAACTAAGCTATAAACGTTCTCTCAGAAACACGTAATCGATGTTACGGCAGCTCATCCGGCGTATTCATGAATAAGTTAATTGATTCGCTGCAACTGTTTACGTAAGGACTAGAAGCGGTCGGGGGCAATTGAAATTCTGCAAGGAATTTAATATTGAGTAAAGAACTGCTTTGCATACGAATAATAGGTTTTGTTGGGAAGAATTGTGCTCCTTTTGCATGTATTGACGATCTATCGGTGCGGGAGTTGATTAAATATGAGAAATACGTCCTTTTAAATCAGTTCGGAACATTGAAGGAGCGCTTCGTAACTGTTAGGCTTTGCTTCTGCTGGTGGGCAAGGTCGCCAGAGAGTAGTACTATATGGCCAGAGATTAGTTCTATAGTATAGTCTTAAAGGCAGGCAGCACATCTATGGTTATTGATGTCCATGAGCAGCGGTGATTACTTACCATCCAGTGACTCCTTAAAACATAATAAAAAGTTCAAATAAGTTCACTCATAAATTTATTGACAAAATAAAAAAAAAACAAGATATATATTCAAAAGGTAAATTACACGGAATGTGTTTACTAAAAGAGCATCATCCGAAATCGATTTAATGGAGAGAAGCAAATAAAACTGGCGATATGAGCACCCGGTGGGAATGCCTCAGGGGTCGACTTTGGGACCCTAATCAAATATACCTTAACCCGCCCAAACTCCGTTTGCCGGCACGGATTATATTTTCCCTTAAGTGATTTCGACACTGTGATATAAATAAACTTTTTTCAACGGTAAATCAAACAAATTATTTCGTAATTTCCCCTGTTCAAATAAAGGGAATCCTCTTGTTATGTCCCTTTTATATCTCTGTTTGCCAAAATCATAATATTTTTTGTCATATAAATACGACGTACAAAGCGTTGGTATTCACTTCGTTGCTTAATATTTCGAAATATTAAGAAATAAACGGTTCTTTTTGATCTACTTTTATTTATACAGGTACAAACAATTTCCGTGCAGCTTTGTATTCTATTTTGAGATTAATTTGACACACAAAATCGTGATTAATTCTAAGAAATTACAATTAAAGATCTGTACACAATCGTAGTTTAACAAGAAAAAAACAAAACAAACTAATATGTAACTTAATAAATCTATTTTTATATAAATGGATAGGGAAAATTTATTTCCAAAGTCATCTAGCTAGTAGCCAAAACTAAATTTAGCCATTAATTTTCGTATTTTCCATTAATTTTCGAAACTCCGATAAAATTTATCTAGTTCAAGAAATAAGCTTACTTTGAAAAGATTCTTTCATTTTGAAGAATGACCCAGTACCTGATAAAAACGACAAAAATAACAATGAGAAAATTCGAGTCCTCAAACACTTTTATTAGCAATAATAATCATATAGATTATTTAAGGACGTTTCACTCTGATTTGAGTTTATGGGGTTTCCTACAATTAGTATTACAAATTCCGCAAAAACTGTGTGAAATTTTAATACTTGTAATAACAAAATCCTGACGTACGCTACTTCAAAACTCCGCAGTACGAAATTCCTTTGCGCTCTTCATAAAAACTTTTACAGCGTAAAATTTGATTCGATCGTCCACAGGAGGAACTTTTGAGCGGTTTATTACCAACTACTATCCCAAAATGGCCCTTAAAAAGTGGCCACTTAACTTCACTCAGGCTCTAAAATAACCGTTTTGACGGTCGAACGCATCCCCACGATGCTTGGGTATCGTTGAGATATTAAAAATTCAACTTTAAGGTCGATTTTGCCGTCGGTTTTTTGAAATTTTCAATGTCGTTAACTTTATCCGTATGATTCATATTAGTTCTATCACCGACTCATATTGCTGCAGTTTTATTATATATCCTTTCTTTCCTGGATAGCTTTGCCACGATAGAGTCTGAGTATACTTGCACCATCTAGGTATTTGCAGTTATTATGTCTAGGTTACTTTAGATGAATTTGTAGTTATTGACTATCACGTTAGAAAAGATTAAGTTTTTTGGTGTTGATTTTTTAACCAAATCTCAAATGACGTGAAGGATACTTTATATTAACAATCCCATAATTCAAGAGAACCTATACTTACAAGTTCAATCGCAAACAACAAGTTTATGTCTATATCGACCTGCGATAAAATACTTCCGAGTTGAAATATTCACTCCACATTATGTGGCATTCTAATTCACACCAGTGTTATTATTGCGAAGCTTGTTGACAAAATTAGGGATGCGCGGGAAAACACACGGCGGAAAACCACCTTAATACCAAGGATAAAGCTTCGCGGTTCACTTGAAATTGCCGTTAAGAGGTAGCAGTCTGCACACTAGCGCCGCCATACGTTTTGTTTTTAATTGTAAATAATTTAAAGTATTCAGATAAGATAACGTTCTGTATTGCAATAAAGGATAACACTCTTGACTTTTACAAAAAATATATATTTGAATACTTTTAAACCTAAAATAGCCATAATCATGATAATTTCTCAAAGCGGAAACCTAAGCAACTTGGATGATTACGACTACTCAATTATAAACAATATATTAAAAAAACTTTATAAAATATTTAATGTTATTTTTTAGTACATTACTACCGAGAATTCATCTTCATCATCACCATTCTAGCGCCTCTCCCGGTTGCATCCTTCGCCATTTCCTCAGAGCCTAGGGTACTCTATCATTTATGATCCTAAATTGACCAGACTGGTTATTGCAATGTCTGTTACAAAGTTATTTTACCTAAATTTACCACAATCACAGAAAAATGAATGGCGGCGCTAGAGTGCGCACAGGCAAACGCTCTTAAGTATGTGGTGGGGAAATAAAAAGGGGGAAAGAGGCTTACGCGGGCTTTGCCACTCGCGAGAAGCAAGTTTCCACGGAGTTATGCCACTTGTTTGTTCACGTGCCATTTGGGAGGTGATTAAGTGTTGGATTAAGATGGTAAAGTTTATGAGCAATGGCTCGAGCCGTGGGAAAGAATTTACAATGATATTTTACGACTGCATGTGCGTTTTCCCACGATTCTTCCTGCTGTACTGTTTGATCTATTATCCACAATATGTTTTCGGAAGATTTTCTTCTATCATCTTTGTTTTTACGGTGTTTGTTATATTTCTCGTCCTTTCATGTGACGTATTTTTTAAACGAATATTGAAAAGCTTTTATGTTATTTTACTTGTGTTTCATTATTAACGTACACCTATTCAGTGTATTTGTTTAAATTAGAATTTAATTTAATTATAAATGCACTCTTATCTGCTTTTATTTACAAAAATTGCATGTTCTACTAACTCACTACAAAAGCTCTATGTACGATTTATACCTTTTTGCAAATCAAGACTTTCCACTATTACTTCGGTCGAAAATAACATAGTCACACTCAGTTCCTGGTAATATTTGGATATATGTGTATGCAATGCAATCCTTTTTTGGTCCGAGTATGCCGCTAGCGACATTTCTTAATTTGGGAATCTTCCGATAATTTATGAAATCTAAAGTTTAACAATGAAAATGGGTGCTGAAGTAGATCACCTTTTCATCAAGTGAGATTATTCCTATGATAATACTTAAGAATGGTTATTAGTATGAAGCTCATATTGTAACCTAATGATTTGGTAACAATAAAATAAATGAATGGCCAGATATAGTTTAAATTGGGTTAAAAGAAATTATAGGGAAATCACGCTTTCCGGCGATTTAAGATAGGACAAGATACAGAAGTACTTCTCCCGAGCGGGTGACCTAGCTAGTTGGTAGGTGTCGCAAAAAAAATGAGGATCTATTCAATATTTTTTATTGCCAAACGTAATTTTCTAACTGTAGAAGAAAATTTTCAGTATCAATAACTTTGAACTAAACATAGCTTTGAACCGATAGATATGGCCCCGACAAGCTCTGAAATCGGCACTAAAATATGAAGTCACTTCTTATTTTAAGTGTAGTATCTGGACATATCTTATCTATGGAAGTATACGTATGACTTTATTTTACTTCGTCAACGTAGATTCAATCCTTTGAAACACCGTTTTAAATCATGCGAAATTATATATTATGAACAGAGACTAATGCTTGGCATGAATAGCTTTAGTCAGACACATATTAGCATCCATTTTAGTTGTTTTGCATGCTGTATGTATCGTATGTAACGCAATCAACCGCGGTGGCTTGGGACCTTTGCGCTGGCATGTTGCATAAAGTTGTACAAATATGAAGTATTAATATTGGCGCCCACCGTGGGGCTTAAATTTTATACAACATCATTGTTTATCAGGCGCAAGAATATTATGCTTTAAATGTTTCGTACATTTTCAAATTTACTTTCATAAGTATTTGATAACTTTACCAAAATCCAGCTACAGTTTTTAGAGGAATTCCCAGTATTTTTTTATTATTTTGAATGTTGGTGTTATAACTTGTGACTTCATTTTACTCTAAATTCTAAAATAATTAAAAATTAAATTCAATCCATTGGAAACTCATTTTAAATCATGTGAAATTATCTGTTATGAATTAATGCTTGGCATGAATAGCTTTAGTCAGACACATATTAGCATCCATTTTAGATATTTTTACATTCTATGTATAGCGTAGGCAACGCAATTAACTGCAGTGGCTTGGGACCTTCGCGCCGGAATTTTGCATAAAGTTGCACAAATATGAAGTAGTAATATTGGCGCCCAACTTGGGGCTCACACTTTATAAAGAGCATTATTATTTATCAGGTGCAATATTTATAAGTTATATTTAATAAGGTTGTTTAAAGGAGGTTCATATTGAACTGAATCATATTTGAAAGCTATAATTTTCAATTTAAAGCTAGGCACTAACTTATGTCACAGCGTGTACTCGATAAGCATACTTAAGATATTAATGTAATTGATACGCCAAGGAAAGATAATTTGGTAGGAATAGAAGCAAATGTACTATAAATAATATTCCTCATGGCCTATAAGCCGCGGGTAAAACAATTATGGCGGCGGCTCGGGACCGCCGCTTGGCGTTTTGCATAACGTTGCATCAATGGGCAACAGTAACGTTGGCGCCCAACGTGGGGCTTACATTTTGCACTATCATGGTGAATTAATATGCTAATATCGTGCTTATTTCATAAAATCTGTGTAAAATTCTTTTTAGATAGTAAATTATATTGAACATGTTAAAATCTGCTATGTATTTGGTTAGGTGAAGTAATATAGCTAGTATAGGAAACCTATAGCTTTCCTGACATTAAACAAATTATATTGTTTAAACAAATCATATCTTGACTCTATTGTAAAGTGTAAAAAATGCTTCTTTTCTGACTTTGACTTAAATTATATTATTTGCAACACGACCACAATATTGTGGTCACAATATTATGTGAACAAAAATGTGTGTTTTCAAAAGTTGTTTTTACGCATTAATATTGATAAGCTGATTAATCTCCCACATAAGCATTGATCAAACGACATGACCTAATCAAGTAGCAGCTCATAATTGATGACCATGATCGGTTTATTCCGCATCAATGAATCCTAGTTGATGTTGATATACAATAAGCTGCAATAATATTCCTTATCGTCCTTAGCTTACAATACCGCTTAAGTCGAAAATTGGCAAAGTCGACATTTTGATGTCATTTGATAGATTTACTCATTTCGACTAACCATTGTTCACAATGTGATAGATTTCAGCCAGTAAGAAGTCAACATTACCCAAGATACCCATTTTTTTGTGAGAGTGGCACTTAAATATGTATAATATGCTAGAAATTTTAGTAACACAATAAGGGAATGTTTATTTATAAAGGGTTTTGAACATTGAAACAATTAATGATTGTTAAGATTTCTTAATTGACTCAGCGGTTTTTGTTTTCTTTTATTTATTTATTTAGGTGTTGTAAAAGGAATCTGATCCTTTCGTCTCCTGTAAATTTGCTAAAAACGACTTATGCGGTGTTGGAAGCTAAGGTACTATTATGCAATGCGCCTTGAGCAAAACAAACACAATATTAGCTGCGGAATACTGCAAGTGCACATGCGTTTAGCATAAAGTTTCATCTCCATCAGTGTATTAACAGCGTGCATGATATTATTTCAGTTACGTTAGTTTGAAGTTTGTTATGTAAATACTGGTACAGTCAGTAGCTAAAGCAACTATGAAGTACTTAACCTTATTTTTGTACTTATGGGTACCATCTCGCATTTTTTTGAATTGGTACTTATTTATTTATTTATTTATTTAATCTTTATTGTACTACACAAAATATTGTACAAAAGGCGGACTTAATGCCTCATGGCATTCTCTACCAGCCAACCTTAGGGCAAATCAGAAAGTTGCCTTACTACGTATGCATATACTGTAAGGTACTTACATTATGGAACGATGTACTTACATGGTCGAGTCATTACTACTGTATTTTTATGACGATTCATAAGTGCCTATAGTAAGCCCAATTGAATAAAGAATATTTTGATTTTGATTTTGATTTTATATGCATACATGATGCTTTTACAGTACGTTAACAGATTCCAGCCGTTAACAAGGCACGGTGACAGTGTACAAAATTTGAAAACTAGACAGTACAGTTAGTAACGGGCTATAAATCGACTCATGTACAATATGATTTTTGTGCGGTTAGTATATATTGTCAAGTCTTTTTCTCTACAAAATCAAAACCATGCCAATTTCTTCACTTTAACACTCATCATCGTGATATCTCAGATATAAGGATAATTTTGATCATATTGGTCAACATTTCCGCAAATAAGCAGCACTTCCTGTCACACTGCACAGTGGTTACAAATTGCTGTCATTTTTATAATAAACGATTTAATTTTTTCCATAAATTATAATGTTAAAAATAGCTTAGCCTTCTTCACAAATTGACAATCAAACTAGTAGTTCCTGTGATAAGTGCGTTCAAACAAATAAACAATCAAACTATTTGAAAAGATAAAAAGCCATGGCTTCTATCCGGAAGCATTCTTTTTCTTTACGGACTGGTGTCACATTTGGCAGTTCGCGCAAAAAAAAAATACATTGACATTTATCTTGAACCCTTATGGGTAAGCAAGTATATCCAAGTTACGCTCGAGCCAACACCACGAAACCGGATAAGTAGCACCGCAAACGTCTCGGAAGCCGAAGAACAAACAAATCTGTGAACTGCGAAACTAAATCTTAGCCGAGCCACGCATCGGTGTTTACTTTGACAAAGTCACAACCGCGTTAAATTTACCCGCGGAGACCGCAGGCTGGAACCGTGCCGCAGTGCGCAACAGTCAATACGTTGCATATTTTACGAGACCCCTGAAGTTTGCTTCGTCTGTGCGAGCTTTTGTGTGCGATATCAGACGAGTTAAGGAAACGGTGCCATTGTTATTGTGATTCCGAAAAAATTAAGACGTTTTTTCAGCGAATTTAAAAGAAAGAAGAAATTAATAGTTGTTTAGAAATTGATTTAAATATAAACGGGAAAATACAAATCTAAAAAGAAATATTTAGTGGATGTTTTACAAAAGATAAAAAAGCCTTTATACGAAGTTTTCATTTTACTCTTTTCGTTTACTAAAATATAACTAAAATGAAGAGTTATAACAGACGCAAAACATTTACTTGAATATCTGGATATTTCAAAGAATTAATTTCGGGAGATATTTTCACAATTGAATATTAGGTAATAAATTGAGTGGGCGAAAATAATGGGTATTTAAATTAGTAAAATCACTCATTTAAATAAACTTCATTGGTAACAAATAAAGAAGAATGAAGAAATGAATCAAGCGTAATCAAATGAACGTGTAATTTATAAAATAATAAATTAGTAACAGTAGAATTTATTAGCTATTTATTCTTATTTACTCGCATTTCAACTTAATCGTAAACTAAATTATTAAAGTGCTGAAAATTAAAAAAAAATACATCTTATTTATTATTTTTATAAAGGTGAATATAAATATTCCTTAATAAAACTGACGGTAATGATGACTATTTATATGTAGTATCTGAGATACTGAGAAGCAAAAACCGCTTTCGCTCTAACCTACTCGTATCATGTATCTCTTCTGTATTGGGGTATCAAATGCTCAAAACAAATACGGAAACCAGTCATTAGCATTGTTTTTCGTAAACATATTTTATAAATAGCTACCATTTAACAGGGATATGAATAAATGAATGTAGGATGCGAATACTTGTTGATGCTACTCGTTACGCTCTTACGCAAGCCGACCAATTGTACAAACCATTTCCAATTTAGAATCAGCCATAGATCAAACCGATTCCAACTCTATTAGTAACCTTACATAAAGACTTGGTACCGACGTAAATCAACACGATTCCACTATTAACCGGGGGGCTATTAACAGAAACGGTGAATTTGTGATTAAGTGACGTCATAATTTATCTCACTCACTTCCTAGTAATATCGGCACCGGCTGTAGAAGCGCCAGCACCTCTCTATTAACCGAACGGTTGACTTATGATCAATGGCAAATTTGAAAGAAAATTTATAACGGTTGTTACTCACAGAAGCAAAAATAAGTTCCCCAATGAAATATTGAGCGGAACTGAATTGAAATTCACGAGTTCTGTTTTTGTTAGCAACTTTTGCGGGCGTCTTCACTTCTGCTATTTGGTTGGGAGCTAAGATAGCGGAGAGTTTTTGCATCTCATCAACATTATAGTTAGGAAAATAAACTATCACTTCCAATTCGTGAGTTATACAGAAACGAAGAGTTTTTATGAATTTGTTTAAGTGTAAACATTGCCTGAGGTCTTTTTACTATAATAAGATTTGTATGTCAAAGAGGAGCCAATGAACCGAGTTAACACAAAAAAAATCAAGATATTTCTTGTACACTTTTTGTTAATTTTATACAACATGCACTTCTCGTAATACGCATACAAATTAAGTAATTATTACGAGAAAAGTCACTTTATTTCATTTAAAAGAAAATTTACTACATTTTTACATTTTTAGTTAAAAAGTACATGACGTCAACTACCAAACAATGGAGTACCTATAAAATTAACCAAGTTATTGGCCTTCCGATAAAAGCTAGACCTCCGTAACTCAGACTTTCCCACATCCCCTAAATGGACTGCGGTTTATTCCTGATTTCAGCGACTCACGTGAGAGTGCTAGTAAAATATTCTACGGTAATAAAGTTCCTGTTTTCCAAATGAAAGTTTTATTGTACTCGGTTTGGAGACAGAGTGCCCCCGCCAATTTGCTCCTTCTATACATTGAGACGAAATATTTTTACTGGGACCGAAATAATTTGGTCAATGGCCCGTTCTCTATTACGTCGCCCATTCGTCTTTTATTTTTCTTTTTGCGAAACGTTTATATAATTTTTCTTTGGCGTTTAAATTTAGAATTTTCTTGGTTTAGAAATAAGTTTTCGGTTGGCGGAGCAATCTAAATAATTGACATCAACCTTTTCAGTTAATGCATGATATTGATTTCTAATAGTTTGGTTTAAGGATAACATAATACCGAACTATTAGGTCTAAAGCTTGCCTACGTACCATGGGTCATGGATTTGAATCTTGCCCATGACAAACATAAGAGGATTAAATTGTTAGTCATGGGGGAACCCTGGTTGAATTCCTCCACCATCGTAAATAAACATCAATTACCAACACATGCATTAATCCGACCCATAATCCTATATAAGGTCTGTACATTAGCCGCCATACTTTGAATCATATTGCATTATAATAAGGTCTAAAATGTGCGATATGAAATTGATACCATGCTCTGTTTTATAGGTTTAATTATAGATTTCAATCATTAGACATGTTCGTCACCAGAAAACTATGGCAATATTATGTTTGACATGGTGTATGTTTCAATATGCTAACACTGCAATAAGAAGCAACTGTCGCTTTAAATTTCAGTACCAATATTAAAACAAGTCGAAGTATGGCGCGGGCATTGAAACCTATGTGTTTAATAAGTAGCTAAGACACTACGTCATTTGTAGACAATACGACAGCCGGCGTCTCAACCGCACAAAATCGATTGTCAAAGCACAATGGTATATTTAACTCCATTAGTGACCCGGCTTTGCCTCGCATTCGAATCAGAAATTTAATCCAAACTCTACGTAGTATAAATTCAACTCTAATACTAACGGGAAATTGAATTCAAACCACACACAGGAGCATCTATTATGCGATAGTTTGTTACCCGCCGGATTTATCTGTAAGCCACGACGTAAATATCTTTTAATTTTAGTATATGCGGATTTAGAGTTTCAAGTGTGAAAGTTTAATTTGTGATGCTGTACGTTTGCTTTGTTGGGTATCCTTGCAGTTGTGTTATTAATGTTTGGTAAATATATGAAAGAATTAAATGCTTCTGGTGGATATCAACCAATAGGATGTCTCTTAACCACGATATAATAAAATAGTAAAAAAAAACATAAAAACGTAAAAGAGTTTTAACATACTCTTCTCCTCTGGGTGAAATTTTGTCACAAGAACAGCGGTTATTTTATTTGTATTGTTACTTATTGAACCGTTGATGTAAAAACACTGTTTCCCAAAGTTTTTCACATGATTTTATTTATTCATCATCATCATCACCAATTGATCATAACATTACCGATTTTATTTATTTATTACCAACCTCCTTTTCTTTTTCTTATTCAAAGAAAAGATTAATCTTCCTTTTATTCCAGGTGGCCTGGATCCACATCGACAGGCAGATGATCCTGACCATCCATCGTCATGTGATTACCCGTCTGGCCCGCTTCAGCGTCTCCCACGACAACGCCATGACTTGGCTACTCCATGTCAGCCAAGTACAGCAGGAGGACCGCGGGTACTACATGTGCCAAGTCAATACTAACCCTATGATCAGCCAAGTGGGGTACCTTCAGGTTGTAGGTGAGTTGAAAACTCGTCTTTATTGGAACTATCTTTAGTAAATTCCCTTTGGTGGGGCAGGTGATGACAGCAGTCAAGAATACTGTGACAATCCTATGACTTGGCTGCTCCATCTTAGCCAAGTACAGCAGGAAGACCGCGGATACTACATGTGCCAAGTCAACACGAATCCTATGATCAGCCAAGTGGGGTACCTTCAGGTTGTAGGTGAGTTGTATGTTTAGTAGTAATAGTGACACACCTGTGTGGTCGTAGCAAAGCCTACCACAACAATGCCATGACTTGGCCACTCCATGTCAGCCAAGTACAGCAGGAGGATCGCGGATACTACATGTGCCAAGTGAATACCAACCCTATGATCAGCCAAGTGGGGTACCTTCAGGTTGTAGGTGAGGTGTATGTTAAGTAGTTATAGAGACGCACCTGTGTGATCGTAGCAAGGCCTACCGGGACAATGCCATGACTTGGTTACTGCATGTCAGCCAAGTACAGCAGGAGGACCGTGGATACTACATGTGCCAAGTGAATACCAACCCTATGATCAGCCAAGTGGGGTACCTTCAGGTTGTAGGTGAGTTCTATGTTTAGTAGTAATAGTGACGCCCTTGTGTTTGATCCGTCATGAGCGCAGCTGCCATGTCACATCCCGGGATCCCGCTTCTTAAATCATCTGTCATAGATGTAAAGGCCTATGTATGTATTTATGTGTTTGATCGTAGCACGGCCTACCACGAAAATGCCATGACTTTGTTACTACATGTCAGCCAAGTACAGCAGGAAGACCGTACATGTGCCAAGAGAATACCAACCCTATGATCAGTCAAGTGGACCTTCAGGTTGTAGGTGAGTTGAAATCTCGTATTTATTGGAACTATCTTTAGTTAATTCCCTTTGGTGGGGCAGGCAGGAATTGCCATGGCTTCTCAATATTAGCCAAGTACAGCAAGGGGGTATGATCAGCCAAGTGAGTTCCCTTATCGATGTGGGTGAGTAAGCATTTAGTATTTGGCAAATCTAGTGTCTCCAACTATTCTCACATTTCGGCGACTGTAGGAAATTAGAGAAAGTTTTTTAAAAGCATTATAATTACTTATTCATCTGAATCACTTATATACGTAAAGTTTCAGTAACTTTTTATGGACAGCTCATTCTGCTCATGGTTATTTTTTATCCCATATAAGTCATAACAAATGATCCGTATTGATCATTGAATTTAACACAATTTCTTATTTGAATAAAAAGTCATCAACAACTCCAATATTGTTGCTAAGTCTCAAAATAACAAAGAATCGATGAATCAACAAAGTTCCTCAAACTTTTCTGGTGTGTTACGAACTTGTACAAACTAAGAATGCATCGAGAAAGTGCAATAGAAGAGAAATCGGAAGCGCAGTTACATTGTTCGCACTCATCGGTCGGTTGCACCGACTTGCTCCTAGAAGTTTTAATTACGCTCCTTTAATGCCCGAAGCGGTTCTTAGTCTAGTTTCTGTCGTTTAATTAACTATATCCGATGTTACACTACAATCAGGGTCAGGATCTACTTTATGTACTCTTTCTTCTTATGTGCGATTTTACACAGTGGTTTCATACAATATTATACATATTAATTATACATATTAAAGCAACCGTGATGATGTCAATAGGCACCTTAAACTTGTGGTTTCATCACGACGTCATGATGGTAATTTGGATAAAATATAAACAGGAAAAGCCATTTAGGTAATTTGAATTCATTTCAATACAAAGTTTGAAAAGCATTGGCCCAAATAAAAATAAAAACTAAAACTTACAGCAAATCAATCTACCAATGCAATATCAATTACCATTTGGGAGGCCCTCAGCGCCCCCAAACGGCGGGGCAATAAAATTGAAACAGCGCCGGCGAACGCGTAGGTTCAAGCGACAGGAAGAGTAAAGGTTTATTTCCACTTAAACTCGGCCGAAACTGCGCTCGTATAAAGACTGAGTGGCGCCCGATCGGCGGTTAGGGCCACGCCTCTGCGTTCATTCGGCCTTTAAGGGCCAACGCTTCTCAAAGTTGATTAAATATTTACAATGTTTTGCCCCCTCGCGTCTTACAATTTTAAATGTGAGTGTATACACTTTTGCTTCCGTGTACTTTTGGAACATTTTGCTGTGTACTTTTATTCGATTTTTAAGAGTTGTACTAGTAGTAAGATATATTCCAGTATTTTGTTATAAAAGAAGTATTTTTACGCTTGGATGTTTAATATTAGATATATGACCTGATTTAATAATTTTAAACGAAATTTTAAGATGATAATTTAATAACAAATTTAAAATTATTAGGAAAATGAAATAAACGGAAAGAGATTTTTATGTAAAAAAAATCTGTTAATGTTATTGCAACTATTTTTTTGGCGAACATGATCTTCAGTTCCACTGAAATGAAACGTTTCGATAATGTCTGCCTAATAACAACGATAATTTTAATTTTACAAGTGACTTAAATTCCAATAATAATCATTCTCCCGAAAACAACTTTCTAATAATTGTTTGCCTGCTTACACTTAGTTATTTTCCCAACACAAGTTCAGAAGCACTCGCAAACTTTCCAGCTACTCTAGGATTCATACTCCATTGGACCCCGATAAGTGCCAGTTCGCAACTTGCAAAGTTTGGAAACCGTCTGCAGTAATCTTTGCTCTAAGCAAATTCGAACAGTTACTTAAGTTTAAAAAGTATGAAAAATTTGAAATTGTTTTCAAAATAACTATTTTTTATTAACACGCTCCGGTACTGCTACAGCCATGATAATAGGCTTCAAATGAAATGGCTAGGTTTCTTAAGGAAACACTTTTTTAAACAAACTATCCCTACAACATGACTTGTAAAAAAAACATTAAAGTATTCCTACTGAAATGAATAGTCAAATGCTGTTTGTCCTTATTTAGTAAACTTTTTTAAATTTTGATATTGGCTTAATCGTGAAGAACTTTGATTATGTACACTCACATAAAAACAAAACAAATACTATTAGTCATAAAAAATGTTTTATGTAAAAAAATATTAGATTAACTAATATTTCTGTTAAGATGTGTTCGTCTCAAAAATTATTCCAGTTCAAGTTAACCGTGTACCTTTATAACAAGTATTTTCCATAACTTTGTTTACACCCCAATATTTTAAATCCACAACAGAGCTGGCTCTATCGCACCGGCCATCAATGATTCACGAAGACTTCCCCGTACAGAAAGTATTTCCTCTCGGACCCAATTTAGATGGCGCCCCTTACATGTTTTACCAGGTACTGGCTTCTACAAGACTCCGAATACTTCTTGCATTTTAGTGGGTAAAAACTTTAGAAAGATCGGTTTAAGTTTTCGAACCGTTCGCTTGTTCCTTATTTACAGAAAAATTAAAACCAGCAAGTTATTGGAAAATTGTTTTTAGTTTTAAATAATAGAACTGAGAGATAAAACCGATGACAGCATTTAACGCGGTATTGTCAAAACTTTAATTTCAGATAATAATATACCTACTTGTATACCTGTAGGGATCACACAAGTTAAGATTTTTAACTGTTTCAAGCGTGTAAGCGACTACTCGTACATAATTTTGTCAGGATTAAATTAACGTTTATAACAACTTGAACAGTTTGGGGCTAAACGGCGTTGAGCGAAAAATATCAAACAACTAGACCTCACATCGCAAACTAAAATATAGTTTCACCGGTGCATTTAAACTATTTGAAGTTTTAGTAATTTTATAATTTGACTTCTGTCTGTATGATAGTTCCCGCATGTTTATATCGCGGTGCATATGAGCACGAGAGCGGGGAACACTTCAAGAAAATAGTTGTGGAAGTTTAGTAAAGTTCCAACGAGTTATAAAACGGGCGTACGTTAAAGTCACTAAGAAATTGATTTACGTCCTTGTTTCTTTTAAGGAATGTTAAAAAGTTTATTTCGTAGAAACTATGCTGTGTCGCAAACGTTTCATGTTATAAAATATTGTTTTTTAATTAGGTGGGAAGTTTGCCTTTAATTAAAAAAAAAACATTACAACAGAAAAATATATATGCCTCTGTAGTTTTAAGAATGGTGCCATAAATATCAAAGGGACTATATGCAACATATAAAATAGTGGCCCAAGGTTAAAAGGTATAGGGAGCTTAAGACGCTGGCAGAGTCCAAGGAAAAGTGGAAGGAGCTTCACCGACAAGAGTGACGCTCTGAAAGAGAAAAATTGGCCAAGTGCGAGTCGGACTCCCGCACTGAGGGTTCCGTCCGTACAAATTCTATTTTTGACGTATTAAAAAAACTACTGAATAGATTTTGTTCGAACCAATTTTCGTTGGTAGTTTTTATGGTAATGTACATTATATACTAATTTCAGTTTTATCATCCTCTTATTTTAGAAATTAGAGGGGGGGGGACACATCCATATCCATAGATACCCCACATGTATATGTTCAATGAAAAAAAATATTTCGAGTTTCAGTTCTGACTATGGGGACCGCCCACTTTTTTCAATTTTTTTCTTTTTTCGTGTGAAAACCTTGTTGCGGTTCACAGAATACATCCACTCACTAAGTTTCAACAGTATAGTACTTATAGTTTCGGAATAAAGTGGCTGTGACAGACTGGCGGACAGACAGACAGACAGACAGACAGACAGACATGACGAATTTATAAGGGTTCCGTTTTTTGCCATTTTGGCTACGGAACCCTAAAAAGAAGCAATAAATATATAATTGTGTCATCATCTTAATGTTTAATTGTGAAAAGAGCAACTATCGAGTTGAAAAGAGCAAATATCGAGTTCCTTGTCACTTCCTCTCGGTAGATGACTGCATTCCGAAGTCGGTGGTAGAGTCATACTGTTGTTATATTTTTATTATTCACGATTTATAAGTGACTTGCAGAGGCCTACATAACTGAAGAAGTATATTCTGATTGATTAATTGATTGATCAATAATTGTAAGAAACAATGATATTTATTCAATATAATCAAACAAAAAATATGTATTTTATAATTTTATAAGGAAACTCGCATTATACATGAACAAAATCCCGTTATTTCCCTCCGGGTTAGACTTAGATTACATCGTTCCATGTGCTACGATCCAGGCACAAAACTTTCTTCGTCAACATCCATCAATCTTTTCATGCATGCACCTCGGTTAAGATTTACTTCTAGTATTAAAACTTTGAAACCACGTAGTTTAAACAATAAATTAGCACTGATACCTAATTTATGTATTTTTTCTGGTTTATGTTTTAAATTACGAAGTAAATTATTTGTGAAGAATTTATTGCATAAAATTAGAACGATGACAAATAAGCACTTGCATTTTTACGTGAGGAAAATTTGTGGTACATTTACATCAACCCGAATTTCCTTGCTAAGGAGCTAAATCTCAAAAAAGTTTTTAACAACAGGGTGCTACATTTCAGGTCAATTCGTCTATTTATCGCCAAAGCTAGTCAACCCTTTGTAACACGAAGCTAAGAACTAGAACTTTAGGTCACTGAAGTTTCCCATTTAACTTACGAGTTGGGCGATTCGAAACTGCTGTACTAGACGCAAGAGAGCGTGTAGGACAGTTCACACTTGATGAACGAGTATCTTTTGATAGTGCCAAGCTAGCGGTACTGTTTTGTAAAGCAAGCTAGGAGTATTGTAACATTTTTCGGAAATATAAACTCCCTTTGCTCACGAGTCATATATTTTATTTAAATTTCTGCTATTTCTAAGTAGATTTTGAGACTAGTGTCTATTCTGAAATCATTCAATAAAAGTTCTTCTCAGTTTTTACAATGTAGCACAATGTGTGTACCTACGAGTATTATTATTCGAATCGTATAATTACTAACTCAATTTACTACCGATTCAACGGTATAAAATTTGAGTTTAATCAAAACGCAATTATTAACTCAATTTTCATTTTATATTGTTTAAGCCAAAATGTGTTGAAAAATATGTAAATGCCTGTTTTATTTTTTGCAATGATGTTTAATGTAAACAAGTTATGTTACGTACCATTTTATTACAACCTGTAATTTTTCTTCCAGTACCCCCCAACATCTTGGATGAAGAGAGCACCCAGTCAGCAGTAGCTGTTCGTGAGAACCAGAACATCAGCCTGGTCTGCAAAGCCGATGGATTCCCGACGCCCAAGATCATGTGGCGGAGAGAAGATGGGCAGCCTATCTCGGTGGATAGGCGGAAGAAAGGTTTGTGATATCTACCTTTGATATAAACTACAGTAGGCACCTAATGAGACGATTAGACTGTCAACCTTGCGGTTTTTGGCATTTAAATATTGTCACAGAAAAAAAAAAATACAAAACCTACATTGATCTGACTTCGTATAAAGATATCAGAATCAACAGACGATGTATTAACACTCAGACAAATACAAACTGACCCTCATATATGTTCATCCACGCAAACATTTGTATTGGGCGGGGTTATAATCCGCGACCTCTTTGTCTTCACAGTCCCATTCTTTACCTGCTTCTTTGGTGAAATACCAAAGTGGTCAAAACAGAAATATTAAGCGAAAAGACATCTGCGAAAGTAACCTTAATGAAATTTTCATCTAATAAATCCTTAGTACTCGTACTATTAAAATATAACCAAATATTGTAATTAATTTCATTTGACACTTAGGCAATCTATCATTCCCTACGCTTTACGTGATTGACGGAACCATTAGCAATTAAGGAAGTGATATAAATTCAAAGTAAGACTTATTTTAGGGTGTACTTTAATTGAAACTTGTATTAATGATGTAGTTATAAGCACCTACGAAGAACCATCTTTGTTACAGTCTGTGACGGGCCGGTTGGTCTAGTGGTCAGAAACACTGGCTTCAAAACCAACTTCTTGTAACCAACAAATTCATATCGAATGACTTAAGAAAACATTTTAGTCAGATATTATTTTAACTTAGAAAGTTATACAAAACAATCTTAAGTAAAAGTATAAATTATAAGCTAAGTAATAAAAGTAATAATTTATTCGTAAACAAATTAATTCAGTAGGTTGTCCTGATCACTTACAAAATAAATTAACACTAAAAAGCAAAAAGTCCTGTTCCAACAATCCCTTTCAACAGTCTCAAATAGAAAAGCTAGCAGTCTTCTCTGCATTATAAAATAGAGAAAAGTAATGGCTTCATAAGTATCCTTTCAGAAGATTTTCTAGCTTTACTTTTTATCAGTCTACTTCAACGCCACAAAATAATGTAGGATGGAAATTATTGTAATCTTGTTAACCGTGGAATTACACAGCTTCCACATTTGCGAGATAAAATCTCAAAAGCTACCCTTTTAAAAAGAATGTGCCACATAAATTCCTGGTTATTTTCAAGAAACCTCATCTCAGCACTTATATCCAGCTCAAAATGTAAAGTGGGAACATCTCCACCTAGGAAACGTCTAAGTCTACCTGATACCGTAATAAAACGAAGAGTTTAAACCGCCGCTAATCCACGGGTTAGAGCGTAACCTTCGAGGCATTAAACCTCTTTGCGGAAAAAATCCGGTTCAAGATAATTATGGAGCGAGAAAAGCTGAGTTGTGCCGGCAAATTAAACGGTTCGAGCACCAATTCGCGGCTGTAGTACTGTCGACAAAGGCTCCCCAAAAATTGAGTTTAATTTCAAGAGTGATTTTCTTGTACAGAGCGGGGAAAATTAACGTGTGGCTCGGAGTGGTGCTTCACGCTAATTGTGTGTGACCCTTCCCGTCAGGCTCACCTGTCGTGATTATATCCGTCCGAAAAACGATTTAATTACTCGCCGCATCGGAAAAGTGAGTCGGATTGAAGGGGTCTTTGTTTGCGTTAATGCGCCGGGATCCTTTTATTTGTGGCTTCTGAGTTCCCCCTCAGTGGCGAATGGTTTAGAGGCCCTTGATTCAAACGCTGTAAACAATTTCGCGCTTAGCCCGATGAAACGGTTTAGAATGGGAATGAAATACGTTATTTATTGCGTTTCTCGTGGGATTTTCTGATAAGGAACGGGATTTAAGCCTGCGCTGGGTTTTCAGGGCTTAATGTACCTAACGTTATTCAGTGAAAGACCATGTGTTTTTTTTGTTATGTTTAGAATTCTAATACGGCTCATGCTCATTATGTGCGTGCAGTAATTCAACATACTAATTTTTCAAAATAATATTACAACGAATCCATTAAATAAACGTACCTACGAAGCAAAATGACATGAATGAGTATGTTAACAATTTTAAAGCAAAAATTTTAGTTTTAGTGTCAAAGCCTTTTTCTTTTACTTTTATTAAGCGACGATTCTTCATGACACAAAAACAGCATAAAGGAGTTAATGCAACATTTTAACCACAATCAACAAAGTCCAACAGTCAGAAGTTAAATCACTCCACTGCAATTTCTCTTGAATAAAGTTATTTATTCATCATAGTTATATAGTAGCCATATTAAAGTATAATATTTGTTTACAGCAACTACCTTGTAGGATACAGTTTCTCATTTTAAAATAATTGAAATAAAATTATATGTAGTTTCTATGTAGCCAGTCAGCTCAGGTTCAATGTTTATGTGTACTGGGCTGAAAAGTTAAGCTATTATTCAGTGCTTTCATGGAACTTATTCTGATATTTGAAAGGTTAAAATATGAAGTGAGGGATGATTTATGAAACCTTTCAATGCTTAGCTCTATCTAGGACGTTATGAAGGATATGAAAAGTTGTATGGACCAGAACGTCTAGGAAAATCTGGAAACGCGCCCAAAATATTAAAAAGCATGAGCTATGATTCTATTTAAATATCATGCATTGTGTAAATAAACATTTGTAACTTTAAACACAGCAGACTATTCTGCCACTTATAAAACACGCAATAATGTTTAACTGGCAAGATATGAATGAATAAAATTTTATATTCATCAGTTGAATCTGAAACAATTTTAATTCTCCGCTCCTAGATTATACAAATTAAACGGCTGTTTAGCAAAAACAACATCAGCCCTGTAAAATGCTGAACAAAATGAAGATGAATTCTCACTTAGGCCGCCCATCCCCATAAAATATTCAAGATAAAAGGCGTAACGTTCGCTCCGGTCCGGCCAGTGAAAAAAAAGTCGTAAAAATTAAAAATTCGCACCGCGTCCCGTCGTGCCATCAAGTACCCAAATGAGTTTGCCTGTTTACAATTACGGGAGGACAATGGCCGTGACGAGCCCGCTCGAGAACATTGAGCAATTACGCTGCATTGTCGTTAAGCTGCACTCTCCAGCTATTTATTGTCGCTGTAATAACATGCGCTTTCGAATTACCTTTGTTAGGGAAATGTAATTTTCTTCTTGACACTTTTTGGTTTACTTGCCATGACTTATTTTTTACGTTAAGTCACACTCAACCACGCGAAAAAGTAGAGTAAGTGCTCGACAATAATCCTAAGTATCTTGTAAACTCAATGTGACAATAAATTTAATGGAAAATAGAAGGACAAGTCGCAAATACGGCGTGCCGGGCTTAGTCTGATACACTTTTACTGTACACTTTTTACGCAGACTATCTGTTTATGTCATGAAAATTAAAAATTCGCACCGCGTCGCGTCGCGCCATCAAGTACCCAAATGAGTTTGCCTGTTTACAATTACGGGAGGACAATGGTCGTGACGAGCCCGCTCGAGAACATTGAGCAATTACGCTGCATTGTCGTTAAGCTGCACTCTCCAGCTATTTATTGTCGCTGTAATAACATGCGCTTTCGAATTACCTTTGTGAGCGCTCTGAAATGTCTTTCTAGACACGCTTCGGTCAAGTTGCCATGACTTGTTTTTTACGATAAGCCACACCCAACCAAGCAGGATAGTAGTTTCAGTTAGTACTCAACAATAATACTTATTATATTCTTGACTTGATTTGACAATAACTTGAAGGGATAAATAATAGAGAGGCTTGTCGCAAATATGGCTTGACGCGCTTATTGCTTATGCAATACACTTTTACTGTAAACTTTTTACGCAGACTATTCGTTTATAATCATAAAAATTTAAAATTCACACCGCGTCGCGTCGTGCCATCAAGCACCCAAATGAGTTTGCCTGATTACAATTACGGGAGGACAATGGCCGTGACAAGCCCGCTCGAGAACATTGAGCAATTACGCTGCATTGTCGTTAAGCTGCACTCTCCAGCTTCTTATTGTCGCTGTTGAATTACCTTTGTAAGCGTAATGTATTTTCATCTAGACACTTTTCGGTTAATTTTCCATGGCTTGTTTTTTACAATCAGCCATACCCAACTACACGGGATAATATCAGTCCAAAGTATAAAAAAAAAACAAATAAACAAGATTGACGCGCTTACTGCAACACACTTTTACTTTACACTTTACAAAATTTAAAATTCGCACCGCGTCCCGTCGTGCCATCAAGTACCCAAATGAGTTTGCCTGTTTACAATTACGCGCGAGGACAATGGCCGTGACGAGCCCGCTCGAGAACATTGAGCAATTACGCTGCATTGTCGTTAAGCTGCACTCTCCAGCTATTTATTGTCGCTGTAATAACATGCGCTTTCAAATTACCTTTGCAAGTGCCCTGTTATGTTTTTCTAGCTACTCTTTGGACAACCTGCCATAACTTACTTTTTACGATAAGCCACACCCAACCAAGCGGGACAGTACTTACAGTTAGTGCTCAACAATAATCCTAATTACCTTCTTCACTCAAAGTAGCAATAACTTGAAATGACAAGAGAGAGACCAGTCACAGATACAGCTTGAATTGCTTACTTCAACACTCTTTTACGTAGACTATCATTTTATATCATAAAAAATTAAATTCGCACCACGTTCCGTCGTGCCATCAAGTACCCAAATGAGTTTGCCTGATTACAGTTACGGGAGGACAATGGCCGTGGGGCGGGCCCCATATGCGATAGTGTTTTCAGTGTTTCCTTGTGCTCAGATACTTTCGCAGCGCACTTGCTACGTCCACGTCGTCCGCCCTGGACCCTGTTGTGACCACCGTAACGGAGTGGCACACAGGTGACAGAACGCAAGTGCGTCAAGTGGGGCAACCAGTGCTTTTCAGAATGCAATCAATGCGTTCCCTGTGTTCGGGGCACCCTTCCCAGGGCACCTCGGACCCGACCGATACCCCAGGCGAGCTTTGCCCTTCTCAGGGCGGCTCGTCTGACGACCTTGCGAGCTTTGTGGATCCGAATCCCTTTTGCGAATTGGATACTGTTGATTTGGCGGCGGAGATGTCAGCCCCTTCTGGCACTCCGTCAAACGACCTGGCATGTACACTGGACAGCCGATTGAAGGAGCCGATGGTTCTTCTCGAGCCACTCCGGCAGACCCCTACCGGGTTTTATGACGCGGTGGCGGACATGATGCCCGACACCGATGACACAGGAAGCACGCGCTTCCTGCGTAAGCGCCGAGCTGCGGAGGCGACCGGGTCCCAATCGGACTCCAGTCAGGCCTCCAAAGACGACAAGAAGAAGAAGAGGGAGGCCAAAAAGGAAAAACGGGCCCAAGCGAAGGCCGATGCCGATGCGAAAGAGCACCGCGTCGGTTTGGAGGCCGCACGCAGGAAGATGGCGGCCCAGAAAAGGGTCGACGACGAGGCGGAGTTGCTGGAGAAATTCCAGCAACGAGAGCAGCGCGTGTGCGAAGAGCGGAAGAAGGTCGGCTACGGGGTGTCGTCCTTCTTGGACTACTCCAAGCTGTCCGTGGCCGACCTACAGAGCCACGCCAAGTACGACGCGGAGGAGATCGCGCAGATCGCCTCCAAGTCGTCAAACTTGAAGGGCCCTTTCGTCAAGGGCCTCAAAGCACACGCGTGCTCATTCGCAGCCATCGCGGCGGAGCTGGCCAAGAGGTCCAGCGATGATGAGACTGCGGCCCTCCAGGCGACGGTGGAGCACCTCTCCAGCGAGCTGGTGGCGCTGCGGGCCGAGCTGGCCGCCATGAAAGCGAGCCGGCCAGTTGTTGTGCCGATTCCGGCGTCGGGTTCCTCTAGCGACCCCTCTATGAATTTAGTGTCACAGATAGGGTCGCTTATCGACGAGAAATTGAGGGAGCATACGCTCAAGGAGCGGAACTTCCTCAAAGACCGCCTGGCTGGCCTCAACGACCGCCTCCTCCCGGAGTTACGTTTACGGCCTCCGCTTGCGGCGGACAAGAAGAGGGCAGCCGCTCCTGCCGCCGCCCCCCCCGCACCAGCTTGGTCGCCGTCGCCGTCTTCGGCGATTATGCCTCCACCCCCCCCTCCACCTCCAGCGAAGGGGAAAGCCAAGCCCTCCCAGGCCTCGGAGCCCGTGGTCGTCCCGTCCACGTCATCGACCGTAGAGGCAGATTTGTTGCTGCCCTCAACCACCCCGGCCAATCAGGGGTGGAAAGAGGTCGTGACAAAAAAGTCGCGGCAGGCTGCCAAAAAGGCGGCCAAAAATGCAGCCCCCGCCGAACCGTCCCCTCTTGGGACCACCAAAGGCGGCAAGAAGGGGAGAAGGAAGGCTTCTGCGCCGACCGACTCCTCCAAATCCGTGCCCTCCAAGGCCCCCCCTGCGTCAGCGGCAAAGACCGCCGCCCCGCAGCGGAAAACGAAGCTGGTCGCGCCCAAGCAAACCGCCGTCACTATCACCTTGACGGCGGAGGCGGTAGCCAAGGGCGATACCTACGGCTCCGTCCTCCGAAAGGCGCGCGAGGCCATCGGCAGCGACGCCGCGCAAGGCACGCGCTGCCGAATCACGGCGACGGGAGGCCGTCTTTTCAGTTTCCCCGGCACCCAGAGCGCCCCGCAGGCGGCCTCTTTCGCGGCCAAACTGCGGGAGGTTGTAGCGGGAGTGGCCGTGGTGGCCGTGCCGGTGAAGACGGCCGCCCTCCTCGTGACGGAACTCGACGAGTCCGTCACTGGAGAGGAGGTGGCAGCGAAGATAGCTGCGCTCGGTGGCTGCCGGGTTGACGAGGTCAAGCCCGGCAAAATTAGCCACAGCCGAGGGGGCCTGGGCTCCCTCCTCGTCCGCGCGCCTGTTGTGGCCGCCAAAGCCGTCCTCAATTCGGGGCGGCTGCTGGTCGGCTGGTCGTCGGCCGCCGTCAAATTGTACGACGACGGCCCACTCCGCTGCTTCCGGTGCTACGGCACCGGACACACGCAGGCGAGGTGTCCCTCAGCTGTGAGCAGAGCCGAGCTCTGCACACGATGCAGCCAAGAGGGGCACAAAGCGGCGGAGTGCAGCGCCGCGCCCCACTGCGCCGTTTGTGCCGCAAGCGGCCGGCCAGCGGGTCACACTATGAGGGGGAGGAAATGTAACCCTCCCCCCAAGAAAGGGAAGACGCCGGCCGCAACCCGACCGGCTGCGAGCGTAGCCGGGCCGTCTACAGCCGCGGCTGTAGCGACCATGGAGGTCGTGGAGGAGGTGGTGGTGTCAAACTAAATATGCCAGTACACCACCACTCCTCCATCTTACAGGTAAACCTAAACCACTGCCGCTCGGCCCAGGACTTGTTCCTACAGGTCATGGCTGAGTGGCGGTGCGTTTTGGGCCTCCTCTCGGAGCCGTATTTTGTCGCCCGTGAGTGGCTTGGGGACCTCGACGGACTTGTCGCCGTCGTCCCGCGTCGTGGTTCGGGCGTCCCTCTCTCGCTGCTAGAGAGGGGGTCGGGGTATGTGGCAGCAGCCTGGGGCAACCGGGCTGTTGTGGCCACATATTTTTCCCCCACTCGCCCGCTCTGGGAGTTCGAGAACTTCCTCGACTCCCTGAGCGCTGTGATTGGGCGCCTGGCGCCGCGTCAGGTCCTCCTCGCGGGGGACCTTAACGCAAAGTCGGTGGTTTGGGGAAACCCGGCCACCACTGCGAGGGGAGAGGCCCTCCACGAATGGGTTGTCGCACAAGGACTGACCACCCTAAATAGGGGGTCAGAACACACCTGTGTGCGGCAACTGGGCGGTTCGGTGGTGGACGTGACGTTCGCCACCCAACCTTTGGCTGCGCGGATCGAGGAGTGGAGGGTGGATACCACCGAGTCCCTCTCGGACCACAGGTACATCCGGTACCTGGTCCGGGAGACTCCCACCCTCCAAGGAGGACCTCCTGCCGGCCGGTCGCCGTTCCCTCGCTGGGCGCTGACAAAGCTGGACAAGGGGCTGGCCAAGGAGGCGGCATTCGTCCAGGATTGGCTCAGCCCCGCCTTCGCAGACGACGTCGACGCCGCGGCTGTCCAGCTGCGCCGCTCGCTGACCGAGGTGTGCGATCTGTCGATGCCTCGGTCCAGCCGTCCTGGGCCCAAGACCGCCGTCTACTGGTGGTCGCAAGAGCTCGCGAACCTACGGGCCACTTGTTTCACGACCCGTAGGGCCTACGGTCGCTACCACCGTAGGCGGCGACGCGACATTGAGGAGGACGCTCGCCTCTACGATATATATCGGGAGGCGAGGAGCGCCTTCCATGTGGCCATCTCCGCGGCAAAGAATGCGGCTCGGCAGGAGATGCTGGAGAGTCTCGACGCAGACCCGTGGGGGAGGCCCTATAAGGCGGCGCGCCAACAACTGCGCCCCATTGGCCCTCCCCTCACGGAGACTCTCGAGCCGGGCCTCCTGGAGGATGTGGTGCGGGCACTTTTTCCCGCCCGCCCACAAAACTTCGTGCCTCCACGCATGCCCCCGCCCCGCGGGCGCTGCGAGCCACCTCCGGTGACTCCTCCGCCCATCACCGCGGAGGAGTTCGGCGCCCTGGAGCTTCGCTTAAGGGCGAAGAAGACGGCTCCCGGCCCGGACGGCGTGCCGGCCCGTGTTCTGGCGCTGGCGCTGCCGGAAATGAAGAACCGCGTGCGGGACCTCTTCGATCGCATCCTTGCGACCGGGAGGTTCCCGCGCGCCTGGAAGGAGGGTCAATTGATCCTCCTCCAGAAGCTTGGCCGGCCGGCGGACAGTCCCTCCGCCTACCGGCCAATTGTTTTGTTAGACGAGGTGGGCAAGCTTTGCGAGAAGCTCATCGCAGCCCGCCTCGTCACCCACCTGGAGGAAGTCGGTCCGGACCTCTCGGACCGACAGTTCGGCTTTCGGTCAGGGCGGTCTACGATAGACGCCCTGACCAAACTTCGTCGCTTTTGTTTGGAGGCGCACGACCGGGGGTTGGGGGTTGTCGCTGTCAGCTTCGACATTTCGAATGCGTTCAACTCCCTCCCCCACGCCACCATTATGGAGGCACTCAACTTCTTCAGAGTGCCTCCATACCTGAAGGGCGTGATTGAAGACTACCTCTCCGAGCGGGAGGTAGTCTACGCCGACAAATTCGGCGCTATCAAGCGCCACGGGGTAGGTACCGGGGTTCCGCAGGGCTCAGTGCTGGGCCCACTGCTGTGGAACCTCGGGTACGACTGGCTCCTGCGGGGTCAGCTTCTCCCGGACACGAGCGTGTTGTGCTACGCCGACGACACGCTCCTCTGTGCCCGGGGGAAGACTTACCGGGAGGCAGCGCGCCTTGCGTCCGCCGGCGGCGGCCTAGTAGCCAACCGCATCTCCCTACTGGGGTTGCAGGTTGCGCTGCACAAGACGGAGGCGATTTTCTTCCCGCCTCCCCGTCAGCGGTGCCCCCCCGACGCTTCCATCTCAGTCGGTGGGGTACAGGTCGCCGTCAAGCCCGAGATGAAGTATCTCGGGCTTATTTTGGACCCGAAGTGGGACTTTGGTCCCCATTTCAAGGGTTTGTCACTTCGGGTCCTGAAGGCCGCGGACAGCCTCTCCTGGCTGATGCCCAATATAGGGGGCCCGAAGGCCAGGTGCCGGCGTCTGTACGCCGGCATCCTCAAGTCCATGGCCATGTACGGCGCCCCCATCTGGGCAGAGGCAGCAGCCAGGAGGAGCAATAAGGCCCTCCTGCGTCGGCCGCAAAAAGCGGTGGCGACAAGAGTCGCGCGGGCCTACCGCACCGTAGGCTTTGACGCGGCATGTGCGTTGGCCGAGCTCCCCCCGTGGGACTATGAGGCGGAGGTGTTGGCCGCCGTCTACCATTGGACGGTGGCCCGGCGGACTGCGGGCGAGCCCTTCACGCCCGCAGAACGGAATAAGGTCCGCGATGACAAGCGGAGAGCGATGGTCCAGCGATGGCAGGCGGACCTCATGGAGGCGCGGTACGGGCGGCGTACCTTGGACGCGCTCGCCCCGATATTGAATCGGTGGCTAGAGCGCCCAGGAGGGTCGGTGTCCTTCCGGATGGTGCAGGTAATGACGGGGCATGGCTCCTTCGGCTCATTCCTGCACCGCATCCAACGGGAGGACACTCCGAGGTGCCATCACTGCGCGGCTGCGGAGGACACTGCACACCACACATTGGTGGTGTGCCCGTCCTGGGCCCCGCAGCGCGCTCTCCTCACAGCGCGGGTCGGTCGGGACCTCTCTCTGCCGAGCGTAGTCTTAGCTATGCTCGACAGGGAGGACGCCTGGCAGGCCTTTGCGCATTTTTGTGAGGAGGTGATGGCAGCCAAGGAAGCGGCGGAGCGCGAGCGCAGGACTGACCATCCTGCAGGCGTGCACCGGGCAAGGGGAGGGCGGGCCGGACGCGGTAACACGCGATCAGCCCGCTCTCCCCGTGGAGGTAGTCTGCCGGCTACAGGGGCGGGGGTCCCTACGCCGGCATCGACCACGGCTCCTTCACAGCCTGTTGGGGACGGCTCGACTCGCTCGGCTGTCCCCAGCCCCCCTCCTCCTCATCTGAGGAGGGGCGTGGCCGCACTGTCCCCGTAAAGGGGCTCGTGTAGGATAGAGCTGCGGCGGAAAACCTCCGGGCTCCCGCAGCTCTGTCCGCTATCCTGACACGAGTGGGCGAGTCGCTGGTGTTTTAGTGGGTATGTCCCGAGGGAAGAGCCCCACACTACCTGAGTGCCCAGGGCAGGGCCAACCGACCCCCGTCGGTCAGGTGTGCATAAGGGGGTCTCAACAACATCGAGACCCACGTCCTCCCGGCAGCCCCTAGGCTGGGAGGGCGGCATTTCACCAGCGTGAAAAAAAAAAAAAAAAAGGACAATGGCCGTGACGAGCCCGCTCGAGAACATTGAGCAATTACGCTGCATTGTCGTTAAGCTGCACTCTCCAGCTATTTATTGTCGCTGTAATAACATGCGCTTTCGAATTACCTTTGTAAGCGCTCTGAAATGTCGTTCTAGACACGCTTCGGTCAAGTTGCCATGACTTGTTTTTTACGATAAGCCACACCCAACCAAGCAGGATAGTAAGTTCAGTTAGTACTCAGCAGTAATACTTATTATCTTCTTAACTTGATGTGATAATAATTTGAAAGGATAAATAATAGAGAGGCTTGTCGCAAATATGGCTTGACGCGCTTATTGCTTATGCAATATACTTTTACTGCACACTTTTTACATCGACTATCGGTTTATGTCAGAAAAAAATAAAATTCGCACCGCGTCGCTTCGTGCCATCAAGTACCCAAATGAGTTTGCCTGATTACAATTACGGGAGGACAATGGTCGTGACGAGCCCGCTCGAGAACATTGAGCAATTACACAGCATTGTCGTTAAGCTGCACTCTCCAGTGTAATAACATGCGCTTTCGAATTACCTTTGTAAGCGTAGTGTAGTGCCCTAGACGCGATTTGACTACAGACACATAATATTTTAAACAAGTTAACAGTATTTTTTTTATGACCACGCATAACTTTTGACAGAGTAGTCCGATTTCGACATTTTTTTTTTTGTATTGGCAAGGATATACATATAAAGTATGATAAAGCACACTTTTTTTTGTCTATGTTTAATTTTTTTGTTAAAAAGTTTATTCATATATTTAATATTCTATTAATAATTTCGATCGTAGGGTGATAGAAAGTTATCCATGATTTTATGCAACACTTGTGCACTTTATATCATTAAATAGGATTTTTATTTGCAATGTCTAAAATAATACGTTTTGAAGGTTTTTGTGGGCTACTAGGTTATGAGGGACTCCAAATCCCTGCAGATCCCCACCTATGCGTCAAACTGGGTTCGCTAGGTATAGCATCGTTATTATCTTAGCGTATAAAGTTGTGTACAATGCTGATAGTCCCAATCAACTTAAAGAGCATCTGCTTTCCTATTTCGTAAAAAAACTCAGCGCTCCAATATTTTAACAATAATAATATCTCAACTAGACAGCAAAAAGCTCTAAGTGCTCGAATAAATTTGCTTGTTTTCAATTACGTTGTAGCCAACAAGAACAGTGAGTGTAACAAAGCCGCTTGAAAACATTAAGTGATTATGCTTAAGCTGCACTTTTGAGATCCTGTTTCTCGAAGGTTTACTTTAGCACTTTAGAACCAAGTAATATCTTGAATAGTTCTGACATTTTTCTGCACAGGTGAGGTAGTTATTGAATGGCTTCTATGTTCATATGATTAGATTGTAAGTACGGTATTATAAGACTCGGCATCATCAGATTTTGTGAGGATATATAATATCACTCTCACGCTGGGCCGAATCCTCACCCAGATGGGGTTATTCCCATAGTTATCACACTGTGCATGGGGTTCGCTGACCTCAGAATGGTGATCGGTCACTCTTAGAGGAACCCTCTGCTAACTCTCTTAAATGTTATATTGTCTTTTCATACGAACAAGAATCAGGCAGTATTGCACGGCACGATGTGTAATATTCGATTATTGTCTGCGATACTCATGAACTGATTCTTTTAGGTGTCCAAAGGCGATCGGAGTCAGCTATCACCTAATGATTCTTCTCGTCAGGATATATCATGTGTGTATGTATATGTATTCAATCGTTTCTTATTGTTCCAGTGACAGTATACGAAGGTGACACCCTCAGTCTCCAACGGATCAGTCGCACGGAGATGGGGGCGTACCTCTGCATAGCAACGAATGCGGTGCCCCCGTCAGTGTCGAAGCGAATCATCGTTGATGTTGAATGTAAGTACCTAGTCGGAAATGTTTTAGTGCAATACTGTTGATGGTTGAACGCGCAAATTGATGATAATATCACAGATGAATGAATATCACTTGTGATAGAGCAAGATAGCAGAAACGTATACTCTCGCGGAAAAATCGCCAATTGGGATGTGAAAACTGATTAACTCGCCCAAATTCTCTTTACTTAGATGTAAAGTTAGGTGAATTTTTGAAATGTTGGGTGCGACATACGGAGCACTTATGGTATTTAATAATCTGAGATATGCACATACTTATGTTAGCACGTCCGTGCTTCAGAAGACACGTTAAGCCGTTGGTCCTGCGCCTGATCTCTTTACGGTTGTGTCAAATTGCTGTCCCACTGAACTATGACAGTGAGAAAATAGGAAATCCTCTTGTGCCTGCGCACTATCTTGTGCACTATAATATATCAGAAGAAAAAAACGTCTGGAAGGATATTATCATTATTATTATATATATTTATCCAGAGATATTACAATTGTTACAGACTTCTAAAGTTATTTCCGCTCGCAAGCATAATATAATACGACACAGAAAAGATCATATAGATTGATAGGTCCTTACGTACAGTCGGTCTTGTTCAATTATATTTTTTTCCTAGTTTGATGGTGTATTTAGTAAATTTTTATGAGTCAGAGTACTATACCCTTAAAACCATAGTCATAGTACGGTAACCATTTCACTAGGATGTTAAGATTCTCTTTATAGACTGTACTCGATATTGTTTAGAACCTTTCATAAAAGGAGGCGTCAAGATAGTACTATATTAGCCCCGCCCTCAGAAATGTGGGCGGGGCTTAGATACTCACTTTTTTTTGCAACACTCCCTTTTCCACTCACTTTTCGCAACTTTAATATTAGGATAATAACACTTCAACAACTTAGTAGAACTAGTAATATCTAACCGCCTAAAACTTTCTTGGATAGCATGCACACTAAAGTATGTTTCTCCTAAGATACGACAGGTGTACTTTTTAAACGAAATTATACTTTATTTCATGGCAATAAGCTGTTTATTTGATTTTGCATAGGGTGTTTATGAATTTAAAATAGTGTCGATTTTTCTTTGAACTGTCAACTGTCAGCGGAACTATCTTAGGAGAAATGAACTACAGTATCTACGATAACATTTTATCAGCTGCACCGTACAATAATAAATAGAAAGTCAAACACCTATCAATATTTAACGGCAAATGGTTAAATCTGGTGAATTTGTCCACATTCACAAATAGCCTAAAAGCTCATTAGCATACAACACGAACGCGTAACTGGCTGTATGCAAGCTGTATGCATGCTGTATGCTGTATGCATTGCTACAATGTTGACACGCTCCGTTGTGTACCAGTCGCGTCACTAAGTACAAAATTCTGTTCGATTAATAGCTATTTGTAATGTTACGTGTTAAATAATAATTTATTGGTAAGTGTAATGGTTTTGTTAAAGTAATGTTCGCTTGGTGATTTGTGTACAGAGCAAAAGCTGTCTAGAATTTCCTTATATTTTTTGACTAGCGACTACCCGCGACTCTGTCCGCGCGTAATTTGGTTTCCGCTCACATACTATAGCTTTAAAGCCTTCCTCGACTAATGGGCTATCCAACACAAAAATATTTTTTTAGTTCGTACCAGTAGTTTCTGAGATAAGCGCGTTTAAACAAACGAACTTATCAGATTTATAATGTTAGTATTATAGTATTATGTCAGTCATGTGAACATGGCTAATAAATGAAAGCTTGGAAAGTCACAAGTTAGAAAATGCTCTTGAGTTTGTTGATAAGAATATGGCTAAAAACATTACATGTTGTAGGCTAAATTATAAAGATACAGAGTCACATAGAGTCCAACACCAGTTTAATATTTGTGCAAAATGGGTTACAACTTATAAGTTAACATTTAAAATATCGAGCTCATTTATTCTGTTTTTCTCAAAATTAGCCAAGTACTTTGAATGATTAGGAGATATAAAATGTTAGCTGAAACAATAACGTGCTATCCAATATCCATATTATTAACATTTAAAACTAAATGGATGGATAGCGTGTTGGTTTTCGGAACCCTAATTAAAATAATGTTCTATGAAATAATTCCTAGAGGATAATTTGTTATATTAATTAGAGCAAAAAGTTTGTTTGTAATTCAAAGTAGTATCATTGGCTTATAAAAGCAAATTCTCAGTACTAATATTCAGTAATTAAGGCCAGTTAGTTGTGTGGTATAGTATACCTTCAATGTTTTTTTGTCAAAACTCTAAAATACTCGGTAATATGTAATTGCTTACTTATAGTTGGTTCTTTGTATTTGGCTAATCTTTCTAAAAATAGGTATATATCTTTAGCAGAGTAGCTAAACAATGAGGACCTATCTTTATAAAATAAAGAAATTATTCCAATCATCTACGGTAAAAGTAAGATAAAAACGAAAGGACGAAAACATAAAAATAAAACTACTCGTAACAAGCCAACACAAATACAACGATATCCATAAAATAAACAAAGATACATCACTGCCACGTAAAGAAAAACGCCAAGGCACTTTACAAAGAAAGAGGAAATGGTTGCCCACTCAAACAGAATTGGACGTCCCCTTTATTTTGAATACTTATTACGTGCCAGCTGACTAAATATAGGACGGATGGCTGAGATAATTGAATGATAATATTTTTCCACGGTGCATGCCGGGAGATTGCAAACCTGCCTATTGGAAATAAACACCGTTGAGGTGCACGGAATGAGAAATCGATCGAGATGAAAGCGCGATGAATAAATATCTATTTAGAAAATGAGTTTTGTAAGTTTAATGAAGTAAAACTTCCTGCTGTTTTTAGACCTATTTCAGGCTCAGCTTTAAAGGCATAAATTTGCATATGAAAGAACGTAAACCCTTCTAAAACTCGTAGTTCATTCGGCAGTTGCCACATTGATTACGTCTTTTTTTTTTCGTTTAGTGCCAGTGGCTAACAACTACATAATAATGATTACTCATCATTTAACATGGGCGTCATGTTCAGAAATAAATATTTATGTAGTCCAATACACTATCCACACTCAACTTATAATAAGATTTGATATAATTGTTATATTAAAGTTGATTTTACAGAAAGGCGTAACTGCTGAATTTCTCCCAGTGTCTCTTCTCAGCAGGCCATTCACGATAGGGCGAAACATTTTTTGACGTGCTAAAGAAACTACTTGCTCTAAAAAAAAGAGAATTGCTAAAAGTACATAATTAAAGTTTTTAAGACATAAACTACTACTCAGCTGGTAACACACAATGAATACGTTTGTATGGAAAAAACGGCAGTAACGATTCCTCTTAATGGTTAAGAGGTACGAAAGAGGACGAATTAAAAGTTTAATGTTCTTGATTTAAAAGTCAAGTCGCAGTAAAAAGTTAATCGTGCAAAGAACAAAGACGAGAAGAGTTCGATGTTGCGCTTTCTTTTGTGTAAAGTGTATGTACTGAAGTAACAGTTGATGATTCTTATTTTTCTATTAATTTTTGATTGTAACACTTGTTATTATGTCAAGGTATCAGGTGAGGATCGAAGGGACTATTCTCAATGGCAATAATATTATCAAAGCAAATTGTTGGGAAGATCACTGTTCTATTTTATTAATAGTGCAAAACCCAAAAGCTGCAATACATAATAAGAGTTCTCACTGCTTCTAGCACGAGTGAAGCTCTGGAGGTTGCATCGTAACCAGACCTAAACCAGAATCTCCAAAATCTTCATTTAGAATGGTCAAAGATATACCTTAGCATTGCTATAACTTATTTCTTGGATAATTCCGAAAAGAAGTACCAACTCTTAAACCCTTATAATATACTGTGCCACAGTTAAAACAAAACGGATAATAGAGAATGAACGTAAATCTCCTCCGCTAGAACACATAATGCAAGAAAAATAAAAGAGGACATAAAATTCGGGACACCGAGGAACAAAGAACTTAATAAATATTTAAAAACATCGTCGAATATTAAATTGTATCACGAAAGTAGTAATTTTGCTCACGAATATTGCCACCATAAACAGTGAGACTTTGAATTATTATTACATTCTCAGTAGGTTTTATTACCTGGAGCGGAGCGTGAGCAATTTAACGGTATGTCTCTTTGTATTCAAAGCGTACAGCCTCATTGATTATTACAATAACTCTTAAGTATTAGGAGTATACAGAGAGGTGGCTACTGGATCTTTACAAGTTAGAGTTTTTTTTCCAGAATATTATTCTTATACATATTTTCTTCCTAACAAATATGTAGCTCGTTATGTCTGTTGATTTACGTTTATGAAATAGTTACTAAATCCTGATTTAGTTTGTAACTGTATTTATGTAAAATTGCAGCAAAAATCTTCGTTCGTCAACTTTTTTTTATAAAACGCTTACGAATGTGCCGATGTCTATGAATTCCTATTTCCTAAAATTTATTTCAGCGATCTTTATTCTCTGACAAAAGGCAAATAAATCCGAATTAAGCAAACCAAACGGTTTAATATTGTCACGTTAAAGATGACTCCCGTTTGAAGCTGTTACGTTAGTATTTTATCAACCCCCTAGGTGAGGAATCGCCCAGCTGACACTATCCATCATTATTGAAAGTTTATAAATTGCTTCCACCCGAGTTCCTATACAATGTTCTGCTCTGTCCAGTTATTTATCGAGGCTCGTTGATTGATCTGCCGGATTAAACGTAATAGGGGTTGCTTGTATCGTTTTATTAAGTTTATCTCCTCTTCATATTGCTTTAAGGAGGTAGGGTAAGGCAATTTGTGCGGGCCTCGTCAAACTATAAAATGCGAAGATGGGCAAAAATTTACGCAGGCCTGATACTCGTGTTTCAAATTTGGTATAGTATATACTGCACATACTTAGTAGACAACAGGTACTGGCCTAAAATGCCATATTTTGATTCTATATCATTGTAAACAGTGTTTTTTTTTATAAATCCTCTAGGTACATGAATGCTTGTCAATATTTTGGTCGAAATTTTGTGTATTCATTGTGTCACCAAGTGAACCGGAGTTTTGCACATTAATTTGTGTTAAAAAGTCGTGATAATTTAGGTCGACGTCAAAGTCACACATGCTGTATACAAAAGCCACGCAATCCGTTAATTTATTGAGGTAATTTATCAAACAATAAGGTTAAATCTCCCTGTTAGGGATGGGTGATGAATTTTGAGCCAATGACAGAGCTCCAAGTCAACTGTTAACAGTTATTAATACTATCGTATCGTATCTTAAATACGCCGCGACTCTGAGATTTCGGTTTCTGCACACAGTGTTATACTAAAGAGTTGAGCCTTCCTCGTCAAATGGACTGCCTATCCAACACAAAATATTTTTTTAAATTTGAACCAGCAATACCTGACAAATTGTTCTTTCAAACAAACGAACTCTTTAACTTTATAATTTCAGTATACCGAGGATATATATATTATATGTAGATCAATTTATTTTACTATTTATTGACAATTATTGGAGATGTTTTTTCAAAAATGAATTACGTTTAGAATTTGTCTGATGTTTTTAGGATTGCAAAACCACTTGTCTCGGAGTTGTGCACTATTTTGAACTAAACTATTACTTAATTTTAAATAAAAATATATGGGTTATCAAAACATTACAACAATAAAATTATGAAAGCCGTTAAAGTATCTAATTGAAATAATGGCTGAGCATTATGTTAACAATAAAACCGCAGTGAGGCTATATCATCATCAATTTTTTAATCAACAAATGGCCAGTTATTATTTTATTCATAACTGTTTGAGCGGTTTTAATCGTATTCAAACTAACTATTCTGTTTGTTTTCGCCCAGTATAAATTACGACGTGATATTTACATTTTATGCAAAACATCCGCGGCTCCTTCATTTTTATTTAAGACTAGTTTACTACTACTTGACTACTTTCTAGACATGATTAGGCTTAAACGAAATCCTATCTTGGTGCTTTTTGAGCATAAAAACCCAACTGATTTTAATTTAAGAAAAAAGCTAATCCTTGTCAATATTATACATCGGAAAATGGGTTTGATTCTATTTCATGCCGTAACTACTGAAACGATTGCTTTGAAATTTTGCAGACGTCAAGTTAGTAGTCGGGATAAAATAAATGGGTACTTTCATCTCGAAAAAAAAATGATATTCTCAAAGTAAAACAAAAAAATTTTTTGCAAAACAACCGAATTTAACGCGGGTGAAGCCGCGGGTGGAAAGCTAGTTAAGAATATTTCCGTTAGAACTATATGCCTATAGCTGTCATAGCAAAACTAACTTCACTGAAAATACTTTAATTGGTATGAGGTAGGGGTACCTACTCGCATAATGTTCTAGGATAAAAATATTTACCAGACCTCTTTTTCATGAATCTTAATAATATTGGCAGAAGAATTAAATTTCATTGGCATCCTTAATTATTCATGACTCCTTTGTATAGTCAATAAGGTTAAATTTTTTGCTACAATTTGATCTTATTTTTTAAACATTACTTTGAGATATTGATTTAAGAGTAGTTTTCGCTCGTTTAAAGATACGGGAACATTACCTTGTAATGCAAACGTTGGACAACTTTTTTTGCCAAGACTATGCCAAGTTTTCTTTTTACAAATAAAATAGTCAGCTGTTGGCACGTGGCTTGGATGCGATCGTGGAATGATAATGGTATACTAATGTTAGTTAATGGTACAGTCCGACTCTAATAAGTTAACTGTAGTAGATAGTGTGGAGAATCGTAAAGTTTGAAGATAATTTTCTTTTGGTTGTTTTTGAGTGAAAGAAAATTTTGAAGATGACGATTTGCAATTTTAAGTAAGGTTTAAATGAAATGCTAAAGAAATCGATGTCTATTACAGTCTTGTGTGAGTTACACGAACCTAAATCTTTTATTATAATTAGCTTGTCATTTTCATCATTAATTTAAAATTATTGCTATTAATCATACGAGCACATAATCAGTAAAACGATAATAAATAACTTGAATTTAATTTCGAGCCTGTCTGTTTTTGCCCGGTAACACAAGTGAAATGTAAAAGTATTAATGAACATTATAATAATGGGTATTTTTAGTCTCAGCATTTTAATTTTAATTTATTCTTGAATATTCATATTTTTCGGCTCAATTACGTTTATTCGGTTGGTTAGGTTCCGTCCTACTGAAAACTTTGCCCGTTGTAAAATTGCTCAACTAAAATTCTTGTTAAGATTAGGTTTAACCATAATCTTCATGGCTTCATTCTCACCTACGCGGATAGTACGGTAAGCTAGCTTATATCCAAAGTTCACCCGCTTTCTAATTCAGTGGAGGAGTTTAACACCAATTCAGCTAATACGGGAACGAAATAACTAGTTTTGGTGTTGTTTTGTACGCTCAAATGTAAATATAGTTTTGAAAAGTTCGTGTTCATGGTTGTTCATTCGAGTGTTGGAAACTTTCGGTGAAAAATACGTTTGAGTGTTGTTTGTTCAAACATAACTATCAAACTTACTTGCATAAATCACTCTGGTGATGTATGCAATTTTTACTACAGCAATTTATTGCTCTGACGAAAAATATAGCTATGATGTAGAATGAAGTGTTTATTAAATCAAAAACGTTTGTTGCAAAATTTTACATTCCTCGCAAATGTCAATAAGAATTCTGTTATTTTTGAGCGATACTTTATTAATCGTTTCCTTTGATTTTTAAAACACACAATAATTCAGATGGAATTAAGAGACATTCCAGTTACGACACCAATTATTGTCATTTGAAAACGACATACGAATTCGACATTCCGATTTTAAAATTTTCCTTTTTTAAAATCAGTGTTCTTCTTCCAGTCTCTCCGATGATATGGGTGCCGAACCAGCTAGTGGGTGCGCCAGCGGGCACCGACGTCACAGTTGACTGTCACACCGAAGCGCACCCACGAGCGATCTCCTACTGGGTCTACGATAACGTGATGGTGCTGCCTACGAAGAAATACGCAATAAATACTGAGGAGAATTCCTACAGGTTAGTAATTAGTATTTTTAGTAACTTATTTTAAAAAGCCTGGTCACAGTCGTCTGTCACACCGAGGTTCATTCTCAAGCGATTTCCTGCTAGGTCTACGATAAATACGCAGAAGAAATACGCAATAAATACTTAGGAAAATTCTTACAGGTATGTAGTTGTATAATGGTGACAGGCCCGTTGGTCTAGCGGTTGACGACACTGGCTACAAAACCAAGGGCCGTGGGTTCGAATACCGCTAGGGTCAACCCCCACGGCTTTGCCCGCATTATCAAGTTTTATCGCATTAAATCTGGATAAAAAGTATGCTATCACCAGAATCAGCTCTCATATCTTGCCTGTTAACCTACATCAAAATCCATTTCAGCGTGATTGACAGACAAACATGCGAACAAACAAACTTTCACATTTATAATTTCGGTAACTATATTTTCTATCCTCGCACTACCTCTCACCCCATTATAATGTGGGAGTTAGTTACAGACATAATAAATGGAATAAGACCATGTGTGAAACAAGTTGTTGTCATGTAAGCCTGTGGTTGAAAAGGTCGAAGGTTAGGAAAACTTACAGAATTGTTTGAATTATTATATTCTATTATTTTTCGTTATCTTTCAACTTAAGTTGGATAAATGGCAAACAGGTATCATGCCTTATTTTAAGTATACGTTAGAAAGTTAATCAATACAAAATGATTATAATCACAATTTGACTCGCTCTTGGTGTAATGGTCAAGAAGTTGACGACTAGACCAGAAGGTCATGGTCACAGGACAAATATTCTGTGTGCATGATCATATCTGTGTATCCTGGTCTGAGTGTTAAATGTATCCTTTTAGGTAGATTTGTGTATTTCATTGTTAGATAGAGAGGTATGGGATAGCTAGATAAGTTCTGATTTTAAAGAAATAATTGATTAGATAACAATTCTCGATAAAAAAGCAACAAAACAGGGTTGGATAAAAACACAATTTTACACGATAAAGTTCCGTGAACTTTCAACCATCGCGCAATTAGATTAAGTGCGATTTTGTACCTCATCAATTATCACGGTCTGTCGATGACGATTAATCGGCGGGAATCAACAGGACGGTCGCGTTTCGAGCAGATTTACTGCGACAACGCGACTCGGTAATAATTAACAGCTTGCTTTTCTTGTCCTCAATCAATCTTATTGATGGCTGTTGGAACAAATGTTACATTGACGCTGCGATCGGGAGTATACTTGTTTTTATTTAAAAAAAATACGTACAGGAACAAGAATGTAATAGAAACACGCGACGTTTTATTTGTAGTATAAGTTATTTATTTTGTTTTGAATTTTTAAGCTGTGTTTAAAGGTTTCTTATTAAAGAATCTTACAATACGATGGAGGATTCCGATGTGGTGAAAAGTTATTCAGTAAAATAGGTCATGATACCATTTCAAATAATTTCCACTTTGTTGCCTATTACGAGTATGTTAATATCAATTTATATAAGAAATAATTACACAACAAATATATTTTCACAAATATATATAACAAATAAAAATTCCAAAAATTATTGAATCAATCAAATCAATCGGATTGAATGAGACTTTGCTCCTCTTCAATTATCACGGTCTGTCGACGACGATTAATCGGCGGGAATCAACAGAACGGTCGCGTCTCGAGCAGATTTACTGCGACAACGCGACTCGGTAATAATTAACAGCTTGCTTTTCTTGTCCTCAATCAATCTTATTGATGGCTGTTGGAACAAATGTTGTATTGACGCAATCTTACAATACGATTGAAGATTAAGTTGTCGTGAAAAGTTTTTCAGTAAAATAGGTCATGATACCATTCAAAATAATTTGCACTTTGTTGCCTATTATGGTAATATCAATTCATATAAGAAGTGATTTCTCAACAAAATATATTAAAAACTAAAAAAAACAACCAAATAATATTAAAGTATTTATCAGATCAATCAGATTGAATAAGACTTTCTCTCTCTTCTCATCAATTATCATGGTCTGTCGATGACGATTAATCGGCGGGAATCAACAGAACGGTCGCGTCTCGAGCAGATTTACTGCGACAACGCGACTCGGTAATAATTAACAGCTTGCTTTTCTTGTCCTCAATCAATCTTATTGATGGCTGTTGGAACAAATGTTGTATTGACGCTGTGATCGGGAGTGTACTTGTTTCTATTAAAAAAAGAAGTACGTGCATTAACAAGAATTTTATAGAAACACGCGACGTTTTATATGTAGTGTATGCTATTTAAGTTTGTTTTGAATTTTAAAGCTGTGTCTAAAGGTTTCTGATTAAAGAATATTACAATACGATGGAAGATTAAGTTGTGGTAGAAAGATTTTTTCGCAAAATACCTTTGTACAAACCTAAATTCAAACAGATAATTTTTAGCAAAAATATATTTGTCTGTCCCTTTAATAGCAGGTGTGATTGCGATCCGTCCTCAAAACATTAGAAAAAAACTATAAGCTTTGTAAATACGTTTTTCATTTCAATGCCTAATTTTCCAGAGATTGAAATATTTTTCAATCTCTTTTTGTACGTTATTACACCTGGCCAAGCAGATCAGTCACCTAACGTAAATGTTGAGCAACTTTTTTGTTCGTCACCTAACAATAGCAAAGAAAGAAATGCTAGGTTCCACACAGGATTTGAAGCAGGTTGGTTGTTATATCTTATTTGTAGACAGTAATTTACATTCGCAACCCTGAATAGACAAGTTATGGCTAATTAATTTTATTGGTCTTCTGTGCCGTTTTAATTAAAGTAAATAAATAAATAAATGTTATACACTTTAATTTAATTTAAGATGTCTGGCCGAAATAACATCACTTAGTGATATAAAAATATGCATCACCGATGCAATGGAGCTATCCACTGCCTTTTTTTACTAAATAAATTCCTTGGACTTAAACACCAATTGCCTAGCCTCAAACTAAGGTCGAAGCTTGTCCTATGGATGCTAGGGAACGGATAAATATACTGAAATAGTTTTTATAAACTATTGTAATCATCCATGACTCGAGTACAAATGTCGATGTTCATCACACAAAAATTTGCCCTTAGCGGGATTCGAACCCGCGACCTTTGGTTTTTTAGCCAGGGTCTCTGACCACTAGACCGACGAACCCGTCAAAGTTGCCAAAGACACTTGCGAAAGTGAAATTATGTGTAAAACACAGTGCAATGTTCTTTAAAGTTATGAAAATTCATTAATCATTAAAAAACATTTGTCCTGCATAATGTTGCTTATAAATCACGTATTTGCTGCACGTAAAATAAAACTTATTTTAATAAAATATCATGCAGTATAATAGCGCTATAAAACAATAGGTCTATGAAAAATGTGAAATACAAAGTCATATTTCGAGACCACTGCATAATAAGACACATATCAGTCATGACCAGGCTCCGAGGTTTGCATTATTCATCATTAGCCTTATCTCCCGACTTCGGCCGAGAATAGCGATTGATTTTAAAGCTTTATAAAGGCTTTCTGATATTTTAAATTTAAACGTTATACGATATTGCTTGGCGCGGGTTTAGCATACGTCTTTCGATTTGAATAATGGTGTGTTTATTTTGACCTAGCTGCAATATATAAAGTACTTAGAAAAGGGGTATTATGTAAATAAAACGAATTTGGATTGTTGGATATCATTCAATCATTATTAAATACGTATTTGAAAGAGCAAAATCTGGGATTCTTATTTTTATTTGAATAAATATCGTAAGAATCTTCATTGTAATGTACCATCACATATTGACAATTATAATAATTCCTACATTCAAAAATGGAAAGAAAAATTGAGTTTGAATATTTTACTTATGAAGAGAAACCGTTCTGAGCTTTGCCTCACTTAAGTAATAAAAGAAAAATATGCAAAATGGAATGTCTGTAATAAAAATATTATCACGGAAAGACCATGCTTGTTATAATAAAGTTACAATCGAACAGAAATAACATTGAATCGCCCGTTATCTCTATAATCGGTTTTGGATCACAAACAGATCTATTTATTTTATCCTTCGTTCAGGGCTGAACAATGATTAATAATTCAAACTGTATTGATGGTCTCGTGTTTGAAAAGAGAGTGATTTTTAGAGGACGTTTTGAGGACTGTTTTTATTTCATTATTTTATATTGTTAATTGTGCACTTTGTATCTATTCTAATATACAAAGCTGAAGAGTTTGTTTATTTGTTTGTTTGAACGCGCTAATCTCAGGAACTACTGGACCGATTTGAAAAAATATTTTTTTGTTGGATAGTCCATTTGACGAGGAAGGCTATTGGAAATCGATATCCACGCGGACAGAGTCGCGGGCAGCCGCTAGTTGTATATAAAACTAGATTTTATATTTTTCTTAAGTAAATAAAATGAATCCATCATCTTAAATTGGTTTATGATGATGATGATGATCTTGACTTCCACCTCACAAACGACCACAGTAAAGTAACACTTCGTAACTGTTGTGCTACGTTTCTGCTTGTGTGTAAGGTCGCCAGAGCTCAGTTGGGGAGGGTATGGGGTCTTAAAGGCAGGCAACGCATTTACGACCCTTGTGCGGTTGTTGATGTGCGCGGACAGCGGTGATTACTTAATATCAGGTGACCCTCATGTTGGCTTGCCTCCGGTTAAAAAAAAATTGAATGTCAATAGGTAGGTATAAAAATATACGAGTGTAATTCTTATTTGTTTTTATTAATCGCTTAGAATAAAAGTATTTTCCATTCATTTAAATAATTAATATGACATCAATGCTTTTTGTCACCAGAGCACACATGAAGCTGACTGTACGGAACCTGCAGACCGGTGACTTCGGAAACTACAGATGCATCTCTAAGAACTCCTTAGGAGAGACTGAGGGGTCCATTAGACTTTACGGTAAGAATATAATTTAATAGACTAGACATGTTTGTTTTAGTGAAACATACTTAGTTTAAGACACGAGATATTCATATTAATTTAGTTTCTATGTCAGAATTTTGACTGGCCCGTTGATCTTGTGGTCAGAGACACTGGCTACAAAACCAAGGGTCGTGGGTTGGAATCCCCCTAGAGGCAAATGTTTGTGTGATTAACATCGGCATTTGTACTCAAGTCAAGTTAGTCTATCATTTCCATAGCTTCAAGCTTCAAGCGTAGTTTGGGGCTAACAAATTGGTGTTTTAGTACAAAAGGTTTATTTATTTATTTTAAGAAAGAATTTAATGTCTTACTGGTATGTAAGAATTAAAGCAATTCTTCAACATAGTATATACTCGTAGGTGTCCATATCTTGATTCCGCATTCTAGCTAAAATGTTCCGATATCAATTTAAGGTTGGCCTGTTTTAGAAAGTATTAATAGGTAAATGTCAAGTCTACATTCCTAGCTTTTTAATAGAAAATAAATGCAATGTTCTGTTCCACTACTATTTCAACAACGCAATAATTTTTGTATTGTGCAGAAATACCGATGCCTTCCACGTCTCCCAAGGCGACGGAAATGAAGAGCAACGCCAACAAAGAGAGTAAGTAACAAACAAACGTAGATTTAAATCGTTACAAATGCCCTGTCGCTAGAAAACTGAGGCACTATTTTGTTTGACATGACGTACGTTTCGATATTTTGTCACTGGTATAAGAAGCGACTGTTGCTTCAAATTTTCTGCCAATGTGAGAATGGCTCGGAGTATGGCGAGGGCATATTTATCGATTTATATTTAGGCATACATACATCATGTTTTTTATGCAGTGTGAATGACGTATGAGCACTGTAAGGTGTGGCGTCATGAAGAAAGTTAAGTTGAATGATGGTTGAATGCAAATCACACCCAACATGTTATTATCTTCTTAATTAATAGTCAAAGAAATTAGCTTTTAAACTAGAGCTTGAATCATGCTCATTATTCATGCTAAGACTAACGTTATAACTATTATAATTTATAACGATGTCCTTATTATACTTATTTATGTTCTTATAAACTATTTAGAAAACAGTTAGGTCTAAACGTATTTTCTTTTGATTCAATTCGATAGTAATATAATAAAGCCGAAGAGTTTGTTTGCTTGAACGCGCTTATCTCAGGAACTAATGAAACACCAACGAAAAACTAGGTTTTGTGTTGGATAGTGCATTTATACAACACTATATAATATGCGGAAATCGAAATCAATGCGCGCGAAGTCGTGGGTTGCCGCTAGTTGAAATAATACTATACGTTATAAGCCCGTACAGACAAAAGTACTAAGTTCTGATGCTGCACCGCACCGCAAACTTTAAAAATACTGCAGGACGTAAGTTAAAAATATCACGGTTCCACAAATCGTCTGTAAAGTAAAGACCTAATATTTCCTAAACTGAGTCCGTTATAAAGTTGCGTTTCTAGCAACTTCCATGCCAAATCGGTAGACGTCTTTTGAATTTACTGGTAACAGCTGATATAGACGTGACTTCCAATACATGCATATTGCGCATAATGATGTATCTTTTATTCTAAGTCATAGTTTTGAAAACAAAGAGGTTATTTTATCATAGTTATTATTATAGTTATTTCAAAAAGGAAACGTTGATCCTGAGAGAAGGCAATTATCAAACCGTATCTTTTAATTCCTTTTTCGTGAGAGGTTCCCTTCAAACATCAGTTCTTTTTTGAGATCTATAGCTTTTTTCCAAGTACTTAATGCTTTCCCAAAGTAAGTGAAATTTAAAAAATACCACCCAGATACAGTGAGAGAGGGTTTTCGGAAACGCTGCCAACAACACAAAAGGTCACTGTCAAATACGCAATCAGGCGTCAAAACATAACACACTTTAGTACCACTCTTCCTTTACACTTATAATAATATTCGGCCATGGCGGCCGATCTTACGATCAGCCAGGTACGCAGGATATATTATACTGCACAAGTGAGTGCGCAAGCACAGGTGCACTCCCTATTCCTTCACTCTCATAATTCGGTGGGACAGCAGTCCGACACGACTGTAGAAAGATCAGGCGCAGGACCAACGGCTTAATGGCCTTCCGAAGCACGGAGGAGCTCGAGATGATTTTTTTCGGTCACCCATCCGATGACTGGCATCTGCGAACGTTGCTTAACTTACACTTATAATGGTTGTACAAACAAGTGTGCCGTACAAATCCCATGCCAAATAGAAACAAGATCGCCAAAGTTGTTCGGGGCATAATCCAAAGGAGTATAGCAATACCTAGGTTCGCCTCGCAAGTTCCGTCGCCCGCGGCCGCGATTATCAAACTTTAACGTCGAACTCGAATTCTCTTTAATCCCTGTCTCTTATTAGTCAACCTTCTCGTGCCATTGCCATGCATTTACTTTCGAAATAGACGCTTGCAATCTAGGACGCTTTTTGACAACTAAAGAGACATGAAAATACCCAGAAACAGAGATAGTCGGCCTCGAATGCACTGCATGTAGCACAAAAGGTCACGCTCACAAAAAAAAAACAGGTGAGTACAATAATATAATCAGTCGTGCCGTGCAAATCCCATGCCAAATAGCAACAAGATCGCTAAAGTTGTTCGGAACATAATCCAAAGGAGTACAGCAATACCTAAGTTCCGTCGCCCGCGGCCGCGATTATCAAACTTTAACGTCGAACTCGAATTCTCTTTAATCCCTTTGTCGTGCGACTCGTGCGAGTTCACCTCTACGTGCCATTTTAAAATGCATTCGCTCTCGACGACTCCTGAATTAACTACTTAACAGCTGAATTAGGCATTACTTTGTAACGGGCAATGTGAAGTGTCGTGAGAACGAACGTCGTCGGCGCAATGAGAATGGGATATAACTGTTTTAAATTTTGATTCTTACATAGTTTTTAAATGGGACATGGCGTAGATACTAATTTAGATTACGTCAATATTATTTACCTTAGGAAAATAATCTCTTTTTAACCGACTTCAAAAAAGAAATGTTCTCAATTCGGCTAGTATAATTTTATTTTTTAGTTTTTTCGTTAATACACATTACAAAGTCTATTTCATTTCATGTCGCGCGTCCTTTTATAAATTAGTTAAAAAAAATCACACGTTAACATTATTACAGTTTCTAGTCATAAACATTATACGCAATTGAACTGTTAATAAATTAAAGAGATCCAAATGAAATGATGCGTTTCTACGATAAACAAATCAACGACTTTTTCGGAATGACTACGTTAATGATGCGGCTGTATAAATTACATTTAATGTTTACATTGAATCACCAATCAGTAGCCAATTTGAATTATGAAAATCCTTATATGCGATGAAATTGTATTTAGCAACAAAAAGCTTGATTCGATGAAAAATCATTATTTTTAGTAGCTATCGGAATGCGCTTTAATGTCATGACGAGTCTATTCGGTTCTGTACAAATTTGGAACGAATTGAGAGTTAGCAGAAATGTAACTTCTCCAAACTTTAATATTCAAATATGTATGTCGTAGGGTAGCGAAATACGATTTTCTTAGTTTATTGTCTTCACTATTATTTAAATAAAACGAAGAAGCTGTATGATTTTCTGAATCAAATTACAAATGCATTTTTTTAAACTTATTTTTTGTTTTTTAATAATTTAGGATAAAAAAATGTAACTAGTCGAATTTTGAGTTAGTTGGCTTCCAGCCAGATAACCGTAAATGTATCCTTCTAACACCTTTATTATCTTTATTATTTGTTTCATAATATTCTCACAGGTATATTGTTTCCTCACGAATATTACCCAGTACAAATTATGTTCTATTGTGTACACAGGACATCTCATACGCGTAGACTACTATAGCCCAACGTTATCATTGTCATTAACCTATATCTACAGCTTAATATGCCACACTTAATGTAATATAATAACGCTATCACATCCCAGCTCCTCGATTACATCTGCATGTGACACTTAGACATTGTCTCTATAATATTATATAATACTGGTTTTTACCCGCAGCTTTGCCCGCATTATCAAGACTCCTGTTTAAACCATGGGAAAGTATCCTAATTCCTATCACTTCAGACATGCCTTTATACCAAATAACGTCAAAATCATTTTAGTTGTTTCGGCGTGATTGATTTATAAATGAACAAGTGTCAAACATTTTCTTAGATGTGCCTTCGCTCTAATTCGATCCACTCTGACGTGTCATACAAGTGACCAATGTATGACACGTAAAACAAAATAATGCCACAGTTTTTTAGTGTCGGGTCATATAAGACGTAACATAATAAGTTTACCAAAGTCTATTGAGTCTGTTGAGTTTCTTCCGGCATTTCTTCTCAGCAGGCCATTTATTTATTTATTTATTAAAACTTTATTGACCACACTAGCAATTAAGGTACAAAAGGCGGACTTAACGCTAAAAGCATTCTCTACCAGTCAACCTTTAGAAAAATGAAATGTTTGAATGCGGTAGTGAACAAACTAAAACATAATTTAAAAGATAATTAAATTACAATAGCAAAAGATAATCAGATAATAAACATACACGTCGAAGTGCTAGTAGGTAAAAACATAATGACGTAATAATTCATATGTTAATCAAATTGCAAAATAAACTATTTTAACTACACATTCGTCATCAATAACCTCAAAAAGTATATTTTTCAGACCTAAGATCACTCGAATAAGAGTAAATCATGCGTATGATTCCGAGATAAGAAAATGGCGCAATTCGAGCAAAATGATCGAAGCTTGAACTGAAAGCGTGTCCAAGTATTGCTCGGTCAAGCGTAACATAAATACTGTGACATTACGAGATTTCATTTATTTGAGCTGCTCAATACGTTTCAATGAGCGCATGTATTTTATTAATAATTGTATTTCATTAAAACATTTCAGTCACGAGAAGCTGTCATAAAAATCACAGACCCATTTGTTTAATAGAATGTGCTTTGACAATCATATTTTTTCCATACCATATTTATCTGGCACACATTGCACACGTCAATTAATTTGGAAATCTTTGTGTATGTTGGTAAATATGTATGAAATAATCGAAATAAAAGAACTAGTGAAAATATTGTTAACTACTTTTATTAATTGAAGATTGCATTTGTTACGTAATTGCAAGAAACTATTTTACATATTTCGCTGCTACATACACCGCATACAGTCAGGAAAAGCGACAAATAAATAAATGAATTAATTTCTGAAGCTGTAAATCCTGATTTGGTAGGTCAAATTAATGTAACTTTTAAGTAAAATTAAAAGAAAGTATTTTTGAGTTTTATTTTAGTTCGGATACTGGCATTGACTGTTAAGATAAGCATACAGATCACGTGACTTATATCACCCATTCTTCATCCGCAAGAAAACGCCTTCCTGCAGTATCGTGCTCATCACGCTTATCTAGAATCATCAATGATTCTTGATAAGCATAAATCAATGAGGCATGTTACAGGCGCGCGCCGGGTAAATACTTATTAGCCGATCAGTGCAGCGCCAAAATGTTAACGTAATTATAAACCGGTCGATTCAGACAGTTTTTACTTAATAATATAAGATCGTAAAACATAGTTATCTATAAACGAACAACGGAAACAACCCTCATTGTCAAAGAAAATGCGCTGTCTTTTTTTACGTTTCCTTGCTTCGCCGGCCGAGTTTTTGCGTACAGTTACAATTAGGTGTGTAACAGCGCGCCGAGCCGGGCGCGGGCACGGAGCGCCCGAGCGTGGTGCGCGCGCAGCTCGACCGCGCTCATTCGACATGATTGCCTTGACTATAGGTGGTGGGGTCGCGATATACCCACCCCATCACCTAAGTGAGCGCAAACTCTTGAAGCAGTCGATGCAATTGATCGCTTGTGACTATCGATAACTAAAAAAAATATTCATCAATGACAGTGACAGTGACATCCTTATGTCACCTTGATAGTAAAGAAGCAGAAGGATCAATATTTGCTTTCAACCGTAGGCCTTTGTCTATACTGAGCCCCTATGTCGGCCATTTTATATTCACCTGCTTACAATGCGGCGTGTCGCAGGCGCGCGGCGGGTGAACGTAAGCCGCGCGGTGCAGCGCGCCGAGCCGGGCGCGGGCACGGAGCGCCCGAGCGTGGTGCGCGCGCAGCTCGACCGCGCTCATTCGAACTGTACGCGTTGACTATAGGTGGTGTGGTACACTTATAGCGAACTCTTGCGGCAGTTGGTGCTATAAATTGCGCTGGGCGACTGACTAGACCATCTATAATATGAAATGCTGCGACTAAATCTAGTTATCGATAAATGCACTTCAAAATGGTACGTAGGCCATTGCCAGTGGAAATTCGCTGTCTTGTTGCAGCCAAGTATGTATGTATTTGCGTAAAGCACAATGAGGCGTGTTCGTGAAGCAGCGCGCTTAGACGGGTGCGGGAACTGTTCTACTTTTGCTTATAGCAAACCACGTAACACAGGCACTCCTGTAGGGCGGAGGGGACAAACAGTCGGCAGTACACAACTTGCGACTGCCACATATTTTCTCTATAGGCTTCCTTAGTAGTCTCCTTTCTTGTTATGCGGTTATTATTTCATCTGCTTGCCGTGACTCCATCACTCAATGCGGCGTGTTGCAGGCGCGCGGCGGGTGAACGTAAGCCGCGCGGTGCAGCGCGCCGAGCCGGGCGCGGGCACGGAGCGCCCGAGCGTGGTGCGCGCGCAGCTTGACCGCGCTCATTCGAACTCACCCATCAGGATTTGCGATAGTCAGTTCGAATGAGCGCGGTAGTCTGCGGCATCTATAGTCAACGCAAACTCGGAGCAGTCGGTGCAATTTATCACTTGTGACTATCCATAATTTAAATTTTATAGTAATAAATTAAACGCACTAAAGGTGCAACATTAATCAGGGGAGAAAATTAAACGCGCTGTATTTTTTTTCACGTTGTATTCCTTTGCCTTCCGAGTATTTGCGTTTCGTTTGTGCTCGCGAGTTAGATGCTCGCCAGTTGACGAATAAGTCTACTAGTGCCGTCACTCAATGCGGCGTGTTGCAGGCGCGCGGCGGGTGAACGTAAGCCGCGCGGTGCAGCGCGCCGAGCCGGGCGCGGGCACGGAGCGCCCGAGCGTGGTGCGCGCGCAGCTCGACCGCGCTCATTCGAACTGTACGCGTTGACTATAGGTGATGGGGTCACGATAGGCTCACCCCATCACCCAAGTGAAGGAAATTTCTCGGGGCAGTGTGTGCTATTGATCATTTGTGACTATCAATAGTACTTAATGAGAATACTGTGACGAAATTCATGCATTTCATATTTATTATAATCGATAAACGCACTTCGGAATCAACACACATTATCAGAGTAAATGCGCTGTCATTTTTAAGTAGTAATAAGAAACATATTATAAATAAATGACAGTGACACTGACAGCCGTATGTCACCTTGACAGTAGGTAAAGAAGCAAAAGGGTCACAAGACGCTTTCTTCCGTCGACCTATGCCCCAATGCCTCTAAGCCACTACGGCGGCCATTTTGTTTTCATCTGCTTACAATGAGGCGTGTTGCAGGCGCGCGGCGGCTGAGTGCGCTGCTCGACCGCGCTCATTTGATCTGATTATTATCGTAAACCCAGCTTCTGTAGTCAACGCAAGCTCTCGGGGCAGTCGGTGCAATTTATCATTACCATTACTTAATGAGGCGTGTTGCAGGCGCGCGGCGGGTGAACGTAAGCCGCGCGGTGCAGCGCGCCGAGCCGGGCGCGGGCACGGAGCGCCCGAGCGTGGTGCGCGCGCAGCTCGACCGCGCTCGTTCGAACTGTACGCGTTGACTTATATGGTGGGGTCGCGATATACCCACCCCATCACCTAAGTGAACGCAAACACTTGGAGCAGTCCGTGCTATTGATCGCTTGTGACTATCGATAACTAAAAAAAATATTCATCAATGACAGTGACAGTGACAGCCTTATGTCACCTTGACAGTAAAGAAGCGGAAGGATCAATATTCGCTTTCAACCGTCGGCCTATGTCTATACTGAGCCCCTATGTCGGCCATTTTATATTCATCTGCTTACAATGAGGCGTGTTGCAGGCGCGCGTCGGGTGAACGCGCTGCTCGACCGCGCTCATTTGATCTGATTTATCGCAAACCCAGCACCTGTAGTCAACGCAAACTCTTGGGTCAGTCGGTGCAATTTATCATTACCATCACTCAATGAGGCGTGTTGCAGGCGCGCGGCGGGTGAACGTAAGCCGCGCGGTGCAGCGCGCCGAGCCGGGCGCGGGCACGGAGCGCCCGAGCGTGGTGCGCGCGCAGCTCGACCGCGCTCATTCGACATGATTGCCTTGACTATAGGTGGTGGGGTCGCGATATACCCACCCCATCACCTAAGTGAGCGCAAACTCTTGAAGCAGTCGATGCAATTGATCGCTTGTGACTATCGATAACTAAAAAAAATATTCATCAATGACAGTGACAGTGACATCCTTATGTCACCTTGATAGTAAAGAAGCAGAAGGATCAATATTTGCTTTCAACCGTAGGCCTTTGTCTATACTGAGCCCCTATGTCGGCCATTTTATATTCACCTGCTTACAATGCGGCGTGTCGCAGGCGCGCGGCGGGTGAACGTAAGCCGCGCGGTGCAGCGCGCCGAGCCGGGCGCGGGCACGGAGCGCCCGAGCGTGGTGCGCGCGCAGCTCGACCGCGCGCCGGAGAGGGACGCGGCCCACCACGTGTACCGAGCGCCGCACCCGCACCACGTCTCAGGTATTTGATTATATGGCTTTATTTTATGTTTAATGAGGGTTTTTGCAGATGAAAAATCCGCTAGATAGTAGTAGATAGGCGTAGGGTATAACTGGTATATGTGATTGGTGAATTTTGACATGGCATTAATAGATGTGTCAAAATTTACTAATGATAGCAGTTAGACCATACGCCTACGTAATGCCATCTAGCGGGTTTTTAAATCGCGAATACCCTCATTGTTTGCTGTTTTTTTTGGTTTCGCACTTTTTGTTTTCTGTGACGCAGGTTTTTAATTTTGACATTACGCTTTTTTATTCGTTGCTTTTTTGGGATAATTTACTTTTCATATTTTTTTTTTTGCTTTGTCTACGTCTCATGTTTTTGACGTTATGCTTTTTTATTTTCTTCTTCTTTGTGTCAGCTGATTAAGCTGTGACGCGACGCTAAGCTTTTTATTAAAAAATAAAATCAATCGCTTTAGCTATGTTGCAAGGTATTTGACGTTGTGTTATTTTTTTCATTTATTTTACGGCTTGGGTATTCCACATTATGCATTATTTAAGTTATTACAAGTAGTTACTAAAATATAGGTAAGCAATGTAATCTCCTTCCTACTTTTCAAGACGACTGTTATAGTAGAAAATGTATTTAGCTTTCGTCTCGAAATTGAAATGATTGCATTGCTAACTTCTTCTTGTTCTAGTTCTTGAAAACAAACACAATCGGTATTACTATAATTGAACTAGTTGTTTGCTACACAATGGTACAATGCAATTGTATGAAATGTTTTGTGTAGACCCAATTTCCATCCAACCCATCTCCACCGTTATTGTATTTCATTCTGTTTTATTACCATCCTGCTACATCTATCACAACGCAACCGAATTCGACGTTGTTTTATTCAAAAAACATGTTCATTCAGCATATCTCTCCCGTTTATTCACTGTTTATCCTTACGCACGAACAACGAACATATCTTCCATCACATCAAATATTCCGTACTTTTGTTCGCTAATCCCGCTTTTACCGCTAAATTTTACAATACATTCGCATCATATCATAATCCGAGCGAGCTCTCGACTAACCCTAACCTAATTACAAGCTATTAAAGAACCAAAACTTAATATTTAATACATAAAGTTGATAATGCGGGCTTCAAAGCAACTGTGGAGCGGAGCAGGCTTTATCCGCTTTGTATTCTTATATACTGCATTATTAAAAATGTCTCTTTCCCCTCTGATGGTAAAAAATAAATGTACTCGGAGAAGTCTCGGTGAAATGGGTTGAGCGGAATATGTGACGACGCCTGGATGTGGCAATTGTTTGAGCACCGACGTTCTTAGCATTTGGGCTTTTACCTTGATGGAAAAAGGCGTACCGTAGGTATTTTAATTTTTTAGAAGCTGCACTGCTATTTTGTTTCGCTCGGTGTTACGTGACTACTCTTTATTGCATTAGCATCTTAATCTCTGACGGATTGTAACGTTACGGCTGGAATAATAAACGTTCGCCTTGTTTTGGAATGGAGCGAAGTTTTGAGCGAATGAAAAAGGGTGGAGGCAATATTGCTGAAACAGAAAACTGGCAATGTAATTGTTTGATGATTTAGTCGTAAACATTGAATAGAATGAAGCAAATTGTTGAATTGAAAGCGAGTGAAGACTTAAACAGTAAAATATTCTAATTAGCTTAGAACAAATATTTTTTAGATCAAATGTTTGTTTTAATTTAGTAATAACTGGTCATTAAAAGCATCAACGAAAAACCTTTTTCAATTTTATCTGGTTAGATAAAGGGCCTAGTTTTTGTTATTCAATTTACAATAATTGCATTACCTACTTATATTTTAAAGCATTTACACAAGTCGTGAAAACATTGCAAAGTGTTCCCAACTAGCCATTAAATTTTATGTGTAGACTGGTCATATTCGTGGCCTTACCTACCCATGTGAGAACTCAAGTAATTTTTGCGCTCATACTAAATTCTCTTGGAAACACATCTAAGGCGGAATTGGAAAATTCGAGCCCCGCATTGAGTAACGTTAGACCTAATTTTGAATTATGGAACGGTTAAACATTGAGCCCGTCTCGCGGGCTTAGACGTGACTAGGTGTGCGGTTGAGATCCGACCAGGGACGTTCTCATACCCGTACTTCCAAATAGAGATTAAACATTCAGCGATTCGCATACACACACTTAACTCTCATAAATATTCAGCACAGACCGCGTACAATCAATTCTTGTAGCTCCCCGCCCCAAGGAAAAAGTGTTTGAACAGTCAAATAATATGAAATCAAATAGAGACCAGGGTAAGCGTTTGAATAAATATTAGGGGATATGAAACTCGAGTGTTCGAACTATTTGCCCGCCCTTATCTACATAGTTTTATCGATCCGCAAATTAAACTTCTAACGTAAATATGTCGTCGGAGTGTGCAGATAGGAGGCTTTTGTTTGTGAATCCGTAAGCTGTTGATGTTCTTATCGCATCGGCAGTGTAAATAGGAATATCGTCGATTCTTTCACGAAGAAGAAATTGTGAATTCGAGAGTCGAAGAGCGTTCGAGCGGCAATGATAATAAGCGTTTACCTCACTACAGCTCAATGATTTGCGGCTTCTTATTGAAATGGGGGAATAAAAAATCGAGTAACCGATGGGTTTTACGAACAAACGCGCAGTGATAATATTGCTTGTTTATAAGTAAAGACGGATTTTTACGAGAAGCTTTATTATGACTATAATAGGGTACTTAATCGTGCGAGTAAAGTTTTATATATCGATTACAGAAGCTGGGATGTCTTGAGCAGTGTTTAAGACATGAAAATTACATTTTCAAAACTTTTAAGTAGATAATACTTCGAAATGAATTAGTTGAATATATAAAATAGTTAAGACACGAATCAAACTTACAAAAGCTTATTCAGATCAAATTATATTGTCGTTACTGTTTATAGTATAAATATTCACCATCCTCGAAAGATCGATGTCAAAATGATGAAAAAGTAATGCGAAGGAAATTTAATTTGGTCAAGAAATTAAATGCTGTTACACCATAACTTTTTCGCCGCTTGACAATGTTATCAACGTGGTATCAATGAATCTAAAAAAAGTTGAATAAGATCTTTTGCACGTTGTTCATCGAAGACGAATTGTCCCCGATATTCGTAGCGATTACTCGGAGAAAGGCCTCTGTGTTCTGTTCATATTATCTCTTCTCGCCATTTTATATTTCTTTTATGACCATTCTCTTCATGCAAGTTGTTTATACACAATGGCTGTTGCTTGCTACATGCTTGCGTAGTTATGTTTGCTTTAGTTAGTTATAACAAACAGTCAGTTTTATTTTACGGATTCATTCATTACTCTCGCTAGTCCCTGGCTTTATTACTTATTTCAGTAATTTATCTCTCAGTGGCATCTCGTTTGTTTAACTGAACCTTCTAACAATGCTATTTATCATTAATCCATCTGCCGTTGTGTATCATGTATTAATATAACCGTTCTGTTTGTTACAGGTGCAAAAAGTATTCACTGCTGGCGGCAATCGTTTCTCGCAATTGTTATCCTTGTTCAAATGGATCTCATAGTTTGATTTTATCCCTAAAGTCGCTACTCTTTTGTTACTTTCGTCTTCCAATACTTGAGATTTATTTACCCCTAAATGTTTGTTATTCTAATGTTAACTTGAGTCGGTGTAATATCGATTCAATTGTTGATGTTACGGCCGTATTATGAATAAAATTGAAACATATCATAACATCTTAAAGGACAATGGGTGTGGACCCTGGCTTAGGCCCAAGCAATAATGAAATCTAGGTCAAATAAGGATTTAGAAATTTAATTCATAGGCGGAGAACTGAATATTGTTATGCTAAACTGGGACATATTTTAGTAAGCAATATGTTAATTGTAATGGAAACCTTAACTATTAGTTTAAATGATAAAAAAAAATACGAAATGTAACCGAATCAAATAGTAAAATTAATATCAGAATATTTTTATCGGAGGAACATTGATTAAAGTGGTTCTTAATAAAATTTTACCTTTTAAAGTTATTTCAAAAAAACATTTTATAACGTAAACTCCTAATATTTTTCGCATTGTCGTATTGAAAAATCATATTTTATAATGGGCTCAATTATAAAGCGTGTCGAAATGAAATCGGCCCCTCCTACGCAGATTAAAAAATATCATCATGTAGAATGGTCGACTCTTTTTGAATTGTTGAACGTTACATTTGAACATAGGTTTCATTGCTGCTATAAAAAGGTAGTAAAAACTCACGTCCTCTTTGTCATATCCTGTACGTGAAGAAAGATAAGAGTGAGAATTTATATTTATATAAACAATGTTTGGTTTTAACCTTCCATAGCATAGATTTAAATTTTTAGATATGCCCTGATACCAGAAAATTGTGGCAATAATTGATTGACGAGGCGTACGGTGGCTTCTAACATTCGCTTGAAGCGACCTTCGCTTCAAATTACAAGACCTGTGTCAAAGCGGGTGGAATATTATGGCGAGGGCATATCAATCGATTAAAATCTATGTTCCAAAGTAAATACGAGTAGCATATAAGAGATCCGCTATAGCCGATACCTTCCTCCTACATGATTTCCCCATCTACTTTTATAAGGGATATACATTATTTTTTATAACTCTTACCCATTTGTACAAGAGGTCCCAATAAAGCATCAATATTTCGTAACACCTTTTAGTACTAAAATCATGAGTATATTATTATATTTTTTTGAGATCCCGTCCCTTGGTACTTTGTTTACTGGTTTAGCTAATACTTATATGTCCATCCCGCCCACACAGATTCTTCCTGGGCTAAAAAAAACAGAGTTTCTTTACAGAGCTGCAGAGCTTAGTTGGGGAGGGTATAGGGTCTTAAAGGCAGGCAACACATCTGCGATCCTTGTGCGGTTGTTGATGTCCATGGACCACGGTGATCACTTACCATCAGATGACCCTCTTGTTCGTTTGCCTGCCTATAACATAAAAACACATAAGTAACCAAATATATCAAAAAACCGTTATCTAATTGTGCTTTATTAATGTTATTTATTTTGACGACCCGATTGGTGTAATGGTCAAGATGTTGCCTATTACGCAAGAGGTCGCGGGTTCGATCCCCGCATAGGACAAACATTTGTGTGCATGAACATGTCTGTTTGTCCTGGTCTGGGTGTTATATGTATCTATTTAAGTATATTTGTAATACCACTGTTGATTCTGATGTCTGTAACACAAGTGCTTAAGCTACTTAACACGGGGTCAGATCAATGTATGTGATGTTGTGAAATATTTATTTATATTTATTTATTTATTTATTTTATTTATTACACTTTAGTGTGACCTCCTGTACAATTATTTAGTTATGGCGTCCTTTTACTATAAATAAAAGTACAATGACTACGTAAAATCTTCGGGCTTACCACGAACCTTAACAATAGTTTTAGGTATTTATTCATGATCCTCGTTAACCTGTTTGCGAATTCCTACCCATTTCCATTTTAAATTATACCGACGTCATAGATGTAAATCGTTAGATATGCCCCGACATTAGAGTGTTACCACACCAATCGATCGATTGCCGATCGACACCATCGATCGACATCGGTCGATGTTGATCGACTGGTGTGGTACCTTTAATTGATCGACGCCATCAACGGACGCCAGTCGACTAACCAATCGATCGATTGCTGATCGATGGCACCGATCGACGTTGATCGATTCAAGAAACAGCTCGATCGACGTCGACTATTCCATTCTACCATCGATCGATGCTGTCGATCGACGGTCGATCGATTGGTCTGGTAGAAACTATCGATTGACGTCGACTATTTCATTCTACCATCGATCGGTGGTGTCGATCGACGATCGATCGATTGGTGTGGTAACACCCTTAGAAAACTGTTGCAATTTTTTTTTGACTTGACGTGCGTTTCGACGCGTTGTCACCATTGAGGTATTACTAATACGTATAGAGACATCGCAAAGAAAAGATATGCGTCAACTTGGACGGAAGGGGGCGGATAATTTAGTTATATTTTTGTCTTTATATCTATTAAATAACACGCCACCATCTTTATTTTTCGTCTTATGATGATTGTACATGTTTTTAAAACAAAACACGTCATTTTCGATTATTAAAATGGTCAAAAATAGAAAAATAGACTGCAACTTATTGTCCATGGACCACAAAGCGGGTAAGAAAATTTTTGTTCGACATGTCACCTTTATACATAGTAGTGATACCTCAATTGTCACTGCGATAAGAAGCGACAGTCACTTTAAATTTTGGTGCCAATTCCAGAGCTGGTTGAAGTATGGCAAGGGCATATCTAAAGATTTAAATCTATGGTCGTAACATACTCGAGCATTGTCCTTCCAGAGTTAGATTAGTATAAAATCATACATACATACATTATATACATTGTGATGCCGCGCTTTGCATAGAATTACCCTCGTGAACTAAATGTGCCAAATATCTTAATGTACTCGATTTGAGGCGGCGGTCTTGTAACCACTAGGCTAGTTTTGTTTAGCATACATATAACACTTTATAATTTATATTTACATTCAAAACTTTTTATTGCTTCATCGGGCATTAATTACTGAAAGAAAATCATAAAAAAAGACAATAAGTTTTCTACTTTCACACAATTCATGCAAGTGTTTGTTGTATGTGTTAAAAAGTGAAATAAATCAGTTTTACTACGATGAGCTAAGTTTCTCAAGAACTTCATCGATAATAATAATTGATAGTAATATTACGTATAAGTAAGTTTTCTAACAAATAACCAGCCTAGAATTTGTTAAAAAAGCAAGATACCGTTGGCAATGTTTTTCAGCATTAGTCAGTGAAGTCAGTCATTTATTGCCCTCATGACTAACATTTTAGACTGGTTTGTCTAATAACATACAACTCTATGCTCATCTTTCGTAATAGATGTTTATACAATAAATATTCATACAATTAATATTTACACAACTAACGGTACTAGTGATTCAAGACCGCCGGCTTAATGTGTGAAAATTATGTTTAATATTACCACGATCCCAGTCTAAGGACTACTAGGTCCATTATTACGTCGTTATATCTTATGATGATATTATATTTGTGTTTATGTTTCAATATAGAAACTATATTGGTTTTCTAGTCAATGTTGATTAGAAGTTATTTGTTAATTAAATTAAATTATGCCTTGTTCTAGGAAACATGTCTAGATGCTCAATATTTTACTGACGGGTTTGTATCATTTATAAAGAACGTGTTTTTTTTTTCTATAACAACGGAATGGAATTCAGAATTCCATTCCTCCTTTTATCTAAAGTATCAGAAGCAACAAAGGTACCCTATTTTTTTAAATCGTTGGTTTTATAATCAAAGCCATTGTTTGCATAACTAAATTAATACTATTAATAAGAAATCTATTATACTCGTAATTATTTCTGCATCATTGTGAATTATATTGAATGATATGAAAAACTGCCAAAAAAAATGCTTGAATATTGATAGCATTTATTAAAATCATAATATTATCTTATAAAAGTTCCACGTTATTAATTATTTAGTAACTTATTGTGCATGTAGCATGACTGTGTTTCCTTCAAAAGGCATGAATGGAGCCTTTACAAATCCTCGTAGTATAATCGATTTACCAGGCTTGCCCCTCACGCTTGATGGTTTGTAAATATAATAATTATTGCACAATAATAAAAAAAGGATAAATTTTAACGATATACCTTTATACTAATATATGTTAATTAATCGACATAATAAGTAATATTGTATAAAATTGTATCTTTTATTAAAAATAAGAGATCTATCACTAGATTAACGGATTTGCGTTCGGCATTTATTGTACAGATATGTGATTTTGGAGATGTAAATAATGATGATATTAAATAAATTAGTATAAAATTATAATAGTTTTTGTTTCATACCCTAAATGTCAACAAGGCCTTTTTTATGAGCCAAGTACACTAGCTTATAATCATACCCTCCTAGCCGAATTCGGCCACGGCGGAAAATCTTACGATTAGCCAAGTACGCAGGATATTTATAGTGCACAAGCGCGTGCGCAAGCACATATGCACTCCCTATTCCCTCACTCTCATAATTCGGTGGGACAGCAGTCTGACACAACCGTAGAGAGATCAGGCACACTAGATTATATGTAATTAAGTGCAAAAGAGAATGCGCATGTTCAGATTCACTCACATATGTACATTATACATAGCTCGTTGAGTTTGAAGTCATACAAACACAGAAAGATCAGGCAACAGTTTAAAAACAAACAATTATTTTGAAATAAAATGATTGAATAAAAGTTATGTTAAAAATAATTAATGGTAAATGTTTCGGAGCATGAGAGTTCTTAAAATCATTTATTATAACATACCGACACAAAGTGGCGATATACAATAAAATTTTACATTTCGGTAGGTAGGTACTCGATTATTATTATTGGGGAGCGAATATAAAGGATAATATTTTCATATTTTAACTGTCGAATTTTTCATTAATATTAATAATCAGGAATTTATACACATTAAGATCCATTCGTCAGAATTCTCATTAAAATGGTTTGTATTTTTAAAATACAGTAATTATCTTGAAAGCTTAAACAGGCTATGTGGCATCGGGTATCTACAAAACATCCTCTAAACTACTAAAACGACTCCCAAAAAAGCTATTAACCGTTCCCTCTACAACCTTTAAAGTCATTTAAAAAAGCACCCACACAGTTGCCAATGAGGCATTTCAAATGGTCCTATTTATTTCCCAGTTCCATTCGCCCGTTTTCTTTTTAACAAAAATCCTGGCTGGCATACTCGCGTTGAATTCCGATTAGAAAAAGACAAAGGAGCGCTCGAGTGGAAGTGGGAATCAATTAAAGAGAACCATCGATTGCGCGATAATGTCTGTCAGCGGACCGATAAGATTGTCCGCCCGACCCGGCGGGATCCTTTTAATTATTTTTAAAACGTTTATCGTAATTCGACAATCGGTTCATTAGACGTTTGGCGGGTGAGGCTAGATACGATACTGCAGTGACGTTTCATTTAGGATTTGGATTAAAGAAAGAAGTGTTAGTAACATAATAAAAAAAGAGTAATAGACGTACAAAGACGTTACGTATAATGATCAATTTAGGTAATCACATTGGAAATAATCACTATTCACTACACTAACATCATGTTCAATCCAAAACTAACATATCATGTTGGTTTCATAAGGGCGGCTGGTAATTTTTTTTATAAATGTTCCAAATTAATAACAGAATGATATTATTATATTATTTAAGAAGTGATTTTTATTTTTTACTCTTTATTATCGAAAATATTGTTAAGACCCGTTTTTTTAGCAAATCCTTTATTATTCGATATTCTCATTCAACTGTTAAATAGGTTTAAGGTCTCAAAATCTCAAAATTCGTTCAATACTTTTTAAAATTCAAACACTACACTTTTGTTATATTTAGAAACAATTTTATTAAGCAATTATTATTGAAGGCACTTGTTCCGAATACCTTTTAATTTAACGAATACTTTACAAACTAGCGATCAATTTAACTGTGTGCTCAAGTAACTTCGGACTCAAAGAGCAACTTGGTGTCTCCAGCCGATGCCGAGCAACTAGTCGACTTGAACTCTAAACATTCCGCTTTGAGTAATCGTCTGCTGTTTTCAAAGTGGAAATTGGTCTATCCAGAGTTAGGTGAGTAATTAATTTATTGATTTCTAGTGTTTTAGTTCTAGTGTTGCAAGAAAGAAGACTGGTTTTACATGTTATGACCTGAACATTTGGGACAGTCCTTCTGAGTGACTTAACTAGTCGCCGTCTAATAGCCGGTGATATATATTATAATAAATCAGAATGGAGAAATGGCAGCAGAAGAAGGGAGGAAGAAAATATATCAGAAATCCAATGACGCGCTATATTTAAAACTAGCGGCCGCCCGCGACTCCGTCCGCGTGGATTTCTTTTTTTCTTTTTTTCGCGATAAAAAGTAGCCTATGTTCTGTCTCAGGGTCTAAAGATTGTCTGTACCAAATTTCATCAAAATCGGTTGCGAGGTTTAAGCGGGAAAGCGTAACAGACAGACAGACAGACAGACAGACAAACAGACAGGCAGACAGAGTTACTTTCGCATTTATAATATTAGTTGGGATTAGAACGCGTTCTTTTTCATTTTCTTTTTAAAGCGGCTAGTCTGAGGAGGTTTTACTCCTCGACACCATAAATTGTAACATTTATGCATGAGGCATAACCTTATCATCCCAGTATGTACAACATATGACTGACGACATGATTATGATAGTACTCGTATGAATGATACCTTTTCCTACTCTGTTACAATACAGCCGAGGGCTGAGGGCCGGGCCAGCGACACTTGTAAAATTTCACGCGCAGTTACCTCCCTTATCTACAGGGGTTATACGGACAGTACTTTAGTGCTACACTAAAATATTTTTATGATGGAAAATATTTTTTCCCCTAAAATACGTACCGGACACTCGTAAATGTGAAAGATTGTAGTATTAAGAAAAGTTTGCTGCTTTTCGTTTGAGTAATAAACTGTATGAAATTTCTTCAAGAAATTCGGCCAGAAAGCCTAAGTATTTATGTTTACGTTCCTGAAACATGATGTTATTTTTTAAGGTAGGTATCTTGAGTAGATAACCAAATAAGATGGATTTCTATTTGGCTTTTGTGTGTAGTAATCAATATTTCAGTCTCAAATAGTTTTTTTCGTCTAGTCAGTCAAAGTTAACAGATAAATAAACTTCATCAAACAAGTGTATTAATAATATAACTCAATTAATTCCACTAAGTTACTCTGCATTATAATAATAGTTGCATATCACAAGATGCCAAACTAATTTTCATTTAATCCTATCATGACAGCAGTATAAACATCTGGATTAATTAACCAACCGGCACAATAGTGTTGACTCCTAACTGATTTACTTCACAGATAATCGCAGATTCTCGACGACCACAGAACTGGCTCAGGATATAGTTGAATGGCGTTTACACAATACGGTCGCTTCAACCACTTTTGAAAGACTTTGAAAAACGAGTAAAAAACGAGTGTTGTAGGACTCTTTGGTACTATGACATGGTACTATGAGATACTGTATTGAACGTTAAGCAAATGAAAAGGAGACATTAGTCGGTCTACTAGCGGTCTCTGTTGTTTAATGGTCAGTGGGCTTGCCAGGATTGCAAGAGGCGCTGGGTTCGATTCCCACATGAGCCACCTAAGATTTCACTTTGAAACTCAATTTGGAGCGTTTTCTACGGTGAATATACCACAGGTGGGATTGATTGTAGAAGCAAAAGTGATCATTTCCATATTTTTCTAATCTAAAAATATCGCCATCTAGTTGTTGGATTTTAAAGCTTTTCAATGTTCCAAATTGTCATTTTTAGATATATCTAAAAGCGACAATAAAAAAAAACTTGCCTGCAAAATCAATTGTGGTTAAAGACTGTAGTGAATAAAGACCGTTTAAATGAATTGGTGAGTTTTAATAACTGCAAACACGTTCGGAAACAACCGCTAAATCTTATAAAAATATGAGAGAGGATTTAAACTATGAACTAAGAAACTTGTAAATTTGAACCGCGTTTGCAACAACCGTTATTATATTTAAGACGATAGTGGTATGAAAATGGTCTGTTTTTAAACTGTGACAAATTCATTCATTATTACAAACGAAGAATATACACTACTCGTAGGTGGAAGGTATTATTTGGTAATGAAAATATGGCAACGTAATTTTGACTGTCAAATATCACGTCAAGCCAATTACGTAATGTACGTAAATGACTGGCAGTTATACATTACACGGAATGAAAATGAATATTCATAGTAAATAGCCCTCAATTACGTAACATAATCATCACTGTGGTGCTAGAACAAAACAAACAATTGGAAGGAAAAATTAATTCAAATTTTACGAAAATGGAACGTAACTTTTTTTTGTGTGGCAATTACAGTCAGTTCAAATATTCAAGAGGTTGAAGCGTCAATAAACTAAAATTATGTTGAGTGCTGTTTTAAGTGACAAACATTTCATAAAACTAAGCTTGAAGTAAATATGTTAGTGTTTTCTGACTTTAGTTGAAAAATGTGACAAGAAAATGTGTGTTAAAATAAGTGTTCTTAAAACATAACCTAAAACTTTTCACTGTGAGATTCTAACTATGCATTGGGTCCAGAAATCGGGCGCAGTGATGGAATACAAGGTTAGTATCATACAAATATTTTGGGAAAAGGACACAGTTTTTTTTTGGGCCCACCAACAATCGGTAACGTTTAAGAGGAAGAGAACTTTGTAAAAAAATATTATATTTTTTTATGAATTTTGCAATTGAAGTGAATTTCAAACGAAACCGTGAAACGTGTTCCCTCCTTCCTATGACATAGGGTCCTTCAAACGAGGCGTGAAGAGGCACTTTGTGGGCCGGCAGAGTGAGGGTGACTGTTGCACCAGTTGCCCTCGCGTCTGGACTTCTCGCCACTTAACATCAGGTGGAGAGGGGTCATTTGTCGGGCTAATTATAAAAAAAAAAAAAAAAAAAAAAACCGGTGTCATAAAACCAAAATAAAAAGCCTTATTTTGATTATATCCGTGAACTATCTGTCCAAAGATTAGTAAACAATGGCTGACATACAGATAACTGAAGGAAAAAAGGTTTTTATCAATAGAATTAAAATAAAACACTTGAAATCGAACATAAAGGAGACGCAATTTACTCCTGGAACGGTTTTCATGCCTATTTTTATCTAAGGCGGTGATTCTTAGTGATTTTTAATCATTTAAATAATTAAATAAAATAATTCGAATAAACAAAACAAAAAAATCCGTATAACGGAACGCAAGTGCTAGTCTATTGCCGGATTTTGATTTTATTTAAAAACTGAATACAAATGTCAGAAACCTTCCGTCTGTCAACTGTCATGAATGGTTTTACTATATAATATAAAAAAGCTGTAGTTTGTTTGTTTGTTTGAACACGCTACTATCAGGAACAGCTGGTTCGAATTGAAAAAATATTTTTGCGTTGGATTATCCATTAGTCGAGGCAGGCTTGAACTAAAAAATGTTAAGCTATAGTTTAAGATTGTTGTGCGAAAAACTTATTCCACGCAGACAGAGCCACAGGCGGCCACTAGTCATAATAAATTGCTTTTACTTCAGATACATAGGAAAAACATAATGGAAAATCGCCCTTATATGCAAGTAATTACGGTTCAGGCGTTGAACGTCAGGAAAGTAAAATGACAGATTAGTTTATGAGGTTAATACATATTTTCACATCTGATTTCTAACGATACCGGTTAAAATATGAAAAAGTAATGTTACCACTATAATCTGGAGATTATAAGGAATAAATTGATACCCATTTCGTAAATAAACGCTAAAGTTTTATGTGGGCCTAACTCTCCATACAAAAACGATTGACTCCTTTATTATTTTGATGTAACTTTAATCAAAAATTTACGTAAATGTTGTCAATAACGAATCAGGAACATTTTGGAGAATGGAAAGCAGCGTTCAAATATTGTTTAGCGATTCAGTCACTGGCAATTCTGTTTGAAGTCAACGTGAAGAAATGGGCTAATAGTTATACTATTTAAGGACACCACTGTAGGAAAACATCATACTTGCTCACTTCCAAAGGCGGTTTAGTGAGATTTTGTTTATTATATTAAAAATAGGGGGAAGCCGATTTGATTTTGGGTCCGTAATTTGTAACCTACTAGTTTTTACCCGCGGCTTTTAACGCATTATCAAGTTTTCTCTTTTATTCATAGGAGCATTGAATCGGTAAAAAAACAATCCTATTCCCTGACTCAGTCCATACCCTGCCTGTATACCAAATATCAAAATCTGTTCAGTAGTTTCAGCGTGATTGATGGACAAACATCCAATCAAACAAACTTTCACATTTATAATCTTAGTATGATACTCAATCGCATTGAAATCGTGCAGGACAATGTAAACGCTCCATCCGTTATGCAAACTCCCCGCTAATGCCCGCTAGGGAGGGCGAGCTCAGTTGTTAATATACAATTGATTTGTTGGACTTTATAAAGTAGACATTGTTTAGTTTCGCTTGTTCGTGGGAATAATACACAATTCGGTGCGACGTGTAATGCGGGGTTTACGTGCAAGTTGTGTGTCACGTGTCGAGTTTGAGCGAATAGCTAATGTGCTAATGTACTGGGCAAGGTCGGTTAATAATGCATGAGGTTTAATTTTTATAAGTTTATTGGTTTCTAGCCTTCCGCCCGCGACTACGTCCACGTCTCGTCTCGTCGTCCCGTCTTTCCGTCCCTTCGTCTAGTCGACAATTTTTCTTGCCGTAAAAATCATCCCTGGACTTAAAAGAACACTTGCGCCCAAAAAAACTGCGCCAATTTTTTAACGCTTTTTTACGTTAAAAAATTGGCGCATTTTTTTTTAAATATAAGACTGTTTGTAGGCCGTTGGATGGGTTTACAAATAATTATGCAAAACATCGATTTGGAATGAAGTAGTATTGTAGATTGGTGCCGTAAGTTAAATACTCATTTTATGCACGAACGTCTAACTAAATTACGCTGATGTTAATAAAAAAGATTGTGAACTTAAGTTTGTGCGCGATATAAACCGTCGTCGGTTACTTTTCGTCGAATAAATTCTTGTGACACAGTTACTAAGCCCAGTCAATTTAACTTTCATCATGTCCAATTTTATGAAGAGCTTCCAGACAGCATATTTCATAACAATTCCTCTTAATAAGGTATACCTTCAGCTATTTTAAGCCTGCACACACATAAATCCTCCTCAGAAAGTGACTAAAACACAATATAACAAAGTGGGCAACACCAATTCATTGTTTTCTCTATGAAGACACATTGCGCCGCCTGTAAACGCATAACGTGACAAGGGTTCCACCCTTTTTCTTCATAATACATAAACACTTTCGGCGTAATATTTCATATTTAAAAGCAATATCATATTTTCCCTTCGGGCAGGGAGATGTTTGTTTTTTTTTATTTTGCGATACAAATTCCACTCACGATCGCGCAATCTTGTGGCCGCGTCGAATTCGGCCATTTTTGAAATGTACGACAGTTGTACCTTGTTTTATGTTTATACCTTATTGAATATTAAAAGCACTCTGATTTTCCAGACGATTTAGTTTTTCTTTTATTTCCCCTTGTGTGTGTTTCTTGCAACGAAAACAGCATAAAATTCAACAGTAAAATTCAAGTAGGACAGGTCCGTGGAAAAACCGCAGAAAATATATTTTATCGATAATTAACAATATTGGTAGTCTAAGTTATCATCAGCAATAAACTCTTTATGTCAAATCTGTCATGTTAGGGTGTCCCGTGCAAGGTTTGTTGCAGAAATTATCCATGTATTATAGGTTAAAGAGCTTATTTCAAATCCAAAGCATCTTTATGGCTTACGAAATAATTTACTTACTGATCGTATTTTATAGGATTTACTCTTTTTATTTTCCTAAACCGGTTTTCTTATAAAAAAAATTAAACGCTTAAACAAATAATTCCAACTTTACAAGTAAAACTGGCTCGAAAAAATATGCAGTAGACGAAAACATACAGAGTAATAACACGCTATGGTTTCTATTTGAAAACAAATGAAAACCCATGCAGCTGAATATTCTAAACAATCACTTTATTCACACCAATAGGCGATAGCAAGACACATGTTCAGAAAAATGTACAGTGGAAAATAAATATGATTATTAAATAAAACAACTCTTCCAAATTTGTAATGAATCCCATAATATTTATACTAACAGTGGCGATACAAATCCATTTATTTGAATCATTGCCGCGGCCAACCCCGAGAGAGATACTTTTTCCAGTCAAATTTGAAACTAATTTTAACTCTGGGCATCCAAATGGTTTAAGAAAACCTCCTTGTGGGCCAGTACTGTTTCCAGACTTCAGTTGTGAAGAGGGCACAACTTGTGTCCAAGTTCCTAGTGAGAAAGGGATCCAAGAAGGCAAGTGTTTTTTTATGTCACTATAACGGATGATGGTCAATCAAAGTTGTACTCATCATTTGACAATAATTTAGAAATATGTAGTAACGAAAATGTTCAATTAAAATTGTAGGTACCCATCATTTAACAATAATATAGAAATAGAAACGAAATTGAAGTTATAATTATGTGAATATTATAATCTGGATGTATTCAGCGTCTTTTTTGCTGTGCGTTATAAAACAAAAGAGCATTGCAATAATTTATCCAGTCGCGAAAATTTAAAATAATTATTGTGTCCGACTTAATGCGCAACTATTTCATAGTTACTGGCGGTAACTCCTTTCTAGATGGAGCATTGCACTCATTCTACAAAACAACGTGTATGGTCATCGAACCAACGGCAGCCACGAACGGAGTTCGCAAAGTGGAAAGAGTTGACAACGGTTGGCTAAAACTATTCAAGCCTCAACCATTAAATGAATACGCAAGGCAAGCTGGTTATACAACCAGTACCATGGTACCATTCCCTGGTGGCACCTTGTCGACCACTCAAGGTCCTATCATAGATGATAATAAATGCAAGAATATTGCCAACTGCAAAAAATACAATTGGTGAAGCACTAAGCGTTATCAACGTCAGTGAAAAACGACATTTTCTTACAAACATTGCACCAGCACATGTACACATTCATTTCTTAACTAGCAGACCCGATGAAATTATTATCACTGCCAGTGTCTTAATGTTTGACAGGTAACACAGTTTGTGTGGAAAAATAAAGTTGCTTTTTCTAGTTATTTTCTTTCATATTTTGTTATTGTTCAAAACCTTCCACCTGCCTACCTACAAGATTTTAGGACCAAACTGAGCCAAATCGGTTTAGCCGTTCTCGAGTGTTAAGCAGAATAACGAACAGCAATTTATTTTTATTAATGAAAATAATTATTTAATTGTAAGTGTAAGTCATTACAATTACAATAAGTGAATAATGCTTAAGCAAGAGATAATATTATTATTTTGATTAAAATAGTTCACAAGGACGAGGAAATCAAAACGAAAAGTCATTAATTATGATTTTTACATTAAATTATATTAGCTCTTTTTTTCTAATCGTTCAAGAAGTATGCATTTATAACATCTATAATAAGCGAAACATTGATCATACAACGACAGCTTTAACAAACTACACGATGTTATAAAAGAAACACCATGAACTAGCATAAAAAACACTCGACTATCTAATAACTTGACCTGTCCATTTATGAGGAAATCTTTCCTGTAACGCAACGCGAAACAGACACGTACGGGAAGTCATTATTCCCCGGGGAGCTCAAAGTGGCCGTTACAAGATAGCTTTTTACCGAACACGCAGTTTTCACTTATGTATGATAGATTGGCCTCCTAATGGACCTCCATAAAATCGAAGCCCTTTAATCATTCGAAGAGCGATATGTCACATGTCAGATGACGATGTAAACATGGCATTTGACAGAAATATTCTATTCATTCCAAAGAGTAGTTTGGATGGAATATTTCGCTTGAATATTCACTTTTGTCCTGCACCAGTAGTTGTGTTTAACTGGTTTCCTTCTTTCACGAGGTAGCTATGTTTTTGTTATGAACATTTGTGATTGTCATGTGTTATTAGGATGTAGTCCTTTGTTAATTACGCCATTTTTAATTTATGACGGATACTAAAAGAGTGCTTACTGATATTGTCCATTATAAAAAAGGACTCAGTATTCCAGGAATTTTAAAAGTATTTTTCTATTCTCGCAAGCAGACATAAATAGGCACACATGACATTTCCGAAGACATTGATAGTATCCCCGACAACGGTCAGTCCCATCACGAATTAGGGAGCCCAACCACATCTGTCATCTTAAGAGACCTCTAAGAAGTACCATCCGATATATTGTATTAAGCAAGACGGATACGGGTGTGACACGTTCGCAGTCACCTTACGTTACGAAACAAATCGTCGCGAATATAATATTTCCAGCGAAACTGTAAACACTGTCCCACCTTTGGCTATATATTTATTCGGACAGACATAAAAACCGGGGAGGGGGGCTTTCGGGACGTGTGCAGGAATATGAAGAAAGGGGATTTACCCTTGTCAAGGGTCGGACGGCCGCTGTAATAACTGGGAACTGGGATGAAAGCAACTCTAAGATACACACGAGATACAACGAACATAATTTGGTGTGAAAGACAAAAAGTTTGCTTAGAATGTTGAGATGGACATTTGGAAAGTGTCTCGTTTGGGAGAAAAAGTAAATAAATGTCAATAATGTTCACTAATTCGCTTATAAAAAGGAGTTAAATGCCTTGTTGGTCATTTGGAAATATCTGATATAGTTAGTGCGTTTATTCTATTGAGTGAAAATAAAGAAATATTTATTTCATTTCATTTTACTACCTGGCCACCATAATTGTGACTGATATTTTGGAGGTAAGGTTAATGGAAATAAAAATAATAAAACACTGTGTTTGAAATTTTAATCAGCTATTCTTGCTTGTGTTTGTTTTTTATTTCTTTTATTTTTGTATGACTGCCTGATCTTTTTGAATCATTAACGCGCTCTATACCAATCAAGGTAAAAGCTATTGTTTGTATAAGATCACATTGTTTTAATCTGGAAGTCCTAGACTGCTGTAGAGAAAATTATCCAACTTTTCTTGTCTCTATGCTTTTTGAGTTGCAGTTGAATTTCTTAATGTCGTTTTAACGCCTCCATTGTTTTGCAGTGTTGTAAGTAATGACTTTGATTCTGCTTTTTTTGTAATATTTAAGTATTTTTTCAATGTAGACATTAAATTTCTGAATTCAGCGTTTTGTTTTTTGAGTTCCTTTTTTACTTGGCGTACTTCATGTATAAGTGTTGATATTTCTGTTTCTGGGTTTTCTCGTTGAATAGATTTTTTCTTTTGTTTGTCCTGTTGATTCTTAGACTTTTTATTAGACTTGCTTTTTGATTTGCAAGTGGTATTCTGAATTTTGGCAGTCAAAGGTACAGGTGAAAATGAAGTTTGAATAGTTCTTTTGACAGTTGCTTTTGGTGTTTTGAATACATCCTTCCCTGGTTTTGTATATTTTGTAGCATGTTCGATCTCAGAGCAATCACAAGTAGGACAGGAGATGTTTTCCTTAAGTGGATAGTACTTATTAAAATCGGCATTACTGATATATGTGCAGTTTTGGTGAGAATCTTTGTTACAGTTTTGACACACCATGTAATAAACATTAGTGACACTTTTGTTACAGTGATTATTTTCAGTTTGAACTTTTGGTTTACAAGTTCTCTTATCTGTTTTGTTATCTGTTGAAAAAAAAGCATACATGATATAAAAACTTTGTTAAACTTGATGCTCTCTTTTTTTTTAAAAAGGGATCATTCTGATTCATTCAATCCAGTAACGAAAATGAATAAGTGAAAACTAGTGTTAGTGAAGTAAAGTCTAAGTCTATTAATGTCCCATTGCAGGGCAAAGGCCTCCATCATTTGAAATATTGTTTTCGATACAAATATGGGTATAGTGTACTTACTATTTTTAGTCGGTTTTTGGTTTTTACGAGCTAGATCATCCATACTGTAGTCTAATTGTTCCACTGTAATTTCATCTTTATTATTCCGCATATCTAATTGTTTTATGTGACTTGTATTTACTTCTTCATCAGGATAAAATTCTGAAGATCCAATATCACTTAAGGCTTCATAGCCCTTTCTTAGAGAGTGATGTTTATCAGTCACTTTATGTTTTGGATTATAATGTTTTAAATAACTTTCGGTGTGGACGTTTACGTCACTTCTTTGTTTTCTGGTTTCTTCTTCCTTTTCTGAAACTTTTTCCTTTAAAGTTTCGGTCACATTTGAGTAAGTTTCTAGTTGAACAATGTTTTGTTCAGTGGTACTGTGATTTAAACCAGTTGGCTTTATTACATTATTAGTTTCTCTTTGTTGAGGCGTCAATGATGTGGGAGAAATAATAATAAGGAAGGAAACTAAACAGCTTCTTAACATTTTTATCTTAAACTAGTTGATTGGAAATGTCTCTTATTTATACTGGTCAATGATATTTAAATAATTCCTTCTCCTTAGGAATCATTTCAGTAGTTACAAATTACTTATCTGAAGTTATCGCAAAATGAACTAACTTAAATGATTTCCTTATAATAAATTTATAAAAAGTATTTATAAGAAGTATTACATTAAAATTTATTAACGTTAGAACCGTTTAAACTAAACGTAATCTTAAAAGTATTAAAATACTCGTAACAATTTTTCCAACTGTTTGCATTTAAAACATAACTGCAGTGTAGTACAGTTCGTTTTGTTTTGGAACCCGGCACAAATTAAATTGCACGCTCTGGATTTCATTTCGTGCAATCATATTTTTAAAACGTTAGTCTAAACTATTTATGGTTGAAACGATTGGCTTAACTTATAGGAAATGGTGTTTGAAACATAGATGCTAAATTATGGCCAGAAACATTTAAACAACGTTAAAATACTTACTTAATTTATCAGCCTCAGCAACCAACAGGTATTATTCATTTTAGCTACATAAATGTTTAGGTAGTATTATGACTGTCACTACAATATACATATATCAAAGCCTATGCAAGTTTGAGTGGGTTCAGTAATCTTTACAAATGTAATCGTTATTTGCATGATTTTTTAGGTTTAGTTCTCCATGCCATGTCTGAGGATGACGCCGTTTCCTGAGTCATCCTCCCCAGGCGCCTCTCCTTGACTTGACCACCTATGTAGGTCAGGGAGCACCCGGGAACGGCCTGGGCATTTGCCAGGCCCCGCCAGGCACGAGAACCAGTCCGTCACAACACGGGTGAGAAGGAAACCGCAGGGTTTTAGTTGGTAGTGGCACGAAGTCCCGAGAACATCAATGCGTTTCCCTGCGAGAAAAAAAAGATCTCCAAACATATAAATATTTTCTTGAATTTTTGAGTTTCTTAGAATTGCTGTATGTTTTCATACTATTCTATGTTATCCTAAAATATTATGCTTGTAGGTATATGACCTATTCACTCTCGTTTATGGGTCAATACTGAATCAATTCTGCCTACGTACATAACCTTTAGATGGGTTCATTAAAATTCTGCGACAAAGTACGGACACTCTGATTCCCGCATTTATTCAAAAAGGAAAAAGAAGTAAGCCTTTTACGGAAATTAACAAAGGAACTTTGTAATTAACTTTCATTTGCATAAGATTTGAGTTGACTAATTGCTATGAATTAAAATGGTGTGTTTTAAGGGATGTATAAAAGAATTATTTGTAGGTACTATCGTCAAATCGTTTTAATCAAGATATTACTACAAAAATCCAAATTTTAAATAGACGTATTTTAAGTTAAGCATATTTTCAATACTAAATTTTAAAATATCCTTTTTTATCTTCGTTACGTTACGTAACTGCGGACCCTGGACTCCGAGGCAACAGCCGAGGATGCGACCGGGACAAACGCTAGGATGATGATGACGTTACGTAACTTCGGAAATTGTTAATTGTAAATTTTGTAATCATTCTCAAGCATGCACATGTACGTGCTTATGTAATTATTGGCTAGTAAAAGTAATCTTCATTTAATTTGTTTTCGAACCTGTTTAATTTTTCTTGTTTTCCTTTATAAATAAATTTATATTTCACACCATCACAATCATTGAACTGACTCCGTGTTAAGTAGCCTAAGCACTTGTGTTACAGACATCTTTATAATATACCTTAAGAGATACTTATGACACGCAGGACAAACAGACATATTTATGCATCCAAATATTTATCCTGTACGGGAATCAAACCCGCAGCCTCTTGGTCCAACAGGCTACTTCTTGACTATTACACCAAGCGGGTCGCCAAATTCAATGTTTTTTTTTATAAATGTCGTACAAACTATTGTCTGTACTATCCTCGAATCTTCCAACTTGTATCTGTTACATCAGTGCACATTACGTGGTATTGGAAGTCTCATTACGTCACTCCGACAAGAGACACCTCTAGACCACAACGCGGCACTTCCGAAGTTACAGAGACAACGCGCTCATAATTGGCTATTAGATACTGCAAGCTATCTTGCGACGTTTAATAGACCTTATATTTGATTTGCTCAAAATGATTAAAGAGTTCGTGGCCTCTCCACTTGCTGTAATTTTTAACAAAAGTTTAGAATCGGGAATCTTCCCCGAAGCATGGAAAATAGCCTCTGTAATCCCCATTTACAAATCTGGCCAACGTGATTCACCTAACAATTATCGTCCCATCTCCCTTCTTAATACTTTTGCCAAACTTCTCGAAAAAATTGTAAACAGGCGCCTAGTAAAATACTTAGAATCGAAAAAATTACTTTCAGACAAACAATTTGGGTTTCGTAAAGGGAAGTCGACGGATGAAGCAGTGTCTCTACTTATTGCCAAAACAGTCAAGCACCTTGATCAGAACAGAAAATGCATAGGAGTATTTCTGGACCTGGCCAAGGCGTTTGATACTGTTTCCACCCCAATACTTCTCCGTAAATTAGAACAACTCGGTATTCGAGGAACCCCTCTCAACTGGTTTGAAAGTTATCTTCAGGACAGAAGGCAATGTGTTAGTTTAAATGGCGATTCTAGTGACTTTAGGAATATAGATTTTGGAGTTCCTCAAGGAAGCATCCTTGGTCCCACACTTTTCATAGTCTACATCAATAGCATCCACAGTTTAGGTCTCACAAACGCCGATATAACTTGTTATGCAGATGACACCTCAATAATTTTTCATGGATCCACTTGGGATGAAGCAGTCGCTCATGCAGAGACTGGCATGACTGAAGTGTACAGATGGTTACAAACCAATCTTTTAACCTTAAACACAGACAAAACCAAATTTCTATGCTTCCACAAAACTCTTCCATCAGCGCCATCAATTTCTTTAAAAACTCTACGCATTCACAACTGCTCAAATACTCCTAATTGTAACTGCCAACTCATAAAACGATCTGAAAATATTAAATATCTTGGTGTAATTTTGGATCAAAACCTAAACTTTAAAGCTCATATCACTGATCTTTCTGGAAGAATAAGGAAATTTACCCATGTCATGAGAAAACTACGATATGTGGCTGATTTCCCACTGCTAAGGTATATATACACAGCACTCTGTCAATCACTTCTAGTATATTGTATATCTAGTTGGGGTGGAGCCTCAAAAGGTTTAATGCTTCAATTAGAACGAGCCCAGAGATCTGTTTTAAAAACAATGATGTTTAAACCCTTTAGATATGCCACATCTGATTTATATAAAGAAAGCCGAGTCCTTAGTGTGCGCCAGCTTTTCGTGTTAAGGGTTACCCTTTTGACACATAAATCAATAATTAATGCAAATAATTATAACCAACTTTTGACTAAAAGAGTCTTCAAAATCCCAAATGCCTCGGTAAATACTTCTTTTGCTAAAAAATTCCCGCCCTTCATTCACATCAAAGTGTACAACAATGTTGTAAAGACTTGCAATTTCAAACGTGCTACTGTTCAAGAAGCTAAGTCAGTAATAACAAAATGGCTCAATACACTCTCATACGACTCCACAGAACATCTCATCACAATGCTGTCTTAATTAACCTTATTTGATTTATATTTTTATAATTATTTTAGCTTGATATAGCTGTATATATTAATATTATATATATTTATAATATATTTAAATTTATGTATGTATATATGTTTTCATATGCATTTCATAGTTATTATTTTTCTTAATTTTTATTAACTATAGGTATGTAGGTACAATATTCCTTTAATACATAAAATAATATATAGGTTATAGGTATAAACATTAGGGTATAATTTGTCACTTTAAGTTTTTGCTCATGATTATTATTAGATTAGAACTCAAAGGTAAAAAATATTTAGTTTTATATCACACTGTAACAAATTGAAATGTTCGAGGCTAATTTCTTTGTCAATCGTATAGGGCACCTACAGCACAGATCTAATTCTAGTGTAGGTCCTACAGTTAAACTGTACATCAACCGTACAACAAATAGGCTATTTTTGTTAATTGTTAACCTTCTTGTCACTAATTGTAATGTAAAACCTATTTGTTGAAATAAATATTTTTGAATTTGAATTTTTTTGAATTTTTTGAGCTTGGTGATACATTTGAAACGCTTTAACGCTCATAAGGTTGTTCGGTAGTTTTAGTGGCTTCATGCATAATGGTCATGCTTTCGAATCTCATTTTAACTGTGTGATGAACAATCTTAATTCTACAAAAAAAATAGTTTCTTAGGGTGTACTTATTGCGCTACGTCTAAACAGTCAAAGAGCTCCATATTCATTTATTAATGTTTACTAAGAATTAAGCCAATTCGTAACGTTTATATATCAATTTAAAAGTAAATAGGATATTATTTAATTTCCGTTGCAGTTCAACATCAGTACTAACTGCGCGAGATTTGAAATATATGTATATTGAAGACACTCCATTTTGAACTGTTACATCAGTGCACATTACGTGGTATTGGAAGTCTCATTACGTCACTCCGACAAGAGACACCTCTAGACCGCAACGCGGCACTTCCGAAGTTACAGAGACAACGCGCTTGTTAGATATAGACATTTGTAATTAGTACATAATATCGTATTGTCATATATTTAATAGTCGAATTATAGTAAAATAAGATAAAATAATTATAAAATGTAACAGACGACAAACAAGTATGAATCATTCTGATTTCTCGTCATTCAATAAACACGTGAGTCACACTTGTTTGTCGTCGCCTATATAAGCGAGTGTTCCGAGTCGACTGGTTTCACTTCTGCTCGAGACGTTGGCCGGTGCGGACCTCTCGGTGAAATAAAGATAAGTGTAGATATAAGACATAATAACAATTATAAATGTATACCTATATCCATAATAAGTGTATAGATATGTATATATATATGTATATATATATATATATATTTATATATATGTATGTGTATATATGGATATGTATAGATATGTTTTCTCATATAAAGTATTTTCATTTCCGAATCTCACTATAATATTCAATATAATATTAAATACATATATCTGTACACTTTCATTTGTTATTAATATTGCTACTATTCCTATATTGTAACAAATATGGCTAAATTAATAAAATGCTTTACAATAAATAAATTTGTTCTTATATTTGATGCTTTTCTTTGATGCTTATTAACATCCATTGCTATAATTGAGTTTTTATAGAGAAATATATGTACTTAATACCTTAAATGCCCTTTAAAATCTAACATCAGAAGTGGGATATTTCTCAAGCTCACACCATGGGATCATGAACTTCGTGTCTAATACCTGATAGTATAATTTTCAGAATGGATGCTGCCCTCCAACGGGACTTTTCGAAGCTATACAAGATGCTGTTACATCTGAAGAAATGGCGCTTCCGACTTTCGACCCGGTAACTACCTATAACCGGTGCGGCGGCGCCTGAGCGGCGGCGACGACGCGGTGCCCAGCGAGGAACGACGCGGTGCCCAGCGAGGAACGACTTCCTCACGGTCGCCGTCCATGTGCCTATTGGGGGACCAGGGTAGCATGCACCCCATAGCGAGGAACGACGCGGTGACCAGCGAGGAACGGCGCGGGTGCAGACCGTTGCCGCTGCAGATGTCTGTTTCGTGAAATACCTTACGGTAAACTTAGCATAGGCTTTTTTGATACTTATTAATAATTAAAATAGATTTACAAAAGAGCAGCATTATAAACATTTATAATGCGTTTAGCAACATATGTATAATAGTAATGTTACGTCTGAGCTAATATCGTTGTTTTTGAAAGTTCTATTAATTGCAGTGAAACTAAAATTATCGTTTAAAATCGACGGGCCCTTTTGGTCTAGTGGTCAGAGACCCTAGCTACAAAACCTAGTGTCGCGGGTTCGAATCCCGTAAAAAAAAAGCAAATGTTTGTGTGATGAACAATGGCATTTGTACTCGAGTCATGGTAGTTTATAAATATATTTGTGTTTATCTATCCGTTCCCTAACCTTCAAAATACAAGCTTCAAGCTTAGTTTAGGACTATACAATTGGTGTGTTAGCCCAAAGAATTAAACTAAAATGGTGAAAAAAAAATAATGAACCTCACCAACTGAATCAAGATATTGTCCTGAATAACGATTAGCTATCAAATACAAAATTATAACCGATTGCAATTGCAGTGCTATCAAAAGCTTATACGAATAAAAAGGATTTGTCCTCGCGACAACCTTACTGATGCATTTTGAAATACTTTAAAAAATATATATATATATTAGTGATTTGGTTTTCCTAATCCGGGGACCTGTAGAAACACCCCATGTGTCTAAATTGTTAACTTAACTAATGACAATAAATCTTAATAAAATTATGAATCATAAACGGCTCAGAAAACATAACACCAGTGTAATAAAAAGTCAGATTGGCCGAACGTATTGTAGAAAATTAATCAAACTATTCATGCAGAGTCAAACAAAGACAGAATTATCACGTTAGCATCTTTTCATTGGAGTCGAGACAAATATGCCACTTATAACATGTAAAAATACACAAGTAAATGATATAACTGATAGTTCTGGAAAACCCTTAATTAATGTTAAAGCAAATATAGAGTAAGCTCTACAGACACATAAAAAAATTGCTAATATCTTTAAAATTAGTTTTGACGTAACATCTAACATTACAAATTGATGACTTGTATACGTTTTGCTTAAAATGGGTAATCTACTTAGTATAATTGTCAATATAAAAAAAAAACTGCGATATTGGCCCAGAAAAATTATCCGGAAAACATTTTTATAATAATGATGTTGATGTTGATGTCTTTAGTATAAGATATATTAGTTTAAGAAATAATTGTTGTATTGTGAATTATGGATGGAGAAGCCTTAGCTGTTGTATGATATGATATTCACTGGCTGCGGGTGATTAAGCTTCACCGACTGCGGAGTGTTTGATCTGCACAGTAAGGTCTAATTATTATTGAGTAGAACATGATGATTATTAAGAATATTATTTATGTGAAAATGACTTTGACTTTGACTGTGACTTATGAATTATGGATGGAGAAGCCTTAGCTGTTGTATGATATTCACTGGCTGCGGGTGATTAAGCTTCACCGACTGCGGAGTGTTTGATCTGCACAGTAAGGTCTAATTATTATTGATTAGAACATTTATTTATTTATATATTTATTTATTCAGAATATTGCAACTAACATTACAGGTGTCCCTAATGCGATAGTGTAGATTATTTAACTTACTTAATACTGACATTTGAAATTACACAGTAGCACAACACATACATTGTAACTTTTGCGAATTCAGTCAAAACATGATGATTATATTTATACAGTTTGTAGTAAGAATATTATGATTGTACTTCGAGAGCGAAGTACTTGTCAGTATGGCCGTGTTAGATATAGACATTTGTAATTAGTACATAATATCGTATTGTCATATATTTAATAGTCGAATTATAGTAAAATAAGATAAAATAATTATAAAATGTAACAGACGACAAACAAGTATGAATCATTCTGATTTCTCGTCATTCAATAAACACGTGGGTCACACTTGTTTGTCGTCGCCTATAAAAGCGAGTGTTCCGAGTCGACTGGTTTCACTTCTGCTCGAGACGTTGGCCGGTGCGGACCTCTCGGTGAAATAAAGATAAGTGTAGATATAAGACATAATAACAATTATAAATGTATACCTATATCCATAATAAGTGTATAGATATGTATATATATATGTATATATATATATATATATATTTATATATATGTATGTGTATATATGGATATGTATAGATATGTTTTCTCATATAAAGTATTTTCATTTCCGAATCTCACTATAATATTCAATATAATATTAAATACATATATCTGTACACTTTCATTTGTTATTAATATTGCTACTATTCCTATATTGTAACAAATATGGCTAAATTAATAAAATGCTTTACAATAAATAAATTTGTTCTTATATTTGATGCTTTTCTTTGATGCTTATTAACATCCATTGCTATAATTGAGTTTTTATAGAGAAATATATGTACTTAATACCTTAAATGCCCTTTAAAATCTAACACGCTCATAATTGGCTATTAGATACTGCAAGCTATCTTGCGACGTTTAATAGACCTTATATTTGAGCTTGGTGATACATTTGAAACGCTTTAACGCTCATAAGGTTGTTCGGTAGTTTTAGTGGCTTCATGCATAATGGTCATGCTTTCGAATCTCATTTTAACTGTGTGATGAACAATCTTAATTCTACAAAAAAAATAGTTTTTTAGGGTGTACTTATTGCGCTACGTCTAAACAGTCAAAGAGCTCCATATTCATTTATTAATGTTTACTAAGAATTAAGCCAATTCGTAACGTTTATATATCAATTTAAAAGTAAATAGGATATTATTTAATTTCCGTTGCAGTTCAACATCAGTACTAACTGCGCGAGATTTGAAATATATGTATATTGAAGACACTCCATTTTGAACTGTTACATCAGTGCACATTACGTGGTATTGGAAGTCTCATTACGTCACTCCGACAAGAGACACCTCTAGACCGCAACGCGGCACTTCCGAAGTTACAGAGACAACGCGCTCATAATTGGCTATTAGATACTGCAAGCTATCTTGCGACGTTTAATCGAGCTCATATTTGAGCTTTAATATATACGTGTTTACATCACTACTCGAAATCGACCTTGCCTTTTAACCTAGAATTTTGTGTTTGAATCTCAGTTTTGTTCTTACCCCACATTGATTCATTTGTATGTGTACTAAAGTGGTTGGATTTTTTGGGCTAATCGTGTCTGAAAACATGAATCATGAATCAGCCTTCAACTATATTAGAAACTTATTGTCAAAGGTATGTAGAAGGCAACGGCAAGTCACTCCATTTTAAATTCCAAGAGAGTTGTTGTTTGTTTCTTTTTATACAATGATAACGACCCTTAGTAATGAAGTATACTAAATATTATTACTAAATAAATTAAGGAAGCTAAAGGCCTATAATGACCCAAATACGTAACTGAGTTCATAAAAACAATCTACGAGTAACATGAGATAGACATATTTAAACTTATGCACCAAACTGATTTTTGTACAGATGCTAGTATCAACAAAATAACAATGACCCATAGGATGAGTATTGCTTTTTATCTTGCTTCCCAATTTGTCTCTATGAGCATAGTCTCGAGATAGCGTTTTGCGGCAACTTCGAAGTTGCGAAGTCGACGCAACTCCGCCCTCATAATTGGCTATTAGATACTGCAAGTTGGCTTGCAACTTTTAATCGACTTCACACGAGAGAAAAGCTTGATGTTGCATACATTTTATGTGAAGGGTTTCAGCTCGTTTTATGTTGCGGGAATACTCTTAAGTGCGATATTGATTAACTATCGTATATTTGGTTTGCTTTAATATTCAAACTGTGTGAAAAAGTTCTACTAGATTTTTTTCCTCGAAGTTTAAATGGTCACGTTCCTCGGAGTTTAAATGGTACGTACATAGCAAATAATAAGATGGCCTTTAATTTACAGGATAAGGCGTATTATTTATAAGAATTTGATTTTGAATGGCTTATCTAAATACCTATTCTAACCTAAAAAAATGTTTACCCCTTGATAGGGGAATTCAACATAAACCTCTGCAAAGGGGGGCTGACGATGCCTTTTGTAATGCACCCTCTAAAATTACTATGAATGCTTCACGTCACATCCAGAAAAAGCAATTTAAAGGCAGTATTCGTAAAGAAAAATCAAGAGTTACAAATATCATACTATACTCTTATTAAAATCTTTTAAATTGTTTTACTATCAAACCGTTATGTAACGCATGACAAACTGAAAAAAGTTAAAGACGAACTATCCAAAAATAGTGTATCGAAACCCAAATACGATTTAGATATTATGTAATACTAGCGGCCGCCCGCGACTCCGTCCGCGTGGTTTCCGGTTTCCGCAAACGTAGGTATATACTATACCTATAAAGTTCCATACAAACATTAATCCACTTTTTCATCCCCTTGGGGTGAAACATATAAAAATCCTTTCTAAGGGGATCTTTATGTCATAGTAGCTTTATGCGTTACACGTAGACGTTTCTAGGCTGCTGAAAGACCACGGACCTGCTGAGGTGTCTCAGTGGGCGGAGAGGGGTACTCCGACGTGGCGCGTCCCCGGGTGGTGGATAGGGGAACGGCCTCATATTGAAGGTTACCGGCTTGCCGGCGCGAACCAAACCCTCGTTGGGGTGGGCTCGATGGGCGTCCCGGACTTATTCTGGGTAGCGGCCAACGGGCGTGATAGGGGGGGAATGGAGCGCCCCGTGTCTTGTCACGAGGCACGTGGTGTGTGACGTTTTTTGTCACGGGCTCAGTGGACGTCCCGGATCTCTTCCGGTAGCGGTCACCGGGCGTGGTTGAAGAGCTGCTGGCCTTTCTCTGGTACCCCTCTGATCTAGCAGAGGGGACATAGATGATGGGCGGCAATGTCTCGGGGAGGTCTCGCCTCTTGGCGTTTAGTGTGGTGCCTTGGCAGAAATGTCAGGCGGGGGGGAATTGCCGTTCTCCCCGGAGTATACCGTTATCAATACTGTTGCCTCAGCGACCTCACTGGGTGGCTCCAGCGGGGTACGTCGTGACAGTATTGGCCGGGGGGCTTGCCTTAATTGGCCGGCCCGAGGGAAGGAAAACCCAATAAAACCCGACAGCGAAGTCGTTAAAACCTGTGTATACCGGGCGACCTACACAGTAGATAGCCTTACCCAGGTACAGGGGGCACTGCCTGGGTGGACTTTCCTTTCCCCCATTCTCGTGGGAACCAATATGAGCCTAATCAATAAAACAAACCAAAAAGACGTGAAGTGCGGGAGATCCGCGGTGGCAGGTGCGAAAGAAAAGCAGGGATTGTCTGCTGACAATATGTCGACAGATAATCAAGAAGCGGAGCAATGCGAGTTAGACGTACGAACTGTACGGAAGGTCGGAGTTGGGCCGGAGTCGGAGTTGGAAGTTGTGTCGCCTTCTGAGGCGGTGCAGTTGTGCCAACCCGCGTCGGTAGCGTCGATAGTGTCGACGCAGCTTGAGGAGCAAGATGCGCTGGAAGTGGGTACTCCAATGCTCACCCCTGCATCGGCCGTTATGGGCGTGGATGGACGGTATCCACGTAGGAGCTGTTCTCGTAAGAGGCCTCCCTCAAAATTTTGGGAAGATGTGGAGGAGTCAGACACCGATGTAACGGTGCTGACCCCCAAAGTGTCGACAGCTCGTAGAGGCAAGGCACGCGCATCAGGAGTCTCACGCACAGCGGCAATGCTGCGTGAAACGGAGGCGGTTGATGAGTTGGCCCAGTCTAAGAAAGCCGCCACCAAAAAGGCGGCCAAGAAGGTAGGGGCTGCGGTCAAGAAGGCAGGGTCTGCGACCAACACCGCCGACGTCGAGCTCGAGCTCGACCCGCGAAGGCCGGACGAAGTGACGTCGGCCGAGATGAAGGCCTTAGCAGGCCAGAGGGTGGCAAGGGTGTTCCGCCTTGCCGCCACGGCCGGCAATCTGAAAGGGGAATATGTCAAGGAGCTCAATGATTGCGCGGCCTGGCTCAAAGAGGCGCTGGACGTTGTGTTCTCCGGAAAGGAGAACGAAAAGATCCGGCGCCTCGAGGCCGCAAACAAGCAATTGCGAGAGGAGGTGGAGGCGCTGAAGACCGAGATTAGGTCATACAGCAGGGAGTTCTCACAGAGGAACTCCCCTCCACCTCAACCTGAGGCGGAAACAGAGGCGGTCCCCGAGGCGAGCTCACTAAGGAGTATGCTGGACGAGCTCCGCAGGTCTTTGATGGAGACCTGCAGCAATATGATCGCGGCCCGCATAGAGGGCCAGGCACTGCCTCCTGGCGCCGGCGCGCGTCCTCCTCTGGCGGCGACGGCCAAAAAGGCGGGTTCTGCCCCGCCCAAGGCCAAGCCGCAGCCCTCGGCTCCCGGCCCCTCTAAGGCCGACCCCTCTAGTGCCGGTCCATCTTGGGCCTCGGTAGCTGGCGGCAGCAAGTCGTCGGCACCAACCGCTCCCATCACGTTGGCGCCGGCGGCCAACATGCCGAAACAGGCCCAGCCTAAGAAGGCGGCCAAGAAAAAGTCGACGGCTCCCCAAACCGGAACAGCTGCACCGTTGGCAACAGTCCAGCCCCAGTCTGAGGAGGGCTGGACTGTAGTTGCCACGAAGAAGAAGAAGGGGAAGAAAGCCAAGAAGCCTACCCCTCAACCCAAGAAGAAAACGGGACCGAAGTTGCCGAAGCCGCCAAAAACACTGGCGGTGGTGCTGACTTTAAAGCCGGAGGCGGTGGAGAAGGGGGCTACCTACCAACAGGCCCTCTCTAAAGCAAAGGCCGGTGTCAGTTTGACTGAAATTGGCATCGGCCCCGGAAAGTTCCGCAGGTCCATGACGGGGGCCTGCGTAATGGAACTTCCCAAGGAGGCCACCGCCTCCCAGGCCGACCTCCTCGCCGCAAAAATCGGCGAGGTGTTAGGCGAGGAGGCGATTGTCCGCCGCCCGACCAAGACCGGAGACGTCAGGGTCTCCGGCTTGGACGACTCGGTCTCGGCGGACGAATTGAAGGGTGCCCTGGCAACTAAAGCCGGGTGCAGCCCCGATTGCTTTAGGGTGGGAGCAATAGCGGCGGGGTCCATGCGAATGGGCTCCGTCGTGGTCTCCTGCCCGGTGGAGGTGATCCCAAAAATAGCAGAGGGTCGCCTCACGGTCGGGTGGTGCTCCGCGTCAGTGCGGGCACTGGAGCAGCGGCCAATGCGCTGCCACCGGTGCCTGGAGAAGGGGCACACGGCGGCGCTCTGCCCCTCTAAAAAGGACCGCAGTGGCCTATGTTACCGCTGCGGCAAGGAGGGGCATCAAGGAAAGACGTGCACGGCGCCGTTTAAGTGCGCCGTGTGCGCCGACAGGGGCCTCTCCTCGGCCCACAGAATGGCGGGCCCAAACTGTGCCTCGCCGCCCGTGAAGGGCCGCGCCGCACCCGCCTTGAGCCCCGCGCCGTCGTCGCTGCTGACCACCGTCACCGTCGCCGCCGCCGCAACACAAGAAGTCACCCCGATGGAAACCTCAAATGCTTAGAAGGTCCATCGGGGAAATAGTACAGGCCAACGTCAACCACTCCGCCGCGTCGCAGGATCTCCTACTGCAGACAATGGCGGAGTGGGGGGCGGACCTAGCCCTCGTCGCAGAGCCTCACCATATCCCGGTTTCACCCCGGTGGTTTGGCTCTGCTGACGGGACGGCGGCGGTAGTAGGGGTGGCCTCCAATACGGCACCCCCCCTGGTCTTACGAGAAAGAGGCCAGGGCTACGTGGCGGTCGGGTGGGGCGGCGTTGTTGTAGTCGCCAACTACTTCTCTCCCAACCGCACTCGGGCGGAATTCCAGTCCTTCTTGAGTGCGGTTGAAGGGGTCGTGCTGCGGGCGGCTCCCCACCCGGTTCTGTTTGGGGGGGACCTAAACGCCAAACACACGGCGTGGGGGTGTCGGGCGAGCACCCCAGTTGGGAGGGACCTGCTGTCCTGGGCAGAAAGCCTGGGACTGCAGGTCCTTAATAGGGGGAACACCGCGACGTGTGTGAGGTGGAATGGGGACTCCATAGTGGATGTAACCCTGGCCACCTCACAACTGGCGGCGCGGGTTGACGGCTGGCGGGTGGTGACCGACGCGGAGTCGTTGTCGGACCACCGCTACATTCGGTTCGGCGTCTCCGTGGGTGGTCCCGGAGCCCCTGTCCGACTGGGCCCCGAGGCGGGAGCTCCCTCGGCGTTCGTGAGGTGGTCGCTCCCGCAGCTCCGCCCTGAGGTCGCCAAAGAGGCGGCCATCGTCAGATCTTGGGCGGAGCCACCCGCCGGCGTGGTGGGGGATGCGGATGGCATGGCGGAGCTCTTTGCAGACGACATGAAAGTCGTCTGCCAGGCCGCCATGCCAAAGTCGAGGCCACACCCCCGGAGGAAGGCGTTGTATTGGTGGACGCAGGAGGTGTCGGACCTGCGCGCCACCAGCCTAGCCGCCCGCACCGCCCTCCAGCGGTGTCGGAGGCGCAGGCGTCGTGAGCCCGGCGAGGAAGAACAACTCCGCCGGGCCTACAGAGAAGCACAGAGGGCCCTACGCAAGGAAATAAGCAGGGCCAAAGGGGTCGCCCATGAGGAGTATCTAGCACTCCTCGAGCGCGACCCCTGGGGGCAGCCATATAGGGCCGTGCGGGGGAAGTTCGCCGACACGGCTCCCCCCACCTCCGCTATGGAGCCAGAGTTGTTGGGAAGGGTCCTGGAAACCCTGTTTCCGAATCCGGGACCCTTCACCCCCCCAGAAATGTCAGCTGGGGGGGATAGTCCAGCGTCGTGGGCAAACGGGCCCCCGGTCTCGGACGATGAGTTCGAGGCCGGGAAGTTTCGGCTCCGGCTGAAAAAGAAGGCGCCGGGGCCGGACGGGGTCCCGTCCAAGGTTCTGGCCCTTGCGACGGGGCCCCTGGAGGAGCGGTTTCGGGCGGTGCTAGACACAAGCATCGCCGCGAACCGCTTCCCAAGCCGGTGGAAGGCGGGGCGGCTCGTCTTGCTAAGAAAAAGCAGCCGCCCCGCCGACAGCCCGTCCGGCTACAGGCCGATCGTGCTCCTGGACGAGGCGGGGAAGTTTTTTGAAAAGATCCTCGCCTCCCGGATCCAGGAGCACTTGGGGGGTCCGGGGCCGAACCTGGCCGAGTGCCAGTACGGCTTCCGGACCGGTAGGTCCACCATGGACGCGGTTGGCCGCCTGAAAGAATGGACCGAGGCGGCCACAGCGCAGGGGGAGGTTGTTGTCGCGGTGTCTCTAGACATCGCGAACGCCTTCAACAGCCTCCCCTACGAGTGCATAGAGGCGGCGCTCGATTATCACCGAGTGCCCCTCTACCTCCGCGCCATCGTCAGCGACTACCTGCGCAATCGGGTGGTCCTGTACGAGGATGCGGAGGGCCGCGTCCAGCGGTGGCCTATGGCGGCGGGCGTACCCCAGGGTTCCGTACTCGGTCCCCTCCTTTGGAACCTGGGGTACGACTGGGTCCTGCGCGGATCCCTCTCGCCCGGCACGGATGTCATCTGTTTTGCGGACGACACCCTTGTCGCGGCGAGAGCGAGGAGTTGGGACGATGCGGTCCAACTCGCGTCGGACGACACCACAACAGTCGTCCGGCGTATCCGCAGGTTGGGGTTGCGTGTGGCCTTGGAGAAAACCAAGGCCATGCCTTTCCGCGCCCCACGACGCAGGATCCCGCAGGGGCTCCGCGTCCGAGTAGAGGGGGTCGACGTCCCGGTCGAGGCGCATCTTAAGTACCTCGGCCTGACACTCGACCCCCGCTGGAGTTTCGAGGAGCATTTCAAGCTCCTCGCTCCAAGGCTGTGCGCCGCCGCGGCAGCTCTCGGACGGGTCCTACCCAATACGGGGGGACCAGGGTGGAAGTGCCGTCGCCTGTACCACATGGTGGTCAGGTCGATGGCACTCTACGGAGCCCCTGTGTGGGCGGAGAGCCTCTCCCCCTCGCTCAAGGCCCTCTTGCGCCAACCGCAGAGGGTCATCGCGACCCGGGCCGTGCGAGCCTATCGCACGGTCAGCCACGGGGCCGCCTGCGTTCTGGCAGGCACCACCCCGTGGGAACTCGATGCCGTGGTTCTGTCCCACGTGCATCGGGTTCGGGTCGCGGCGAGACTGCGAGGGGAGCGGCCCAGCTTGGAGGAGGTGGCGCTGGGACGTGCCCAGGCTAGGGAGGAGGCCCTAGCCAATTGGGCGGAGGCTCTCCGAGCCCCGAGTGCCGGCCACCGGACGATCGACGCGATTCGTCCGGTGTTGAGGGAGTGGGTGGAGCGCCGGCACGGCTGCCTCACCTACCGCCTTGTGCTGGTACTGACCGGACATGGGTGCTTCGGTCACTACCTGTACCGTGTCGCCCGTCGGGAGGAGTTGCCGCTGTGTCATCACTGCGGCGCTCCCGACGACACGGCCGAGCACACCCTCGAGGAGTGCCCGGCCTGGCGACACGAGCGCCGCGAACTAATCGCGGCGCTAGGCGGTGGTCACCTCTCGCTGCCGACCTTGGTGCAAGCCATGGTCGCCAGTCGACGAGCGTGGGAGGCGGCCGCCTCCTTCTGCGAACAAGTCATCTCGCAGAAGGAGGCAAAGGAGCGCGAGCGGGAGGAGGATCCTTCTTCCGCTCCGCTCCGGCGTAGACGGCCGGGCCGGAGGAGGCGCGCTCACCTGCGTCTCCTCTAGGCCTGTGTAGGGTGACCTGCGCGGGGGGGTAGCTCCCCAACCCGCGCATTGCACTAGGTCACCCGAGCCATGTCTGGGGACCACCTAGTTTCCCGGGTGGTCCTCCCTAGGCGCCAGCCCCGGCCTACCGCATCAGGTCGGGGCGCTCGAAGGACGGGTCGAACATAAGCCGCCACGTGGCGGCTGGCAGCGACCCGTCCTGATGCGAGCAAAAGGGGGAACTGGAGGGGTTTAGTGGGTAGTGGGCGCCTTTTGTGCGCCCGAGCCCCACACACGGTCGCGGGCTTAGCTAGCCCGCGGCGACATGGTGCGTAAATGCATTCCCCTCCACAAAAAAAAAAAAAAAAAAAAAAAAAAAAAAAAAAAAAAAAAAAAAAAAAAAAAGGCTGCTGAAAGACATGAACACCCTTAAGACGAGCCTGGACGAGGTGAAGTGCAAATTGGAGGCCTCCGATAACACCATTAGTGATTTGCGAGCCCAGGTAGCATTATTAAGTAACGCTGCTTCGGTTAGTAGGTCACCGGCGGCCTGCAACGTGAACACTTGTCGCGGGGCGCAAAATGCATCGCTCAGCAGTTTAAAGTTCGCCGATGATCATGCGTCACCGGCCGCCTCTGTTGCTGCCTGCGCTGCCCCCCGCCCCGCCGCGCGCCCCTCCGCCCCGGCGGAGACGTCACGAGTATGTACGGCGACCCCTGCACGTGCATACGCCGCTGTCACCGCTGCTACCAAGCGATTCGCTGCCGCTCCGCACCCTGAGCGGCAGCCAACCAAGGGGATCAACATGTCCCGAGTGTCTGGTCCTGTTGCACCTTCGGAGCCACAGAGCCAGATGAAGAAATGTGATGCGGATGGTTTCACAAGGGTGGAGAAGAGGAGAAGGAAGCCCACCAACAAAAACCTACGCGGCACAGCACCGACAGGGTGCAATCATCTGCTGCGTCCGGCCGTGCCGACGACGCTGCTGTACCTGTCGCGACTACATTACTCCACGAAGTCTGAGGAGATTGTGGAGTATATTCGAGTGAAGACCAAATTCACCCTGAGGGTCGAGCGGTTGGAGTCTCGTCACAATGTGAATTTTAATTCTTCTGTGGTGAGAGTGCCGACCGAACATCTGTCGACCTTCATGAAGGAGGAGTTTTGGCCGAAGGGTGTCATGTACCGGCGATTCAGAGGTCGGCTACCTGACACCAGATTGCGTCACACGTCGCCGGCAGAATCAATACGTGTAAAATAACAATTTAACTAACATAGATATTAAGTTTTATTTACTAACATAACCTGTTTTATTATTTTTATATATTTTAGTTTGTAAGGTATATATTAACATGTTTACGCCAAAATTGTATACGGAGTGTATTGGCTACTGCGATACAAGCAAATTTTGCTTAGTGCAGAGTCACTAGATGTAAGTATATAATGTAAACATGTTTTTCGTGTAATAAATAAATAAATAAATAAATAAATGCATGCCAAGTCCCAGCCCAATCGGTTTAAAATTGACAAAGTTTCATACAAATATTAATCCCCTTTTTCATCCCCTTGGGGTGGAAAATATAAAAATTCCTTTCTAAGGGGATATTTATGTCATAGTAGCTTCATGCATGCCAAGTCCCAGCCCTATCGGTTTAAAATTGACAAAGTTTCATACAAACATTAATCCCCTTTTTCATCCCCTTGGGGTGGAACATATAAAAATCCTTTCTAAAGGGATCTTTATGTCAAAGTAGCTTCATGCATGTCAAGTCCCAGCCCGATCGGTTTAAAATTGACAAAGTTTCATACAAATATTAATCCCCTTTTTCATCCCCTTGAGGTGGAACACATAAAAATCCTTTCTAAGGGTATCTTTATGTCATAGTAGCTTTATGCATGCCAAGTCCCAGCCCGATCGGTTTAAAATTGACAAAGTTTCATACAAACATTAATCCCCTTTTTCATCCCCTTGGGGTGGAACATATAAAAATCCTTTCTAAGGGGATCTTTATGTCATAGTAGCTTAATGCTTGCAAAGTCCCAGCCCGATCGGTTTAAAATTGACAAAGTTTCATACAAACATTAAACCCCTTTTTTCATCCCCTTGGGGTAGAATATATAAAAAACCTTTCTAAGGGGATCTTTATGACATAGTAGCTTTATGCATGCAAAGTCCCAGCCCAATCGGTTTAAAATTGACAAAGTTTCATACAAATATTAATCCCCTTTTTCATCCCCTTGGGATAAAATAATAGATATATACTATAGCCTATAACCTTCCTCGCCAAATACACTATCCAACACAAAAATATTTTTTCAAATCGGACCAGTAGTTCCTGAGATTAGCGCGTTCAAACAAACAAACAAACTCTTCAGCTTTATATATAAAGGGATCTTTATGTCATAGTAGCTTCATGCATGTCAAGTCCCAGCCCTATCGGTTTAAAATTGACAAAGTTTCATACAAACATTAATCCCCTTTTTCATCCCCTTGGGGTGGAACATATAAAAATCCTTTCTAAGGGTATCTTTATGTTAGTAGCTTCATACATGCCAAGTCCCAGCCCGATCGGTTTAAAATTGACAAAGTTTCATACAAACATTAATCCCCTTTTTCATCCCCTTGGGGTGGAACATATAAAAATTCCTTTCTAAGGGGATATTTATGTCATAGTAGCTTCATGCATGCCAAGTCCCAGCCCTATCGGTTTAAAATTGACAAAGTTTCATACAAACATTAATCCCCTTTTACATCCCCTTGGGGTGGAACATATAAAAATCCTTTCTAAAGGGATCTTTATGTCATAGCAGCTTTATGCATGCCAAGTCCCAGCCCAATCGGTTTAAAATTGACAAAGTTTCATACAAATATTAATCCCCTTTTTCATCCCCTTGGGATAAAATAATACATATCGATGCCTAACGGCCAAAAAGGCCTAACCACCACTTCACAAACTTTACAGGAGAGAGGATTAAAGACGAAAAATTACAAAAAAAATCATAAGTCGTTGGGTTTTGCTTCCTATGATTCCAAATTTTAGGTGTAAATATAAAAGATACTTCTCTTCAAAATGTATTTAATAAAGTATTAGAAATCATTCATCTAAGGGTGTTTTTAGTCGCTTATGCTCAAATGGATTTATTTTTTTACAGCAAAAATGTCGTAACTGCATTAACCAAAAAAAAACATGTTAGCCTAAGCGACTTAATTGCATCTGTATTTTTATTAAAATTGCTTAACCGACATTAAGGCAACATAAGCAGTGATTGACGAAAAAGTCTTAGTGTTAGCGAAATACTAAATATACAGGGTGTCGCAGATAACCTGTACCAGCGAAAGTCTGCGACCAGGGACACCAATACCCATAGATTGAATCATTTATTTTGAGAAAAAAATGGGATAAGCGCCACAATGCATAGTAATATGTGATAGGGCAAATAATCCTAAGCGCCATATCTTATATTTGAAAATTGCAGCCCGAAAGTATTAAGCGACATTTTTGTTATTTATTGTTTTCAAGCAAAATTGTCTAAGTAACTTTTTCAAAATATTATATTTCCTAACCACCAGAATGAAAAAAAGCACTAAATATTGGGCGCTTAGGACGTAAAATTAAGGCTTCGAGCCTTAATTTACCAACCGCTTAAGCGACAAAAATAACGCCCTAGAGAGAAGAAACCTAGATAGAACGACGCAGAAAAAAAAGGCGATTCCAATGATGTATATAAGTCGATTTCGCAAAAAATGTCGCTTAGGCCATTTTGGCCGTTAGGCATCGATATATACTATAGCCTATAACCTTCCTCGCCAAATACACTATCCAACACAAAAAGAATTTTTCAAATCGGACCAGTAGTTCCTGAGATTAGCGCGTTCAAACAAACAAACAAACAAACAAACAAACAAACTCTTCAGCTTTATATATTAGTAATATAATATAATATATAAATAGATTATTGGATAGTTGTAAAATAAAGTAAACATAGTGAACGCTGAATAGGGAAGTATTATTTTCTCCAGTAAGCGTTGGTAAGCCGGGCCGGACGTAATCCGCCTCGGCTGTCGGTGACGCGGGTCCGGCATGGAAGGACCAGGTGACGGCGCTGTCTTTTTTTTTTTGTCGCTCACAACTGACATACTTTTGTCTTAATTGAATCACAAATAGAATCATAAACGATAACTTTTAATCAATCTCGAGTAGTAATATTGTACGAACCGGGCAAATTTTAGCTACTTTTATGACAATAATGACTGTAATTTAGCAATAAACAATTTTATAGTTTTTTAGTGCAAACAATATTTAGATTATTTCTCCCATCGCCATCTAAATAAACTTAAGTATAGTGCGGTTTCGATATAGTGAGCAGGTAAGTATTATTTCGTCCAGTAAGCGTTGGTAAGCCGGGCCGGACGTAATCCGCCTCGGCTGTCGGTGACGCGGGTCCGGCATGGAAGGACCAGGTGACGGCGCCATCTTTTTTTGTCGCTCAAAACTGACATAAATAAGTCTTAATTAAATCACAAATATGTAGAATCGTAAACGACAACTTTAATCAATTTCGAGTAGTAATATTGTTCAAACCGGGCAAAAAATTTTAGCTACTTTCATTACAATAATGACTGTTATTTAGCAATAAACAATTTTAAAGTATTAAGTGAAAACAATATTTTGATTATTTGTCCCATCGCTATCTAAATAAACTACAGAATAGTGCGGTTTCGATATAGTGAACAGGGAAATATTATTTCGTTCAGTAAGCGTTGGTAAGCCGGACCGGACGTAATCCGCCTCGGCTGTCGGTGACGCGGGTCCGGCATGGAAGGACCAGGTGACGGCGCCGCCTTGTTTTTATTGCCGTCTCAATCAAATGACAACTAAAGACTTAAACGTCTAGTCTCAGACAACTGTAAATGTTAATAATCAAATATGGACAGCGTTGGTAAGAATCAAATATCAGTGGTAGTTGGCCATGACGCTCGAAACCACTAGAAACGAACCGGGCAGATTTTCAGCTACTTTCTTAAAAATCATAATTGTAGTTTTGCAATTATTTAATGTTGAATGTATGTTTCTATACACAAACCCATTTATTAAAGTGAAAACACACTGACGTATATTTATCCCATCGCCATCTAAATAAACTAAAGAATAGTGCGGTTTCGATATAGTGAACAGGGAAGTATTATTGCGTCCAGTAAGCGTTGGTAAGCCGGGCTGGACGTAATCCGCCTCGGCTGTCGGTGACGCGGGTCCGGCATGGAAGGACCAGGTGACGGCGCTGCCTTGTTTTTATTGCTGTCTCAATCAAATGACTGAAACGTCTAGTCTAGTCTCATACAACTGTAAATATTAATAAAGGAATGTAGACAGCGTTGTTAAGAATCAAATATCAGTGGTAGTTGGCCATGACGCTCGAAACCACTCGAAACGAGCCGGGCAGATTTTCAGCTACTTTCTTAAAAATCATAATTGTAGTTTAGTAATTATTTAGTGTTGAATGTATGTTTCTATACACATACCCATTTATTAAAGTGAAAGCACACTGACGTATATTTATCCCATCGCCATCTAAATAAACTAAAGTATAGTGCGGTTTCGATATAGTGAGCAGGGAAGTATTATTTCGTCCAGTAAGCGTTGGTAAGCCGGGCCGGACGTAATCCGCCTCGGCCGTCGGTGACGCGGGTCCGGCATGGAAGGATCAGGTGACGGCGCTGCCTTGTTTTTGACGCTCACAATTGACATACTTTTATTTTAATTAAATCACAAATAGAATCATAAACGAAAACTTATAATCAATTTCGAGTAGTAATATTGTACGAACCGGAAAAATTTTAGCTACTTTCATGACAATCATTTAGCAATAAACAATTTTTAAGTTTTTAGTGGAAACAATATTTTGATTATTTCTCCCATCGCCATCTAAATAAACAAAAGAATAGTGCGGTTTCGATATAGTGAACAGGGAAGTATTATTTCGTCCAGTAAGCGTTGGTAAGCCGGGCCGGACGTAATCCGCCTCGGCTGTCGGTGACGCGGGTCCGGCATGGAAGGACCAGGTGACGGCGCCGCCTTTTTTTTTGTCGCTCACAACTGACATACTTACGTCTTAATTAAATCACAAATAGAATCGTAAACGAAAACTTATAATCAATTTCGAGTAGTAATATTGTACGAACCGGGCAAATTCTAGCTACTTTAATGACAATAATTTACCAATAAACAAATTTTAAGTTTTTAGTGAAAGCAATATTTTGAATATTTCTCCCATCGCCATCTAAATAAACTAAAATATAGTGCGGTTTCGATATAGTGAACAGGGAAGTATTATTTCGTCCAGTAAGCGTTGGTAAGCCGGGCCGGACGTAATCCGCCTCGGCTGTCGGTGACGCGGGTCCGGCATGGAAGGACCAGGTGACGGCGCCACCTTTTTTTTGTCGCTCACAACTGACATACTTATGTCTTAATTAAATCACAAATAGAATCGTAAACGAAAACTTATTATCAATTTCGAGTAATAATATTGTACGAACCGGGCAAATTTTAGCTACTTTTATGACAATAATGACTGTAATTTAGCAATAAACAATTTGAAAGTATTAAGTGAAAACAATATTTTGATTATTTCTCCCATCGCCATCTAAATAAACAAAAGAATAGTGCGATTTCGATATAGTGAACGGGAAGTATTATTTCGTCCAGTAAGCGTTGGTAAGCTGGGCCGGACGTAATCCGCCTCGGCTGTCGGTGACGCGGGTCCGGCATGGAAGGACCAGGTGACGGCGCCACCTTTTTTTTGTCGCTCACAACTGACATACTTATGTCTTAATTAAATCACAAATAGAATCGTAAACGAAAACTTATTATCAATTTCGAGTAATAATATTGTACGAACCGGGCAAATTTTAGCTACTTTTATGACAATAATGACTGTAATTTAGCAATAAACAATTTGAAAGTATTAAGTGAAAACAATATTTTGATTATTTCTCCCATCGCCATCTAAATAAACAAAAGAATAGTGCGATTTCGATATAGTGAACGGGAAGTATTATTTCGTCCAGTAAGCGTTGGTAAGCCGGGCCGGACGTAATCCGCCTCGGCTGTCGGTGACGCGGGTCCGGCATGGAAGGACCAGGTGACGGCGCTGCCTTGTTTTTATTGCCGTCTCAATTAAATGACAATTTGAGTTGTAAACAATATACTTCTTGTGTACTTTATAAACTAGGTACTTACAATGGGAACATAAAACGACTACTTTAGTTTAAGTTGTAATCAAAAATGGTCATAAAAGTTTGGGAATTTTTGATGTGTTCCGTTTACATCAGATTTAATCTTGATGATTAAAATGTCGAAAGTCTGATACTCATCCTACAGCATGCTATACTACTTCCTATTGCTCAGCAGTGGGACAAAGTTGGTTAATTGAAAATTTCCTGCATTGGCAAACTTGCTCTGTTCGTCCTGTAAGCTTCGAATAAAAAATATCTGCATTTTTTACACATTATCGCATCTTAAAAAAATATTTAATGATTACACTTTAAACGTAACGATTGTTTGTCTGTGTACTCAACTGTCAACTTGACACGATTATACACATATTAAACAAGATTACGATTTTCCATTTTCTACTTTGAAGTGCCGTATGTACGTACTTAGCCCAGCCATGATAACAATACATTATTTTAATTATGGCTTATTTAGGCATCGTCCCACTTTTTCTCGGTTGAGATAAGCTTGCGCAAGCTGGTATCTCTCCACAGATCTTCGCGATGAAAGCGAAGTAATTCCACGGTTCCAAAGACAATTTGAGGGGGATAATTGTATCTCTTTGTGGCATATTATTTCTGTTTCCCGAAATAAAGATAAGCGGCGTCGCTAGGTACGTAAGAATAATTTGAGACCCGAGAGACCGTTGTGATTGTTCTAAGGATTCAAAGTATGCTACTTACAAGTTAGATTGGTTAACCTGTTCAATATGTTTACAAGGAAACAAACAAGGATTTGCAGAGTTTAATATAGGTACTCGAACTTACGAAATCTCAAACTATTTTGCGGTGTTAGTGGTGTTAATGGTTTTATTAGTGTGCAGCGATCTTCTTTCTTATAGTTGCTGTCGATGTTTTGTAAGCTTTAGGAACCCCTTACTTATTTATTGGTTAGATATATAAGACTAGCGGTCGCCCGTGACTCCATCCACGTAGATATCGGATTCCACTGACATAGTCTGATTTTATAACCTTTCTCGAAATGTGGACAATCCAACTCAAAATTATTTTTTCATTTCGAATCAATAGTTCCTGAGATTTACACGTTTAAACAAACTAACTTTTTTACTTAATTTTAGTAGTATAGATAGTTGAAAAATTAACAATACTATTGCTCACTTTTTAAGACATTTTCATAAGTCATCTTACCATCGCCAGTTTATGGCAACGAAAGCTTTTATACTTCTTTCACGACTAAACCCAACGCAATATACGTCTTTTTTAACAAACATTCTCAAGCCAATGCTTCAATCATACCGAGGACCCCAATCGTATAAAAACACGTATCTCCCAAGCAAAGAGATGTAAAGGGCGTCGTAAATACGACCATCTCGAGAGGTCGCGTCGTTCGCGTTGCTCTGTACCGTCTTCGGCACGTCAGACGAGAAAGTCTAGACTCTATAACGTCCTTATGCCAGGGGCATAAGAGCTACTTTTGATCTGTGGGTTGGTTCCTTGACACGCGGTGTACCGTACCAGAGTTGGTCCACTTTGAGCACCAAAGTTTTGAGCACCTGGAGCTCTGGTGCTGGTGACCTTACTCACCAGCAGAAACATAGCACAACACCCACAGAGTGCAACTGCAATGTGGTCTTCTGTAAGGTGGACGTACCTCCAAAGACAAGCAGCTAATTCGAGTGAGAAAAAGTCTACCAAAAACATAGACCGATGCTCAAAAAGGACTAAGCCAGGTGCTCAAGTAGTAGGTGCTCCAAAATTGGGGGCACAAAGTGGACTATATTGTACCAGACAATATCGATACTCGCGTGAATACTGATGCACGTCGTTTGCATGCAGAACAGCCGAATTTAGAAAACACAATACGACGGTTCGTGGAATTCTTAGAATTTGTTTTTTGTGAGATGCACTTAGAGAAAACATTTGATATTGGCTAGATAGCAGAATGAAAATGTGTCTAGCATTTTATAAAGGATCAGCAACCGCCCGCGACTCCGTCCGCGTGAAATTCGGCGTCTGCACACATAGTGTTACACTGTAGCTTAAAGCCATCCTTAACAAATGGACAATCCTACACAAAAATAAAATTGTCAAATTCGATCCTGTTTTGCCTAAGATTAGCGCGATCAAACAAACAAACAAACAAAAACTTTTCAGCTTTATTATATTAGTAATTATATCATACTCGTATTATTAAAGATGTTATTTTAATACTAGTGTGAAAACGAGTGACGCTTTGATGCGTGCTTCTTTGAAACCACAAGAAAATATAATAAGCTGCACATTTATTCTAATCCATTTCAACACTAAAATGGTAAATAGTATTATTATAATAAGATGACGAGACGCTTATTTTTCTGTATATCACTTCGTAGTCGTGCCTAATGCTGGTAGGGTAAAATATAAATGACTAACATAAAAAATCACTATATGCAAATCAAATTGAAAATTGCATGCTTTGATTTTTCACTTTGACTTTAAAACTGCGGGAACATTCTATCATTTTATTATTAAAATTTCATCTAATATGACTTTTCAAGTTTTCAATGATTTCTACAACAGTCTCTGTAGTTCTTACTCCATACCTACTTATATAAAAATGAGTCAAGAGAATACAATGATTCTCTGTTCCACTCTAGTAACTAAACAAACAAACATAACTGCAACTCAGTGGTGCGCCTAAGCCAACAAAAGAACCAACTTTCATAATTAAACTCAACCAAGTAATTTATACAAATCCGAAGTGCATTGGTAAGCAGAGCGCCATTTAACTGGTTCTAGGACTGACACAGTATAAGGAAAGATAATGTAATTAAAACGCAATCATAGTTCAGTGTAAGCTTGAATTAGTAGTTTTTATTTTATAGGGAGGCAAACGAACATGAGTGTCACCTGATGGTAAGTGATCACCGATGCCCATGGCTATCAACAACCGCACAAGGGTCGCAAATGCGTTGCCTTCCTTGAGACACCATACCCTCCCCAACTGAGCTCTGGTGACCTTACTCACCAGCAGAAACATAGCACAACTGTACTACCACGTTTTTTGTGGCAAGTGCCTTAAGAAGCGGCTAAAGAGCATTCTGGTGCATGGGCAGTAGCGTTCCCTGTTTGTTTAATGTTCACCACACTGATCAAACAAACTGACATTATTATTGGGATTGTTACTATTTCATCAAAACTAAATTTAAAAAATCAGTAAATATTATGAATTATACAACACTGCTTATAGTGCATTTCACCTAAGATGATCTTGGTGACAGTTGGCGGTTTGTAACACCCCACCCCGGCCTACCCTACTCTACCTACTAATCTAATGCTTACTGATACCTAATTAATGCTAACTGAACTATCTAGGATACCTAAGCTGTTATGTATAAAATAATAATGATAATAATTGGCTCGTGATGTAATCCTACTTTGGCACATGATCGTCTAGTTACCCTTCGCTGTTCCTATAGTAACTCAGTTTCTTTTAGGAATTGGAATAAAGTTATGGTATATAGGAGTAAGTATTTGAATAATGATAATATTAACATACAACCTTTCATACATCAAACTTAATCTAGATAATGATAAGTACCTAAATCATACACTGAAGAACCTGAAACATAACACATGGAGAAAAGTTGGATAGATATTTATATATAGGTATGTTTACTTTATGAGAGAGGACATAATGGGATTGCGGCCCTCCTTAAAGGAGGGGGGCGAGCCTCCGGCGCTCCGAACTCGCCCTGTGGCCTCGTCCAATGACTTGGTCGGCTTCCCACCGCTTGTTGACACAATGCAAATGTCATATATACAGTAAGAGGATGCAACCCGTGACTCTATGTGTGTCCAGCTCACACGCAAATCAATAGAGTACAATCTTGTGGTCAAGAGTTGATCACTCTAGCTTAGATGAGTTGAATGGGAAACAACATTAAGAGTTGCTGGTAAATTATAGTTATTGCAAACATAAACAATATAAAATATATAGTTGTACAGATTCGTCAACTGAACCACATTCTATAGATAACTTATTCTGATCTAGAATAAGACAGAGTTTATATTACAATAAACTGGTATGCTGAATAAGTTAGTATGGCCAAAGAATCCTCCTGCTCCGTCAGGCAGACAGAAGAGACTCGTGCCGCATCGCATTACACAAGCCAACCAACAGATCAACAAACCTATTCCCTCTAGGAATATAACTTTAAATTAAATTCACTCAAAATGGTTCAAATCAACCAAACCAATACAAATATGGCGACTAATATTGAAATAATGTTTAGGTAGAACACTAAAACAACATGAAATCGTTAACGTAAAACAAACTAGACTTTCTAGCCTGATAACTACTTAGCTTTTACACCATTCTCGTCCCTCAGCACAGTGACCCGCCTTACTTCTCGAGGATCAGCTATACTCCAACCACTTTTACACGACTATCCAGCAGGTACCCTGTCCTGTCACGACTCCTGAGCCCATCTTCTCCTCGTCGGTCGGCCATCTCCCCCGCACCTCACGACCGCCCTCGCTATTCCCTTTTTCCCGCCTTCGCTCCAACACTGTCCGAACTCTATTATATGAAACTCTTGTATAAAATTAATTCTCCTTCTTTCTAGTTTATGATGTTCTGAGGCTTAGATATTTCATTAAAATATTATTCTCTCCTATCTTGACATAACACATACTTTTATATATTATCCTTTCTTTTAATTAATTTAATCGTCTTTATAATCATAAAAATAATATGTCAAATATTGCATTATCTGCTTACGGATCCGCCTTCGGACCAGTCTCATTTTCCCACGATATGTCATCTGTCAAGGGAATGTCATCCGTTTGTTTACATATTAATTATTTACTTTAAATAGTAAATTAAGGTGATGAAACCTATTAAACTGGAGTTCTCACTTTATAAATCACTTAACCAAAGAGGATATTCTAAGGTAAGCTACTCTTTGTGTAACTATTCTATTAGAAACTTCGATATTTCCAATACATCATTTCATTGATTTCATAACTAATTTGTCGTTATTTCTTTTCCAGAAATCTGTTGTTTGGACGTATAAATACTGAAGATATGTTAAAGAAACATCCCGTCTCAACTGTAATAAATGAGAACCTGCTCCATCCTCAAAGTTTCATCTTCATGAACAAGAATGAAGTCTCCAGCTTCAATTGCGTCCTGCATTCTCCATATGTATATAGAACCCAGCAATGTGATAAACTGATGTGAAAATGTTTATTATTCCTTAAGGTGACTGATTCAGTGTTTTGATTCTAACATGAAGTAAGTTTGATTAATAAACCTTTTACCTCAAAGTACTTCTTATGTGTAGAATCATTGAACTTTCATAATTCAATAACTTAATTATCTCATATACTAACTTAATTTATTGTGTTTACATTATTCCAATGAACATAATTATGATTAATTAAATATCTCAAGTTTTGTGGTTGATGGTGATTATATTACCAACCGATGGATACCAAATGTTACTTATAGTACCAACAATACTTTAAATTAATTACTATTTTCTAGACTTAATAATCTAGGTTAGCTTTGTATCAATTTATTGATATTTAAGTATACTTTCAGTATATTTGTTTGTTTATTTGGGACGTTACCCTTGCGGTACGTCACAGGTTCAAAGGAAAAATCTACACTATTCTAAATTTGAACCCTTTGGAAAATAATATAAACAGCTCGTGGTACTTTTAGCCTTGAAATTAAGTTTAATTCCGTATAAGAAGTATACTTGTCACAGAGGTTATCTTAGCTGAAAGAAACTGTAGCGTTGTAGATTTACATGCTAGGAATAAAAAATTAAAATATACAAGCCATTGCATAAATCTACAGTAAATGTTGCGCTATCCTCAGTTTATCATCACAACTTCAGCCACCGCAGATGTTTCACTGTCATCAGGTCCATTGTGGTCCTGCGAACGCGGCAAGCTAGTAACAATGGGAATAAAATTTCATTCCGTGTAAGACACATTGCAGTGGGTAAAGAAGTAAGTTCCCGTTTGCACCGCACGTGTCATGTCGTTGGAGCGTTTGGACTACTCGACTGTTGCACTGGGAATAAATGTTTGTGGTCAAGTAGGCTAATATTGTCTTTTCGCAATAATCTTCAACATTGAAAGTTTTTCGTGAATTGTGGTTAGAGCTGGGTGCAAAAACCGTAGGTCATGGGTTCGAATACCGCGGGGAACACATTGCCACTCTGTGTAGGTTTTCTCAATATGGTAAGGACATTGCAAACTTGAATTACCTGATAAGAATGATGATTGCTCGCTTCGGGAGGCAAGTTAAGCCGTTGGTCCCGACCATGGTCCAAACCATGGACCATGTTCTGGTTCCCCATGTAAAGGTTACGGAGCTCAGATGACAGTCGCTACAATATGATTACTAGCCTTGTCAATTCTGGATCATAGTCGCAGCATACTCTGGGCTCCAAGGCAATGGCCAAGGATGCAACCAGGAGAAGCGCTAGGATGATGATATAGACGATTGTAACTTGTTTCGTATGAAAAGTCAATGAGCCAAAACATTGTTCTTAACTTCTTTTCGTAGTGTTATGCCGGTTAAGAAATCATTTTTTTACGTTGTGGTAACATTCCAGATGGTGGCATCAACGTTTGGCTTTCTGCAGTCACCAACGACGAACGCTCATCGTGGTGGAAGCCTACGTCAAGAAGTAGTGCTAGTCGTAGCCGTCCCCCGAATGGGGTTCTTCACTTTAATTAGGCAATAGTTATGATAATCTTATTCTTATTAATATTAAAAATGTGAGAGTTTGTTCGTTTGGATGTTTGTCCGTAAATTACGCTGAAACTACTGAACGGATTTTGATGAAATTTGGTATACGGGCAGGGTATGGGCCGACTTAGATGATAGGATACTTTTTATCCCGATTTAATACATGCGAACGAATTTGTTTGGCTTTGTTATTTTGCCACGTCATGCTAAAAGAACCACAAAGTCGAGGAACAGTATTATCTCGAGTCTTAGTGTAAACGAGGCAGAACGAAGCGAACGGGGACAGGCGCGGCGGGTGCGTGACCAGAGCTCGTAAGTATTGCTTTGACATTACGGAGCTGCGCTGCGATGCAATGCTCCTGTTTGTACTAGACGCTTTTTATTACATCGATGCAGCACTTTAGCTGCTGCTTAGTTTTAGTGAATTATCGCTGACTAAAAATTATAACAGTAAAATAACTTATAAATAAAAAAAAACATACATTCACAAAACCATTACAAAAAAAATTATATAAGATACAGAAAGGTTAAGACTAATTTAGCAATGAAAAGGAGCCCGCTCAGCATTTGTCGCGGAGCCTAAGGGCCTACACGACGCTTATCATCTGTGGGATCTGTCCTGACTGAATGTGACTAAATGCCATGAGTGCTTTGAAGGGCACTCGTTAATAGTCACCAATCTGCTCTGGGCCTGCGTTACTGGTTTGAGATCCGTTCTAGTTCTGCATATTCATCCAAAGGGAAGTCCCGTGCCCCTGATGATGATTTATTTGTAGTAAAAGACAAGTACCAGTTTCAGTCTAAAAATGGACTCCTGTCGTTGTTATAAGAAATGCTATCACAAAAATAATAATATTTAAAGAAGAAGAGTTAGAGAGAATATTATTTTTAGAACATTTGACAAACTATCCCAGGAGATGTCTAAGTTGACAAGTTTAAAATTCTTCCATCACTACCTAACAAATCAGCATATTTTATTTTGTTCTAAAAGTTGAAAACTTTATCTATTGTTTCAATGTCTTTAAAACTTTATTCTGCTCATTGCCGCATAGTTGTACAACTTGAATATTGTGTCGTGACACAAAATGAAAAGGATACTTGTACTCGTCATCTTCGAGTAAGAGTACAATAGATATTTTTTAAGAAAAACAAAACGGTGAATATATTTAAAAAATATATTTAAAATTAGGATTCAGGCGACTAGGACCTCATCAAAACTTAAAGAAGTATAAACCAGGAAAAGCAACCATACAATAAAACTAAACAATGACAAATATAAACACAGAATCAAAACAAAAGCAAAGATCAGAAATATACTTCACTCTTCTTCACAATTATTTTAAGGACGGACCTTCTTATATGGAACCCCAAATGTAATTTCCCTACATGTTCAAAGGTTTGATAACGTCGTTCAAAGGTCATTGTTATTTTCGTTTTCATAAATTCAGTAGAATAAAGATATTTTTATCAATGTTGTGTTCTGCTATGATTTATTATAATTTACTTGTTAGCACAGGGGCTAGTATAAAGTGATAATATTATGCTAGCACACCTCAGTTCAAATATTAAAGTTTGACTATTAGAAGGTATTACTATGTATGATTGGTACAATAATAACACTGATTTTTCCCACTAGGACTATTGGTGGTACTAAATTTGTCCGGTAATTAAAATACATTTAGTACCATTGTAGGAACATAATATAATCAAGACAGCAATGTTTTAAGTAAAGGAGTTGGTTTAAAAAAGTACTAGGAAAACATAACTTCGTAAGCGGTAGTTACAGGTAAACCAACTTTTTTATAATTAAACTGAAAAGGTTATCTTGATTTAAATATAATTTTAAATATTTTATTTCCTATTTGGCAATAGATCGGTCCCATCCATAATGATAACAGTTTATTCATAAGAACAAGGCAACTCTGCCGCCGGTTATAGCGCCGCAGCTCGGTACGAGAGGCGCACTGGAACTGTGTTGCAACTTTTATTGGAAAACTTCAGCCGAATTTACATGTCCCGCACATTATTAAAAACGCTTGTAAAAGCTAAAAGCCCAGACTGTTCCGGGAACGGGGATCTTATTGCGTTCCCAATAGGGATCATATTTGCACGTGTTGATACAAAGATATGTGTACGGCTAAGTCTGAATTTAAAATGCACGCTGTTTGGGTGCTTGTTCCACCTGTATGTATATTAATTGCATGATATTGCGATTTCATGCGTTAGTATTCGGTTTATGAAATTCCGGTTTTCAAGCTTTTGAAGTAGTGTTATTTTTGCATAACGGTAGTATTTGCTAACTTAGTTCTGGTGTTTACCAGCTAAGTAGATTACATGTTATGTATAAACAATTTGTATTTGTGTTATTTTCATGTGTTTGATATGATAATGTTAAGACTAGGTATTTTAAAAAATACTTATTGTTGTTAATGTTGTTTTATGACAAGCTTTGGTAATATATGGAGTGTTTCATAATATAAATATACTAATATTTATATAAATATATAAATATATAATATTTATACTTTATATTATGAAGCTGAAGAGTTTGTTTGTTTGTTTGAACGCGTTAATCACAGGTCCGAATAAAAAAAATATGTGTGTTGGATAAACCATTTGTTGAGGAGAGCTTTCAGCTTTATAATAAAACACTATGCGTTTGGAAACCGAAATCCACGGGGATGAAGTCGCGGGCGGCCTTTAGTAACAAAATATTATTATTTTCACTACGCGGCGGGTAATGAATACGCAACAAAGTATATGTTTAATATTATATATTGCTAATTTCGTCTTTCGCTCACTATCCGGTATGGTCTAGTGGCTAGGATACCTGGCTCTCACCCAGGAGGCTCGGGTTCGATTCCCGGTACCGGAAGCATCGAATTTTCCTTTTTTGTTTTTAAACTTTTCTTTAGTTTCTATAACTTTTTTAGTTGAAAATACTGATATTTAATTGCTTTGTTTTAAGTTTTCTTAAATCATGACTATAATTACAATGAATGTATCGCTTGGATTAATCACCACGCTTGCCAGAAGCAAATTAGTGATCACAAATCTATTTTTAATCTAAACACCCCTATAGGTGTTGCAATTTCCTCGATCCGAGAATCGAATCTTAAACCTAGAGGTCACGATCTGGTACGTAACCACTGCACCAACAAGCCGTGTGTACGCAACAATATTAATTACTTAAAGTTTCGGTTGGGTGTGCAAATAGCACGTTTGACGAGTGCGTCGCTGCGATGTGGGCGCGCAGTTGACTTGCTGCAACTTGCAATAAAACTTGTCTCCGGTGGAGAAAAGCGGCAATTTACGTGGGGTGCAAGTTACGGGATGACAGGTTGGTTTGAGAACAATTTATTTTCAATTTTCTCCCCGCATGGTGATTTAATTCTTTGTCAATAATTTACTGGCTCAAAGTTTGATAGCGTTGCTTCCAATTTGCACTGACTTTTTAACATCGTTGACAGAACATTCTCTAATATATCAGCGCATTCTATAAAATTACACCCTTCCATTCCACCCATGTGGGTCACAGCTCTCTAGTAGTAACGGTTCCTTTGCCCATAATTTCCCCTAGTGAACTTCAAGAACATGATAACTTCAAAACTCCTCCCTTCTCGCCGACTTACGCTTCTTCATAAAGGTGCATTCTTTATTCATCACTTTCAAAGCCTGCTAAGCAAGCAATCTGATCACCAGTCCGTATTTACTCAGGTACGATTCATTATCCTGCATCACACGTCGATTCAGAGCTATAAAAAGCGTTGTCCTGCAAAAAAACAGCATTTAATCTCTGCACAAATAAGGTGGAAAAGTAACATTTTATCGGAAAATAATTTGTTTTCTCCATAATGTTTTGTTACATCGCCATTATTGGGCATTAAAACGCTTCACGCTCATAACAAACGTCACGTAACAGAAACGCGAACTCAAAGCAGGCTTGTAGCAGTTCAACTTCGCCTAGAACTTTCCAGTCGCAGGCACACCTCCCTAATTGGGTAAATATAGGAGCGAGTAAAGTGCCCAATTCATAGTGAAATTAACTTGTCTGATATAGATGCCTTTTCTATTTGAATTACCGCTGTGTGTGCTGCACATCTTCATTTCTAATACGTATGGGGAGGCGTGCGTTTTTTAGGGTTCCGTAGCCAAAATGGCAAAAAAACGGAACCCTTATAGATTCGTCATGTCTGTCTGTCTGTCTGTCTGTCTGTCCGCCAGTCTGTCACAGCCACTTTTTTCCGAAACTATAAGTACTATACTGTTGAAACTTAGTGAGTGGATGTATTCTGTGAACCGCAACAAGGTTTTCACACGAAAATAGAAAAAAAATTAAAAGAGTGGGGGGTCCCCATAGTCAAAACTGAAAGTCGAAATATTTTTTTTTCATTGAACATATACGTGTGGGGTATCTATGGATAGGTCTTTAAAAAATATATTAAGGTTTCTAATATCACTTTTTTCTAAAGTGAATACTTTGCGTGACAGACCCTTCCAAAGTGGAAAAAAGTGTGTCCCCCCCCCTCTAACTTCTAAAATAAGAGGATGATTAATCTGAAATAATTATATGATGTACATTACCATAAAAACTACCAACGAAAATTGGTTCGAACGAAATCTATTCAGTAGTTTTTTTAATACCTCAAAAATAGAATTTGTACGGAACCCTCAGTGCGGGAGTCCGACTCGCACTTGGCCATTTTTTTTTTTTATTCTGACTTTGGTGGACATCCAGTGATATTTTGTGAATGTTCATATAGGGTGTAACAGAATATACTGCAAATATTTTAAGGGCGAATTCTTTAGTGGCGATGTAATCAATATCAGATATTAATAATTCAAAATTAATCCTACCAAATTTAGCATTTTCTGCATTGGCCAATTTGCTCTTTTATTTATTTATTTATTTAAACTTTATTGCACAAATAAAATAAGTACAAAAGGCGGACTTAATGCCTCATGGCATTCTCTACCAGTCAACCTTAGGGCAAAACAGAGAGTGAGTAGGTCTTTTCGTCCTGTAAGCTTCGCCCCCTCTCCACCTCTTTGTTTTTGGGGCAGGACAAGTGTAGTAATTGTATTACACTGATAAGTCACGACCAGCTGTCTTCCATATGACAAATTTTGTACTTTTCCCAATTATTCACTCAATTTAATTTGTTGATTTTCTAGGAAACTAGCGAATTAACAAAAAAATTTTACAAGAAAAATTTATTACATTTCCACTAAACAATTCGCCCTTAAAATATTTGCAGTATATTTTGTTACACCTTATATATGTCAACATTACATTTGCGTTCCGAACAACAGTTTGCTATTAAAACATCAAACGCTTAAATAAATAAAAATCAAATAAAATAATAATTTAAAACAGGGTCAATAAAAACATGATGCAAAGTCATTTCTTGATAAGCAGCAGTTCTACTATGTAGTTTAAAAAAATATGTGATCATACCATCTTGTCGTTAGACGTTTGCTTGTAACTTCATAGAACTACGTACCTCTTGATTCCAGATTGCAAAACGCAATTCGACTTTCGAACTGTGACGTCATCCTCCACACAACTCTTCTGTTCCACTGCACTTCCGGATCACGCCAATACCCGCTCTAACAAAACACCTATTTAATCAACAAAAAGCCACAGAACAACACTGAAAGAGAACAAACGACCGTCACCTTTACCAGACACGACAACCGGAATAATGTCACGCAAAAAATAGGCAATTTCATAGAGTGGCTGGACCCGTGTTAGCGCAGGACAGCCGGACAGATTAACGGCCTCACAATACTCTATGTATGATGGCTGCCGAGAATTTGCCGCAACTATATTGCCCTTTGAAGGGGATTAAATTGGGCTTTAGGAGTAAACTCCGCATAGTCGCCTGTGAAAATAAGATTTTGCGGGAATTGAAAACGTTTTGTTTTTAGGTGAGCGGTAGGAATGGCGACGTTTATACCGTTTCGAAGTTTCTAAGCTTGAAAGGGCCTGTTTTGATCATGTTTTATACACCGAAGATTTTAAGATTTCATACTGTTTCGGACTTATGTTTGAGTGGATGACCAGCCGTAAATATTATTTTATATAATATGGTCATCGGTCAATAAATAATTATATTTAATTGGACTACTTTTAAAACGTGTTGTTACTGTAATAAAGGCGCTTCTAGTCTTTGAATAAGTTTCACTTTGTATAAAGTCAAACTGCTTTCAGTACCATGATGAAAATAGAGCTTCATTTCATTATTATTTTTATCGCCATATATAAAGTCGCGTTGAAATAACCAAAGCTGGAATTTTCGCGCGCAGAGAGAAATTAACCTCAGTGCGGGCAGTTTATTAACATACAGGGGAAATTATCGGGGGCATAACAATAAACAAGGGTCAATAACGATAAATATTGATTACGTTCCGTCCCTGAGCATGGTCGATTGGAACAAGCCACTGCAACAGAGTCGGTTTACGCGCTATTTCGCGTGTTATTGCCTTTGTTAGTGCGGAAACGTGATTTAGATTCATCATTTTGTGATTAACACCTACGCTATTTGATTAATGGTTGATAACTGTATTAGGTTGCGTAATTGCCTTTGTGGGACATTTTACTGCCACCTTTTTATTTTGGAGTAGTTATTGTACCTGAGTAATTCGTTACGAAGGAGACGGTTGTATTTTATATAGATAAATGGAAGAGAGAGCCCTTATTTCATATTATAATAAGATGAATTGTCACATTTTCGTAACTGCCTGACAATTGTGATGATTAAATTAATTCCAGTCAATGTGACAGTAACTGAATTTCAATTGATAATTTTACACTGCAGTTAAATATCGATAAGCAGGTACTATTGCTATTACGAGAATAGTTAAAACCTTTTAGTTATCAAAGAATTTCCTTATTCACCCACCTGCGACCTGACCTCAATAGTTACGTAAATAAATTAACGATTATGCAATAATCCAGACTCGCATTTGAAGAAGCCCGTTGCATCCACGCGATGTATGCAAAGCGAGCGATTTGTGCCGCAACGTGTATGTATAATGCACTCTGGGATACGCTGCCACTGTGGCCACTTGTTACACCGATGCAAGCGTTATTGAACGGGGGAAATATTTTATCAGGATAATGTATCGAATTTATGATTTTTTGTTTAAACACTTTGGAGCCACTATCAAAACACCTTCGAACCCTTAATATACATACCTACATACATATAGGAGGGCCAGAGCAGTAAACACTTGGTTATTCTCCTATTCGTGGTCGATACTACGCGTTTATTTATCCTAAACCCAATTAAATTCGGTGTAATAATCTAGATTTAGCATTTGAAGAAGCCCGTTGCATCCACGCGATGTATGTATGCAAAGAGGGAAAATATTTTATCAGCATAATGTATCGAACTTATGCTTTATGTTCGAGCGCTTTATTGCGGTATGGTTAAAGTATGCATGCACCATAATACAGGTTTTAGAAAAGGGCAAGATGTTAGAGCGCTCACAATCTGCGAAATCGTATCCTTTTTATTAATGTGGTAATGATAGATATTACTATATTACGTATATTTACTTAATTTTAATAGTACAACCTACCGTCTATTCACTTTCTGTTTGACCCTAAGGTTGCCTTTTGTATTTTTTTTTATCGTGCAATAAAGTTTAAATAAATAAAATAAATAAATAGATGTGTAGTGTTATAGTGAGGCAAACGAACAAAAGGGTAACCTGATATTAGGTAAGTGATTACCGCTGCCCATGGTAATCAACAACCAAACATCTGAACTCACCACTTGTATTGTAGCACTATCAAATATCTCTCTCTTTGGAACTTATACACAACATCAAAATACGCCATTAAAAATATAACAGGCCATACAAGACGAAAATACATAAACTAAATCATCTGATGTGAGTTATTTCACGAAAAGAAGTTGTCACTTCTGCTTCGTTTCCTTCCTAAACTGAACAAAATATAACTCTAACAATCATAAAAGTTATTCCTAGCAAAGTTAAAAAATACTTCGCATACTACGAGTATGTATGTCTTTTATGTAAACCAGCCGTTGCCAGCTTCATTTTAACAACTAGTTCACGCAAAATAATAGGCCTAAGTCATAAATACTGAGTTCAGTTCATTGCCATATTGGAAATGACTTTTTGATCGTCAAATTGTCAAACAAAATTTTGGTCCTTCAAGCCTGATCATGATCATACCATTACACATTCATCACAATTAAAATTGGTTTACTGAGCAAGTAAAATGATTATTTGACTTATTGTGAGATTGATTGAGATTGAGATGATTTTGGATCATCAGAATTAATTATCACATTGCATTATTAAAACTGCGTGCACTATGATGACTGCGTAGTCATCATAGTTCCAAAAAAAATATTTTGTACACAATAAACCGATCAACTCAGCCTCACCAAAACATTCTTTCGGACCTTCGAGCTAGATCAATGTGTAGTTGTACACAGGCAGATATTTATCACTATTATTTTCGGCCAAGGTACCAAGTTTTCACAGCTAATCGTGTTCCCAGATCATTTTCAAAAGAGACCTCTTTTTAAGAAACATTAGTTCGAAAAAATTAATTGAATTTTAAAGCGATATTCGTATCTTCACAATCGCAACAGTGTAACAGCCACCCCCAGTGTACTCAGTGAACTAATTACTCGGTTGCTCAGTTTGTCAATCATGCAGCCCGCCCTCTCCCCCAGCTAATTATTTAACTCCATTCCGGTTTATACGACTCGTGTTATTAGGTGCAAATTAGTTTGATTGCGTAATTAAGACTTTGATTGCGTGCCGGTCGGTGATAGAATTCCGATTATGTTGCTAACACGACGAAGGAAGGATACTCGACGACTTATATAATGAATTATGTAAAAAGAAAGATTTCAATTAACGTCACATAAAATAACGTTATAGTCTTATCAGAATTTATTAAATAACTAGTAAAAAATATTTTATGTCCACTTAAAAATCACACAGATGGCTGACATAGCGCGATAGTTGATAATTCCGTTACTACGCCAGAGGTTTGATATTGCACTAATATTCTACTATTACATGTAAGATGATGATCTCTCTGGCAGTTCTATACTTCGTATACGAAATTAAACTTTATTTCACTTTACCATTCAGATCTGAGACAATTTTTTTTTAAATTTTGGCTTATACACCAAACAAAATATTAAACTTTCTCTCACTTGCATAAAATGGAACCATTGACGTAAGGCAGAGGTGTTAAAAGCAATACATCTCGTCCCCACAATAAGTCTTAAAGATCGCTGCTCCATCACCGGCCGCTGACTCTTCGCAACTCCTCACTAAGCGCTGAACTTCGGCCCTTCTCAATTGCTATAATCTCTTCGCGATTGCCATTCATTTATTGTCAGAGCGGCGCGCGTCGTTTAATAAGAGCAAGCGGGGTGGTTATTAATGGCGATTGGTGGATATTTTTGTTCTTGCAAAAACGTGCTTTTTATTTTAGTAATAAGTTTCAGGCAAATTCTTAATAAGATCTGCTTCCACTGATTTGTGGGAAAAACTTGGTGGGCCCATTGATGCCATCGATACATACTCGATGGGTGGATTGCCCCAGTTATGTTATTTTGTGCCGTGTAGTATCTACCTAGCAGCGTTCTACTTTGTAATGACCATTCACCATAATGCGGTTACCAGGCTGTTTGCATATTTTGCTGACTATGGGTCCAACTCCCCATATAGCCCGTACGCCATATTTGTATATCCACTTGTGCACTGCAACAATATAAGAGTGTATTTACGCTTAACCGCCAACAACTCATAACTCAACGCCAGTGCAAGTTCGTGCCCCAAGATGGCGAGCTGTTTCGCAGTTCGATAACTCCTGACCTGCCGCGGTACACTCAATGGGCCGATTGCCCCCACTTATGTTACTCTGTGCCGTGTAGGGACAGCCTAGAATAATACTTAACACCCCGTCTCATCCCATGGATATCGCAAGAAGCAACTAAGGGTCATTCCGGGGGTACGAGCAGCAGTGTTCGTTTGTACAGCCCTTGACCAAACTGCAGTCACCAGCCTATCCCAACAGCTTGGTGACTATTGCCCAGCCCCTCATATGGCTTAGGTCTAGAAGTTGACCGCAACAAAAAGTTTCAATATTGACGTGTGAACGTAAACGCCAGCAACTTATAACTCAACGCCAATGCAAGTTCGTCACCCTAGAGGGCGAGGCGTATCGCAGTTCAGCCTCTACTGCCCTGCCGCGGTACACTCGATGGGCCGATTGCCCCCACTTATGTTACTGTTGTTTAGATACAGGTGAGATTCACACCTATTTTTGTAAAAAAAACTAACAAATCTTATAACTAAACTAACGTATATCGACCTGAAAACATACTATAAATTTATATATACATATGTCCATAATGTCTGATATGTAAACGCTAACAACTCGTAAGTCCCGAGAGGGCGAGCCTTTACTGCCCTGCCGCGGTACTCTCGATGGGCCCGATTACCCTTACTTATGTTACTCTGTTGTTTACATACAGGTGAGATTTACACCTATTTTTGTTAAAAAAACGAACAAATCGTATAACTTAACTAACGTAATTCGACCCGAAAACATACTCTAAATGTATTAAATGTCCATAATGTCTGATATCTAAACGCTAACCACTTATAACTCAACGCCAATGCAAGTTCGTCTCCCTAGAGGGCGAGGCGTATCGCAGTTCAGCCTCTACTGCCCTGCCGCGGTACACTCGATGGGCCGATTGCCCCCACTTATGTTACTCTGTTGTTTACATACAAGTGAGATTTACACCTATTTTTGTTAAAAAATTACAAATCGTACAATAACATACCTAACGTAAATATATTCAAACGCTGACAATTCGTAACTCAACGCTAACGCCAATGCAAGTTTGTGTCCCTAGAGGGCGAGGCGTATCGCACTGCCCTGGCGCGGTACACTCGATGGGCCGATTGCCCCCACTTATGTTACTGTTGTTTAGATACAGTTTGTTTGCGACTAGTTGAGATTTATTGTTTAGTCTATTTCATTATACCTGTTTGCGTGTGTATATGCCTCACCTGAGCATTACTAATGGAAAGACCATTTAACATAAGTAATGCTTCTAAAAAATTACTATATTTTGTCAAAGTCCTTTTTGCGTGTTATAAAAATTCATCAGATAGTATGCAGTGCAGGTGCGTTTACCATCGCTCTATTATTCGTAACACAATACCATTTCATAAAATTTGATTGTAAAGTCTTTAACTCTTTAACTTCAAATTAACGTTAATTATCATAAAAAAAATCCAACACTGGGCACTTCAATTGCAAGTCCCTTAAAAAAGTCTTCCATTTCGTCCAGAAATACGGAAATTTCGAAGTCACTTTCATTCTGAAATACACATATTTAATTTGAAACTATCCGGGCCAGAGCGGGCCGCATTCGCTGGAATAAGTTTACCTACCGAGTGGTTTAATAAAGTATCCGTTACTTAATTACTGTGCCGAGACAGAGAACCACTAGCGCCGCATTATACGCAAACTCACAAACTTGTTCAATTAGTTTTGACACAGCCGAATTCACCAAGTTTCTGAGAACTAAAGTTACCAAGACTTTTCGATCTTTAATTGCTTACATAATCTTGAATGCTGGCCGCAAACTAAAAGTTGAATAGTTTGAGATAGTGGTATTTAATATGAGAATGATTCCGCGCCGTCAGAGTCAGATTCAAATGGAATTAAAAGTTCTTTATTACTTCTATGTGTAGTCATGAGGTTTAAAATATACTTCTTTTAATGTTATGTTATCAAAGTTACACCAACAAATTGTTATAAGTATAAAACATAACACCCCATCTGGACGAAGCTTCTTCATCTCAATTTCATTCAATTTTGGTATACAGGCAGGGTATTGGTTGAATTAGGTGATATAAAAAAAAACAGGAATCATGATAACGCAGGCAAAGCCGCGGGTAAAATCTTGTTTTTTTGAAAAGTGTGCATTATTTATATTAGAACAAAGAAGGAAATTTTACGGCAAAGTTTTATTATTGATTGCTTCTTTTGTACTTCCTACCTATTTTACTAACCCTACTTATAAGTATTAATGTTACTAATCCATGGACCAGTAGTAGTCTGAAATAAAGAAATTTGAAATTTGAAATTTGAAATTTAATGAATTGACATTTTAGATCGTTTATCTTTAAAATATAAAAACGTTAACTGCCTCGTTGTGCTCTATAAATATCCAAACATATTTTTCTAGCCAGTAAAATTAATATCAGAAACGGCTTAAAATATAAACTAGCAAAAATAACATTTAGAACATCAACTTTTTAAGATTCCGTTGATAAAGAACAAGAAACTTGTTTCCTTTTTTATTAATAAATAGCAGGTACAATTACTATTTCACAATTAAAAGAAAGCCCTTTGAAAATTCCTTATAAAGTGTTTTTTTTTTGTTTACATCTAACACAACTGTAGCTCCAATGTCTGTAAATAAATAAACGTGTGGGAATGCACCATCGATCAATTTGACGTTGCTTTGTAAGCTCCCATTTTAATATTTTCTCATTACGATACAAATTATTGAATTTTCATAGTTTTACCTTAAACAAGTACAAAAATGAAGTACGGTACTCTATACCACGAGTTACGTTACGCTTGACATCTTTTTTACTGTCTAGACTGTATCAAGCATTTTAGTGCTCGAATTTACAGCATTTTTATAGACCGTCACTGTTGTAAAGCTGCTTTACGGCTATTAACTGTTTGAGATGATACGATAGGTAAATCGATTTTCAAACTATGTTTACAGTTTCTTTAGAAGACAGAATATGGTATTATTCGTACCTTGTTGCCAAGAAGCGGTTGTGTAATGTGTTATGTGAGAATTTGCGATTGATGACTACTTAATCGTCTTAGGAGGCGTTGTAGGTTTTCTTTTTCTTGTAGACTAAGGAAATGTTGCCTACTCAAGGTACAATGGGCCAACAGCTTTTAGAGCATACCCGTCGTCGGGGGTCGACGGGTTATGTAAATCCTCCATCCATCCATCGGAATGTTTTGGTCATTATCAGCCTATCGCAGTCCACTGCTGGTCATAGGCCTCTCCTAGGGCTCTCCAATTAGCCCGATCCTCGGCGAATTTTTTGGTGTTTGTACACAAAAATATTGCAAAACCATAATGTAAAGATATGTCCCTGAAAGGGCGCTAGTGCTTTACTTGAAGGTTTTTGCTTCTAGTCCGTTGACCGAATTTACGCGCAAAAATAATTTCTATAATACTCGTTATCTGTAGTGACTCAGATTCAGTACTATGTTAATAGAAAATTAATATGACAAAAACCCTTCACCAACAATTTCCAAAAAAAACTACAAGGAAAATTCTAAATTCAAAAATCTCCAGACGACCAAAGGGCTGCGCCGACATCTCTGAGTGTGTTCGCCTCAAGACAATCAACACTCGAGATTACACACGTAACTGTGAAAAAATCGCTTGTAATAAAGTCCCACTCAAGACTGCCGGTCACGTCTGTACACTGAGGAGGTAGCCTGCTATGCGGTGTAACCGCATGGAGGCGCAGTTGTTTGTGGAAGGAGGTTTGATATGATTGGTTGATGAATGATGGTGTAAATAGCACAAAGAGAAACGAAGCAAAGTCACTGCATTGATTTTAGTAATGATTTTTAAGAGTCATATAAATGAAAAAAGCAATTAATATTCTATGACAGATCAAAATGTTAAAACGATGGACCCTACCATATTTACTGCATAATGTCTAAGTAATTAAAATAATAAACTTTTCACGAGACATTAAGCCTTTATTTTGAAATAACGTTATAAGTCTGTTTTGTCTACTTTTGTAAAAGAAAAATTCTATATACATATATCTGCTATAACATCCACCGTTTTAAACGATAGTAGTCCGAACAAATCCTTGTCCTTAATCATGATAGTCTTAGACGCCCCTCATAAAGGAGCCCAGTGTGTCGCCGCCCGCGATCTCCGGACAAAATTTATACGCCCTTAGGGAAATTAATATCAGGTGCAGAACTAGCGGGCGGGACCACTGTGCGGCGTTTGAGGAATTATTAGTTCGCTCTCATCTTACTATGGCTTCTGATGCTAAATGAACCTGGAAAAATAAAAAATTAAAAACAAAAAATTCAATAAAATTAAAAACAAAAAATTCAAAATAAACAAAAAAGAGCTCTTTCTTAAAAGTATATTATATTTTTTTTATGTAAAAAGGAACCGCCTTCAAAAAACCGACTGAAAAGTAAAAAATAATTTTAATTTTGTACACCTTTATTTCAATTTTGCATAATATGCAAATTCATGTATATAATCAATCAACAAATACGAATAAAAATTAATAATTAACGGTTATATGTAAGTATTACTTCTACTTTTTGATGTCGGTGCCAAACCAATTTTCAGGTCAAAGAAGAACGCTTGTTTGAACGCAACGCGTTACCTGATAAAGCACACATTTGGGGGTACACGGCGTTATGAGCGGATCATCATCATCATCATCAGCCTATTGCAGTCCACTGCTGAATCGGATGAAATTTCGTAATTTTTGAGCGCGATTGTGTGATTGAATATTTATTGGTCATAATCATGGTTTTCTCTATGCAGAAGCTTGCATTTTGGGGTTGTTGGTTTGGCACCGACATCAAAAAGTAGAAGTAACACTTACATATAACCGTTAATTATTAATTTTTATTCGTATTTGTTGATTGATTATATACATGAATTTGCATATTATGCAAAATTGAAATAAAGGTGTACAAAATTAAAATTATTTTTTACTTTTCAGTCGGTTTTTTGAAGGCGGTTCCTTTTTACATAAAAAAAATATAATATACTTTTAAGAAAGAGCTCTTTTTTGTTTATTTTGAATTTTTTGTTTTTAATTTTATTGAATTTTTTGTTTTTAATTTTTTATTTCATACTTTTTAGTGATAATTTCTAAATTAACTTGAAGTATTTTTTAGTGAATAGTGTATTAGTGATACGTTTTGGTGTCCGTTTATTTTATAGATTTGATTTTCAGAGATAGTAATAATTTGTAATCATGACTTTAGCATTCTTTTACTATTTGGTAAGCCTGCGGGCCTAGGTAGAAAATCAAATTATGCTGTGAGTAAAAGTCGCGTTAGGGAGGACAAAACTCCTTGCCAGGCACTTTTCAGACCTGAATATGTTGGCCCTCCTCAAAAGCTTCAGAGTTTCGAGAGGTTTCTATTTGTTGGTGTTCAGATGTACATAAGTGACAGTTCAGAGGTTGTGGACAGCTCTGCGCACAATGTTTTTGCCGTGTAGACATCAGCTGCCCTGGCCGTTCTTTGCTCTTTGCTGCATTCGCCATTTGGTTTTTCATCCTCAATTTGTGTGAACAATATGATTGGTGATATATGGTGATTTAACATTTATATTTTATAGATATATGTTAAATCACCAAAAGAAATTCTGTTTCGCATAACTTTCTGAAAATCACTCGGCTTTCTTTATTATTATTATTCGTATATAAATAAACATAAATATAGTAAAGGCGGGCGGAGTCACGGGCGGCAGCTAGCATATATATATGTAGCGGCCTATAATCAACTACCGATGGAATACGACTAACTCAAAGCGTATGCGAGTTCAGCGGAGCTTCATTGAAAACTTCATTGTATGATGTTAACGCAACTCCAAATGGGTCGCCGCGTGGGGCGGAGCCCGGAGATAGAGAGAGATTATCATCACATCACCATTTAAATGCAAGAAAGTAAATTGTGTGTAAGGCTGCAGGCCGAGTTCTTAAGGATGTTTCAAATAGACTAAGAATCCGCTGACAAACGTTCCAAGCCAGTCATGTAATTGTGCGAAGCCGCAGGCCGAGCCGGCGCGAGGCCGAAGGCCGAGCGCCTCGGAGCGACCGATGTATATATATGTATATATATATATATAGTGCATACATATGTACATATATATATACCTATATACATATCTACATACACAAATATATACATGTGCGATGGTGACTTGCGGGGATCGAAGCTTCATGGTATGAAGTTAACGCAACTCCAAATGGGTCGCCGCGTAGGGCGGAGCCCGGAGATAGAGAGATATTATCATCACATCACCATTTAAATGCAAGAAAGTAAATTGTGTGTAAGGCTGCAGGCCGAGCCGGCGCGAGGCCGAAGGCCGAGCGCCGCGCTGCGACCTATGTATATATATATATATCTTCTTCTTCTTAGCCTTTTTCAACCGCATGGGTGTAGGCCTCCTTCAGTTGATGCCACCTGCATCGATCTTGTGCGACCTCTATCCACTTCACTCCCGCTGTTCTTCGGATGTCGTCATACCATCGCATTTGCGGCCTTCCTTGTGGGCGTTTCTCTCCCCACGGTCTCCACTCCACCAATGCCTTGCACCACGAGCCTTGCTTTCTGGCAACATGTCCTGCCCACTCCCACTTCAATTTTGCTACACGTTTTGTAACATCTGTGACTTTGCTTTGTGCTCTAAGCCATTCGTTCCGTTTTCTGTCCCTCAGTGTAATACCCACCAGTTTTCTCTCAATTGCCCTCTGAGTCACTTGAAGTTTATTTAAACACTCTCTCGTGAAAACCCAGGTTTCAGCTCCATAAGTTAGCACTGGTAGAATACACTGGTCATGTATACGCGCTTTTTGTTCGGCCTTCAGGTTCATCTTAAACGCAAATTCAAGCTTGGAGTAGGCAGCCCACGCTAGTCTGATACGCCGGTTTATTTCGTTAGCCTGATTTTCTTTCCCCATCACAACCTCTTGACCAAGATACACATACCTGTTTACCCTCTCGATGACTGAGTTATTAACCGTGATATTAGCGGTTTGATTTGTGCAGTTTGTCATGACCTTGGTTTTAGTCAGGTTCATTTCTAAGCCACATCGACCAGAAGCATCGCTAAGCTCCTGCATCATGATCTCGAGGTCTTCCGGGGTGTCAGAGAATAAGACGATGTCGTCTGCGAACCTCAAATTGTTCAGCCTTCTTCCCGCTATATTTAAGCCGCGGTTTTCCCAAGGCAAACTCTTGAATATGTCCTCCAGCACCAGTGTGAAGAGCTTTGGTGAGAGAGTATCTCCTTGTCTAACTCCTCTTCCTATTTTGACTGGCTGGGTTTCAGGTGGGAGGTTTACCTTCAGGGTCGCATTTCTATAGATGTTTTCTATGAGGTTAGTATAGCGATGATCTATTCTGGCGTTTTGTAGAGATTTCATCACAGACCAGGATTCAATGCTATCAAATGCCTTTTTGTAGTCAATGAATGCAATCCATATTGGCATTTGGTATTCCGTGGTCTTTTCGATCACCATTCGCATGGATAAAATGTGATCCAGGGTATTGTAACCACTTCTGAATCCGGCCTGCTCGACTGGCTGGTAAAAGTCAAGTTTATTTGTCAAGCGAATAGTGATGATCTTCGAGAATAGTTTATAAAGATGCGACAATAAGCTTATAGGACGGTAGTTATTTAGATCCGCCTTGTTACCTTTCTTAAACAATAAAATCACCAGCGCACTTTCCCATTTCATGGGTACCCTGCTTTCTTCAAGGCATTTATTGTAGAGGTGTTTAAGGAACTGTATCACCGCATTCCCTCCTTCTCTGACCATCTCTATAATCACACCATCTTCACCAGGAGCTTTTCCATTTGACATTTTTCGAAGGGCGATATGAATCTCTGTGCCTGTTATTTCCGGTATATCTTCTGATCCCACGTTTGTAATTTTCTTTGTCACCACGCTAGCAGGTTTAACATTTTCTGAACTGTATAATTGCGAGTAGTAATCCTCAATCACTGCTAGGAGCTGTTTTTGTTCTGTGACTAAGTTTCCGTTACGATCGTTGAGCTTTGTGATTTGTTGTGTACCGGGCTTCAAGGCTTTCATGAACACTTTGGGACCTTTATACTTTTCAATGAGGTTTTTTACTATTTTCTCACGATACGCCTCTATGTCAAGTTCTAATTGAGCACGTGCCTCCCTGCAGATGTTCTTAAAGTCGTTCGTGTGACCTTTACCTTCTTTTAACAACGTTCTTCTCTTTTCCAGCAATTCTTTGGTTTTGCTTTGTAGTTTTCTACTTCTGCCGCTATTGTTCGCAGTTAGTTCTTTTGTTACTTTACAAAGGGAATTGCTTAGTTGGTCAAGAATTTCATCAGCGCTCAATTCACTGGTGTTGTCAAGTAAAAGTTCCTCTTGCAAACGCTGTTGGTATATGTCTTTGTTTGCTAATAATGTTACGGGATTTGTTTTGACTGGTTTATTATATATATATATATATATATATATATATATATATATATATATATATATATATATATATATATATAGTACATACATCCTACTACTATTATAAAGGCGAAAGTTTGTAAGTATGGATGTATGGATGTTTGTTACTCTTTCACGTAAATAAAAACTACTGAATGGATTTGAATGAAACTTTACCACAATATAGCTTACACATCAGAACAACACATAGGATATTGGAAATCGAAATCCACGCGGACGGAGTCGCGGGCGGCCGCTAGTATGTACATATATATACCTATATATGTACATACATTTAAATGCAAGAAAGTAAATTTTGTGTAAAGCCGCAGGCCGAGCTCTTGGGGCGTTTCAAATAGACTAAGAATCCGCTGACAAACGTTCCAAGCCAGTCATGTAATTTTGCGAGGCCGCGGAGCGACCGATGTATATATATATATATATAGGTATATATATGTACATATATATGTACTATATACATACACAAATATATATATGTGCGATGGTGGCTTGCGGAGACCGAAGCTTCATTGTATGAAGTTAACGCAACTCCAAATGGGTCGCCGCGGAGCCCGGAGATACATATTATCATCACATCACATATTGTGTGAGGCCGCTGGCCGAGCCGGCGCGAGGCCGAAGGCCGAGCGCCGCGGAGCGACCTAAGTATAGTACAGCATATATATGTAGCGGCCTATAATCAACTACCGATGGAATACGACTAACTCAAAGCGTATGCGAGTTCAGCGGAGCTTCATTGAAAACTTCATTGTACGAAGTTAACGCAACTCCAAATGGGTCGCCGCGTGGGGCGGAGCCTGGAGATAGAGAGAGATTATCATCACATCACCATTTAATTGCAAGAAAGTAAATTTTGTGTGAGGCCGCAGGCCGAGTTCTTAAGGGCGTTTCAAATAGACTAAGAATCCGCTGACAAACGTCCCAAGCCAGTCATGTAATTTTGCGAGGCCGCAGGCCGAGCGGAGCGACCGATGTGTATATATGTATATATATATATATATATATCTATAGCCGCTATATATATCTATATATAGCGGTACGGACGGCGCCTCACATACGTGAGGTCCGGGTCCACACCTCTGGATTTTTTGAAATCTATGTGTGGCATTTGTCATTAGCTCGGCGGTGAAGGAAAACAACGTGAGGAAACCTGCACATTCAGTGATTTCTGACTTTAGTTCAGTTAGATCTGAATGTGTAACCATGATCCAATCTGTCTGGTTCCCCCCTATGGGTTACGAAGGTCTGATGGCAGTTGCTTCACTGTAATAACCAGACTTGCCAAATCCTGGATTATGGTCAAAGCGGACCCCGCATAGAAACGGGATAAACGCTACGAAGAAGAAGATATTATATAATTTCAATATATATATATTTTATTAATTAATAAATAAGTTAGATTTATCTTATTTCGGGATTTTAGTAATTAAATAGAAATTTGCGATACGAAATATAGTCGTAGAATGACCCAGCGAAGTCGTTACCGCTGATGTGGAAAGGTTGATTTGGAACCACTCTGCTAGAAGGTAAGTTTTTCCCATAAAGGACTAAATTATTTTGCTTTCATTAGTAAAACATAGAGATCACAACACAAATATTGCATCCCTTTGCACCTATGTTAATGAATGATTAAATGATTTTTTCTGATTGGTTTTCATTGTTTGCAATTATTAACTGTCCCTAGAGTCTGAATAAGCTGAAGAGTTTCTTTGATTGTTTGAACGCGCTAATCACAGGACAGGACTACTGGTCCGAAAAATATTTTTGTTTTGGATAGTCCATTTGACGAGGAAGGCTTTAGGCTATATTATATACCATTGTGTGTGGAAACGGAAAACAACGCGATGAGGTTTTGCTATTAGTTCTAGCTAGGCGCTTTTCAGGCCTGAACACATGTCACAATTTAGTCGGTCAAAGTACTAAAACCTTCTCCTGAATGTAACCAATACTTTCCTGAAAACCGCATCCGAATAGCTTTAGCCAAACGCGAGATAATCGCGGACAAACATACATACATACATACATACAAACAATCGAACACAGAACCTCCTTTTTTTGAAGTCGGTTAAAAAGTGACAGGAAATTATTAAAATTAAAATATTTTTACATTTTCTCAGGCAATGTTTTATGGTGTGAGAATTACAGTTTCAAATTTTTATTACCTTTAAATTATGAAATTATGAATAATCCTGTGATTTTGTTATTTCGTTCCGACATGCCGAATATAATCTGAACACCGCATATTAGTAACAAGTTGTTCTCTATCAAAAAAGAAAAGGTTGAGCATGTCGCATTGTTATTAAGATACTTGTACTAATTTAAAAATCTGACTTCATTATCTTGGTAAGGACCTATACATTGAAATTCTTAACAAAGATAGTACGTGCTCAGATATAAAAAAATATGTTACAAGATAAAATAACGACCTGTATATATTAATGATCGTACCTATAAGAAATGTTCTGTACGCTACGACTATGATATTGAATGTACAAGCCTGATTTACATTGGTATTACTGTCATCAGACGGTTACTTCTGAGACATAAAGTAGTTGAACGGTCCAAAAAAACCTCAGTGCAAATAGCATAACCCTGCCGAGTTATAAGTTCACATTAAACTCAGTCATATCACAGTGGCCATGTTAACCCACACTGTCGCAGTCCGCGGAACAAAGGGTACTTTTTTGCCCAATTTAACATTGTTCTTGTTAATTTGTCCGTCTTCCCGTGTAGCTGGTTAGCGGGAATTTTCCCGTTTTAACCCTCCGCCGGGAAATTAATACCAGGTGCCGTAGCCGCGCAAACTTTGCGTATAACACATACCTAGTGGGCGACTACTGAGGCTGGCGAGTTGGGGAATTATTCGAAGTTTGCATCGACTACTCAATATTTTATTTTAGACTAGTCGAGTACGAAATTTTAAACAAATCTGAATATATACTTATATAGGTACTAATATTATAAAGCCGAAGAGTTTGTTTGAACGCGCTAATCTAAGGCACAACTAGTTCCATTTGTCAAATTCTTCTTGTATTTGGTTTTGTATGCGAAACCGAAATCCACGCGGACGGAGTCGCGGGCATCCGCTCGTCAATGAACAAGTACATATCGATGGTTATAATGTCAAAGGGCTTAAAGGACATTTTGGCGAAAATGACTTTTTGATGCAGTCCTATAGAGCTTTTTGAGCTCTATCGATTGGTATATATAAGGTTTTTCTATTCCCAATATTGAGCAAGATATTCACGGTCGAAAATCAGCCATTTTTGCACTTTTGGATTAAAGGACAGAACAACAGTTTTCTGGCCTTTACACCCTACACACGTATAATTTTAGTCGCACCTGTTAGGCTTAAAGGACATAGTTAGCTTAGCAAAATAATTTTCTTAAGGCTTAAAGGACATGTACTGCTACTGTTGTATGAAATAAGTATCCTTTAAGCTAAATTTTTGTAGGTCATATTTCATCTTCTAAGTGACCATGGTGCTATAAAATGTATGAAGTTTATATTAAATTTATATATTTATATATTTTTCATCTGAGGGAGTATTATCTATCATTATAACTAATATACTTGTGTGATATGTATATATACTATATTTTTTATTTTTCTTCCTGCAATTCAAGATTTAACTTTAGAAGTTTTTATATTTTATGTATATTTCAATATCAAGAAATAGCTTGAAATAAAGAAAATATATTATTCTATACTCTCATATTGAATCTGTGAAAAAGAAGACAATGCCAATTTTTGTAGGGGAGATGGCGTTTTTCTGTTTTGCTCGCGTCCATCAACCAAATATGGAATTTTATATTCTTGAGAGCATTCCAAACGATATAAGCTAAGGCAGTATAGCTATAACCTGAGTCAAAACTGAATGTGTCATGCTAGAATTTTTGCACTTCCATAGAAAAATGTATGAAGCAAGGAGTTCTACGCTGTCCCACTCAGTTCGGACTGAGTTTACAGCTTTACTGCCTTAGCAAATATAATTTTTAATGCGTTTATTCTATAATATGATGATTTATTCTATATATGACAATATTAAAAAAAATGCTGTTAGTAGCCACCATGTTCAAAACTTCCTCTGTAGTAAACTGCCTCCCTCTCCCCTACATGATAATTTGATGGACTAAAAACTGTCAAAATTTATGTTTGCAGTGACTGCCTATAGTAGTGGTAATGAGTAAAACTCAATTTCCAAAACTCTGTGCAATATATGAAAGAGATTTACAATAAATTAAATAGTAATACCGTCGTTAATGCGTTCCTATTCTTTCTATTTATATTTCAACTTCTCAATAATTATTACAATTTCAAATCAAAAAACGTTTTAAGGGACAAAATTATGTTTGGACCATTTAAGAGCAGTCCTTTAAGCCATAGTCGACAACTACTAGAAAAAAATGTTAAGCTTAAAGGACAAAATGTTAAAATAACAGTTCTTAAAGGACATCTATTTTAGAAACTACGCTATCTGGAATATATTAGACGGTCGCATACAGTACGGCTTGAAAAAACAAAATTAATGGTCTTTAAGCGAAAGCGATAGCTTTAAAGACAAAAAAGTTGTGTTAAATTTTCTACTTTTTTAGGGTTCCGTAGCCAAAATGGCAAGAAAACGGAACCCTTATAGATTCGTCATGTCTGTCTGTCTGTCTGTCTGTCTGTCTGTCTGTCCGCCAGTCTGTCACAGCCACTTTATTCCGAAACTATAAGTACTATACTGTTGAAACTTAGTGAGTGGATGTATTCTGTGAACCGCAACAAGGTTTTCACACAAAAATAGAAAAAAAATAAAAAAATATGGGGGTCCCCATAGTCAGAACTGAAACTCGAAATATTTTTTTTCATTGAACATATACGTGTGGGGTATCTATGGATAGGTCTTTAAAAATGATATTGAGGTTTCTAATATCACTTTTTTCTAAAGTGAATACTTTGCGTGACAGACCCTTCCAAAGTGGAAAAAAGTGTGTCCCCCCCCTCTAACTTCTAAAATAAGAGGATGATAAAACTGAAATAATTATATAATGTACATTACCATAAAAACTACCAACGAAAATTGGTTCGAACGAAATCTATTCAGTAGTTTTTTTAATACGTCAAAAATAGAATTTGTACGGAACCCTCAATGCGGGAGTCCGACTCGCACTTGGCCAATTTTTTTGTTTTTTGGCTCTCCTGAAAAGTGGCGATTTGTCCTTTAAGCCCTTTGACATTATAACCATCGATATGTGATGACAAAATATATATAATTTTAACACATTAATACCTCTAGGCAACTTACTAAGTATTTTTAAATGAACAACATTTTATTTTTTAGGTTTGTCGCCAATACTAAGTGGATTAACAAGACAACGTCAATCAACTTATATGACTGACAGCTGTGATGAACGAAGCCGATTTACAAATGCGAATTTCAACAATATAATATTGTTATTATAAAATTTTAATAATAAACCTTCATCGACGAATGGACTTTTAAAAAAGTGTTTTTCAATTCGAACCGCTAGTTATTGGTCAAACAAACAATTTTTTCTAAATGTTTATTGTTTAAGCCTGCCCTGCACACAGACATAGTACAAGTGTTAAGCTGAAGCTACTAATAATTAATGTTCACACAAGCACAAGAGCTCTTTTTACTAATTGTTAAAATTACATTTTAAAGCGAGATTAATGTGTATTTATTACGCTGTATTATTAATAATAAACACCTATCACGAAGTCACATAAATTTCTCCAAGTCCGTAGCCTTCGCGTTCCTTGTAGCGACGGGTTGTAGCGGAGTACCCCTCGGTTATATTAAGCCTAATTGCTGTTATTTTATATGCTCGAACACAGCGCTATCCTGTTTATTAACTTCCCTCTCGATTACCCTACGTGAACCTCTTTAACACAATTACCCCGGAGGAAAACCAAGGCCTTTAATGATAGTTTTAGAAAATTTCTAAGAACAGTTCAAGGGGAAGTTGTCAGATGTAACATTAGCAGCTTTAATGACCAACGATTTGTTTGGCTTAAGAATGTTTTATAACTTTTTAATCTTAATCCCAAACTAAATACTGTTGTATGAAATGTGTTGTGGACATTTATTATAAGTTATCCTTATAAAAACTGCGAGCCAAATTTTCTATGATTCCTTATGCTACTGGCATTTTAACACGATAGTTGCATTATGCATAAATTAGACATATTATACTAGATTGATTAACCAGGACCAAAATGTATGAAGTATTATGAATAAACCCAGTAAAATCATCTCATTTCTACAACTACATCATCATCATCTCATCTCATTTCTACTTCTACAATGAACCTAGTAAAATCATCTCATTTCTACAACAAAAACTGGTGACGCAAAATTGGTACAGTGCGAGAGGTTATAAAATAGACAACGCAAAACTTATTGCCTTGTAAATACTAAACATAAAATACGAAACAAGTCGCAATATCTAAACGAAAGCCCCAATAAAACATAACGGCAACGTCTCCAGACCTGACCTACAATACCCGGGCGAATATTGCAAAACACTCATGCTGTGTGGGAAAAATATAAAAATGCTGATTTACGATATCGCTTAGGCAAAGGGCGCCGCTCAAAACGCCGTAAAGGGAATCGACGGACTGCCCATCGAGGGATTATTGAACACTCGCCACAAAGTTTATTTGTCACACTTTAGAACGTTCTGGAAGTTAATTTGTCGCACGAATAAAAATGCATGTGTTGCAATGCATGCAATTTTATAACATTATCATTAACTTGACCCAAATTAATTTCTGATTTAGCATTAATAGGAAATGACTCTCATTGAAAAAACAGGTTATTGAATTTTTCTTGAAACGCACACCTAATTAATGAAATTAAAAAAAATAGTAACTAAAGTAATGCAAAAAACTCCTTTTCTTTTTCATAACATTAAAACTATACTGGTCCAAAGGCTTTTTTTATGTAAGTTATACATAAAAATAAGGTTGAAGTATTACAAAAAAATTAAATCGTTACATATAAACTTTGTGGCAAGTGTACAACCAACCCCATCGAGGGCATTGCCCAAACATCCCTTCTCACTTCTGTCAACCCTAATAAAATATTGTACGAATGCTCGTCTTATTACGGCTCATTACTCCGTGCGTCTTATTAACCGGTAGGGTCCGGACGGGATAATGCATAGAAAGGTGGATGTAATTTTATGAAGGTTTTATCACTTACGAATTTGTTTGGGATGGAATTTAGTTTTCGTATTCAAATGGTGTTTTGTATATTTTATGATTAAAGTTGTTATAGGTACATCAGTTTTTACAGATGTTATAACGTTAAAGTGGATCTATCCCAATTAGTATACAGCGTTAAGAAGGGTCGTAAAGTACAATTAGAAAAGTTACAATTTTGTTTTTTTTATGTCAGAGGCGGCAAACGAGCTAGCGGGTCGCCTGATGGTAAGCAATCACCGCCGCCCATGGACATCCGCGACACCAGAGGTATCGTTGATGTGTTGCCGGCCTTAACCCCATTTTTTATTGTGACTCAATCTTAGTACTATGCGAGTTATTATTATCCAATGTTAAAATCCAGGAACAACCAGTCAGCGTGGCGCTAATTAGTTCCGACAACTTTATCGTCAGTGAAAGTTTTCTTGTACTCTTTCAAGGCGACAATGTACACTTAACATATGCATGTATATTAAGAACTATGTATCGCAATGTGACATGCAATAAATAAATAAATAAAGTCGTGTAAGTTTGGAGCGCGTTAGACATACTTAAGGCTATTTATCTTGGTTTTTATTATAAAAGATGAGTTGTCTTTCAATGGGAACATACCCTGGCGATTTACCATGCCGTTAATGTAATTAATAATAATCTACGAAGTTTCATGAAAGTAGTGTAATTGTATCTGCAGCAAAACATACCCCTGACACAATCTTAGCACTATCCAAGTTATTAATATCCAATGTTAAAATCCAGGAACCAGTCAGTGTGGCGCTAATTAGTTCCAATAACTTTAGCTTCGGAGTCGCGCAAGTTTGGAGCGCGTTAGAAAAACTTACCTTGATCTTGTTTTTTTTTTATTATAGATCAGTTTTCATTCAATAGTAATATGCCTTGGCGACTTACAATACCGTTACTGCAATAACAGGCCTCGAAACTTTCTAAAATTTAACTAATTCTATCTGCAGCAAAACATACCCCTGACACAATCTTAGCACTATCCAAGTTATTAATATCCAATGTTAAAATCCAGGAACAACCAGTCAGCGTGGCGCTAATTAGTTCCAATAACTTTAGCTTCGGAGTCGCGCAAGTTTGGAGCGCGTTAGACATACTTATGTCTTGTTTTTTTTAGGTTATATTAGTTTTCATTCAATAGTTTTATGCCTTGGCGACTTACAATGCCATTACGGTAATAGCGGGGCACGAAACTCTCTAAATTTATCTGATTCTATCTGCAGCAAAACATACCCCTGACACAATCTTAGCACTATCCAAGTTATTAATATCCAATGTTAAAATCCAGGAACAACCAGTCAGCGTGGCGCTAATTAGTTCCAATAACTTTAGCTTCGGAGTCGCGCAAGTTTAGAGCGCGTTAGACATATTTATACCTTGTTTTTTTATTAGAGATCAGTTTTCATTAAATTGTTATATGCCTTGGCGACTTACAATACCGTTCCGGTAATAACGGGCCACGAAACTTTCTAAAATGTAACTAATTCCACCTGCAGCAAAACATAACCCTGACACAATCTTAGCACTATCCAAGTTATTAATATCCAATGTTAAAATCTAGGAACAACCAGTCAGCGTGGCACTAATTAGTTCCAATAACTTTAGCTTCGGTCGGAGTCGCGCAAGTTTGGAGCGCGTTAGACATACTTAACGCTATTATCTTGCTTTGCTCCACTTCAAATTAGGCATTAACTCCGAGCTATAACTAAGTTTTGCGGTTCCAGTTTCATTTTAATAAGGTTGAACCGTGATATACATTGTGTAATAAAGACGAGCAATAATTTTTAGGGTTGTATAATTGGCTTTTTATTGAAGTCGGATTACTGCCCGTACATTAGGTAGGTACTGGGATTTTGGATAGCTAAGCTTGGTTTTGAGTAGAATTAAATTGTTTTACTTGCGATTTCATCCTATAAGTCGATTGTTAATTGACTGAATTTGCTAATACTTTGCAATCACAATTGTATTATGTAACTCTTCTCCACCTGTGTAATGAAAATGGGTAAGCACTTTTGTTAAGACATTACTTCAACACACTCAGACAATATCTTCTCATGAAAGGGGCGCAAAATAGTGTCGGACACCAATTTCCTTGTTTTTTTTGTGATAATTCAAATGACTTACAATATGGTCGCTAGTACTTAAATAATCCTTAATAATCACATCAACACAGAAATCTCGTCCTTTCTCGTCAACGGCGTTAAAAGGCTTTACTCGTTCTCAAACACAAACACACACGTGTCGCATCGTCACGGAAAAACATGAAAACTTTCCCTCATTATCGCCATTTTCTCATACCACAAAAACTCAAATAATAAAATACCTCATCTAAAAAACCTGGAAGCTAACTTTAATTCCAATAACGGTTCTAGCCCGCTCAAGGGTGAAAGAGCGAGCCAAATGATATCGGCTCAAAGGCTGATAAACAATTATCTCTCTGTATGGATGGCGGTTGGAAGTTTTTCAATATAAGTTAGCGGGTGATTTGCTGCCTGATGGTTCGGAGCGACGATGTTGTCCGCTTTGTTGCTAAATTACTCGGTTGGGCTTATTTAAATTTGACAGTTGGTAGCTCTTTTTGTTGCATAGCGGAAATCATTTGGGTTTCTTTGAGGATACCAACTCTGATACTAATATAATATAGCTAAATAGATTATTTGTTTAAACAGGCTCACATCAGAAACTACCGTATCGAATTGAAAAATAATTTTAGTATTGGACCACCTGTTTAAGAAACCTTTAATCTGTATAAAACTATGTATATCCACGCGGATAAAGTGGCGGGCGGCCGCTAGTCAATAATAGTTGAAAAAGAAGATAACACCCTATATTCATGGTGGCTTCTGATATGCACTTAGAGGATATCAACACACACAACTTCTCTCTCAAATAATAATTTCTAAGTTCGTACTTGAAATAACTAGAGGAATACACAAGTTCACCTCAAAAATATACTTATTAAATTAATCCTAATTACAATGATTGTATATTTTTTTCCAACAAACTAAATAAACGGATGATCTGAGTAATTTTAAATTAAATAGAACATATTGTCATACACGCTCATTCCTTCCAAGACGAATGACAGTTCCACACAGTTGACATTTGCTCTCACCTTAAAGGAGATGTCCCAGAAATGTATGAAGCCTCGGCCTGGTCCATGTACGTTTTCAAGTCCGAAAAAAAAACCACGTAGTTAAAAATATTTTATTTTATGAGTTATTGAAAACCTTAAGAATCTTTAATTATAAAACCTTGAACAGATTCCAAAATACAGTAACTTATTTGAAAGGTCTTATTAATTAATTTTAGAGCCCGTTACTGTTTAACTGCTGCAATTTATTTAACAGAGCCGGGGAAATATTTCATTAGTAACGTACATTAACCCTTTATTTAGTTTTCAGTTAAAACAAAACTGTAATTAATTAGGTTATATGTGTATACTGTACAGGTTCAATAGGTTTATTGTATCATCATTTTGTTATCTGTACGTTTGGTTTTTAATATAGAATGAGATTTTTTTTATGTCGTAATAGTCGTAAATAATTAGTAAGTAAAATAGAAAAGTTAGCAAGTCATTTTAATGTGTATGATGTCACACGGAAATATTGCGATTTTAAATTGATAAAAAAAAACAAATTATTAGCATCAAAATCAGAATTATTTACTATTGTTTTAGAATATTTTGTATTTTATTTTATTAAATAATCAAGGAATGTAAGATTATTTAAATTATAAAATAGTTCGTTAAGACCAAAAAAAATGTCTATGATTTTTCACTATGGCATTTTGCGGGTATGTGGGGATTTTTCTTTGACAAGTCCAGTCTTGATCGCGCATTTGCTCGGAACGCATCATCGTGCCGTTCTTAATTTCTTCATGGACTATATTTCGCGAAATTAAAAGATGCGAGAAGAAGTCGTGAGTGTGCCGTGTTAATTATTATCTCGTAATATTTTCGTACAAGCGGCCGCCTGCGACTCCGTCTGCGTGGATTTCGGTTTCGGCACACTTATTGTTCTGCTGTAGCTTAGAGTCTTTCCCGTCAAATGGAGCAGACTTAGCAGTTTCTTAGATAACCGCGTTCAAAAAAACAAACTCTTCAGCTTTATTATAATATTAGTTAAATTAGTTAAATTAAATACATGACTTTGCGAATTTGGACAGTAATAGTGAAAATGTAGTGCAGTAATCAGTAAATCAGAGGAAGCGTGGTGCTGGTCTAGATTAAAACCTAAGTTCTTCGAGTGACAGAACTATGGGACGCTAGGTACCAACGTTCCCCTGTGTGTGTTTCTAAGTTATGTTTTTGTGAATGTGTGAATTGGTGTGTGAAGTGTGTGTGTGTAGTGTTCGTGTGAAGTGTGTGATCCATTGAACTACCCGATCCAGTGAACGAATCGAGGATCATCGATTGCCCTCTTCAGAATGCGAGATTGCCGAAGAAGTCAGCAGTGCAGATCAAGGTAAGTAGGCATGCGTTTTTAACCAACAGCATGATTTGTATCTTCCATAATTTATGGTGATTTAACGTGTAATTTTTTTAGGGGCTAAATGTTATTTTTGTAAATTTCTCATGTACTTTAACAGGTTATTTATTAAGTTGCAAGAATTCTTCAAGGTCTTGAAAAATCTGACTTTTTTAAACGGTTTTATTTAGTTTTTAATTTCGGTAGACGTTTTACATTTGGTTTTACAATAACATTTGTAAGGTCGGCTTCAAACTCCAAACAATGATAAATCGCGGCGATTTAAACAAAATGGGACAAACGACCAATGAAAACTGCCCCTAATCTGACGACCTGCGGTATAAATAAATTGATGCGCGGCATACGTCAGTGATAACCTAACCGAAGTGAGTAATTGTTGGTAGTCACGCGTTATTAGTTAACCGTTCGGCTAAACGAGTTTTGGAGTGGATACCGTGTTTTAGTCATTGAGGTATTACTACTACATTTAGAGTAGGCACCTCAAAAAAATATTTTCTTATACTTTTTCTTATATTGTCAATGAACAACAGTTGCCGTGTATTGTGTGTCTTTGAGCTCAATCTCTGGTTATTGCTTTTCAGTCTGTTCCTAGAAATATATGTATGAAATCAACGTATTGGGACACTCACAGAAATGGGGTTAGCGGTATTTCAGTTCTACCAAGGTTACTCAAATGTTTCGTTATGGTATTTGAACATTACTTTAACTCACTGTTAATCATTTACAATAAACTGCTGGGGCTTCCTAAAAATAATCAGATGATACTTGTGTAGAGAAATTTAACAAACAACCATGTTAAAATTCTAAACAGCAACAGCAATGTTCGCATATTTAAATAGTGTCAATCGGCGAGCAGTAAAAACTGTCCTTCTGTCAAGCCGCAATGCTAATAAATCGGTCACGTCGTCCAAACCGCGGCGATAACTGAACGAATAATCACAGGTTGCGCGTTTGCATCCATACATGATTCATGCACCAGCGCGAAAATATCTCGGTTTATCTCATAGTAGATCACCCTTGACCGTATGAGCTGTTTATACTATTAAGGTGGGCTATCTGCGGTCACCATATCGCCTGCCCAATTAAGTAACTTTGGACATAACCTCCCACCTCGGGGAGGCCTACGTCCAACAGTGTAGTGGAAAAGACAATTATTTATAATTTAAATGTGATTTTTCTAACTGTCGCCAGCACAAATCATTTTTGTAATGTTGTTACAGCATAACAGAACTTAAAGTGATGGGATATTAACATTTTTGATCTTCCTGATTAAATAGTATCAAACGACGAGCAATGAAAACTGTCGTTCTGTCAAGCCGCAGTGCTAATAAATCGGTCACGACGGAAGCTCGGTGATATCTGTCCGAATAATTACAGGTTGCTCGTTTGCATCCATACATGAATTCATGCGCAGTGCAAAAATATCACGAGTGTAGCTAATGGTAGATCACCCTTGACCGTACGAGCTGTGTATACTATTAAGGTGGCTATCTGCGGTCACCATATCGCCTGAATTAAGTAACTTTGAACATAACCTCCCACCTCGGGGAGGCCTACGTCCAACAGTGTAGTGGAAAAGACAATTATTTATAATTTAAATGTGATTTTTCTAACTGTCGCCAGCACAAATCATTTTTGTAATGTTGTTACAGCATAACAGAACTTAAAGTGATGGGGTACATTTTTAATCTTCCTGATTAAATAGTGTCAAACGACGAGCAATGAAAACTGTCGTTCTGTCAAGCCGCAGTGCTAATAAATCGGTCACGACGGAAGCTCGGTGATAACTGTCCGAATAATTACAGGTTGCGCGTTTGCATCCATACATGATTCATACGCGCAGTGCGAAAATATCTCGGTTAAGCTGAGGTCATATTAAACTTGACTAAACGGGTGTTTATTTATTTAAAAAAACATACTGCGGTCACGGTTGAGCCAATACGCACTCACCCCTTTCCGTACGATTTTTATCTATTTACTTCTTAGCTACTTGTTTTACACAGACAAAAGAACAGTTCGGTCTTGACATTTTTTTATCAACAAATAAGGTCGTTTCCGTATACTTGGACTAAATGCTTATTTGTTATTATTATACTGGATGATTATTTGTATGTATATGATGAGATTTTTAAGTACGAATCTTCGATAATGTCGACACTTGCGACAATAGACTTAAAAAGTAGTGCATAATATGAACTTTAGTGTACAAAAACATTTTTTTTTTTTAATATCAGTACCTACGAGTAATTTAGTAAGAATTAAGAAATAATCTGCAAACAAGTCCGAAGACTGTCGTTAGTTCGGTGCTTCTTACCAACCGGACTACTGACACCCAAAAGTTGCAGTAGTTCGGTCAACCTGACTTATAATCGAACTACTGCCACTACAGGGAGTTGCCTTATTCATCATTTGAAACTTAATCGTAAACCTTAAAGCTTACAAGGAAAAATGTGACCTTTTTAGGGTTCCGTAGCCAAAATGGCAAAAAAACGGAACCCTTATAGATTCGTCATGTCTGTCTGTCTGTCTGTCTGTCCGCCAGTCTGTCACAGCCACTTTTTTCCGAAACTATTAGTACTATACTATTGAAACTTGGTGAGTAGATGTATTCTGTGAACCGCAATAAGGTTTTCTTACGAACATAGAAAAAAAATAAAAAAATGGGGGGTCCCCATAGTTAGAACTGAAACTGAAAATATTTTTTTTCATTGAACATATACGTGTGGGGTATCTATGGATAGGTCTTTAAAAATGATATTGAGGTTTCTAAGCTCATTTTTTTTTAAGTGTATATTTTGCGTGACAGACTCTTCCAAAGTGGAAAAAAGTGTGTCCCCCCCCCCCCTCTAACTTCTTAAGTAAGAGGCTGATAAATCTGAAATAAATATATAATGTACATTACCATAAAAACTACCTACGAAAATTGGTTCGAACGAAATCTATTCAGTAGTTTTTTTAATACGTCAAAAATAGAATTTGAACGGAACCCTCAGTGCGGGAGTCCGACTCGCACTTGGCCAATTTTTTTGTAACTAAGGCAGTATATTTATATTTTGTCTATTTTGGTTTCCACTCTAATAATAAGCACATCGTTCGCTTTGCCACGCACTTTACTATCTTTTGCCCTAAACAAATAGGAAATCGGATGGACAACGGTTAATTCAGAGATATTAAGCGTGAAGCGGCATATTTCCGAACGGATAGTGGTTTATTCATTTCCAAACTAACTTCGTTTGAGGTCCACTTTTTGCTTTGTTAAACTTTTGCTTTGTTTATATAAAATTCTAATAAATTGAAAACTTTTGTTCTGTGCACAATTAGCCCTTTTTATGAAAACAAAGGTTTTTGTCTCCAAACTTTTTCATTGAAATTCTGTCACAATAAAACACAACCGTTATAACAACAAATACACACCAAATATTATCTTCAAAATGTTCGAAATATGAAGTACTATGAACGAAAGGTATTTTACCTTTCGTTCATAGTAGTTCATAGTCATCGACAAAGTGCTTTAAATATTAAAACATAAAGTAAAGATATGAGTTCTTTTGTGATCCTTTATATTACTGCTCAACTAGAAACCTGTAAACTTCAATGCTTCACCAAAATATTACGTTTTAAAATTGTTTAATTTAATAAAAACAATAAGAGATATTACTCGCGATAATAAACAAAGTGAGATACTGTGAGATATCACGCTATCATAAACAGATACAAAGCGAACTGCAATGAGCAGTCACTCCGAATGATGTTTGCATGCCAAATTTAATTTCGAATACTTTTGCCCGTCGTTTAGACGCAAACAGTAGGTGGGAGATGAATAATACATGTCTCACTCATACGTCGCTCCTAGCCTTTCTGTCAGGGCCGTGAGATTAGCGGGAAATGAACGAGGCACATTGTTACAATGTTCTTGCAATATCCTTATTTCCTTAGTGATACTTCGTTCTTTAAAACGCTCAACTTTCTTGGTAATCATCGTGTAGGAAATTTTATATGTGATGGTGTTTTCTATGCACTGTCATTTGCTATTCTAATTTAGCTTTGATTATTATGTTTCTGGAAAACGAATCAATTATTTAACAATGTTGCCTATGCAATACCAAGAATTTTGATTCTACTGTTCATCTATACTAATAAAATAAAGCTGAGAATTTGTATGTTCGTTTGAAGACGCTGATTCCTGGAATTATTAGTTCTAATTGAAAAAAAAATGTGTTGGATAGGCCATGTGAAGAGGAAGGCTTTATAGTATAACATACTATAGCTACAACTAAACACTATGTGTGCGGAAACCGAAATCCACGCGGACTGAGTAGCGGGCAGCCGCGTGCAATACAATAGGACTGTGTGTAAACTATGTTTTATTATTTTATCCGCATCTGAGAGTTTCGTTTTCGGTAAAATCTAGTTTTCCTCCACTTATAATGGTGTGTAATTAACCAATAATAATGTCATGATTGTATCCCAACATCTTAGAGGAGAGAACTTCCACTTATATTCTCAACTCTTTCTTTATTATATGCATTCAGCAGCTAATCTAGTGGCCACAATTCCGTCGAGGCAATATAAAGCTTTGACGATTTTCTTTCAGAATTCCAAGTGATTCTAAAGTCGGTCGATTCTACAGTACCTTCGTCTAAGAACGCGCATGTTAAGTGTGTCATGAGTATTCAAGCAATACATTAATACAAAACGCTTATTATTGTGAAATAGGAATGTGTTGTTGTGAATTTTGACGTGTAGATACATTTTGTAACAAAGAGTATTTTTCTTTATATAGGGCGTAAATGCAAGGAAAACCTTAAGGTATTAATCATAATGATATTTTTACATAAAGTCATCGATGCAGTTAATGACTCTTTAATCGAAATTGACAAGCAAATAATGTTTTAGCTGGTCACATCATGAAATAAAATAATTAAACGAATAAGGCTTTAAATTCTTAATTTAAGCTTTCTCTTAGTTTCTTTTGGAAAATATGATGTACCTACCTATTAAAAATATCTTTTACGTTTAACAATAATATTTAGCATGTGCAGATTGCTACACTTTAATCATTTAACGACATAACTATATACAAACATATTATATAGAAAAACAACATTTAACAGCTGCGTTTCTTAATTCTCGATTTCAATCCACTACATTTTCAATAAAGTAAATACTAAGAATCCAATTTATTTTTTGCTCTGAAAGCATAAACAATTCATTTTCATTTTGTGAAATGTAAAAATAACATATGCGGCAAAAGTTAAATTGTTTTTATACCCCTATAAGGTTTTATTCGTAATGCTCTGAAGGTGTTGCTGCGACTAAAAGCAAGCTTCTGTTATTTTATTTTTCTTGTGGTCAAATAGTTTTTGTTGTACTTTGATCTTGTTATACTTTAAGTGTTTTTATTTAATTACAAAACGTGTTTTTTTAAACGTTATAGAAATCAGCTAAAGTATTGACGATTATAATAATGATGTTCTAAGACTAAGGACAAACACTGTATATATTTGGTTTAGAAAAAACGCAAAGTGTTAAAAATATGTCAGTTGTCAGAAGTAAAGTATATAATTTATTAAATAGAGGGCGTAATTAATGTTTTTTTTTAAATACGGCAATTCACTAATGAAACTTAACGCGTGTACCAAACGGATTCGCCTCTCACAACCAATGAATTTCCGCGCCAATGGACCTCAACTTTGATGATTGTATGAAGCATTATCCTTCACACTACTCCTAACTAAACTCATTAAAAACAAACTTACATTATCAACATAAATCGAAAAATACAATTGCAACAAAATTCCGATTCGAACAAAGAATAAGAACAACATTATCTGTGTCGCTAAACATGTTTCGCTAAAAAAACAACAGAATGGGATAGCTAGATCCCGGACGACGTCGGTGATCGAGAATGGCCGGCTCAAGTATTTTTATCGTCTCTAAAAGCCTCTAGCGGAGTTGACAGCGACTTCGAGTGCCTTTGCCTACAATGCACTTTTGCTCAGACGTTTTTAGACGTCGCTTCAAATTAGTTGGGAGTTTGATTGGATTGTTGTGTGCCTTGATCGATTTGTTTGGTTTAACAAGAATACTGTTTTCAGTAGCAACTTGGGACAACTTACTCCTGTTTGGGAGCATAGCTGTTTAAAAGCAAATCATAAGGGCTGCATATAAAAAAAAATATCTAAATAGTTGGTTTTATGATTTTTTACTATTTAGCTGGCTAAGAAGAATAAGAAGAACTTTTTAGTATAAGTAATTGTCAATAAGTCGTTTTTTCTCCCTTTAATTTTTTGTTTCTCTTCTATCCATAACCGAGTGTTATGCGTAAAACGCTTACCAAGATTATAATAACATCAACCCTGGTATATAAGCTAATCGGATATTCGTATAGTATAGTAAAAACTATTTTTAAGAGGTTCTGATCTAATTTTCACAGTAAATCCAAATTTATTGTGACAATCATTGGGTTGTTACCAGATTTGTGGTCAGTTTAGGTATACCTGTTTCCGGACTTGAAAGTTTCGCACTCCTCATCGTTCATAGTCAATGCGATGGGTAGTTTCTACGTTAAAACATTTACCGTTGTAAAAAAGAACAATATCCAAAACTGAATTACCATAACAGTTAGATAAATAACAACGTAAAAACATAGAAGAGCGGCGTTGTCAGAGCAAAGCCGACCGCAGTAATACCCTAATCCCGTGCATTTTAAACGCGGATGACATCTGTTCCCCGTCGCATTCGAAATAAATTATAATCGCATCACGCTCTACTGACAGTTTATTTGTAGTATCAAGTTAAGTTTAGGAGTTTTTGTAATCATTTCATTGTTTTTTTTTTTCGAAAGCTAACTCGTTGTCAACTAAAACTGCTGTAAGTTTCAAAGGACACAGTGATGTGGTTAGAATACATTTTGACTGGCAACATTATCAGGTAGCTGCTTGTTGTGTACAAGTTAAACTGTGGGTGGAAACTATAATATAATTAATTTGCATTATTTATAGGTCTTATACATATCAGATGAGGAATTCTAAGGCGTCGTGGTAAGCGCACTCGGCCTGCGGTTGCTAAAGTTAAGCAACGTTCGCAGGTGCCAGTCATCGGATGGGTGACCGAAAAATTTCATCTCGAGCTCCTTCGTGCTTCGGAAGGCACGTTAAGCTGTTGGTTTTGCGCCTGATCTCTCTACGGTCGTTTCACATTGGTGTCCCACCGAATTATGAGAGTGAAGGAATAGGGAGTGCACCTGTGTTTGCGCACTCACTTTGTGCACTATAATATATCCTACGTACCTGGCTGATCGTAAGATCGGACGCCATGGCCGGAGTGTATTACATATCAGATGGTAATGGCATTATAAACATGTTTACTAAAACCTGCCCAACTGGCTTTCAGCAACCAAAGAAAACCAAGGCACGATTCTAATCCTGGTTTTTCAACGACGGATTAACCACTACATCGCCGAGGCGGTCGAAATAGCAACAACTAGCTGAATAAACATGAACCGCGGCTTCCATCCCGAATACGTTCCCAATAATTTGCAGCGGTCATCTGCCGTCCTCTAAAATCCGTCCAAAAAGGGCTCTGCTCAGTCCGCTAATATGCATAACGTAACTCAATCCACTGAGTATTTGCTCACAGTCCGTCGATAATTGAAACTCAAATAACTGGGATCCGCGGCCGTCTTCGTAGGCACGTTCCAATTGGAAAGTAATCCCACTCCAAACATTTGTACGTCTCAATCGTAGGACTGCTACTATGGTATATTTCGATGAGAGCGAAGTGAGCCCCACATCGCTTGGAACTATTCGACTGCTCGCTTATTAATGGGAATTCGCTGCTGACATAAAGGAAACCCGCGTTGTACGCCGAAATGTGCGTGGTTGAAGTTAGTCGCTGTATTACTGGGTGGGGGAAAGCGGTTATGAAAGGAAACAGAGGGCGGACCGTTCTATATCATTATACGGCGACGTAAATATTTGCTAGCCGACGTTAAATGAGAATTGAAATTTCGAAATAATTTTTGCATTGTTAAATATTTTTCGGAGGATTTAAACAGAGACATGAAAAGGAGATGATCCCAGTTTTTTACCTTGAGGAATAAATTGAGTACATAAACGATCTGAAAGTAATTGGCGCTTCCCTGCTACAGTTTAAGCTAATTTGAAAATCCACAGATAAAGCGTTTGTACAGACTAATTTCTGTATTGGAAAATATTGGAGTGTTGTTTTATCGTTACAAAATACTAGCGGCCGCCCACGACTCCAACCGCGTGGATTTCGATTTCCAATAGCCTCCTCGTCGAATGGACTATCCAACACAAAAAGAATTTTTCAAACCGGATCCTGAGTTTAGCGCGTTCAATCAAACAAACCAACTAACAAACAAAGTCATCAGCTTTATATATTATTAGTATAGATTAAATTGTGCCAAGATAAAAGCGCACACATTTTTACATGATAAGTTTATAGGTAGTCACTTGATTATCACATTGGTCTCATCATCTTGGCATAGCTTGAATCACATTGGCTATTTAAAACAATGCTTGGAATGCAAGATCTTCAACTTTTTTTTTCAGTTTTGGTCTTACCATAAAATTGGGGATTATTATTACAAACACATAGTGGGCTATCTACGCTTAGCATGTTGACTACAACAGAAGTGGAGCTACCTAATACCACAAGTCAAAGTTATTTAGTAGGTACCATTTTTCTTTATCGTTCCCCAAGTAATCCCTAATTACAAATCTGATTACTACTCTCGAATTTAATTAAAACGAGCTTTATAGTCCTCCACGAGAGGCTCAACTTTCAAGGCCTAACCTGAAGGTTTCAAACATTTTTTTCTTCCTAGATACCTATACATATATTTATGACCTGAATTTTAACTATACAGGTAAGCGGGTCTGTCTGTACTGGACTGTTACTAATACTAATACTACTGTTGCTGCTACTTTTGGTAATATTTATAAGGTGATAATTATCAAGTGACTACCACAATTTGTCTAATAAAATATTGCTAGCTAATGTCGCAAGTGATTTTAACATAGAAAATATTATGTAAAATGTTTGATCTTCCTGTATTTAGACATTACAAGACAATAACCTACTGTTTAAGTTTGTATCCTGTCTAGAATATAAACACTACTCACTTAGAAAGATAATTTTACTATACAGGTAATTAGCGGGTCTGTCTGTAGTCGACTGTCGGTGATGAACGAGCACGCCGCGTATTCGAGTCACGTGCCGGGAACTAATATCGCTAGTGCTGCTACTTTTGCGGGGAATATCTGCGATTACGCGGTGATATTTATTAGGTAATATTTATTAATTGACTACCACAAATTCTCAAATGTAGTTGTTGCCTGCCAATAAATCTGAAGTTCTTCTTCCATTAAAAATATTTTGTTTACACTTGGTTCTTTGGGGACATTTTTGTTCATTTGCGGTACCTATAACAACAATAAACAAACAACTTTAAAAATTATTGTTGTCGGTATAATTGTACCTACAATCTCATATAAATAAACGAATTTAGAATTTGTTTTAAATAGACAAATAATGACATTGTTGTTTATATTTTTTTCTGGAAAATACAATTTATTTAGGTGAAGTAAGTTTCTGCTCCCTCAATCCATCCCTAAGTGATACATTGCACAGTTTACTCGCCACCAAGCGAAAATGCTGCGAAGAAATGGCTCTTAAGTCTACACCACTAAGGTTCATTTAGTCAAATGTCACGGGGCAAAACAGGAACGTATGCTAACTTGAGCAATATGGGTCACAATTACTTTAACGACTTGTAAAGTAGAGGGCACCTAAAGGAAAACTACAATGGCTTTATTCATCACTTTAATGAAAACGTTTTGTACAGGAATTTCTGTTTAGGGAAATATCGTGTTGTATTAAATGTTGTCTACCGGCGGGGAATACCAATGCCTTGTTTTGAAAGTCTTTTTGGGAATAAATAATGGGAAAGTAATTCAGTTTATATTACTTTTCAAAGTTTAACCGCTGAACCAAATAAACATTCATAAAAGAAATAAGATGAAGAGTTTTCTTCCGAAACACACGTATAGTCGTACTAACAGCCGGCTGCGACTCCGTCCGCGTTGATTTCGGTTTCCGCACGCATATTTTTATACTACAGCATATATAGCCTTTCTCATCGTATTATGGACTATCCTGCACAAAATATTTTTTTTAAATCGGGCCGGTAGTTCCTGTGATAAGCGCGTTCAAACAAACAAAAAACAAACTCTTCAGCTTTATTAAATTAGTAAGTATACATTTGGGTACCAACCCAACAAGACCGCGCTCTTCAATCCTTCACATCTATGAGCAAGGATGTTGTATCCCTTTTTAAATATTATAATAGAAGCGACTGATTAAATAAATACAAACCTCTTAAAGTTTGGTCGGTCCATAAGCGACTTAAATCAAAAAGAAAAACAATCGAATAACTCTTTTTAATTTTACATTCAACGAAAATGATTTTATGAAAAGTGTTTTTATAGTGCTATAAATAGAAAAAGTCATATTTGTCAAATTGCTTAAAAGTTAACTATGAGTGTAATCACAAGTTCCCTCTTAAGACACGATGTCAAAAGGCTTATTGTCTTGATTAAAATCACTCTTGCTTGCTAAGGAATTAGAAATTTATAATGTAACATGCGTTGTCACAAGACGATAGTGTAAGAATTTTAGAGACGATTTAGTGTCTGTCTATTATTTTGCTATGTTAGCTTAAACAATTGTTTTCAAACCTACAATAGAGTTACCTGATGGTAAGTGATGACAACCGCAAAAGGATAGCAGTTGCCTTTGAAAACCCCATCCCCTCCCCAACTGAGCTCTGGCGACCCTAATCACTAGCAGAAACATAGCACAACAGTTACGAAGTGCTATTTCACTGTGTTATTCTGTAAGGTGGTACTCCCCCAGACGAGCACCTCATTCGAGTAGGAGTTCTGATAGGTCCATAAAGCTTTATCTCTTTTTGTGGCTCTCTTCTTAGAATTTTGATCATCGTATGACTGAACACATAACCACATTCTTAGCAATTATCATGAAGTAGTTTGATATTGCCTTCGTTCTCAATTACCTTCATTATCTTATATTGACTCAGTTACTTAATAATAATATAACCGTCATGAAAGTCCATATTATGATCAGGCATGAGACAGTTTTTTATACAATATTTTCATCAGCCAAACAAAAAACAAAGACAAAAAAACCTTAACATGAAATAATACTCACAATCTGCCTAAAGAAATGAATCAACTCAATCTTAAGGGGAAACCTGTCACGGCTAGATTGATGTTTCCAAGACGCTCTGAAATTATTAAAATAACAGCGAAAGGTCACGATCTTGTTATTGTTATAATATTATGGCTAAAAATTGAGTTTTTTTACCGAATTATGTCAAACTGTTTAAAGAGTATGCAAGTTTTACTGTCTCCGGGAAATGTTGGCCAAGCAAGTCGTTTGAGAAGTCCAGAAGGGAATCCACGAAATATTAAGTTTATGCCTTATTGAAAAAACCGTATTTGTATCCGTATTCGTTACTTTTTACGCGGATTTGTTACGGATTTTTCTTTACGGATTTTCAATTCAATTCAATTCAATTTATTTCAGGCTTAGCCCATAATTGTGTGATTTTTCAATTAATAGGATGGGATTAGGTATGTTGGAGGTGAGACTGTAGAATTTAAATATCTTAGGCGGCCGGTGTCACACTTAACTAAAAACAAAAAAGTTATACCCGCGCGACGAAAATCAAACATGTCCTGCGTGTTGTTGCGGCCAGCGAGTTAACATATCGCTTCGAGGCAACTCGCGCCTAAACCGATTGCATAAGAGAATTAAGATCCGTATCCGTATCCGCGGATTTTGACACCGAATATCCGTTTACATTTTTGGCGGTCCGGCACATCACTAAGTGAACAGTACTATTAACGTATATGTGTATGAACATAAAATAGCTAATCAACTTTCTACAAGAAACAACAAAACCACTTATATTTCAACAGCCAAAAAAACCTACATGAAACTACACTCGTTTGTCCTACAAAAACTGCGAGTGACATTTCCAGTCTAACCCAGTACAGGCAACAAATTGTTCAGTTCACTATGAATAAACAACTGTGAGGACGAGGCAATATCGCGAACGCCCGCCGTAACTCGAAGGGACGTCTGTGAAACATTAAAAGCGAGGCATCACGTTTAATAGAGCGATGGACGTCAATTTGAGACCCACTTCACGGCTGCGAGATATTCGGCGCGAACGGAGCGGGCTTGGTGCAATATGAAAGCGCTAGCGGCGAAAGCCTCTAATTTCCAATATAAAAAACTTCTTTTATAATTTTGATTCGCTCGTGGTTAAGATTTATAATATAAATGTATAAATAACTTAATAAATTATCACTTAGCCTTACTTTATTTTGTTACAATAACAAAGTAACCATTAAAATAAATTATCCCAATTTAACCACAGTTTTAACAGCGTGAAGTATTTGCAGCTAGGTACAAAGAACATTCCCAACACACGGCTGCAGGTCTAACTAGCCTGCAGTTATGGCGCGTTAATGCGTTTCCCTGAGAAAAAGGTAATAAAAACATTTTTAAAGATTGGCAGATACCCGTATTTAATCGTATTCACATTTCAATCAGTAGAAGTTTATCGAGGTTCACCAACCCAGCATGCCTTATGTTCATGAAAATAATTGTTCTCGTATGATGCCCGTGGTTCCAGTGGGTCAAATCAGAGAGACCACGTGCCCTTGACGAAGTATTTACATAACATTCATTGTTGTGTGTGTTGAAAATTGTACCTTTTAAACTTTTTGACATTATCACGCATTATTTTTTTAACTCACAATATTTAACAAATCGATATTCTAGACGCTAACCGCTTGTCTCTTGAGTTGGTATAAAAGAGTAAAAACAATATAAAGGCTAATAGGCACTGATCAAAAGTGACGCGCATGGCTGTTGTAAATGTGTGTACGCTATTTTCGCTGTTTCGGTTCTAACAAAATGTAAGTTGCGGTCAGGAAAATAACCTCTTTAGCTTTTTATATACGTTTTGTCCAGGTAATAGCAGGGGATATTATAGAAGTGAGTTGTATGAATTTTATTGCGTATTTTTACCGGTATTTTTTATCATTTTAGTTGACATTCATTCCGCTATGTCTGTAGTTTAACTAAGTAAGGTTTATATCACGATTTTTGTCTATAGTCTGATTTAGTTTTAAAGGTAGCCTCATATTATGCTCGCCCTGATAAAAAGAACATTTAAAACAGCCAGAACGTTAGGCTAATTACTTATTATAAAGTAACTAATTATAATATGTAAATTAAAGTAGGTTATAATAATTTTAAGGCCAATATTATAGTAGATATCGCCAAATTCTTTTGTGATTTTCCACGATCTCGTTAAAGGAATTACCGTACTCAAATATCATCCTTTTCCAAACAAAGTAAAAGTTCCAACATATTGAAAAAAAAACAGAAAAATATAATAGGTATCATTAAAAGGTAGACAATTAACAAATGGGCTGTTAACATTATCCCCTGTACCCTTTAAATCCATAGTTAATCCCTCGTAGGTAAATAAAACAAATCTTTGTTTAATTTACAAACACAAAGATTATGATATTATCCGCCTCATGCCATAGAGTTACGTTAACGGTAATGGGGGTTTATTTTACGTCGCCCCAAGATATTGAAAGTGAACATAATATTCTCTATTCACAACCAGGTTTGAAATTGGAAAAAAAGTCCCCTTTCGTAGCTGGTTACGAAACTTGGCTACAAAAACGACAGTGTATTTCGGTTTTCGTAGCTAGTTATGAAAGTAAGAAAAATTTTTTTTTCGTAGCTTTCTACGAAAGATCAGTTAACAAAGTGGACCAAACCTAGATGTATGGCACAGCAAAATACTGAAACACTAACACAACTATCGTTTATAGTTATATTTAAAAAGTAGAATACTTACTCGTAATTAATCTCTGCTGTCGAATTGAAAAGTTCACAAAATCTTAACGAAATAAAATGGTTGCTTTCAAAAAGTTTTAATAATAATGTAACCAACGATCTTCGGCCTGTTGATACATTTTAAAAGGCTAATAATAAGTGCTATGTTTTATCATAGATTAATGTCGATCCATCTTTTTAATAACTTATGTGTCATTCGTTTAAAGATAAATAAACGCGTGTAAAAGTCCAATTACGTTTGATTGCAGGTAGCCGGATAACAAGCGTCGTGTATCATGCGAAATTGCAATTTGCGCATCGGATATACAGCTTACTAAATATCCGTGAGGCATCTTTGCTCCAATTGGCAAATATTTCACAACGGGGCGTATGCAGGGAGATCGTTGTTAAGTGTTATTAGCTAATCAAGTCGTGAACATGTGTATACCTTTTTTTATGGCCCTTGTACAAATTTACGTTAATTATAGCACCGAATCAAACCAAGACGTTGTAGGTTCGATCACCGCACAGGGAAAATGTGTATTTGAATATGTCTGTTTGTATTGATCTGGTAGTCAAGCCAAGATGCTGACGTTAGCGATAGCTCGCGCTCGCGAAAGTGGCAGCTTCTTGTAGATACTTTACTATTCGATTAGATAATTCCACTGCTGGTTTTTTCTAATGTAAGTGTAACACACGAGTTTAAGCTTCTGATTTAATATTTAACTATTCCCGATTTTATGAATTTCAATATTTCCATAAAATTAATTTAACTTTACTGTGCCTGTGTACTGTGTATCGGGAAGCGTGGATAGGGATATCGAGTGAGGTGTGATTTATTCGACAATCGATGCGCCTGCGGTTTTGCTTGGGCGCCCGCGTTTTCCTACACTGTCGGAATGCATACCAATTTCATTTCTGACTTGTAAATTATAAATGCTTCAAAGAAGAACTTGATAATTGTGTGATTGACTTGTTGATTGGGTCTGAAATACTCAGTTTACCAATAGTTTTAGTCGAAGAAATTCAGAATTGTAATCGAAGAAATGTCATATTTTTTTTTTATTTCTGTAAAGAATACATCATTAAAAAAACTCATTGAGACAATTAAATTAAATTTTAATAACATAAAATTTATTATAAAAATTTAGTATTCAGTAAAAAGATAAACAGTGAACGGTTTCATAAGGGGATGTACAAGTAACTTCCGAGACAAAATCTTATTTACAAAGATCCGAATGAAAAGTCTTGGGATATTCAAACAAATTCCGTCAAAGAGACGTCGACGAATGATGAAGACGTCTATCTATAGTCCGGGCTTGCATTTGTCCTGCGCAGTCAAAGTGGAACGAATTGCATCCGACTACGCATTGTAAATACGGTATACGCTACCCGCACAAGGAGCCTTTGATACAAATCCTATTGGACGGCCGCCTTTATAAGGCTGGCTATTTAGCCTTTCAATGGCGCGGGATATGTTTGAGATGTTTGTGGGACAAGACGCCACTCGTCTTTTATGTCAGTGAATTTTTCAGAATTTACAATATTGATCTAAAACATTTGAAGTTTTATAACCTTAAGATTTCAAATAAAATTTATTTTACGTTTTGTTATTAGCAAGTGAATTATTGTAACAGAAAATAACGAATTTAGCCTCGAATAATGAAATTACCTATAAAACTGTGACATTTACTCTAATCAATTAGAAATAATAATTGTGCTTTAGTATATTACTATTATGGGCAGAAACTGAAATCCCCGGGGACGAAGACGCTGGCGCCTAGTTACATAAACAATTCTAACTAAATTGTAATTGATATGAACATGTAAGTGTCTAAGATACTAAATGAAATTAAGTCATTAATTTTTAAGATAACAATCTTCGAGCCAAAACCCATTTAACCAAGCCCAAACCCTTGTTTTAGGTCAACTAACCAGCTAATTACAAACTTAACACCAACAGTACACTAAGTAAGTAGTTCAAAATGATTGTAGTCTTTGCAAAGGCACTGTCCATGCAAACGGATACACGCCAGCTTCGTAATTCCTTCTGTTAGTATTGACACTTTACTAACGGTCGGATCTGCTCGGATCTGCGCTTGAAACTTTATCCAGAGTTGCAGATTCGAAGACCACTGAAACTTGTCTTGCTAACTTGCAACCGCGAATTGGGAAGGCAATGAAAACAATTGACGTTGTCTTTTGACTAAATGCTGTTGCTCTTTGTATATTTATTTTTAAGCATTTCTACATGCTTAATATTATTTACTTTTCAATATACATTTTAAAATTATATACAAAAAAAAGTTCATCTGTTCTCAGGCCGGGATTGAACCCATCACATTTTGCAACACTTTCTCTCTCTTCAATGTTTATAATTAAAAAGAAATAAAGATAAATGTTGTGTGCTAATGTCCCACTGCAGGGCAAAGGCCTCCATCATTTGGCATCATATTTTAGCTACAGCGATGGGTTTTGGCTTAATCACCACTCTTGCCAAACGCGGATTGGTGGTCACAAACCCTGGCTATGTTTGGAAAAAACCGACACAAAGTTGCCCGCCCTTGAGTTGAGTAGATGTTAGTGTAGTAATAAACAATTAAATTATTCTGTGACAGCATCACATAACATTTTGATCTGGTGCCAAACAGATTTACGAGTATGTTTTGTGTGGGTTGAACTGACTTTTTTTTTTATATTAGCACTGTACATTGGCTCGCTGCTATTGTTGTTACACTAAATAGGTGGGATATATTGTTTTGAGCTAGGAATCGAGCTATCAACGTCATGTTCTAAGACTAGGGATAAATGTCAGTTCCCAAAGCCGGCTTAGGCGTGTTTCCTGAGAAGGTCAAAGCACAGAACCATTGCTAATAAATAACAATATGTGAAGCATATGATTTACATAGAAATTATTTGCACGCCATATCTTTTTTTACTTACTTTGCAGGCTTGTATCACCTGATTGTCCGATAAGAATGATGATTCCGTGCTTCGGAAGGCAAGTTAAGCTGTTGGTCCCGACTATGATCCAACTGGTCTGGTTTCCCTTGTGGTTGCGGAGGTCAGACGACAATCGCTCCATTGTAATAACCAGGCATGTCAATTCAGGATCATAGTCGCAGTCGCGTACCCTCGGCCCCAAGGCAATGGCCGAGGATGCAACCGGGAGAGGCTCTAGGATGATGATGATCTTTTTTTACCTACTAGCACTTCAAACTTCGTGAATGGCCTGCTGAGAAGAAGTGCCGGAAGAAACTCAACAGTTTCTTCCGGCACTTCTTCTCAGCAGTTGCCTTTTTAAAAAATAAATATTTGTAAAATTTTTACATGCCATCAAAATAAGAAAAATAAAATTAAAAAAAAGTCATAAATGTCAAAAAAATATACAAAAATGTTAAAAATTTGACAACCACATGCGCAGAGTGGTAAGAAATTGTCAGTCCCACACCCAATTGTATTAGTTGTGTTGTGGTAATAAAACTTGTATATGATTATTAGGTGTAGAACTCAGCAGTCAATGGCTTCACCGATAAAATCCGGGTCCATGGCAAGAACGGTAGAGGGATTATTTAGAAAGAGATTGACGGTGGCCACCGTTGCTCACTTACGCGCCAGACGTTTCGAATCGCGTCAAGCCAAAAAATACAGTCGATATTTAATATTGACGGGCCCGTTGGTCTAAGTCAGAGACCCTGGCTACAAAGAGGGGGTCGCGGGTTCGAATCCCGCAAATGTTTGTGTGGTGAACATCGGTATCATCATCATGTATGTTTATAAAAGTATTAAAGTATGTCTGTCTATCCGTTCCCTAGCATCAATAGTACCTACAAGCTTCTTTTGGGGCTAGGCAATTTGTTTGTTAGTCGAACAAATTTATTTATTTATTTTATTATTTAATATGAGTAAACGTTAAAATTATTGATCGTATCACACTTGCTTCGCATCAACGTTATCTCCATGTTTTAGGTACACTGAGCGTCTACTCCGCCGGCAGTTGGCATCTGATTGTGCGTAACGCGCTCATGAAATATTAACAACGGAACGAGTCACTCGTTCTGTGCCGGTATACCGGTAAACCGGTATGCTCATAGATTTAAATCTTTAGATATGCCCCAACAAGAGAAATCTGTAGCATTATTTTGTTTGGCATGACATACGTTTCAATATGCTCTTAATAAGATAGGAAGCGACAGTCGCTTAAAATTTTAGTGCCAACTTCTGAGAAGGTTGAAGTATGGCAAAACCATATCTAACGATTTGGATCTATTGGTATGCTTTATGCACCGACAAGAGAAACCTGTGGCATTATTTAAGTTCACATGACATAAGTTTTAATATGCTGTCACTAAGATAAGAAGCAACAGTAGCTTCAAATTTTAGTGCTAACTTCTGTGTGAGTTGAAGTATGGCGAGGCCATATCCAACTATTTAAATCTAGGGGTATGCTAATAACGCTTTGCTGGCTGGCTGCGCTCGGTCTAGCAGGGAAATCCGTCGTTTCGTGGCTTCCATTGTTTCGGGATTTCAAAACTTGAGGAATGGATCAGTGAGGAAAAATTGTAGAGAAGTTCCGAATAGTTTTTTGAAGGATAATAGTTTGCGAAGACGGATACCTATATAATGTACTTTTGTGTTTCTGAACTAAGGTAATTAAATTAAGGTAGGCAGAGTTTTTGAGAATGTTGTTGACATTTTTCAAGATCTTTCGCCAAAAACTTTCGTTCGAATGGGCCGCTCGTTAGAGAAGTGCCTTCTTTGTCTGCCACTGTTTCTGTCAGTGAGAAAGATCTCCAAAACTCAATCGAAAAGTACATTCCAGGATAAACAATGCATTTACCTGATTTTTGCCTAGAAAATTAACCTACCAAAATGCCTTACTGCAGTTTCAGCAATATACCTATTTAGAAATGAAAAAGGGAATAAACGTATGTTCATACGTATTACCAGCTTCTCGTTCGTATAACAGACGCGTGGTCGGTCTCGAAGCTGCGCGACGTCGCTTCACCAACCCTTCCGGGAACTGTCTCGCGTAAATATTCAACGATATATTCAACCACATTGATGCAGCACTTCATTTGTTGTACTGTTTCTGAAGGTCATTATTCAGAACTTGTTTTATGAGGGCCTACGATTTCAAATTTGGCAATACGCGATTGATGCTCTCTTATTAAAAGCGTCCACGGTATAAACAGTCTGCCTTTTTGGTGGATGTAGTGCAAACTATCCGAATAATGAAATTATCTTTAACCAGAATACCTTACTGCATCTTCAGCAATATACCAATTTAGAATTAAAAAAGCGAATAAACGTATGTTCATACGTATTACCAGCTTCTCGTTCGTATAACAGACGCGTGGTCGGTCCCGATGCTGCGCGACGTCGCTTCACCAACCCTTCCGGGAACTGTCTCGCGTAAATATTCAAGGTTACATTCGAGCTCACAATTTTTTTCAGAATTTACTCGACACAAGGTGTATGGGCCACTGCGTTGGCGGTAAATATTGGTTTTGTTTTATTATGTTTTTAGTCGTCTATTTTTAGAAGATTTATTTTTAGCTAGCTAGGCGCCTGTGTGGTCTAGACTCAGATTTATCATAAAATGTATGTTAATATTATCTTACAAATGTGACTCTGTTTAAATTGCATTGAAAGATAAATTGAAATTTATTTGAAATTTTCATCGCATTGTAATGGCACAAGAAGTTTCCTAAGAAATAAGATTAAGAAAATGTAAAATAATAGTATTCATGTAACTTATAGCAAATGACGTCATCATCTGAGGTCATGTGGTATAAAGAGAGCCTTTTGTTTTCAAAGGTTATTTGATTGATGCAGTAAACCATACGTATCATTATTACAAGTTCCGAGAAGTCCTCAAATGAACTCTACTAAAGTAACTGATATTGTAACAAGTAAGATATTGAAATTGTATTGCGACTAAAATACTCTTAAACAAAAGCTTCTTGGAACAATCGCTCGCTTGATCTCTACAAAGATCGCGTATCGCGAGTCGCCGACCGCGTGGCCGCATCCTAAATAAGTTTTGTAATATTATCATTGTTTTCTCGCCCCCGCCAGCTCGCGTCCTCTGGGATCTCCCCTCATTTGAATACACCCTGTTTATTGTGCCCGAGTTTTCTTCTTTTCCCTGTTTTTCCCGAATTATCGAATAATATTTTTCTCCTTCGCCCGCTTCTGTATGAGTGTTTTGCGTTTGGTTATTTGATTTCGTGGCGGGTCGAAGGTTCGTTAAAGATTCACGACTAATCTCCTAAGACGCGGAATGCCTGGAGGTAATTCGGATTGGTAATTCTTTGGACTTTCTACTTTTGTTTTCTTGTACAGCGCGATAATTCGATTTGCGCTTGCTTTTTTAAATGTGTCAAGCAAATACGATTTTTTGTTTATTTTTTATTTCTGATCTGAAACACTGATAGGCCTTAAGTATTTAAACCTCGAGTGACTTCCCTTAAAAAGCGATACGAAGTGCAATCCAAGTGTATGTATTATTTGACCTTAGTTTCTCCTTTCTCGGTGCAAACAACACGGTAACCCTTCAAGAAAAAAGGCTTTAGAAATAACAAACATTTTCTAAGCAGGTAAATGGAGGTATTCGGATACACATGAGGGCAAAATATCCGCACAAACGATGTGTCATCTTCATTTTTCCCCAAAACGAATGTGTGGTAAATGAGCAAGGCATTTTCCCCGGAGGGCAACAAATACCCCCAATTAAGCGGGCTGTTAACACGTAATAAAATGAAGATTTCCGGCGATCGGTCTCGGGGGCTCCAATGGGACTCTCCCAGGGGAACTATGCGGAAACTAGTCTCAATGGGATACACTGATACCCAGTCTATAATATTTATTGATGATTGACGCTTGTAACGAATAAATAACATGTAATTCGAACATATTTTTTGTTAGAGTGGTGTTTCTTATGTAGTGTTATTGTTTATTTATTTTTGTTACTTATTTTTTTAATCATAATTTTTAATTGTATGAAGCTAATACATTGGATCAAATTAAGGTTTTACTTGATAAATATGAAAGAACGGATTTATGAACAATTTTTTTTTAAATGTTTATAATAATGTAAGCTAATACATTAGTTGCACACACGCCTTGTCTGTTTATTCATTTTCTCTTACTTACTGTACAGTGTTATTGATAACTGTAGACCTAATAAATAAACCATACAAACTTCACCCTGCTTGAAGCTAACCTGTCTTTACCGAGCAAATAAATGAGCCATCGGCTACATACCCCACACATCATGTAACAACGACTATATTTGTTCATTCCAGTCCCGTGTCATTGTCTCGCGTTTTCCTTATCCGCGAGTGCCTTTATTCCGGCACTCAGCAGATTAAAAGAGCACTCGTTCCGAGATAACGCTGCAACTTAATCTTGCACCATATTTCCCCGGGAGTATCGCTTACAAGGCGGTGACCTAACGCGGGGCTCGAATGGCAAAGCACTTGAAAAAAATATATTTTCAGTACACCTACAAAAGGTATGGGAAGTAAGTTGCGATTTCTGACATTTCTAGAACTCAAACCTTTAATGGTCTACAAAAGGAAGTTATGGGAAAAATTACTTGCGATTTCTGAAATTTCTAGTACTCAAACCTTAAATGGTCCAAAGTCTTTTGATCCATACATTGAATAAAATCGCATGGCATAAACAATTTCATTGTTCTTTTTTTTTACTTTTTACGTACCCTTTTTTGTAAATCCATGCATGCAGATCAGAAGAACTTAAAAAAATTGTTTAACATTGTTCACAACACCCTGCATAGTTTGTTTTTAATTTTTTACCAAATGATTCTGCCAGGTATATTTTCTGGTAGGTAGCTGAATCTGATTAACACCACAAATAAGACTAAAAGACCATCACGCCTTGTTTCGAGACAACGCTTAATCTTGCACCATATTTCCTCGGGAGTATCGCTTACAAGATGGTGACCTAACGTGGCGCAGGCGCATTCAATATTTGAAACAAATGAAGTTCTTAAATTTTTTATTCGGTATTTTTTGTGTTGATTTATCATTCCGAAAATGGATAGTACAGGGAGTTTCTTACGTAGAGCGCCTTCCCGAAGTCCGAGTTGACCAAAGCCTCAAATGGACGAGGTGCTGTGTTCACTCCCCGCCTGGGGTCAAATTATTTTTTCTTTGTTTATAATTTAAAAAGATAAAGATTAAATAATACTAATCATGTGAAAGAGCTTAAAATAAACTTATACAATTCAGTTTAATTGTTCAAACATCACTGACCCTCAATCCTCACTATCCATACAAACAGTTAAATGTATTATCCTGCTGCATATTTACAAACACTCGTATTAGAATGTTTTAATTTATCCTATGAGCATTTATTTGGCCTGTTGACTTCCCCTCGTATATCCGTGGGCGGCTGCGGTCAGGTACGTGTTAGGATTTACGCCGCCCAACGGAGCTGCAATTACACTAGTGCAAGGAATTTTGGACTGGTTTTATTGTGTTTTAAGTTAGAGAATACCACAATACGAGGTACAATAAAAATGCGGATAGTTTCTTTTTTAAGTTTCGTTAATTTCGCAATAAACTTGTGTATGTTTAGTTTATTTTAGTGAATAACTAGCGTCTCCGCTAATTTATGTTTCTACGTTATATAAAATTTAAACTTTAACTTAAAATTAAAACTTAAAGCCTTCCTCGAAAAATAGAGTTGTCCAACACAAAAATAATGTTTTCTATTCGAACCAATAGTTCCTGAGATGAGCGGGTACAAACAAAGAAACAAACTCTTTAGCCTAATCATATTAGTAAAGATTGAAAATAATACTTTATTACTTACTTAGTAATAAAGTTACCAAACCCATCTTTGTAACGAAAACATGATTTCAAATGATGGAGGCCTTTGCCCTGCAGTGGGACATTAATGGGCTGATACTTTACTTTACTTTACTTACTTAGTATGAAGGCGCAGAGAATCAAAATGATTCTAGGTCTCATATAAAAAATACGCCACTTCTTCTGCTAATTTTGTGCCTAGAGCTTGTGTAGACACTTGGCCACCACCAATTGAAAATTTGATGTAATCAAAATTTATTTAAAGATTTTCTTGTCATGATTTTTTAATAAAGTTCTACTTGACAACGCGAATAGTAAAAAAAATTGAAAGATAAGTGGACATGAAAAAACAACCGTTTAAAAATAATTTTAAACGATTCTAGATAGCACAGATACTAAGTTCCTTAAAGTCATCGATACTACTTAACATTCAACAAGATAAATAGGTAACAAAGAAAATTCGAATGGTATGCCATTTTAAGTGTTGTTTTATCATTAAAAACATCCACGAACGTTTGAACTTTGCTGGAATTTTATAACTTGTTCACCGGGCCTTACATAATTCGTCTGGGCGAATATCAGTGGCTTGCGTGCTGAGGTTAACCTTGGTAGAAATTTCACACGTGTATAGGAATAATGAAACATTTCCAAATTATAATGGAACCTTTTACGCGTGTAATTTAAAGAAAGTTTTACTCCAACACATAATTTATGTGGGAACCGGCAGTTGAAACTACAGGCTCAAAGATCAGTGGAGCCTACAGTATGATAACATACTGAGAGGCTTCCTGGTGATGTGTAGCTAAATTAATTAATATGGCTTTTGGATTTTAGTCTCTCGTTACCAACAAAAAACAGTTCTAGATAACGGTTCATAAACGACGTTGTTATCCTCGGTCAAACATGAAAACTAGTCCTGACGGTTACTTGAGGTATTTATGTTTGATCCTTCTTTTTTTAACTAAATTAGTGATTAATTAATAACCATCTAAGCCAAAATAAGTTTTTTCAACAAACTACGTAGTAACGAGCGACGGAAAAACATTTATTCAAACTCAAAAACGGAATAACATTTATTAAAACACTACTTTTTTCACAACTTCTACTTTGAATAGTATGTTGCATAATATACTAACGTGCTAACTTTCAATTTATTTCATTATATTAAGAATTTTATAATTTTTCGGCCTCTTAAATGTCCTTAAATAACCTCAATAATGTTCAATAGACAAAACAAATTGAGTTGCGATATAAACCGAATCTTTTTAACTTTTATTGCTAATGTATACACAATAGAAACGTATTTCGCGGAACAAGATCAAAATATATCACCAAAATAAAACATAGCCGTCTAAAAACAGTCCCATATATTTTCAGCTTTGACGCCGCAAAACCTATTTCGAGAGATAAGTTTATTTAGTGAAAAACGTTTAGAGATGTGGTCTTGAAAAATATCTTTTGTATAAAACTCGTTGGTGAATGGAGTCTGCCCTCTGAAAATAGAATACAACGAGTTTTTACAACGGGCAGGACAAAAACGTGGGACGCAATGTTCTCGCGGATCCGTGTCATTTCCAGCGGCCGCGTAGCCCACTAAATCTGCGATGCGACGTAGACCAGCTTGGCACAGAAGGTGCATGTTTTAGCAAGGTATGCGAGTGAATGAACTTATGGGGACTAATTATCAGGGGTTGGTCAATAATGGAATAAAGCTGTGAGTGAGTTAGTTTGTTTGTTTCATTGTCTTGTGAACCGGTTGAGGGTGGACTACGGAACTTAGTCAGTAACCGTAGTCCACCCAGGTGGACTATACGGGTCTGCTTCGGTATCCGTAATTCACGTAGATGAACCATGGGTCAGAACAAGTGCCCGTAGTCCACCCGGGTGAACTTGCTAGTTGGACCACGGATCAGGAACGGTTTGGTTGTTTGTTTGAACGCGCTAATATACAAGACTACTTCTTAAAAACAAATTGTGTTGGATAGTGCATTCATTGAGGAAGACTTTTAAGCTGTACTTAGTATTTATTGCGCTCGGAAACCAAATCCACGCAAACGGAGTCGCGGATGGTTGCTATTGGGGAAAAATTATCATCATCAATGGACTACAACTACTACAAAACGGTTGCAGATGCCTAATTTAAAAACCCCATGCCCTCTTCAATATTCCGCTAGAGACTTTGATTACTGAAAAAAATATATCGCAACAGCTTTGATATTGTAATTCAGATATTGTAAGGGCAGTTCTAAATACAAGCGACTCAACTGCCTTAAGCCATGCTTCAATATCACTCTACGAGACAAAGTTCTCTTTCGCAGTGATCACATTGCATAAGTTTTGAAATTATTCTAAACAGTAGACAAGAATAAAGGTACATTAATCAAAATAGGCACAAAGCAATAGAATAATAATGTAGGGTATTCTGCGTCTATCTAATTTATGATCGTGGTCGCTTCGCGCGACAACGCAATTTTCATTTCAAATTTAATGTTTCGAATCAATCCGATAAATTTATTACGGACTTTTTGTTTGAACAACCATTTTGTTTTCTTTATTTTGTGGGAAAATTACGTTCTAACGGGAAATGAGAGGGAACAACTTAGGATTCAATCAAGATTTTGTTTGTGAACAGAAGTGGGATATAAACTTAGAAATTGTTCTTTGCCGTTGTTCGGTTTACCTATGTTTAATTAAAAACAGATGGGAATCTTCTGAGTATACGAGTAAATGCGTAAGACAAAATATGGGTTATTAAAATAAGTAAGACCCAATATCGCATATGTTTATGTGGGTGTGAAAATTCTGTAACAACGACATCACAAACATACTCGTATTATATTTTTCTCTAATTTACGAATATAATAAATCGTCGTTCTCGTATTATTCTCCAATTAAAACTACTAATGAATCAAAACAACGTCATCAACGCAAACAAAACTAACCATTCCGGGCGGTTTAATATGAAAACACTAAAAGTGGTTCTCCGCGGGTATTCGCAATGATTATTCGGGAGCAGTCGACGCGTGTAAATAATGGAATTGATTCGTCGGTCGTGCTGTCACGTCACGCAGGATGCGGGTACTGAAACATGACCTTAGGCATTTTTTTCTTCTAAGCCTTTATCTTGCCGATTTACGTCAGCTAGGCACGTTAAATAAAAAAACACGAAACTTTTTTCTAATATGACAGAGGAAATTGTGTGACTATAATAATAGCCTAAACATTTATTTAATTGATAATTTGATATAAGCTGAAAATCGGGTTTTAGCATCGTCTTTTACTGATTTCGGCGTCGGTGGTAGAACCATTTATATATTTTAATTAATTTTAAAGATGATCACTCCCCTCCTACAAGATGATGAAGTCAACGTGAACCAAAAATAGCAACCGCGCGTGTCGCTGACTCTCTATGCCATCCCTTCGGAATATCTCACGACATCCACGGTAAGGAGTAGAGTACTTACTATTCGTAACCGGCACTACACGATTGCCTAGTAAATAAACTGGAAATCTCACCTAATGGCAGTAGTTCGGTTATTAGTTCAGTTGACCGAACTACTGCAACATTTAAGTTTTATTAGTCCGGTTGTTAGGAACCTCCGAGCTAACGAAACTTTTCAGTGGAATTAATAAAAAATATAGTTGATTTAACTAAATTAAAAAGAGTAAACTACACAACATCTTAAACAACAGGTTTTAGAAATATGTTTTAAACACTAAAAATTAACAGCACCTATCATTTAAGGTAAAAAAAGCTTATTTAATTTAAAATAGGTTTTTTTTGGTAACTATTTCATATATATTGTGAAAAATATGTATTGTGATAAATAAATAAATCGCCCAAGTTCACAGTTTCAGCCGCTGTAACACAGTTGGTTGACGGACGCACGATTGGCATATTATTTATTTACTAGCCCACCACAGTGGCTTTAGCTTTCTATTTTGACTGTTATGGCATTTTAAACAAAGCCATTTCAATCTGTAACAATTATTTTATACTGTGAAATGAACAGTATATTTCCATGACACTCATTTTCGTAATCAACATTTGTTTATCGTGTAATTAATTAATGAACAGATTATTCCCAATGTGGCTAATGGAGCGTGGGTTATCGTATTTTTAGCATCATGTCACTGCAAAATACCTATCCACCCATTGTAAGTAGTACATACATAATATATACTCCTCGTTATCTCGATTTTTAATGGATCAATATTGTTGTCATATCTATTTTTTTTAAACTGTATATGCTATTTTTTTTCGTAAGCTACTAAGCTGAGTTTAAAAACCGGTAGTGACTTGCCTGTTATTGGACTAAACATTAAAAAAAAATTAAAAACACATCTTTGCCTTAAACAGTGACAATGTCATTACGTTCGTTCCAATAAAGACATGTATTTTGTTCTTCAAACGTTGTAAGTGTTACAACATTATCCAAAGCCTGTTGCTGACATAATGAGAACGAATAATAGTCCAGTAATCGGAAATACAATTAGCAAGGTCTGCGGTGAGTACCACCGCACCTGTTCTCACAAGTAATCTTATCATGAATAGTGAAGCGTCTTCCAGTTTACAAGTTTGTACTAGTTCGTAGTGTGGCTAAGATCCTGAGCTGTGCCTTTACTTTGGCTTAGCTGGAGCGGGAGTGTTGTTTAGCTTTTCATTTTAATTACAGTATTTATCTTCAGTCCTAATTACAGTTATCATTAATCTTTTCAGTGTAGGCTTGTTATTATTATCTATAAATCATGTGCCGGTATACTATTTTTATCATATTAAAAAGAGGGAGGCGTGACAAAAGAATTTCGATGTGCATAATTATGAGCCTTTGCACATCATTTCATTTTGAAAATGTCAGTGTCATGCACCAACGACCAACGTATTTGAAAATTTTAATCTGTACTTTACCAAAAATTGCCAAACGTTGATTTATCAAATCAAACAACAAATAAACAAATAAGCGTTATCGTCCTTGTAAGGAGTTTCACAAGGGTCAATTTTAGGTCCGATATTTTAAAAGCTCGCTGCTACTACAGCCGCGTTTGTATTAGGTAATACTTGAATACTCGTAGTATCCGATGTAAACGAGTGAATACAAGTAAGTGGCTTAAATTACAAAGCGTATATTAATAAATGATGAGAAAATAATACATAATGTATTATCCTTCTGACAAGATGTTCTACAGGGGTTAACACTAGGTACATTCTTTTAAAAGTTGACTTCTCGCTTCTACTACAGCCGCATCCGTATTAGGTAATACTTGAATAGTATCCGATGTAAACAGTTGCCGGACAGCCGCTGTCCGGACTTGGACGCGGGAACTAATTGCGCCGCTTCCATTAACTATTGTTTGGAGCTTGTCGGTGTTAGCGTGTTTAAACACAGACGGACGCGACGCGGTCTTGTTAGCGGCGTCTGCATTCGGCCATTACACTTATTGTACGCTATAATCCTACAGATAAATGCACGAATTTATCAGATTCATATTTTAATTTATTTGCAACGGGCCCGGATTCGGTGAAGCCATTGGCTGCTGAGTTCTACACCAACTTTGCAATGCCTAATCACATCCGATGAAGTAATATCACATTGTAAAATTTTCTACCAGTTCCTCAATTCATGGATTCACATGACTTCACAGAAATACAAATACATAAATTCTTAAGATAATCTTTAGCGAGAATCAATGATACCCTGTGACTGTATTTGTATACAAATAAAATTATTCAGAAAGCTAAATCTGAAGAAAGCTAAATTGAACATGAAATGTCTACAAAATATAAATTTAATCTAAGCGCGTAAACCTCAATGATTTTATTCCTCCGTCCTAACTAAACCGAATAAATGGCGTCCATAATTCGACGATGACTCACATAAAAATTCAAGGGGGCATGTGAAGGGGGGCGCCAAAAACGTGATATGAAGACGCTGAGAAACTGCCGTAATTCCCGCCCGCGACTTTTGACTGACATTTGCATTTCCAAATTTAATTTAGGCACCTGAGACTGATGCATAAAACATGGCCGACTTTTTTCCACATTCATTTGAGCGCGCGCCTGCTTTTGTATTTTAATGAGGTGCTATAATAATTTTTCCAACGCTCGATTGTCGTGTACGTAAATATTTGTGACAGGGCGTGGTTTTTTAATTAAACAACTTGGAGTAGGCCGCAAAACTGATGCGGTAACGCTCGGCTTTGTTGTTTAGTTAGGTCTGCTATAGTGGCACCGAAATTCATATGACATGTTATTATAATTTATCTGATATTTACCAAATATTGCGGTTTGAGGAAGCTCGTAATATTTCTGCCCTATTTCGCTGGCATGATGACGCTTATTGTGTGTAATAATAGCGTAATGGTCCAATGCCGCAACGACTAAACTACGATTAACCACCAAACCTATACATTAATTTATGCACGAATTCAGTATGGGCTCAATATGATAAATAGATTATTACAATTAGAATTTTTGTTTATAAATTCATAGCGTGCTGATTCTCGATAACCCATTAAAAGGTTACAAAATAATAATGACTCTAAGCTGTGCAAATAAAGTCTGAATCATAAACAGAAATAACCCAAATGTTTTGCTGTGTTCAACAAACCATTGTCCAAAACCAAAATGAATGAACAAACTCACAAACATGAAACATTTCAGGCTATCAAAGGTCCTGACTACAGAGCGACCCTTTTATTGCTCTTTTAAGATCGTATCGTCAGGATAATGTTCAGCTATCTCCTTTATTTCCTTAAAAACAAGTTTCTCATCAGTGTAGCATTATTACACCATCCTACATCGAGCTTAATAACCATTCATTGCCTCTTTTACCACAGAAACTTTGGAAGCAAAACCATTCATGCCGAAAGAAATCGAGTCCTCCAAGTGCCAAGATTCGATTAATACCGGGGACCTCAACTTTTATAAGGACTTAATTAAAAATAAACCGACCCACTCAGTTGGTGTAAATCATTTTTTATCTCTGTAGCAAGCCATAAAAGTGGGACTCAGTGCTTTCTGCAATAAATTGTATAAATATTTTATAAAGATGGCGTGGAGGGCGACGCCGTCTCCCTAAGGATACTACTATATTTATTACGTAAGAACTAAGTTCGCAAGTTGAGTCGCAGTTTTGAACAAGTTTATCAATCCTGTGATATTTTTAAACACCACCACTTAAAACTTGGGCTAGCTGGAAATTTGGATGATTTGTGAAGACGAAATCAAAAGAACATTGTCGCTGACACTCGTGAGTTTAATGCAGGTTTTCGTAAGAGGGGAAAACAGGGAAAGTAACATTCTCAAATTGGAGAAAATAATGGAAAACTTTGGCAATGAAGTGAAACTCTCCACTCTTAGATTGCATTGTCAAATGCCGTGTTTTCATATCGAATATTGAGGAATGTAAATGCAAGAAATACCAAACATTGTTTCCTGGTGTCTTAGATATAATACCTCTAAAATCATCATCATCATCCTAGCGTTTGTCCCGGTCGCGTACTCGGCCATTGCCTCGGAGTCCAGGGTCCGCTACCTCTAAAATATTAATCCTTAAAATGTAATCTATTTTACTAACTTCAGCTGTGAATCCTGTGATCCTAATCCTATCCTAATCCCAATCCTACTACTATTATAAAGGCGAAAGTTTGTATGTGTGGATGTATGGATGTATGGATGTGTGGATGTATGGATGTTTGTTACTCTTTCACGTAAAAACTACTGAATGGATTCGAATGAAACTTTACCACAATATAGCTTATACATCAGAATAACACATAGGATATTGGAAATCGAAATCCACGCGGACGGAGTCACGGGCGGCCGCTAGTATAAACATATTTTAGTTTTTCGTATTAAACATATTTTAGTTTTTCGTTGGTTCATACATAAGCTGCCTTTCTTGTGGATTCGGAGCTTTGCACTTCTCATATACATGTGTAAAAACACCATGAAGTATCTGAAAGATAACTGTTTGATAGGTTAAGAACAGATCAAGACATATCTACGCTAAAGCTAAATCAGCATAGTTATCCTTGATTAAAAAAAATCTTGTACATTTTATTTAAAATAGGTATTGTACCTTTCAGGTAATGTACCTTTTAACTTTATATTTTCTTTAACATTTGAAAAGTCTGATAATAATTCAAAAAAGAGTAATCAGAACTGTTTTATTTCCATTATTCCTCTTTCTAGGAGCAAGCGATCCGAGCCTCGCGGAGGTAATTAAACACGATTTCGGTGCTTTATTTGTCTGCACCTGAATATTGCGCCGGGAAACGCTGTTGAGATGCTCGTTTGTTCAACCCCCCAGAGCTTGAGGTGCGGTGCGAAATATTAAATTCAACGCCTGAATTCTTTAACAGACATTACCCAAAACTGAGCAAACTAAATGCATGCAAAAGCAAATCATCCAGTTTTCTAATTCCACCGATGATATTTTATTTTTGCGATTTTTTTTACTGTATCAGAAAGTATGTGCTGCCAATCTTTGTAGACAAGGCCCTTCGCTATTCCCATTAACATTTTGAAAAACACGCAGCATGTAGTAACTGTTCCCACAGTCTATCTTTAAGGCGACGATAACTCTCCGCAGCAGAAGCCTGAGCATCATTTTTTAATAAAAAGAAAACAACATTAAAACTGCGTTATTTCCATTATTCCTCTTTCTAAGAGCAAGCGATCCGAGCCTCGCGGAGGTAATTAAACACGATTTCGGTGCTTTATTTGTCTGCACCTGAATATTGCGCCGGGAAACGCTGTTGCGATGCTCGTTTGTTCAACCCCCCAGAGCTTGAGGTGCGGTGCGAAATATTAAATTCAACGACTGAATTCTTTAACAGACATGGTCTATGTTCTATGTTTGTTGCTGTAGAAGGCAATTCTTAGTAAGCTCTGTTGTTTTGTTTTGATGCTCGTTTTCGCAGAAATTTTATAGATAAGCAAGTAATCTAAATATATAAAACTCAAAGGTGACTGACTGACTGGCATAGTGATCTAACAACGCACAGCCCAAACTACTCGACCGATCGGGCTGAAGTTTGGCATGCAGGTAGATTTTATGACGTAGGGATCCGCTAAGAAAGGATTTTGATCAATTCAATCCCCATGGGGGATAAATAGGGGATGAACGTTTGTATTAAATTTTGTCAATTCTAAACCGATAGAGCTGAGACTTTACACTCATCAATCTACTATGACGTAGGCATTGCTTAAGAAATGATTTTGATAAATTTTACAAAGTCGCGGGCGCCAGCTAGTTAGTGTATAAATGTTCAACTCAAGGGATACTCAATTATTAAAATCATACGTTACACTTATAATTATCATCTCAACATTCCCTCGTAAATCCCTATAAGACGATATTTTCAGTGAACGTATACAATATGGTCACAATTAAATTCACAATTTCCTAGTTGCAATACGCAAATACTTAACGACTACCCACTAAATATGTTTTCATTTCAATCTCTTGATTTCACTTTTAGTGATATTCAGCGCACCGAAAGAAATATATCCTGAATATTGTCTTAAAATTAACTAAAAGCTTGAATTATCAGTATTAGAGTTCAATATTCCATCGCTTCACCATTAGTCGGTTAACAGCAAAACATTCCGTCGCCAGACATTCCCGGCAGATGTAATTCGTCTGTCTGTGAGCCTGGAAGGGTTAAGCGGCCGGATTTACTGTTGAATTTAGGCCCGAGCAGTAATCAGACCCGCCCGGTGAATATCTGCAGCAGAATGCATTGCTTGGTCCCCGAAACCGGTGGGCGATAAAAGGACTTAGTATAAGTACTTTACGGCCCAAGTTGTGAGTAGTATCTGAATTTTACTACTATTACAAATAAAAACAGATAGGATACAGATATAAAATATAATAAATGCTGTTTTTCTGTGGTTTAATATAGTTGAGATATGTTTATGTGAGTTGCAGTGCTACAAATTTACACATCTATACTAATAATATATGTATAAAGCTGAAGAGTTTGCTTGTTTGTATGTTTGTTTGAACGCGCTAATCTCAGGAACTACTAGTTAATTTGACGAGGGAGGCTATTGGAAATCGAAATCCACGCGGGCGGAGTAGCGGGCGGCTGCTAGTTCTTAAAATAAAATGAATTGAAGTTTCAAACATTTTAGCTGCCAATATAAAATATCTATATCTATATCAAAATCAAAATGCGTCTATCTATATCAAAATGCGTCTTCCAAAATTCGTTAAAATTTTCCCCAGCATAAACGTGCATATTAAAAAAAACCCGCGTGAATTTCTAAAGCTTTATTTGGCGCGCGCGTATTGGTATCAATAAAAAAAAAAAACAAATACTTCCACTCAAAGTCCAGCCAGCACTCATTCGTCACACGTGATAAGCCGTCGTGGTTGCCTCCATAAGTCACTGCACTACTCGGCTTACTGTTTTGCAAATCCGACTTTAAATCTTTACTGGTACGGCATGAATTGCCTTGACAAACTTGTCTTGCAGGTTTAAAAAGTACGACGTTGACGTCACACGTAAGTTATGACTATAGCGTTACAGTTGAAGCAAGTGTTTGTAATATTTAAACTTACGATGTTGACTTACAAATTCATCACTATACGTTGCTCTACTATAAAACAAAATTATCAAATAATCGAATGAAAGACAATATTTCAAAGATAGATATTGTCTAAATAATATTCTCAATCACAAAACCATTCAACAAAAAGTTTAAGATTTAATAATAAGAACATATTATCCTTAAAGGCTCTCACCGTATCTTAATCGTCTGCTGAAATGACTATCTTAAAAGAAATAAAATAATAATAAGGAATAAAACATGATCGTATTTTAAGTTACTTCCTAACCAGATAGAACTATCAAGAAAAAAATTACGCAAACCGCTTGAAGCTTACTGACAGATCCTATCTATATCTATACTTATAATCTATACTTATAATAATCTGTAGAGAGGTCAATTCTCTACATTAAATATTTTTCCAAAATAACTATCAGGGGGTGTTTAGTGATCGAGAGACGAACTTCTTAGCTATCCATGGATTCTCCGTGCGGGTGCCGGGTCCATCGCGTGGAACAGAGAGGAACGTCAGTCGGCGCCTGGGACTTTCGACCCAGCGTGTAGGTTTAAGGGGCCCCTTTATAGTATACTAACGATCACCTTCACCGATGACATTCCTCTCCCTTCCCAACCATATTTGGTACGAGCCGAGTAAAGCGGCTTTAGTTGCTCTTTCCAGTAAGGAGCTAATATTAGATCTTGGTAATCCTAAGTCCTTCAGCAGGTTGTAGAGAGATTTCGCTGGTATACCTCTCGCACCCACTTCCACAGCATACAACCGTGCTATATAACCATTTTTAGTAATTTCATTGGTTAGGTCATAATACTTATTTGTTTTAAACGCGTGATCTTTGGGAATGTTTGTCTCCCATGGAACAGTAAGTTCTACCAACAGTACGCGCTTAAGTTTCCTAGAATAAACAAAAAGGTCTGGTCTAGACGACGATAACGCAATGTCTTCTGGAATAGCGTAGTGCTTTTCATACGTGTCCATCATGATCTTCCAATCCGGAGCTACACTAACGATGGAGTAAGGTTTGACTTTGGACTTCTTGTTTGATCCTTCCTTGACGAAGTTGATGTTCTTTGTATTCGTCGTCAAACCTTTTGCTGCTCTTGCTATTGAAAGACTCACCGCTTCACGTATGATCTGCAACACTCCGTCATGGCGGCGAGAGTAATGCCCTCTGTCTAGGAGCACTCTGCATCCCACAAACAAATGCCTCGCGGTACCTACGGCCTCACCACAGAGTAAACAGGTTTTGTCTACTGCCATTCCCCACCTTACAAGGTTGCTCTGATCAGGTAGGGTCAACTGAAAGGCATTCAGATAGAATTTAAGCAACGCTGGAGACCAATCGTACAGTATCGACCGCCACTTCAATGCTAAAGGGATACAAAACTCACCAAGGGACACCCACTCGTTTTGCATTTCGAGATTAAGCGCATGTACTCTATACTCGTTATCTTCATCCATTCGCAGAAAAGACTTAATGATGTTCCGGTCATCCTCTCTTCCTCGACATCCCAATCCTACCCTGTTTGTTTGCGCTCCCACCATAAACTGCTTATGGAACCGTAGCCTAGACTCTAACTCACTCATATTCTTATCTTTTGGGAGTGTTGCCACTGCATTGTCTTTTGATTTCCCTAGAATATGCATCTTGGTAACTCTAAGATACCAAAAATGCAATCAGTAAATTTTTTGTCTGTCTGTCTGTCTGTCTGTCTGTATGTTCCTTATAGAAACAAAAACTACTGGTCGAATTTTGACGAAACTTGGTACCATTATTCTTCATACTCCTGGGCATATTATCGGATACTTTTCATCACGCTACAATCAACAGGAGTAGCGTAGTGAAGGGAAATGTGGAGAAAACGGGAGAATTTACTCCATTTCTTAAGCTTCAGTCGCGTGGGCAGCCTTAATGGTTAAAGCCACATAGAAATCATGTATGACGGAAATATTCTACATAAAATTGCCTTAAAAATATCCCCCAACAGCTATGTCTATCTTTTATGGTTGACTCACAATAACACGTGCAACTCAAGATCCAAATTGGTTTGAACGCGCTCAGCTCACGAACTACTGGTTCGAATTGACAAAACATTTTGTGTTGGATAGTCCACTTACCACTTACCATTTGTCGAGGTAGGCTTTAATTAAGCTATTGTATATTCCTTTATTTTATCATTGTAAATAATTGTGCTAGCGAACCATTTAGTTCTAAAATGTGCCGATAGATGGCGCACCTCGCTACAGGCGCGGCCGCGGATCTGAATCGCGGTGAACAGATGATTTCTCAAATGTATAAGTTCTCCAGTTTATTGTTTATAACGATGATTAGCGTTATCCGTCATTTTATTAGCCTTCTATTCTTTCCTGAGTAATATCACAGTAAACAGAATGGTAATATTCCCTGTGTGCAAGTTGACTGCATGCATATAGACAGGTTTTATTCAGCTATTTTTAGTAAGACTGTGTGCGGATATCGTAACCCACGCGGACGGAGTCGCTGGCGGCCGCTAGTCAATCCTAAAATAGCGGCATCTATGATAGAGGCTTAAAACTTGGACGCTTAAAACCTATTATCTCATACCGTACGTATACGTAACCTGAGGAAGGGCTACACCAATCTGATGATTGAAAATGGCTAAGAAGAAGAAGAACAAGAAGAAAGAGAAAGATACGATTTAAAAACTTCAAGATTGCCTTACTTATTAATGAAAAAATGAGCACAGCGATACTTGTTGACATGACTTTATTTCGAAACTTCGAAAATGATAATAACCAGTCTACCACTGTTCATAAGAGTTAATCAAAGACTTTCATTAATAAATAACCTTATCCAGTATCCGCATGTAAATATTATTCATAAATTCTAACTGAAGTAAATGTATATCAGTGTAACTTTAATGTAAATAGTTTAGTACGAGTAGGTGTGTAAATGCAAATATTTGATTAGTTTAACACAGCAGAGGAGAAACTCGTTAACTCTTGTAATTATTAAATACAAGGGAACTGTTATATTGGGAAACACATTATTAAGTATACAAAATAAAATTGCTGACTTGCCTATTGCATTGACGTCAATGCAATAGGAAGCCTTGTTCGTCATTCAATTAAAACGCTAATTAAAATCAGATTGGATTGGTCGTGTAAAGTCATTTTAAGAAATACATAATATTTTTCAGTGCTCAATATTTTTTTTTTTAAAAAACCTTCGCCTGACCCGCTCCGTAATAGTGGTGTCAGAAGTGGGATACCAGCGTTGATTAGCCGTTTCGTTCCGCTGGTATTCCATAACGGGTCGCGAAGAAGAAGAAAACCATAAACTCTTTGTGCCAATCCGTCTCCGGGGCGTGGATCTCCTGTGTCCGCGTGTCGTCAAGTTCCAGAGCGTCCAATAACTGAGTGTCGACAGTAAGCCTTACTCGTAAGCCTTCGAACCAGTTACGACGCCATTCTCTGTATCCTGCTGGTGGGCGAAAGGCGCCGCCCAACCTGACACCTTAATAAGAACGGTGTTATAAAATATTTAACAACGAACTACTGCCCAATTGAGGTCGATGGTGGCCTAGTGGTAAGGACCGCGCCTCACATACGTAAGGTCCGAGGTTCGAATCCGGTCTCACACCTCTGGATTTTCATTAGCTCGGCGGTGAGGGAATACGCCGTGAGAAAACCAGCACATTCAGATAGTTTCTGACTATAGTTCAGTTAGATAACAACGTGTTACCATGATTCAATCTGTTTGGTTCCTTTCTAAGGGTTTCGAAAGCCTGATGGCAGTGGATTCACTGTAATAACCAGACTCGCCAAATCCTGGATCATGATCAAAGCGGACCCCGCATAGAATCGGGATAAACGCTAGGAGTATGAACTACTGGTCAAATGGTTTGTAATCAACCACGCTCGAAATAATTAACACATCCAATGTAATTACTCGGTGATGATTACACCCTAATCAAAGTACCGTAAAATCAGAAAATGAAATTTTCAACTTCATTTATCAAGAAACATATGAACGACGAGCGTTAATTATTAAAAGAAATGCCGTCGAAATTAATTGAGTGTTAGCCTTAATTTGTAATTGGCATGTCCCCCTAGGCTATATTGAATTCCATTGTTTGTACTGTATATTGAAGTAGATTTTCGGAAATAGGACGGTACTTGTTAATTAGAAATTGATCGAGCCACGGAGGTTTACTTAGCGTCTGCAGATGGGAAATATAGAATGTATAAACCCGAAACGGTATGAGAGAGAAAATTAATGTCAACACGTTCAAACAATGGAATTCGTGAATGCAAGAAGATAATTGAGATACAATATTTTAATTGATGGAAAATACTAGCGACCCGCCCGTGCTCGCTAGTACGGTATTAAAGTATATTTTGCTGTATTCTAGTATATTTAAGAACGCCTATTTAAACCACTCTCTTGAATCGGTAGGGTAGTTTTAAAAATTATCATATTAATATTATATGCAAACATAGGGCAGACAAAAGAAAGTGACTTGGTTTTCTACATTATTAATTATGTAGTGATGAGGTTTGAGTCATGGTGCAAGTCAAACTGGCACCGCTCATAAATATTTCCAACACAAAGGTTGATCTGGCGCTAAAGGATAAGGGTCTAGGAGCTACTTGATTCTATCAAAGTGTGGCTATACTTAAGCATCTTTCACACTAAATATACTGTAATATGGCTCTGTACATGAGTGTACATGCAACTCTGTACGTAATAGCGTATAGTCGGAAAAGCTATAAACTGTGTACATTTAGTGTGCATGATGCCTTATGAACAATGTTATACGTTGAACTTAACAAGCAAAGCATTAAGAAACTTCTTCATCATCAGTCCATCACAATCCGCTCCCAGATAGATGAACAATACGAGAATCAAAACTGATCGTCAATTTTCTCGATAAATATAACTGTTATTTGTAATAAATATTGACCACGTGAACTCAAAACAAACAGTAAATAAACAAGGTTTTAATAAACCATTCGATTTGTAAAGAAACGATAAAAATACTGAATTAAAGGCGAGCGTTTTTACATTTTTTATGAAGCAGCGTCAATTCGTCAACAATAAATTGATCCACGTCGGTCGGAGTCAATATCGGGCATTGGTTTATGACGCCAATAAAACTTTTATGCCACCGTTATAAAACGCATGTCCCGTGAATAATGGATATTTAAACTTAATACGGAGTATCTGGTGTCCGGCGATTTTTTCCCGAGTTTTTATGGGGCGTTATGATTATCAAGACAGGCGGCAATTTGAAGGGTTAATTTCATTCTCTTTTTCATCTACTTCGTATGAAGGATCATAAACCCCTTGGCTCGATTTTTCATAAGCTTTTAACATAACATTTTTGACACGCCTGTACCGTCTCTCTCTGAGGGAGGGATCAGTTCCGAAGTCCTGGAAGCTTGCCAACGTGCAGCCTGTGCCCAAAAAGGGTAGCCGTGCGGACCCCTCAAATTACCGACCAATAGCCATAACGTCCATTCTCTGTAAGGTAATGGAGCGTACAATTAATAACCGCTTGCTTGCGTATTTAGAAGGTAACGATCTCCTCAGTGATTCGCAATTCGGGTTTCGAAAAGGTAGGTCCACTGGGGACCTTCTTATATACGCAACGCATTTGTGGAGCGAGGCTATTGAAAACCATGGTGAGGCCATTGCTGTGTCCTTGGACATATCAAAGGCTTTTGACAAGGTCTGGCACGATGCCCTTATTAGCAAGCTTCCCTCCTATGGGATCCCCGCAGCAGTTTGTGCTTGGATCAAAGATTTTCTGACTGGACGTCGCATTAGAGTAGTTGTTGATGGGTTCACCTCCGACTCGCTTGAAATAAATGCTGGCGTCCCTCAGGGATCTGTTCTCTCGGCTACGCTCTTTCTGCTACACATTAATGACTTGTTGGCTACTCCCGGAATTCTGGGGTATGCTGACGATAGTACGGTAGTCGAGAGATACTTGTCCAATGCACGTGCAGGTAGCGGTGAAACTGAGACTCTGAGATCAGATATGGTGGGCAGGATTAATCAGTCTCTCCAGATTGTCTCAGACTGGGGAGATGCCAATTTAGTCAGCTTTAACCCCACCAAAACGCAGGCGTGTCTATTTTCCACCAAAAAGAGCACATTTCGGATGACTCCCGCTTTTCGTGGCGTATCTGTTCCCCTATCTGACCGACTACAGCTCCTTGGTATGGAATTATCTTCCAACCTTAACTTTGGGAGCTACATAGAGTCTATGGCAGCATCTGCCTCTAAAAAGCTCGGGATCCTTTCCAGAGTCAGGCGCTACTTCACTGCGGAACAGCTTCTAAACCTGTACAAAGCTGAAGTTCGGTCTTGCATGGAGTATTGCTGCCATCTTTGGGATGGTTCTGCTCGATACCAGCTGGCTGCTTTGGACTCTATTGAGCGGCGTGCGATGAGGCTTATCGGTGATGATACTTTGATCGAGAGCTTGCAGAGCCTCGATCATCGTAGAAAGATTGCTTGCCTCTCCGTATTTTACAGACTCCACTTTGGTGAGTGTGCTGCTCAGCTGCACGATTTGGTTCCGCCAGCTCCGTTCCATCATCGAACTACTAGACTCGGTCAGGGACTTCATCCGTATACAGTGGAGATTCCGCGCGTACGAACGAAGCGATTTGCTTCATCCTTCTTGATACGGACTGCGCGGGAGTGGAATTCTCTGCCGAGATCTGTATTTCCTACACATTATAACTTGGGGCTCTTCAAGGCCAGAATAAACGGGCTTTTCCTGAGCAAGCACGCTCCATCGTAGACCACATAGTTGTTTAACATCAGGCAACTTTGTGGTCAAGTGCTAGCTTAGTCTTAAATAAAAAAAAAAAAAAAAAAAAACATAAGTTATTTGGAGTTATTGTAAATTAAAATCGTTAAACTGATTACATTTTCATTGATTAAATCGGCATATTACGTGTAAGCAGCCTTTCTCAGCAATCGATCTGTCCTTTTATCTGCTGTCATCTTGTTATAACCAAAATTAAGTTATCTTACTAACCCATGTATCAAGACCATGATAAAACTTAGTTAAATGAGCACTGCACGTGCTTCATAGTTTAAATATTAAAGAAAAAGCATGCTCAAACCGAAATAGAAATTAATTTCTCAAAACGGACTTGAACTTGCCTCGACGTATACGAATCGCAACAAAAATAAACTCTCCTTTCCAATATTAATCCTACCTTCCTCATTCAATCAAATCCTCGTAACGTAATACCAATATCGTCAACCAAACTGCCCCTTTGACATTAAAACATGGAGCTAGAGAAAAAAAATCTATAAAAGTATTCGATGATTAAATTGATAACGTTGCTTTTCGTAGAGAGATTGGCTCAAGCGCGTGTTATCTGACAAAGCCCTTTCGGGTCCTGTGGAGGCTCTGGAGTGAACCCTTTCAGAACACAGATCAATGTGTGTGAGTGGTCTAAGTTGCAGGAAATAGCGATTAAATAGCTGCTAGCTGGTTCAAAGTCTGTAATTGCTCTTTTATCGCTATTTGTATGAAGTGTATTTTTAATAAACATACATACATAAGTAGGATACTTAATAGAATTAGATAGCTGGTTCATCTAGAAATATTAACTTAGATGTTTAATCATGTCATTTTTCCAAAGAATATATTTACATACTTTCTAGATAATAACCCGCAAAGAAAACGTTTCTAGAGGGTTCTCCTGACTACTACTAGAAAGTGACAGCACTATCTTTTCAGCGTGGAGTAGCTTGGTCTTGAATCAACTTCTTTAGTCACTTTAACGTTTTAAAAAAGCGGGTCAAAAAGACAACAATACAAAATAACTATTTTACCATTTCAGAAACACAAATCAATGTTTGGGTATGGTCTGAGTAATGAACGAAACGCGATTAAAAAATGGTATCGTTTAATTCTGTGTTAAACTATTTGATTGTTGTTAAGAATAAGAATCAAGTTTAATTCATTGTCTTAGGTTGTGTTAAACTTTTAAATACTATTCTTTCACATAACACATTATTATCTTCTATAAGAACCATTCTATATGTACTTTTAACGTAAGTTTTAACTTACATGTAGAAATCCTTGCACAAAACAAGCGAAGATTCTGAAACTTCTGATATACCTACTATACTAGAAGACCATTGCATCAAATCAATAATCCAACTGTTAAATCATGAAACCTAATGTTAAAAACCGCCACCTCTCATTTCTCACGCACCATGCGACGGATCAGAAAAGGTCTCAAGTCTGGAGCAAAATCCCAACAAAGTGAAAAGCTGAGGCGGGTTCATCCTCAACTTGCTAATGTCATGGTCCTAGCATACTTTGTCTGTTTGTTGTTTCTCCTATGACAAGGCGATTCGACTGAGACTGAAAGCATGACTTTTCAGAAAACAGGAATAATAATTGGGGACTCTCAGTGGCGCAGTGCACTTTACTGCTATTCCGCCGCTCATCGAGTCTACAATATGTAGAAGATAATAATTATATTATATCTTCAAATGCATTGAAATGTTGAAAAGTTTTCATCACCATCTTATCATAGCCCACTGCTGGATATTAGTGGCGAACATTATAATCAAACAAAACGTCGCAAAAATCGCTCCCGCTACAGCGTATCACTCACTCTCCACGTGCCAGATCAGATACGGTCTCAAGTCTGGAACAAAATCCCAACAAAGTGAAAAGCTGAGGCGGATTCATCCTCAACTTGCTAATGTCGCGGTCCCCGCATACTTCGTCTGTTTGTTTTGCTAATTCGCGAATGTTTCTGACCTCCCCCGGAGTTTTTCTAGCAGTTGGAAGGCAATGTATTCATGGACGAAGTTGAAAGCAAGCGAAATGGACTGTCTCTTTAGTTATTTAGTAGGTCTGACTGATTACAGTTGTAACAAAACACGTCTTTTGTTTGGTATTCAGATGGACACATTGCCTTCGTGTTGTAGTGGTTAGCGCGCTTTGTCCAAAACATCAGAGGTCGAGGGTTCGAATCCAGAGGGGAACACTTTCACTTTGTGGTGGTTTTTCTAGTTTGGTTAGGACATTGCAGGCTTAAAAGACCTGATTGTCTGATAAAAATGATGATTGATGATTGAAAGCCGTTGGTTCGATTATGATCTAATAGTCCCTTGTAAGGATAACGGAGGTCAGACGATAGTCGCTCCATTGTAATAACTAGGCCGGCCAATTCAGGATCACAGTCATACCCTTGATTCCGATGCAAAGGCCGAGGATGTAACCGGGAGAGGCGCTAGGATGAGGACAAATGGACTCACTGCGTCTTATTAATATTCCATAAGTCGATACGCCACACAAGTTCACAATTAATTTATGTAGTAGGTCTTTCTTAGAAACCGAAATTCCAAACTTGCTCTCCTTCATAACTAAAAGTAACTACATGTGACGTTTTATTCTTATTAATGGCATATAGTCGAAGCATGTTGTGCAACGAGACAAGAAACGTAAACTGTCTGGCTGTCCAATTATGAAATTACAATAATGGTATTAAGCTAAATAATTCTGCATAAAGCTTCAGACGTACGAGTATCTTTTTCCAACTCGAAATAATATATTTCGACTTTGACTCCTCCAAGCCAGACGGGCTAACCGACCGATAAATAACCATATACACAACCCTTACCCTACTATCACAGTTTGTCTGCGCGAATTTGAACTCTACGTCAACGGCAGAAGAACTTGTCGAGTGGTTTTTTCTCGTCCCCGTTAAGTAATATAATATCCACGTGACACTTTCCATCTGTATGCAAATGTGGACTCAACTCCACCAAATGAATATGTCTTTAAATAATATCTCTATCATAGTGTTGGCGTTTGTTTAACATGTTTGCAAGTTTTGATGATTTTTTGAAGTATATTTTACTTTAGAAGACGAACTGTCACGTAAGTCATCTGATATCAAATGTAATCAATGAACTAGTCTCCTATGAATGATATCTTTTGGGAATCAACATCTTTATTCTGGTCAGTTTTGAAATCTCTATATTTAGTGTAGGATCCCACTAGACACAAAAACGCGATTGAAGGTCGGCAGCAATGTGTCTTCTGTACAAAATTACACGGCGCAAATTTGGTATGGTGTACCTTCAATTTAAATTACACCTTCAATTTAAATTGCATTGCACACGTAGTCACGCCGAACTTCGGCTATGTTTTGTCCTCCTAGTGCGTTTCTATACTTATAATCATAAGATCAATGATAATTAGATTATGTTAGACAATGAAAACTAATTATAGTCTGCAGATATAAATTCCAACTAAAACAAGCAATTAAGTATCTCGTAAACCAAATTACAAGTATTACCTAGATACTCTATTTATTTACTAGCAATACTTGGCTCTTCTAACTTTGTTTCATTAACCACTTAATTTATCGGGTCAAGTATTTCTAAGCTTGATTATCTTTAGACAGACAATCAATAACTTGTTCTTGAATTGCGTTAGTAAAACAATTGTTTCCATAATACCCATTCGGCCGTATTTTGACCATGGCGGCCGATCTGACGATCAGCTGAATATAAAATATTATAGTAAAAAAGTGAGCGCGCAAGCACAGGTGCATTCCCTTTTCACTCGCTCTATTAGTTCGGTGGTATAGCAATCTGGCACGACATTAGAGAGATCAGGCGCATCAGGCAGGAAGGAATGGGTAGAACTCCTGGTAACTGTTTGAAAATTCATGATGGCGAATTGGGGCAGTTAATCCTTAGTGTTGTAATAACCAGGCAAGTCAATTCAGGATCATAGTCGCAGCGTACCCTGGGCTCCAAGGCAATGGCCGAGGATGCAACCGGGAGAGGCGCTAGAATGATGATAAATCCTTAGTGTTAAAATAAAGCTGAAGAGTTTTTTGGTTGTTTGTACGCGCTAATCAGGCACAACTAGTTTAAATTTAAAAAAAAATATGTGTTGTATGGTCCATTAATCGATCAAAGTTGCGGGCGGCCGGTAGTAAATACATAAATAAACCTGGACCAAGATCTTTCTCTAAAGACGTGATGACACACATGATAATTAATAGTAAGGTTATGAAGTGATAAATTGCAAAACACTTAACTGTTCTCAGCTAATTTATTTCCTTGGAACAAACGTGCAATAGTGGTGCGGTGGGCTCCGGACTACGGAGGATTGATAGCGTCATTTATAAGGGCGCGATTTGATCGTTGTATGGTCACCACACTTTGAAAGCAGACGATATTTTTTCTTAAAAAAATATAACTATTACATAATAGATTTACTCATTAACTTACTAAAAGTTCAAAGATACAGCGAATGTTGTATGTAATCAACAAAAATAGTACATTGTATTTTTCTAAAAATATACCTATTACATAACAGATTCTGCGCGGGAGTGGAATTCTCTGCCGAGATCTGTATTTCCTGCACATTACAACTTGGGGCTCTTCAAGGCCAGAATAAACGGGCTTTTCCTGAGCAAGCACGCTCCATCGTAGACCACATAGTTGTTTAACATCAGGCAACTTTGTGGTCAAGTGCTAGCTTAGTTCTAAATAAAAAAAAAAAAACCTATTGTCCAATGCTCGTTAATAATAATGATAAAAAATTGCATAATACAAATCGTGCATTGTTAATATATCAGGTACCTACCTATCATTATCATTACATACATGCATGTTGAGTACGGGTATTTCACTACGACATTTTCTATCAGTATTAATCACATTAGTTATTATTTTATGCGACAAAATAACGTACAATCACTATCATTACTTGTATTTCAAAATGAATAGATATTTATTACATGTGACAAAAAAAAGCAACATCATTTATTAATATAATATAGTATGTCAATTTCAATAGATTTCATATTTTTTGATTAAAATAAAAAACCGTGATACGACTAAACTAATAAATAAAACTTATTCCTTTACTGAACGAAGTTCATGGTCACCCTTCACTAAGGTAGCACCATCGCTCAGGCCGCCGTCAAACATCCCTTTATTGTTTTTTTATGTTCTGAATGATGCTCTCCTGAAGCTGTGCGTTATGTGAGCGATTATTTCGTGCTCTTTTTCCTTGCCATTTATTTGCAGCCATCCTGGAAACAGGAAAATTTATACTCAAAATCGATGTCGAATGTACATTGTAATATTTCAATTTCTACTAAGGAAACATGGTATGCTACAGTATGGGATTTATACTGTAGAGATTCTTCAAGAATTTTAGAGCTCTGATAAATAAAATAAACATTTATTGATAACGTTAAGGTATTAAATTTTGATAACGTTAAGGTATCAAAATTTGGCATGCATTGTATGACAGTTGCTTTATTTGTGTGCTAATCTTTTCTTCTCCCTAGGCCTCCTATTATACTATCTGGTTGTAATTCTGTGATCTACCTAAAAACACCTGAATCGTGAATCAAATTTCCAATTATCTCCCATTCTCTATGTTTCTTTAGTGGAACTCACCTATGCCACAAAATCTCTGCCAACAAAATCAAGACAGACAGCATAACAAAGATCGCCAGTAGTAAAAAGGCCGGTGCCGCCTGCCCAAGCGCAAGAGCTCGCGGCGTGCGACCCGAACACGCTGGCATACTTCCACCGACCCTTGCACGGGACACTTTGTAGTGACCTCGCTCAGAAAGACGCAATAGACTGCGAACAAATAAGTATAGTCTAGTGGTCAAAGACTCTGGTGCTCCATCCCGCTTACAAGTAATTGTGTGAGCGGGATTTGGATATAAGTCGTGACTATAGCGATAGCTCGCGCTCGCGAATGTGGCGTCTTGACTAGACCACCTATTTATAAAACATAGGGTCACGGGTTCGAATCCCGCTAGGGGCAAATGTTTGTGTGATGGCCATCGGCATTTGTAATCTGGTCATGGATCCCTAGCTTCCATAGTACCTACAAGCTTTATGCTTAGTTTTGGGGCTAGGCAATTGGTGTGTTAGTCCTAAGAATGTATTAATTTATTTATAGTCGAATTAATTGTGCTATCATTATTGTTTTTTTTTAATATATGCGTTAGTTTTCGAGGAACATATGAATGGTATCTTTAAAGGTAAACTACACAAGTGAATTTGAACCCTTTATGAATGGACTTTTTGCAATAAAAGGAGAGAAAAGTTTTCGATGTTCTTACTTTCCCAAAAGTATATTACAATGAATATAAATCGGGTAGTAGCTTTTACTTCAATAATGTACATTCATTCACAAGTTGCGGTTTCCAGGTATTCCCCATTACTGACGATCCCTAAATATATCTCGTTAGCCTGCCGGGGAACTTTTCAAATCCCTCGGTGATGTATTGTAAAGTAACTTTTCATAAGCTATTTTGGATAGGATATTTATAAAATAATGAATCAGTAGCTTCAGACTGCCTCTGTGGTGAAGTGGTTAGAGCGCTGTGGTCGAAAATCTCGGAGGTCGTGAGTTCAAATTCCGCGGGGAACTTCCTCTTTGTGTTGGTTTTTCCAGTTTGGATAGGACATTGCAGACTTGAATCACTTGTTTGTCCGATAAGAATGATGTTTCCGAGCTTCGGAAGGCGCGTTAAGCCATTGGTTCCGTCTATAATTAAAATGGGCTTGTTTCCCTTGTAAGGGTTGTGGAGGTCAAACGACAGTCGCTCCATTGTATATTAACCAAGCTGGGCAAATCAGGATCATAGTCGTAGCGTTCCCTTGGCTACGAATCCAATGGCGGAGTATGCAACTGGGAAAGACGCTAGTATGATGATGCGTGCGATGAGCTTACCATATGTATAAGTAATTATATATTAGTTACCTCCAAGTAAAGAACTGTCCATACGGCCCACGTTTCTGTCCCATGATGTAGACTGGGGCGGGCACCATCATCTGTAGGGAGCCTAGCTTGCAGAGCTCACTGTCTTCAAACGTTCTGGATATCATCTGGCCGGCATGGTATGGCTCGGTGTGGTAGGCGTATGCTGAAAATTATCTTGTTCTTAATACATATAAGAAAAATAATGTATAGTAAAGCATATACATATAATGATCATCATCATCATCTTAGCGCTTTTCCCGATTGCTTCCTCGGGTTTTGTTTTGGACATTGCTTTGGAGCCTAAGGGACGCTTCGACTATGATCGTGAATTGACAAACCTGGAATTTATAATGGAGCGACTAGACCGGATGGCTATACCTTTTTGTTAAGCATCGATTCCATTTAGCAGACACAATTTGTGTTCCAAAATTGATTCAATTCCTCTTATTACAAAAACTCTACCACCATTAACAATTTTGCAGCCAATCAATAACAGATTTATAATTTATTTTTGGATTAGTAAAAAGCTAAAGAAATGCTGTAAATCTCACCACCACGACGAACAAGATCCATCCCCTCAATAGGCGACATAAAGAAATCAGTTGTTTTCTTCGCCCGAGTCACTTTTTTTTCTCTGAGCTCATCTTCTTTGGGGTTTTTGTATCCGCTAAAGTAATAAAATCCAGGGTTCTGTAAATAATAAAGTTTGTTGAAAATTTTCTTAAAACTACAAAACTTGGACGTAATATGTGACGTAGAGGAATAAAACTTGCAGATTCATGCAACAGCGAAATAGTAAATAATTTTAAATTTTCCCTTCTTTTGACCTCAGAATTAACTTAAAGTTAAATATCTGACAATTTATGTTTACTTAAAATATAACGAAGTTAATTTTCTACACAATATTACGCCACGTAACATCGGCAGAGTGTGTGATCCTCTATTAAAAAATACATTCAGTCGTGTTTTTTTCGTTCTTGTGATTTTCTATACTTATCATTTTGGTGGACGTACTGTATACTTACAGCGATCCATCCCCTAGCGTATCCCACATCCTCAAAAATCAACTCTAAGTTGCTAGCAATAAGGCCGTCCATTGAAGCAATGCTTGGGGCAGCAGCGTTCAAAAGCCAGGAAACCACGCTGCTTGTGTAGTAGTTATACAGAAGCATGCTGGTTAAGCCTATCACTAGGAGAGTGGTGCGGCGACCTAGAAAAAAATAATTTATAAAAATATTTATTAAAATTTTATTTTTTTACTATCTCACCAGTTGCCTAGCCTAAAACTTAGGTCGAAGTTACAATAGCACAAGTTGAATATTTTTTTAAATTATTACGCATTTTTCAGTAATGTAACACATAACTGACAAATTCGTGATATACGAGTACTTCACCTTGACTGGAGAATCTTTCTTCTAATAGCTGAACTCCATCTTCGTAAGCTGAAAAATACATTTCTCATTAAAAAATACATTTGGAATACTTTCCATAGTAAAGCCATGAAACCTGAACCTAAATAGTACATAGCTATTCCTAACTACTGTTATGAATTAGTCGCAACTCTTTAAAACTCTCTAAAAATTACACTAAGCTTTCTGTATGAAAAAGCTCGCACAAATGCATTGCAAAACGAAAGAATAGCTTGTTACATAATGAGAGCTGTCGGCATATAAGGAATGTGATTAATGTAGATAAAGCGTTAAATGAGATGGCACGAGCGAGCCCTGCTTCCTGGTTCTAACGCGTTTTAATAAATAAAATGAGTGAGACATCTCTCCATTTGCCTGTACCTATTAGGTCACTCCTGCTCGAAGTATCGAGTACATGTAACATAGTACGTGTAATCTAGTAAGATTACACGTACTATGTTTTGGTACGAGATAGCACTTACAAGCAAACATAATAATATATTATAGTCTACAAGGGATTGCGCAAGCACAGGTGCACTCCCGATTCCCTTTCTCCCATAAATCGGTGAGACAGCAAGCAAGCAAACCAAATACTTGTCACGAGTGAAACAAAAATTTTTTTATAAGATAAGATTCATTAACAATCCATTAAGTATTGTGAAATCTATTTGAGCAGTGAGGCAGCACTGGTAGAATTATTTTGATAACTCAATTTAGTTTTTCTTTTGACAAAGCACACACTCTCCAACAGTAAACAAATTCTGAGAACTCCCATAGCTTACATACATTGATATTGTATATCAATGCTTACATACAAGTAAAATTTTCAAAGAAATAGTGATTACAAAGGACGCATTACTTTGTACTTTTAAAACGACAGTCCCCAGAATAAAGAGGTACGTGAAAAGAGATAAGTGATCTCAGGAAAGAGTACGCTTTCTAAAACAAACAGAGAAGGCAGGAAACAATGTCGCCGACAAAATACAATCACTTATCGCGCTAAAGACAATTTAGAGCGTTTAAAAATAGACAATCTTGAGCGGAGTGCTTTGTCTTGTTAACTGTTTAAAAGTTTAAAATACTGTTATAGACTCGCGACCGTCTTGGCGTTGAAGCTATTATATCGGTGCAATGGAAAAGTAAAGAAAGTAAAGAAAATTATGAGCTTTAAAGACTTGTAAAATGCAAGGACTTGATGGATTATTTACAAAATTCTAAAATTCAGTTCCTACTCTATATTTTCCGTTGCTTCAGTCCTAAATAAGAAGTAATTTTTGTCTATAGGGCGCTGTGTGAATTACTAAATAGTTAGGCTTGGAAGTATTTATCTATTTTATACCTTGACCCGGCCTTACGCGCAGTTAGTCATGTTATTAATTAAAAGTATAAATTAGATTATTTCTATTCTGTCTAATTACTGCCATTCAACGAGCCTATAAATGGACAAGATTCCCCTTCCCTTCCCGTTGTGATCCTCAATATACAAATATAGTATATTGACGATCACAAGTGGAATAGGTACTTGTTGTTCTGATAAAATAATGGACAAGATATGTAATTACAATTGAGATCGGAGATTGTCAATCGCGCCGATCACGCCGGCGGCGCCCGCGCATCGCCACACGCCGTCAGACATCGGCGTAAGGAAGCGGTTCCCAAACTCGATGACACAGACATAGTCTATGCTACCTTGTTGACACACAGCGGCGATGACACTGAACAGTGCGTACGACCCGGGCTTAGGCCGGCCCTCAGTGCACGCGGCGGCGGCGAGCACAATCGCGCAGACCACGCCGGCGGCGCCCGCGCATCGCCACACGCCGTCAGACATCGGCGTAAGGAAGCGGTTCCCAAACTCGATGACACAGACATAGTCTATGCTACCTTGTTGACACACAGCGGCGATGACACTGAACAGTGCGTACGACCCGGGCTTAGGCCGGCCCTCAGTGCACGCGGCGGCGGCGAGCACAATCGCGCAGACCACGCCGGCGGCGCCCGCGCATCGCCACACGCCGTCAGACATCGGCGTGAGGAAGCGGTTATGTACTCAATGACAGACACACATATACAGTCTATGCTACCTTGTTGGCACACAGCGGCGATGACACTGAACAGTGCGTACGATCCGGGCTTAGGCCGGCCCTCAGTGCACGCGGCGGCGGCGAGCACAATCGCGCAGACCACGCCGGCAGCGCCCGCGCATCGCCACACGCCGTCAGACATCGGCGTGAGGAAGCGGTTCTGTAATATGTACTCAATGATACACACACACAGTCTATGATACCTTGTTGACACACAGCGGCAATGACACTGAACAGCGTGTACGATCCTGGCTTAGGCCGGCCCTCAGTGCACGCGGCGGCGGCGAGCACAATCGCGCAGACCACGCCACACGCCCTCAGACATCGGCGTGAGGAGGCGGTTCCCATACTCGATGACACATACACAGTCAATGCTACCTTGTTGGCACACAGCGGCGATGACACTAAATAGCGCGTACGACCCGGGTTTCGGCCGGCCCTCAGTGCACGCGGCGGCGGCGAGCACAATTGCGCAGACCACGCCGGCGGCGCCCGCGCATCACCACACGCCGTCAAACATCGGCTTGAGGAAGCTGTTCCGTACTCGATGACACACACACACACACACACACAGTGTCTATGCTACCTTGTTGGCACACAGCGGCGATGACACTAAATAGCGCGTACGACCCGGGTTTAGGCCTGCCCTCAGTCCACGCGGCGGCGGCGAGCACAATCGCGCAGACCACGCCGGCGGCGCCCGCGCATCGCCACACACCGTCAGACATCGGTGTTAGGAACCGGTTCTCGTACTCTCCCACGCCTGTGTCCGGGATTAGGTAGTAGAACTTTGTCCTAAAAATACAATTGACATAAGACGCTATTATGGCGATGCCAGTGGACCGCATCCGCTGTCATAGAAAGTAGGGCTCCTCTTTTGCTTACCATTTGGCAGAGTGGAGCCAATATACCGAGGCACTATTAAAAAAAACAACTTGTTTTTGACCGCCATCGAAAATATGATTCGCAAATCGAATTGAATGGGACGAATATTTTGACTCTATACGGAACCAGTTGTAGATGTGCAGTTTTTTTAAATTTCCACTTTGGGTAAATTTTTGACAGAAAGCAACAACTTAATTTCATCTAAAATTCTAAACGTATCCAACTAAATCACTAGTGATCACGCCAAGGAAAGGAGCAAGACAGATGTTAGTTTATCACCATCACGATAAGGGAAATTCACCTATAATTAGCTCAAAACTATTTTGGTTGATACATAAGTCTCCAGAACCAGCACTCTAAGCTTTTAACGGGCTTATTTGCCCTCTAGGAGTGGGCGTAACTCTAAACCCTCGGCTCGCTTGTGTAATGCATTCCCAGAAATACAATACATTATTTATAACCGTTGGTAACATACGTATACTTCTTAGCATTTTGTAATCAATACTATACTAATAAAATAAAGCTGAAGAGTTTGTTTGTAAAAAACAAACAAACACGTCTTCAGCTTTATTGTTTGAACGCGCTTATCTCAGGAACTGATGGTTCGATTTGGAAAAAAATATTTTTGTGTTGGATAGTCCATTTGACGAGGAAGGCTTTAGGCTATAGTATAGTATTAGCTATAGTATATGCCTATGTGTGCGGAAACCAAAAACCAGGCGGACGGAGTCGCGGGCGGCCGCTAGTTAAGAAATAATCTTACTAAAAATAAGTGGAATTTTCGTAACTTTTATAACTCAAGAACGGGAACTCTCCTATCTAAACCAAATTTTCAGGGTTTGTTCGGACTTTTTAGTAGATGGTTTATGTGAAGTTTGCACAAAATTGGTCAAGTGGTTCTTCATTTACCACATGTAGCGAATCACGTACCAGGCCGCTAGTCTACTATAATAATGTAAGCTTAAAACGTTACTGGAGAATAAATACATGCAAACATTTTTAATTAAAGCTTGCATTTTAACGGCACTCTACCAGATTAACTCGTTAAGGTGCATCGTCTTTTTTCTAAGCGAGTAAGTTACGAGTACGGATAAGTCACAAGTTAGATAACCGTTAGTTTCGTTAAGTTAATCTTTATAATTTAATTTAAATGTTGCAGTTAATTACAATAATATCTCGAGGTGACTGTGAGGATAAAGCCTTATTTAGAGTGAGATTCAATTCCATCATAACAAACAGTAAATCCCTTTCAAAGTTAAAGTAAATCATTTCTAAAAAAAGTAATTGACTTCTTCCGGGCTGTTCTCTCTTTCTTGTTTGTTACGTCACGTATTTAAAGTTGTATTATCATCACTACCTGCAATATTTGTGATCACATTCTCCTTCAAATTACGGTTATCATTAAGAAAATTAATCACTTAATTATAATATACTTCAATTAATGTAAAAACTCAAACTTACTGTAGAGTATAACCTGGTGGGTAGAAGATATCCACCCAATCCAACCAAGTCGGGAAAATCCTCGCCATAGTGCAAGAAATATCTTGTTCTCGCCAAAATAGTGAATTGGTCACCGTCTGAAAAACATTATTTCTGAAAATATTATAGCCCAAACTTTGTTGGTTTTTTAAGCGACCAGCGGCTGAGATTTTGATGACATAGGTATCCTCTAAGAAAGGATCTTAATAAATTCCATCCCTGGGGGGATAAACCAGATGATGAAGAAACCAAAATCTGCGCGGACGAAGTCGCAAGCGGCCGCTAGTTATTTATATTATGCTATTTCATTACATTTATTATAATCATGATCATCTGAATAAGAAAATTATCAGGACTAGTTGAAAACTCCGTTGTGACTTCATCATTGGTTTTAATTTTCGTGGCTCCACAAAGGCGAATCAATTCCAATTATATTAATGAAATGGGTGCATAAAGAGTAATACCAAAGTCGAATTTTTGACTGGTTCACCAATCCATCGAGATACCACCGTGTAATTAAATCTGTAACAAAATTAAAATTTACATTATATCTTTTATGTCTTTTAGATAAAAAAGTGCATAATAACTGCATTTTAACCACTATGGGTAACGATTAATGTCGCTGCTAAGTGATCCGCTATCCGATAAATTCAGTGTTCTATCAATTTATAATCACCATCAGTGTTAGTATGTGGTTGATAACTACACAGTTATCACAGTTCCACTCGAATAAAACGCTCGTCTGGGGAAGTAATTCCACCTTACAAAAGACCGCAGTGAAAAAGCATTTCGTAACCGTTGTGCTATGTTTCTGCTGGTTAGCAAGGTCGCCAGAGCTCAGTTGGGGAGGGTATGGGGTCTTAAAAGCAGGCAACGCATCTGCAACCTTTGTGCGGTTGTTGACGTGTTTGGGCAGCGGTAATCACTTAACATCAGGTGACGTTCTTGTACTTTTGTCTCCCTATAACATAAAAAAAGAAAAAAAGCAATCACTACCGGCTTGCCTATTCAAACACCAAACTGTCTACGTCATAATGTAAGTACGCCTATTCATTGTTATTAATAGTATTTGACGTAATTTTCTTGCAAAGATGTAAAAGTATGTTATTATTTATAAGGGAATTTACCCACTATGAGGGAATATTCCGTTTCTCGGAAACGACGCGAGGAAACGGCTTCGAGAAACTGCACCCACTCACGGCGGGAACGAAAACGCAATCTCTCGAGAGTGCTACTGACTAAATATTGTGGTATTTCGGCCAAAAAGTACAACTTGTGTTCACACGGCTTAAATCTTTTAATTCACGGTTACGCTTTTTATTAGATCGGTGTTTCGGGTGAAAATTATTTTTTTGTTAAGCATTTCTTTTTGCATAATTTTTCGTCTGCATATTATATTTAAACAAAGTTTTAGTGGAAAATGCAAAGCTGTACACTGTATTCATATTTAGATAAAAATAAAGGCATGTTTCCAGTTATTATGACAAACAAAGCTAAGGTTTCATAGAACGGCTATACTAACTACTAACGTTCTTGATTTTGGAAAATCAACTTCGATAATACCTCATTGACTAACGTGACAGCGGTGTGGTAACTGACTAATATCGCACATTGACCTGTCTACTCTAAACTTCAGAGTTTGTATATTAATTCACATTATTTTCATTTCATATTATTTTCCTAGCAAAGATGTAAAAGTCTAAGGGAATATTCCGTTCCTCGGAAACGGCGCGAGGAAACGGCTTCGGGAAACTGCATACACTCGCGGAGGGAACGAGACCGCAATCTCTCGAGAGTGCTACTGAGTAAAAATTGTGGAATTTATTACTTACTTTGGTGACTATTACTTACTTTAATTCTACGGATAACATATTTGGGAATGACGCTAATATTTGATGTATTGATTTAGTTTGCTTTGCTTAAAAATATTCTTTTGTGTTATTTTTCTTATTTCTTGTCAAAGAATATGTGGCCAATTTATATGGCCCAAATCTATAGTAACATAATGACGCTGAAAAGATTATTTCTTTGTTTTTTTATCGCGGTAATCTCAGAAACTACAGGTTCGAATTCTTTTTTTTTTGTGTTGGATAGTTCATTTGTCGAGGAAGGCTTTAAGCTTAAGTTTAGCACACGGGAACCGAAATTTACGCGGATGGATTCAGGCGGCCGCTAGTGAAGATAAAAATAAATTCTCCTGACAATTTTTTTGACTCGAAATATACTTGAATGAATGATGTATGAAAAATAACGGATAGTTTATTAGAAAGAAAGTAACAAGAAAGAAAGAAAGAAAATACGTTTACCTGAAGTTGTGCTTTTCTCTGATAATTTCAAGAAGTTGAGCTGCCACCTTCGTCATTGCTGCGACTCTAGGGTTGTACTCTAAGTCTAACAGCAAAGACGGGTCGAATTGCTCAGGATTACCAAAAAGCTGCAATTAAAAACGAATTTTAAATCAAACTAAATACGGTAGAAATTTAAGCAACTGCGTTTAATCGAAAATGCATTACCACAGTCACAGCACGCATGGTTAAGTTGTGAAAATCCCAGCGACGATAGTATTTAAATCTATTGTCATTAATGGATAAACCTGTAAAATTAATATCATAAAGGTAAAAAAAATCGTTATTATTTACACTAAATAATTATTTTTTTAATTAATACCGTTTGCTTTTGAAAGTGAGCAGCTATTGGACTCTACGTCTTTGATGGACTTGTCAACACCAAAACAAACAACACAAAAAAACAATCCCATAAAAAGGTTGTGGTCTCCATTCGCAACTTTAGCTAATTCTGATTTATTTATTATTTTAAAACTGGTGCCGTCGGTGTCTCTGTCTACCGAGATAATATACCTACATGTATTGTAGGTATAATGCGTCTGCATACATAGTAACAGCACCAAAAATAGTTCAATTACGGCACAAATATTATATGCTGTTCCAAAATACGTTTGTAATTTCTGACTTGAGCATTTGACAAACTAAATAAATTCTCAAAACAAGCACAAAAAAATAAATACCATTCTCCTTACTCCACGTCCCAAGTCGAAATTTTTCCAGACTGTTTCCTTGAACTCTGCCGAAGTTGAAAGTGTCCGTGAGTTGATAGTCGTCGCCTAAACACGAAATGTTGTTAAAACTTCTTATTGTGTACTAAGTTACGTAATTATACGCAGTTGCCAGGCACCGCTCGATTCCTGATACGATTGAGTAGTAAGATACAGTTGGAAGTGTGTTTTCTTAAACGAATTGGTGTTGGTACGCCCCAGGTGTTGTAAAACCTGTGGTATTATTAACCAGGCAGTTATTATTAAGAACTATTGAACTGTTCTTGTCAATGTCTTCATTTACTATCGTGTAAGAATAGTATATTTACTTTCCTAATGTTGAAGTTGATTTGAGTTAGAGAATTTTTTTGTTTGAACGCGTCAATCTCAGGAACTACTACTGGTTTGAATTGTAAAGGTAAAATGATTTCCACGGAATGGTTTTTTTCGCAGAAAATAAGGAAAAATTTTTACCGTCACATTGAATGACTACAATGTCGGCATCCACACTTAAATCAAGTTTGCTAAATGTGTCATCCAAATCAAATGTATTATTGTCATTTGCAATTATTAGCCATGCATGCATTGCATCAAATAGCATAAATCTAGATACCTGAAATAAAAAAATATTAATAAAAAAAGCCTCGATGGTCTAGTTGTTTATATATCGGGCCGTGGTTCGATTCCCGGGTCGGAAAATATGTATCGGTTTTTTCGAACGCAGTCTGGGTTTGTGATCTCCAATCCTCATTTGAAAAGCGTGGTGATTAAACCGAAACGCACTTTTGTAACGAAAACATACTTTCAAATGGGCGAAGGCCTCCGCCCTGTGGGACATTAATAGGCTAATACCAAACTTTAAAAAAAAAAACATTTTTTTACTTAAAGCACTAGTTTAGAATCAACGTAATTACAAGAATACGGGCAATATACAATACAATGATAATAAATTTTAAATGACATTACTTCTTCCAGTATTGAAATCCAATCCTCGCATGAAGTATCCAGCATTACACCCACAGCGACATTCCACTGGTACAGAAATCTATTAACATCCATTTTATCTCCATATTTCTTCAGAGCAACTCTCATTTTCTTATCCGAAAATTGTTTGACCACTAAAGTGTTTGCTGTAATGAAATTCAATATTAGAACACAACGTTTAATAAAATACAAAATATCAAATTTCATCTCATGTTCGAAAATGTCTGTAACATGAAAATCCTTTCTGATTAAAGTTCACAACACTCATACATATCTGAATTAGTTATATTCCTAAAAATTCTCAAATGAAATATACAAGTGTTCCACAAGTCTACAATATACGAGTGTTTACCATATTTGTTTTCACAAGAAAAGTAGCAGACATATCTCACGTCTTTAAAAGTGAAATATTCCAGAGCTAATTGAGTGATGTTCTGCGGTAAACTCCAAGACGCCCCAACGAGAAAACAAAACACCGCTAAGAATTTCATTTTTGTAGAAGTATGTTGAAGAGTGTCAATAAAATACGCAAAAAGATAAATGACTATAAAAAGATATTACGACCAATTAATATATCAATTTAGTGTATATAAAATAAACAGAACAAACTTAATGACTTTGCAAAAGATGTATGTTTTGTTTAATAAAATGTTCTTATGTCTTTTCCAAATAGGATGGCCTAGGAAACACTAACAAAACTGATTTCATCGTTCGAAGAACTAACACTAGTTAAACGTTGCAAAATGTTTGATTGACAAATTGTGTTTCGTGTCAGTTATGGCAAATCAAATATTTTCCGTGTCATGGAGAAATTGCATGGAATAGGAACCGTTTAACTCCTTACGAGTAATTTTCATGTCACAGCTGAATCACACATTAAATATGTCCCTATTAGTTAACTACATATACTTTCGAGGCATATCCTATCACTCCAGCATTTATTATGAAGAGTTAAACGTAAGAAAAAGAATGTTATATTTAGAAGAAAAAGTGTTGATCGTGCCAAAGTGGAAATTATAGCAATACGAAAGACTTTTAAGGATTTCATGGCACCAATAAAGTTATTGAAAAAGGTTGGGTATAACTTTTATTTTTTATGGATTCTGTGGCGCGATTTTGTTAGGATAATTTAATTTAATATTATTGTAATAAAATTTGTGACTAAATATAGAACAATGAGGAAAATGATTGCAAAGTAATAATATTATTATTTAAAAATTGACATTTCCCAACAAACAACGGTGCTAATTTATATGTTACAATGTATCAAATATAAAAAATCCCCATTCTTTTCGTTTGATAAGCTGAACCCATTCCAACGTCACTACTTCCATCTACATAAGGTTCTGATTCAATGGGCGCCATGCGTCGGCCAAATCAGAACTTGTAACGCCGTGAATAATTGAATAAAGTTGAAATTGTTATTTTTCGGGGGTGGAACCTCTCCGAGTGTCTTGTTAACTGGCTTACTTCGCCCATTACCGGGAAATTATTGAAAGAAATTGTTACCCCCAAGACATCTGAATCGTGTCTCTGTAAAATCAACCCAATTTCGAAGAGAATAAAGTTGATTATCAAACGACGGCCCGATTTTTCGCCTTCAAAGAAAAATGATCCGACTTTTTTATGGTTTCTGTCGTAGTAATGTACTTCATGTAGCTCCATTAGGTACTAATTAAGCGAGCCTTTTGAATGTCCGAACCGTTTTAGCTACGTATAACATAATTTTGCTAATTCCGGGGATAATTTGCAACCCGACTCAGCTAAATGAGACGCTATATCGAATTAAGTGTGCTTAATATTTTTGAAATTAACACTCCAGAGTGGCGGCTGTTCATTATTCAGTACAGGCTTATTTGAGGAATTGAATTGGTTCATTTCAGAACGGTCCGCCTTTTTAAAGCTGCTATATCTTGAGATGCAAATAACTTCACATGATTCTGGGAGGTTTTGTCACTACGTAGGCGTATTGCGTCTATATTTATGACCTTACTAGCAGCCGTCTGCGACTCCGTCCGCTTGGTTTTCGGTTTCCGCACTTAAAGTCTTCCTCGAAAAATGGACTATCCAACACATTTAGAATTTTTGATTCGAACCAGTAACTCCTGAGATTATCGCGTTCAATCAAACGAACTCTTCATCTTCATTATTATGTTTATACCTCTCCCTAATCGTACTTCGACTTAATCAGATGTACTTTTATGACCATCTAGTTTTAAATAACAAAAAAAGTTAAAAGTTAAAAATAATATAACACATTTTTTACGGACAACTCCTAATTTTAAATTCAGATCGGATCTAAATTATTGTCCCTTCGTATTGATAGCCACTTTTGAGCGTTTTATTTATACACAAATAAAAATAAACACTCGTAACGTCCCCTAATTGAGTTCGTCTTAATATTGCAACATTTATACGCTCGTGAACAATGCGAAAAAAGCTGAATTTGAACAGGGATCAAAAGGCAGCAATTACAGGTCCACTTTGTGACTCGGTGTTGTCGAAACAAACAACTTATTTGGCGCACAAAGAATTCATGAATTTATAATGTGCCGGGAAATTAGCTTTCGCTCTACGCCGCTGTCCGCCCCGCTATTTTTATAAAGCCTGGTGTTGACTCGCTTTTAGCAAGGTAGTAAACACTTCGTTAGATGACTTTTATAAAATTACCTCACTCTGCCTGTTGGATCTGTAATCTTGACCGTCTGAAAATACTTTTCGGTGTTTGTTTTACTGTTACTTTCGTATGAAGAAAATTTTCCTTATCATTTTTATGTTTCAAAAAATTCTTATTTTAGCGTGGTTATCATTGTCGTCATTTTACTTAAAAAATATTATTAAAAGATATTAATTCAGGATACAACTTTCAGTAGGACACAATACAAAGTTTTCAAACCTGTAAGATGTATGTACGTATCGGAGGCCAAGACACATTTTGGGTCGCTGAGCCATCGGAGTAAGTAAGTCACTGAGATGAGTACTAAAAACTTAAGTTAATTTTAATTTATGTTTATTATTTTCAAACCTTGTAAATTATTTTATTTGTAACTGTTTATTTTGAATTTGTATAACAATAAATAAATAATGCTGTCTGAAGTCTAGAAACTTTCAGAAGTCGGAAAAAATACAAAACCATCGTTGCGACCAAGCATTACAAAAACACAAAGGTTATACAAGAAACATACCTCATTATTCGCAAGCTCACTGATGACGTTTCATGAGCGAGCGCAAATAAAGTGTAGTGTAAATCCGATGTTCGTTATAAGCAGATGCAGATGCCGCGCCGGCTGCCCCTGGCGGGCGATCTATCACCGCTAGAGCGGACACGTTGAGAGGGGCCATGAAATGAGCGATTTAGGAAACAAAATTGGTCATTGTTAGTAGTAGAATCTATACAGAAATATTTCTGTTTTTTCGTCTTTCATGGCAAATATGGTACTGTCAGGTTCGCAAGGTACATCTCGTGATTCATGTTTGAAATATCCCCTGGATGTCAATGCGTAAGCGTAGGGTCTAACTGCTGTGTGATAGCTGATTTTGGTCATATCTGTCAAATATCATGTCAAACTTCCCAATTATTTAGCAGTCTGATCTAACGCCTACTTAATGTCATCTAGTGGATTTCTCAAATGTGAAAACCCTTATTGAAAGTTCACTGATGACGTTTCATGAGCGAGCGCAAATAAAGTGTAGTGGCGCGCCGGCTGCCCCTGGCGGGCGATCTATCACCGCTAGAGCGGACACGTTGCGAGGGGTCATGAAATGAGCGATTCAGGGAACAAAATTGGTCATTGTTAATAGTAGAATCTATGCAGAAATTTTTCTGTTTTTTCGTCTTTGATGGCAAATATTTTACCGTCAGGTGCGCAAGAGACGAACTTCTTAGCTATCCATGGATTCTCCGTGCGGGTGCCGGGTCCATCGCGTGGAACAGAGAGGAATGTCAGTCGGCGCCTGGGACTTGCGACCAAGCGTGTACGTTTAAGGGGCCCCTTTATAGTATACTAACGATCACCTCCACCGATGACATTCCTCTCCCTTCCCAACCATATTTGGTATGAGCCGAGTAAAGCAGCTTTAGTTGCTCTTTCCAGTAACGAGCTAATATTAGATCTTGGTAATCCTAAGTCCTTCAGTAGGTTGTAGAGAGATTTCGCTGGTATACCTCTCGCACCCACTTCCACAGCATACAACCGTGCTATATAACCATTTTTAGTAATTTCGTTGGTTAGGTCATAATACTTATTTGTTTTAAACGCGTGATCTTTGGGAATGTTTGTCTCCCATGGAACAGTAAGTTCTACCAACAGTACGCGCTTAAGTTTTCTAGAATAAATGAAAAGGTCTGGTCTAGACGACGATAACGCAATGTCCTCTGGAATACTGTAGTGCTTTTCATACGTGTCCATCATGATCTTCCAATCTGGAGCTACACTAACGATGGAGTAAGGTTTGACTTTGGACTTCTTGGCAGATCCTTCCTTGACGAAGTTGATGTTCCTTGTATTCGTCGTCAAACCTTTTGCTGCTCTTGCTATTGAAAGGCTCACCGCTTCACGTATGATCTGCAACACTACATCTCGTTATTAATGTTTGAAAATCCCCTGGATGTCAATGTGTAGACGTGGGGTCTAACTGCTGTGTGATAGTTGAGTTTGGACGTATCTGTCAATATCATGTCAAATCACCCGATTATTTAGCAGTCTGATCTAACGCCTACTTAATGCAAGTTCACTGATGATGTTTCATGAGCGAGCGCAAATAAAGTGTAGTGTAAATCCGGTGTTCGTTATAAGCAGATGCAGATGCCGCGCCGGCTGCCCCTGGCGGGCGATCTATCACCGCTAGAGCGGACACGTTGCGAGGGGCCATGAAATGAGCGATTTGGGTACCGAAAGTGGTCATTGTTAGTAGTAGAATCTATGCAGAAATATTTCTAGCTGTTTTTTCGACATTTTCGTCTAATATTTTACGGTCAGTCACGTGCGCAAGATAGATTTTATGAGAGTTTTTGTATTCCAATAATCTGATGCACGTCGATACGTAGTCGTGAGGTCTATGTGATTGGTGAATTAAGACACACCTGTCAGTCATGTCAAAACAATCAATAAATTTACAAACGCGCAAACAATCATATTAATATGATGATTCATGCACAAGCGCTAATAAAGTCTAGTGTTAATCCGGCTTTAAGCATAGCAATCTGATGCAGCCATAGAGACATCAGGGGTCGGATTAAAGGCCATATCCATGAAGTTCCAAACTCTGAACGACAACTGAGTTAACGAAACAGATAAATTCGGACACAAATGTTCGAACACACTACTTCAGGCGCAGATGCTACCGCAATTTAAAATTTATTTCATAGCGAGGCAAACGAACAAGATGTTCACCTGATGGTTAGTTATCACCGCTGCACATGGACTTTTTTTTATTAACAACCGCACAAGTTTTGCAGATGCGTTGCATGTCTTTCAGACTCTGCCCAACTGAGCTCGGGCGACCTTGCTCACCTGCAGCACCTGTGGTCTTCTGTTAAGTGGAGGTACTTCCCCAGACGAGCGGCTCATTGAGTGGAAGTTCTACTTTACTTTAGCCAAGCATAATTTGAACTTGGTAATATAGGCCAATTTAGTGGCCCGCATTTATACCGGCTGCTTTAATAAATGCCCTGTCTTTGCTTTGCTTTATAATTCCGTTGAAAATAAGGTGTCTATATTGTAACGAGGGCGGAAATTAATCCTAAAAGTAGCATAACTGAATTCCTTCCTGCCGTCGGAAAACTAAAGAAGAGCGCTATATTTAAAAGTATTTACCTATTAGGGTACCGTTTCTAGGATACGTATAGGGTGTTATTTTTGTTGTTTAATCAGTGTGGAATTTTTCTCTTATAAATCATAGTTAAACAAAGATTATTTAATCTCTTCTTAGTAGAGATGCATTGGCGTTGGTGCTGATATATTTCAATATTGATTTCGTTTGCCTTTAGTTCGTGTTATAATATTAATTTGCTTTTTATTTAATTTACCATCTCCTAAATCATTGCTCGTTAATATCATGTGCTTAGTCCGCGAGCGGTCCGTATAAATTGTTGTGACTTAGGGCCCGGCAAGTTGTTGGCGTTGTCATTAGTGCGGTAATATTGCTCCTTTGAGCCGGATAATTGGTCCTTCAAGCCATATAAACTTATCAAGAATCACAAATTGAGTCCTTATATCGCCGCACATCAATCATAAACAGTTTTAATTCACCATAACATACTCGTATATTATCGCTCGTTAATATCATGTGCTTAGTCCGCGAGCGGTCCGTATAAATTGTTGTGACTTAGGGCCCGGCAAGTTGTTGGCGGTCTCATTTGCGCGGCATAAATCAGGCCGCGGTGGGCTTGAGCCAGTCCTCGCCGCATCTAATGTGCGTGTGCCCTGGAGTTATGCAGGGATGTGGGATTATATGTCATTATGGAACAACCTTTTTGTATATTTTCACACTCACAACACGGGGTGTATTGTTGTGGTATGAAGTTCGCACTTTTACTTAACAAAGAATACAGGTGTTGCAATAAATAATTTTAAATATGATGACATGGCCTGCATATCAAATATAAATAACAATAAATAATAACTGTTTGAATTTGTTTTTTTCTTGAGTGCAATGCACATAATACCTTGGGCCCTTTTTAACAACCCTTTTGCACGTTGAAAACAATAATTAAAGCTTCGGTGTCAAATGAAGAATAACATGTTTACATAATATCTTGAAAGTAACTCAATATTTTTACCATTTCTGTTAGTGTTTTTTTCTGAATAAAAATATGTATATTATAAATGTTCTTACCTTCGCCAACAAAATGTTCCTTATAAACCCGAAAAAAACAATTTTAATCCAACACCCACCAATTGAATAGGATCCTTCCACGTTTCCATCGAAAATATTCGAGGAAAGAACAAGTTGAAATTGTAGTGTGAAGTTCCGCGGCGATGTGAAGGGAGCGGGGAATAGTAAAGTGCTGGGACCCGATTATATCGGAATTGTCTCAGTCAAACGGTTCGGTTGCGAGCGCCTTACTAGATGCGCCAGGGGCGCGCAATCCGTAGACTTCTTGTAGATAAAAACTGTTTTCTTTTGAATTTTTATAAAAGTAATTTTTTGGATATTCGTCTTCCTTGCTCTTATTCCTCGGCTCATCTTTTTGCGATTCTGAAAATGTCAATTTAATTTAATTTTCTTTGATCATAAGCTATGTCTTATTTGTTATGACAAATGGATGGTAAAAAATATCGTCTTGCGGGTTTTTTTTGTATTGCTTATTTCTATAAGTTGTTCTGATATGATCAAAATGCATATCGGGAAAAAGAAGATTTATGTACATTATATTTTATGTCATCAACTTTACCGTAGTGGACTTGAAAAGGTAAATTAAAATGCCAATTTTTACTCCAGATACAGCCAAATTTAACAGATAAATAAAATCTTCCGCGTCAGAGATAAAACGTAACGCGTCATAGTAGGTAGAAGTAATTAAAAACATGTCGCTGCAAAGCCGCTTGGGTGCGCGACCCCTGGCGCAGAATTAGCATTTATATTGTCCTGCGGGAGCGACGCGCGCGCACGCGGGCCTTTTGCCTTCGCAAGGAGGCTGCCTTCACACAGTTGCTGCTGTATTTACGATAAATGAAAACTAACGAGTTATATATATCACGTCTTTTATTATTCCTTTTGACGATGATGTCAGGATAAAAATAATACGTTTGGATCAAAACATGAAAGAAAACAAAGAAAAACACAATTAAAATAGGTATTTTGTTAAAACAATTCATCATCAGTCCACTGCTAGAATTAGGCTTTTTTACTCGGTCCTTGCCATTAGCATTCAGCTCCGGCCTGCTTCCTATCGTCCCGGAATGTCCTTCAGTCACTTCATAAAATCCCTATGGTAAATGTAAAACTATGGAAATTTTACCCGCGGCATTGCCCGCGTTATTTATAACCCTGTTTTATACGGGAGTATTTTTAATCGGAATGAAAAAGTATCCTATCACCTTCGTCAGGCTATACCCTGCCCGTATACCAAATTTCAAAAAAATCCGTTATGTCTTTTCCTCGTGATTGACGAACAAAAATCCAAATAAATATACTTTTACATTAATCATCTTAGTATGATATATGATCAACTTCATACATGGATCTCAGCATACTGCGGTACTGTTGTAAGTTTAAACAGTTCGGTGTGAGCACGTGCCTTACTCCCGCTGCGCCTGTTTATTGCCACTGTTCCGTTGGTCTTTTTCGACGGCCGCCAATACACGACAATGTGTGTAACGACGTTATTACAGGAAACATCTTAGCGCGGCTATGCATTATGATAATATTTTAGAATATTGCAGCTAAAGGAGGAGAATGAAATGGAGGCAACATTGTGCACCATACTTCTTTACTATGGATTTTTAATGGTAATTGTGGAGGCAGCAATAATGCTAACAAAAAACTCAAACGGTTTCATTCTTCGTTTTTAGTATTATTTTTTATATAGTTTTAAAAATCGTTTAAAAGTAATTTATTAAAACAATTTACAAAACACACTGGTCACCATAAAAAATATAATTTGATTTACAACGAAAACCGACAACCCTCAGATATAATATGTATCCGACAACTTGCCTTCCATAACTAAGTAATAGCTGTGTAATGACCACTTTGAGAAACCACTTGAAAGGTGTAAGTTTACATAGCAGTATCTTTCTCTTATAATCTAACGTTTTTGGCCTTGCGGCGGGACGTTGCGTCCCTTTGTATTCTGTACCGCATTTATAACGGGGAGTGTTCCGCTGAACTGTTTGAGTTACTGCCAGCAGCTGAGTTCTTACATCGAACTACACGCAATCGACTTAAATTCCATCCTCACCATCTTGATGGATGGCGGTCCTCCACTGTGCGTTTTTCCCGAAACTTTTTGCCTCGAACGACAGTTTTGTGGAACAATCTCACTGCTGCAGTATTTCCTGACTGCTACGACATGAGGACCTTCAAGAAACGAGCGTACTCTCTTTTGAAAGGCCGGCAACACATCAACGATACCTCTGGTGTCGCGGATGTCCATGGGCGGCGGTGATTGCTTACCATCAGGCGACCCGCTAGCTCGTTTGCCGCCTCTGCCATAAAAAAAAAAAAAATCTGCCGAAATAAGTTGTTAAACATAAAGGTGAAAAATATGAGGCCAATGAAAACATTTAAATGTTTACATTCGCCAACGAACATGAACAGGCTTTGAAAACTGACATAGTAACTCCACGTCGGTCAGTATCGACTATCGACGCAAAATAGCAAGAGAATGCGGTTGTGCTAAAAGCATAGTCTTGTCAAAAACTGCGACACACTGACATCACACTACGCTTTGCTAAGCCGAATCAAGCTTGCATTGTTGCATTTCATTTATCAATATTATATGCATCGATGTTTTAGTGGTCTTAATACCTGGTCGTGGTCTAGAGATCTTAGGTTTGATTCCCAGGTCGGGAAAAATTGTGTATGTACGGAGTACAGTAGATTAACGTCAGAGTGCACACGGTTAATAAACCTCACGTTGACCCAGATAATATTATGCATTAGTTTTAGCAATAATTATAAGACAGTTCACGATCGATCACCAACCTCGCCGCGTGTGCTCATACCAATAATCATTTACCATTTACCATTACCATTTAACCATTACCAATATATACCATTTTACCAACCATTTGACTTTTACCATTTTATTTGTTGGATTTACACCCGACAGTGTAAGTTTTTTTCCTCCCGCGAGTGAATCCACAAACGTACTACTTCAAAACGGTAGTCCAAAATGCTAAGAACTTATTTTTATTTTGAAGGCCCGTTGATCTAGTGGTCAGAAAACCTGGCTACAAAACCGACGGCCGCGGATTAGAATCCTGCTAGGGGCAAATGTTTGTGTGATGAACATCGGCATTTGACTCGAGTCATGGATGTTTATAAATATTAAGTATGTCTATCCGTTCCCCAGAACTCATATGTTGTACAAGCTTCGAGCTTAGTTTGAAGCTAGGAAATTGGTGTGTTAGCCTAATGAATTTATTTAGTTATTACTAGCGGCCGCCCGCGACTCCGTCCGCGTGGATTTCGATTTCCAATATCATATGTGTTATTCTGATGTATAAGCTATATTATGTTTGATCTCGTTAAATCGAGAAAACCGGAGTATCTGTATTCCAAATTAAAGTTTACTGAATCTCAGCATCAGCATCGGTCTAATGCGCTGCGATCTGTGCGCCCGCCTTTGATGACCCAAAAACATAAAACAGTGAGCTTCACCGGCAGCTTCCGTTACCATGCGACTAAATGCTGGAACAATATTCCACCTCCAATAAGATCGATCACCTCTAAATATACGTTCAAAAAACGACTGAGGTGTGCCTTATTGGAAAGTCAAAAATCCAGTGAAGGATTTTTTGGTCGCATGGGTGACGGTTGTTTGCTATTGCCCTAATATCTTGTATTGTGTCTTTTATTATTACTATTACCTTATTATGCTATTATTTAACCTACAACTTAAACCTTTGTAATCATTTATACCTTTTAAATTTATCCTTCTTATAAATGTTATCTATTTGCTTCCGCGCTACTTTTTGACTTTTTTGCATATTTATATTATTATAACCTATATATTTTATCGCGTCCTTTGCGTCTTTGCGTCTGTCACGGGGTGGCAGCTGAAAATCAGTGGTTTGCACTGTGCGCAAACGTATCGCTGAGCTGTTAACCTGTTTGTGTCGCTGCAACGCACATACCGCATGTATTAATGCACCTTATGTTAACCTAATTACTTATGTATTTTATTAATATTTTTGTTTGTGCATTTTATTGTATGTTTCTCTATGTTATTGTTACATTGCTGTGTGTTGTTTGATGCAAATAAATGATTTATCTATCTATCTATCTATCTATCTATATTGTGGTAAAGTTTCATTCAAATCTTTTCAGTAGTTTTTACGTGAAAGAGTTACAAACATCCATACATCCATACTTTCGCCTTTATAATAGTAGTAGGATTATATTTATTTTAGTCCAAGGCATTTGATAATTACCTGCATTGCCATGATTTATTGCTTCAAATCGCAAAAATTTTTGATTCATGAATACCTAGTTATCACATTATGAAAACATCACATAAATATTGTCATATTGTCTTGAAAATGTGTATTTTTCAACTTCCCACGACAAATCGGAACAAGCAGAAGCCGAAGCGCCTTAAAAGCGTAGTCTTGTCTCGTAACCGCGACTCGTTACCGATACTGCGGACTAGTTCCCTGTGCAATGTTGCACTTCCCAACTATCGACTGACTTGAGGAATGATTCACTACTCGAATAGATAGGGAAAAAAACAATATTTATAACTTCTGCTGTGATGAATTAAAAGTCATCATCATCATCCTAGCGTTTGTCCCGGTCGCATCCTCGGCCTCGGCTAATGTGATGAATTAAAAGTATGAAAACGATATTGAACAGGTTACAATTTTTCTCACATCCAAAAACATACCTTTAGTACGTTTGTGCTCGAAAAACGTACATACATAATGCATGTTTTTAGATATGATAATAAATAACTAATGTTATGAATAATATAGATATACCAATATTTAAATCTTTTGGCATAATTAAACAGGAAAGCGAGCTATTTCCGGAAACAAAGCTTCATTCATGGCTTATTATTTAGAATATTCTATCTGATAGTAAATTCATTCTCATAACATCTACAAAATACCAATATAAAATCGAAGGCTATGTTCTGAGAGTAAGCTTCATGCAATAAACAAAAATGCCGCAGCAAAACGCTACAAGAAGAAGCCGAATCGCCTTAAAATCGTAGTCATGTCTCGTAACCGCTTGTTACCAATACGCTACAAGTTCCCGCAGGGTGCAATGTTGCACTTCCCAACTATTGACTGGACGTGTTTAGTGCATCGCGTTGCCTTTTGAAGTTAACTGGAGTTTAACCAACGCGATCTGATAGATGGAAGCACCTTAATTGCTTGTATTTAGTACAAGCTGATGTGATTTGTTTGATTGGCAACTGGAGGTGGTTACGCGTGTAAATAAAGAAAATAACAATATACTAGCAGACTGTTTAACATGAATGAAACTTATTATTCATATTTCATAATAATTGAGTTGTTCTAAGTCTTTGATGTTGAGACTATTTTACAACGAGAACATAGGACATTGGAAGACAATGATCAGAAAAATAAAGTTTAATTTCTCCCCATTGACAAACTTGCGTTTCTTTAGCACACCCAATTTAGCACCACGATAATGGTGGGAAAATTAATTGCACTTGTTTTCGTATGAGGTAGATGTTCCATTTTTTTTAAACTTAGTAATTATCATTCTTTTTTGTACCCATTAACATATTAAAGAGAATTACAACTCATCAAAGTACGAATAAAGTGCATACACGTGTTATACGTTAGTTAAAGGCGGAGCCGACTTGAATCCGAATGCTGTAATCAATCATTAATCGCACACCTACAGCGGGATTAGCACTAGTTTCAAATATTCCGACTGCCGTCCCACTCTGGCGTATTGGAATGGGCCGAAACAGAGAATGCGGAGATGTGGTACAAGTCGTGAGCTTGTAAATAGCTTGTCGGGGTGCGAGTTCGGAGTCAGTAGTTGGAATATTTGGAATATCTATATGTTGAGCTACTTACCTGTATTATTTATTGTCGGATATAATTAAGCAAGTTATCTCGTTCAAACTGGCAAAATATCACTTAACCAAAGTATCTAGGATCCTTAGTTCAAACTTCAAGTTTAGGACAATTGTGTAACGTACTTTCCGAAACCTTGATTTCAATGTATGATCGTGGAGAAGCCAATAGCAAACCACTCCATCATACTCGTAATTACCAAGATAGTCTTTTCGTGTTCCATTTCATGCAATGATCACAATTCACAGTTAAGAGGAAAACTCAAGGAGTTGATCTCACGAGTAATTCAACCATAGTCCTTTTGAACTTTTTTAATAACGCATAACATCTATCACATTTGAATGGCATTATTAGCTTGTAATCCTACTACTATTATAAAGGCGAAAGTTTGTATGTGTGGATGTATGGATGTATGGATGTTTGTTACTCTTTCACGTAAAAACTACTGAATGGATTTGAATGAAACTTTACCACAATATAGCTTATACATCAGAATAACACATAGGATATTGGAAATCGAAATCCACGCGGACGGAGTCGCGGGCGGCCGCTAGTTTAAATATAAAACCAAAAAAAATTACGTCTGAAAAAAAAATGCAAGCGGCCATTCTAAATTCCAAAATGGCCGTCTTACATCCCCGCTCGACATTTGTCGAGTGCATCCCACATCGGCACACCGGTCGTGCAGTGAATTAAACGGTGCATTTGCGAGATAAATGCGCTGCAGCGCTGCACCAGAGCGGGGGGCGCTAATTCAGCTCATTAATCATTGCTCGAACTATGATGCCTTTACCCACTTAATCTCAATACTGCTTAAACCATGCATTGACCTGAATTTAGTATTAGAATTAGCGGTCTCAAATTTATTAATTGAAAACTATTTTGTGAATTTTTATATTTTTATTATTATTTTTAAATGTGGCTTTTATTTGGGAATAGTGCTAAAGCAAAATAGAACTTGCATTTAAATTGTTCACTTATATGGGGAAGCACTTCCACCATAAGTAGCGTTTATGTATGGATGCGAGTATGGATCCCAACGTTTACTTGGGAAAAACAGGGTTTCACTGGGCATGTGACGCTTCTGTTACAAGTGTCTATAGGTGACCGTAATCGCTTCTTATCAGTCGGGGTGAAGGCTTGAACTTCACCGATCATGTATCTATGAAACAACATATAATATTATTCATTCATTATTCCGCATCATTCACTAAACTATCAATTCAAAAACTCCCAAGACATTAAGCCTCTGTATAAACAAGCAAATATTCGAATGACACACATACAATAAATAAACATAAACTATCTGAGCACACGTACAGAATCTGTATCATTTACATATGATTTAGTTCGCGTCGCAACCACAGAGCTGTTTGGCTAGAGCGAACTCGCGAAGATAATATGCAAAGCAGGCAGAAGCCTATTAGCGTTGATGTCCCGCCGCTGCAAAGGTTTCCGTCATGGAAATCAAGTCATTGCGTTATGAGGATATTTGGACAGGGAACAAGTCATTTTCATGTTCATACAAACAAATAAAAAGTCTAACACTTTGAAGATTGATAATGCTGTTTACACAACATACATAATAATTTAATGGGGGTACATTATTCATTACAAAAAAATCAGTTAAATATACCTTATATTCGACTGACTATGATACTGCTGCTATACTTAAAATATTGAGGTCCGGGGTTCAATTCTGGGTTTTGCAATTTTTTCTGAACACAGCCCGCATTTGTGGACTCCAACCCGCATTTGGCAAGGGTGGTGGTTAAGCTAAAACCTATATTTATTAACGATAAGACGATTTTCAAATAGAGGACTTTGTCCTGTAGTGCCAAGTTCAAAAGCCAGATCATATACTCAATATGTACTGAGGTGCTATTCACTAAGCGCAAATGTCATAATCTCACGGCTGTGTCAACGGCGACAGTAGTAATTTACTAGTAATTTGACACTGTCAGCGATTACACATCCAGGAGATTATGACATTTGCGCTTAGTAAATCGCACCTCTGGTGTGAACGGATTGCGCTGCGGCGCGGGTGAGCGATGAGCGGCGCAGGGAGTTGCACGGCTGATGGATACCGCGGACCCGCGCTAAGCCGCCTGAGTTATACCTGGATGCAGACGGCTGCAGACAGCTTACATTAGCTGCATCTGAGTCCAGATATTCACTAATTTTTAACATCAAAACTTTGTAATATGTTAACGTTGTAAATTACATAGTCATTGCCTCCGTAGTTCAGTAAATTCAACGTTCCTTAGATTTTTTTTATTTGTTTATAGTACTGATGCTGTATTTTAATTTGACTTCAGTTGCTTAGTTCACATGCAGCTCGTCCCAAATTAATACTGGCAAAATGGAGAATAACTGTAATATGTAAAAGCTACTTCGCAAAATGACCTAAGGACTGGTGTGATCGGGTTGCGCTGCGGCGCGGGTGAGCGATGAGCGGCGTAGTGAGTTGCGCGGCTGATGGATACCGCGGACCCGCGCTAAGCCGCCTGAGTTATACCTGGATGCAGACGGCTGATGGAGGCGAAGCTGTTTGCGTGAACTCATAGGAGGTTCTTAATATTACCGAACCGAACATTTTCATCTATTCTCGCTCTCTCTCTCTCTCTCTCTCATTTTAGGGACTACTAGTAAAAATTATATTTGTTTTGGATAGTCCATTTGTTGATGAAGGCTTTAAGCTATAGTAGAACACTATAAGTGCGGAAACCGAAATCCACGCGGATGGTGTCGCGGGCAGCCGCTAGTTTGCAATAAATCCAGAAAATGGTGGCTTGACGTCGTAAGCCATGTCGTGCGTGCCAATGACCTAAACACAAGGATGCTTAAGATACGACCACTCTCACTACCAAAATCACTACCCTCTTATAGAGTCAGTAAATTCCTTTCACATCATACGAATTAGAACAGAAGCAACTACGTGCTTAATAGCTTTATCTATAAAATAAATGTCTTCTCGAAAACGGCATATTAAGACATCTTAAACTATCCCTTCTAAGGCAGGTCCCCGTACCTCTAGTATCCAATATTTAGATGTAAACGGGACAATAGTAGTATTGTAGTGAACCGGCGGCGCCTGTTTCGCAATCGGTTAAATGCTTCGTTGTTGCTTCATTTGTAAGACGACTGATAGGGATAAAGAGACGGGTCTGTTCAATACTGACTGGAATAATAGTATATTTTTATCAATTTAACTAAGAAAGAGTAGCAAAAGAAATTTACTGAATGTACTATTTCTTGGAAGCAGTAATAGTAATATTTTCAAGAGTTTTAAGTTTTAGAAGAGCAAGATTGCCTTATTTTAAGACCGCAGCCGCATTGTTCAGTTAATTTTGATCAAAAACTGGAAAGGAACTATGGCCATTTTTTTCAATCAATTACTTTATAATTTCAACAACATAACATTAAATGCCAAAACTGGCTGATACAGAAATACAGACCTACCCGGATATAAAACAAATTGATTTTTAATTCCGGCTATCTCCAAATAACCATCATCTTCTAAATATAGTATTATGATAGGAAGTTGTTAGTCTTTCGTCCTTGCTATTACTACAAATATTCCTCCACGAGAGAGCCTAGAAGTGAATATGCAAAGTTAATTCTTGCTCCTTCGCCTCTCCGCGGCTCGTCAGGCAACAGCCTACACTATCGCGTGTAAACAGTTTATGCAAAACGGCGAATTGAATAAAGGGACGGATCGTGGGTTCGCTGAGACACGACCTGCACTTACACCGAAGCGTATCACACACAATATATTCGGTAATAACAGACAAAGTTACTTACTTTATTTCTAATCTTTGTAAAAATAGAATAAACTGAAAGAGTTGTGGAATAACATACAACTGTATTACTAGAGAAGAGCGGAATCCCCTAACACAAAAGCAATTCCTTTCTTAAAAGGAGATTCCTACCATTGTAATGCAAAAATGCAAGTTATAGAAATAAATATTTTTTCAATCTTAAAGAACTTGACAAGATAGCAGACAGGTGGCGATCATACTGCGAACAGCTCTACCAAAAGTCATCTCCGCAGATCGACTCACGCGTAAATTGGGATACATTAGTTCTGGAGCCCGACATATTACGATCCGAAGTAACAGCCGCACTACACAGAATCCCAACTAATATTATAAATGCGAAAGTAACTCTGTCTGTCTGTCTGTCTGTCTGTCTGTCTGTTACGCTTTCCTGCTTAAACCTCGCAACCGATTTTGATGAAATTTGGTACAGACAATCTTTAGACCCTGAGACAGAACATAGGCTACTTTTTATTTCGAAAAAAAGAAATCCACGCGGACGGAGTCGCGGGCGGCCGCTAGTAAAGAATAAAAAAGCACCAGGTCCTGACCAAATTACGTCTGAGGTGCTAAAAGCCCTGGGTGAGACGGGAATTGACAACCTCCACACCATTTGCAACAAAATCTGGCAAAACGGTGTATGGCCCGAAGATTGGACACAGTCGACAGTAGTGCCGCTGCATAAGAAAGGGTCGACCAAAAAGTGTCAAAACTACCGCACTCTGGCACTTATCTCCCATGCCAGCAAACTAATGCTGCACATCATCAATAGCCGCATTCGATACCACCTTGACTGGCAAATCTCTGAGCAGGCTGGATTTGTGAAGGGCTAGGGCACTAGGGAGCAAATTCTAAATGTCCGACAGTTAGTGGAAAAATGCTACGAGTTTGATACCCCAATGATAATGTGCTTTGTGGACTATACAAAGGCCTTCGACTGTGTGGAGTGGGGCTGTCTATGGAGAGTGTTGTCTGAGCTAGGCGTACCTGAGCACCTTATAGCGCTGATCCAGGCACTATACTACACCAGCCAGGGTGTAGTGAAGATTGACCAGACAGTATCGGAACCGTTCAGCTTCAAAAAGGGAGTACGCCAGGGCTGCATTCTCTCACCGATCCTTTTCAACGTGTATGGCGAGTACATCGTACGAAAAACTTGCGCCGACTGGAACGGGGGAGTGAATGTGGGTGGGCATAAGCTCACTAACCTACGTTATGCCGATGACACAACACTCTTGGCAGCCAACGAGGCCGAGATGCACGAATTGTTAGGCAGAATGGAATGCGTCAGCGCTGAACTGGGCCTTGCCATTAACAAATCTAAAACTAAGTTAATGGTAGTGGATCGCACTGGAAAGTTAGAGCTCAATGGAACATTAAACCTAGAAATAGTAAACAAATTCATATACCTGGGCTCCGAAATCCACAACAACGGCTCCTGCGAAGGAGAAATTCGTCGAAGGATTGGTATGGCAAAAGGCGCCATGTCACAACTTGGGAAGATATGGAGGAACAGGACCATCAGCATGAAAACTAAATACAACCTTGTGCGAACGCTGGTATTCTCTATCTTCATGTATGGTGCAGAGACATGGACCTTAAAGAAAGCCGACCGAAGCAGAATAGATGCCTTTGAAATGTGGTGCTGGAGGAGAATGCTGGGCATACCCTGGACGGCACACCGTACCAATGTGTCGATTTTACGGCAGGTCAACGTCAAAACCAGACTCTCTACTATCTGCCTACGCAGAGTCCTCGAGTACTTCGGACATATTGCACGAAAGGACCCTGACAACCTGGAGAAATTAATCATCACCGGGAAAGTCGAGGGGAAAAGACCGAGAGGAAGGAGCCCAATGCGTTGGAGTGACCAAATTCGCACTACCCTCGGAACTACAGTCCACGATGCGCTGCGCTCTGCTTCGGACAGAGACAGATGGCGACAAATAATTCGCAACAAAGTGCTCCGCCAGCAGGGTGATCACGACCCTCAGCATTGATGAGACCGACGCGAGGAGGAGGAAAGTAATAATATGAAGCGCTTCTATTACTATTTTATTCATCAAATCTTAGTTGTAGATGGAAAAGAAACATTTGCCGATGCTGTTAAATAACTGTTTTGGTGCTATATCTTCCTAGACATTTTGACAACGGCAGCCTATATTTTAGCCAAGAACGCTAAAATATTAAATTAAACAAGCGCACTACCTTTTATCACACTTTCTTATTTTGATGGGTCAGCAATCTGAGGCAACCGTAGACAGATCAAGCACATAACCGACGGTTAACATGGTTCGAAAGATAATTATTCTACTTGATATGCCAGCAGCATTGTGTCGCGATAATCGAGCCTGTCCAAATAAGTGTTGTCGTTTTATTTAAGTGGGCAATGACTATTCATATACCACCACCACTAAAATACATTCAAATACACTTCTTTCTCACTTTGCCAACAATTAGCGTCACAACTTTTACAAACCTAATGACTTAAACGCTTAGACAAGTTATATTCAGTTCGGAAAAGCCTGCTACGGTGTGATATAAATCCTCACGGCGTTTGATATGCCAAGCGCGCGGCTCGGCGGCGTGTCGCGACACCCGCGCCCGCCCAAATAGAACAACACTATTCATCGCCCACTCAAATACAATTTTTTAACTTGGCTTATTTTTATCCAAATTGTTGTTTATGGGTGAATGTATAAAGATGTCTTGGGTAGTGCCTCCACCTTGGTGTAGAAGATAGTGATGTAGCGGTAACTGTTTCGGCATATTATTAAGTGCTTAAGCTACTTACTACGGGGTCAGATCAATGTATGTGATGTTGTGAAATATTTATTTATTATTATTATTTATTATTAAACCAATGGTTTTAATGTCTTTGTTAAATTATTACTCTGTCGACATCCGATATTTACCAATGAATAAATAATCTATTTATGTCTGCTTGTTATGTAAGTGATAAAAATGTGTTAAACTTCGATCGCGACTCGCTTTCCTTGTGGAATTTATTTATTGACCCGCTATTTGTAATTGTCAAGGAGTTGTCTATTTGACGAAGATGTCGCGCGTTCTATCCCTGTTCAGGACAAACATTTGTGTATATGAACGTGTCTGTTTGTCCGGGTCTGGGTTATAATTATGTATACATTTTAGTTATCAACACAGAATCAACAGTGGAATGTATGTTCTAATAACTGTAAAACAAGTGCCTAAGCTCTTTAACACGAAGTCAGATCAATGCATGTGATGTTGTGTGGTATTTATTTGTATTTATTTATGTAATAGTGACAATTCTCATTTATCAGCCTTGATCCCGCTCGTTTATTTCCCTCTTTCACAAAGAAAAATAAACGTGTTATTGATTTGTTACCAGTCAAGGACTAATCGAACATCCAAACGTAAATTCAAAGTCAAGTTATTCAAATTCGCTGTCGACAACCTCCGGATTCCTTTGTCATATCAATTGAATTGTAAACAAGTTTCTCGAGAGTAACACGATTCATTTGAGTTAAAAACAACAAAAAGTGCGTTTGACAGAGCAACCTAAGTTAGCCGGTAGACGAGCAACTTTGTCGGGTTCATCAATTGCAAACTGAATTACTGTACTGGGGTGGACGGACTCAGGGCCGAAATGGATTGAGGGGCGAATCTAATAGTTTCCGTTACTCGGCAATCAAAATATCTGTAAGATTTATTTTTTCGCTGTTTTATTGCGTTAGTTAACTCCTAACACACCAATTGCCTAGTTCCAAGCTAAGCTGAAAGCTTGTAATGTCGAAGCTAGGGAGCGGATAGACATACTTAAATACTTTTATTGAACATCCATGACTCGAGTACAGTTGCCGATGTTCATCACACAAACATTTGCCCCTAGCGGGATTTGAACACACGACCCTCGGTATTGTAGCCAAGGTCTCTGACCACTAGACCACAAAGGGCCGGTCGAAGTTTTGTGTAGCAACTGTGTTTCACTTATTCATCACCTTATTGTTCCAATAGTCAACAATTAAAATATCTCAATAAATAGTTTTTTCCAAATTAAATCTATGCGATTTTTCCTTGCCGCGATCTTAATTTACGACTACAAGTTTGTACATATTTTTGTCAGGATTATAATTTTTGCCCAGTTTTGAATTTTGTTTGACTGCCAATCATTATAATAATATTTAGTATTAAAAAAGCAAACAATCATATGCTGAAATCAAAAACTGCTTTAAAAAACATAAGTTGCGACGTCTAAAATAATTCCAGATCTACATTTTCCCCAAGTCCGACCCTGTTGCCCCATTGCCCGAATTCAGCGGTAGCTCCGCAAACTTTCAACTTATGCTTGCAGGGATTCACCTGGCTACGTACAACTGTCGTCTGGTTAAACATTTAGGCTTATCGTGTCGTGTTGTATCGTAACGGTATTATGAATGTATTTAAGTAACAAACAATTACTGTTTTGGAAAGATAAGAACGTGAGAAACGAATTGGCGTGTTTTTTATACAAATCACACATAGTATATCTCTATGATGGACAACAAATTTCATCACAGACGGACAATCATCCAAACAAACATACTTTCACATTTAAAATTATTAGTGTGATTAATAAAGCAAACAATGATAGTAAAGCTTATATCATAATATATATTATGTATATATTTCTGGTCCATCGTAGGTGCCGTCAAAACACTTCAGAAAACGATCGTTTCTTTCGTCTAAAGATTTTTTGTTATTTAATATTTTGACTACTATATGCACTGTTTTAAGTGCCTGATTGGACCCGTAGTACAAACCACATCTCTTCGTCATGCTAAAATTGTGAGGCATCTCACTTCGCGAACGATTTAGTTTATGTGTGATGGATATCTTTGTACTAAAATGTACGCTTGAATTGTCAATTACGTAGTTCGATGATTAAATTAACTTGTATGCATGATCTTCAATCCTTTTATGCATATTTTATCAATTGACAGTTGCTATTTATGTGTATACTTAATTTAGTACAAATATGTGGCATTATGTAGTAGTTAGCATTTTTCTAGATTAAGTCATGGTAAAAACTTTTGTATTACAAAAAAAAGCCGATGTTTTTTCTGTGAATGAAAAACTATTCGAACATCAATGAATTATTTCCGATCCAATAAGCAGTAATTAATTAATGGACCTATGGTATAATGGTACAATAATACAATTTTCGTCATCACAAGAACCAACTACGAGTGTTACAGCTATTGTAACTCACCACCAGACCAGACCAGATCATAATTATTGTAAATACCAATCAGATCATAGTTTTGGACGAAATACCTCTTCCAAATACAAATTGGGTCATAACACGTGACCTCTGTGTGACAAAGTTAAAGTGGACCGACTGCTAAATACTGCCGTCCGTCGGTATTTCATACAGAGGAAGAATTTTGCTCTCAACGACGCAGACAAAGAGCAAATTTACGGACGGTACGGGTTGCCACACGTGCTATAAAATATAAGAACTATCTGAGTTCTGTACTAAAAAGAATAAACAATATATCTTTCCGCTTTCCTTGTATTTAAAACTACGTTTCGGATTTTAATGCGTTAATTATACCTACTAGCCATCCGTGACTCCGTCCGCTTGTTGTTCAGTTTCCGCATACATAGTGTTGCTTAAAGCTCTCCTCGTCATATGGACTTTTCAATTTTTTTTTTTCAATTCTTACCTGCTATTAGCGCGCGAACGCGCACAAACAAACAATTGAACAAACTCTTGAGCTTTATTATGTTGGTATAGAATAGTAGAAAATGTATAATAATGGGGACAGGAAATCCTTGGACAATAATTTTAGTAAATTACCAGTTTAAGTTGTGAAAACGAATATTGTGCAAAATATGATTATTTGAGCTCAATCTCTCAGTATAACTTACTCGTGACATCCCTATGTTAAGTATCTATGTTGTACTGTTCAGTTGTTCTGTTCTACAAAAGGAACATGGACATTATGGTATTTGTTCGAACTGTCAATTTTACAACCACTTCGTTTTTATTACTTCTCACTCAAGATTCAATAGTATCTCAATAACGCAATATCAAATTATATTGAGGAGTAGTAAATAAAAATAAAATTCATTGACATTTATGTAATCATTATATGTAACCTTAAAGGCTAACTGCTATGTTTCTTACCTTAGTGTAGCTTTAAATGCCTTTTAGACTGTATATAAATATTACAGATAAAAGGAGATGGCTCAACATCCATACACAAAAACACCCAACCTTAACAGCGTTTTTTATGTCCTATTTGATAGGTGTTCTTCATATGCATCAAATATTTATAGAGATTATTTTTTGAGGTGAATCTGCTATTTGCTAAAACCATGTCCCATATTTTTTGAGCCCTCTCCCTTAGTAACCGACGTAATTTTTTTTTATTCTTTATATACACCTTTGTTATTTCTTTCCAAGAGAACAAAACGAAATTCACATCAATCCCTTATCTATACAAGGTCTGCACTTCAGCAGTGTTAAATATTGCACTATCCTCCTCCCTCCAACGCAATTAGCATTTAGATTAAACAAATAAACGGCGTCGCCCGTGACCCGAAAGAATTATGCGCTTTATTTATTACCTAATTAATTTATTTATTGCCATTTTAATTGTTACAAACTGCCTGAAGGAGGCACCGTTTAATATAGGAAGTGATAGAGTGCATGTTTATGGTTGTAAGTTGTGACACGATTGAGATGGGGTTGGGTTTGTGGTTCCGAGGTGCGTGCAAGTAGTAATAGGTTTTTATCGTACAACAATCTAAATAAAATTTAGATCAATACTCGGATAAACATAAAAAATAAAGCAAGGATGAGCTATGTCTCAAAACAAAATTTTGTAATAAATAAGATTTCGATAACATTTAAATAATAAATGAATCAGGGGAAAAATGCATAAAATTTGAAAAAGACATCTCTTGAACTATAATTAAGTTATTAACGTGGTGTACATTCAAATGTTAAAGCGAGATACTTTGTTATGATCAAGATTGTGGCGACACCTATCTACACCCTCACAAAGGGTTAGTTCCGACACATTTCAACAGATGACGCTAAAACGCACTGCGATATTTCTATACAAACCTACATCGCGCTAGCACAGTTTCCGCAGCGACTTATCTTATACACGACTGCACCAACACAGTGTAGTGAGGACCTCGATCCCCGAGCTAGATCACCCGCTCGGCAGAAGTACTTCCACGAGTATTATTTAGGGAATGGGTGATTGCCCTATAAGATCATAAAAAATAGTTGTCAGTCAAGAACCAGATCTCCAAATCGCTAGAAGTCGAAGTAGAAAATTCGATTTCGAGTTAAACATAGCGCTATAACCATGAAGGCAGTTCAGTCAAGGAAAAATTGTAGGCATAATCAAGACTCGATTCTTTGTCGTGATCAAGATCAAATAAAATCTGTGACTAAAAATACTAGCCAATCAAGTATTCCACCATGTTTCAAATCGCTGGTACTATATTAGACCACCTAAAATATGACCAGCATTAACATACTCGTCATTATTGGTGGCTGCGGCTTATCCGGCCCTAATGCTTTAATTAATGCCCTCCGCCCTTAGCGACCCGAGGAGATTACGATTCATAACTTTGTAATTACGACTTCACGCTCTGCCAAGACTTCATCGGAGTTGTAAGCAAAAATGTATTGAATAATTTAGTTATTTTTGAAAGTCTGAAGTAAGTTATTATAGAAGAACACCGAAATATCACGTTATTAATGTGGTGCCATATGTTTTCTTTTTTATATATTAAATTGTTGATTTATTGTAACATAAATAAGTCTATTTAAAGAAAACATACAAATATGTAAATATCTTTTTATAATTTCCCCGAGTAATTCGAACTCACGACTTTAAGTTGAACACAGCCCTCTTACCACTATACCACGAAGGCAGTTCAGTTAAAGTATAATTATAGTTTTAATCAAGATTCGATACTTCAGAAGATCAGATAAAATCTGTGACAAAAAATGTTTGTCAATCAAAAATTTACCAAATGATCCAAATCGCTAGAACTAAATTAGACCACCTAAAATATGACCAGCATTAACATACTCGTCATTATCGGTGGCTGCGGCTTATCCGGCCCTAATGCTTTAATTAATGCCCTCCACCCTTCGTGACCCGAGGAGATTACGATTCATAACTTTGTAATTACGACTTCACGCTCTGCCAAGACTTCAACGGAGTTGCTAGCAAAAATGTATTGAATAATTTAGTTATTTTGGAAAGGCTTAAGTTAGTTGTTATAGAAGTCTATGATGAAGTATCACGTCATTACTGTGGTGCTATTATGTTTTTGTGGTTTTTGTTAATTTTTTTAGACACTGTTAATTTGTGACTGTTACTAGATTTTTTATTTTATACGTATTAAATTTCATTTTGTAATCCCGTGATTTGTTACATTAGTAAGTCCAATTAATGAAACTATACAAATACCCATGTTAATTCGGACTAAAAACGATCCAAGCACTAAAAATGATAAGTGAAACACAAGTAGCAGAAATCAAAAGTTAAATCTGTACAAGTGCACGGCAAATTACTGCGCCTCACCTCGTTTAATTAAAGCAGACATTTACTGAGTGACAACCCTACTAAAATGAACTTTAAATCCACCCCATAAAGTCCATAATCCAACAACCTACTCTCTAGTTTTTTAAACCAATCAGTCATAAAACCAGTTTCCACAGTGTGATGACATATACCGTAACGCAAAGAGGTAAGGTTGAAAATCGCATGTTTCTGAGCATGTAGGGTTGCCAATGTAACAAGTTATGGCTGCTCGCCCGGAACCACTCGTCTCTCGTCGGTAATAAATGGAAGCGCCGTGAAAAGAAATAAGTTTTCATATGCAGCGTGTGAATAAGGCTGGAACACGTATCTAGTTGGGTGTGGAATAAATATTTTATGGTTAATGATTCAAAATATATGGCTTGTGTAAATTAAATGGTGTGATTAAAAATCTATAAAACCATTTTATTTGTTCTTTCTAAATCAAATCGAAACAAAAAATACGTCTATTTAAATAATATGGTCCAATAAAAAATTGAATTGTAATTAATTTCAAAACAAAACTTATACTATACTTTTCAAGATGATGACAAGAAAGTACAAGACAAAGGATGTTTTGACGTTTATTTTTTGTCATAGTTGTTTGACTCTTACAGTTTTTTTATTAACTAAGTTAAGGTTAATAAATCCCTAGCAGTTTTCGTATGTTTATAAAGTGGTCATAACACACAGGGTTTATTTGAACAGAGAATTGAGAACAAGAGAAACAGCTTAGCTCAATACCGGTATTCCTCCATTATGTGAGATCCACATCGCACGGTTCTTAGGCGCTGTCTACGGTTCGTAGCACTCGTAGTGTGCCTGTCTACATTTCGTAGGTGTTCCATCTACGGTTCGTAGCATTCGTAGCGCTCGTAGCATAACAGACTGAACTATAAGTCTACAGCAAACTTTAGTGGTAACATGCGCGATGGAAAGCATTCGTCATAAATAGTTTGGATTGAAATAAGTTTCTTGGAGAATAACATTGAGGTATTACTACTACGTATAGAGTGGACATCGCGAACTAAATTTATGCGTCAACTTGGAGGGAAGGGGGTGGATAATTAATTGATATTTATTTATTTTTATCTATTAAATAACACGCCACCATCTTTATTTTTCAACTTATAATAATTGTACATGTTTTTAAAATAAAACACGGCATTTTTCGATTATAAAAATGGTCCAAAAAAGAAAAAAAGACGGCAACTTTGTTGTCCATGGACTAAAAGGCGGGTAAGAATTTTTTTGTTCCAGATGTCACCTCTATACGTAGTAGTAATACCTCAATGGAGAATACGAACTTGTACTCATAAAGACTCTCTGGAACGTAAAATATAAAATCAAATATTTAATTGCGCAATCTAATTTCTTGTAGTGGCAGAAGTTCGGTCAACCGCACCAATAACCGAACTACTGCCACTACAGGATTTATTTACGTTTTATATGAAAGCTTTGCATTTATAACAATTAGCCACAATTGGAAGCAAATAGCAGATAATATTATACGCTCGTCAATTGTAGCTTAACAACGTTTCACGACATTACTTTTACCAAAAAAAGATAAGTATGACGTCACTTGATTAAAACAGCGGCAATTATTCAGACGCATAACCAAATATGAGTTAATTAATCGACTCACAGTATAGATCCCGTATTACAATCAGAACATGTGTGTGTTCGCCCCTCCCTTCCTTAACCCCAAGCAGCCATACTGGTAGAATTTCTTCGAGTTCAAACTTCGTCACAACATTTAATGTTATGATTAAATTAAATGTATTCGGCGAAAATGTACCACAAATATTAGCTAAGAAACTTGTCTTACAAACTCTCCGAGCCCAATTATCTTCGAGAACAAAGCTCTTATTTTAAAAACAGTAAGGATCAAAATGTGTTTTTGAGATCGTAAAGTTTGTTATTAAAATTTTCAATAAGCTTGTAACAGATGATTTTGTTCCCATACGGAATGTTGCTTTATGGATATTGTGTACATAAAACAATATTTTGACTGTCGGCCGCCTCCGCAGAATGTTTAACTTGGCACAAGCACGATTGAGTATTTCAACTTTAATCTTTGCAAATAAAATTATAATTCATCTGAACGTGGGTGGTATTCAAATGTTTGTATTGGGTAAACTAGACGAAAGAAAACCGAAAACAAACTTAGTATACATAAAAGTAGAAAGTTTTGTCAACCATTGTTCAAAGCCGATATAATACATTTTCAAATTGTCACAAAACATTTATAATGCTTTCTATGTTGATGAATATTTATGCATAATTGTAATTAATATTATGTTACTTATTTACATACATATATCATTTAAATAAACGTCTGATTAAGAAATTTTGCGTGTAACTTCCATAAGATTAATATATTTGTTTTTTAAAGCACAATATCATTGAACTGTATTGTTTGCATTACCGGAAGTTACTTAAAAAATATATATGCAAAATAATTCTCAGGCGGCAACCTCCTCTAAAGCAATATTAAGCACAACTTATTTATTTATTGAAAAGCATACATAAGTCAAATACAAAGTCTAGTACCTGACCTTTACCTCTCGGTACGGCCATATATCACAGAGGGGCCAATACAATAATAATAAAACGCGCCGGTGTCAGTCTCAATAAGACCCGCTCTATATATCATGTCGATAGAGATGGCAGAGTATCGATACCGATATATTTGACGGTGGCAAAGTATCGATACATAGTCAAATCGAGATATATTGGCTGCCTCTGTGGGAACGTGAAATATTCCTACGACATTTTTAAACAGAAGACGTCGAAACCACTACGCTACATGTCTCTGAGAAAAAAATTAAACATGTCGCGAAACGTGAATCATTTCAGTTGAAATAAAATGCTACGAGTAAATGGAACTGCACCAAAAGTAGAATCTAAAATAATAAAATTATATACTTAAAGAGCGAGCTAAATAATTTTATTGTTTTAGATGTGAAAAAATATTTGTGTAAGTTCAGTATAATTATGATTTGTCGGCTGTCTGATGTGAATAGTTAAGTCTGGTGCTCGTAATGACAACACTCATATGAATTTAATATACATAGTAGTGCAGCATCCCAAAATGGACCCATAGAATTTACAAATTCCTTTTACACCGATTTTTCAAATAAAAATAAAAGAACATCTGTTATATCGACAGCACTAACAAAAACACGACAGTGGCGCCACCTGTATTTACTGCGACACTAAACTGCTGCTTGTGAGTTAAAGGCCAGTACGTTTGTTGCTACGTGTCCGCTGTAATCTGCTTACAAGGGGCGATACCGCAGGGAGCTGAATGGAAGTTGCTGTATCTCATAGCGGCTGGACGGCACAGTTACAGCGCTATATTGTATGTAGGTTACATATCCCGTAATATTTATACTAGTTAAAGAGACGCCGAATGGTACGTTGTAAGTTCGATCTACATAATTTCCTAAGAAAAAGTAAATGATATTTTTTTTTCTGGCAGAGGCAGTAAACGATCTGGCCCGATGGTAAGCAATCACCGCCGCCCATGGACATCCGCGACACTAGATGAATCGCCGATGCGTTGCCGCCCTCCCCAACTGACCTTTGGCGACCTTGCACACCAGAAGAACCATATCACCACAGTTAAGAAGTGCTATTTCATTGCGGTCTTTTGTGGCATTAGGTAAAATACAAATTTAAGACTGTTGTTGAAAATACTGGTTGACTTTTTGGTTGGCCAAAATCTTTGGGTGGTCGAGGATGAAAGAAATCTTTAATTCCATCAGCTAAATGCGCGTAAAATTCGCCGTCTTCAAAACTAACTCCACAAGTTATGCAATATGATTTGGCTCACCATATTTCTCGACAGATAAAACAAAATGTCCGTCTATTTTCCGTTTCCAATCCTGCAACGATGTCGTGTCGGTAATTGGTTACCGACACCGCCTGACTCCTTGGTGTCACCGTGACACTGAGAAAGTGTTTCTATAGCTAGCTGGATTCATATCTAAACTTATATTATAAAGAGAAAGGATTTGTATTTTGTATTTAATGAATAAACTCAAAAAGTACAGAACTGATTGCAAAATAGGTACCTTTTTTATTAGAAAGCTAAACTACTTCTGAATAACATTTTTATCAGTGCGAAGCCGGGACGGGCCGCTAGTAATTGATATTGAAGGATATTTAGATGGTTAAAAAAGAAAATTTAAATGGAAAGATATAAAAATATCTCTTATATAGTTTTCGGTAATTTATATCGTGAATTGGCAGAAACATATTATGTATATAGGCTACATAAAAAAATAAAAAATATTTTTGGCTTCTCATAAATTATGTTTAACAAATTACATAACACGTTTACTTATGAAATATAATGCCAGTGTAAATCAATATATCAAATTCTTAAACACCTAGCAGTTTAGAAAAAAATGGGTTATTCATAATTGAGTTGGAAAAATGTGTTTGAAAACAAGTTAAAAATCGGATAATGTTCTTGTTAAAATATTTACCTTGACCTTAGATAAAATTTGTGCAGGAGCAAGAGTGAATGATCCTATATTATTTCTTAATAGCTCTTCCTCTGTACGCTTAAATATTTTATTGTAGCCGTAATCTGAGCCCGTAAATGTCATTCAGAGGAAAATAAAAGAAAAATCAGTGTCTCGTTGAACTCTTTTGAAGGGGCATCGATCGGTCAGCTCTTAGGGAATATAATATCAATACTTACTACAGCTTATTAAGGCAATATGAGCAATATTCGTTTCGATTTTTTTTTAATGTATAAACAGCCATGCAGAATTTTTATCATACACCACATTCGAGAGTTTTCTTACCACTTATTCTGTAAGCATAATATAACGAGCAATCTGACATAACCAAAGATATATCATTTTATGGTACGGTCTTACTAAAAAAATATATATTTTGTATGGAACTGTATTGCTTACAAAAACATGCAGTTAAAAATGGTAATTCGACTCTAGATTGTAATCTTGGGGACAATAGTACTTTATGGACATAGGATAATCAGCTTTGAAGAGACGTTTCAATAATGAAAAACAAATCGCTGTGAAAAAAAAATCCTCTTAAATAGTTTAAACGACCTGAAATCTTCTTTAAAAACCACAACAGAGACTTGAACCCAACAATTCTAAACTCTGCATTCCTCGGTTAACTCAAGTGCATTTATATTTGGCGTGTATTAGCGGTAGTTTTGCCGAAGACTGCCGTCCCGGGCAGTTAGTTAGCATCAAGTTAAACGGCAAAACGGTTCTGCATCACATTGCGAAGTATTCTGACTGCTAGGGATGGCTCTAAAGTCTAAGAAAACAGGGAAGAAAATAAATAATTGGATATTTTACTGTACGTACAGCGCCATCTAGATTCAATCTAAGTAAAGTCTCTAGTATAAAGGATAGAAAAAAAGTTGAAATTAATCTGTTCAGGGTTGTGGATATATAATAATCATACGAGTACTATTATTATTAATGTGTAAAAGTTTGTTTGGATGTTTGTCCGTCAATTATGGGCTGACTTAAGGGAAAGTATGCTTTTTATCCCGATTAAATGCTCACATGGGATAAAACATTAATCTTGATAACGTGGGCAAAGCCGCGGGAAAAACTTTTTAGAATACGCACATTTCGTGATCTTCATTTACCTAGGCCGTTCAATAAGTACTTAGCCTCGCTGCCAGATGCCGCTATTATTTCAAAAATGTTTTACTATCGTGCAGTAAATACGTTTTGAAGTATACTGAGGACTTTTCAGTCTATTCCCTTCATTTGTTTTATTTTGACAGCCTATGGAAGTGAGCTTGTCGGTCGGTTTTTACAAAAATGGAAAGGAACAAAATCGTTCAGTGATTAGATTCTTGTTTTTGGAAGGGAAAATGCGCATGGATATCAAAGAGCGCTTGAATGCTGTGAAAGGTGTCTCCTCTCCTTCCATGTTGACCGACAAAAATTGGTTTAATGAATTTGATCGAAGCCGCACGTCGGTTTTTGATGAACGAAGCCAACCCAAAGCTAAAAACGGCTTCTAAGGAGGAAAAGGTAAAAAAATCCAAGTTATCGTGTTGGCAGCCCGGCGATTGAAGATTCACGAGATAGCTGAGACTGTGGGCATTGCAAAAAGAACACTGCATCATATTCTGCACTATGAATTGGGTGTGTAAAAGTTGTTGGCGCGGAGGCTGCCGCGTTTGCTCCCACCAGACAACAAGCGCAACCGTAAGACAACATCGGCAACATGTTTGACCCTGTTGCAACGCTATCCAGTGCAGTTCTTTCAGCGTTTTATAACCGTCAACAAAGCGTGGGTTTGCTGGTTCACACCAAACCCAGGAAACAGTCGAAACAGAGGACTTTTCCCGGCAAATGTGCTCCAAGGAAAGCGAAGACTGTTAAATCGGCCGGAAAGGCAATGGCCGCTGTTTTTTTATATTCACGGGGTAAGATGTACATCGATTACATCGAGAAGGGTAAAACAACTATGGGGCTCCACTATTCTGACTTACCAGACTAATTCGATGACAAATTGAAAAAAAAGGCCCGCATTAGGAAAAGCAAAAAGTGCTGCTCCACCACGACAACGCGGCGGCTAACACCTTCGTAGGTGTCATGGCCAAATTGGTAGAATTGAGCTACAAATTGTTGCTCCATCCATCGTAATCCCTAATTTTGGCTTCTTGTGACTTCTTCCTATTCCCAGTTTCGAAAAAATCACTCGCCAGAAAAAGATTTGGGTCGAATGATGCGGTCATCGCCGCCCCAGAGACCAATTTTGAAGGCCTCGGGAAATAGTATTTTTTGGAAGGGTTAAAATGCTTGCAGCATCGCGGTGCCAAGTGTATCGATTTATAAGGAGACAGTGTTGTAAAATAAATCTAAACTTTCTTAAAAAATTGTTTTTTTCATATTTAGGCTAAGTAATTATTGAACCGCCCTCGTATTAGTGTTTTTTTAGTGAGAGCCTAATCAAAGTAATGGACATTCCGATTTATAACTAACCAATACAAACACATTGGGTATCGTTCAAGTTGGTTAAGAAAATAAGATCCTTTTTAAAAAGCCATCACCTGTTTGTTGGCAATAAAATGCTCTTATTCCTACCCATCGACCGTTGTAACGGGTAAAGCCCTGACCTCTGAAAGCATCCAAACTACCTGTTAAAATCTTAAAGCCCAGTTTAACATAGCAGCCCTGGTGCCTCTAAATCCGACGCGGTGACTTAACGGCAGCATAAATACCGGGCCCCGTACAAACAGGGGGGCGGGTAATTTACTGTTTAATTGCGCGCCATCTATTAGCCGCCGCGGGAGACTCGCGTTCGTCTTCGGTGATAAAGGATGCAGGTCGATCTCAGCGCTGCGGCTGTTGAATTTAAGTGCAGTGACAAATGCAGTCCGCTGTAAAACTGCTCTAAAAGATTCTATTTCGAGCGAGGCATGTCTTTTTGGTTGACTGCTGTTTTTATAGTTAAAGAGATGTTTTGGTAGAAGATGTTTTTTGTATATTTGGTAAACCGCATGCAATCCACCTGATGGTGAGTGGATATATTCAGCCTATTTTAATGTTGAAAACATAATACGCCGCAATTTTATGGGCACCATTTATTTCCGAGCGGATATTAGTTATTAATGGCGTCGGATTAAAGGACGTCCTACTAGGCTACAGCTAGAGATATCACATTTATAGATCCAAGTAGCTGAGTACCTATATAATATCCTTTTCTATCGTTTAATTATTACAAACAGGGGGGCGGGTAATTTACTGTTTATTTGCGCGCCATCTATTAGCCGCAGCGCGAGACTCGCGTTCGTCTTCGGTGATAAAGGATGCAGGTCGACGATCTCAGCGCTGCGGCTGTTTTGCTGAATTTAAGTGCAGTGACAAATGCAGTCCGCTGTAAAACTGCTCTAAAAGATTCTATTTCGAGCGGTAGGAGGGGTTGACTGCAGTTTTTATAGTTGATTGTGGGGCGATTGTTGGGTTTGTGACGGTACGCAAGGGTAACGTCCCAAATAAACAAACAAATATGCTGAAAGTACTTAAATATCAATGATTTGATACAAAGCTAGCTTAGATAGCTAATGCTGTAAAATAGTATTTAATTTAAAGTTGTTTTAGTACTATTAGTATCATAAGGTAATTCACCGGTAATCATCATCATCATTTCATTCATCATCAACCACAAAACTTGGGAGGTTTAATTAATCATAATTAAGTAGGCTTTAATAATATAAAATCTATAATTCTAGTTGATATTTTGTGATAACTAAGTTAACAATTATAAAGGTTAAATAATTTCACACTGAAGAAGTACTTTGGGGTAAATATTTATTAATCAAACTTACATGCTCAACGTTAGAATCAAAACACTAAATCAGTCTCATTTAGAAAGAAGAAACACCATCACGTTAGTCTATTACACTGCTGAATCCTTATATATGGGAAAATGCTGGAGACTTCTTCGTTGTTCATGAAGATGAAAGGTTGAGTTTGGAGCAAAATCTTATTAATTACATTAGTTTATTATCTTTCACAAGTTGAGGTGAAAGGTTCCAATTACTTATCTTCAGTATTTATAAGTCCAACCAGTAGATTTCTGTAAAAGAAATAACAACAAATCAGTGTCGAAATCAATGAAATGGTGTATTGAAATATCGAAGTATTGAACAGAGTATTTACACAATGAGTAGCTTACCTTAGATTATCCTCTTTGGTTAAGTGATTTACAAAGTGAAAACTCCAGTTTAATAGGTTTCATTACCTGAATTTACTATTTAAAGTAATTAATTATTATGTAAACAAACGAACGACATTCCCTTGACAGATGACAGTTCGTGGGAAAATGAGACTGGTCCGAAATGAAGTAAGCAGATTATGCGTTATTTGACAGATTACTCTTATGATTGTTATAGAGTACTAAAAGTAAGGAAAGTACATGAAACTGTGTATTATGACTGAAATAGAATAAATATTGTTTAAATTAAATAATTATGTTTCAAGAACATAATAAACTAAGAAGACGAAATTATATTTTTTATGCTCGAGTTACTTATACTAGAGTTCGGACTGTTGATCCGAGGGCGGGGCCGGAGGTGAAATGGGCGTGGACGATAGGACAGCTATCTCTGTCCTTTCGTGTCAAAAGTCGTGATATCTGCTGCAAAGTCGTGATATCTGCTGCAATGTCGTGATATCTGCTGCAAAGTCGTGATATCTGCTGCAAAGTCGTGATATCTGCTGAAAAGTCGTGATATCTGCTGCAATGTCGTGATATCTGCTGCAAAGTCGTGATATCTGCTGCAAAGTCGTGATATCTGCTGAAAAGTCGTGATATCTGCTGCAATGTCGTGATATCTGCTGCAAAGTCGTGATATCTGCTGCAAAGTCGTGATATCTGCTGCAAAGTCGTGATATCTGCTGCAATGTCGTGATATCTGCTGCAATCTCGTAATATCTGCTGCAATGTCGTGATATCTGCTGCAAAGTCGTGATATCTGCTGCAAAGTCGTGATATCTGCTACAATCTCGTAATATCTGCTGCAATGTCGTGATATCTGCTGCAATCTCGTAATATCTAATGCAATGTCGTGATATCTGCTGCAATCTCGTAATATCTGCTGCAATGTCGTGATATCTGCTGCAATCTCGTAATATCTGCTGCAATGTCGTGATATCTGCTACAATCTCGTGATATCTGCTGCAATGTCGTGATATCAGCTACAATCTCGTAAAGGAAGGAACCATATATAAGGGAGAGGGATCTCAGTCGGAGACAGTCATTTTCATAGAGGGATCGGGAGCAGTCATGCTCGCCCTGCATCTAAAATCAGTGTTCACTTCTAAAGCTTTAGAAGCTAAGTTAGAGTCAGTGTAGTGGCTAAAGGTGTTTGGAGCATAGCTGAACCTTCGAGAAGTAAGCTGGTTCGCTGTGCTGATGAACGAGAATGGCGTTAAAGCTAAGTGGTTAACGAGCTAGAAAGCCTAGTCTGTTTTATATGTAAAGTTTGATGCTGGTTGAATGTTCTAACCTATGTTTATTTACTAGAAGCCATACTTGTATTGGATTGGTTGATCAGAATAAGTTATCTATAGAATGTGGTTCAGTTGACGAATCTTTACAACTATACATATTATATTGTTTATGATTGCAATAACTTTATTACCAGCTATTATTTATAATGTTGTTTCCCATTAAACTCATCTAAGCTAGAGTGATAAACTCTTGAGCACAAGATTGTACTCTATTGATTTGAGTGTGAGCTGGACACACATAGAGCCACGGGTTGCATCCTCTTGCTGTATTTATGACATATTGCATTGTGTCATGCGGTGGGAAGCCGACCAAGTCAATGGACGAGGCCACAGGATGAGTTCGGAGCGCCGGAGGCTCATCCCCCTCCTTTAAGGAGGGCCGCAATATATTATGTCCTCTTTCATAAAGTAAACATACATATATATATATATATATATATATATATATATATATATATATACATAAATATCTATTCAACTTTCTCCATGTGTTAAGTTTTAGGTTCTTCAGTTTATGATTTAGGTACCAATCATTAACAAATAAGATTAATGTATGAAAGGTTGTATGTTATTATCATCATTATTCAATTACTTACTTCAATATTACCATAACTTTATTCCAATTCCTAAAAGAAACTGAGTTACTATAGGAACAACGAAGGGTAATTAGACGATCATGTGCCAAAGTAGGAATTCATCACGAGCCAATAATTATTATCATTATTTTATTCTTAACAACTTAGGTATTCTAGTTAGGGCTAGATAGGTTAGGTCATTTAGGTCTCAATTAGGTTTCAGTTAGCATCAATTAGCATTAATAAGCACTAGGTTAGTTAGGGTAGAGTAGGCTAGGTGTGGGTCTTTTGGGGGGGAGTGACAGGTTGAAGAAGTTCTTATATTGCAGTAATGAATTTTACTTATATAAGCCACAAAATGAACACCACTTATGTTCGAGCCCATAATTACAGGGATTGACTAAAATTTCCTATCACAGACTAAACCCGTAGACTCCCTATACCCTCACTCTCAAAGTTCGGTGTTACAGCAATCTGACACGACCGTAGAGGGATGAGGTGCAGGACCAAAGGCTTAACGGGCCTTTCGACGTTTGGAGGAGTTCGAGATAAAAAAAATCGGTCACCCATCCGATAGTTGGCCTCTGCGAGCGTTCCTTAACTTAGCAATCGCAAGCCGAGCACGCTAACCACTGCACAATCTAGTTCCCCAATGAAAAACATACCTTCAAAATGACTTAGACAGAGTAAGTACCGCGTGACCTAAAAACCCCAAGAGATTTAGACTGAGTGCTCAACAGGAGTATATATCAGCCTACCTCAGCGTGAATATTTGAGGCGCATATCACTCACGCCGATAACTATGAAGGCGGCATACAATATGCAACCGCGCTTGAACGACGTTTAATTCACTAATGAGACGACTGTAGAGGGATCAGGCCCAGGACGAACCACTTAATGTGCATTCCCAGGTTCCGAGAGATAAGGCGCAGGACCAATGGCTTAACGTGCTTTCCAATGCATGGAGGAGCTCTAGATGAAATTTTTCGGTCACCCATCCGATGACTGGCGTCTGCGAAAGTTTCTTAACTTATCTATATCATTGCGCCATCGAGTTCCTAAATGAAATATATACCTTTAAGATGACTAAGACAGAGTAAGAACCGCGTGACCTAAAAACCCAAGAGATTTAGTCTGAGTGCTCAAAGCAAGTATACATCAGCCTACCTCAGCGTGAATATTTGAGGCGCATATCAGTCACGCCGATAACTATGAAGGCGGCATACAATATGCAACCGCGCTTGAACGACGTTTAATTCACTAATGAGACGACTGTAGAGGGATCAGGCCCAGGACGAACCACTTAATGTGCATTCCCAGGTTCCGAGAGATAAGGCGCAGGACCAATGGCTTAACGTGCTTTCCAATGCATGGAGGAGCTCTAGATGAAATTTTTCGGTCACCCATCCGATGACTGGCGTCTGCGAAAGTTTCTTAACTTATCTATATCATTGCGCCATCGAGTTCCTAAATGAAATATATACCTTTAAGATGACTAAGACAGAGTAAGAACCGCGTGACCTAAAAACCCAAGAGATTTAGTCTGAGTGCTCAAAGCAAGTATACATCAGCCTACCTCAGCGTGAATATTTGAGGCGCATATCAGTCACGCCGATAACTATGAAGGCGGCATACAATATGCAGCCGCGCTTGAACGACGTTTAATTCACTAATGGAGTCGTGAGGGCCGTTTACAGACGATCATTTGTTCTGGGGAAGGTATTATGGAAGTTGTGAGTTATTGGTCTGTCGCTAGTCAAAGTGTTTCGACTCTCTCAGGGAATTTATGTCCTTGAATAAGTTTTTCAATTTGTTTTTCAACCATTGCCAAATATAGTGAACAGGCAGTCTATTATTGTGTGTAACCAAATCTTAACTAGAAAAGATTGCCTAAAGTACTATGAAACTATTTTTATCTTTTTTTATCAAATCATAGTCTTTGTGACAGAAAATTTTCCATATGGAGTTGTTGCTAGCCTTTTAAACCTAAAACATACCATTGCAAATGAGCAGACGAATATTTGTGAATTATCTAGCTGGCTGAATTAACCAGTAGGTAGAGCCAAACCCGGTAATAAAGGTTCACGGGATCTGATCAATGCCATAATTTTAAGTTTTCTGTTTTTCATCATTCATAAGGGTGATGTAAGAATAGTCCCCCCTAAATCGGCCCACTTGTTACCGACTCTCTCTCGGCGCGACCTGCCACTCTCTATTTGTTATGACTAGCATCCAGCGTATTTGTTAAAGTCTTAGCCAGGTCAGTTCACTGGGTATATATTTTATTTATACGATAGAAAGTTACACAATATCCACGGCCAAACATTATTTAATCAAATCTATGTACTTAAACAGTTTTAGTATATATAAATGAAAAATATCACATAAAATATCTTCCTTTAAAAATTTTCATTCTGCTGATACTTATGTTGTTCATTGTAGTGTTTTTAGTGTTTTTATTTTGAGTAAATAATTTATACAAGTGTACGTGCAAGTCGTTGTCTTGCCGAAACGTTTGAGAATAAATTCCTTATTCCTCAAGAAACAGTACCTCAACATCAGCATAAAGAACAAAACACTTTTAAAGCAAATCCTCCACCGTTAAAACACCGTGCGTAATACAGATATTATAAGTAACTACAACATCTTAAAGAATTGTGCATAATATCGCGATATAGATTCCCATTTAACGGTACTGCTAGGTTAGAATATGATATCCAGTCGCAGAGCCGAGGCTGGCAAATTGGATTTCTTATAAACATTCCTCCGCCCCACTGCGAACGGAAAATAGCGGCGCGTAAACATAATAAACAAATTACGCAACCCTGTATGTGCATACAGCCGTCTGGTGTTTAATCCGACGAAGTGCAGTGAGGTAACTTTATAATAAGTGGAAAAAATGGGCACGTTTATTATCTTTTTTTTTTAAAGATTAACATAGTGTAAAGAGAAGCAGAGGTGATAAAAATCATTCTACAATTCTAACTTGGAGGTAGATTTCAGAATTTAGACACTTCTCGGCTGTTGAATTGAAAAATTCACCTAATGTCGTACAAACGTATTTATATGTTTTTTACACAATTTTTTTATTTGGTCGTATATCATATAGTTAGGTAGTTTATCATATTATTTGAACTTTTCGTTTTTGTTTATAACATCTGCTTCTATAAGTCTTTTAAAGTGCAAACTTAAGACTATGAGTATTTTATAAATTCATTATTAATATGCTCTAGTTTATACGTCACAGAATTATTCGATCATAACCACTACACACAAAATGGAATCTTATTTGAGACATTCATTTCCTTCTATTTTTCTCATACTTTAGAATGTTGCAGTCATATCTTCATTCTACAATAAAGGTCGCAAGCCACCTGTATATTGTTATACTGAACCATATTTCGTTACCGTACAACAACATTGTTACACTGTGGCGTGACGCGGGCGTCGGGTCGGCCCCAAGGATGCAAGCTTGAATTGTATTACTAGATGCGACTTAAAGTAATAGTACAACATAACAGTGATCGTACTAGATGTGATTGCTGCTAGTTGGAAGCAAATATTAAAAAAGAAATCAGTGCGGAAAAGTATATTTTTTACGAGGATAAAATTAACTTGAAAGTTTTTCATAGATATAAGAGTCATGGTGAAATTTAAAATAGCTCACTCACTCAGCATAATACGTAATTATGTACGTATTATAGGCAAATGTAAAATACATAGTATTGTATATAATCTAAGGGCTTCAGTGGACAGACACAAGTCTGTACGAAAATCAATAATGAATGGGATAAAATGAAATAATAAAATTGTCAAGAGTGTGACACTAATGATAAATTCACAATGGCCGCCACATTCCAAGGAAAGCAGTTTGTTTATTGCTTGTAAAACTAAGATCTTATCCAGTATAGTTAACTCTCTGTCGCTTGCATAACTGAGGCACATTCAGGCGGCTCATCTCGTGAGATGCACATTTGCACCTCGCGCCCCCGCGGCCTCTTCACGGCGCCCTGATGCGAGATTCACGTACACTCAGCATAATACCTACTTATGCAAATGTATAATGCATAATATTGTATATTTCTTAGGCCTTCGGTATATAGACACAAGTTTATTCGTAATAAAATCAATAACAAAGAAGATAACACTGAAAAATAATGTTTAAATGACAAAAAATTTTTACTATCATGTCTTATCCAAAATAGCCGCTGCAACAAATTCTAATTAATAATATTCTAACTTCAAATTACTTTCTAATTTTAAGCAAATATTCTTCATATCCAGTACCGTTAGTTCTCCGTCGCTTGCATAACTGAGGCACATTCAGGCGGCTCATCTCGTGAGATGCACATTTGCACCTCGCGCCCCCGCGGCCTCTTCACGGCGCCCTGATGCGAGATTCACGTACGCTCAGCATAATACGTACTTATGCAAATGTATAATGCATAATATTGTATATTTCTTAGGGCTTCGGTATATAGACACAAGTTTATTCGTATTAAAATCAATAAAAAAGAAGATGAGACTGAAAAACAATTTATAAAAATCAAAAATTTTGACAATTTTTTGTAATCCAAAATGGCCGCCGCTAGGAATGGTAATCAACTATACTTTTATATAGAATGTTTTTTAAGAAAATATACTTCATATCCAGTACCGTTAAGTCTCCGTCGCTTGCATAACTGAGGCACATTCAGGCGGCTCATCTCGTGAGATGCACATTTGCACCTCGCGCCCCCGCGGCCTCTTCACGGCGCCCTGATGCGAGATTCACGTACACTCAGCATAATACGTACTTATGCAAGTGTATAATACATAGTAGTGTACCTTAGGACTTCGGTAGATAAACACAAGTGTATACGTGATAAAATCAATAACAAAGAAGATAAGGCTGAAAAATAAATTTAAAATGCCTTACATGTTAACAAGCTTGTAAATTCCAAAATGGCGGCCGCAACAAATGGTAACAAATCATATTCTTAAATAAAAATCTTTACTTATTTCTTTTTAGTCAAATATAATTCATTTCCAGTGACTTTAAGTCCCCGTCGCTTGCATAACTGAGGCACATTCAGGCGGCTCATCTCGTGAGATGCACATTTGCACCTCGCGCCCCCGCGGCCTCTTCACGGCGCCCTGATGCGAGATTCACGTACACTCAGCATAATACGTACTTATGCGAGTGTATCACATAGTATTGTACATTATCTTAGAATTTCAGTAGATAAAAACAATGTAATACGTATTAAAATCAATAACAAAGAAGAAAAATTGAAAAATAATTTTAAAATATCTAAGATTTTGACAAGCTTGTGTAATCCAAAATGGCCGCCGCAACAAATGGTTATTAATTAGTTATATTCTTATTTATTATTTTTTATATTTTTTTATTAGCAAATATTCCTCATTTCCAGTAGCTCTAAGTCTTTTTCGCTTGCATAACTGAGGCACATTCAGGCGGCTCATCTCGTGAGATGCACATTTGCACCTCGCGCCCCCGCGGCCTCTTCACGGCGCCCTGATGCGAGATTCACGTACACTCAGCATAATACGTACTTATGCGGATGCCTTCATATTTTCCATTTCTAAAGGTACGGATGGTTTCTGATTTTGTACGGAATTGTTGCTGAATAGAAGGAAGTAGGGGTTATGGCCAATGTAAGGAATAGAAAAGATCTTGAAATACTAGGTTTCAATTTGCGTAACTAAATCAGTTTGTTTTCATGGCGTGTTTTTCATTTAACTCAAAACAGGAAAGCAAAAAAAGGTTTCATAACAGGAAAGCAAAAAAAAAATTTTCATTCCAAGCATATATCTTTTTCATACCATACTGTTACAAAAGTGTTATAAGATAAGAACTTTTACATAAACGCCACAAAAAAAAATATCACTTTATTAAAACCAACCAACTTCATTCCTTCCCACACAGTATCTCACGCCCCGCAAGTCATGGTAATTCATCGCAATTGGCAACACTGTCGTTAAAACTAATGTTATTTTTGCGCTCGGCGACATCTGAATTCGGCAGCGAGGCGGCACGCTGGAGAGCCGAGTAAATATTTCCGCATTTAGTCGAGTACTTGACCACAGTCGAGAAACGCGGTAGGCTGGCTTAATCTCAAACATTCATGAATACTCGTAATATCAGCCTATTCATGTCCCACTGCAGGGCAAAGGCCTCCATGATTTGAAATCATGTTTTCGTAAGAAATATGGGACTTGGCTTAATCAGCACGCTTGCTAAATGCGGATTGGTGATCACAAACCCGGGCTGTGTTTACCCATCGAGGCGTCATACACACTTTGACAATGATGCTTTGCAATTATACATGAAGACAAATAAATAAATCAAATTAAAGCAGACATGTGAGTTATTAACTCTGATTAACTTCTTCAGATGTATTTTCTACAATAAATAATTAAGGTAACAGAAAGTCAAAGCAACTACATATTAAAAACGAAGTATACTAACCGTTCTTAAAATATCTTTGAAATAAAATTTTGTTTAAAGATGTCTTTGTTACCATTAAGTTACTGAAGCTTACTTTATGAAACTTGATAAAGTATCTCCTCTTCCTCCCTTATTCCGCTCCTTGAATTACTTTACAGCATACAAATGCCAAAAATCGTATCAAATATATTTTAACACCCGTTGTTTCCCAATAAATCAACGCCAATTTGCAAGCTACCTGAGAAGAGTTGAGCTTAAATTTATGAACTATCCAATTTGCGTACCAGCTCTCATTTCTACCCTGTGGCTAGAGGTGGCATCGCTAATTTATGAGCCTCTCGGGAAATTAGGCCGCGCACGCGACTCCGCATTCGCATTGTGACGACCTGTCCGGCGGATTATGCCTTAGCTGGACTGGAAAAGTCGACGTGTTAATTGTAGAATGTGTGGTAAAGGGCGTATAGGCTACACACTATTGCCGTGTGGCGTAAAAGTGGCCACTTCTTTCTGTAGGGGGGTAAAATAGCCGCGAAACGCTTCGAGGATAGATGAGTACGGCCGTGCCCGCTTTGCTCGAGATTTGGCTGGGGCACTGCCGTGCCCCCAAATAGTCCTTATATATATAAGGACCCGCGCGTGACTCCGCATTCGCATTGTGACGACCTGTCCGGCGGATTACGCCTTAGCTGGACTGGAAAAATCGACGTGTTAATTGTAGAATGCGGAGTTAAGTCTGTGTGCTTGGGAGATCGATCATAGTTTGGCAGCAATCGATGTTGTAATAATATGTTTGGAAATGAAACAGCGCACGCGACGCCGCATTCGCATTGTGACGACCTGTCCGGCGGATAACGCCTCAGCTGGACTGGAAAAGTCGACGTGTTAATTGTAGAATGTGTGGTTAAGTCTGTGTAGTTGGGGAAGCAGTCATAGTTCAGTTCAGTTCGGTAATTGTTGCAATATACATATTTACATTAGCCCTAACTGGACTGGAAAAATCGACATGTTAATTGTAGAATGCGGAGTTTGTTCTGTGTTATTGGGAGAGCGCTGATAGTTTCGCAGCAATCGTTACTTAATGTATGGGAATTAGGCCGTGCATGCGACGTCGCAGTCGCATTGTGACGACCTGTTCGGCGGATTACGCCTTAGCTGGACTGGAAAAGTCGACGTGTTAATTGTACAATGCGGAGTTAAGTCTGTGTAGTTGGGGAAACAGCCATAGTCTAGGGGTCATCTTAGACATGTGTACATTAGCCTTAGCTGAAATGTGGAAATTGTCATCTTAATTATAGAATGCGGAATTTAGCATTTGTAGTTGGGATAGTGGCTATACTCGTACTATTATACGTAGTTGGGAAGCAATCGTAACTAAATGTATAGAAATTAGGCCGAGCACCGACGTATTACGCCTTTGCCGAACTGGAAAAATCGTCGTGTATATTTTATCTATACAAATATTATAAAGAGGAAAGGTTTGATTTTTTGTTTGTTTGTATGAATTGAATAGGCTCCGAAACTACTTGGCAGATTTGAAAAATTCTTTCACTGTTGGAAAGCTACATTCACCCAGAGTAACATAGGCTATATTTTATCCCGGTACGGGAAGTAGTTCCCCCAGGACGCGGGTGAAACCGCGTGACGGGCCGCTAGTTTTTTATTAGAAGCTGTCAGAATGAGCTAGCTCTACCTGATGGTAACCGCATACAAGGTTCAAATAAAATTCGTATCGTACCCTGGTCCCGAGACAATGTCCAAGGATGCAACCGGGAGAGGCGCTAGGATGATGATGATGATGATGATAGATTTGGCGGACAATAAACAAACAAGTAAAATAAACATGCAATGCAAACATCATAAAATATTCACGCCACTACATAGCCCAGTTAAAACCCCACAGCAATGAAAATCACTCCGTCAAATTCCGAAACTTTTAGGCGACAACTTCACTTGACTGTTTACCAGAGTCACACAGGGGAAATTGAGAGCCCGTTGCTCATCCAGTACTGGGGTTGAAAAAGGGAGGTTTTTGCGAGAGGCGAGCGTGCGCAAACAGAGGACACAAACACCCGGGAGGCATTTAGCGCGCGGCGGACACTTTTTGCAAAACCTGTGGATTGTTTACTGCAGTAAGTGAGCCGGTGTTGTTATTTTTGTCAACTTGATATGTTTTTTTAAGGTTTTATTTTCATCAAAAATTAGATACTATTTGAAAGAAATATTTGGCTGCTTACATATACCATGGGGTTAAAAAAAAAAAGATTTTGTGAGCGGCAAGCGAGTGCAAACACCCGAGAGGCACCGCGGCGGCGGATACTTTTTGCAAAACGTGAAGATTGTAAGTGAAAACACACAGAGAAACATGACAGATAGAAAGTGATACTCAGGGTACTCAAATAAATAGACGCAACAAAAAAGTAAACAATATCGTTACAAATCGGTTTACATATTGTTGACAACATTAAATATCTCACACAACGCATACATTGATCTGCCTCCGTATTTAGCAGCTTCGGCCCTTGTGTTACAGATATCAAAATAAAAAGTGGTATTTGAAATTATACTTAAATAGATATATTATTTATTATAACACCCAAACCAGGACAAACAGACATGTTCATGCACACAAATGGGGATCGAACCCGCGACCTCTTGGTGAAATATGTGAACATTACACAAAGCGGATCGTCAAAAAGTCGACGCATTCAAAATGTCATGAAGATCGGTTCAGTCAGACAGATGCGTCGATATCGTTGGCGCGTAGATTTTATGTAATTAGGTTCATTTAAATTATTAATGTCGCGACTTTTTGAAATATTTAAAAAACTGTTCAAGCTTCACTTTGTGATGAAATCTTTCTGTGATATTAATGAACTAAACCTTTCATTCCTCGAGAAGCTAATAATATTTTTTCATCGCCACTCACTCACCATATTGACATTTCATCTGTTCGTTATTACTGTTGTGTTAACCTTATGTTGTTTGGTAAGTTCATACGTATAATGTACATTGGTCAAGAGATATTTTGAATCTGGTTGCTTTGTCAATCAACTTTCACATTTA